>OX637695.1:10000000-12500000 GCA_951802165.1 Adalia decempunctata
ATGTAATATGTGCCCTCATCAGAAGCTATGTGAATCTAACAACTTCCAACTATTCACACCTTTTGGATAATTTCTTATCAAACTCCCTACGATTGTAAGTTGCCCAAAAAATTATAACATTGTATCTTTTTCATTACATGTATACATTAAGGGGCAGTATCACCTTTTGAATCGTGGTAAATCTCCATTCAAAAGTGGTGTCTTTATTTCACGAATAAGTACCCTAATTTACGACGTGGAGACTTGATTTTTTTTTAAATTGAAGTTGAAGAACGTCCCGAGGGCAAATAGTTTTCCTTTTCTCGATTCACTTAGTTTTTCAATTAAAAAAATAGGGTAATCGTTAGATCTGGCGTTATTGTATATGTTTTTCGTTTTTCATGAGTACAGCTATATTTTTGAAATAATCATCATAAAAATTCTCATAGTTTATAGAAGATTAAATTGCCGAGGGCGAATAGTTGCGATTTTTTCCAAAAAATGATGAATAACCGTCGAAAAAAATCATTAAGTGTAGTTTCCAAAACGCTGAAGTTCAACCTGTTTTTTTTAATTGAAAAACTAATTAAATCGACAAAATCGCAACTATCTGCCCTCGGCAATTTAATCTTCTATAAAGTACAAAAATTTTCATGATGATTATTTCGAAAATATAGCTTGTACTCATGATAAACGAAAAACTTATTCAATAACCCCAGATCTAACGATTAACCTGTTTTTTTAATTGAAAAACTAATTAAATCGAAAAAAAGAAAACCATTTGCCCTCACGACGTTCTTCAACTTCAATTTAAAAAAAAAATCAAGTCTACGTCGTAAATTAGGGTACTTACTCGTGAAATAAAGAGACCACTTTTTGAATGGAGATTTACCATGATTCAAAAGGCGATACTGCCCCTTAAAAAAAATAACTAAAGCTAAAAGAATAACATTTGAAACAATTAGTTGACCTTGAATTATACTAAATGGAGACTCCTCTTGTTCCTACTCTTTGATTTAATACCAATCATGCATGAATCTATTAAGATAAATTAGACACTCACCTCTATACTAAAATATCCTCTATCGACATAATCACCAAGAAAAAGGTATTTTGTACTAGCAGGTGGTCCACCGACCTCGAATAATTTCATAAGGTCGTAAAATTGACCGTGTATATCTCCACAAACTGAAACAAAGAGAAATTTCATTCAATATGGTGATACATCGGTTTTTGGTAATCAATTCTAACGTATTGTGCCAAATTGGATTCAATTCTTTTAATGTTGTTGATTTTGTGGGAGGAAAATTCATTTTAGAGCTGATTTACTTTCAATTTCTGTATTTCAAAACGGCACATTTTACGAGAAAAATGCAAGAAATGAAAAAGTTTCTAGCCGAAACAGGCTATTCGAATTCAATTTTAATCAAGTCGTTGCATATATTTTTTTCTTTAAATTCAAAAGTGAAAGGTGTAGTCTACCTAAGTCCCTCCACTCTTTCTAAAAATATAAAATAATATCAAGAAAGTCTGTTTCCATGATAGTAATACTTCAATGAAAAATCATCATCATTCTATCGCCTTTCGTTTTCAAGATACAAAATAAAAACATCAATTTTCCGTCATCTTTGTACCGCGATTAATCCCTAACGTTTGACTTTTCAGCCAACATTTATACAGGGTGGCCAAGAGATTGACGTCAAAAAGGAAAAACAGATCCCTCGAGTCATGGGCTATTCGAATCACCCCCATGTATGTTATGCTATTTTTCACGGTTTTCGAGTTATGAATTTTTCATGAACTTTGAGAATTTTAGACTTGACCATCTTAAAAAAGATATTAAAAAAAAACTACAAGACTTCTCTGTGAAATTCTTTTTGTAGCTTAATCTCCATGAATTGTACTTTTATACATAAAATAACCAGATTCGTAACTTTGATAAAAATTATGGAAATGTTGGTCTCAAGTGAAAAAGTTACCTAAATTGGATTATGATTTGAATTTTCGAATCGAAATTAAAAATGTAAAAGGGCTAATTCACGGTTTCTCAGTATGCTTAAAAACTGCGCTCAACAGTCAGCTTTTAGAATCATTGATAAAAAATGGTACTTAACACTCTACTTTTGCTAGAATTAGCCTTCAAAGTCATCGAGGTGGAAAAAATCAAAGAACTAGACATTACTACAAAATTATTTTTTGCCATTTTGAGATATTTCTGATCAAGTTATGATAGAAAATGCTGAAAATTAATTAAAATTAGCTTTAGATGTTGGTCAAGAAAGGTTCTAGACAAAAAATAGAAAAAGGTATGGCAATAAATCACACATCATAATGTAAATAAAAAGAAATGTATTTATAAAATGTACAGGAGGTTTTCAAAGTGGCCACCTCTAGCCTCAATACACATTCTACACCTTCTTAAAAAATTTTCTTTCAGTCGCATAAAATCTGCCCTGTTCTCTCTTAGGACAAGTTCGGCTTCTCTTAACTTCATTCGTAGCTCGTCTTCACTCGAACATTCTCGGGCGTAAACAATTTCTTTGAAATACCCCCAAACGAAAAAATCGATGGGATTAAGGTCAGGTGAAAGTGGGGGCCACTTGATTGGTCCGCTGCGCAGCAATGCAAAACCGATCAGGATTATTTAAATTTTCTAGAACAATTTTTGATTAACCACTTAAATGAATGATACCCGAACAGATGGTTCGGACGCAGTCGACCAATCAAGGGGCCCCCACGTTCACCTGACCTTAATCCCATCGATTTTTTCGTTTGGGGTTATTTCAAAGAAATTGTTTACGCCCGAGATTGTTCGAGTGAAGACGAGCTGCGACTGAAGATGAGACAAGCCGAACGTGTCCTAAGAGAGAACAGGGCAGATTTTATGCGATTGAAAGAAAATTTTCTAAGAATGTGTATTGAGGCTGAAGGTGGCCACTTTGAACACCTACTGTAAATTTTATGAATAAATTTCTTTTTATTTACATTATGATGTGTGATTTATTCCCATACCTTTTTCTTTTTTTTATCTAGAACTTTTCTTGACCAACATCTAAAGCTAATTTTAATTAATTTTCAGCATTTTCTATCATAACTTGATCAGAAATATCTCAAAATGGCAAAAAATAATTTTGTAGTAATGTCTAGTTCTTTGATTTTTTCCACCTCGATGACTTTGAAGGCTAATTCTAGCAAAAGTAGAGCGTTAAGTACCATTTTTTATCAATGATTCTAAAAGCTGACTGTTGAGCGCAGTTTTTAAGCATACTGAGAAACCGTGAATTAGCCTTTTTACATTGTTAATTTTGATTCGAAAATTCAGATCATAATCCAATTTACGTAACTTTTTCACTTCAGACCAACATTTCCATAATTTTTATCGAAGTTACGAATCTGGTTATTTTATGTATAAAAGTACAATTCATGGAGATTAAGTTACAAAAAGAATTTCACAGAGAAGTCCTGTACTTTTTTTAATATCTTTTTTAAGATGGTCGAGTCGAAAATTCTCAAAGTTCATAAAAAAATTCATAACTCGAAAACCGTGAAAAATAGCATAACATACATGGGGGTGATTCGAATAGCCCATGACACTAGGGACCTGTTTTTCCTTTTTGACGTCAATCTCTTGGCCACCCTGTATAACAAACTATCCTTTATTTTGAACAAGGAATCAATCTTCGAAATCGTTCGCATCAATTCAGAAACACCCTTTATATCAAACGTAATATTGCATACTGACATATTTTACTTGAAACACAATATCATTAGTTCATTTGGAATGAAATTGGATTTTATCAGATGAATTTCCCGAACTGTTCAAATGCAAAGACTTTGTTCTTATCTCCCAGTCGAATATCCCGGAAGTACCTTCCGGAAAAGCGTAATTGCGAACCCAAAGACGATTTTAATTTCCATCCCGTCGTCAACTCAAACGGAACGCTGACAAAACACTTTACCGATTCAACTGCGCGGAATACAGGTGCCATAGTTTACTTGTCTATTGAAATGTTAATAGAAGAATCCGGCGTTCGAGTGGACTGCAGGCCTCGCAGAGTTCAACTTGAGGGCGTCCACTTGATGCTTTCACTCCGTTCTCGTGCTTCCCTCGGCAAATATTGAATTTAGCCAGTTGGAAAGCCCACACCATTTCGGTCTTTCCGAATAATACGTTTCCTTCTCGTTCGGTCCAAGAAGAAGAGCTATTGACATGTTTTGATGATTGACAGCTGACATGCATATAGTATGAGGTACATCTGTCATTCAGCTTGTTACGAGGATGATATCTAGTTAGCCTAGACCAGTTCCATGCATAAACAAAATATCGCGATACCATATCAACGAACAATAACTTATTAGAAGGGTCGGTGTAGAGTTCGACGTCGAAAAAGTAAACCAGAGTTACGGGAAGGCCAGTTTCTGTGTCAGTCCCCGAAAATATCGATGCAGTTCATTACATGATTTTATCAGACCGTCGAATTGGGCTAAAACGGATAATCTGAAGCACTGAAGATTTCATACGAACGCGTTCATTATACAGGGTGGCCATTTGAAAACGAAACAGACGAGATTACAGACGAAATTAATTTTTTCGATAGAAATGCTCGGACAGGTCGATTTCTGTTTCGAGGGGGACAACTTAAGATGTAGGTTACGGACGCATAGCGCTTCAACCCTTGCTGCTACAACCCCCACCCCCAATTTTTGAATAGGGGAGATGGGGTGAGTGATACCTCAATTCAAAGGTATTTTTATACTGATTTCAGCACAGTAATTGTTTTTTCATTTTATGCATTAGTTCTCGAAATATTCATGCGTTAGTTAATTTTATCACTAAAATTAATTTTTTGCGAATAATTGACATTTCGTGCTTCCGAAACACCAAAATTTCCGTACTTGTATTTGAAATTGCAAAACATCTACCATTGGGCAAATGAAGTCATACCGTACGTGTTAATGCTACTAGGGTCAGATGTTCGACTAGCTGTTTTATTCACTGAAATCATTCTCCAACTGTACGGTATCAGAACGATTTGAAGTATTGATCTAAGAAATAAGACTTTTCAAAGTAAAGTAAATAATTTATCAAAAACTCGCAGTCATGGTTGTTTTGAAGCTCAAAATGTCGATTTTTCACAAAAAAACACTACAAGTGCCATGAAAACACCACTTCAATTTCAAATACTTAGTCAAGAATATTTCGAGAACTAATGCATGAAATGAAAAAACAATTACTGTGCTGAAATCAGTATAAATATACCTTTCAAATGAGGTATCACTCACCCCATCTTCCCTATTCAAAAATTGGGGGTGAGGGTTGTAGTAGCAAGGGTTGAAGCGCTATGCGTCCGTAACCTACATCTTAAGTTGTCCCCCTCGAAACAGAAATCGACCTGTCCGAGCATTTCTATCGAAAAAATTTATTTCGTCTGTAATCTCGTCTGTTTCGTTTTCAAATGGCCACCCTGTATAGTTCACGTCAATTAGGACATGAGAAAAATTTCTGCAGAATGGATCCCCAAATGTTTGAATGTTGACCAAAAGCGTGCAAGGGTAGAAGCATAGCGTTCGATCTGTGCTCGATTTGAAAACGATGTAGACTTCTTACACCGAATTGTTACTATGGATGAGACTTGGGTACATTTCGACGAAACGGAGCAGAAATCGATGGAATGGCGACACTCTGGTTCTCCAAGACCTAATAAGTTTCGGGTCCAAAAATCTGCTGAAAAGGTTCTTGCTTCAGTTTTTTGGGATTGCCATTGAGTAATCATGATTGATTTTTTGGATAAGGGTAGAACAATAACTGGAGATTACTATTCGACATTACTGACCACTCTACAGGAAAAAATTGAAGAGGAAAGTCGCGGAAAGCTATCCAAAGGTATTTTGTTTTCACAGGACAACGCCCCAGTGCCAAAATCTCATGTGGCCATGCAAAAAAATTCGTGATTTAGGGTTAGAATTACTGAAACACCCCCCTTATCCACCAGATTTGGCTCCGTCCTACTATCATCTCTTTCCTCAACTGAAAAAAAGTTTGAAGGTCGTGAATTTTCTTCCACCGAAGAGGTTATAGAAGCTGTGGAGGACTGGTTTGCAGAGCAAGAAGAAACATTTTTTTTTGAAAGGTCTAGAGACGTTGCAGGTTCGCTGCAATAAATATATTCAATTAAGAGGAGAATATGTTGAGTGATAAAATATTTTGACATTGAAATTTTGTTTGGTTCTATAGTAGGCAAAGAATTTCTAAAATAAATCCTCGTACCTCATCGACAAAAAACATTCTTAAGTAAGCTATATCCTGTGCAAAACCATAAACTTCCGCTCCTCATCTTCCATTGAATATATTGGATCATTTTCGATGCCACCGTTATTATATATTATTAAATCCATTGATATTCATTCATTACGCGTTCCCACTGTTTTTCCTGCCAAGTTTGGCACTTAACCTTGAAATTTACATCAGTTTCCTGTTATGCATACTGAGTTTGTGATAGATCTATTGATTGCTCGAAATTTTGAGTAATAACGACAAATAATGTTCTGCGTAGTCTGAGGCGGTATTTTGACTGCCGACAGAAATCAATTCTGACATTTCTAATGCCATTTGTGCTCAGTACGTTATGTTTCTTCTTGCTCTGTAAACCAGTACTCCATAGCTGTTATTACCTCCTCGTTGGAAGAAAATTTACGACTTTTTGAACTTTTTTTCAGCTGAGGAAAGAGATGATAGTCGGACGGAGCCAAATCTGGTGAATAAGGGGGGGGGGGGGGGTTCTAGTAATTCTGACCCTATATCACGAAATTTTTTGTATGGCAACATGAGATTTGTGTACTGCGGCGTTGTCCTGAAAAAACAAAATACCTTTGGATAGCTTTCCGCGTCTTTTCTCTTTAATTCTTTCCCGCAGAGTGGTTAGCAATGTCGAATAGTAATCTCCAATTATCGTTCTACCCTTATCCAAAAAATCAGTCATGATTACTCCATGGCAATTTCAAAAAACTGAAGCAAGAACTTTTCCAGCAGATTTTTGGACACGAAACTTCTTAGGTCTTGGAAAACCAGAGTGTCACCATTCCATCGTTTGTTGCTATGTTTCTGGATCGTAGAAATGTACCCAAGTCTCATCCATAGTGACAATTCGATTCAAGAAGTCTACATCGTTTTCAAATCGAGCACAGATCGAACGCGATGCTTCTTTCTACCCTTGCATGCTTTTGGTCAACATTCAAACATTTGGGGATCCATTTTGCAGAAATTTTTCTCATGTCCAAATTAACGTGAACTATATGATGAACGCGTTCGTATGAAATCTTCCGTGCTTCAGATATCCGTTTTACCCCAATTCGACGGTCTAATTAAATCATGTCATGAACTGCATCGATATTTTCGGGGATTGACACAGAAACTGGCCTTCCCGATCGGTCATCATCTTCAATGGAAAATTTACCTCTTTTGAAGCTTGCAGTCTAATTTTTCACGGTCGCATACGAAGGACATTTATCACCAAGGATATTAAGCATATCACCGTAAATCTGCTTATCCTTAACCCTCTTAAATACAGGTAGGTACTTGATGATGGCTCGATACTCCAATTTTTCGATTTTCACGATTTCGGTGGACATACTTTTTTGACGTCGAACTCTACACTGATACTTCTAATAAGTTATTGTTCGTTGATATGGTATCGCAATATTTTGTTTATGCATGGAACTGGTCTAGGCTAACCAGATATCAATACATCCTCGTATGACGCTTAGAAATTGTTGAATTGTTTCATCAAAATCATGGCACTTTCGTGAATGAAAATTCAAATTAATTCAGGAAGAACGATGTTTTCTTCATTTCTCATCCACGTTTCAGAAAGTGATAGTAGATGTTTTTAGGTAACGCACTGTATACTGGACGGTTCCGGAAACGGTTCGACGGCGGACAGCGCAATATGCCGAAATCAGCGATCCTGTAGGACTTGAAGGAGCCGATCGTGGACGTGAGATATACTTAGCTCGACCGACTCGTTGGGAGCGGGGGAAGTCGGGCCTATATTAGAACATGACTAAAGCTACGTGAAAAATAAACAACGCGAAAACATAATACAACGTACTCATCATTGACAGGGGTGGATTCGGAGAGAAAGATAAGGTGCAAGCTCACTTAAAGGAACCACGTACTCAATTTCCTAGTTACGATTTCGAAATGCAACCTGTTAGGTCTTGCCAGGTATAATGTTGAAAAAAAGAAGAATTGACGCTTCTGTAGCTGCAAATTTCATCTTCCTACCCCACCGGGAAGTATTTCAAAATAATGTTCGAATCGAAAATTGCGCGCGTCAAATGAAAGTGCGAAGAAATTTCTAGTCGTACCCCTACGGAGCCATCCTGCGGCGGTCGAAGTTCAGATCGGCCGGGGTACAGAGGTTGAAATCAAATTTGCAGATTTTCGAAACTAATTCACCGATTATTGGAGGAAAATTGGTGGAATATGTATTGATAAGAATTTTTGGGAGTCGCCTACAAAAATTTCGAGAGTTTTCAACTATTTTTGAGACTTTTAGGATGAGTTCTTGAAAACCTGATGAGACCGTGAAAACTCAAGAGGTTATTGAACATTGAGTTAGTTTTCAGTATCAAACTTCAGCCTTTCATATGTAATTTCAAGAGAAAATGTATACAGGGTGTTCCTTAAGTGAAGGTACAAACAAAAAGGGGATTTTCCTTGCCTAATGTCCAGAAAAGACAGCGCCTCAAGTTTTTTTAATTCAGTTTCTCATATAATCTGAATTTCAAAAGATATTCAACTCGAAATAGGCATACGAATTAAAATTTAGAGTCCTCACCTTGTGACCTGCCAATTTCTATTGCAAATCTACAGGGTGATATTCTTCTGGAACACTGTCCCTTGTTTTCATTCAGAAATGTTTTTGGTAATGTGTTGGTAGTTAGAAAAATTGCAAAAAGAAGCTTTGTTTTTTCACAAAACTTAATTGTGTCTAGTGGTTTTGTCTTATCGAGAACAAAATCAACGATTCCCTTCAAAAAAATCAAAATTGTTATAAAAACCCAGTAAGTATAAAAATAAATCTAAACTATTTAATCCACCTGTCAAGGAAAAGTCTGTGTGTCCCAGGAAAATGATCAAATTTCTACTGAAAGGCGAATATCAATAGAACAACTTGATTTTGGCGTATAGACAAGAAATATCTAGAATTTTGCGCAGACATAATGAAAAATTTAGGGTACTAATTAGAACATTGGCTGTTGTCCTCGTACGCACTTCCTGGTACACCCTCTTCACACAAATTTCTTCATAGGCATAGAGCAATAGGAACCTTCATGTTTTGATACAAAATCTTCCTTTCTTATCAGATCAGATGAATAATTGATGAAGGGGACAAACCGCCGGACCATAAATCGCACCAATCAGTCACTCGTTGAGGAAAGAGAGGCATTTCAAAAATAACACTTGGGTTTTCCAACACCCAGATGCAACAATTTTGCTTGTTGACTAAACCATCGAGGTGGAAATGGGACTCATTACTCAAGATGATTTTTCGATGGAATTCCGGATCATTGCATGCAGTTCAAGGACCCATATCAGCAAAGACACGACGTTGTTGATGATCGGTCGGCTTGAGTTGTTGTTTAACTGAACTTAGCCTTAAGACTCAAAACTTTATGCAATATATGGTGTAATGACGTTTGTGGATTGCCTCTTTCCGAAGAACGACGAGAAATGGACAAACCTAGGTTTTCTTCAATACTTCCGGCTACAGCAGCAGTATTCTCGGCTGTTCTTGAGCGACGTGTACGGGTTTCATTCTTCACATCACTATCTGGTCTCAACAGCTCGAATTTTCCCACCAATTTCTGTATTGCGGTTCGACAAGGTGCTTCAGACGACCGAAAAATGCCAAAATGTCCAATTTTCACGATTTTTATAGTTAATTTTAATAAATTCAAAGCGTTGATGAAGCGTGCATCGTTTCATCTTTATTCATGGCGTAGTTTTTACTTGTCAAATGTCGAAAAATTACATCTTCAACAGTGACATCTACCGAAATAACACCTCTTATTGGAGACCCCTTTAAAGGGAGGTGCTATACGTCCGAGCTCCCCTCAAAAATTGGGCTTGTTATTTCCATGATATCTCCGTTCTTATGCGGCGCAGACCAACAATTTTTTTAATTAAACCTTAATCATTTCTCTAGAATGTGTATTACTCGCTTTTTCGTTTTTATTCGTTTATCAGGAAAAAAAACCTGGTTGAAAATATGACAAATAAAGTTCCTACTTTAGATTCTATTTAATAATTGGGGGGGGGTAAAAACAGAAAAACTGATTAATACACATTCCGCAAAATATTATTCCGCATGTATACTGAAAATTTCATACATTTATCCCGAAAATTGACGGAGATATGGAAATAAAATCATTTGTCCAGATTTTTATGAAATTACAGCCCACCAGGTTTTTTTCCTGATATACGAAGAAAAACGAGTAATACACATTCTAGAGAAGTGATTAAGCTTTAATTAAAAAAAAATTGTGTAGCACCTCTACTTAAGGGACAGTATCACCTTTTGAATCGTGGTAAATCTCCATTCAAAAGTGGTCTCTTTATTTCACGAGTAAGTACCGTCATTTACGAAGTAGAGACTTGATTTTTTTTCAATTGAAGTTGAAGAACGTCCTGAAGGCAAATAGTTTTCTTTTTTTCGATTTGATTAGTTTTTCAATTGAAAAAACAGGGTAATCGTTAGATCTGGGGTTATTGAATATGTTTTTCGTTTTTCATGAGTACAAGCTATATTTTTGAAAAAATCATCATGAAAATTCTTGTAGTTTATAGAAGATTAAATTGCCGAGGGCACATAGTTCCGATTTTTTCGATGTAATTGGTTTTTCAATTAAAAAAAACAGGTTGAACTTCAGCTTTTTGGAAACTACACTCAATGATTTTTTTCCGACGGTTATTCATCATTTTTTGAGAAAAATCGCAATTATTTGCCCTCGACAATTTAATCTTCTATAAACTACAAACATTTTCATGATGATTATTTCAAAAATATAGCTTGTACTCGTGAAAAACGAAAAACATATTCAATAACCCCAGATCTAACGATTACCCTGGGGTTTTTGAATATGTTTTTCGTTTTTCATGAGTAGAAGCTATATTTATGAAAAATAATTATGAAAATTTTTGTAGTTTATAGAAGATTAAATTGCCGAGGGCAAATAGTTGCGATTTTTTCCAAAAAATGATGAATAACCGTCGGAAAAAAATCATCAAGTGTAATTTCCAAAACGCTGAAGTTCAACCTGTTTTTTTTAATTGAAAAACTAATCAAATCGAAAAAATCGCAACTATTTGCCCTCGGCAATTTAATCTTCTATGAACTACAAAAATTCTCATGATTATTGTTTCAAAAATATAGCTTGTACTCATGAAAAACGAAAAACATATTCCATAACCCCAGACCTAACGATTACCCTGGTTTTTTTAATTGAAAACCTAATTAAATCGAAAAAAAAACTAATTGCCCTCGGGACGTTCTTCAACTTCAATTTGAAAAAAATCAAGTCTCTACGTCGTAAATTAGGGTACTTGCTCCTGAAATAAAGAGACCACTTTTTAATGGAGATTTACCACGATTCAAAAGGTGATACTGCCCCTTAATGCCTAGTATGGAGTGGTCTGAGTGAGGAAGAATAAACAGTTTCTGATGGGAAGTTTATGTTAATTCAAGACGCATTGTCTCCTTAGCGAAATGCGTGCCTGTGTAGTCCCCATTGATACCTTGCCAATAGAAGTCGGTCGGATAAGTCGCAAAAGGATTTCGAGTTTGTCAGATCATGGCTGCATATTAAAGTTCAGGGTCGCCATCTATTCGCATATTCCCTGTTCGTCGCAACCGATTGTACATCTGCCAGATTTTGCGATTGCTTGCAGTTAGCATTCTGAAACATCAATGTATTAAAATGCTAATAATTGTTGGCAGCATACAGTGTTGATTTCAAATTGGCGTGGTATCAACAGGACTGGGGAAATCGATACATTGGCCACCTTTTCGTTATGCCGAGAAAAGCCAATTTGCTCGCAGGTACTGAAGTCTGAAATCCTTGAAACTGAATTGAAATACGATTATAAAAATAATGCTATCATAGTTTTTCAGATAAGTTTCTCGTTTTGACGTCTTCATTCTTTCACAAAATATTGAATTATAACATCTCTGGTGTTTCTCAAGGGGCAGTATCACCTTTTGAATCGTGGTAAATCTCCATTCAAAAGTGGTCTCTTTATTTCACGAGTAAGTACCCTAATTTCTTTTTTAAATTGGAGTTGAAGAACCTCCCGAGGGCAAATAGTTTTCTTTTTTTCGATTCAATTAGTTTTCCGATTAAAAAAACCAGGGTAATCGTTAGATCTGGGGTTATTGAATATGTTTTTCGTTTTTCAGGAGTACAAGCTATATTTTTTAAATAATAATCATGAAAATTTCTGTATTTTATTGAAGATTCAATTACCGAAGGCAAATAGTTGCGATTTTTTCCAAAAAATGATGAATAACCGTAGAAAAAAAATCATTAAGTGTAGTTTCCAAAACGCTGAAGTTCAACCTGTTTTTTTTAATTGAAAAACTAATTAAATCGAAAAAATCGCAACTATTTTCCCTCGGCAATTTAATCTTCTATAAACTACAAAAATTTTCATGATTATTTTTCCAAAAATATAGCTTGTACTCATGAAAAACGAAAAACATATTCAATAACCCCAGATCTAACGATTACCCTGGTTTTTTCAATTAAAAAACTAATTGAATCGAAAAAAAGAAAACTATTTGCCCTCGGTACGTTCTTCAACTTCAATTTAAAAAAAATCAAGTCTCTACGTCGTAAATTAGGGTACTTACTCGTGAAATAAAGAGACCACTTTTAAATGGAGATTTAACACGATTCAAAAGGTGATACTTCCCCTTAAGAGAAGAATTTTCGATAGGGATTACTGTGATTTGACAGAAGGTGGAAGCCTTGTTGTTTTGACATTTCTGTTCACTAAGCATGGGCAAATTATCATGGAAAGACTCACGCCGCTACAACGTTTACAAATTGTTGAAATTTATTTCAAAATCAGTGTTCTATTCTCCAAACTTATAGAGCACTTCGTGAAATTTATGGTTTACATAATCGTCCATCAGAGCAGCTAATTCGTCGAACATTTCGAGATTTCGGACAAAATTTTCAATACTCGATATAACAACAACAAGACAAAGATCTGTAGGTACAGAAGAAAAGATCACTGCTTTGAGGCTTAATGAAGATCCATATTTGTCCATTCGTCGACGTTCACAACAAGTTTGCGTAAAGATTTTGTTCTATACCCATGCAAGATCCGATTGGTTCAAGAACTAAAGCCTCTTGACCATAATAAGCGTCGTTTGTTTGCTGATTTGGCCCTAGAACAGCTTGAAGTTGATCCACTTTTTCATCGAAAAATTGTGTTCAGTGATGAAGCTCATTTCTGGTTGAACAGCTACGTAAACAAGCAAAATTGACGTTTATGGAGTAAAAACAATCCTCAAAAAGTTCTGCAGGTTCCGTTGCATCCTGAATAATGCACTGTATGCTGTGCTTTATACGCTGGATGCATCATCGGTCCATACTTCTTAAAAAACGATGCTGGAGCTAATGTTACAGTAAATGGTGCTCGTTACAGATGGATCAATGATTATTTGTTTCAAAATTCGAAGTGGAATCGACACAGAAAAGTTTTGGTTCCAACAAGAAGGTACTACACCTCATGCTGCTATCGTAACAATTGATTTATTGAAAGAAAGATTTGGCGACAACATTATCTCGAGAAATGGTTATCAATATATCAAATTTAATTAATCCTTTAGAGTACATCGATCTTCACAATTCAAAAATATCTCAGGCACAGAATGAAAGTGCAGAGCATTATGCCTAGGCACAGCCTGTACTGCCATATGCTATACCCTATCATATCTGCGAAAATTGTACAAATACACCTAATACGAATATGTACTATAAAAAAAATTCTCCAAAAAGCAAAAAAGGCCATCTCATCCCAAGCATGAAAAGGAAACAAACAAAAACCAAAAATACACACACAGACGCCACTTTGCCGTTACCAAAGCACATAAAGCAGGCCTACTACTGTGACAATGTCACGAGAAATTGCTCCGGATTTTGATGGATAAATTCCTTAATCTCATCCTTGAATTTTCTTTGCTGAGCTGTTAGTTTTAACTCTCTGGGCAACATATTGAAAAACTTAGGTCCGAAATAGAAGAATGATCTTTGAGTGACGCTCGGAGTGACGGATTTCCTGAAAAAATTTACATACAAGTCGCGATCAGCTAAGGAACGAGTCGCCCGGCCATCACTTATATCCGAAACTTGATAAGTTTTATGAACCCTAATCAAGCATCGATAGGCGAAGAGCAATCTTACCGGGAGAAACCTCATCGAATAGCGCCCTCGTTGAAAGAACAGCTTTTCCTCATCAAAAACTATCGTTAAAGGTGTTGTTAAATGCATAAATCATTGATAACTTCGCCAATATCGAATTTATGATAACTGACACAAATTTACTACAATAATAAAATTTTTCTTTCCGATCCACGCTTACTGATATAAATGCAAACATGATTCTACCACTTTTTCCAAGATGGCGTACAAACAAGGAGGGACTATGACCACATCGTGTTGATGATATGCATAATATGATTCATATTTTCTCGTTGAACAATAAATTTTCTTTGGACTTGTATTCTATATTCTATAACACCTGTATGGGTACCTCCTGTATCAGCTAATCGACAGTAATCTCATATACATATCAATAAAATGAAATAGATTTGACAGGTGAAATGTTAAAATTATGTATCCCGAGCTGCAAGAATAACGTTTTACATCCACATTCTGAGTAGGCTGTTGATAATGCCACTCCAAACAAATGAATTAGTGTTACTGACCTCCTTCAGAGTGTTAAATAATTTTATTACAATTCTCAACAATGATATGAAGTCACACCTTGGAATAACCCACAATATGTCGTGATAAAATCTGAACTCGGTCAACAAGGGTGCTGCCTTTGATTTAGTACAAAAATGATAAAATCTGTAAAAAACAAACATGCAGGTGCGCTGTTCTGAAGAAATGAAGAAAATATGTACCTACTACAGAAACCTGAAATGAATGTAACTGTAACTGTGAAACTTATGAAGAAACGAACAAAATAATTTTCTAGATAAGTGAGTAAACATTAAGATATCTCATTTTAACAAAATGGGGAAAACATGGAAACTACGTCTCAAAATTTCTGAACATCCTTAACTTTTGTGGGGCATTATATTTCACACCGAATAAGGTTCTTCTTCTCTATAAGGTTCAAAATATGAGCCTACTTAAAATAGTTATAATTCTTTCGACACGTAGGAAACCACTGATGAAGATTTCAATAATAATATAATGAATAAATGTAACTGTAACTGTGAAACTTATGAAGAAACGAACAAAATAATTTTCTAGATAAGTGAGTAAACATTGAGATATCTCATTTTAACAAAATGGGGAAAACATGGAAACTACGTCTCAAAATTTCTGAACATCCTTAACTTTTGTGGGGCATTATATTTCACACCGAATGAGGTTCTTCTTCTCTATAAGGTTCAAATCATGAGCCTACTTAAAATAGCCATAATTCTTTCGACACGTAGGAAACCACTGATGAAGATTTCAATAATAATATAATAAATAAATGTAACTGTAACTGTGAAACTTATGAAGAAACGAACAAAATAATTTTCTAGATAAGTGAGTAAGCATTAAGATATCTCATTTTAACAAAATGTAGAAAACATGGAAACTACGTCTCAGAATTTCTGAACATCCTCAACTTTTGTGGGGCATTATATTTCACACCAAATAAGGTTCTTCTTCTCTATAAGGTTCAAAATATGAGCCTACTTAAAATAGTTATAATTCTTTCGACACGTAGGAAACCACTGATGAAGATTTCAATAATAATATAATAAATAAATGTAACTGTACCTGTGAAACTTATGAAGAAACGAACAAAATAATTTTCTAGATAAGTGAGTAAGCATTAAGATATCTCATTTTAACAAAATGGGGAAAACATGGAAACTACGTCTCAAAATTTCTGAACATCCTTAACTTTTGTGGGGCATTATATTTCACACCGAATGAGGTTCTTCTTCTCTATAAGGTTCAAATCATGAGCCTACTTAAAATAGTTATAATTCTTTCGACACGTAGGAAACCACTGATGAAGATTTCAATAATAATATAATAAATAAATGTAACTGTAACTGTGAAACTTATGAAGAAACGAACAAAATAATTTTCTAGATAAGTGAGTAAGCATTAGGATATCTCATTTTAACAAAATGGGGAAAACATGGAAACTACGTCTCAAAATTTCTGAACATCCTTAACTTTTGTGGGGCATTATATTTCACACCGAATGAGGTTCTTCTTCTCTATAAGGTTCAAATCATGAGCCTACTTAAAATAGTTATAATTCTTTCGACACGTAGGAAACTACTGATGAAGATTTCAATAATAATATAATAAATAAATGTAACTGTAACTGTGAAACTTATGAAGAAACGAACAAAATAATTTTCTAGATAAGTGAGTAAACATTGAGATATCTCATTTTAACAAAATGGGGAAAACATGGAAACTACGTCTCAAAATTTCTGAACATCCTTAACTTTTGTGGGGCATTATATTTCACACCGAATGAGGTTCTTCTTCTCTATAAGGTTCAAAATATGAGCCTACTTAAAATAGTTATAATTCTTTCGACACGTAGGAAACTACTGATGAAGATTTCAATAATAATATAATAAATAAATGTAACTGTAACTGTGAAACTTATGAAGAAACGAACAAAATAATTTTCTAGATAAGTGAGTAAACATTGAGATATCTCATTTTAACAAAATGGGGAAAACATGGAAACTACGTCTCAAAATTTCTGAACATCCTTAACTTTTGTGGGGCATTATATTTCACACCGAATGAGGTTCTTCTTCTCTATAAGGTTCAAATCATGAGCCTACTTAAAATAGCCATAATTCTTTCGACACGTAGGAAACCACTGATGAAGATTTCAATAATAATATAATAAATAAATGTAACTGTAACTGTGAAACTTATGAAGAAACGAACAAAATAATTTTCTAGATAAGTGAGTAAGCATTAAGATATCTCATTTTAACAAAATGTAGAAAACATGGAAACTACGTCTCAGAATTTCTGAACATCCTCAACTTTTGTGGGGCATTATATTTCACACCAAATAAGGTTCTTCTTCTCTATAAGGTTCAAAATATGAGCCTACTTAAAATAGTTATAATTCTTTCGACACGTAGGAAACTACTGATGAAGATTTCAATAATAATATAATAAATAAATGTAACTGTAACTGTGAAACTTATGAAGAAACGAACAAAATAATTTTCTAGATAAGTGAGTAAACATTGAGATATCTCATTTTAACAAAATGGGGAAAACATGGAAACTACGTCTCAAAATTTCTGAACATCCTTAACTTTTGTGGGGCATTATATTTCACACCGAATGAGGTTCTTCTTCTCTATGAGGTTCAAATCATGAGCCTACTTAAAATAGTTATAATTCTTTCGACACGTAGGAAACCACTGATGAAGATTTCAATAATAATATAATAAATAAATGTAACTGTAACTGTGAAACTTATGAAGAAACGAACAAAATAATTTTCTAGATAAGTGAGTAAGCATTAAGATATCTCATTTTAAAAAAATGGGGAAAACATGGAAACTACGTCTCAAAATTTCTGAACATCCTTAACTTTTGTGGGGCATTATATTTCACACCGAATTAGGTTCTTCTTCTCTATAAGGTTCAAATCATGAGCCTACTTAAAATAGTTATAATTCTTTCGACACATAGGAAACCACTGATGAAGATTTCAATAATAATATAATAAATAAATGTAACTGTAACTGTGAAACTTATGAAGAAACGAACAAAATAATTTTCTAGATAAGTGAGTAAACATTAAGATATCTGATTTTAACAAAATGGGGAAAACATGGAAACTACGTCTCAAAATTTCTGAACATTATATTTCACACCGAATATGGTTCTTCTTCTCTATAAGGTTCAAATCATGAGCCTACTTGAAATAGTTATAATTCTTTCGACACGTGGGAAACCACTGATGAAGATTTCAATAATAATATAATAAATAAATGTTACTGTAACTGTGAAACTTATGAAGAAACGAACAGAATAATTTTCTAGATAAGTGAGTAAACATTAAGATATCTCATTTTAACAAAATGGGGAAAACATGGAAACTACGTCTCAAAATTTCTGAACATCCTTAAGTTTTGTGGGGCATTATATTTCACACCGAATAAGGTTCTTCTTCTCTATGAGGTTCAAATCATGAGCCTACTTAAAATAGTTATAATTCTTTCGACACGTAGGAAACCACTGATGAAGATTTCAAGCCCACATTATTGTCTCGAAAAAACCTTATAAGTTATCTAATTTATTAATGCAATTAAGGGAAGCCATGCGTGAAGTGTGAGGAAACTCAATCTTCGAAATGTAGAATGAATTCCTCTAGCGATATTCGACAACTACGTGAAACCACTCCAGTTGTAAATACACGGTGTAACATTTTCATGGGAATGAATTCATGGGTTCGAAATATAATGTAGGTAGGAAAACTGTAGGATAAGTGTAGAGCATACCTGTGTAAACTCAAATTGGGATTAAAAGATATTAAGAAACGGATTTCAAGATATTAAAAAAAACCAAACAAACAACCTAAGAAGAACAATAGCAATGTGTTGAACATAAACTACAGGAAGCCAAAGGAAACATAATGAAAACATGGAAAGTACTAAATGAGGCCTGTGGAAAAAATATACCTAAGAAAAGTGCAATAAACAGGATTCAAACTGTAGATGGTACCATAATAGAAGAACAGAAACAAATAGTTAGAGAATTCAACCATAATTTTTGTCACTGCAGGCTCAAAAATATCTGCAGTTCAAAATCAATAACCAATTCTATACTTACTCAACCAGGCAACGTAATAACTCAAGAAATTAGTTGAGAAAGCCGAATAAAACTCAAAATTCAACGATATATCATATCAAGATTTCAGTACCACATGAAATTGTCGAAATTAAAAAAAGTGGAATCATGTGTGAAAGACCCAAACACTATTTAAGAAAGATAGAGAAAAATGGGTATCCCCTAGTATAGATTTAAATTGAATAAAATATTTGTAATTTGTCTTTCCCTTGAATTGTTATTGTTTTTAGGGCCTAGGACCAGTAGAAAATTTAAATGAATTTGATTTAATAATAATAAATAAAAAAATAGTCCAATTCACCACAAACAGGACACATACGAACCATTTTTTCAACGTATTTTGCTAATAATATCCAGGCATAAATCCTAATCTCACTATTCCTACCAAACGGAACGCGATATCGCGTTGACAACACTGTTCCAAACGTCATTAGTAACACATAAAAAATAGCGGTACGAAATTAATGACAGAACTGGCCACAGATTCAGGAAACGGTGTTTCCACAACATGCCCATTCAGTATCTGTGGCAAAAACGGCCGAGCCGTTTCGTGAGCATTTCGATACTTTAGTATACAGGGTGAGTATTTGACTTGTACATATATTTTAACTGAAGATTCTTGAATTCAAAATAAACCTTTTTTTCATTTTCCATTTTTCCGAATTCGGCTCTATTAAAAAGATATAGCCATTTGAAAAAAAACATTGAGCTAACTACGTCCCTGAAATGATACTGTGGAATTGATTCAAAGTTCATATTTCTCGATAGAAGTTTATACATTTAGGGAATACTCAAGTACTAACCTTAGAGGAATAAAAATGTTGCAGACACGATAGTTTCAACAAAAACAGTTAGTTTCATCGGATTATATCTGTAACTAAAAAGCCACATTTATTCCACCAAAATAAGTTCCTTCTTCGATTTTTCTGCAGATTAGTTTGTAAACACTAATAACTTGTTCATATTTTCCTCGAAATTCCCAAACAATATCATGAAGAAAGACTTTTCATTCAGATTTATTATTAAACAACCTAACCTAATCTAATTTGTATCGATTCTGTGAATTTTTGCACAGAAATTTCAGGAAGATGTTGTCAGCTTGCTGATATTTTCATTGAGGTTAAGGTTTTTTTACGAAACATAGTATAAATCACGATACATTTGTGTACCGTGGTATAAATATTTATGAATCCTGCCGTTTCCATCATAAATCGACTTTGCCGCCAAATTTTACCACGCATGCGTAGAGCGAAAACCGAAATATTGGTTATCTGGAGGTCAAATATAAACAATAACAAACCAGAGTCTCTGAACAAACTGTAAACATTATGTGAAGTTCTGAATACATAGTGAATTATTGTTTTAATGTGATTATTATGTGAAGTGAATTAATATAATTTCAACCGTGTCGAGTTTATAAAATTCCAAGAGGATGTTGTTTAGATAGAAACATCGCCACAGATTATCAGGTATCGTTTCATTAATTTCAATTCAATAAGTAGTTTGTGTCGAGATTCATCATTCATATCCGAATTTTGTATTTCATCGACATTTAACTTCAATATGGACCGGTAACTATGAATTTTCAATAGAAACTGTGCGTGTTAAATCCTCCTTGGTGTTCAATTTTATCTCTCACATTTGGGGGATTTTATTATTAAAATATCTCGAAAAAGTTGATAAATATTGTGCCAACATTGTAAACTCGTTTAAAGACCAGAAAAGGAATAATATTCGATGATATTTAATTGAGAGACGCATTCAGATTATTCTTGAAATTAATGATTTTTTCGTCAAATTTCTCCGGGAAAAATTGGAAATAACTAGAAAACGACGCGTTTTATTGAAAAAAAATAAGAATACTTTTAGTTTCTTAAATGATTGATTCTTTCGAAAATATGAACCGTTTATCTTTTTAAAGTGGTTTTATGTTGTTTTAGCGTGTATTGATGAGTCGACTACCCTGTAACTTTTATACTAGTGAAGATATTGAATAGGTTTCGATTGAGGAATATGCACCATGAATAGAGTAAAAACTCAACCAAAATTCAGTTCATTCGAAATAACGGTTCCGAAGATATAAACAGAAAAGTGTTGTTTTCATGGATTTTCGACACCCTGTATCTTCCAAACCAAACCGAATTTTGAAAAATGGTATAGGAAAAAAGTGTTTCGTTTGATGATAGGAATCTACAGTTAAAATATATGTACAAGTCAAAGACTCATCCTGTATGTAATGTGAACAATTCACAATATGTATTTGAAGGAACAATACTCATTTCTGACATCCATGCACAAATGTCCAAACTATAGTACTTTTCATTTTGATCTAGAGTCAATTTATTAGAAAATTCAAAGAACGTCACAACGTTGCAAAAATTACTACCACATTTTGATTCCCTAGTAGAACAGTTACCCAGTTTAGTTCTGATGATTTTGAAAACTGGCTTCACTATTTATTATTGAAAGACGCGTCTCCTTTTTCTGTATCTACTCTAAGGTACATAAAGACAATAGAGTTGAGAAAATTCTTTAAATAAAAAGAAAATTTTTTTTGGCATCCCTGTTACGCGCTCACAATTAAAAACCATAAAATATAAAACTCTGGGGTAACACGAAAAAGAATTGAATCTATCCAGACATAAAATCAGACTGCACATTCCGCTACGAAGATTGGAACCATCCGGCCCTTCTAGAAAGCAATTAAATAATTTTCTGACGGGGTTAAAGAAAATAATTCCAAGATGTGCAATCAGAACTTCCATCTCTGCCTCTCTGAAAATGGACGAGAGCTCATTAATACGTTTCTCCGAGTTACAGCACGAATAAGAAGAAGTAGAGGGAAATCTAGATCGTTTGTATTTCTTTGCGCCCTCTCTGTCACACCGGATCAAGAATGAAGGCTCTTGGAAATTGTCGGAATCCTTCAATGTTTACTTTCGCAGGGACGGTTGCCTAGCACACTTTCGAATTCGATTCGAATCTACTCAAGAAATGTCAACCCTTTCAAGGAATCCTGATAATTTGAGAACTTTTCAACGCAATGTTCAATTTCTGAGAGGTGATTAAGCAGTGTTTGTTAATCGTCATGTCCGCTATGTTTAGAATGGGAAGAATGCTACTAATTGTCATTTTCCTTTACAACAGGTTGACAGTTTAGATGTCCTATGAAGATTTTGAATTAAGGTGGGCGTTCGATGGTGTGTATTTTATTTAAAGTTTAAAAAAAATTTTGGGCATCAATACCTCAATACTCCTCTGGACTGCATCTCTCTGTTCATCAAAATTTGCGCCCTTGGAAACAGTCCGGAGACAAAATTTGCGAGCTTGGAAAAAGTCCGGGGTCAAAAATTGCGCGCTTGGGAAAAGTTCGGGGAATAAAGTGCACGCTTGGACAAAGTCCGGGGACTAAAATTGCGCGCTTGGAAGAAGTTCGGGGAAAAAATTACGCGCTTGAAAAAAGTCCGGGTACAAAAATTGCGCGCTTGGACAAAGTCCCGGGACTAAAACTGCGCGCTTGGAAGAAGTCCGGTGAAAAAATTGCGCGCTTGGAAGAAGTCCGGGGAAAAAATTGCGCGCTTGGAAAAAGTCCGGGGACAAAAATTGCGCGCTTGGAAAAAGTTCGGGGACTAAAATTGCGCGCTTGGAAAAACTCCGGGGACAAAAAATGCTCGCTTGGAAAAAGTCCGGGGACAAAAATTGCGCGCTTGGAAGAAGTGCAGGAACAAAAATTGCGATCTTGGAAAAACTCCGGGGACAAAAAATGCTCGCTTGGAAAAAGTCCGGGGACAAAAATTGTGCGCTTGGAAAAAGTTCGGGGACTAAAATTGCGCGCTTGGAAAAAGTCCGGGTACAAAAATTGCGCTCTTGGAGAAAGTCCGGGGAAAAAATTGCGCGCTTGGAAAAAGTCCGGGGACAAAAATTGCGCGCTTGGAAAAAGTTCGGGGACTAAAATTGCGCGCTTGGAAAAACTCCGGGGACAAAAAATGCTCGCTTGGAAAAAGTCCGGGGACAAAAATTGCGCGCTTGGAAGAAGTGCAGGAACAAAAATTGCGATCTTGGAAAAACTCCGGGGACAAAAAATGCTCGCTTGGAAAAAGTCCGGGGACAAAAATTGCGCGCTTGGAAAAAGTTCGGGGACTAAAATTGCGCGCTTGGAAAAAGTCCGGGGACAAAAAATGCGCGCTTGGAAAAAGTCCGGGGATTAAAATTGCGCGCTTGGAAAAAGTCCGGGTACAAAAATTGCGCTCTTGGAGAAAGTCCGGGGAAAAAATTGCGCGCTTGGAAGAAGTCCGGGGAAAAATTTGGCGCTTGGAAAAAGTTCGGAGACTAAAATTGCGCACTTGGAAGAAGTCCGGGGAAAAAATTGCACCCTTGGAAAAAGTCCAGGGACAAAAAATGAGCGCTTGAAAAATGTCTGGGGACAAAAATTGGTCGCTTGGAAAAAGTCCGGGGACAAAAATTGCGCTCTTGGAAAAAGTCTGGAAACAAAAATTGCGTAGGGAATTTATGAATAAAATAAATTGGGAAATGTATTGAGTTTATGTTCAACCTCAACTGTGTAACCTAAGTTAAAAATAATAATACTAACCGTGCATAACATGACCCTTATAAAACGGTAAATAAAAGATAGTATGTAGTAATCTTGAGAACTTTTGTTGCTGAGGATGATTTTGTCCTTGAATTGAATCTTTAACAATGTCAAAGCTCAATTTTTAAATAAAAATATTGTGGAAACTAGAAAATATTCTAGTTTCATTTTCTCGAAACAGGGGCATAGTTCATATAAAAAAAATTGTGGTAAAATGACTTATATCATTGAGTTTAAATATAAATAGAAACACAACCCAGTTCAACGATTTGAAGCTAAATTTAGTGTAGTTTCTTCACCGGTCATAGATGGATAAGTGTGTTTCAGAGAAGCAAAAAGTTTTGCTCCCGCATCTGGCGGTAAGTAGCTGAACTATAAGGCACTATTTCCGAAGCCGAAAGCGGTAACGATCAGGACCGGCATATGGAAATGTGGGATGTTCGTCTGATTTTTTGATGCAATAAAACGACAATTATTTTTGATCTTTCATGAATATAAAATACTTATGTATCCAAAAATAAATGCAAGAAATTTTTTTTTATTCACAAGTATTTATAAATAGATTTTCTCTGAATTTTTAAAAATATTTAATTTTTTATAAACAGCGGAATGCTTCTGTGTCGGGATTCCTTTGTTTTTTTTCTGTCCCCTGTACAGCTTCACACTGATCAGTTGTCTCAACAAATGAATCCTGTGCTTTTCAAATCCTGGAGTTAACGCAGAGTTCCAATCTTTTATAAATTCATTTTTTTTAATTTTCCTAAAATATACCTTTGAAGTCATATCTTTCCTGATTTTGTGACCATAATTTTCTTTATGACAACAGCGCTTTCCTTATCAAATGTTTGAAATCGGTTGAGGAAATTCTCAAATGTATCCGTTTATTATCATAATTTCGTTTTGCAATACATATCCCATCAATACCTAGCTTATTCAAATCATCAATGAAGAGTGCTTTTTCGCACTTATCGTATTTGTATTTTTTGGCAATGTTCCTCATCAAATAACCTGAGAAACTTGCGATTGAGTTGGATTCTAGGGTATTTAGGGGTTCAATTAACTCTTTATCCCTTATATACCCTCACAAGGCTCACCGTTGTCCGAATCTGAAGAAGAAATGGTAATATGCCCAATCAACCACATCAATGGGCCTACTTTCAGATTCCTCCATTTTACACAGGTCGAAATCATTGTCGTCTTGGCAGTTAAAAATATCGGAACATTTTTCCAGACCAATCATGACCGACTGCAACCCAAATCTGAAGCATCGAGCTGAGGGGTTCGGATCATAACCCCTACGCTGTTTTATTTTGGAGAATGAATTCTCGATTGGGTCCTGGTTGAGCCGACTTGTTATCAGATATGGAAATGTTTCCTTCGTCTCCTCCCACAATTGGAGGATGCCACTGATGGTTTGTATCAAACCGTTGAAACAATAGGGAATATTTTTTCCAACTGTCCAAGACTTAATGAATTCAATTGATTGCGTCAGAGATTGTATTGCTGCGGTGTTTTTCTCGGACAACGGTCTTCTTAGATGATTTCCCTCAAATTTTCCATTCGAATTGAGGCAGTCGAAAAAATCCTTCATTTTCAGAAAGAACAGAGCAGTTGCAATGACTGTTCTCATAGCCGAATATAAAGTTCTACTGAAAATCTGCGTGGCCAATTTAACCTTCATTTTCTGGAAGGCGTTTGGATTTATGTGGTTTTCAGTTATCTTCAAGAGAGTACGAGAAAGACAATTCTTTTCATCGATTGAGTACGTTTCTTTTATGTCCCCCAAAAAACATTTTCACCCCTCATTTCCTACCTGAAAACATTCCTTTGGAGAAATTCATGGCTAATAGTTCATCATTTTTGAATCACACCGTTTGTAAAGAAGATACATAATTTGGATGAATCCGACCCTGCCTACGATTCATAGAACTAGAGGAAAATTAATCTCCTTCAGATTTCTATAAATGAGTAGTGACAAAATGGATCGGACGAATATAGTTCCTTTAGTAGCTACTATATGCCGCAACTTAAGTTGGCAAATGGGCAAGTAAACTGCCAAAAATGTGTGCATCAAATCGTTGAACTGGGTTGTGTCTCTATGTATATTGAAACTCAATGCTTATATTGATGAGTTCTACCATCTGTCAAAAGCAAAGCCTCACCTTCAAATACACCCGGATTTTGAAGACAATAATAGCATCGTTTTGGGGAATTCAAAGAGTCTGGTCCTCCATGAAAAAGTATCGGGTGTTTTTTTTCAGAGTGATAGAACTTTAAATTGAAATAAAACACATTTAAATCAATGCCAATTTTTTTTCATTTGAAAGACCATTCCACTCTTTCCATGAGGAAATTTCCATACCAACTCTCGTTTCACATCGATGAAACATCCTATCCGGCAAAACTAACAAGTTGGTTTTCCAGCGATACAATTTTTGTCGTTTCTCAAATTCATAGATAGCTTCGGAAATGAATACCATAGAGAAAACAAACAACGTTTGTACTGGAATTCTATAATTCTAATATTCCTTGTATGGAGGAAATCGTGATTTGACTTTACGATCCCATTTCGTATAGATTTATACCTCAAACAAAAGAAATTGAAAAACTTATTAGTTGAACCGTTTCGAAAGAATTACGTCAAATGATTTCCAACACAATGTCCAATCTCATGCTCATTTAGGGTCCCCTATTCCACTGGGTAAGTTACAGGTCCGTTGTTCAATCACAGCCGAATAATATGACCGAAGATAAATGACCATTAGTGGAGCAGGAAGCATCGATTAGTAGTCTGTATGTGTTCGCATCGGTCTAATCTTGATTAATTTAACCGCAAATGCTGATATAGCGATAATATACGTCTTGGTTCAGGTAGTGCGCTCCGAAGTGGTAGTAAATTACGATAGGGTAGTTTGACATGATAAAACAGTGTACACCTGCAAACAAAACAGGGGCATTTTGAGTACCATGTCTAGATTTTGTACTGTACCAAAGTTTCACACGCTGTGGGTGAATAGGTATTTGTCTTAGCAACAATAAAGTTACTATAGGCCGTTAAAATATAAGAAGGAGCTTTGTAAATAAACATAATCGTCTGGTTTGTGCACAATAAAGCTCATATTGGTCAAACTTTCATAACAACGCTCTCTTCGACCGCCCTAAAAGACTGCCAGGATCGTACTCGGAACGGACTGTGGATGGTACTGGATAGAAATCATGGATAGAAATGATTCAAATAATTTGAGTCAGCAATTTCCACGTTAGAACTTTTTTCCTCGGAAACTCTAGTGCAAATTTCTGTTATGATTTGCAACTGTCATGAACATTTTATATCCGACGTACCCTATTTTTTTTATTTTTTTTTATATTTTTATCTACTAAATAATTTCTTTTTCGGATGCTCAAGATTGCGGCAAGGTAATTCCAGGAAACACCAGAGTTTTAGAGATTTGGGTCGGAATCTTGCAAGATTCCAACAAAGTAATTCCGGGAAACACCAGATTTGGGTCCTTTTCCCTAATGGGTGAAAGCCATCTTGATTTGCATAAATATCGAAGTTTTCAATTGACAAGACTCGTAAAAGATCTCTGTTCAAATTTAAAATGGTCATATACTTGTAATATCCGAAATTTATTTAGTTTCGGTCCAAAATTTTATATTTTTTGTACGAAACTATTTGTCGGCTGCTCAAGATTCCGACAAGGTAATTCCGGGAAACACCAGATCTGGGTCCTTTCCCTTGATGGGTTAAAGCCATCTTGATTTGCATAAATATCGAAGTTTTTAATTGACAAGACTAGTTAAAATACCTAGAGTTACTGTGAATGTCTAGCTTTTCAAAGTGTTTATAGATTTTGTTGTGAAAACTGAATAGTGTATTGTGTTGGAAAATCTTTCGACAAAGTATATACATATAGTGTTTATAGAACAATGTCGAATTCGGAAACGGATACTGCATCTGAGGGTGATATGTGATATACCACCACGAAAAAGGTCCAAAAGGTAGCCTTCTCTGCTGAAGAGAAAGAGATAATTTTTAACATTTCTCGAAAAAAATTGGAAGAACATCCTGATTTATCGAGAAGAGACTTAGTCGGAATTGTTTCAAAATCCTCAGGGGTGAGTGATTCAGCTGTATTCAGAATTCTCAGAGAATATAAAGAGAATAAAACATTGACACCACCTAAGAGGAGAGCCCAGTCGTTAAATATAATCGATTCGGTTGACGATTTCGACATGAACCTTATCAGAAGAATTGATTTTGATTCGAACACATGTATAATTGAAGACCCTTCCATGAACTGGTTATGTTTAAATATATATTTTACTTAGATGTGTTGTATGAATTGCATTCGTATAATAATATTGTTCTCTTTAAACAATGATAATATTCTGTTAAAACTGAACGATTGTGTGAGATCTCCTCGATTCGACTCTGGATGGAAAACTTTACGAAGGCCCTCCTACCGCTGCGCCAAACTTGTTGATATTGCTCCTTCTTACATTTGAACAGAGTAGGTATAGTTTTAGTTTGGTAAGGGGGTTACATTCCACTGAGAACTCAAGGTCTATTGTGTTGTTTTCTCAACTGAGCTTTCTACAGCTCGTCCTCCAGCTCCAGAGCTCCAATGAACTCCAGTATCTGAGAGAGCTTCAAGGAATTAAATTCGTTCCTCCTATAATTCTCTTGACCACGACATTCCTTACGCAGGCTTGCAATGGCAAGGCATTCTGTAACCAGGTGAACAGGAGTTTCCTCCTTACGATGACAGCATGAGGTGTAGTGCCATCTTGTTGGAACCAAAACTCTTCTGGGTCGATACAATTCAAATTTGGAAACAAATTATCATTGATCAACGCTGTGACGAGCACCATTCACTGTTACATAAACTCCAGCATCGTTTTCAAAGGAATATGGACCGATGATGCCCCCAGCGTGTAAAGCACACCATACAGTGCATTTTTCAGAATGCAATGGAACCTGCAGAACTTCTTGAGGATTTTGCTTGTTTACGTGGCCTTTCAACCAGAAATGAGCTTCATCACTAAACACAATTTTTCGATAAAAAAGTGGATTAACTTCAAGCTGTTCTAGGGCCCAATTAGCAAACAAACGACGCCTATTATGGTCAAGTGGCTTTAGTTCTTGAACCAGTTGGATCTTGTATGGGTGTAGACCAAGATCTTTACGCAAAATTTTCCATGTGTTGCACAGAGTCCAACTTGTTGTGGACAATAGACAAATCTGGATCTTCATTAACTCTTACAGCAGTGATATTTTCTTCTGTACGTACAGTTATTTGTTCAGTTGTTGTTGGTGCATCGAGTAGAGAAAATGTTGTCCGAAATCTATCGATAGTTCGACGAATAAGCTGCACTGATGTATGTAAACCATACATTTCACGAAGTGCTCTATAAGTTTAGCGAATAGAACACTGATAACAATTTGTGAACGTTGTTGCGGCGTGAGTCTTTCCATGACAATTTGTCAATGCTTAGGTACTGAACAGAAATGTCAAAACAACATGGCTTCTACTTCTACCTTCTGTCAAATCACAGTTATCCCTATCGAAAATTCACTCTAAAAAAAAACACCCGATATATCTGTCAGAAAAACACTCTGAATGAATGAGAAAAGGGGTTTGAGATATTTGGGCATTGTATCAATATCTTTGTTTGGCTTCTGACGACGAGTCTACACTACGTCGATTCGAACTGAGGGCTCAAGCCTCAAATAGGCCGAGCAGTCGTACAAGGATCTAGTTGGCCTAGACCAGTTCCATGCATAAACAAAATATTGCGATACCATATCAACCAACATTAACTTATTAGAAGCGTCAGTGTAGATATCGACATCAAAAAGTAAACCAGGGTTATGCAATGAATAGAAAAAAAAAGATGTCCACCGAAATTGTAAAAATCGAAAATTGGAGTATCGCGCCATCATCAAGTACCTGTATTTAAAACGGTTAAGAGGTAAACAGATTTACGAAGATTCAAAAGACGTAAATTTTCCATTGAAGATGATGACCGATCGCGAAGGACAGTTTCTTTGTCAGTCCCCGAAAATATCGGTGCAGTTCATGACATGATTTTATCAGTCCTTCGAATTGGGCTAAAACGGATATATGAAGCACTGAAGATTTCATACGAACGCGTCCATCATGTAGTTCACGTCAATTTGAACATGAGAAAAATTTCTGCAAAACGGATACCCAAATGTTTGAATGTTGACCAAAAGCATGCAAGGGTAGAAGCATCACGTTCGATCTGTGCTCGATTTGAAAACGATGTAGACTTCTTAAACTTGGGTACATTTCTACGATCCAGAAACAAAGCAACAATCAATGGAATGGCGACACTCTGATTCTCCAAGACCTAAGAAGTTTCGTGTCCAAAAATCGGCTGGAAAAGTTCTTGCTTCAGTCTTTCGGGATTGCCATGGAGTAATCATGATAGAATTTTTGGAGAAGGGTAGAACAATAACTGGAGATTACTATTCGACATTACTGACCACTCTACGGAAAAAAATTAAAGAGAAAATACGCGGAAAGTTATCCAAAGGTACTTTGTTTTTACAGGACAACGCCCCAGTACACAAATCTCATGTTGCCATGCAAAAAATTCGTGATTTAGGGTTAGAATTACTAGAACACCCCCCTTATTCACCAGATTTGGCTCCGTCCGACTATCATCTCTTTCTTCAACTGAAAAAAAGTTTAAAACGTCGTAAATTTTCTTCCAACGAGGTGGTAATAAAAGCTGTGGAGGACTGGTTTGCAGAGCACGAGGAAACATTTTTTTTTAAAGGTCTAGAGACGTTGCAGGTTCGCTGTAATAAATGTATTCAATTAACAGGAGAATATGTTGAGTAATAAAATATTTCGACATTGAATTTTTTTTTGGTTCTATAGTAGGCTTAGAATTTTTCAATATATCCTCGTATTTCGGATCCGTCCCATCATAGCTGTCCTAAGTAAACACAATGAGAGCTCCCGAATGACGAGTCCCGTCCTTGTCGACTGTCGCGAGCTTCTGGACTCGAGCGCGCGATTGCTCGTTCAAACAACGCAAAATACGCAAGAGAAACGACAGGCAGTACAGGCACCCCTTTCTTTTTTAAATTTCGCGTTGTTTGAACAAGGAATCGGGCACCCACATCAGATTCGCTTCGTTTCATCGAGTCTTATCAACCGAAATCCAAGGCGTCTCGAAATTAATATGCATCTCGCCCAACTGCGTCGATTCACGACGCCTGATTACCGCGACCGAATAAATTCGGCGCCCAAATCTTTCGTTACAACGTCCCGTTAAATTAACGACTGGGGGCCGGAAAAAACGCACTCTCCTCAACGTTTAGTGTTAAATATTTAGGTTTTATAACGCGACAATAGCCTGTGGCGAGCATTTCGTGCATGAAATTATGACGAGGATCCGGTGCGCGAGGTTCGTGTCGGGCGGCAATTTTTATTCGGAAAATTCAGGAAATAATCGGCGTAGATTTTAATCGCGAGGCGTGAGCTGGACGAGGCGAACTTCTGGAATACGAGGGGAGAAAGCTGGTTTGTTTTGGGATCTAGTTAGTGCTGGAGTGTGAATTCCTCATAAGTTTGGACAATGAATGTGTGTCACTAGCCCAGTGGTTATGGCGGTTGTCACTGACGCGGCGACGCGGAAGTCCGAGTTCAATCCCGAGGTTAGGAATTTTTTTAATACACTGCGCAAAAAAATTAACGAACATTCTGAAAATCTCAATTTTAATGAAAGTTAACTCTACATTGACTTTATAACTTATTTTTTATGTTCTCTCGGGAAGGTTTTGAACGAAACAAGACACATTAAATGGAAGAAAAATTTCAGGATTTCACCGAATCTTATGTGAAAGAAGAGAAATGAACAATTTTCAAAATACTGAAATGCTGATAAGTGATTTAATACTTGGTATTTCCACCCCTTGCGTTAATTACAGCTCGGCAACGACGGTTCATACTCAAAATGAGTGATCTTAAAATGTTCTGATCTAATCCTTCCCAGATTTCTCCGAGTTGGATTCCTAAGTCATTAAGAGTAGCTGGATGATTTTCTGAACTTCTCAGCCTTCTATTGAGGTTGTCCCAAACCTGCTCAATCGGATTGAGATCTGGACTTCTTGCTGGCCATTCCATTAGAGAGACTTCAACCTCTTCAAGGTACTCCTGAACGATGCGCGCACGATGAGGTCTGGCATTATCGTCCATAAGAATGAAATTTTCACCAATGTATGGGGCAAATGGCACTACATGCTCTTCAAGAATATTCCTTATATACTTGTCAGCATTCATAGCTCCATTATCAACGACCACTAGGTCTGTGCGAGCAGTCAAAGATATTCCACCCCATACCATAATCGATCCTCCCCCGAAACCAGTAGTATTCAGGAAATTGCACTGAGCATATCTTTCATGTGGACGTCTGTATACAAGGGAACGTCGATCACAATGGTAGAGGCAGAATCTAGACTCATCTGTGAAGAGAACTCTTTCCCAATCGGCCTCTTCCCAATGGATATGCTCTTTCGCAAAATCCAAACGCGCCCTTCGATGGGCTGGGGTGAGAGCTGGGCCTCTTGCCGCGACACGAGGCCTTAAATCATATTCTCTGAGGCGATTTCTTATTGTCTGATTGCTAATTTGCACCTCATGAGTTTGCTCAAGATGATTTTGAAGGAGGCGATCGGTTGCAAACCGTTGTCTCAACGAAGAAACTCTCAAGTAACTTTCTTGAATGGCAGTTGTTACCCGTGGTCTACCCTGTCCCGGTCTTCGGACATTCATACCTGTCTCCCTGAATCGCTGCAACATTCTGGACACACTTGTATGGGAAACTCCAAACCTTTCTGCAATTCTTGTGTATGTCCACCCTTCTCGCAAAACTACCGCTTCGGCACATTCCTCTTGGGTCCAATTGCGTGTTTCGCGTTGCATAGCGATCGAGTGTAGAAAATCGAACGAAAGAAAAACTATTGATCACTAGAATTGATCGAGAACAACTGATTTTAGAATGGAGCCAATACATTCAAAATCTGATAATATCATCTTTTTTATTCCTGCTGGGAGAAAACATCTGTATTGAAGAAAAACGTTGAAAGTGGATAACATATATGCATGCATAATTCTGATAAAAATAATTATCTTCGAGAACACCTTCAGTTGTAGAATAAATTTGAGATTTCCATAATGTGCGTTAATTTTTTTTGCGCAGTGTAAATAGTAGTGGGCCACCATTTCACTGTTAGTCGAAATTAACAGTTCTGTGCCTAAGGTGGCGCAAGGACACAGTTACAAAGCCTACTCAGAACCAACTGCTTCTCCGAAATCGTACAAGTTGCAAGCTTCGAAGCTTGTAGTTTCAAAGGGGTCTCCTCGAGAGACATAGGATTAATCAGAATAAACAATATCAATATCCTCAACTAGTCCGTTATGCGGGCCACTCACGAGCGTTTTGGAAGCCGTCTTGGACGCCCGACTTTTCAGGCATGTACTTCCAAGTCGAGAAGGCCGAAGGGTAGTCCCGATCGACCATACACGGAGACTCTTTCCGGGAATTCGTGCGATGCAGGCTGTCCGAAGTCCCGTAAAAAGTCCTCGTGAGTGGCCTACATTAAAGGTTCGAAAATTACTAAAATTGTCATCAACCTATAAACTTTCCGTTGATCTACTTTTCTTGAATAGTCTCAATGCGCTGTTGGTTCCGTGACATAAGCATTGTGCTTTCAAACCGAGAATTGGAAACCCAAGATATACCACTGTGACTAGCCGCAGAGAGCCATTGAGTACTTGTCGAATAATAAAGGGTTTTTCAATAAGAGGTGTTATTTTGAATAGCCTGCTATTTCGGCAGATGTCATTTTTTGACATTTAAAAAAAAAGGAACGATACACGCTTCAACAACACATTGAAATTATAAGAATACGCTATAAAAATGGCAAAAATTTAGGCACAGACGGTTCGTAAATCTCGAACATTTTTGGGTCGCCGTGAAGCACCTTGTCGAACCGCAATACAGAATTTGGTGGAAAAATTCGAGCTGTTGGGACAAAGTAGTGATGTGAGGAATAAAACTGATGCACGTCGCTCAAAAACAGCCGAGAATATAACTGCTGCAGCCGAAAGTGTTGAAGAAAACCCAGGTTTGTCCATTCCCCGTCGTTCTTTGGAATCAGGCATTCGACAAACGTCATTACATCGTATTTTGCATATATATTTGGGTCTTAAAGCTTATGAAGTTCATTTAACACAAATACTCAAGCCGGCCGATCAACAACGTCGTGTCTTTGCTGATTGGGTCCTTGAAATGCATGATAATGATCCGGAATTGCATCGAAAAATCATCTTGAGTGATCAGACCTATTTCCACATCGTTGGCTTCGTCAACAAGCAAAATTGTCGCATCTGGGGCTCGAAAAACCCAAGAGTTATTGTTGAAGAGCCTCTCTAACCTCAACTTGTGACTGCTTGGTGCCCTTTATGGTCCGGCAAGATCATTGGCGTTACTTCTTCGAAAATGAGGCTGGAGCAATAGTAACGGTGAACGCTATCGAGAGATGATTAATGATTTTTTGTATGGCCGTAATTGAATAGCATTGATCTGGATTTCTGGATAACGTTTACATTCGACACGACGGCGCTACGTGCCCCACAAGCAACGAAACCATTGATCTTTCACGGAAAAAGTTTACGGACCGTGTTATCTCTTGATCTTGTGACCTTGAGACTTCTTCCTTTGGGGCCATGTGAAGAGAGAGATTCCAGCGTCGATTTAAGACCTCAAAGACGGAATTTGTGAGGCTATCGAGGACATATGGCAGCCACTTTGTGATTTGGTTATGGAAAATTTGATGAAAAGAATATGGTCCTGTAAAGGAGACATTTGTTCCAATGGACGTACAGAATTGTTGAGGCTTGATGCAGATTTGCATACAGCATGTCATTGAAATAATTATTTGTTTGCTGCTATAGGGCCAAATTCCTTATGTTTGGACATTTGGCCCTGTCTTCTCGGTCACCAGACCTTAATCACATTGAACGCACTCAGACGGCTTTTACCGCAAATTTATAGAGAAATTGACCAAGGCTACATCCACAATTTGATGAAAAGTATGCAAAGGCGTTGTCAGGGTTTGGTTGGTGTTCGAGAATGCCATACTCTTTACTGAACTTTATTTTTTCATTGAACTAAGTTTGTACAACAAATACTAAACATAAATTTCCACCTGAAACTGTGAATATTATAAAGAAATCAGCAAGAGAATGAGTTAGATAAGTGAACAAGCATGTAAATTTATCATATTCGAGAAAAAAGGTGGAAAAAAATTGAAACTTTTAGAATAGTCTCAAAATTTCTGAGCTTCAAAAATGTAAAATTTCACGATGTCAATATCCCATTTGACATATTCACCTCATTTTTGCCTTAAGGGCTTGTTCGGACTAGGCCAGTAGATTAGTCGAGTAGCGAATGATTTTTTTAATTTCTAGTGTGCGAACGCCAGCAATCGAGTCGATGATGTACCTACTACCTTATACTGTTTAGGAGTCTTTGATACTGTGGTAGAGTATTCAGTGGGCGAATCGACTCTCCACTCGACTAAAATACTGGCCTAGTCCGAACAAGCCTTAAGGGGCAGTAATAGTATCACCTTTTGAATCGTGGTAAATCTCCATTCAAAAAGTGGTCTCTTCATTTCACGAGTAAGTTCCCTAATTTACGACGTAGAGACTTGATTTTTTTTTTTTGAAGTTGAAGATCCTCTCGAGGGCGAATAATTTTCTTTTCTTCAATTTAATTAGTTTTTCATTAAAACAAAACAGGTTGAACTTCAGCGTTTTGGAAACTAAACTTAATGATTTTTTTCCGACGGTTATTCATCATTTTTTGGAAAAAATCGCAACTATTTGCCCTCGGCAATTTAATCTACTATAAACTACAAAAATTTTCATGATGATTATCTCAAAAATATAGCTTGTACTCATGAAAAACGAAAAACACATTCAATAACCCCAGATCTAACGATTACCCTGGTTTTTTAAATTTAAAAATTAATTAAATCGAAACAAAGAAAACTATTTGCCCTCGGGACGTTCTTCATCTTCAATTTAAAAGAAAATCAAGTCTCTACGTCGTAAATTAGGGTACTTACTCGTGAAATAAAGAGACCACTTTTTGAATGGAGATTTACCACGATTCAAAAGGTGATACTGCCTCTTAACTCAAAAGTAGCAACATAAGTACCCTGATAAATTGCTTGCTAGATGTGAATTCGGTTCATTACGGTTGTACAACAAAATACATTCCCATAAACACATCACCATCAAAGAGAATACAGTAGTTATTGTAAACTATTGCATTCATACAAATGATAATTCCCAATAATTCTCAACCCTGAACATAATTCGATTAAAACCAGTAACAATTCTCCGTAATGTACCAATATTCAATAATACATAAATTCAATAACCGGAATTGGATATACATATTTATATTCATATACCTCTGAAAATCGATATATTCTATACGGAAATTAATTTAAATAGGTCAAACGACATAAAAAGTGTTTCCGAGTTGAATTCTGGGATTTGGAATGGCTTTAATTCTGCGGTCGATGGAGCACTCCATCTGCATCAATTCCCACAATTCTCATACCTACATCTAAAGACAGTATGTGCACATTGACTACAAGTACAAGGATGTATTGATATCTAGTTAGCCTAGAGTACCTGGACCAGTTCCGTGCATAAACAAAATATTGCGATACCATATCAACGAACAATAACTTATTAGAAGTGTAGAGTTTGACGTCAAAAAATTAAACCAGAGTTACGCAATAAATTTAAAGAAAAAGATGTCCACCGAAATTGTAAAAATCGAAAAATTGGAGTATCGAGCCATCATCAAGTACCTGTATTTAAAAGGGTTAAGAGGTAAGCAGATTTAGGAAGAAATGCTTAATACCCTTGGTGATCAATGTCCTTCGTGTGCGACCATGAAAAATTGGACTGGAAGCTTCAAAACAGGTAAATTTTCCATTGAAGATGATGACCCTTCGGGAAGGCCAGTTTTTGTGTCAGTCCCCGAAAATATCGATGCAGTTCATGACATGATTTTATCAGACTGTCGAATTGGGCTAAAACGGATATCTGAAACACTGAAGATTTCATACGAACGCGATCATCATATAGTTCACGTCAATTTGGACATGAGAAAGATTTCTGCAAAATGGATCCCCAAATGTTTGAATGTTGACCAAAAGCGTGCAAGGGTAGAAGCATCGTGTTCGCTCTGTGCTCGATTTGAAAACGATGTAGACTTCTTAAACCGAATTGTTACTATGGATGAGACTTGGGTATATTTTTACGATCCAGAAACAAAGCAACAATTGATGGAATGGCGACACCCTGGTTCTCCAAGACCTAAGAAGTTTCGTGTCCAAAAATCTGCTGGAAAAGTTCTTGCTTCAGTTTTTTGGGATTGCCATGGAGTAATCATGATCGATTTTTTGGATAAGGGTAGAACTATAACTGGAGATTACTATTCGATATTACTGACCACTCTACGGGAAAAAATTAAAGAGAAAAGACGCGGAAAGCTATCCAAAGGTATTTTGTTTTTGTAGGACAACGCCCCAGTACACAAATCTCATGTTGTCATGCAAAAAAATCCTGATTTAGGGTAAGAATTACTGGAACACCCCCCTTATTCACCAGATTTGGCTCCGTCCGACTATCATCTCTTTCCTCAACTGAAAAAAGTTTAAAAGGTCGTAAATTTTCTTCCAACGAGGAGGTTATAAAAGCTGTGGAGGACTGGTTTGCAGAGCTAGAAGAAACAATCTGTACTCTTGAAATATTTAAAAGAATTTTTGTTTCCTCGCTGAACAGCCAGAATAATCAATGAAACCAATCAATTCTGTTCCGCCTTTCAAAATATACTCATCGTCGCAAACCTGCAGAATTAAATTACACCACAACCGCAACTAGTTTGCACGATCGCTTGCCCCAGACATACGTCCTATAATATTGACGGAATATATTGTTTCTGCTATAACAGCTATAACCAATGCGTGCTGATTGAAATCCAGCGTACAGACCGACAAATTAGAATTACACGGATTATTGCTGGTCATTTAATGAGCTAGATTTAAACCGCTCGGGAATGCGACCAGTGTAAAACGTGTGAAGCTGATCGAAATTCAATTTACCACCGAAAAATTTTTTTTACAACCATCATATCCTTATTGGGTGTTTAGAAATTGTGAATGCATAGTCACTACTCTTTGTTAAGGTCGCCGATCACAACGAGTAGGAAAACTAATCCGATAGAGGCGCCAACGTGCATTTTAAGGATTATTCTTTCAAATGGACTCCCTTATGAATGAAATGTGCTCTCTAGCCGAGAAATTAGTGAATATGTAGGTAAAGCAGGAACTATATCTCGCTATATACACTGCGCAAAAAAATTAACGCACATTATGGAAATCTCAAATTTATTCTACAACTGAAGGTGTTCTCAATGACAATTATTTTTATCAGAATTATGCTTGCATATGTTATCCACTTTCAACGTTTTTCTTCAATACAGATGTTTTCTCCCAGCAGGAATAAAAAAAGATGATATTATCAGATTTCGAATGTATTGGCTCCATTCTAAAATCAGTTGTTCTCGATCAATTCTAGTGATCAATAGTTTTTCTTTCGTTTGATTTTCTACACTCGATCGCTATGCAACGCGAAACACGCAATTTGACCCAAGAGGAATGTGAAGCGGTAGTTTTGCGAGGAGAAGGGTGGACATACACAAGAATTGCAGAAAGGTTTGGAGTTTCCGATACAAGTGTGTCCAGAATGTTGCAGCGATTCAGGGAGACAGGTATGAATGTCCGAATACCAGGACAGGGTAGACCACGGGTAACAACAGCCATTCAAGAACGTTACTTGAGAGTTTCATCGTTGAGATAACGCTTTGCAACCGCTTGCCTCCTTCAAAATCAGCTTGAGCAAACTCATGAGGTGCAAATTAGCACTCAGATAATAAGAAATCGCCTCAGAGAATATGATTTAAGACCTCGTGTCGCGGCAAGAGGCCCAGCTCTTACCCCAGCCCATCGAAGGGCGCGTTTGGATTTTGCGAGAAAGCATATCCATTGGGAAGAGGCCGATTGGGAAAGAGTTCTCTTCACAGATGAGTCTATATTCTGCCTCTACCATTGTGATCGACGTTCCCTTGTATACAGACGTCCACATGAAAGATATGCTCAGTGCAATTTCCTGAATACTACTGGTTTCGGGGGAGGATCGATTATGGTATGGGGTGGAATATCTTTGACTGCTCGCACAGACCTAGTGGTCGTTGATAATGGAGCTATGAATACTGATAAGTATATAAGGAACATTCTTGAAGAGCATGTAGTGCCATTTGCCCCATACATTGGTGAAAATTTCATTTTAATGGACGATAATGCCAGACCCCATCGTGCGCGCATCGTTCAGGAGTACCTTGAAGAGGTTGAAGTCTCTCGAATGGAATGGCCAGCAAGAACTCCAGATCTCAATCCGGTTGAGCAGGTTTGGGACAACCTCAATAGAAGGCTGAGAAGTTCAGAAAATCATCCAGCTACTCTTAATGACTTAGGAATCCAACTCGGAGAAATCTGGGAAGGATTAGATCAGAACATTTTAAGATCACTCATTTTGAGTATGAACCGTCTTTGCCGAGCTGTAATTAACGCAAGGAGTGGAAATACCAAGTATTAAATCACTTATCACCATTTCAGTATTTTGAAAATTGTTCATTTCTCTTCTTTCACATAAGATTCGGTGAAATCCTGAATTTTTCTCTCATTTAATGTGTCTTGTTTCGTTCAAAACCTTCCCGAGAGAACATAAAAAATAAGTTATAAAGTCAATGTAGAGTTAACTTTCATTTAAATTGAGATTTTCAGAATGTGCGTTATTTTTTTTGCGCAGTGTATTTGAATTTGGCCATTCTCTGCCAATTCCGTATTTCGAGTTGATTTTCTGAACGAAATTATCTTTATATTCACTTTCAATCGAAAGTTGAACTATTTTCATGGGTCTTTCCTTTGAAATAAACAGAAGCATGCGTTGGTTCATTTTCTTCTATTGTTGAAAGAAAAAATATGAACTTTCGAAATGAAATCGATTTCAATTATTCATCAAGAACTCCAATCCTTTCTGAGTTTACCCACAAAATTTTAGTTCTCAAAGTGAAACCATTTTCAAATGCAACTCTAGTTTTTCCAAATGGCAAGCTTTTCTTTGGAATCGAACAGTGAAAAACCAATATAAATCATTCAAGGGAAATTTCAAATTGAAATCATGAACAAAAACCACTAGCACTACGAAAGTCTTAATTCTCTTCAGAGCTGAACTAAAAGGGTCGGAATAAATTTCATAGAAACTTCACCGTGGGATTTATTGCCCTTAATAAACTCCAAGCGGAGCAGGAAGAAGCAATATCAGTCAAGGATAAGGTCGGAGGAATGAAAAATCAATCGTGTTGTCCATGCTGTACTCTTAATTGAAATTGGATCTCACAGAGAAGCTCACATTAAATGGAGATGCAATGGCATGTCACAAATATAAAAGAAACTTCATTAAATCGCTGTGAGTCTTATTTCCTTCGATCATCAAAACCAAAGCTATTCCCATTCGAATTTTATAGCATTCATCGGTTCATGTTTTCCAGGATATCCCAAAAATACGAGGATGTATTGATATCTAGTAAGCCTAGACCAGTTCCATGCATAAACAAAATATTGCGATACCATATCAACTTATTAGAGGTGTCAGTGTAGAGTTCGACGTCAAAAAAGTAAACCAGAGTTACGCAATAAATTTAAAAAGAAAGATGCCCACCGAAATTTTAAGAATCGAAAAAAAGGAGTATCGAGCCATCATTGAGTATACCTGTATTTAAAAGAGTTGAGAGGTGAGCCGATTTACGAAGATGTGCTTAATACCCTTGATGATCAAGGTCCTTTGAACTGCAAGCTTCAAAAGAGGTAAATTTTCCATTGAAGATGATGGCCGATCGGGAAGGCCATTTTCTCTGTCAGTCCCCCAAAAATATCGATGCAGTTCATGACATGATTTTATCAGATCGTCAAATGGGGCTTAGACGGATATCTGAAGCACTGAAAATTTCATACGAACACGTTCATCATATAGTTCACGTCAATTTGTACATGAGAAAAATTTCTGCAAAATGGATCCCGAAATGTTTGAATGTTGACCAAAAGCGTGCAAGGGTAGAAGCATCGCGTTCGATCTGTGCTCGATTTGAAAACGATGTAGAATTCTTAATCCGAATTGTTACTATGGATGAGACTTGGGCACATTTCAACGATCCAGAAACAAAGCAACAATCGATGGAATGGCGACACTCTGGTTCTCCAAGACCTAAGAAGATTCGTGTCCAAAAATCTGCTGGAAAAGTTCTTGCTTCAGTTTTTTGGGATTGCCATGGAGTAATCATGATTGATATTTTGGATGAGGGTAGAACAATAACTGGAGATTACTATTCAACATTACTGACCACTCTACGGAGATAAATTGAAGAGAACAGACGCGGAAAGCTATCCAAAGGTATTTTGTTTTTCCGAGACAACGCCCCAGTACACAAATTTCATGTTGCCATGCAAAGAATTCGTGATTTAGGGTTAGAATTACTAGAACAACCCCCTCATTCACTAGATTTGGCTCCGTCCGACGATCATCTCTTTCCTCAACTGAAAAAAAGTTTCAAAGGTCGTAAATTTTCTTCCAACTGTGGAGGACTGGTTTGCAGAGCAAGAAGAAACATTTTTGAAAGGTCTAAGAGACGTTGCAGGTTCGCTGTAATAAATGCATACAATTAAGGAGAGAATATGTTGAGTAATGAAATATTTTGACATTGAAATTTTGTTTGGTTCTATAGTAGGCTAAGAATTTTTCAATATATCCACGTGAAGAAGGTTTTTCATTAAATTCATGATTATTCAAGCTATATCAACCTATTCTGTATTCAGAACACAAAAAACAATAATCTTCTACGAGGAAAATTTGTGAAGACGTTGCCAACTTGTTGATTTTTCACTAGAAGAGGCATCACAACTAAGTTAAGGTCTTTTTCGTACGAAAAGTTATTTCCTCACACAGAAATCTCACGATTCATCCAGGTAGATGAACTTTTGAGCGTTACACTCGAGTTGAACCCTGGGAAAGTTCTGGTCCAAACGTTCTTGGATGAGGATATAGAGCAGTTAATAAATACAGCATGACCGAGGGGCATATTTCCAGTGAAGAACTGATGTAGAGGAGAACGATAAACGTGATATCCTCATCGAGCTTGCAGAATTCATCAGCTAAAATGTATGTGGTCTGATTCGGTTTAACTCTGGAGTCACACGCAGGCTGGAATTTTCGGTGGTTTCCTTCATCCGTCCGTCTGGTGCTGCCTTTCCAACCAGAGAGGATGCGAATTATTACTCCGAATTTCAACTGTGAATAATTCATGGGGGATGACAAGAGATGGAATAAATTTGTAAGGGAACATTGCTAGACGTCGACATGGATGAAAGGATCCAAACGAATCGTCACGGAATATCAAAGGCCCGATAATGTTGATAGAAAGGAAGAGGTGCTGAATTGGTTATGAAAATTGAGCTAATTGCAAACCATGATCCGTGTCCAAAACTTTATCAGAGAATTTGAAATATGTACCTTTCATGCTTAACGGACTCCTGCTCTCAAAGAATGAAAGAAATCATACTCCAATAAAGATTTTACGAGAATGCGCCAGAAGAAGGGTAATGTTTTTCGAATGTATGTATACTGACAAAGAAACTGAAGCACCTTTAAGGGGCAGTATCACCTTTTGAATCGTGGTAAATCTCCATTCAAAAGTAGTCTATTTATTTCACGAGTAAGTATCCTAATTAACGACACAGAGACTTGATTTTTTTTTAAATTGAAGTTGAAGAACGTCCCGAGGGCCACTCGTTCTCTTTTTTTCGATATAATTAGTTTTTCAATTAAAAAAAACAGGGTAATCGTTAGATCTGGGGTTATTGAATATGTTTTTCGTTTTTCATGAGTACAAGCATATTTTTGAAATAATAATCATGACAATTTTGTAGTTCATAGAAGATTGAATTTCCGAGGGCAAATAGTTGCGATTTTTTCGATTTAATTAGTTTTTCAATTAGAAAAACAGGTTGAACTTCAGCGTTTTGGAAACTACACTTAATGATTTTTTCCGACGGTTATTCATCATTTTTTGGAAAAAATCGCAACTATTTGCCCTCGGCAATTTAATCTTCTATAAACTACAAAAATTTTCATGATGATTATTTCAAAAATATAGCTTGTACTCATGAAAAACAAGAAGCATATTCAATAACCCCAGATCTAACGATTACCCTGGTTTTTTTAATTGAAAAACTAATTAAATCGAAGAAAATAGTAATTTACGTAACAAGTCCGGAAAATAGACAAGATTCTAGGACGAGCCGGAGGCGAGTCCTGGAAGTCTTTGAGTCCAAAAAAACTATTTTCGGGCGTGTGGCGTACAATATTTTTTCGGCAACCGTCCGGGAAGTACCCACTTCCTGGACGCTTTTTCTTTTAGAAGATAACATTTCCCGGCCTAGTCCGGAAAGTACGTACTTTCCAGACTAGGCCGGAAAAACTCACGTCGTTGTGTCATTGTGATGATCATCACAAAAGAAACGAAATAACGGATGACAGTTCTGTTCTGTTCAATTCAAATAATAATCAAAATGTATGTAAGCAATTTGAAATATGTGCCCACTATAAATTGATATAAAATGCTGAGACCATAGCGTAGGCCTAATGTCAAACACTCGCTGATCTGAAGCGATGGCTTTCGATGATCCCTCTCTACGCTCTCTCTCTCTAAAAACTCGGCATCCTAAGAGACAAGGTCAAGTTAGTAAACAACAACATAAGCTGAATGTACCTTGTGTATTGTGAATAAACAACACGTTAAATCACACCGAAGTGTTTTATTATTTTACATGTATAATAAAGAAATGTGTCGTCCCATTGACTTGTAATTCTACACGGTTGCCGAAAAAATATTGTACGCAACACGCCCGAAAATAGTTTTTTTGGACTCACAGACTTCCAGTCCATTCGTCCAAAAAAACCCTATTTTCCGGACTTGTTACGTAAATTACTATTTTCGGCAACCGTCCGGGAAGTACCCACTTCCCGGACGCTTTTTCTTTGGGAAAGTAGCATTTCCCGGCCTAGGCCGGAAAGTACGTACTTCCCGGCCTAGGCCGGAAAAACACGTCGTTGTTGTCATTGTTATGATCATCACAATAGCAACGAAATAACGGATGACAGTTCTGTTCTGTGTTCTGTTTAATTCAAATATTAATCAAAAACAATAAAGAGATGTGTCATCTCATTGATTTGTAATTCTTCACGGTTGCCGAAAAAATATTGTACGCAACACGCCCGGAAATAGTTTTTTTGGACTCACAGACTTCCAGAACTCGCCTCCGGCTCGTCCTAGAATCTTGTCTATTCGTCCAAAAAAACCCTATTTTCCGGACTTGTTACGTAAATTACTATTTTCGGCAACCGTCCGGGAAGTACCCACTTCCCGGACGCTTTTTCTTTGAGAAAGTAGCATTTCCCGGCCTAGGCCGGAAAGTACGTACTTCCCGGCCTAGGCCGGAAAAACACGTCGTTGTTGTCATTGTGATGATCATCACAATAGCAACGAAATAACGGATGACAGTTCTGTTCTGTGTTCTGTTTAATTCAAATATGAATCAAAATCAATAAAGAGATGTGTCATCTCATTAATTTGTAATTCTTCACGGTTGCCGAAAAAATATTGTACGCAACACGCCCGGAAATAGTTTTTTTGGACTCACAGACTTCCAGGACTCGCCTCCGGCTCGTCCTAGAATCTTGTCTATTCGTCCAAAAAAACCCTATTTTCCGGACTTGTTACGTAAATTACTATTTTCGGCAACCGTCAAGAATTACAAATCAATGAGATGACACATCTCTTTATTCATTTTGATTCATATTTTAATTAAACAGAACAGAACTGTCATCCGTTATTTCGTTGCTATTGTGATGATCATAACAAGGACAACAACGACGTGATTTTTTCCGGCCTAGTCCGGAAAGTACGTACTTTCCGGACTAGGCCAGGAAATGCTACTTTCTCAAAGAAAAAGCGTCCGGGGGGAAGTAGGTACTTCCCGGACGGTTGCCGAAAAAAACTATTTGCTCTCGGGACGTTCTTCAACTTCAATCTATATATTTCAAAGAAAGATGTTGGTTACACCATTTGTAACTAGAGATCGGATGGACTGTTTGTTATGAAACTTCATTTATGGAATCGTCTTCGGTCTGTTTATTATAAAATACAATAAAACTTCGAAAAAATTGATGAAAGTTTTACTTATGCAGGAAATGCTTTTCCTTCTTTTGAATAAGGCCACTGGGCGTCGCTACCGTTGATGCGTAGTCGTACAGTGAATAGACAAGTCACTGTACGTAGTCGTAGGTTGATATTACCGCTGTTAGATGGCGATATGTGATTCGCATAGAACTCATGGTAACATGGAAGTCTATTGCCAGATCAAAAGCGGGTAAACTTATCTCAAGTTGGTGGAACAGTGAATTTTCACCGAAAGATCAAGTATCTGATTTTGACGATCAGTTTCGAAGTTGGCCATCTTCATCTCTTTTCTTTATTTTTGAAATGCTTTCGAATTTCTGTTTGGATAATGGATATATTTGCGGAAATAACTGAATCCAAAATTGCCCATAATTAGCAATTGACATATTATATTCGTGTTTCTGTTCGCACAGAGACAGTATTGTAAGCGTCAATAATTTTGAAACGTTTGCTCATCGGGCTTTCACTTATGATATACAATAATGTTTCTGCCTAATCTGATCTGGTCGAATGACCATCAATAAATTTGAATATGAGTTCAACATAATTCACAGTGTTGATAATTTTGCCGTGTCGATCGTACTATCGACATTTTAACATCTCGATTTGTCTTCTAACGAGCTTGATATCGTCAACTAAATTGAACAAATTGAAGAGAGATTGACAGCTCATATCCATGGAATAATGAGAATCGCGCTGCTCTACCAACTGAGATGTTTACCCATTATTTTGAGCTTAGCAGCATGGCTAAGATGTCTAAAATAATGGTGTGACTGATTAGATTTTGAGAATATAAGAAAAGTTTTGTTTTTGCCACTTCAGGTTGGGCTATTAACAAATGACTGATTTTTTAATTCTGGTCGACGGACTGTGTTAATAGTCGATAGATCATTAAAGGAATAATTTTTGTTCATATTCTTGACATTTTGATTCATATAAGAGGAAAGGTATAATATGGATTATACTCCTGCTATTCACAGTCACATGAGGTACTGCAAAAAAAACTGTACAACAATTAAAAACAAAAAGTTATATGTTCAAGTTCAACAATTAGTTACCGCTTTTATAAAGAGAATTCTTTCCATGTGAATTACAAAATTATTAAAATTTTGTATATTTTGAACTTTAATTTTGCCTAATTTTTTTCCTGCTTGAAAAACAGCAATGGTAAGTTTATACAACTTTCAAGTATAATTCAGGCGGTACAAAGTTCGCCGGGCCAGCTAGTTTAAAAAAAATTAAGTCTCTACATCGTAAATTAGGGTACTTACTCGTGAAATAAAGAGACCACTTTTTGAATTTACGAATGCACAGGGCCGCAGTTGTCATACTATCTTTGTTTTACCAAAAAAAAAATTGAATTTAAACAGCTCCTTCCAGGTGTTGCAGTTTCCTTGTCAGTTAGTGTGTAAAAACAGATTCTTGCCGTATGAACTTTTACAATGGTGTCGGAACCATTGCTGAAGAATGAACTTCCCTATATTCCCATCGATCACGTGATGAATTCCCGTCGCTCCCGATCATCCCGATTTCATTGAACGGATAGATGGCGCTGGCGCATCCACATCACATATATCTTCTTGGAAACGCGCCACGTCGTCCATCTCGTTCTTCTTCTGCCAGTGAGCTGCATGAATCACAATGAGATCACAAGAATATGTTGGCGCTGGTGAATGGGGGATATTATTTCTCGAACTGAAATCCTAATGAGCCATCAGCAAACAGCGCTTTTGTGCCGGATCGTACAATGGTGCTGTGGTAATTAAAGGGACTACAGGTTGACATTTCCAGACGCGGCAATCGCCTCTGAATGACGCCGGGCACAAAGGTTAGAACTCTAGTTTTGGCCCATTATTCTCCGTTTTTCATGGACAATTACCCGATTCCTTGATATTCGAGTTTCGGCGCTAAAAGGGTTGGGAATTATGTATTTATTCGTGTTTTCCTCGGAGGAAAGTCGCATAATTTTGACTTATTGATCTAATTACTTGACCCTTAACCATGATCCAGGTGGGCAATTGAAAACGAAACCGTTTTTAGGATTGACGGCGTGTAGAAGTCTGACTGGTAAAACTTAGGGATGTAACGCAGAACCGATTATACAGGTTCGGAAATCTAACTTGGAAACATCAACTCAACGCATAGGATACATTCCTATGCCGTTGACTGAGGTCCGTCATTTATAAGTTGTCGCACATCACGCCGAGGGTTTTGATTACTTTACTGATCCCCTAGAAAGTATTCATACTCTCGTTTGATGCTGAATTCGCTATGCTTCCAAGTTAGATTTCCTAACCTGTATACTTACTGACAAAGAAACTGCAACACCCAGAAGGAGTTGTTTAAATCTCAAATTTATTTCGGCAAAACATAGATAGTATAGCAAGGAGTTGATGAATGAAATTGGGAGAAAAAAACGAAGGGTTTACAATTTTTTTGGACAGTTACAGGAAGGTCTTGTCCTCCTTACCACTCATCAGCCAAAGATCGAATTGTCGCAAATCGGTCTCTAATGGCCATAAGTCTAAGACGTGGATCTTGAACTTAATTTTGCCCCTTCGACGTCCGGTGCCTACTTTTCTTCGATTTTGGGTATTATCAAACCACGCTTGACAACATCTCATAACAGTAGGTACATATTTAGTTAGGATTTCTGTACGTACGGTTAGCGATTTCTCGAAATGACAACCTCGCCTCTCAAAGACTTATAATTCGACCTCTTTCAAATTCACACTGGCCATAAATTCCGCGTACACGTGCTCTATGCATTTTAACAACAACTAAATATCGACTTTGGATCTCCTCGAACAGCTGATTTGTTGAAAAATGTGAACAATTTGCAAAAAACGACTACAATATTTGCGTAACAAAAAATGTTCACATGGAATATCCTTCACGATTTTGTTACAAATTTTATCATTCACACCTTGCCATACTATCTATGTTTTACAAAAAAAAATTTAATTATAAACAGCTCCTTCTGGGTGTTGCAGTTTCTTTGTCAGTTAGTATATCTCAATTAGGACCAATGTTCCATCTTGTTCGTGCGGGAGTTATGTTGCTCTGACGAAGGTCATAAAAAACGAAACCATGGTCAACATCTACTCCTCATCGAAAACATCGGAATTTTTGTTAGTTTTCCTGAACAATAGAACAATAGGAATTATTATACAGGGTTGCCATTTGAAAACGAAACAGACGAGATTACAGACGAAATAATTTTTTTCGATAGAAATGCTCGGACAGGTCGATTTCTGTTTCGAGGGGGACAACTTAAGATGTAGGTTACGGACGCATAGCGCTTCAACCTTTGCTGCTACAACCCCCACCCCAGATTTTTTAATAGGGAAGATGGGGTGAGTGATACCTCAATTCAAAGGTATTTTTATACTGATTTCAGCACAGTAATTGTTTTTTCATTTTATGCATTAGTTCTCGATATATTCTTAACTAAGTATTTGAAAATGAAGTGGTGTTTTCATGACACTTGTAGTGTTTTTTTGTGAAAAATCGACATCTTGATTAAAGATTTCTATGTCAGTGGATTGGAGGAAGGAAGCCACAGTCATGGTTGTTTTGAAGCTCAAAATGTCGATTTTTCACAAAAAAAACACTACAAGTGCCATGAAAACACCACTTCATTTTCAAATACTTAGTTGAGAATATTTCGAGAACTAATGCATAAAATGAAAAAACAATTACTGTGCTGAAATCAGTATAAAAATACCTTTCAAATGAGGTATCACTCACCCCATCTTCCCTATTCAAAAATTGGGGGTGAGGGTTGTAGTAGCAAGGGTTGAAGCGCTATGCGTCCGTAACCTACATCTTAAGTTGCTCCCCTCGAAACAGAAATCGACCTGTCCGAGCATTTCTATCGAAAAAATTTATTTCGTCTGTAATCTCGTCTGTTTCGTTTTCAAATGGCCACCCTGTATTGATATTTGATTATTTCGTGGAATTCGATTGGTTCGCAGGTAGATTGCTTCTCCTGTCTTGCTCCACCTTGCGCAGTTGTGGATCTTTCGAAACTTAATTAATATTTCCTTCAAAATCGGTTTTCTCCAATGCAGATATGTTTGCGCCAATAATGAATATTCATGCAAAGATCCCGTTCACTTCCATCAGCCATCTGGATTATTCCTTTACATGGGAACGTTGAAGCTTGAGCGGAAAATAATTGAGCCAATTAAATGGCGAGCATGTAATGCACTTAGCGTGCTTGGCAGACATCTATGTTGTGAAGATAACTGTTCCATTATTGAGTTGAGTTGACAATTTCGTTGCAACGCCGGGCATTCATGTAAATTCACAAGTTCTGTCGTTTAATAATTAAGTGCTTTTTCATTGTCGGGCCCAACATTCTTTTTATTGGATTCGCGATTAATATCTGTGAATTTTTAAGTGCCCAGGTTGAGTGTTTAAAGCGAAATTTTTCAAGTTCAATCGGTAGTGTCAGCTTCAAGAACACACTTAAGGTCGCCGATCACAACGAGTAGGAAAACTAATCCGATAGAGGCACCATCGTGCATTTTTTGGAATATCTCTCTCCTTATTAATGAAATGTACAATGGCGCTCTCTATTCGACAATTGCTGAACTATGAAATTAGTGAATATGTAGGTAAAGCTGGAAGTATTTCGCGCTATATACAGGGTGGCCAAGAGATTGACGTCAAAAAGGAAAAAACAGGTCCCTCGTGTCATGGACTATTCGAATCACCCCCATGTATGTTATGCTATTTTTCACGGTTTTCGAGTTACGAATTTTTTTATGAACTTTGAGAATTTTCGACTTGACCATTTTAAAAAAGATATTAAAAAAAAAGTACAAGACTTCTCTGTGAAATTCTTTTTGTAACTTAATCTCCATGAATTTTACTTTTATACATAAAATAACCAGATTCGTAACTTTGATAAAAATTATGGAAATGTTGGTCTCAAGTGAAAAAGTTACGTAAATTGGATTATGATCTGAATTTTGGAATCAAAATTAAAAATGTGAAAAGGCTAATTCACGGTTTCTTAGTATGCTTAAAAACTGCGCTCAACAGTCAGCTTTTAAAATCATTGATAAAAATGGTACTTAACACTCTATTTTTGCTAGAATTAACATTCAAAGTCATCGAGGTGGAAAAAATCACATCGATACTACAAAATTATTTTTTGCCATTTTAAGATATTTCTGATCAAGTTACTATAAAAAATGCTGAAAATTAATGAAAATTAGCTTTAGATGTTGGTCAAGAAAAGTTCTAGATAAAAAAAAGAAAAAGGTATGGCAATAAATCACACATCATAATGTAAATAAAAAGAAATTTATTAATAAAATGTACAGTAGGTTTTCTAAGTGGCCACCTCTAGCCTCAATACACATTCTACACCTTCTTGAAAAATTTTCTTTCAATCGCATAAAACCTGCCCTGTTCTCTCTTAGGACACGTTCGGCTTCTCTTATCTTCAGTCGCAGCTCGTCTTCACAAGAACATTCTGGGGCGTAAACAGTTTCTTTGAAATTACGCCAAACGAAAATATCAATGGGATTAAGGTCAGGTGAAAGTGGGGGCCACTTGATTGGTCCGCTGCGCAGCATTGCAAAACCGATCGGGATTATTTAAATTTTCGAGAACAATTTTTGATTAACCACTTGAATGAATGATACCCGAATGATGGTTCGGACGCAGTCGACCAATCAAGGGGCCCCCACGTTCACCTGACCTTAATCCCATCGATTTTTTCGTTTGGGGTTATTTCAAAGAAATTGTTTACGCCCGGGAATGTTCGAGTGAAGACGAGCTGCGACTGAAGATAAGAGAAGCCGAACGTGTCCTAAGAGAGAACAGGGCAGGTTTTATGCGATTGAAAAAAAAATTTTTAAGAAGGTGTAGAATGTTTATTGAGGCTAGAGGTGGCCACTTTGAAAACCTACTGTACATTTTATTACTAAATTTCTTTTTATTTACATTATGATGTGTGATTTATTGCCATACCTTTTTCTTTTTTTTATCTAGAACTTTTCTTGACCAACATCTAAAGCTAATTCTCATTAATTTTCAGCATTTTCTATCATAACTTGATCAGAAATATCTTAAAATGGCAAAAAATAATTTTGTAGTAAATGTCTAAGCAAAAGTAGAGTATTAAGTACCATTTTTCATCAATGATTCTAAAAGCTGACTGTTGAGCGCAGTTTTTAAGCATACTAAGACACCCTGAATTAGACTTTTTACATTTTTGATTTTGATTCGAAAATTCAGATCATAATCCAATTTACGTAACTTTTTCACTTGAGACCAACATTTCCATAATTTTTATCAAAGTTACGAATCTGGTTATTTTATGTATAAAAGAACAATTCATGGAGATTAAGTTAAAAAAATAATTTCACACAGAAGTCTTGTACATTTTTTTAATATCTTTTTTAAGATGGGGTGTGATTCGAATAGCCCATGACATGAGGGACCTGTTTTTTCTTTTTTGACGTCAATTTCTTAGCCACCCTGTATATAAATTTGGTCATTCTCTGCCAATTCCGAAATTATCTGTAGATTCACTTTTAATCGGAAGTTTAACTATTTTCGTGGGCCTTTCGTTTGAAATAAAACAGAAGCATGAATTGGATTAATTTCTTCTATTTTTGAAAGAAAAAAATTGAACTTTCGAAATGAAATCTATTTAAATTATTTCATTAAGAACTCCAATCATTTCTGAGTTCACCCACAAAATTTCTTTTCTCAAAGTGAAACCATTTTCAAATGCAACTTGAAATAAAAATAAAAAAATGTAACATGACAAATTTTTGTGAATCTTACCACTTGAATAAAAACTGTAAACCACCATAAATGATTCTTGTTCGGAAGAATACAGGTGTATTTGAAATTAATCAGTTTCAAGCGAATAACGAGGGTTGTAATTAAGATGTCTAGAATAATGGTGTAGGTAGTGATTAGATTTTGTTTCGACCAAATTGAGAATATTAGCAATGTTTCGTTCTTTCCACTTCAGGTGGCGCTATTCACAAATTATGACTGATTTTTATCAGTTATTTCAAATATTTGAATTTATTCTGGCGAACGTGGCGTGTTAATGGTTGATAATTTTGTCAAGCAATAATGTGTGTTTATACTCTTGACATCCTGATGTATAATAGTTCTTAGGAAAAGTATAAAACATTCATTATAAAAAGAAGCCATTCTGCTGTCATGTCATAATTGAATTTGGCAAATCAGCTGTTGATACATCAATCAAATTGAAAACGGAAAATACACTGAAATGATATTGCGGCGCCGCCACGAAACATCTATATATATATATAAAAGAAAGATGTTGGTTACACCATTTATAACTCGAGATCGGATGGACTGATTGTTATGAAACATCATAGATGGATTCGTCTACGGTCTGGTTATTATAAAAATACAATTAAACTTTGAAAAATCGTTGAAAATTTTACTTATACAGGAAATGCTTTTCCTTCTTTTGAGTAGGGCGACTAGGAGTCGCTAGAGTTACAGTTACGCTACATCTTATTCGTAGGTACTTTATTCGATATTCTCCCCGTTAGATGGCGATGTAAAAAAATAGTGTATAATTTGAGTTGCCTCCAACTCTGTGCTGTGGACCAAAACAAAAATAGCGTATTTGTATTCTGTGAAGTGAGATCGAAGTACCATGGACAAAGTACTTCAATTCGAATTTTCAGCGTTGTATAGGCAGAACCAAAATGATTTCTACATTGATCAGAGGTAATTAATCATTGGAACCATTTCTCATCTATATAATTCGATCGTGATCCATAGGTATTTTTATTTAGCTACCGCAATGGAAAAACTGTAAAGCATTCAAAGAAAAATTATATGTTCAACAATCATTAGATACCGCTTGAATAAAGATAATTATTTTCGTGCGAATTACAATGTTACTAAAATTTCTTATATTTTGCCTAATTTATCTCCAGCTTGAAAAAATAGCAATAAGTTGATACAACTTCAACGGTGGGTTTCACAAAGCGTAATAATCGGTGATCGGAGCTTGATATAGAGAACCAAGCTGTTGATCTCCGATCACCGGTGATTACGATTTGTGAAATCCACCGTAAGTAGGTATCAAAGTTCGCCGGGACAGCTAGTTGCTAATATTTTCGATTTGGTCGAACGTCATTCCATTCAAAAATTGACGAGTGCCTACACCATTATTCTAGACATCTTAGTTGTAATATTGAGAATATACCGTGGAAAATGCCTGGACATCCATTTTTTTCTCTGAACAAAAAAAATTCGGAATAAGCAAAGCTACAATCTGTCAAAGTTTGTCGTGGAGCTTGTAGAACACCCTGAAGATCCGCTGAAGATATAGTGAATAAAGACCCAATGAATAAAATAACGAAGAAGTCTCTCCCAAATTCCAATACTATCAAAAATCCATGTGGTGCAACTGTTTATGAATCGTTTACCCACAATTCGCAATTTATTGGCATACTTCTCCCGGTATAACGGCGCGAATACCTCACTCGCCCTTTCATACGCCGTAAAGGTCAGTCGGGCCTTAACGGTCTGAAAAAATGAAGGCACATATAAATTATTATTTATTTAGGAGGGCAGGATGCCGAAATCAATACTGCTCTGCGCGCGCGATCCTTTATCCCGCAGCATCCTGGTCCATCTTCCACGCTGCCGTGCTGGCAACGTTACGGCACGTCACGCTACGCTGCCCGTATTTTCAGCAAACAGCGAAATATTTCCGCTCGCAACAGATCGTTTGTTCTGTACGTACCGCCAGGGCCGGATTATACTCTTTTCCGCCCCTAGGCCAAAAACAATTTGCCGCCCCTATGAGTAAAGAGAATTTTGAAAATTCAAATTTTTTAAATACGTGATTTTCGCAGAAGTTGATAAAGACAATTTTCTATCTGGAAATAAAACAATCTAATGTTTCAGAGTGTATATTTCATAGTAAAAAATTACAGCTTTCATAATCAAACTAATAATGGTTTTCTTCCTGCCTTCTTTTCCGCAGATTGTTGCAACACAGCTTCGAAGTCTAATTTTTTCAACAATTCAGCTTCAATGCACAAAACGGGCAGATAATTCAAACGCTCTTGAGACATGCTAGATCGCAAATAGGATAAAATTCGCTTCAATGCTGAAAACGACCTCTCTGGAAAAGCTTTTTTCGGATTTTCACAAGATTCCACTTGTTCCGGAATCTCCATAATGCTTTCAGCTTTGTTTGATGTGTTGTTACCACTTGTTGAAGGTTGATCGAATTCTTGTTGAATTTCACTCAGCTCTGTCGAGTCCACTTTTTGTTTTTTATCACCTTTTTGTAAAAAGGTGTCAATCTTGGGAATCTTCTTCACCAGTTCCTCATTTTTTTCTGATCTTTCCTTTGCTCGTTTTCTATATTCACAACCACTTTCACGTTTTCTTGACATTGCGAAAAAAAGAATGAACAAGTAGATCTGAAGATAAGTTCCCACAAAATTTATTTATACTAAAAATTGCACTAGCAATGTTTAAAAATGACTGGCGACAACTCTATAGTGTATTGCATGGACGGAAAATAGGACTGACGAGCTGCCAGTGCCGATTCCGAAATTCACGCAAAAAATTTAACTAGTTACTTGCATCCATTGAAAATAATACCTACTAGGGAAACTCATCAAACGTGCCGCATTCATATTTTAAATATTATGCCAGTCCTCTGATTTCCCTGACAGTAATCCGTGTTTTATTTATTAGTAGCAATTACAATTTACGATAGGGTAGGTTTTCCACGTTCTCTTTGATGCGCTTAACCGCCGACAGTGCCGACTGCTGTTAGGTTTTAGGGCGGCTCCTTTGATTTTCAGATTACAGAGGGGTGTGAAAAATGCAACAATATTTCTATCTTCCATTCAAAAGAATTATACATCGGTAATGAAAAAATGTGCGAAATTTTCGAAGATGGCTATTTCAACATTTTCGTAGAGGAGTTAGAGAATTTTTTTTTATTCACCGAAAAATTTGCCGCCCCTAAAATTGTGCCGCCCCTAGGCCATGGCCTATGTTGGCCTAGGCGGTAATAGGGCACTGCGTACCGCGGTGGCTCTGCGTGGATATTTCCCGAGGAAAATGGTAGGGTGGGCAGGGGCAAATCGGCCATGCAGTGTGGAAAAGCCGAATGGAATGAATTCATTGTAACGTTTTTCGACACCTAAAGAAGCAGTTGATTCCTTCAGAATGCAAACGTGCTTCGAAAATTCAAACGCTTGCAGAAGTGCATAGATCTTCATGGGGAATATTTTGAAAAACAATAAAACGATTTTCGATGATTTATACAAGGTGACAAGAAAAATAAATTTCAGACAAATTTTGCTGTGGTCTGGAACGAAAGTATTTCAGCACAGCCAAATAATTTTTATTATCTTGGTTTCTCTACACTTTCCTGTACTAATATGTGAATTTTCAGTTTGATATAATTTCATTTCACAGAGTTTTAGAATGTCAAACAAACGTAGGCGTCAATGCGAAATTGTTCGTTTGCCCAATGTGCCTCGACAAACCGTGTCCGATGCAATTTGTCGTTTCAAGGAGCTTGGCCATGATGGTCGTCGTCCAGGAAGAGGTAGAAAACGCACTGTCAATAAACCTAGCAATCGCAACATCGTCAAGAAGCGAGTCAATCGAAATCCGAGGGTTTCCATGAGGAAAATAGCCTGTGAGACCGGTATCAACCGCGCATCAGTCCGTCAAATTGTCAAAAAGGAGCTCAACCTCAAGCCATACAAGCTCCAAAAAGTGTTTTCCTCCTCACGGAGATAAACAAGCGCGTAAGACTCCAAAGGTGCCGCCAACTCCTTCATCTCGGCGCCGGTCAGCAATGGGAGCGAATTCTCTTCACAGACGAGAAGCTATTCACCGTAGAACAATCCCACAACCACCAAAACGACAGAGTCTGGTCCGTAGAGGCTCCCGGTACATCGGCCATCGTCGAACACCGTCAAAATCCGCAATCCGTCATGGTCTGGGGCGGAATTTGCGGCAGTGGTAAAACTCCCTTAGTTTTCGTGGATCAAGGGGTCAAAATCAATGAAGAAGTCTACCGCTGCGACATCCTCGAGGCCGTAGTACTTCCGTGGGCCAAGCAGCGCTTCTACGATACGCATTGGACCTTTCAACAGGACTCCGCTTCGGCTCACAGAGCGAAAATGACGCAAGAATGGTGTAAGACCCATTTTCCTTGTTTCATCTCATCTGCAGAATGGCCGCCCTACTCACCAGATCTCAACCCAATGGACTACAGCGTGTGGTCGATTTTGGAGCACAGGGCTTGTGCTAAAAAACACAAAAATCTGGAGTCGCTGAAGCAATCTCTGCGCCGGGAATGGAACCGATTAACGCCCAGAAGCTGCGGCCCATTACCGTAAATTTCCAGAAGCGTCTGAAGCTGTGTATCGCCGCCAAAGGAAGCCACTTCGAAACGGCTAAATATACAGGGTGGCCATTGGAAAACGAAACAGACGAGATTACAAACGAAATAAATTTTTTCGATAGAAATGCTCGGACAGGTCGATTTCTGTTTCGAGGGGGACAACTTAAGATGTAGGTTACGGACGCATAGCGCTTCAACCCTTGCTGCTACAACCCCCACCCCCAATTTTTGAATAGGGAAGATGGGGTGAGTGATACCTCAATTCAAAGGTATTTTTATACTGATTTCAGCACAGTAATTGTTTTTTCATTTTATGCATTAGTTCTCGAAATATTCTTAACTAAGTATTTGAAAATGAAGTGGTGTTTTCATGGCACTTGTAGTGTTTTTTTGTGAAAAATCGACATCTTGATTAAAGATTTCTATGTCAGTGGATTGGAGCAAGGAAGCCACAGTCATGGTTGTTTTGAAGCTCAAAATGTCGATTTTTCACAAAAAAACACTACAAGTGCCATGAAAACACCACTTCATTTTCAAATACTTAGTTAAGAATATTTCGAGAACTAATGCATAAAATGAAAAAACAATTACTGTGCTGAAATCAGTATAAAAATACCTTTCAAATGAGGTATCACTCACCCCATCTTCCCTATTCAAAAATTGGGGGTGAGGGTTGTAGTAGCAAGGGTTGAAGCGCTATGCGTCCGTAACCTACATATTGAGTTGTCCCCCTCGAAACAGAAATCGACCTGTCCGAGCATTTCTATCGAAAAATTTTATTTCGTCTGTAATCTCGTCTGTTTCGTTTTCAAATGGCCACCCTGTATTATTAACAAATGTTCAAGCTATTATTATTTGTTGTTGTTTTGTTCAATATCTCCTGTTTAATAAAGTTAAATGAGAAAGAGTTTGTCCGAGGTTTTTCTTGTCACACTGTACTTGTTTCTGTTCTTTAATCTCGAAATACAAAAGGCCACCCTCGTATATGGTTCAAGGGTATTTCATGAATTTTTGGAGTAACCACTCCATGAAGATCTATACACTTCTGCCTGTGTTTGAACAAATTTTCGAAGCACGTTTGCCACTCTGATTGAGGTATCTCCAAAGCATGCATTCTGAACTCATCAACCGCTTCTTCAGGTGTCGACAAACGTTGACCCCTCAGTTTAATTTTCACGTTCTGGAATAAAAAGAAGTCATTCGGTGCCAAGTCAGGACCATACGGCGGATGACTCATCAAATCTATGTTTTGAGTGCTCAAAAATGCAATTGTTTGAGCCAATGTGTGAGAGCTAGCATTGTCGTGGTGAAGATTGATCTACATCTTCGGCGGTTGGTTTTCCTCATTTCTTGGAAGACAACTGGCAAACAAATGGTTGTGTTTCACTCAGAATTGACTGTTCTGCGTTTTTATAGTGGTACGGTTGCGACATGTCCAGTTCTTTCGAAAAAACAGGCAACCATTTGCTTGGATGTGCTTCGTGCGCGAACAACGTTTGTTGGGGTTGACTCATTTTGAAACACCCACACAGTCGACTGCTGTTTAATTTCGGTCTCATACGTTAAATCCACGATTCGTCACCTGTCACGATGTCATAGACGTGTTTTGAAAAACCGTGATCGTATTTTCAAGCATTTCTTTCGACCAGTCAACACGAGCCTTTTTTGAACGACTGACGAATTGTATGGGATCCAACGCGAACAAATTTTTTCCAGTCAAATTTTAATGCAATACTAAATGTATGCTGGTCCCACTAATGCCTAAGGTTGCCTCAATCTCACGATAGGTCACATGAAGATCCTGCAATATCAGTTCGCGCGCAGCATCAATGGTTTCCGGAACAACAACTGATTTTGGACGACCTTCACGAAATTCGTCTTGGTGCGAACTACGACCTCGATTGAATTCAACATACCATCGATAAGGAATGCTCCTTGATGGAGCTTCATTGAATTAAGTTAATCGATGCACTGTTGCTGAGGTAATCCACGTCGAAAGTTTTAAAAAATAATCGCACGAAAATGTTCACGATTCAATTCCGTTTTTTGACCGAGATGAATCTATCAAGTTAGTGTAAACAACACAAATAATGCTCGTATGTCAAAACTTTCTGAGTACGCATAACCTCAAAATGTCAAACTTCACGATAGAGCTGTCAGTTGCCAGATGGCAACACTAGGGTTGTCAAATCCCGAAATATAAGAGGCAACCCTTGTAAACTATACTCCATTCACTTTTATTTAATCACATAGGAGGTCATGGTTTCGTTTTCAGGAGTTGGTGCCCCTGATGAAAAGCACAGAACCTATGATGAAAAGTCAGTGCGCGCACAGAAAATATCGTTAATGACAAAACGACGTTGCCACTTGCCAGTTTCTTTGTTTACATCAAAGTAAAAGTATCAAAGATATTCCACATTTTCTTAGGTTTACAAATTGTTCGCAGATTTTTGGTATTTATTCGATATTTTCAGGTGAGTTTTTCGTCGAATGTCCAAGATTAACGTATGTTTATTGTTTTTAGCACCAGTATGGAGCGTGAGGACGATTCTCAACACCAGGACGAATGTTTACATTTCGAGGTTGAAGGGGTACACGGGAATTTCGTTGAAAAAGCTGTTATTTGGACAGATATCGCAGTAGATGGATCGGATGGAGCCTCGAGAGGTCGATTAGGATGATATTTTTCAGGTTTTCCAAGAAATTTGGCGATATCTGAGAATATTTGCAAAAGTTAGGTGCCTTACTAATGAGGTGGAACTCAGACCTAATTCTCCTATAAGAAACGCCTTCCAAAGGTCGAGATGGTGAAAAATTTATTCTTTAGATGTTGTTTGAACAAACGCAGCCGAGTTTCATATACCAACATTGATTTTAAGAAAGTTATCAACAAAATAATATTGACATTATTCTTGATTCTTGTAATTACCCATCAATTCATCTTATATCTTTGGGTTGATTTTTTTTAATGAATTCTTGATTAGAATCGACAATTGATGTCGTCAAGTCTTGAACTTTCAGTTCAAGAGGATAATAAACATTAAATCTTCACGAGCATGCATATGAAAATTATGTGAAAGCAATGCAATTTTCTTCCATGGCGAAAAATAATATATTTCAACAGTAATCTTTTGTGCTTTTCATGCAAATAACTAGAAAAGGAATCCTTTCTATCAATTCATATAAACGTCAATTATTTTCGTCCATCACATCTTTTCCAATTCATTCATTTTCCGAATAAATTCACATTCTGAGAAATACGCTAAGAATGTAGAAAGGGCAACATAGTGTTGACTTGAACATAAAAACATTTTGAAAAACGTCATAACTTCGATACACAGTGGAATGTGTCAAATTTCCAATCCAGAGTTGTGATTTTATAATTGCGAATGGAGTATACGTGTAAGTCGACTCACCTGTGACGGGGGCCTCAATGTCGATCATTGTCTTCTCGCTCCTGAGTAGCTGCGCCCCCTCGTTTACTATTCTAAGGGCGGCGGCTTCATCGATGCGCCCCTCCAAGATAAAATGTTGCTTGAGTACATCAGGCCGAGGTTTCGCCGTCCTTGGGTCGAACACCTCGGCCACCGTTAATTTGTGGCTGGGGGGAAATGGAACAGCTGGAATTGAATAAATATCTGTTAATGATCCGAAGACTGACGCAAACATCTACTGAAAATTCTTCCACTTTTAAAGGGTGTTTCGACGAGATCGCAAGATTTGAATTGCGCGCCATATTTGACAGTCAAAGTGACACATGGTTATGAGGTGACAGATGGAGAGTTGACAGATGGGAGTGAGTAAACATGGAGCATAACAAGGTAGAACCAAAGACTATAGAACAATCTGATTGTCAAAATGGGGGAAGGTTAAATGTTCGTTCCAAATAATGTGCCTGATTTCCTGATTAAACTACAATGAAGAATACAGAGTGTATTTGAAGGTGAGGCTTTTCTTTTGACAGATGGTAGAAATCATCAAAATAAGTCATTTTACAAAAAAAAATTATATGTACAGGGTGGGCAAAATTGGTGCTACATGAACTAAAACTTTTTGTTATAACTCAGCAAATAAACCTCTTAGAAAAAATCAGAGTGCGCCACTGGATTGCTATCAGAAAAGTGCCTGTATAATGTTTTTATTTCAACATCCTAGCATAAACAGAAACGGAGATAATGACCAAAGTTGAAATTGCCCAAATTGCAATTTCTGCCTATAACTCGGAAACGAAAGAAGATAGAGGAATGCAGTTGATGGCATTAACAGTTTCTCGAAGAAAGAGGACTATAAGGTGCCATTCATTTTTCTCTATCTCCTCGGGTTAAAAAGTTTTAGTTCAAGTAGCACCAATTTTGCCCACCTTGTACAGTGTGGCAAGAAAAACCTCGGACAAACTCTTTTCATTTAACTTTATTAAACAGAAGAAATTGAACAAAACAACAACAAATAATAATAGCCTGAACATTTGTTAATAATATATTTAAGCCGTTTCGAAGTGGCTTCCTTTGGCGGCGATACACAGCTTCAGACGCTTCTTGAAATTTTCGGCAATGGGCCGCAGCTCCTCGGGCGTTAATCAGTTCCATTCCCGGCGTAGAGATTGCTTCAGCGACTCCAAATTTTTGTGTTTTTTAGCACAAGCCCTGTGCTCCAAAATCGACCACACGCTGTAGTCCATTGGGTTGAGATCCGGTGAGTAGGGCGGACATTCTGCAGATTACATGAAATAAGGAAAATGGGTCTTACACCATTCTTGCGTGATTTTCGCTGTGAGCCGGAGCGGAGTCCTGTTGAAAGGACTAATGACTATCGCCGAAGTGCTGCGGAAGTACTACGGCTTCGAGGATGTCGCAGCGGTAGACTTCTTGATTGATTTTGACCCCTTGATCCACGAAAACTAAAGGAATTTTACCACTGCCTCAAATTCCGCCCCAGGCTATGACGGATTGCGGATTTTGACGGTGTTCGACGATGGCCGATGTACCGAGAGCCTCTACGGACCAGACACTGTCGTTTTGGTGGTTGTGGGATTGTTCTTCGGTGAAAAGCTTCTCGTCTGTGAAGAGAATTCGCTCCCATTGCTGACCGGCGGCGAGACGAAGGAGTTTGCGGCACCTTTGGAGTCGTACGCGCTTGTTTTCCTCCGTGAGGAGTTGAACTTTTTGGAGCTTGTATGGCTTGAGGTTGAGCTCCTATTTGGAAATTTGACGGACTGATTCGCGGTTGATACCGGCCTCACAGGCTATTTTCCTCATGGAAATCCTCGTATTTCGATTGACTCGCTCCTTGACGATGTTGCGATTGCTAGGTGTATTGACAGTGCGTTTTCTACCACTTCCTGGACGACGAACATCATGGCCAAGCTCCTTGAAACGACGAATTGCATCGGACACGATTTGTCGAGGCACATTGAGCAAACGAACAATTTCGCATTGACGCCTACCTTGACGAAACAGCTCCAAAATCGCACTACGTTTGTTTGACATTCTGAAACTCTGTGAAATGAAATCATATCGAACTGAAAATTCACATATTAGTACAGGAACGTGTAGAGAAACCAAGGGAATGAAAATTATTTGGCTGCGCTGGAATAATTTCGTTCCAGACCACAGCAAAATTTGTCCGAAGTTTTTCTTGTCACCTTGTATTATGCCCCTGCTTCGAGAAAATGAAACTTGAATCTTTTCTATTTTCTAGGTGAATCTGGAAATTCCTCAGACCGAACCTACTCCCTCGCATGCTCCTCCGTAGATATCAACATGTTTTTGTCTTCTTATCAAACATGACTCAGAATATCGATTGTGATAAGTAATCTTCGATTGTGTTACGGCGAGGGTGCGAGTGTTTTATGTTTCGAAAATGCCGCTCGTTTATTCAATTAATAAACTTGTTGATATGCTTTTAATTCATGGCGATACGAAACAATATGCCAGTTCAGCGTATAAGTTGTACATAACAAGACTTCCTAGCGCAGAGATGTAGAGATATTATGAACATAGAGATGCAGGTCAGAGTAGTATGAAGGTATTGATGCCCAAAAATTTTAATACATTTTTTAAATTGAACATTTCATATAAGAAATTTTCGGTAAAATGGTCCATTCTGATGAGTTCTATCACCTGTCAAAAGGAAAGCCCCACCTTTAAATACACCCTGTATACGGATCGAAAGAGGAAGGGTCAAAAATAGCTCTAATTTCTTCAGGAAAATTGACATTTCACCTATAAAATCACCCGATTTGCAGAAATCTACCGATAAGGGTAACTACTCAATAGGTAGATTTAGGGCTCTTCTAGTATTTTACCATAAAAAATCTCCATCCATTCTTGACAAATAGGGTCAAAGTTTTCGAAAAAAATAATTATCAAGAATTAAATTTCTCAAAATCCTCCTGTTTCTGCTAGAAAACCCCTCTGTTTCCGTTCCCCTGTGTTTGCGTAAACCCTGATGGCCCATGATAGTGTTGGCTGCAAATGTTAAACGTGTGTACAAGAAAGGGGGATAATGGATTGGTACCTACACGGAGTGAGATAATAATTAGCAGCTCAAAATTGGCGATCGACAAGAATTGATGGCGTTTCCGAACACATCAGTTGCTTCCTATAGAGGTGATGAGCTTAACACATCGTTAAAAGTTGATTGATTATCGATTTCTTTATTAAAGCCCAGGAATGATAATGTCAGACTGGCCGTTAGACTAATTGATGTATTCTTTCTAACGTTCCCTCTTTTTCTGCCCAGTTCTATCACGATAACCTCCGCTTTTACTGAATATTCAGGATACCCTCTCTTTTTCATAGATTTATACCGAGCCCAGAGCAGCCCACAGAAATTTATGAAAGCAATAACCTGTAAGAGATTTTGCGAGCTTGCTCAACTCCGTAGCAATGGCAATAGAATGGCGTTCCGTCAAATGTTCTAATGTTTTGGTATAATGTAGTACTCGACCTACTGATCAAAAGTGTCCATGGCCCCAACTCAATCATATGACTAGTTTTTAAGATACAGGGCGTTGAAGTTGGGAATTACCTACTTTTACTATGTATCTCGAAACAGAATCGAATGAACTTAAATTTTTCTCAAGAAACATTTCATTCCGTCCCCAGGGAGCAACCATATAGAGGAATATGACCGAAAATCGTTACGAATACAGGGTTATCCATAATTGTATGGATCCCCGATTTTGAAAGTATGAAATATGTCAGTTCCAGAGAGAGGACGTTCGCAAATTGAACTATTACACTAGATATGTTGTTGTTACATCGAAAAAACTTGAAATACCCAGAATTCATACTGGGTGATCGATTTTTATAGAAACTGTTCACAATGAAGGTCAAGTGGCCACCCATATTTTTGAGTTGATTTAAGGTGTTTGTTTTTTATTTTTAGAACATATCATCATGGACTCAAGAAAAAAAGGGTGATTCGGTCATGAAATAAACTGTGAACCTCACGAAAATACCCAAAAACAACCTTTTTTTAATCACCCTATATTTCAAGATGAACTCCGTTGAGGTAGGAGTTTTCTTTCACCACTGTACTGGATATAAAAACATCAATATGTCTGAGAGTCTTTATCCACTTCCTATGACCAGTTTTTTTTTATGTTAGAATAAGAATAGAATCCCATAAATAAATAATTTTCATATTACATAAAAAAAATCTGGTCGTTGGAAGTGGATAAAAACTCTCAGCCGTATTGATGTTTTTATATCGAAAACAGTGATGAAAGAAAACTCCCACCTCAACGGAGTTAATCTTGAAATAGAGGGTGATGAAAAAAAAGGTTGTTTTTGGGTATTTTCCTGAGGTTCACAGTTTATTTCATGACTGAATCACCCTGCATTCTTTGAAGTCCATGATGATATGTTGTGAAAAAATCACCTTAAATTAACCCAAAAATACAGGGTGTCCACTTGACCTTCATTGTGAATAGTTTCTCCACCCAGTATGAATTCTGGGTATTTCAGGGGTTTTTTCGATGTAACAAAAACATATCTAGTGAAATAGTTAATTTTGCGAACGTTCTCGCTCTGGAACTGATATACACTGCGCAAAAAATTACCGCACATTCTGAAAATCTCAATTTTAATGGAAGTTAACTCTACATTGACTTTAAAACTTATATTTTATGTTCTCTCGGAAAGGTTTTGAACGTAACAAGACAAATTAAATGGAAGAAAAATTCAGGATTTCACCGAATCTTATGTGAAAGAAGAGAAATGAACAATTTTCAAAATACTGAAATGCTGATAACTGATTTAATACTTGGTATTTCCACCCCTTGCGTTAATTACAGCTCGGCAACGACGGTTCATACTCAAAATGAGTGATCTTAAAATGTTCTGATCTAAGCCTTCCCAGATTTCTCCGAGTTGGATTCCTAAGTCATTAAGAGTAGCTGGATGATTTTCTGAACTTCTCAGCCTTCTATATAGGTTGTCCCAAACCTGCTCAATCGGATTGAAATCTGGACTTCTTGCTGGCCATTCCATTCGAGAGACTTCAACCTCTTCAAGGTACTCCTGAACGATGCGCGAACAATGGGGTCTGGCATTATCGTCCATAAAAATGAAATTTTCACCAATGTATGGGGCAAATGGCACTACATGCCCTTCAAGAATGTTCCTTATATACTTATCAGCACTCATAGCTCCATTATCAATGACCACTAGGTCTGTGCGAGCAGTCAAAGATATTCCACCCCATACCATAATCGATCCTCCCCCGAAACCAGTAGTATTCAGGAAATTGCACTGAGCATATCTTTCATGTGGACGTCTGTATACAAGGGAACGTCGATCACAATGGTAGAGGCAGAATCTAGACTCATCTGTGAAGAGAACTCTTTCCCAATCGGCCTCTTCCCAATGGATATGCTCTCTGGCAAAATCCAAACGCGCCCTTCGATGGGCTGGGGTAAGAGCTGGGCCTCTTGCCGCGACATGAGGCCTTAAATCATATTCTCTGAGGCGATTTCTTATTGTCTGAGTGCTAATTTGCACCTCATGAGTTCGCTCAAGCTGATTTTGAAGTAGGCGACAGCATGCAAACCGTTGTCCCAACGAAGAAACTCTCAAGTAACGTTCTTGAATGGCAGTTGTTACCCGTGGTCTACCCTGTCCTGGTCTTCGGACATTCATACCTGTCTCTCTGAATCGCTGCAACATTCTGGACACACTTGTATGGGAAACTCCAAACCTTTCTGCAATTCTTGTGTATGTCCACCCTTCTTCTCGCAAAACTACCGCTTGGGCACATTCCTCTTGGGTCAAATTGCGTGTTTCGCGTTGCATAACGATCGAGTGTAGAAAATCAAACGAAAGAAGAACTATTGATCACTAGAATTGATCGAGAACAACTGATTTTAGAATGGAGCCAATACATTCAAAATCTGATAATATCATCTTTTTTTATTCCTGCTGGGAGAAAACATCTGTATTGAAGGAAAACGTTGAAAGTGGATAGCATATGCATGCATAATTCTGATAAAAATAATTATCATTGAGAACACCTTCAGTTGTAGAATAAATTTGAGATTTCCATAATGTGCGTTAATTTTTTTGCGCAGTGTATTTTATACTTTCAAAATCGGGAATGCATTCAATTATGGATAACCCTGTATTCGTAACGATTTTCGGTCATATTCCTCTATATGGTTGCTCCCTGGGGATGGAATGAAATGTTTCTTGAGAAAAATTGAAGTTCATTCGATTCTGTTTCGAGATAGGCGCGTAGTAAAAGTGGGTAATTCTCAACTTCAAAGCCCTGTATCTCAAAAACTAGTCATAGGATTGAGTTGGGGCCCTGGACACTTTCGGTCAGTAGGTCGAGTACTACATTATATCAAAATATAAGAACATTTGACGGAACGCCATTTGCCATAAGGAAAGTGCGGTGCCTTTGGGAGGGCAAAGGCTTTCGTTCCTCTTTTAGCGTCATTTTGATAAGGTCGACGCAATAATTTGATTAGATTTCCCATCATTAAGATTGAAAAAAATTAAATAAATATTAGTATGCAGATATTCTGTCGTCGGAACTTAACAACTCGATAATTATTGATACAATATCTGGTGGGGAAGCATTGACCCAGATTATCCTGTTACTTTATGCGAGTTAACAACTGGGGCATCTAAAATTCGAGACCGTCTGCGTCGTTACCCAATTAGGTATTCAAACGCTAACAACCTAATGATTCGCAAATATTATTATTTCGAGAAACTTGAGATCAAGTATCAGATGATGCAATTTTATAGATGTAAAATGACGCATGTGCTTTCAGCATGTCATCGATATTATCGCGAAATTGTCCTTATCGTCGTTTATTATCGCCAGTTGTCGAATAATAATTATTGGTTTCGCTTTGAAATATTGCGGTAGGTTGGAGGTGAACACATTTCGTTGGAGCAATCGGCCGAACAAACACCGCGCAAAAGAATTAACGCACATTATGCAAATCTCAAATTCATTCTACAACTGAAGGTGTTCTCACTAATAATTATTTTTATCAGAATTATGCATGCATATGTTATCCACTTTCAACGTTTTTCTTCAATACAGATGTTTTCTCCCAGCAGGAATAAAAAAAGATGATATTATCAGATTTTGAATGTATTGGCTCCATTCTAAAATCAGTTGTTCTCGATCAATTCCAGTGATCAATAGTTTTTCTTTCGTTTGATTTTCTACACTGGATCGCTATGCAACGCGAAACACGCAATTTGACCCAAGAGGAATGTGCACAAGCGGTAGTTTTGGGAGAAGAAGGGTGGACATACACAAGAATTGCAGAAAGGTTTGGAGTTTCCCATACAAGTGTGTCCAGAATGTTGCAGCGATTCAGGGAGACACGTATGAATGTCCGAAGACCAGGACAGGGTAGACCACGGGTAACAACTGCCATTCAAGAACGTTACTTGAGAGTTTCTTCGTTGAGACAACGGTTTGCAACCGCTCGCCTCCTTCAAAATCAGCTTGAGCAAACTCATGAGGTGCAAATTAGCACTCAGACAATAAGAAATCGCCTCAGAGAATATGATTTAAGGCCTCGTGTCGCGGCAAGAGGCCCAGCTCTTACCCCAGCCCATCGAAGGGCGCGTTTGGATTTTGCGAGAGAGCATATCCATTGGGAAGAGGCCGATTGGGAAAGAGTTCTCTTCACATATGAGTCTAGATTCTGCCTCTACCATTGTGATCGACGTTCCCTTGTATACAGACGTCCACATGAAAGATATGCTCAGTGCAATTTCCTGTATACTACTGGTTTCGGGGGAGGATCGATTATGGTATGGGGTGGAATATCTTTGACTGCTCGCACAGACCAAGTGGTCGTGGATAATGGAGCTATGAATGCTGATAAGTATATAAGGAACATTCTTGGAGAGCATGTAGTGCCATTTGCCCCATACATTGGTGAAAATTTCATTTTTATGGACGATAATGCCAGACCCCATCGTGCGCCCATCGTTCAGGAGTACCTTGAAGAGGTTGAAGTCTCTCGAATGGAATGGACAGCAAGAAGTCCAGATCTCAATCCGATTGAGCAGGTTTGGGACAACCTCAATAGAAGGCTGAGAAGTTCAGAAAATCATCCAGCTACTCTTAATGACTTAGAGATCCAACTCGGAGAAATCTGGGAAGGATTAGATCAGAACATTTTAAGATCACTCATTTTGAGTATGAACCGTCGTTGCCGAGCTGTAATTAACGCAAGGGGTGGATACCAAGTATTAAGTCACTTATCAGCATTTCAGTATTTTGAAAATTGTTCATTTCTCTTCTTTCACATAAGATTCGGTGAAATCCTGAATTTTTCTTCCATTAAATGTGTCTTGTTTCGTTCAAAACCTTCCCGAGAGAACATAAAAAATAAGGTATAAAGTCAATGTAGAGTTAACTTTCGTTAAAATTGAGATTGTCAGAGTGTGCGTTAATTTTTTTGCGCAGTGTAATTTCGTCCTGTTTTTTGCTTATAATGCTGCACTGCAGGAGCCTAAACCGATTAAATAATGAGTCCCTCATTAGGACTCGGAATGTAGTCTATATAACGGCTGTATGGAGTATGCAAGCGCATAAACTATGATTGTAGCAACTGTTGTCCTGTTTAACATGACTACTGACATGAACGACTGAATGCCAGGACATAGATGCATAGAAACCCTGGGTAACGATATTCCATTCACTTTTATACTGTATCCCGGTTGGCCATTATTTGGGTATATCAAGTTTTTTTTACTTAAAACTTGCGCAAGTTGATACTCATGAAATGCCAAATGATTCTCAGATACGTTGCCAATGCTAATTTCTCTTTACTCTTTTTTAACTTTGTAGATGGATTTAGTTCCTTAAAGGAGCAGTATCACCTTTTGAATCGTGGTAAATCTCCATTCAAAAAGTGGTCTCTTTATTTCACGAGTAAGTACCCTAATTTACGACGTAGAGACTCGATTTTTTTTTAATTGAAGTTGAAGAACGTCCCGAGGGCAAATAGTTTTCTTTTTTCGATTTAATAAGTTTTTCATGTAAAAAAACCAGGGTAATCGTTAGATCTGGGGTTATTGAATATGTTTTTCGTTTTTTTGAGTACAAGCTATATTTTTGAAATAATCATCATGAAAATTTTTGTAGTTTATAGAAGATTAAATTGCCGAGGGCAAATGATTGCGGTTTTGTCGATTTAATTAGTTTTTCAATTAAAAAAAAACAGGTTGAACTTCAGCGTTTTGGAAACTACACTTTATGATTCTTTTCCGACGGTTATTCATCATTTTTTGAAAAAAATCGCAACTATTTGCCCTCGGCAATTTAATCTTCTATGAACTACAAAAATTTTCATGACGATTTTTCCAAAAATATAGCTTGTACTCATGAAAAACGGAAAACATATTCAATAATCACAGATCTAAAGATTACCCTGTTTTTTTTTTAATTTAAAAAGTGATTAAATCGAAAAAAAGAAAACTATTTGCCCTCGGGACGTTCTTCAACTTCAATTAAAAAAAAAATCAAGTCTCTACGTCGTAAATTAGGGTACTTACTCGTGAAATAAAGAGACCACTTTTGAATGGAGATTTACCACGATTCAAAAGGTGATACTGCCCCTTAACAGAGAAAAATGACAGTGGAAATTCTGACACATTTCATTGAGCATATTTTGAAAATTTTAGGTTATAAGCATTTTCTTGTCCGATAACTAAGCAACATTGTCCTCTCTACATAGAGGTCGTATTAATTACGTATTTATCGAAATGTTTATTTACTTCGGGAAAATAATGACTGAGAAAATATTATGTGAATTCAAGACCTGGCGAATGACGAAGAAACTTTTTTCTCTGTTGATACTGAAAATATTTCACGTATACAGGTGGGCCATCCATAACTTTCCACCCCGAATTTTGAGCTTATCCCTATTCTAAAATGAGAGCTGTTAGGGGTGGCAGCTAGAGGGGTAGTGATATCAAACTCATTTGAACACCCCTATTCGCCCCCTTTCAAGAAAATTTGACTTGTCCGAGCGTTTTTTCGTTATTCCATCCCAAAGCTCCAAATTCGGGGTGGAAAGTTATGGATGGCCTACCCTGTATGCATCGGACGCAGTCGACCAATCAAGGGGCCCCCACGTTCACCTGACCTTAATCCCATCGATTTTTTCGTTTGGGGTTATTTCAAAGAAATTGTTTACGCCCGAGAATGTTCGAGTGAAGACGAGCTGCGACTGAAGATAAGAGAAGCCGAACGTTTCCTAAGAGAGAACAGGGTAGGTTTTATGCGATTGAAAGAAAATTTTCTAAGAAGGTGTAGAATGTGAATTGAGGCTGGAGGTGGCCACTATGAACACCTACTGTAAATTTTATAAATAAATTTCTTTTTATTTACATTATGATGTGTGATTTATTGCCATACCTTTTTCTTTTTTTATCTAGAACTTTGCTTGACCAACATCTAAAGCTAATTTTAATTAATTTTCAGCATTTTCTATCATAACTTGAACAGAAATATCTTAAAATGGCAAAAATAATTTTGTAGTAAATGTCTAGTTCTTTGATTTTTCACACCTCGATGACTTTGAAGGCTAATTCTAGCAAAAGTAGAGTGTTAAGTACCATTTTTCATCAATGAAGAATCAGCTTTTAGAGAAAAGCTGACTGTTGAGCGCAGTTTTTAAGCATACTAAGAAACCGTGAATTAGCCTTTTTACATTTTTAATTTTGATTCGAAAATTCAGATCATAATCCAATTTACATAACTTTTTCACTTGAAACCAACATTTCCATAATTTTCATCGAAGATACGAATCTGGTTATTTTATGTATAAAAGTACAATTTATGGAGATTAAGTTACAAAAAGAATTTCACAGAGAAGTCTTGTACTTTTTTTTTAATATCTTTTTTAAGATGGTCAAGTCGAAAATTCTCAAAGTTCATAAAAAAATTCATAACACGAAAACCATGAAAAATAGCATAACATACATGGGGGTGATTCCAATAGCCCATGACACGAGGGACCTGTTTTTTTCCTTTTTGACGTCAATCTCTTGGCCACCCTGTATATTATGAGACACAGAAATGTCTGAACAGCCACGTCAGCGTGTTCAATATGAAAACGGGCCATATTAGGGCTATTTGCGTATTTGTTTCAGTGTGAGAAGAGCCTCGTATTTTTTCATATTGCTCGCAGATTCCACTATACAGGGTCTTTCACGAGGAACCTCACCCATATTTATACGGGAAACTACTGAACGTATTTTCATGAAATTCAGCACTTATAAGTATTTCACGATGCTGATGAAATCTAAAATATTTTCAAGGCATGAGCAACTCCGGTTTTTCCGGAAATGACGTCAACTTCCGTTTTTCAAATTAGAACACCATTTTTTTATTGCAGAAATAGATTACTTAGAAAATTTCAAGTTATTTTGATGTAACATTTTTCAGTTCTGGTTGGAAAATTCTCTCTGAGCGGGAAAACTCGAAAAAAAATCGAAAATAGAGCTCCGCTGAAACAAGAATAACTTCGAGGTTTTTGGATGGAAAATTTTCATTTTTGGAATTTTTCAAGATTGATGTATCCACTTTAAAAATTGAAATCGCGATTCATGATACAGGGGGTGAAAAAATCGCTTTCAAAGTTAGGGATGACAAAATCGTGAAAAATCAATTTTTTCAAATTAGAACCCCATTTTTTTATGGCAGATATTGAATCTACGTTAAAAAATAATGTGAGTGTATGCATCACACCCTTGCCCTAAAGTGGATATTTTCTGAGTAATTCACAAAAAACTGTTTTTCGTCTTGAATTTTCAGCTATTTCTTTTCCCTTCACGCCAAAAAGATGAAAATTTCAGGAACTGTTACTTAAACCATGTTTTAGATTTTACTACCCTAATATGCAAGAGAAAAAAGTTACAGGTTGTTCCTAAATAGATGGCGAATTTGGATTCTAATTTGTATCGGAAACCTCTTTATTTCAACTAATCGGCCATCGGTTTTCTCTCCAGTGATAAATAAATAATTCCTTATGAACCATATGCAAAAACTTACCATGTTTTACATTCTTTTTTTTAATGATAGATATCATTAATTACATCTGCCAAATTCCTCTTCATTCAGTAGCATTTTGTGTTTACTATTAATTTGGTGATAATTTGTATTAAGTTATAAAATCGATCACTATGCCTAATTTTACCAATGAAGATTATTTAAATCTCATTCTACTTCATGGAGAATGTAATAAAGTTGTAGATAGAACGATTCGACTGTTCATTGAGAGGTTTCCTGACCGACCCAGACCAACGAGAGATACCATTAACAGAACCATGACAAACTTGAGAAATGTCGGATCTTTCGTTAAGAAAACTATGAAAATTTCATCTTTTTGGCGTGAAGGGAAAAGAAATAGCTGAAAATTCAAGACGAAAAACAGTTTTTTGTGAATAACTCAGAAAATATCCATTTTAGGGCAAGGGTGTGATGCATACACTCACATTATTTTTTAACGTAGATTCAATATCTGCCATAAAAAAATGGGGTTCTAATTTGAAAAAATTGATTTTTCACGATTTTGTCATCCCTAACTTTGAAAGCCATTTTTTCACCCCCTATATCATGAATCGCGATTTCGATTTTTAAAGTGGATACATCAATCTTACATCTTGAAAAATCCCAAAAATGAAAATTTTGCATCCAAAAACCTCGAAGTTATTCTTGTTTCAGCGGAGCTCTATTTTCGATTTTTTTTTCGAATTTTCCCGCTCAGAGAGAATTTTCCAACCAAAACTGAAAAATATTATATCAAAATAACTTGAAATTTTCTAAGGAATCTATTTCTGCAATAAAAAAATGGTGTTCTAATTTGAAAAACGGAAGTTGACGTCATTTCCGGAAAAACCGGAGGTGCTCATGCCTTGAAAATATTTTAGATTTCATCAGCATCGTGAAATACTTATAAGTGCTGAATTTAATGAAAATACGTTCAGTAGTTTCCCGTATAAATATGGGTGAGGTTCCTCGTGAAAGACCCTGTATAATAAAACATATTAACAGAGATTTCATCATATTTTGGCCGATGCTCCCGTCCGAAACCACTTTGCAATAAAAGACTCCAGCGGCGTTGGACACTGGGGCTCCTTCGAAACCCCTTTTCAGATAACCGCCCCCATTTCGCCTCGGTTGTTATCCGTTTCGCCCCACAGTCAGTCCTTGAAGGCATTGTTTGAACCGTGACCGAATTTTCAACTTTGTACTCTCGCCCATAAATGCGATCCCTAATTTTACGAGAATGGGTCTTTCTTTGTCTGTCGCCTTTATATTCGCGAGGCGTCTGGATTTTACCGTCTCCGGAAAATAGTGTCTGGTTATGCAGAGAGCAATCTCGAATATTCTGGTATGAAATCCTTGATTCGGAAAAATGGGGAGCTTCTGTTTGGATTACGAGACAATATGCGATTGTTGTTATGGCTAGGAGAGTGTATTGTTAATCTTAATTTCGTTTTCTTGCCAAATATTCCGGTTTTACTCATGGATTTATTGTCGTTGGGGTATGCAGCCTAAAAATAATTCCAACGAATATTTGCGAGTTCAAAGAGAATTGAGTCTTTATGACAGCCCACCCAAGAAGCCGAAGAATTACGTCAATCTTTCTTTCTCTTGATGATGACCTTGAAATTGACCCTAAAAAAGGATCATAAACAATTTAAAATTGTTAAATGTATCTCATTTAAGCGTTGGTGTAAATCTCCGTGTAAGCAATAATATAATTAATCTTACGAACATAAATTGAAAAAATCATTTTTTTCGAATGAATGAGGTACCACAGAATAGGCGACGATGGTGGGATTATATGATTCTATCCCACGCGGACTTAATGAAGTTTCTCTAAACGTGTAATTTATGAGGCAATACACACAGATAAGAGGATATATTGAAAAACTCTAAGCCTACTATAGAACCAAACAAAATTTCAATGTCAAAATATTTTATTACTCAACATATTCCCCTGTTAATTGAATACATTTATTACAGCGAACCTGAAACGTTCCTAGACCTTTAAAAAAAAATGTTTCTTCTTGCTCTGCAAACCTCCGCAGCTTTTATTACCTCCTCGTTGAAAGAAAATTTACGACCTTTTAAACTTATTTTCAGTTGAGGGAAGAGATGATAGTCGGACGGAGCCAAATCTGGTGAATAAGGGGGGTATTCTAGTAATTCTAACCCTTAATCACGAGTTTTTTGCATGGCAACATGAGATTTGTGTACTGGGGCGTTGTCCTGTGAAAACAAAATACCTTCGGATAGCTTTTCGCGTCTTTTCTCTTCAATTTTTTCCCGTAGAGTGGTCAGTAATGTCGAATAGTAATCTCCAGATATTGTTCTACCCTTATCCGAAAAATCAATCATGATTACTCCATGACAATTCCAAAAAACTGGAGCAAGAACTTTTCCAGCAGATTTTTTGACACGAAACTTCTTAGGTCTTGGAGAACCAGAGTGTCGCTATTCCATCGATTGTTGCTTTGTCTCTGGATCGTAGAAATGTACCCAAGTCTCATCCCTACTAACAATTCGGTTTAAGAAGTCTACATCGTTTTCAAATCGAGCACAGAACGAACGCGATGCTTCTACCCTTGCACGCTTTTGGTCAACATTCAAAAATTTGGGGATCCATTTTGCAGAAATTTTTCTCATGTCCAAATTGACGTGAACTATATGATGAACGCGTTCGTATGAAATCTTCAGTGCTTCAGACATCCGTTTCAGCCCAATTCGACAGTCTGATGAAATCATGTCATGAACTGCATCGATATTTTCGGGGACTGACACAGAAACTGGCCTTCCCGATCGGTCATCATCTTCAATGGAAAATTTACCTCTTTTGACGATGTATATTGTTCAAGTGGAAAATGTTTCGACTGCATTCAGTTTTCAAGAATCAATCAGTGGACAGTAAACAGAAAAGAAGTCAATTAGTTTCCGAACTTCTCTCAGTTCAGCTGCAGCAAAGCTTCTTCCATTTATATCCAATGTTCCTCACGAACTTCGAGTACACAAAGGGTAAAAATAAAGCTCCAACGGAGTTTCAACTGTTTCACTGTGTCACAAAGGTCAATGAAAGCGTTCAATTGAGTTGGGAACTTGGTGTAGAATTGAGGAGTTAGAGAGTGAGACAGAGTGAGAGATCACTGACATGAATAACATGTGCATTGCATGTGCAAACTATCGTTCGCACCTTGTAGGTAGATTCGCAAGCTAGACCACCTAATTTACACTGCGCAAAAAAATTTACGCACATTATGGAAATCTCAAATTTATTCTACAACTGAAGGTGTTCTCAATGATAAATATTTTTATCAGAATTATGCATGCATATGTTATCCACTTTCAACGTTTTTCTTCAATACAGATGTTTTCTCCCAGCAGGAATAAAAAAAGATGATATTATCAGATTTTGAATGTATTGGCTCCATTCTAAAATCAGTTGTTCTCGATCAATTCTAGTGATCAATATTTTTTCTTTCGTTTGATTTTTTACACTCGATCGCTATGCAACGCGAAACACGCAATTTGACCCAAGAGGAATGTGCCCAAGCGGTTGTTTTGCGATAAGAAGGGTGGACATACACAAGAATTGCAGAAAGGTTTGGAATTTTCCATACAAGTGTGTCCAGAATGTTGCAGCGATTCAGGGAGACAGGTATGGATGTCCGAAGCCCAGGACAGGGTAGACCACGGGTAACAACTGCCATTCGAGAACGTTACTCGAGAGTTTCTTCGTTGAGACAACGGTTTGCAACCGCTCGCCTCCTTCAAAATCAGCTTGAGCAAACTCATGAGGTGCAAATTAGCACCCAGACAATAAGAAATCGCCTCAGAGAATATGATTTAAGGCCTCGGGTCGCGGCAAGAGGCCCAGCTCTTACCCCAGCCCATCGAAGGGCGCGTTTGGATTTTGCGAGAGAGCATATCCATTGGGAAGAGGCCGATTGGGAAAGAGTTCTCTTCACAGATGAGTCCAGATTCTGCCTCTACCATTGTGATCGACGTTCCCTTGTATAGAGACGTCCACATGAAAGATATGCTCAGTGCAATTTCCTGAATACTACTGGTTTCGGGGGAGGATCTATTATGGTATGGGGTGGAATATCTTTGACTGTTCGCACAGACCTAGTGGTCGTTGATAATGGAGCTATGAATGCTGATAAAGTATATAAGGAACATTCTTGAAGAGCATGTAGTGCCATTTGCCCCATACATTGGTGAAAATTTCATTTTTATGGACGATAATGCCAGACCCCATCGTGCGCGCATCGTTCAGGAGTACCTTGAAAAGGTTGAAGTCTCTCGAATGGAATGGCCAGCAAGAAGTCCAGATCTCAATCCGATTGAGCAGGTTTGGGACAACCTCAATAGAAGGCTGAGAAGTTCAGAAAATCATCCAGCTACTCTTAATGACTCAAATGAATCAAACTCGGAGAAATCTGGGAAGGATTAGATCATTAGAACATTTTAAGATCACTCATTTTGAGTATGAACCGTCCTTGCCGAACTGTAATTATCCCAAGGGGTGGAAATACCAAGTATTAAATCACTTATCAGCATTTCAGTATTTTGAAAATTGTTCATTTCTCTTCTTTCACATAAGATTCGGAGAAATCCTGAATTTTTTTCCATTTAATGTGTCTTGTTTCGTTCAAAACCTTCCCGAGAGAACATAAAAAATAAGTTATAAAGTCAATGTAGACTATGTAGAGTTAACTTTCATTAAAAATGAGATTTTCAGAATGTGCGTTAATTTTTTTGCGCAGTGTATTTAAAAATTCAGGGGGCAATCAACAAAGAAACTGATAAATACAAATTCTGCAAAATGCTATCCGCATGTATACTAAGAATTTCATACATTTATCCCGAAAATTGACGGAGATATCATGAAAATAAAATCGTTTGTCCAGATTTTTATGACATTAATGCTTAAGCTTCAATTAAAAAAAATTGTTGGTCTACGCCGCATACGAACTGAGATATCATGGAAATAAAAAGTCCAATTTTTGAAGGGAGCTCGCGAGCTCGGACGTGTACCACCTCCCCTTAAGACACTTTTTACTGTACCATCATGTCATTCGAAACACTTCTGTTGCAATAATTTCGGAACAACCTGTACAGAAAATGTAGTTCGTGACACTTCGATGGGACGATATAAACTAAATTATTTTAAAAATCGTTAAATTTCGACCATTTATTTATGCAAGCAAACAAGAAAACGAATAAACGACTTAACGATCATCCGTGAGGAAAAACTTATTACCGCACGAGAAAATGATCCGTTTCTCATATTAACCATTTTATGATCTCCCCACTGCATACATCGACTTCATCTCGATCACCGACGGTGAGATATCGAGTTACTGAACCCGATTCGAACCTATACCGTGAAATGATACATACCGATTCTTATTATAAAACTGCGAACACCGGAATACTATCGGTATGTTCTATAAACACGTTAAAAGCTAAGAATAACCATTGTTACGAGCGAAAAGGCAGTATCCATAAATAAACGTAATCATCCTCTTTATGAATATCAATTATACAAACACGACAACCAATTAACCGAGATAATGATTTCCGACACTGAAAACATGGGCAGGTATGTTCAAACACCGAAATGGGGAGCAGGTTATCTCTATATAGAAGTTATTTGTTCGGAACAAATTTTCGCTAAACAAACTCGCGGTTCTCATAATGAAAGTGAGAGTAAGATCTCAGCGAAGGTCGCGAACGAAATTCCATCAGCTGTCTTATGTAAATAGCACGGAAACTGATTGCGTGTGGTAATCACTTTGTCGCACTAGTGCAGTAACGGGTCAATTTCGCACTAGTGTGGAAAGTGCTTGACTTATTCTTTTTCATGCGCTACAGCCCAAACGACTTGATAGATTTGACCATATGAGATGTCATTAGATTCGTATTGATTGTGGAAGTGACGTAGGCTATGTTTTCTTCCTGAATTTTGTGTCATTCAGTGTAAAAAAAGTTTTATGTCATTCTACTCGAAGAATTTCCCGCTTCATCGACGTGCGTTGGCAGACGATCCGGTATAATTGAAAATGAAGCATAACAATCTTGTATAACCTCGGAAGATCTAGAAAAAGGTCCTTGACAGCATATCCTTATCTCGTAAGGATAGCTCACAATATCCAATTTTCTTTCTGCAAAGTTTATTGATGATATGTTCCATTTTGGAAGATGTTTGGACTGAAACAGTAATAATATTCCTTGAAATTATTATGATAGTGACCTTAGGTGTTCAACTCAGATCAAAATTGTCTTTTACACGATACAATTTGGTGAATTTGGAGTTATGGTTTCGGAATTGTGATATGTGAAATTTATGTGTTAAGTGGCAGTATCACCTTTTGAATCGTGGTAAATCTCCATTCAAAGAGTGGTCTCTTTATTTCACGAGTAAGTACCCTAATTTACGAAATAGAGACTTGATTTTTTTTTTTTTAATTGAAGTTGAAGAACGTCCCGAGAGCACATAGTTTTCTTTTTTTCGATTCAATTAGTTTTTCAATCACAAAAACCAGGGTAATCGTTAGATCTGGGGTTACTGAATATGTTTTTCGTTTTTCATGAGTACAAGCTATATTTTCGAAATAATCATTATGAACATTTTTGTAGGTTATAGAAGATTAAATTGCCGAGGGCAAATAAATGCGATTTTTTCCAAAAAATGATGAATAACCGTCGGAAAAAATCATTAAGTGTAGTTTCCAAAACGCTGAAGTTCAACCTGTTTTTTTATTGAAAAACTGATTAAATCGAAAAAATCGCAACTATTTGCCCTCGGCAATTTAATTTTCTATAAACTACAAAAATTTTCATGATGATTATTTCAAAAATATAGCTTGTACTCATGAAAAACCAAAAACATATTGAATAACCCCAGATCTAACGATTACCCTGGTTTTTTTAATTGAAAAACTGATTAAATCAAAAAAAAAGAAAACTATTTGCCCTCGGGACGTTCTTCAACTCCAATTTAAAAAAAAATCAAGTCTCTACGTCGTAAATTAGGGTACTTACTCGTGAAATAAAGAGACCACTTTTGAATGGAGATTCACCACGATTCAAAAGATGATACTGCCCCTTAATGGAAAATTTTGCGGAAGTTGACGAAAGGTCCACTTTTTCATGGAGAAATTTTATTCAGTGACGAAGCTCATTTTTGGCTCAATGGATACGTAAATATGGAGATTTCATGCATTCTCCTGATGAAATTAATGTTTTTTTTTAATTTCCAATAGCTCTCATAATTTCATTAACTAAGTATAGGACTGACTGGTTTTTTCTTTTCAGCTAAACGTTTTTTCAGTCGGATTTTTTGTTTTTTCCTTAATAATTGTATATTAAATTATTCAGTTCGATCAGCACATCACTGTCGAAATCTTTCGTGTCTATTTTAATACACTGCGCAAAAAAATTAACGCACATTCTGAAAATCTCAATTTTAATGAAAGTTAACTCTACATTGACTTTACAACTTATTTTTTATGTTCTCTCGGAAAGGTTTTGAACGAAACAAGACACATTAAATGGAAAAAAATTCAGGATTTCACCGAATCTTATGTGAAAGAAGAGAAATGAACAATTTTCAAAATACTGAAATGCTGATAAGTGATTTAATACTTGGTATTTCCACCCCTTGCGTTAATTACAGCTCGGCAACGACGGTTCATACTCAAAATGAGTGATCTCAAAATGTTCTGATCTAATCCTTCCCAGATTTCTCCGAGTTGGATTCCTAAGTCATTAAGAGTAGCCGGATGATTTTCTGAACTTCTCAGCCTTCTATTGAGGTTGTCCCAAACCTGCTCAATCGGATTGAGATCTGGACTTCTTGCTGGCCATTCCATTCGAGAGTCTTCAACCTCTTCAAGGTACTCCTGAACGATGCGCGCACGATGGGGTCTGGCATTATCGTCCATAAAAATGAAATTTTCACCAATGTATGGGGCAAATGGCACTACATGCTCTTCAAGAATGTTCCTTATATACTTATCAGCATTCATAGCTCCATTATCAACGACCATTAGGTCTGTGCGAGCAGTCAAAGATATTCCACCCCATACCATAATCGATCCTCCCCCGAAACCAGTAGTATTCAGGGAATTGCACTGAGCATATCTTTCATGTGGACGTCTGTATACAAGGGAACGTCGATCACAATAGTAGAGGCAGAATTTAGACTCATCTGTAAAGAGAACTCTTTCCCAATCGGCCTCTTCCCAATGGATATGCTCTCTCGCAAAATCCAAACGCGCCCTTCGATGGGCTGGGGTAAGAGCTGGGCCTCTTGCCGCGACACGAGGCCTTAAATCATATTCTCTGAGGCGATTTCTTATTGTCTGAGTGCTAATTTGGAGCTCATGAGTTTCCTCAAGCTGATTTTGAAGGAGGCGAGCGGTTGCAAACCGTTTTCTCAACGAAGAAACTCTCGAGTAACGTTCTTGAATGGCAGTTGTTACCCGTGGTCTACCCTGTCCTGGTCTTCGGACATTCATACCTGTCTCCCTGAATCGCTGCAACATTCTGGACACACCTGTACGGGAAACTCCAAACCTTTCTGCAATTCTTGTGTATGTCCACCCTTCTTCTCGCAAAACTACCGCTTGGGCACATTCCTCTTGGGTCAAATTGCGTGTTTCGCGTTGCATAGCGATCGAGTGTAGAAAATCAAACGAAAGAAAAACTATTGATCCCTAGAATTGATCGAGAACACCTGATTTTAGAATGGAGCCAATACATTCAAAATCTGATAATTTCATCTTATTTTATTCCTGCTGGGAGAAAACATCTGTATTGAAGAAAAACGTTGAAAGTGGATAACATATTATGCATGCATAATTCTGATAAAGATAATTACCATTGAGAACACCTTCAGTTGAAGAATAAATTTGAGATTTCCATAATGTGCGTTAATTTTTTTGCGCAGTGTATTAAATACTAGTTATCTGCTCGGAAATGGATAAGGCTAAAACCACCTCTATGAAAAAAGAGCAGGAATACATGTCCTAGAATCCTAGAAACATATTTCTACGCAGTGTTTTCCTTGGGAGAATGTGGATGATAAATTATTCCAAATAATCAATAACCCAAGTCGAACCCCATTTGAATATGAATGTGCTTATGCAAATCTTGATCCACGACCAGAACACCTAGTGTTTTTCTGCAGACAAGCGATATACATATTTCACTTTTACATCTATACAACTGGACTGCTAATGAATACAGAAATATCTACAATGTACACACAATGGAGCACCAACTGGAACTACGAAATTGAATAGAACTGCATGAAATATTCATCATGCCTATTGAGAATGTTTGTCCTTTTATTACCACTTCCACGTTATTTCAAATCGACAGAAAGGAAAATGCGGAAATGACCAAAACACACCAAATTTTTCGTATCGATTTAATCATCTCATAATCAACGGTAAGCAGATTGGAATAATGTTGACGTTCGAGAGGAAAAAAGCTACGAACAATAAAAGGGTTTGTTTTGTGGAAATTTGCCAATTCTTCATGTCAACAAAATTGATTTCGTACTCTCTTCACCGAAACGAAGAAAAAATGTCTACCTTACTAAACTTATTATAGTATTTCATACTTCTTGATGGTCATGGTTTTGTGAATTAAAAAATTCGATTGAATTGAAATTCCAATGAACTCATCAAGTCCTTTGCGTCAGAGGATTGTAATTATTTTAATTAGTCCCAAGGACTGTTAAATATGTACATATTGCTGTGAATACAAATAAGTATTATCTTCATATAGATACCTGTATATCCTCTTGGGTGTATCTATAACCTTCCAGAACCCAAACAAATCAATAACTATACGGGGTGTTCCGCCATAAACTGCACAAATACCTATATGTAATCGTACAGATGAGATTGGACGAAACGTTTTTGATGTACAGGGTCACCCAAATTGCTTGATTTTGGCTTTTTCTGGTACTTCTAGACCAGATAGGTGAAAATGTTGAGAGGAGTCCTGGGCTCGATTTTCGTGAAAACTCCATAACTGAAAGCCGTTTCACGATATCTTCATTTGTTTCCAAGATATAACGAAATTTTAATATTTTGGCGATTTCGAAAATTTGCCATGGGTAACTTCCTCATTCTCTAAGATATCTAAAAACGGAAAAAACTTTCTACAGGCACTTTTTCATTAGCAATACGACACCGTATTCAGTTATTTTATACCTCTTGTGTAAAGGGTGAAAAAAAAACAACTTATTTCAAATACGAATGGTATCTTTTTTGATCCTATGTTATGCTCCAAAAAATCAGCTCTTCGAAAATATATATATGTCGATATATTATTTTCATATTTGAGACAGAAATAGCAAAAAAGGGGAATTTTCACTTAAAGTTGAGTCTGTTATACATTATTTCATTAAAGTGAGGGTCGGAAAAAAAAATATCGACATTTATATGTATATTTTCGAAGAGCTGATTTTTTTTAGCATAACATAGGATCAAGAAAAGATACCTACCATTCGTATTTAAAATAAGAAAGTTGTTTTTTTTTCCCTTTATACAAGAGATAAAAAAAATTGAATACGGTATCATATTGCTAATGAAAAAGTGGCTGCAGAAAGTTTTTGCCGTTTTTAGAAATTTCAGAAAATGAAGAAGTTATGGCACATTCTCGAAATCGCCAAAATATCAAAACTTCGTTATATCTTGAAACCAATTGAAGATATCGTGAAACGGCTTTCAGTTATGGAGTTTTCACGAAAATCGATTTTGATTCATCCGTGAAGAGAAAAATTTTGCCGCTCCTGTTTTTAAAAAAATATCACGTGCCCTGGTAAGTGTACATCAAATTACCATAAAAAAATGATTTCAGCAATCAACATTTGCATGAAATAATTCACAAACATTATATGGACCGCACTATCGATTCAATTAAAGATTTTTCTCAATTTTATGTGAATTTTTTTGAAAAAATAATCGAGCAAAAATTTTGTTATATCAATTCAAAATTTTTGGTACAATGAGGTTTGTATATTATTTAGTCATGAAATGTCAAATAGAGGTGCTCACATCCACTCTAAAGAGACATTGTTTTTTTTTGGAAAAAGATAAAACGGTTTATTTTGACCACATTTAAAAAAGTGATCGAGAGAAAATTTTTTTTTTCACGAATCAAAACCTTGGGCAACGCTTTTTGTGTAACGCAATTCATTGTTTTCCCATTTTAGTAGAATCGTCGAATTATATCTCCTACCTATAAATCGAATCCCTTATTTCATGTTAATAATCCATTAAAACTCCACCAGAAACTTGCTCGCGAACGTTTTCAGTTCACCAATTGCTAGTTCTTCATGTCTAATGGAAATTTAAGGTAATGAGATTTTCATCGATTCTCCAAACGTCGAGTGCTTTTCGCCGTAAACAATAATAATCGCACCATATAATTTCGTTTTAATTTTCGAAGGTGAAATGCGCATGGGCTATTATGTCTTTGAACTTTAAATGATCAACGCAGAAAGTGAGCATTTTACTATAACTTTTCAATTTCGCTTACAAGTTTTCATTTAACCAAATTTCAATAAATTCCTGAAGGATATTTCCCAAAATGTCTAAAACATTTCTTTTCTATTATAGACATCTGAATATTTCCTCAGAATCAGTAAAAAACATATTTAAGAATGACGACTCGTGTTAATTGTCATCTGGTAAAATATGTGGATAGATGCATTCTATGGATCTATATCTGTGGAATATAAGCCTATCGCTCTGAAGGCAATTGACTGCATTTTATAGGTGAAAGAACTCGAAACAACTTCGCATTTCAGGAAAATATGAGCCTGATACGCTTTATGCATGTTGCATATTTTTCTTGGAGAAAAGCAAGCTGTCATCCTCGCAAAATGTATGTTCTCGACAAAGTTGCTTCAATGATAGAAAACCATAAAATATGTGATGGTTACTGTTGAGCAGCTTATTCGACAAATAAACTTGTGTAGTAACGAAGTTTATGGTCATATTTCATACGTATGTTCGTAGCTGGAACACGATAGTGAAGTAGGTGAACCGAGCTTGTTTTCATTCCGTATTTGGCTCTTTCGATCATTAACATAGACACCTGTTTTCAATCTATTCCCATTAATGGAATGGGCATGCAAATATTTTATGGTAATGTTGCCTCTTAAACTTTCGTTGTACAACCACTCCGAAATTTATGGATTTCAATGAGATGATGTATCGGCATTCAATCCCAAACACAACGGTGAAGAAATAAAAGTAAACAGTCATTTTCAGGCACAGATTTTCAATTTAATATTCTATGCGCTGAGCAGTCTGAACACAGATCAACCAATTGGTCTGTGGTCTGGATAACAAGCAATGAAATGAAATGTGGCATCGTCGTATTTTTTTTCGAATTTACTGGCATTGTATTATTCAGTCGATTCAAACATGAAAATGTCAAGAAATAAACCTAACCTAATTGCAACCAAAACTATTTTATCTTCACCATCCTGTATAATACCTTTCATATTATGTTAGAGATTCCTCGATCAAAAAAGATTCATTCTGAATTATTCGAGTGGTTATTCAATGAACTGGATTCCGTACTTGAAAAGCTTCCCCGACCCCTAGTAACTTTTATCGAGTGGATCGGAAGAAACTCAATCGAATGCATTCGAAGACGAAGTATAGGAAACTGGAATTAAAGTTTTCCGAAACTTTTTTTTATCGTGTGAGCGAGCCAACTTGAAGAGAAGCGTGTTGGAAATTCGAACCGAAATGAAAGAACAAACTCTGAACTGAAGATAAAAATCCACTCCTGATTGCCTTGGGCAGCAAAAATAAACAAATCGTTACAAATCGGTCTCAGTTTCATTCACTATTCCTATTTCTCCGAAACGAACCACCATACTGGAACACACCCGCTCAGTAGTTCCTTCTATCGAATTCACATAATTCTATGACCGAATTCCAGCGGTGACAGAACAACACAACCTCACAAACTGGACAAGAAAGACATAGAATACATAATAAATTATTTTTCCTAATAGTCACAGTCAGCAATATGAACGTTTCTTTGCACAAAAAGTTCACATACGAACAACACAGCGAGTATTCGGCCTGGCATATTAATGAAGAAAATCTTGTCAAGGAAAATTGGATCCCACAGCTTTCCATGATACAATATACGGGTATTACCCCGAGGGGGTATGTTATCCTCTTTCAGAGTTCAGAACGATGTCAGATAGCTGGGGATTATAACAGAATATATTATGGAACACTGTTTGCTAGGATATCCCGTCGAGATCATCCGAATGAATGAACTTATGCGCCAGTTTCATTACCCTGGAAAGAAAACATTTTTCCTGCGGAATAAAGATGTATCAACATGGCCCAGGGAATAATCAGTCCTTTGAATTTGCAAGTGTTCTTGGAAACTAGTTCGTTATTTTCACAAAACTTTAAAAACGACACAACATAATATTCTGAATTCTTGAAATGTCAAGAGATGTAACTTGTGATAGATGGTAAGAATTAAGTGGTACGCATAGACAGAATATTCATACTAAATCTATGGTCGTTCGTAATATGTCTAAAAACGTGGTGTAAGCACTTGTCGTTTTTTGAATGCATTGACATTCGAAGTAGAAGCATAGAAACACTGAATAGGTTTTGTTCAAGACTTTCATGTCTAAAAAAAAATGTATTTGACCTACTTTCCATTTCTCTCGAAAGGGGTTGCGCTATTGTTCCATTTACGCAAAAGTGCCACGAATTGGACAATATGATAACGCTCTCAAACCTGCAGCATCATGTTTTTCAATCAAAGCATTAAAACTAAACGCCATTAGATTTTCAGGTAATAAAATAATCAATAAATCCAAACAGAACTTCATACATTTTATAGTCATATTATCAATCTGATACCAATATATACGTTACACATAAATACTATCTGAAGGTCAAATACCTCCTAAAAATGAAATGTTTTCATTTATAGAACATGGGTTCTTATCAATTCCAAAAACGTTTGGCATGAAATTGTACACATATCACATATTCGTACTCGCTCTTGTATTAGTTCGAATTTCCATTTAGTAATGAGAAATGAGAGATAACAAATTTCCTCAACGGAAAATAGCACTTTAGAATTACCGCAAGGCTTTTCCTGGTTAATGACGGATTTCTTTGTTCCAAACGGATTGACTGTTATCGCTATACGATAAAAAATCTTTTGCAATTTGAATCAGATGGATATTTTGTGTTGAGAAATAAATAAAAAGTTCAGTATTTGTCATACCAGAAAAAAACTAGATTTATTCCGTCTAATGTAAATCGTTACTTCTATTCAAGATTAAAAGGCAAGAAAATGTATGTACCCTCCATACATAACCTCAATCTCTACCGTGGACATAAATTCCAACAATTTAGAGTGGAAATATCTCAAAATTACGGTTGATTAAAAACCACTTTTCACGGATTCATGAACTCAGCGATTTCATACATGCAGGATTATTTGACAAATTAAATATTTGAAACTCAGCCAAAATATCGAGTTTAAAAATAATGGCGATATTATAATAATACAGGTTCCAAAATCCTTTGAATCATTGAATTTAGAAGAGCAATTTAGAGGGTATTTTGTAGATAAAGTCAAAAACACCTATACTCCTTTTTTATAGTATCCCGGTTGGCTATGACATTCTGACACATTTCACTGTGTATACATATTTTGAAAATGTTAGGTTATAGTCATTTTCCTGTCAGATGACAACGCAACGTTGTCCTTTCTACATAGAGGTCTTAGTTATTTTCACAAAATTCGACAAAAGCTCTGAAAATGCCACAACAATATTTAAAATTCCAGAAACGTCAACAGCTGTCATTTGTGATAGATGGTAAATAGATGCATAGATTTGAATTTCACGCAAAGACAGAAAATTCATTCGGAATCGATGGTAGTTCGTTAGATGTATGAAAACCATAGAATTATAAATAATTCTATGTTTAAGGGAAAAGAGACTCCTGGTATCACAAGGTTTTGAAAGTGAACTCTTTTTTCTTTACCGAGCTTTCGCAATTGTTTATTGCTTCTTCAGGGTTTCTACAACAGATTCTACATTAAAATTTCATACACATGATAAAACAATTTGGACATTCCTGAAATTGAGGATATATCCTAAAACAATTTGATTCGGTTGTTCTACACGGCACATTACGGCATAAAAATCAACTAAATATACTAAAAATCGATACAATAAATTCAACATGAAACAAATTCATTAAGTCACTTTCAAAACCTTGTGATACCTGGAGTCTCTTCTCCCTTAAACATAGAATTATAATTCTACAGACTCTTAATTCAGACAACTCGAATTATAATAAATATGTGCTAAAAACATGGTGTATGCACTCATAGAATTATGTGTATGCAGTTGTCATTATTTGAATGCACTGACATCATAGAACTTACATGTTACTATAAGCACAGAATACCTAACTACTAAGTTCTATGATTGATATTCGACGTAGAAGCATAGAAAGAAATAAGAGCATTTGACCTACTTTTCATTTTTCTCGAAAGAAAAATCTTCGGAAAACATCAATATTGTCGATTACGGCTCAAAATTTGGTAAGTATAAAAGGCTGTACTAGTGTAGTCGTCGTTTTTGAGTTAAACCTTTGTTCCTGATTAACTTACCTCCCCTGAAGGTTCGTTTTTTTCTCATTCGAAAAAGAAAAGCAAAACGTGTGTTGCAAACTCAATTGCATGTGTGTTTTTGTAGCAACAATTATCGATCGTCCCACTTACTACCTGCACTTGCCGAAACGAATCACGAAATCAAATACTCGAGATCTACTGAACACCGAGAATTAACATAAAGCTCTTATCCGGAATATATTAATTCACTATTTTCATTTTAGAACGATGCTTAACTACGACTCTGGACGATATTTCAGCTATCGCAAACTAATCAGAGGAGAAAAACTGAAAATTTATTAGGGGTCGAGTTCGCAATATTATATTCAAATCACGTTTGAGATTGGATCGAGTTGTAATGCTGGAACTGAGTTTAATGAGGTTTTCCCCGCAAGTTTTCCAGCCGACTTGGAAGGTAGTTAGAGAGGAGGGATTATTGAAAATTCACACAACATTAAGACTAGACAGATGAGAAAAATTCCTAGATAGACTTTTAATAAGTATCCCGATTGGCCAAGACATTCTGACACATTTCACCTCGAAATTGACAATAATGTTGCAAATCTGGATTCGTCTGTCAACAGGTTATTGGCCCAGTCATAGTCATAGACAGTCAAATTAACATATTTCCTTGCGAAACTCGAAAATTGGTGCAGTATTAGACATTTGGGTCTCATTCCAATTTCCCTCAAGCTGTTTTTAACTGAATTAATGGACCATTACGGGCCACTAAGCCAATCCAATTCTAGCCACAAGTAAATGGAGACAATCCACTGCATTAGTCTGTCCCATCACTGTAGACAGTGGAGACGTGCAGTAATAGGAATTTCTTGTCTTTTTGCTGGGTTTATAGAAGAAAATAACGGTCATCTGCTCGAATGGCAAATTTTGTAGGTCCTGGTTTTTTTATTCGTACAAGGCTATTCACAAAAACCAACGTTCAAAGTAAAGAACAACAAAATAAGCTGAACAAACAATAAATATAACAATCACAGTAATAATACAATAGAACATAAACAATTATATAAAAGAGTACAAACACATTTGAGACTAAGGACAAAAATATTCCCAAACACTATAATCAAACTCAACTACAAGTATTCTCCACAAACTGTCAGATAGAAAACCGTGAAGCTGACCATAGAAGTAACTTAAAATTTTTCGATAAGATCTACCACGGTTTATATTCTTTTTGCGGCGAGTTATCTTTCAAATCAGGATGAAGAATCATGGGAATGTGTTTCAACTTTTTGTGCGTCCTTTGCTGGTATAGTATCACGTTTCAGATGAAAAATTCCAAGTGCTAACTTAGGGTGCATATGTTATACGTCGGTGTATCTTGTATGTTTGGAATTATGTACATTATTCATGTGAAATGGAGGCAGATGCGACAGAAAGGGACATTCGGGGAAGCGGCTCGATATGAGAATAGAAAAACTTCCGGAATTGGAAGAAATTTCTCTTCAGAATCTTTCACAGGAACTCGAATTATTTAAAACACTTGACACACTCAATCTGTGGAAAAATACTCGTACAAAACAATTTTTCTAATAAACTATTGAAATATTCAAACAAAAACATCTTCTCGAGAAAAAAAATACTGGATAACTGGATCTTTGGGGATTATTCACTCATACCTCAAAGGGTTAGATTTATCCTCAAAAGGTTAGTTTGAAATGATTCTAAGCCTTCCTTCCTAAAAAAAGTAATAGAAAATTAATATAAAACGTGACTGGCAGAAAAACACACCCCAAAAATAAAACACAACTATATACTCAACTATACTCCATTCACAATTATAAAATCACAACTCTGGCCATGGTTTCGTTTTCAGGAATTGGTGCACCTGATAAAAAATCTGTGCGCGTACAGAGAATATCTTTAATGACAAAACGGCGTTGTCAGTTTCTTTGTTTACATCAAAGTAAAAGTATCAAAGATATTTTGACATGGGTACAAACGGCAAATTTGAATTGGACCAAAAATCGATTTATAAGCATGAATAAAGCAAAAGTAAGTACTAATCGCCTTTTTTACACTTGATAACGAAGTTTTTTTAGGTATCTGGCCGTTTGGAAAGATTTCAAACGAAATTCCGGTCCCCCAGAAGTTTGGTTAGTTTCGGTATCGTTTTTGGTGCTCAAAATTTATTTGGAATGTGTAAATGGACAAAAAAGGCTTCCTTATACGATCTTTTCACGAAAGCGACCAGAAAATATGGTTCAGGTAGGATTTTCGAGGAATTATGAGGAAAGAACTTGCAGAATGAAATTGCACGATTTTCGTAAGTAAACGGGTTTTGGATGGCCATCATCGGTCTCTAAATGATTATTGTTGATCGTTTTCAAGTTTCAGAAAAAGAACCACTTCGTATTAGCCCATTTTGAAGAAATTTGTGTATGTAACATTCAACGGTAGGTATTTGCTCTTAATCGAAAGAATATATTATATCTAGTGCTACTTCTTTCAAAAGAGACACAAGCTTTTAATGCTGTAGGGGCCCTATAATGTGGAGGAGTTTGTGTCTTATTTTAGAACAGGTGAATGATAAATGTGAATTATATGTTTGACCTGTTCCATATTATTTGTACAAACCTACTGTGGTTGTAATGTATGAATATTTTTGAAACTAATAAATTACTATACAGTCAGAATATTTTACTCCTTGTTCATAAGATCAAATAAATGAAATGTATATCTTCTACTCTTATTTTTATTAAGTTAGCTATTAAGGTTATGTTCCAAGAAAAAGTTCCTGTTGCATCAGAACTCCCTTCAACTATTTGGATTCCAGTAGAGGGATATAATGTTCCATTATTCTTGATTCAACAATTGATGTCAAGTCTTGAACTTTCAGTTCAAGAGGATAATCAACATTAAATCTTCACAGGCATGCATATGAAAATCATGTGAAAGCAATGCAATTTTCTTCCATGGCGAAAAATAATATATTTCAACAGTGATCTCTTGTATTTTTCATGCAAATAACTAGAAAAGGAATCCTTTCTGTCAATTCATATAAACGTTAATTATTTTCGTCCATCACATCTTTTCCAATTGATTCATTTTCCGAATAAATTCACATTCTGAGAAATACGCTAAGAATGTAGAAAGGGCAACATAGTGTTGACTTGGAACATAAAAATATTTCGAAAAACGTCAAAACTTCGATACAGAGTGGTATGTGTCAAATTTCCAAGGCCAGAGTTGTGATTTTATAATTGTGAATGGAGTATAGTAACTATCATTATTTCCCAGAGTTCTAATCAACCGTTTTTCTACGAAAGAAATCTACCTACACTACCTGTAGTCAACACAACAATCCGAAAGATTGTTTTTGATATTTTCCAACACCTCACCAACAAAAAAACAATAAATCTAAATAGAAGAGACTAGTAGGGCCGCTAATTCTACCTATTAAGTAGTTACCCTTATGGGTAGATCCCCATGGGTAATTTTATTGGAAGAATGTCACAAGTTTGATCAATATTTCTGAAGAAATGAGAAAATTATGGAAAATATTTTCGCTCCTGAAATGTTAGATTCTTCGTGGCACACAGCCTTCTCTCGAATCTAATTCCATTTCATCACGAAATTGATACGAAAATGTCGAAAAATAAAACACATATAATTATTGGATTATGTAATCAAGCAAACACAATCGATGAAGGACTTCTTTATTAATTTCGCACTTCTACGATTTCACTGGCTCTTTCATCGCCTCTAGTCAATAACTTAACAACTTGGCAAGTTGATTTCAGCTCGGGTATATCTAACATGGAATATCACATTAGATAATGGAGAGCTGTATCTATGAAAATATGATTTGATGTTCTTGTATTTTCTTCTTTTCATTATTTTCACTTTTTATGTACAGTGTCATTATTTCAAGTATACTTTATGAATGAGGATGAAGTGAATGATGAGGATTTCTTCGTATTCCTATTCTTCAAAACACATTCTGTTCCTTGTATAAACTTCCACATAGACATAACACTTTCATACAGGAAGAAAGGAAAGATGAGGCTAAAATTATATTGGGTTAGTGTTTGGGATATTTCTGGTTTAGTGATCTTCATTGTCTCTTCTCTCATTTTCTCTAGTGTTAGTTTCGAAAGATCACAAACACATTCAGCTACCTAAAAAATAACACATAAAATTAAAATGGATAAAAATGAAGTAGGAGCCATAATCTGAAGAAAAAAATAGATAGTTTCGCTCATCAAATCAAACACTCAATGACTTCATACCATAGACCTAGATTCTAGATCTATGCTTCATACAGAGTAGTTCTAATGCAGAGGGAAATGGAATGAGTAAAATAACGTTGTTTCAACGAAATTTTCATGCAATGATTAATATCTTTGTTTTCGGCTTAAGGAAGCCAGGATTCATGCTTTTCCTGCTGTTTCTACCCTATAAATTCCTAATGAATTTCCTTTGACCCTTAAACTTCCACGCCCTCTATACCGCCTAACCACCTGACATGTTGCTTTCAATTCCTACTTTAATAAATTTCATTTGTACAGGTTGCCAAAAAACACCTTTCAGAATTGATCCCCAGATCTTCAAAACACAAAAATGGAATGATAACTTTCAATCTCAAAATCCAGATGTGAATGTTGTCCCTTTAAAAAAAATTATCGAATAAATATTGCAGGCTTGATAAGGAAGTTGGTAACATATTAAGTACCTTAAAGACGACGGGATACCAAACTATGTTCGAATGCACAGCTGACTTGTCACGAAGCCAAAAAAATTTTAGGTAAGTGGGCGCAATTCACCAGCTTGAAAATATTACGAATTGTGTCAGTAGAAGATTGGGTAGAAAATAGATTCGAAACAATTTGAATCGTCAGGATATTATGAAATTATACAGGATTCGATCGAAGGAATCGTAGGGTATTTCTGCTACGGGCTCGGTAATTGATTTGACAGATCATGCAGGTGCAATATAGGTTAAGGGCTATTTTGGAATAATTAATCAAGAGAGCACACTTGACTGTAGAAAAGTTCCTCGTTCGTATAGGAATACAGGGGGAGGTGTGTTTACATACAAACTGAAAAAAGTGGAGGTCGAAATCGATAATCATGGCGCCCAAAAATCAATCCGCGGTGAGCAAATGCGCAAGAAGAAAGTAGAGATTGTAAGGAGAGCGGTGAGATATCCAGAAGTAGGTATTTGTTTATTCGTACGAGAAAAGATGGTTGTAGAGACTGACCTTGTATCATCCGTTGCGTTGTGGTGAGCTTTTGGTTCGTAGAAGACATTTCTTGAATTTGGATGGGTTCGAAACACAGAACTTTACACTATAAACATCGGGTAGTTGCGGATCACCGGTGGCACAGAATTATCTACTCGACTCGGTCGATTCGGTGCCCGTAAACTCGGACTGCCTTTCGACGCGGTCAGGCTAAAATCTACACTCAAGATGGAGCGCTGTGAAGCGGCCGCTAAGCGAAATAGACGTTTGACCCAGCCGGAGCGAGCTCTGTGCGCACGTCTATCGCGTCGGTCGAAATCGCGGCACTGTGCCTCCGCCAGCGCCACCGCGATTCACACGAGCTGTCAAACGGTGTGTCCGCATTGCCCGCGTTGCGTTGCCGGTGATTACCGAATTTCGTAGATTGCGTGAATTATTTCCGGGAAGAAATCCAATTATCCTATATAATTCGATCGAGAATTTTCAGGGCGCATCCGCCATTTCCGAATTAACGGTAGTCTACAGGTCTCAATTTCGGAGCTTTCCTTCTGAAATTAGGGAGGGAGGTGCGCATCTGGAATCTCAGAAAACTTATTGATGCGACAAGTGGTTTATGAGTTTTTGACAGCTAAAAAAACGACACCTGCCAGATTTTTTGACAGAAAATTTCCTTTTTAATGAAGTTTTATTTGGCAGGGTTCATATTAGGTTCACATCTGATTTCCATCAATGATGCCAAGGTTCCTTCTTTGACGCACTAGACTTCCTTCTCGGATTGGATGAGATCGATCTGTTGAATTCCCCATCTTTTGATTTTCTAGGATTTGAATCGGTTACTGAGCGAGCTCGTGAACTTCTACGTCTTTCCTCTGCGTCAACTTGTTCTTTTCTTCCCGAATTTATTTCTCCTAAATTCTCTGCACATAGAGGATCGTGAATTCTGTGAATACGAAGGAACAGTTAGGTTGTCTTCCATAGAATGGTTGCGTGCAAGCATAGAATTATGTGGGGTAAAACAAACCACTGAAGTAATCGACATTTGCAATTTTCTTAACATGGAGGTTCGTGAATTCTGTGAAGGAATAGTAAGGTTATTTTTCATAGAATGGTTGCGTGCAAGCATAGAGTTATTTGGGTGAAACAAACCACTGAAATAATCGACATTCGAACCGATAAAATGGAAAATATCAAATGTAGGATACAAGGGGGTCCTTCAGAAAAAATTCAATTAAGATCATTTCTCACCTGTCGGATTGTACCTTCTGTAATAAATTTGTGATTTTGCTCATTTCCTCCAATATATTCTCGTTACTCTTATATAAAGTTAAATGGTGTCCCCTATAATCATTAGGTATCAAAAATAATCTCTTCAGCATTGTTGATATCAGAACAGGTCTGGATTTCACTTGCTGAGTAATTTCAACGGCTGTGACAATTGTAGCAAAATCCTCTCTTTCTCGGTACTCAACAATCTTTCTTCTCAATTGGTAGATGAACTGTTTGCTCTCTTCCATATCTGTAATAAGATATTTCTGGAGTTTAGAAATGAACTGCTCGACAAAAATTAAGGACATCGATCTTTTTCAATAACCCAAAATTATAACGCTTATAAATGATGTTTCAAAATAAGAGCACAAGAATTCAGTGTCTAATAAATGAATAAAACATGGTTTTCTGTAGCAAAGTATTGAAACATTCATTGATTTCGAAAATATACATTTTACATTTGGGAATTATTTATGAAACCAAATGTCCAATTGACCATATTCACCGTCGCCATATTGTTGTGCGACAATACCAACTACCCAGTGTTCCCAACGGAAAAATATTGAGTTTATCAAAAATACTATCAGATTATTAGCATTGTTTAAGTCCTTAAACAATGTTATTAGTATGGTATGTGGTATGAGAGGTTATATAAAATTGGTGGTTTCCAAATTTTTTGGGGCTTGGGAAATCCGGAAAATGATCTGGAAACCTCCTTTTCCAGAGATGAGCGTGTTCGAAAATATTTTTTTTGTGGAATATGTGTTTTTGCATGCTCTACAAGATTCCACTTTCCAAATTTTTTGGGATGCCGTCTGGGACTGGAGAAATCCGAAAAATGACCCAGCAACGGTTTTCCTTCAAATTGAAACCTTCATATTTTCCAGAGATGATCGTGTTCGAAAACAATTTTTTTGTGGAAGATGTGTTTTAGCATGCTCTACAAGATACCACTTTCCAAATTTTTTGGGATGCCGTCTGGGCTTGGGAAATCCGGAAAATGATCTGGAAACCTCCATATTTTCCAGAGATGAGCGTGTTCGAAAAAAATTTGTTTGTGGAATATGTGCTTTTGCATGCTCTACAAGATACCACTTTCCAAATTTTTTGGGATACCGTCTGGGACTTGAGAAATCCGAAAAATGACACCAGCACCCAGCAACGGTTTTCCTTCAAATTGAAACAACAATATGGCGACGGTGAATATGGTCAATTAGCTCCCTGTTTATACACTATTGAACTAACATCTGTCAACTTTCGAACTGTCACGTCATAATCATGTTACATTATGACTGCCAAACATGGCGCGCGCAATTGAAAACTTGCGCTTCGTACCTACTGAAGCAACCTTTTTTTTCAAAAGTGAATTAACATTTTTCTGAAGATAAAACACAAATTAATTCATTATCCCCAACTTTAGACCTACAGTTTAATATTTATGGAAAAAACATACAAAATTTCTCTTACCAATGTTTTTCTTGAAGACTATCAAAACGTCACCTTCGTTGGGCGTTTCAAATTGTTTTGGCCAATATAAGAAACTGTCTTTCTGGATTTTCGGTTTGTACTTCACTGCCTTTAAGAATGAACGTTGAAATTAGTTTAATATTCAACCAGCATATTATAATCGCCATAATATGCGAATAGAATATTCATTTTTGTCCACGACTATTCAGAACGAATTATTCAATTCGTCTTGTCCTTTCAAAGTTACAGTGGCTGCAGCCACAATCACATGATATTGCACAAAACAATATCGCGCCTAGAACAAATTTCTATCAATCAAACTCACATTCAAAAGAAAAAGTTTCGGTGTATTTCTCCAGTGTCCATTGCAGAATTTACTCCATATCGTACAGAATGGCAATGGGTTTTCATCTTCCAAAATAAATGCACCATTCACTGCACAGTTCCCCCAGAATATCAAAAGAAGCAGACTCTTATCCTTTTGGGGTGTCTTCGCCACTGAAATCAGCATATTGACATTAGAAACATACTCTCAATCTCTTGATGTGTATATAGAAAGTATCACTGTATCTTGAACACATTCTACACCTGAATGCTAAATTTCATCTCGATCAAGTCGTCAGTTTTGAAATTATCTGAATTTCCCTAGATTTAGAGCTTATGTGTATACTCCATTCACTTTTATAATGTATCCCGGTTGGCCATGAAATTCTGACACATTTCACCGTTTATTTTTGAGAATGTTAGGTTATAGTTATTTTCCTGTCATATGAATGAGCAAAGTTGTCCTTTCAACATAGAAGTCGTAGTAATTACGAATTTAGCGAAATGTTTATTTACCAATAAGGAATTTGAGAAAATATTATGTGAATTCAATAATTCCAAAGAATTGGCGAATGTTGAAGGAACTTTTTCTCTGTTAATACTGGAAATATTTCACGTATATAAACATGGTTGGAAGATTCAGTTATGTTATTTTAATGTACGGAAATCAAGAATTGAGTGTTGAAATTTTACTGAAAAATAATGGACAGAATAGTCCGTTACTTTGTGATAATTCAATAAAAATAAGAATTAAAGTACTCGAATAACCCGACAGAAAAACTTCTAAACGAAATGAACAGACGGACCTATGGAATTCCTCACTTTTCAAAATCATAAAGAAAGAAGCCTACAGAAAACATTACATAACTTTTTGCACAACTTGAAATACTCCAGTATGAAAATGTAGTAGTACTACGAAACCAGTTAAACCTTAAAAGAACTAACTCCATTCAAAAAGTTAAAAAAGAGTAAATGGAAATTAGCATTGACAACGTCAATAATACCAACCTACGTCAGTTTTAAGTGAAGAAAACTTGATAAACCTAACTCATGGCCAACCGGGATACATTATAAAATTGAATGGAGTATACAGGGTGCGTACAGCTAAATTAGCGCCTGAACTACACCGTGTCGAAAAAAATTCGCTTATAGCACTCGCTGTGTTCAATCTAGACAAACGAAATTTTCAACAGTTGTTAGCTCGAGGTATCAGCTTCATCATTCGGTAAACATCCGAAGTGTTTTTCATGCAGAGTGTCTAATATAAATTTACCAATTTACTTAAATCAAATATGCGACAACTCGATTTTTTCAAATGGAACATCCTGTATTTTTCTGTTTCATGAAATTTGTTTTTCAAATGTCTACATTTTTTACAAAGTATTCGTTTTTTTAAATGTGGAATATCTCAAAAAAGAGCGGTTTGAGTAAGGATATACTTTGTGAAAAATGTAAACATTTTAAAAACAAATTTCATTTAACAGGGTATTCTACACAGCGCAAAAAAATTAGGTGTTCTCAATGATAATTATTTTTATCAGAATTATGCATGCATATGTTATCCACTTTCATTTTCAACGTTTTTCTTCAATACAGATGGTCTCTCCCAGCAGGAATAAAAAAAGATGATAATATCATATTTTGAATGTATTGGCTTCATTCTAAAATCAGTTGTTCTCGATCAATTCTAGTGATCAATAATTTATCTTTCGTTGGATTTTCTACACTCGATCGCTATGGAACGCGAAACACGCAATTTGACCCAAGAGGAATGTGCCCAAGCGGTAGTTTTGCGAGAAGAAGGGTGGACATACACAAGAATTGCAGAAAGGTTTGGAGTTTCCCATACAAGTGTGTCCAGAATGTTGCAGTGATTCAGGGAGACAGGTATGAATGTCCGAAGACCAGGACAGGGTAGACCACGGGTAACAACTGCCATTCAAGAACGTTACTTGAGAGTTTCTTCGTTGAGACAACGGTTTGCAACCGCTCGCCTCCTTCAAAATCAGCTTGAGCAAACTAATGAGTTGCAAATTAGCACTCAGACAATAAGAAATCGCCTCAGAGGTCGCGGCAAGAGGCCCAGCTCTTACCCCAGCCCATCGAAGGGCGCGTTTGGATTTTGCGAGAGAGCATATCCATTGGGAAGAGGCCGATTGGGAAAGAGTTCTCTTCACAGATGAGTCTAGATTCTGCCTCTACCATTGTGATCGACGTTCCCTTGTATACAGACGTCCACATGATGAAAAATATGCTCAGTGCAATTTCCTGAATACTACTGGTTTCGGGGGAGGATCGATTATGGTATGGGCCATGGGGTGGAATATCTTTGACTGCTCGCACAGACCTAGTGATCGTTGATAATGGAGCTATTAATGCTGATAAGTATATAAGGAACATTCTTGAAGAGCATGTAGTTCCATTTGCCCCATACATTGGTGAAAATTCCATTTTTATGGACGATAATGCCAGACCCCATCGTGCGCGCATCGTTCAGGAGTACCTTGAAGAGGTTGAAGTTTCTCGAATGGAATGGCCAGCAAGAAGTCCAGATCTCAATCCGATTGAGCAGGTTTGGGACAACCTCAATAGAAGGCTGAGAAGTTCAGAAAATCATCCAGCTACTCTTAATGACTTAGGAATCCAACTCGGAGAAATCTGGGAAGGATTAGATCAGAACATTTTAAGGTCACTCATTTGAGGATGAACCGTCGTTGCCGAGCTGTAATTAACGCAAGGGGTGGAAATACCAAGTATTAAATCACTTATCAGCATTTCAGTATTTTGAAAATTGTTCATTTCTCTTCTTTCACATAAGATTCGGTGAAATCCTGATTTTAATGTGTTTTGTTTCGTTCAAAACCTTCCCGAGAGAACATAAAAAATAAGTTATAAAGTCAATGTAGAGTAAACTTTCATTAAATTTGCGCAGTGTATTTGAAAAGATCGAGTCATCACATATTTGATTAGAGTGAATTGGTAAATTTATATTAGACACTCTGTATAAAAAAAAACATCAAATGTTTACCGAATGCTAACCACTGTGGAGGTAAATACTGCAAAAGTTTCGTTTATCCAGATTGAACACAGCGGTTGCTATAAGAATTTAGATGAACCTCTAAAAACAGTAAAAATATACTATTTTTTCACAACTCTATTTTCGCCGTACGCCTTGCTACGCACCCTGTATATGCTACAACTGAATGCTGAAAAATCCCTCTCACCATTGTCCAAGGTGTGCATAACCTTCTCGGAACTATCCAGTTTGTGTATGCATCTCTCCTCCAATCGTACGTTGATTGTTCCCAAAAACAATTTACATTCCTCCACCAAGGAACTATGTGCGAAAATATGTACACACTCCCTCCCATCCAAAAACACTTCGTATTCGTCTGGAATCAGCTCGGTGGAGGGAGGAAAATCAATTTTTTTCACATTTGAGGATGCCATAAGGAGCCCTGGCTGACTCCACAAAGTTCACTAATTTCTGGTCTTTGTTTATCAAAAGTTGTATGCGATTGATATATTGATTCCTATCATATCTAATCAGATATTCCATTCTATGGGATCTGGAAATGATTCATCTTAATTAGATTCATCCAAATATGTTATTGTGTGGAAAAATGCTTTGATTTTGATTCATTGTAATTTTAAATGTTATGATAGAGAATATGCTGTTTGGCAGAAAAAATTTCGTTTTTTATCGATGTTGATAGTGGTATAGTTTCCAAACAGAATAATGGACTTTCATCTCCCCTTCTTTTCAATTTATAATATATTAATAATGTAATTTATTCATGTCATATTTTTACTACTTCTTCCAAGAAATTCATTCATTTAGATAAAATTGCTCTTTTAACTCGTTATTCTGATTTCGAAATTAGAAGTGCCTTGTTATTTGGATCAACAAAAACATAAAATTTTAAGGTTTTGACAAGATTACAAACATATATAGATAGAAGATTTATTCACTTTGTTGATTAATTCATTCTATTACAAAAATGAAACACATGAATGAAGTTAAAAAATACAACAAACGAAAGACATAAAATAAACAATATACGAGGATACCATAACAACGAACAATAACTTATTAGAAGTGTCAGTGTAGAGTTCGACGTCAAAAAAGAAAACCACAGTTACGCAATAAATTAAAAAAAAAGGTGTCCCCCGAAATTTTAAAAATCGAAAAATTGGTAGTATCGAGCCATCATCAAGTACATACCTGTATTTGATGAAAGGGTTAAGAGGTAAGCTGATTTACGAAGATATGCTTAATACTCTTGATGATCAATGTCCTTCGTATGCAACCGTGAAAAATTGGACTGCAAGCTTCAAAAGAGGTAAATTTTCCATTGAAGATGATGACCGATCGGGAAGACCAGTTTCTGTGTCAGTCTCAGTATCGATGAAGTTCATGACATGATTTTATCAGACCGTCGAATTGGGCTAAAACGGATATCTGAAGCACTGAAGATTTCATACGAACACGTTCATCATATAGTTCACGTCAATTTGGACATGAGAAAAATTTCGGCAAAATGGATCCCCAAATGTCTGAATGTTGACCAAAAGCGTGCATGGGTAGAAGCATCGCGTTCGATCTGTGCTCGATTTGAAAACGATGTTGAAGTTGTATAAACTCTTCATTGTTCTTTATCAAGCAGGAGATAAATTAGGCTAAATATTGAAATATACAAAATTTTAGTACCGTTGTTATTCGCACGAAAATAATTCTCTTTATTTAAGCGGTATCTAATTGTTGAACATATGTATAACTTTTTGTTTTAAATGCTTAACAGTTCTCTCATTGCAGTACCTATTTGTAATGAACGACACCACCAATGCAAATATAAATCACGATCGAATTATATGGATGAGAAATAATTCCAATGATGAATTACCTCTGATCACTCGATCACTGTATAAACTTTAGTTCTGCCAATACAATTCTGAAAATTCGAATTGAAGTACTTTGTCTATGGTACTTCAACTTCACTTCACGGAATACAAATACGCCAAGACGTTTTCTTATTTTTCTTCTTGACTGAGACATTTTAGTTTTGATCCACAGGTCAGAGTTGCAGGCAACTCAATTTTGAATTTACTATAGAATTTAAATTATAATGGAATGATTTGAGCCTTGCTTGAGATGTCTTAAAACATGGTGTTTGTACTAAACTTGTCAATTTTTGAATGCATTGACATCGACCAAATCGAAAATATTAAAATTGTTTCGTGGTGGCGCCGCAATGTCATACATGTCATTTCGTAATTCCAATATGGACATTGAAAATTTGACTCTGCTTTGTGGCTGTTAATAACAGGAGTATAAGCCATATTATAGCTTTCCTCAGAACAAATATGAAACAAAATGTCGAGAATATGAACACAGATTAATGCTTCAACCCGTTCACCAGAATTAATTCAAATATTTGAAATATCTAATAAAAATTAGAGCTTTCTGAAATGGCAAAAACGAAAATTTTCTAATATTCTCAATGTTGGCTAATCAAATCCTAATTAGTGCTCATATCATTATTTTAAACATCTTAACCTTCAGGTGCTCAGCTGAAAATAATTGGTAAACATTCAGTTTGTGGAGTAGCGAGATTTCCATGGATATGAGCTGTCACACAGAACAGAAACACAAAAATAATATGTCAATTACTAATTATGGCAATTTTGGATTCAGTTATTTCCGCAAATATATTTATTACCCAAACAGAAATTCAAAAATTATGAGGAAAGATGAGAATGGACAACGCACGATTAAAACTGATCGACAAAATCCGATTTACTCGAATTTCGATAAAAATTCACTGTGATATTCACCCGCTTCTTGATCTGGTACTATAAGTACCACTGTACAAAGTAATTATATACAGGAATTGTATACCTATACATCGCCATCTAATGGTGATAATATCAAATATAGTACCTTCACGATTACGTTATTTTGTTTCGAATAAATAAAACTGTAAAATAACTAATAATAATCAGTCATAATGTGTGAATAGCGGCACCTGAAGTGGCAAGAACGAAACTTTTCTCATATCTCAACGAAATCTAATCATTTTAGACATCTGTACTCCTACGCTAAGACATTTTGGTTTTGGTCAACGGTGCAGAGTTGGAGGCAACCCAAATTACACACTATTACAGTGACAGTACACACTTTATGTTTACATCGCCATCTAACGGGGAGAATATCAAATAAAGTACCTACGAATAAGCTGTAGCGTAACTGTAACTGTAGCGAAACCTAATGGCCTTACTCGAAAGAAGGAAAAGCATTTCCTGTATAAGTGAAATTTTCATCGGTTTTCTCGAAGTTTTATTGTATTTTATAATAACCAGACCGTAGACGAATCCATATATGAAGTTTCATCACAAACAGTCCATCCGATCTCGAGTTATAAATGGTGTAACCAACATCTTTCTTTTATATATATAGAAGATAGAAGATGAACGAAAATGAATTACTTTTGACCCAAAGTACCCCCTCATATTTTGCAGACAGGTTGCTGTCATTAACTCTTGAGATAAATTCCACAATAATAGCGACTTGGAAATAGATCAATTCTCATACTATAGCGGGATCCATTTTGGCCATTTGGAATAATATCGAATGAATTCTCCACTATGTCTGTAGAAGGGAATCTAATCAGAATATTTCCCAACATCGTGCTAGTTTCACTAGAATTCTCAAGGATAATGCGTGTCGATTAATAATCATTTTTCGTTGCAATAATCTAGTTTCACCTTTGAAAAATGCGATCACAGATAAGATAATTCCTCACTGCCATTGGCTTTGTTTATAGAAATGTTGGTATTTGGTGTATTGTGTGTGTTTTTTCTCTTTAATGGCTACCTCAAACACAATAGATGCTACCGCCTTTCAGTATGTGCAACCAGAAGTCAATAAAGTTATCGAGCCATCTACAGTTATTGTTGGTGAGTCAGTCTGTAAGATTTGACGTATTGAATCATATTTCCTGTGCTTAAAGAAATCGCTCTTTTGAAGTTCAAATTGGAGGGGGTTATATATCCATTCTTTGGAGCGATATACTTTTTGAGTCTAATCGCTGTTGAGAGACTGTCGACATTATTGAATCGTCGATAAATAAAGAGATACTGGGCATCAATTTCCACACAAAAAAATGGATTTTACACACAAGAGTTTCGAAGTTTTAATACTGGCTTCTGATTTGCAGACAATAATGCTTCAATAAAAATTTCTTGAGCGATGAAATTTTCAAATGTTCAAGTTTTACTAGCCGTCTAAGCGAAATTTTCACCTTTTCAATGGTGAATTTTATCAATTTTGATGGGTTATTGAAGCGTGCATCGTTCCATTTTTATTAATGGTCGATGGCGTAATTTCTACTTGTCAAATGTCAAGAATGACAGCTTCAAAAGTGACATCTATCGAAATAGCGGGCTGTTCAAAATAACTCCTCTTATTAGAAAACCGTCTATGTGAAGCTCTCGGACTCATTATGAAATGATGAATTATCGCCTTCGACATTGAAACACACTGCATACAGGGTGAGTCTTTGACTTGTACATATACTTTAACTGTAGATTCCTCTAATCAAACGAAACCATTTTTCAAAATTCGGTTTGGTTTGGGAGATACAGGGTGTCGAAAGACGAAAATCCATGAAAAAAACACTTTTCTGTTTATATCTTCGGAACCGTTATTTCGAATGAACTGAATTTTGGTTGAGTTTTTACTCTATTTATGGTGCATATTCCTCGATCGAAACCTATTCGACATCTTCACTAGTATAAAAGTTACAGGGTAGTCGACTCATCAATACACGCTAAAACACCATAAAACCACTTCAAAAAGATAAACGGTTCATATTTTCGAAAGAATCGATCATTTAAGAAACTGAAAGTATTTTTTTTCAATAAAACGCGTCGTTTTCGAGTTATTTCCAATTTTACCCGGCGAAATTTGACGAAAAAATCATTAATTTCAAGAATAATCTGAATGCGTCTCTGAATTAAATATCATCGAATATTATTCCTTCTCTGGTCTTTAAACGAGTTTACAATGTTGTCACAATATTTATCAACTTTGTCGAGATAATAATAAAATCCCACAAATGTGGGAGATAAAATTGAACACCAAGGAGGATTCAATACGCACAGTTTCTATTGAAAATTCATAGTTACCGGTCCATATTGAAGTTTAATGTCCATGAAATACAAAATTCGGATATGATTGATGAATCTCGATACAAACTACTTATTAAATTGAAATTAATGAAAAATAATACGATACCTGATAATCTGTGGCGACGTTTCTATCTAAACAACATTCTCTTGGAATTTTTTTTAAACTCGACACGGTTGAAATTATATTAATTCACTTCACATGATATTCACATTAGAACAATAAGTCACTGAATATATTCAGATTATTCAGAACTTCACATAATGTTTACAGTTTGTTCAGAAACTCTGGTTTGTTATTGTTTAACGTTGGCCTCCAGATAACCATACTTCGGTTTTCGCTCTACGCATGCGTGGTAAAATTTGGCGGCAAAGTCGATTTATGATGGAAACGGCAGAATTCATAGATATTTATACCACGGTACACAAATGTATCGTGATTTATACTATGTCTCGTAAAAAATCCTTAACATCAATGAAAATATCAGCAAACTGACAACATCTTGAAATTTCTGTGCAAAAATTCACAGAATCGATACAAATTAGATTAGGTCAGGTTGTTTGATAATAAATCTGAATGAAAAGTCTTTCTTCATGACATTGTTTGGGAATTCCGAGGAAAATATGAACAAGTTATTAGTGTTTACAAACTAATCTGCAGAAAAATCGAAGAAGGAACTTATTTTGGCTTTTTAGTTGCAGATATATTCCGATGAAACTAACTGTTTTTGTTGAAATTATCGTGTTTGCAACATTTTTATTCCAATAAGGTTAGTACTTGACTACTTGAGTATTCCCTAAATTGGGCCTAAATGTATAAACTCAATTTCTATAGAGAAATATGAACTTTGAATCAATTCCACAGTATCATTTCAAGGACGTGGTTAGCTCAATGTTTTTTTTCAAATGGCTATATCTTTTTAACAGAGCCGAATTCGGAAAAATGGAAAATGAAAAAAAGGTTTCTTTTGGCCTCAAGAATCTTAGTTAAAATATATGTACAAGTCAAAGACTCACCCTGTATGTATAATAACTAAGTACAGCGAAGAAAATACGGTCGCTTAGTGTTTGGATCAAATGAAATCAAATAAATTAATGAAAAGAATCGTATTTAAAATTTCATTAACTTCGAATCAATAAAAAATTGTTTCACATACTTCGATTGTTTGTTCAGATGATGCAGAGCAATTCGGACGATTTGAAGAGAGGGCAAATTATCTGCTGGACAAATTCGAATACCCAAGGAAAGGGAGGCAACCTGGATTATTGATCATATTCAACCAGGTTCATTTCAATAACGAGAAAACGAGAACTGGTAGCTACAAAGATGTAAATGAAATTATATTGTGTTTTTCGAGATTAGGGTTCAATATTCAGTCGAAACACATTTTTACTGATCTTACCAAGACGGAAATGTACGCAGCAATACATACAGGTAGGTAGGTCATTCTTCATAAAGTCATAAAATATGTATATACTCCATTCACAATTATAAAATCACAACTCTGGCCTTGGAAATTTGACACATTCCACTCTGTATCGAAGTTATGACGTTTTTCCAAATATTTTTATGTTCCAAGTCAACACTATGTTGCCCTTTCTACATTCTTAGCGTATTTCTCAGAATGTGAATTTATTCGGAAAATGAATGAATTGGAGAAGATGTGATGGACGAAAATAATTAACGTTTATATGAATTGATAGAAAGGATTCCTTTTCTAGTTATTTGCATGAAAAGTACAAGAGATCACTGTTGAAATATATTATTGTTCGCCATGGAAGAAAATTGCATTGCTTTCACATAATTCTCATATGCATGCTTGTGAAGATTTAATGTTTATTATCCTCTTGAACTGAAAGTTCAAGATTTGACGACATCAATTGTTGATTCTAATTAAGAATTCATTAAAAAAAATCAACCCAAAGATATAAGATGAATTGATGGGTAATTACAAGAATCGAGAATAATGTCAATTTTATTTTGTTGATAACTTTCTTAAAATCAATGTTGGGATATAAAACTCGGCTGCGTTTGTTCAAACAGCATCTAAAGAATACATTTTTCACCATCTCGACCTTTGAAAGGCGTTTCTTATAGAATTAGGTCTAAGTTCCACCTCATTAGTGAGGTACCTAACTTTTGCAAATCTGCTCAGATATCGCCAAATTTCTTGGAAAACCTGAAAAATATCATCCTTATAGACCTCTCGAGGCTCCATCCGATCGATCTACTGCGATATCTGACCAAATAACAGCTTTTTCAACGAAATTCCCGTGTACCCCTTCAACCTCGAAATAAAAACATTCGTCCAGGTCTTGAAAATCCTCCTCACGCTCCAAACTGGTGCTAAAAAAATAAACATACGTTAATCTTGGATATTCGACGAAAAACTCACCTGCAAATATCGATTAAATACCAAAAATCTGCGAACAATTTGTAAACCTAACAAAATGTGGAATATCTTTGATACTTTTACTTTGATGTAAGAAAAGAAACTGGCAACGTCGTTTTGTCATTAACGATATTTTCTGTGCGCGCACTGACTTTTCATCATATGGTCTGTGCTTTTCATCAGGGGCACCAACTCCTGAAAACGAAACCATGACCTCCTATGTGATTAAATAAAAGTGAATGGAGTATACATATAGGGATAGTTGAGCCAAAGTTACTTGGTGGGGTCCTGACAACTTTCACACAGATGTTCCTTTGGAAGAGGCAAGGAATCATATGATTGAAAGATTTAATAACTCCTCCAAGTAGAAGTAGCTATGGATCAACTATAAGCAATAGTTTCCACTTTCTCAAATTCGATACTCACCAAAAAAGAATGTTTCATCTTTCAACATGAAGGTTTTAAGTCATTTTCCATCATTAAAATTCTGGATAATGTTTAACTCACCATCAATTCTTTGTGTAGTTCTGATCACTCAATGAAAAATAATGGCATATTCTAATTTTCAGTTTTAACATACCCATTTATATTCTCATTTTTTATTTACACTGCGCAAAAAATTAACGCACATTCTGAAAATCTCAATTTTAATTTTTTAATTGTCTTTATAACTTATTTTTTATGTTCTCTCGGGAATGTTTTGAACGAAACAAGACACATTAAATGGAAGAAAAATTCAGGATTTCACCGAATCTTGTGTGAAAGAAGAGAAATGAACAATTTTCAAAATACTGAAATGCTGATAAGTGATTTAATACTTGGTATTTCCCCCCTTGCGTTAATTACAGCTCGGCAACGACGGTTCATACTCAAAATGAGTGATCTTAAAATGTTCTGATCTAATCCTTCCCAAATTTCTCCGAGTTGGATTCCTAAGTCATTAAGAATAGCTCGATGATTTTCTGAACTTCTCAGCCTTCTATTGAGGTTTTCCCAAACCTGCTCAACCGGATTGAGATCTGGACTTCTTGCTGGCCATTCCATTCGAGAGACTTCAACCTCTTCAAGGTACTCCTGAACGATGCGCGCACGATGGGGTCTGGCATATCGTCCATAAAAATGAAATTTTCACCAATGTATGGGGCAAATGGCACTACATGCTCTTCAAGAATGTTCCTTATATACATATCAACATTCAAAGCTCCATTTTCAACGACCGCTAGGTCTGTGCGAGCAGTCAAAGATATTCCACCCCATACCATAATCGATCCTCCCCCGAAATCAGTAGTATTCAGGAAATTGCACTGAGCATATTCATGTGGACGTCTGTATACAAGGGAACGTCGATCACAATGGTAGAGGCAGAATCTAGACTCATCTGAGAAGAGAACTCTTTCCCAATCGGCCTCTTCCCAATGGATATGCTCTCTCGCTAAATCCAAACGCGCCCTTCGATGGGCTGGGCCGCTGGGGTAAGAGCTGGGCCTCTTGCCGCGACACGAGGCCTTAAATCATATTCTCTGAGGCGATTTCTTGTTGTCTGAGTGCTAATTTGCACCTCATGAGTGTGCTCAAGCTGATTTTGAAGGAGGCGAGCGGTTGCAAACCGTTGTCTCAACGAAGAAACTCTCAAGTAACGTTCTTGAATGGCAGTTGTTACCCGTTACCTGTCTCCCTGATGAATCGCTGCAACATTCTGGACACACTTGTATGGGAAACTCCAAATCTTTCTGCAATTCTTGTGTATGTCAACCCTTTTTCTCGCAAAACTACCGCTTGGGCACATACCTCTTGGGTCAAATTGCGTGTTTCGCGTTGCATAGCGATCGAGTGTAGAAAATCAAACTATTGATCACTAGAATTGATCGATAACAACTGATTTTAGAATGGGGCCAATACATTCAAAATCTGATAATATCATCTTTTTTTATTCCTGCTAGGAGAAAACATTTGTATTAAAGAAAAACGTTGAAAGTGGATAACATTTGGATGCATAATTCTGATAAAAATAATTATCATTGAGAACACCTTCAGTTGTAGAATAAATTTGAGACTTCCATAATGTGCGTTAATTTTTTTGCGCAGTGTATTTGCCCTGAAGAAATACTTTCGATACTCGTAGCTTAATTTACTATTTCAGTACTGGCTGACGATCTCAGTGAATATAATAGTCTCATAATATTTTTCCTCACTCATGGTACAAACAAAAATAAACTTATGACAAGAGACAAAACGTTCAGTGCTACAGCTGTTTGGAAACAGTTCGCAGAACATAAAGATCTGATGCACAAACCAAAAATGTTTATATTTCAGGTATGTAAACATTTCAGATATTTTATAATGTGATAACTTGGAGCTTTATAGGCTTGTAAAGGTTCCAATCATCCAAAGCCATCGGATATACTCAAGAAAGTGTTTTTAGTACCTCAAACAACGTTTACTGTGGATTCTGTGCTTCCAGACATGGTCATAGTCTTTTCTTCAGTTGAAGGTAACAATAATATAGACTGAATAATATTATGAGTTGAAATAAGTTCTTACGGTTTCAATAACAATTCATTAATTCATTGTGTCATGTGGCAACACCGTCATTTTGAAGTTCCATCATTAGGCTTTAATTTTCGATAACTTTTGTACCGAACAATGTGAATTTGCTGTAGCTGAACGAACGTATCAGAAGTGGTTTGAAAGATGCAATTTTCATTTCTGATGCGCTCGGGCGGCTGGCCGACCCTGTATGTTTCAAGCCGTGGGTCGGCCAGCCGACCCTACATACCCTGACGAGCCGAAACTGCAGATGGAGTATGTCTTTGTTTTTCATAAAAAGTTATTGTGTGCAGGTTCAGTATCCTTCAGGAACAACGTCTGTGGGTCTTGGTTCATCCAGGAGCTCTGCAGAAACTTCTCGACCTACGGTAGACGCGATGACGTCATCACACTGTTGCTCAGAACCAACAAATGTGTGGCGAGAAATTACGTCTCGGAATATGGCTGCCAGCAGATGCCAGTCTTCATATCAACGCTGAACAAAATGTTTTATTTGAATAGGAATAAGGACAGGAGCGCACTGCAGGAGTTCAACCAATGCAACGACGAAATACTGAGATCCTTGAACGATTTGAATATGAGAGTGGAAGAAATGAAGGAACTGACCAGGAGGAAAGACGAGGAGGATTATCAGTCGGAAAATAATACTTGATAGGAAATTGTGTTGATAATATGTAGTCAATTATAAATTAAGTTTTCAATTTTCAATGACTTTTTGTTGAAAGTAGAAGAATGAGGAATTCCATCAAAGGATGTTTCTAATATTGTGTCAAAAATTTGAACAAACTTCGACCACAATTTTTTTTTCAAAGTTTTCAAGATTTCGTTGGATTCTACGAAAAAAATCAATGACAGTGTTCTAGAATGAATCTTCTTCTAAATTAAATAATTTGGAAGTTATTTGAGATTTTGTTCATGTTACGAGGATATATTGAGAAATTCTTAGCCTACTATAGAACCAAACAAAATTTCAATGTCAAAATATTTTATTACTCAACATATTCTCCTCTCAGTTGAAAACATTTATTACAGCGAACCTGCAACGTCTCTCGACCTCTCAAAAAATGTTTCTTCTTGCTCTGCAAACCAGTCCTCCACAGCTTTTATAACCTCCTCGTTGGAAGAAAATTTACGACATTTTAAACTTTTTTTCAGTTGAGGAAAGAGATGATAGTCGGACGGAGCCAAATCTGGGGAATAAGGGGGGTGTTCTCTAAATTCTAACCCTAAATCAAGAATTTTTGCATGGCAATATGAGATTTGTGTACTGGGGCGTTGTCCTGTAAAAACAAAACACCTTTGGATAGATTTCCGCGTCTTTTCTCTCTAATTTTTTCCCGTAGAGTGGTCAGTAATGTCGAATAGTAATCTCCAGTAATTGTTCTACCCTTATCCAAAAAATCATGCATTATTACCTAGGAGCATAGAATAACTGGAGAGAAGGCTCCCCTACGAAAATGAACTGCCAAAAACGTCCTAACTTGTCAGTTCGCCGCAAGGCTACGAGATGGCGACAACGTCGTTGGTTCCTACAACATGGCTATCCTTAATAGAATTATCTTTAATGGTTATTCGTTGTTATAACTTATTAGGTCCCATTTATTACTATATCATAATATATATTCTTTTGAAAGAATAATACATACTTTTTTCGTAAATCCGACAATATAATGCATATAGCACGTGTAAAGAAATGACTACAAGGATCAGATTGAATTTAGGAAGAAAAATCTGTTTCCCGCTTCGAATCTAAGTGTTAGCAGAGGGAATGTAAACGGAGTACCATACAATTTTGCGTATAATACACGAGAACAGATAAAACCTCAGTCTTCCCGTATAATAATAATAATACTTACCTGAATGTTCGCTTTTTCCGATAAGGATATTGTTTTGACAAATTTATTACCGATCACAGACTTCCCATAAAATTGCGCATAAAAAGTTGATTAGAATAAAGCGATGATATGTCATCAATATTGTCTATGTTATGATTTATGGTCATTTTCAATTAAAAAGAAGCATAAATGTATCAATAACAATGACAGTCACATTATATTCTTTGCAATTGTAGCGCCATAGAACAAAATATCTGACATGTTACTGAATAAAGGATCTCAGCGTTATCTATCGGGCGTCACACGAAACTCTAACCTCCGCCGTTATTGGCAGTTCAAAATGATCTGTCGAGCGTATGAAGCCTTCCCTCCAGTTATTCTATGCTCCTAGTTATTACTCCATGGCAATCCCAAAAAACTGAAGCAAGAACTTTTCCAGCAGATTTTTGGACACGAAACTTCTTAGGTCTTGGGGAACCAGAGTGTCGCCATTCCATCGATTTTTGCTTTGTTTCTGTATCGTAGAAATGTACCCAAGTCTCATCCATAGTGACAATTCGGTTTAAGAAGTCTACATCGTTTTCGAATCGAGCACAGATCGAACGCGATGCTTCTTCCCTTGCTTTGGTCAACATTCAAACATTTAGGGATCCATTTTGCAGAAATTTTTCTCATATCCAAATTGACGTGAACTATATGATGAACGCATTCGTATGAAATCTTCAGTGCTTCAGATATCCGTTTTAGCCCAATTCGACGGTCTGATGAAATCATGTCATGAACTGCATCGATATTTTCGGGGATTGACACAGAAACTGGCCTGTCCGATCGGTCATCATCTTCAATGGTAAATTTACCTCTTTTGAAGCTTGCAGTCCAATTTTTCACGGTCGCATACGAAGGACATTGATCACCAAGGGTATTACGCATATCTTCGTAAATCTGCTTACCTCTTAACCCTTTTAAATACGAGTACTTGATGATGGCTTGATACTCCAATTTTTCGATTTTTACAATTTCGGTGGACATCTTTTTTTTTTAGTTATTGCGTAACTCTAGTTCACTTTTTTGACGTCGAACTCTACACTGACACTTCTAATAAGAGTTATTGTTCGTTGATATGGTATCGCAATATTTTGTTTATGCATGGAAGTGGTCTAGGCTAACTAGATATCAATACATCCTTATATACCTTGAGTCGATTTCTTTCAATCTTCTCTTAAAATGTACTTCAAAACCATATTCTGTGAACAGAAAACCCTGTAGAATTAAAAAATCAAGGTCCTTACAGAAAAATGAAGTGTGATTTAATAGGGTTATGATTCAAAAACAATAAAAAAATGTTAGTTTTCGAATACTTTATTAGGGATATCCATGGAAAATGTGATCCATAGTTTCCGAAATTCTTCTCACTTCATTCGAAATTGTCTCTATGATTTCGGTGGATCTCAGGGCAAAATGGCGATCCTTGTTGGTATTGAGGTAAAATTTCTTGCTCAGCGTAGAAACCACAACTGGTATTTGCTTCTCCACGTCTTCCGACCCTGACTTCGCATAGTAATAGTTGGTGCAAATACATTTTATAACTCGCGATGAAACTGTCCAAACATCATCTCTTCTTCCATAAGCTGTGAAATTCTTGCAAACCTCTTGAATCAACCATGTGCCATTCTCTATATCTCTGTATGAACATTTTCCTGAAATTTTTTTTTGCATAAATTCTTTTTGGATATGAGTCAGCTTTTATCATCATCTGACAGAATAAGACATCCGGTTTCGTTATTGGTAACACCTTTATTCAAAACAAAATGTGTAGAATGAGCGCAATGAACTGTCTGGTCAATAAACTGCTCGGGCGCCTGTTACAATAGGATTTTCGAGAAGCTTCGACAGAATTCGTAATTGCTGGCGATACTTTTTGACAGTGGAGAAAGGTTTGTTCCTAACAACAAAGTCGTAGAGAGCATTTGAGTGATACATCTTTCAAAAATAATTGAAAATTGAAATTAGTTCGTAATGTGAAGATTTTGTATGTGCAGCAATGTTTGTGTTGTAATGATGTATTTCACTTTAAATTCGTAAAGTAGTATCATTGGGTTTGAATATACATAGAGACACAACCCAGTTCATTGATTTGATGTACAAATTTTAGGCAGTTTACTTTCCAATTTGCCAACTTAGTGGCGGCACATAGTAGCTACTAAAGGAACTATATTTTTCCGATCCATTTTGTCACTACTCATTTATAGAAATCTGTAGGAGATTTATTTTCCTCTAGTTCTATGAATCGTAGGCAGGGTCGGATTCGTCCAAATTCGTTACAAACGGTGTGATTCAATAATGATGAACTATTAGCCATGAATTTCTCCAAAGGAGTGTTCTCAGGTAGGAAATGAGGGGTGAGAATGTTTTTTGGAGGGACATAAAAGAAACGTACTTAATCGATGAAAAGAATTTGTCTTTCTCGTACTCTCTTGAATATAACTGAAAACCACATAAATCCAAACGCCTTCCAGAAAATTAAGGTTAAATTGGCCACGCAGATTTTCATCAGAACTTTATATTCGGCTATGAGAACAGTCATTGCAACTGGTGAGCTGAGGTCGAAAAGTGCCAATTCAACTGCTCAGTTCATTCTGAAAATGAATGATCTTTTCGACTGCCTCAATTCGAATGGAAAATTTGAGGGAATACAAACTCTGACGGAATCAATTGAATTCATTAAGTCTTGGACAGTTGGGAAAAATATTCCCTATTGTTTCAACGGTTTGATACAAACCATCCGTAGCATCCTTCAATTGTGGGAGGAGACGAAGGAAACATTTCCATATTTGATAAAAAGTCGGCTCAACCAGGACCCAATCGAGAATTCATTCTCCAAAATAAAACAGCGTAGGGGTTATGATCCAAACCCCTCAGCTTGATGCTTCAAATTTGGGTTGCAGTCGATCATGACTGGTTGTCTTTAAAAATGTTCCGATAATTCTAACTGCCAAGACGACAATGATTTCGACTTGGGTACAATGGGAGAATCTGAAAGTAGGCCCATTGATGTGGTTGATTGGACAGATTCGACCATTTCTTCTGCGGATTCGGGCAACGGTGAGCCTAGTGAGAGTATATAAGGGTATAAGGGATAAAGAGTTAATTGAACCCCTAAATACCCTAGAATCCAACTCAATCGCAAGTTTCTCGAGGTATTTGATGAGGAACATTGCAAAAATAAAACAAATGCGGTAAGTGCGAAAAAGCACTCCTCATTGATGATTTGAATAAGCTTGCTAATGATTGGATATACAGGGTCTTTCACGAAGAACCTCACCCATATTTATACGGGAAACTACTGAACGTATTTTCATGAAATTCAGCACTTATAAGTATTTCACGATGCTGATGAAATCTAAAATATTTTTAAGGCATGAGCACCTCCGGTTTTTCATGAAATGACGTCAACTTCCGTTTTTCAAATTAGAACACCATTTTTTTATTGCAGAAATAGATTCCTCAGAAAATTTCAAGTTATTTTGATGTAACATTCTTCAGTTTTGGTTGGAAAATTCTCTCTGAGCGGGAAAATTCGAAAAAAAAAATCGAAAATAGAGCTCCGCTGAAACAAGAATAACTTCGAGGTTTTTGGATAGAAAATTTTCATTTTTGGGATTTTTCAAGATGTAAGATTGATGTATCCACTTTAAAAATCGAAATCGCGATTCATGATACAGGGGGTGAAAAAATCACTTTCAAAGTTAGTGATGACAAAATCGTGAAAAATCAATTTTTTCAAATTAGAACCCCATTTTTTTATGGCAGATATTGAATCTACGTTAAAAAATAATGTGAGTGTATGCATCACACCCTTGCCCTAAAGTGTATATTTTCTGAGTTATTCACAAAAAAGTGTTTTTCGTCTTGAATTTTCAGCTATTTCTTTTCCCTTCACGCCAAAAAGATGAAATTTTCAGGAACTGTTACCATGTTTTAGATTTTACTACCCTAATATGCAAGAGACAAAAGTTACAGGTTGTTCCTAAATAGATGGCGAATTTGGATTCGAATTTGTATCGGAAACCTCTTTATTTCGACTAATCGGCCATCGGTTTTCTCTCCAGTGATAAATAAATAATTCCTTATGAACCATATGCAAAAACTTACCATGTTTTACATTCTTTTTTTTTAATGATAGATATCATTACATCTGCCAAATTCCTCTTTATTCAGTAGCATGTAATTAATGATATCTATCATTAAAAAAAAAGAATGTAAAACAAGGTAAGTTTTTGCATATGGTTCATAAGCAATTATTTATTTATCACTGGAGAGAAAACCGATGGCCGATTAGTTGAAATAAAGAGGTTTCCGATACAAATTCGAATCCAAATTCGCCATCTATTTAGGAACAACCTGTAACTTTTTTCTCTTGCATATTAGGGTAGTAAAATCTAAAACATGGTTTAAGTAACAGTTCCTGAAAATTTCATCTTTTTGGCGTGAAGGGAAAAGAAATAGCTGAAAATTCAAGACGAAAAACAGTTTTTTGTGAATAACTCAGAAAATATCCACTTTAGGGCAAGGGTGTGATGCATACACTCACATTATTTTTCAACGTAGATTCAATATCTGCCATAAAAAAATGGGGTTCTAATTTGAAAAAATTGATTTTTCACGATTTTGTCATCCCTAACTTTGAAAGTGATTTTTTCACCCCCTGTATCATGAATCGCGATTTCATTTTTAAAGTGGATACATCAATCCTACATCTTGAAAAATCTCAAAAATGAAAATTTTCCATCCAAAAACCTCGAAGTTATTCTTGTTTCAGCGGAGCTCTATTTTCGATGATTTTTTTTTCGAATTTTCCCGCTCAGAGAGAATTTTCCAACCAAAACTGAAAAATGTTACATCAAAATAACTTGAAATTTTCTAAGGAATCTATTTCTGCAATAAAAAAATGGTGTTCTAATTTGAAAAACGGAAGTTGACGTCATTTCCGGAAAAACCGGAGGTGCTCATGCCTTGAAAATATTTTAGATTTCATCAGCATCGTGAAATACTTATAAGTGCTGAATTTCATGAAAATACGTTCAGTAGTTCCCCGTATAAATATGGGTGAGGTTCCTCGTGAAAGACCCTGTATATTGCAAATCGAAATCGGATACATTTGAGAATCCCCTCAACCGATTTCAAACATTCGATGAGGAAAGCGCTGTTGGTCATAAAAGAAAATTATGGTCACAAAATCAGAAAAGATATGACTTCAAAGGTATATTTCAGGAAAATTAAAAAAAATGAATTTATAGAAGATTGCAACTCTCCGTTAACAACTGATTAGAGTGAAGCTGTACAGGGGACAGAAGAAACCAAAGGAATCTCGACACAGAAGCATCCCGCTGTTTATAAAAAATTCAATTATTTTCAAAAATTCATAGAATATCTATTTATAAATACTTGTGAATGAAGAAAAAATTGCATGCATTTATTTTTTCATACATCAGTATTTTGTATTCATGAAAGATCAAAAATAATTGTCGTTTTATTGCATCAAAAAAATCAGGAGATGAAATACTGAACATCCCACATTTCCATAAGCCGGTCCTGATCGTCATCGCATTCGGCTTCAGAAATAGTGCCTTATAGTTCAGCTACTTACCGCCAGATGCGGGAGTAAAAATTTTCGCTTCTCTGAAACACACTTATCCGTCTATGAACCGGTGAAGGAACTACACAAAATTTAGCTTCAAATAGTTGAACTGGGTTGTGTCTCTATGTATATTTAAACTCAATGGTAGTATCAATTAAGTCACCTTTTAAATAAATGAAGAAAATTCGTATTTATCATTTCGATGAAGATGACCTACCTTCCATAGTGCTGAAAAGGATGAGCATATCAGGATATGTCTTCTCAAAAGTTGATAAAGGAACTAATAGTTCTTCTTCGACTTTCTCGGAAAAGTCAGTACTGTCACCCCCTTTACAAGCCTTGCATGAAAAATACGAAACTTTGATTAAATTCGAAAATAGATAGGATGAATGATTGATTTTTGCTCACCAGAGCTTTGTTTACTAAGCGAATTTATAAAGTGTGATTTTTTTAGATGAATAGAAAATAAATCACTTTACATCTGATAAAATGACAGCCAGTTAAATAAGTGTTGCCAACTTGAAGTTCTATACCTGTAAGCTTAAAGAAAATGTTAAACCTCACCTGAATTACAAACATCTTAGGTTTTCCTTTGAGGATTTGACAATTATGAAATCTCAACAACAAATCCTCTAATTGGAAAGTTGTACTTGATGTGAAGATTGTATTGCAATTGCTTCCATGCGATAGAATGAACACCAATACAGCATTAACCTGAGATAAATCTGACCTAAGGACTGAAATTTTCATTAATTGAAATAGCTCCACAAAAGATTTGAGGTAGTGACCATTTTTTTCAAATCATTTCCAGGTAATATAAGAAGGTTTCCCGATATGATTTTGAAATTTCAAAGGACGTCACAACATTGCAAAAATTTGCTGCTGCAGCCCCCCTCCCCAAAGAGCCAAACATACCAACATTTTCAATTTTTCTCAGTTCATTTTCAAACGTCAAAGATTATCAAACAGTCTTCTTTTGGTTGATTTTAAACTCTCTCTTTTTGAAGTATTCCATATTCACTTCTCCAATGCATAATACACAAGAGAGGGATGTCTGAGTCTGGCCATTACTCTGAAATGGGGTGGAGCTCCATCTTTCTGAAAATGCATTCTTAATTGCAATGTCCCTACCTTCGAATAATACAGGAAGATGATTTTGGAGGAAATCTAAATAAAGATCAGTGACCCCCCTAAGCCGTCTTGGTATGACGTGTGGTCCAATCAATCGATTTTTATAAACGCCACAGTCGCCACACCATAGGTACGGACATTGCAGAAATGCATGATGGAGCTCCACCCCATGTCAGAGTAATGATAAGGCAATTTTCAGATCAGAACTTTCGAAATACATATGTGGATTGGCAGAGGTGGACCGCATGCCTGGCCCGCTGGATCACCAGATTTCAATCCTGTTGATTATTTCATTTAAAGTTATTTGAAATGTGCAGTATATTCATCTGAAATAGGAAATGGGGAGATCCTCAAGCAACGTATCGAAGTCGCTTGCAATAAAATACGTAATAGTCCAGATATGATTAAAAAAAGTATCAGACATATTTTGAAGACGGCAAGAATGTGTATTGAGCAAAATAGTGGTACTTTCGAGCACCTTCTGTAAAATAAATTTTTCTCAATCAATAATGGCTTTCCGGAAATAACTTGAAATGATTCCTCAGAATACTATGAAATTCGAATGTGCAATTAGTGGGACAAAAAAATCAATTTGATCACAATGTACGGTTCTTCTGAGAATTTAGTGGAATGCCAATTTTCAATTGGAACTTTCCCTGAAGCTTTCTTTGAGCACAATGAAATCTACTGAACCTCATTCACATTTTTCTGCTCTTTTCAAATATTCCAATCAAATCCCAAAATTTCAACATACAGGGTGTTGAATCTCAGCTTGGAAGAATATACAGGGTGAGTCTTTGACTTGTACATACATTTTAACTGTAGATTCCTCTCATCAAACGAAACACCTTTTTCCTATACCATTTTCAAAATTAGGTTTGGTTTGGGAGATACAGGGTGTCGAAAATCCATGAAAAAAACACTTTTCTGTTTATATCTTCGGAACCGTTATTTCGAATGAACTGAATTTTGGTTGAGTTTTTACTCTAATCATGGTGCATATTCCTCAATCGAAATCTATTCAATATCTTTACTAGTATAAAAGTTACAGGGTAGTCGACTCATCAATACACGCTAAAACACCATAAAACCACTTTGAAAAGATAAACGGTTCATATTTTCGAAAGAATCAATCATTTAAGAAACTAAAAGTATTTCTATTTTTTTTTCAATAAAACGCGTCGTTTTCGAGTTATTCCCAATTTTACCCGGAGAAATTTGACGAAAAAATCATTAATTTCAAGAATAATGCGTCTCTGAATGAATGAACATCGAATATAATTCCTTCTCTGGTCTTTAAACGAGTTTACAATGTTGTCACAATATTTTATCAACTTTGTCGAGATATTTTAATAATAAAATCCCACAAATGTGGGAGATAAAATTGAACACCAAGGAAAATTTAATACGCAGAGTTTCTATTGAAAATTCATAGTTACCAGTCCACATTGAAGTTAAATGTCGATGGAATACAAAATTCGGATATGAATAATGAATCTCGACACAAACTACTTATTCTTATTAAATTGAAATTAATGAAACGATTCCTGATAATCTGTGGCGATGTTTCTATCTGAACAACATCCTCTTGGAATTTTATAAACTCGACACGGTTGAAATTATATCAATTCACTTCACATAATAATCACATTAGAACAATAATTAACTGAATGTATTCAGAACTTCACATAATGTTTACAGTTTGTTCAGAGACTCTGGTTTGTTATTGTTTATAGTTGGCCTCCAGATAACCAATAAACCAATACTTCTGTTTTCGCTCTACGCATGCGTGGTAAATTTTGGCGGCAAAGTCGATTTATGATGGAAACGACAATATTCATAGATATTTATACCACGGTACACAAATGTATCATGATTCATACTGTTTCGTAAAAAATCCATAACCTCAATGAAAATATCAGCAAGCTGATAACATCTTCTTGAAATTTCTGTGCAAAAATTCACAGAATAGATAAAAATTAGATTAGGTTAGGTTGTTTGATAATGAATCTGAATGAAAAGTCTCTCTTCATGATTTTGTTTGGGAATTTCGAGGAAAATATGAACAAGTTATTAGTGTTTATAAACTAATCTGCAGAAAAATCGAAGAAGGAACTTATTTTGGTGGAATAAATGTGGCTTTTTAGTTGCAGATATAATCCGATGAAACTAACTGTTTTTGTTGAAATTATCTTGTTTGCAACATTTTTATTCCAATGAGTAGGACTTGACTACTTGAGTATTCCCTAAATTGGGCCTAAATATATAAACTCAATTTCTATCGAGAAATATGAACTTTGAATCAATTCCACAGTATCATTTCAGGGACGTATTTAGCCCAATGTTTTTTCAAATGGCTATATCTTTTTAACAGAGCCGAATTCGGAAAAATGGAAAATGAAAAAAAGGTTTCTTTTGACCTCAAGAATCTTCAGTTAAAATATATGTACAAGTCAAAGACTCACCCTATATAGCAAGAACAATTCTTCAGTTCAGTTCAGCCCTCCCCCCATAACTAAATCCTGGGTGCGCCACTGCTTGTACTATAAGTTCTATAGCTTACCTTCATCAACTTCTGCCAATAATTCGTTTTTCGAAAGATCCTGAAATATGTGTTCTGGTCTTATGTTGAAACCTAACCTGCCGAAACAGGTGATTATATCTTGGACATCCCTTTGCGATCCTTCCCTAGCATCCATATCTCCGAAATTTTCCTGATTGAAAACAAGAACTAAACCGGGATCGTCACCATTTCTTTTATATTCGAGAGCATCCGAAGAAAAATGAACTCGTTCGAAAAATTTTCCATAAACTTGAGTCGAGTATATTGCAGATTCTACTGTAGCTGGGGAATTTGGAAGATGGATTGGTGATGTTTGTCCTGAATCTTGCCGAGATATTTTTGGGCCAGTTGCTGGAAAAAATTGAATCACGTCTTATCTCTTATAATGAAGGGTTTTCCACTAAGAGGAGTTTTTTGAATTGCCCGCTAAAGACTGAACGAGAATAAATTCGCTATCACAAAAACGATTATATCTTTTGAACCACTGGACCGATTCCGAAAATCAAACTCATTTTCGAATCATCTTCTAATTCTGATGAAAACTGTTTTTAAAATAAAAAAACCAAAACTATTTTTTATAAAATTCATGGATTTTTTCTGGAATTCTTTCCATCATGCTTCTTATAGTGTTCTCAGCCACTTTCTGGGAGGCTGTCTTCCACTTTTGCTCGAATTCCGCTAATGTTTTCGTTGATTTCTTTGTCTTCTTCAATTCTCTTTTTACCAGGGCCCAATATCTTTCGATTGGCCTGAGATCTGGGCAATTTGGTGGATTGGCCTCTTTGGGGACAAAAACCACCTCATTAGCTTCGTACCATTCCTTGGTGGCCTTGCTGTAGTGGCATGAAGCTAAATCTGGCCAAGAGATTGTTGACACATCGTGCTCACGTAAAAATGGTAAAAGTCGCTTCTTCAAGCATTCCTTGATATCTTCGAGTCAACAGAGCCTTGGCCAACGAAAAATTTGCTCCTTTTCCCACGAGTGAAAATTGCTTGCCAAACCAGGAATTTTTTAGGAAACTTTGCTTGTTTCTTCACCCGAAATTGTTCGTCAACATTTCCTTGAGAACCTGCAGTATAAAATTCCTGACCAGGAAGTTGCGAGAAATCAGCCAAGACATAGGTTTCGTCGTCCATCACAACAGGAAAAATTTTTCAAGAAATCTCTCTTTTATTTCTTTTCTCTTGATTTCGCTTCTTGATTCTTCGCAGCCTTCCTGTCTGGCACTTTCTGCACCTTGTATATTCTAAGCCCACAACTCGACTTGATTTTCTGAACGGTTGACTCCGAACAACCCACTTTTTGGGCCATTTTCCGTCCTGAAAGGTTAGGATTCTTCTGAAAAAGGCTGATGGCTATCTTCACTTTTTTTGGGCCATGAAATCCCTTTTTCCTCCGGTTCCTTCCTTGCGGTTAATTGTAAGATCTTCGTTGAAGCGCTCTTGATAGCGTTTCCGGACGAACGCGAGTCTCTTTTGCGATTCTTTTGAAGCTCCATTTTTTATTATCTTGAAAAAGTTTCACTATAAATTCTCGTGTTTTCACTTCGCTTGACATTTTGCGACAGAGAATTGGAATATCTATGAAGTAAATATTCCACATCTTTCTGACGTTCATAACAAAGCTAACTATGATCAAATTTTGATTTTTTCTCAATTGGTTCAAGAGATATAGGCGTTTTTGTGATTGCGAATTTATTCTCGTTCAGTCCTTATTTCAGTATTGCCTACCTTTTTTGGTCGATGAACTCACTTCTGAGGCAGAAAGCTTGCCTGCGTCCGTGCGGATTTTGTGGCTCATGTTTCTCACAGAACGAAAAAAGTACAGATGAATTTTTTACGTGCAACTGTAGGGGTCACTGTTGAATCACTGATGAAAATGCGCTATCTTATCTATTCGATTCGTTCAAGATCATATTGTACCACTTGACATTCGGGAATATGTATTGTATTTCCATGCGATTTTTTCATGAGCTCTATTTTCCTTATGCAGATGCCCAATCCAAGGACGGAAGTTGTTGCTTGTGTCAATAACTCCCTATTGCCTCTACCTCACGACGCCAATGCATAGCACCAAACTGTCTGCGATATCGTTCACCAAAATATTCACAATTTATTACTGTGAACATGTAGCAAACTACGGGGTGTTACATTTAAACCAGTTGTCGCTAGACAATAAGTATTTTTGATAATATTGTTAATTTACCTAATAAAGAATGTTATGCGTTACTTTATGAGCACACACAAAACTATTGTATTTTTGTCCACCTTGTACCAATTGGAATCAACATGTGATACATTTTTGGAATCAGCTCAGCTAGAGTAATCCGAAAATTGAAACAAAATGGGGGTGTTCCATTTAAAAAAAGTACGGTGACGTCATTACTCGAACGTAATTCACCCTGTATATTAGATTATTATTTTAAAATACGGTAAATTAACATCAAAAATCGACGTGTTTCAGTATTATTTCTTGAAATGACCTGTTTAGCTAAAAATGAATTTGTTCCATACTTTACGGACACAGTGTATAGAATTATTTCAAAGCTATTTAATGTCATTTCAATTTGGAACAGCAGCTTGTTCGTAGTAATAAAAATTATTTCAAAAAGAATTATTCAACGGTGGTGGACAAAGAAGAATATTCTACTCCCATATTATGGCTATTATTCGCGCGGATGAGCTTTACCAGACGAGACGAAGCCGAATTTGTTTGGAAAGTTTCTCACTTCACTTCATAGACGTGGAACATGGAAGTCCAATTTCAGAAACGTAGTATACAGAATATTAAAAAACTCATAAGACTCAAAAAAAATCAATTAATTTTCCCAAAATTTTCAAACAAATGGTTTCACTATGAGCATTAAAAAACTAGGAGCTCACTAGTATAATAAGCATTCAATTGGAATATTATTAATGTCGGAATCGGAAAATAAATTCCTGTTATTTCTGTAACAAAAACTGTCCACTTTTTATAGCTGTCAACAATTGGTCTCTAGAATTGGCAAATGCGGGTCTTCCTCCAAGTTGAATCCACCTACAAGTGGTGAATCTACCTACAAGGTGGCTGAAATGTGTATTTTTTTTCTCCTGGATGAAAACAATTTTTCGTGGAAATATTGCAAAAAAAAATAATATTGATGAAACTGCAAGACTGAATATAAAAAACACATAAAGAAGTAGAATTAACCTGAAATGTTCAAAATACACTGCGCAAAAAAATTAACGCACATTCTGAAAATCTCAATTTTAATGAAAGTTAACTCTACATTGACTTTTTAACTTATTTTTTATGTTCTCTCGGGAAGGTTTTGAACGAAACAAGACACATTAAATGGAAGAAAAATTCAGGATTTCACCGAATCTTATGTGAAAGAAGAGAAATGAACAATTTTCAAAATACTGAAATGCTGATAAGTGATTTAATACTTGGTATTTCCACCCTTTGCGTTAATTACAGCTCGGCAACGACGGTTAATACTCAAAATGAGTGATCTTAAAATGTTCTGATCTAATCCTTCCCAGATTTCTCCGAGTTGGATTCCTAAGTCATTAAGAGTAGCTGGATGATTTTCTGAACTTCTCAGTCTACTATTGAGGTTGTGCCAAACCTGCTCAATCGGATTGAGATCTGGACTTCTTAGCTGGCCATTCCATTCGAGAGACTTGCACTGAGCATATATTTCATGTGGACGTCGATCACAATGGAAGAGGCAGAATCTAGACTCATCTGTGAAGAGAACTCTTTTCCAATCGGCCTCTTCCCAATGGATATGCTCTCTCGCAAAATCCAAACGCGCCCTTCGATGGGCTGGGGTAAGAGCTGGGCCTCTTGCCGCGACACGAGGCCTTAAATCATATTCTCTGAGGCGATTTCTTATTGTCTGAGTGCTAATTTGCACCTCATCAGTTTGCTCAAGCTGATTTTGAAGGAGGCGAGCGGTTGCAAACCGTTGTTCCAACGAAGAAACTCTTAAGTAACGTTCTTGAATGGCAATTGTTACCCGTGGTCTACCCTGTCCTGGTCTTCGGACATTCATACCTGTCTCCCTGAATCGCTGCAACATTCTGGACACACTTGTATGGGAAACTCCAAACCTTTCTGCAATTCTTGTGTATGTCCACCCTTCTTCTCGCAAAACTACCGCTTGGGCACATTCCTATTGGGTCAAATTTCGTGTTTCGCGTTGCATAGCGATCGAGTGTAGAAAATCAAACGAAAGAAAAACTATTGATCACTAGAATTGATCGAGAACAACTGATTTTAGAATGGAGCCAATACATTCAAAATCTGATAATATCATCTTTTTTTATTCCTGCTGGGAGAAAACATATGTATTGAAGAAAAACGTTGAAAGTGGATAACATATGCATGCATAATTCTGATAAAAATAATTATCATTGAGAACACCTTCGGTTGTAGAATAAATTTGAGAATTCCATAATGTGCGTTAATTTTTTTGCGCAGTGTATGTACTATGTTTCGCCTGAAAATTTCACTATCTAGATCAGAATTTCCGTTTACTATTCTTTACCACTTCAATGGTAATACACGAGGAAGATGATTTCAGGATAAAACCAACTATGGTAAATTGAAATTAGGATTTCAAACATTTTCTCTTATTATTGAGTTGAAAATTATATGAGGTCTCTGTTTGTTATACTTATTATTATATATTATCAGTATTATATCATATTTTCACAATATTGTTTTAATATCTCCAAGCTGGTCTGTGGTCTGCAGATCCTCTCCTCTTATGTATGAATTTATCGATGTCATTCAAACGAGAAGTGGTGTTCGATCTAGACCGAAATTTAGTTATGGCGTCATGTTTCAAAATTCTCCTCTCTAAGTTTCCCTCAATCGAAGATGACCTCTTGATCTCAGCAACTGGCTCCACCTCGTGATTTCCACCTTGATTTTCCGGGATCTGTTTCTCGTCCTTCGTGAGGTAGATTATATTTTCCTTGACCTTCTGTATTGCCTCCTCGATTTTAGAATATTTTTCTCTTAGAGACAATTGGATGCCCCTGTGGACACTTGGTCTGAGGTAGAATTTCCTTGTCATTGTGGATATCAGGGTCGGCTGACTGGAGAAATGGGCTATGGTCAAAAGGGAAGAGATATCCTCACGCAGAGCGTAATTTCGGAAGTTACTGCATAATGAATCCATATATTCCATCGAGGCTTTCAAATCTGCAGGAATTATGGCAATATAAGAGGATATCTCTCTCTAGTACATAGGACATAGCATAATAAATGAGGAGAATGGACTAGCAGAGTTTCAATTTCCGAAGTGCATTGTTTTCTGGCTTGTTATCCTTCATCATCATCAGTGCCACATAATCCTAACTGCGGTAGCATCCAACTGAAACGGCAGAACTTATATTAAACACTAGCAGGAACACTAGAGTACAGTTTTAATGTACAGTTTCACACCTAACGGGTAAATGTCTAACGCTTCATGTCAGAGGTTTGTCATTATCCTGCTGTAACGGTGCTACCGATGGTGTACTTCGGAAAATAGATATCTGCTAGTCCATTTTCCTCAATAAGGGTTATTTTCCCTAATACGCTATCGGCCTAGACTGAAATTTTACTCAGAGAAAGAAATTTAAACAAATTCTAGGTTATCCCAGTTTTTCAAAGAAAGATCTGTTTCTCGGTAATTCTTTCAACAAAAAGACCCAAGAGAAGACTACATACCGTCGTTGTGCTTGAAAACAATCAACATATCAGCCTCAGCAGGTATATTGTAGGAATATATGCCACTGTATTTCCTACTGATTGGCAGAGCATCTTCTTCTGTATGTTCTATATGTTTCACACCCTACAAAGTATTACCCTGTATATATTTATATGTACAGAACACCACCAAAGAAAAGTTACCAAGAATTGGTTTTATTTTTGAAGTAGAATAGCACAGTTTCAAACAATACTGAAAAAGTCAACCAAATAATACAGGGTGTATTTTAAGGTAAGGCTTTTCTTTTGACAGGTGATAGAACTCATCAAAATAAGTCATTTTACCGATAATTCCTCAAATGAAATGTTCAATTCAACAAATTTATAAAAAAAAGTATGGGCATCAGTACCTTAATACTACTCTGGCCTGCATCTCTCTGTTCATCATATCTCTACATCTTGCACCAGGTTTCTGAACATCCGCTAAGTTGGGTGATTTCTTAGCGGAAATCTTGTTCTGTACAACTTATACGCTGAACTCGCATTTTGTTTTGATTCATCATAAATGAAAAACATATCAAAAAGTTCATTATTTTAATGAACGTGCGGCATTTTCGAAACAAAACACTTTAACAATCTACACCGTACCTTAGCCGAAAATAACTGATCACAATCGATATTCTGAGTCATGTATGATAATAAGACAAGAAACAGGATGTTGATGTTGATATCTACGGAGAAGCAGGCGAGGGAGCAGGTTCGGACTGAGGAATTTTCAGATTTACCTAGAAACTAGGAAATATACCAGTTTCATTTTCTCGAAACAGGGGCATAATTCATATAAAAAAAAATTGGTAAAATGACTTATTTGATGAGTTCTACCATCTGTCAAAAGAAAAGCCTCACCTTGAAATACACCCACTCCAAGATGTAGAAGTTATCAGCCATTGAAATGAAATTCTACTCCGTGAAATCAAAATTACAACCCTGAAAATTTCATGAGAAGTGCAAGTTCAGGACCGTATTCATTCAATTTAGATATACAGGGTGAGTCTTTGACTTGTACATATATTTCAACTGTAGATTCTTGATGCTAAAGGAAACCTTTTTTTAATTTTCCATTTTTCCGAATTCGGCTTTGTTAAAGAGATATATCCATTTGAAAAAAAAATGGTGCTGAATACGTGCCTGATATTATTCTTTACAAACACCTCAAAGTTCATATTTTTCGATTGAAATTGATGTGATTATTAGATATTCTGGGTGATACATTTAAAAAATACTCAAGCACTAACCTTTTTTGAATAAGAATGTTACAAACACGATATTTCCTAACAAAACACTTAGTTCTGTCCGATCATTTCGGCAATTAAAAAGCTATATTTCTCACACCAAAATAAGTTCCTTCTTCGATTGTCCTGAAGATTAGTTTATAGACACTAATAGTTTGTTCATATTTCCTCGATATTCTAAAACGATCACATGAAAATTGGTTTCTCACTAACCTATCCTAACTCCATTAACCAAAGTCATATGTTTCGGTGTCAATGACCTAATCATACCCATCCTCTGTGATATTCAATTCATCCACAGAACTCTAGGGAAGACGATGCCAGATTGCCGATTTTCTCTTCAAACAATGCGAACTCAAGAAAGCAGTACGTCCCCTATCGTTAGCGCATGAACTATCACAATCGCTAAAGGCGTCTAGGCGTTGCTCTTTGAAAATGCCAAACGACTAACGAGTGGTTCTGATTCTCGCCAATATAGCGCTACGTTCTTAATTTCAGTCACCACGGCCTACTCTTCCCTTCAGAAGGCCGTGGATGTAGCCGCCACGCAAGCAAAACGGTGTTCTGTGCTCCGACCAGTCCAACCTAAAACGTTAGTCAGTGACCCCATACACGGCATAAACGAAGTTCACGCTTTATTTATTTACAGAGAATGAAGCAAACAGGTGATGATTATGTAAATGACTTTCAGTGAATTGATGTAATAGTAGTGTCGTTCTGGTGTCGAGTTATATTGTTTCGATAGATATTTTGCTGAAGGACCGGTAACAATGAATTTTAAATAGAAACTGCCTATAAAATGTATAATTTCCTGCTTCGTAAAATTCAATTTTATGTCCCACGAATGTGGAATTTTATTATTACATATCTCTACATCAAACGTTTTTTCATCATAGAGATTTTAGTCTTGACAAAGTTGATAAACATTCTGACAACGTTGGTAACTTGTTGAGAGACCAGAGAAGAAATAATATTCGATGAGATTTAACTCAGGACAGCATTCAGATAATTCTTGAAATTCATGATTTTTTCCTCTAATTCAATCTTATACAATTAGGGATAACGTGAGAACGACGCGTTTTATTGAAAAAATATAGAAATACTTTTGTTTTCTAAAATAATTAATTCTTTCGAAAACGTGAACCGTTCATCTTTTTCAAGTGATTTTATAGTATTTTTGCGTGAATTTATAAGTCGACTATACTGTAACTTTTTTACCAGGAGAAATATGAAATAAGTTTCAATTGAGGAATATGCACCATGAATAGAGTGAACAATCAACCAAAATTCAGTTCATTCGAAATATCGGTTCCGAATATATGGAAAGAATAGTGTTAATTTCATGGATTTTTGACACCCTGTATCTTCCAAACGAAACCGAATTTTGAAAAATTGTATGGAAAAAAAGTGTTTCTTTTGATGGGAGGAATCTACAGTTACAATATATGTACAAGTCAAAGACTCACCCTGTATTAATGACTTATCTAGGGTCTGTACAATGACATTTTAATTATTAAATTGGTTTATTCCAAATTTGGTAACCCTTTTTTGGACATGTTCTATGAATATTAAGTCGAAATTACATAATCTTCTGAGAGTTTTGACGAAATTCCCTGAAAATGCACATTCAACTACAGAATAAATCAGGACAAATCATCACAACTTACATTGAAAATGAAAATTTTCGGTTTGTGCCTGTATAGTGGGCAATTCGACGAAACGAATTTACTCCATATTTCAACCAATTTGACAGAGGATCCATCTCTCAGGGAGAATTTTTTATCGTCCCTGAGTAAACCCCAGAAAAGAATTATGAGGCAAGAAGTTTGACTAGCTCCGTTTCCGACTGAAAAAAAAATTAATCAATAGTTGCGAAATCTCTGTGTATAAAAACTCATAACTCTTTAGAGTTTTAGCGCCTTGATGTCTGAAAATGGCAAAATTCGAAAACAATCCTGCAGCACAACAACTGAGACAACCATAGGGCAAATGTAGGTTTTCTTTGGTACACTCAGTATCAACCAAGTACCAGCTGTTCTTTGTTAAATCAAATCTTAAAGAAAAACTTCACTCACTCTTCTGCAAAGATGCTGTAACTTCAACCCTCGAAGACAAAGTATGAATGTGATTTTCTGGAACCTTGTACCCTAATGAAGTCATACAATCGACGAATTTCCTTTCCATATTTTCCCTGAAAATGAAAATATGCACCGCCGCACTTTCGTTACCATCGTGTTCATATTCATCGGGGATCAACTCGGTTGATGGCTTCAGGAATATTTCACAGTCTTCTTCTTCGAAACTCATAATCCCTTTGTTTTGAACTCACTCCGTTTGAATTGATTGTAAACGAATCATTATCATAATAAAATTTTAGATAAGATTCGATATGAATACGATTTTTGTTCGATACCAACTTTAATCGTCATCGTCATCTTAGTAAACTATGGATGTAGAAATCGTGACTAATATTATTACGAAAAACCTGAATTATTTATGATTTTGAAATACGTGTAATATATACTGAAATATAGCATCTAGGCTTACAGGAATAACTTTAGGTTTAACTATAATAAAAGTGACAGGTGTCGACTAACGTACCTAAACATATTTACCTTGTATATGCCTAAAAGTTCTAAGAAATTTCAAGAAATTCCAATAAATTTCAATAATTTACGAGATTTCCAAGAAACTTCAATGAAATCTGAAAGTCCAAGAAATTCGGAGAAATTTGAATATGTATATGCTCTCCGAAGAATTCTGAGAAATTCCACAATATTCCGGGAAAATTCAGAAACTTCAAGAAATTCCGGAAAATCAAGAGATATCCGGAAATTTCATGAAGTATCAAGAAATTTCAACATATTCCAAGAAATTTGAATTGATTCCGGCAATTAGCACAACCATTTCAAGTACGATCTGTTTGATTAACTGTCTTACACCTAATCGTTTTTGAGGTAAATTACCAGGAAATGAACAAGGGAAGGAAATAATCTACGCTCATTACTAAACAAAATTTATTCATGAAAAACATAATTTGCAATCAACAATTTTAACGATCTAATTGAGAAATTCGTTGTTAAGATTTCCATTTTGGTAATTTTCTTCAATCAAAGTTGAAATCCTTCCAGAATTAAAAAAACATTTTAAGAAATTTCAAAAAATGCCAATAAATTCCAATAAATCACGAGATAATAACTAGAAATTCAATGTATTGCAGAAAATTCCATGAAATACCAAAACATACAAATGAGAACTTCCGGAAAGCTCCGAAGTTTCAAGATATTCCAATGAAATCCGTTGAACACTGATAAATTTCAAAAGAGTAGAGAAATATCAGAATATTTCGGGAAAATTCAAGAAATTTTGAAAGTTCCAGCCAAGAAACTTTGGAAATTTCCAGAAATTCCGCCAAAATTACGAGATATTTCAAAAAATCTTGAGAAATTTCAAGAAATTCTGAGAAATTTCAAGAAATTCCGAGAAATTTCAAAAAATTTCAGAAATTCACGCAATATCTTCCAAGAACAATCCTTTTGGTGGACTTTCTGGTTATATCCTTATAGTTTTCAAGGATATTCAAATTCAATAGAAAATATATAAAGAAAGTGAATAATCTACAATCTATATTAGGAAAAATCTACTCATGAAGAAAATCATTCACAATTAACAATTTTAACAATCTATTTGAAGAATTCTTCGTCAATATTTCCATAATAATTCCATTTCAATAATTCACGAGAATTCCAAGAACCTTCAATGAAATCTGAAAGTCCAAGAAATTTCGAAAAATTTCAATATACTATGCACTCCGAAGAATTCTGAGAAATTCCAAAATATTCCGGGACGATCCAGAAACTTCAAGAAATTCGGGAAAATCAAGAGATATCCGGAAATTTTCATGAAGTATCAAGAAATTTCAAAATATTCCAAGAAATTTGAATTGATTCCGGCAAATAGCACAACCATTTCAAATACGATCTGTTTGATTAACTTTCTTACATCCTAATCGTTTTTGAGGTAAATTACCAGGAAATGAACAAGGGAAGGAAATAATCTACGCTCATTTCTAAACAAAATTTATTCATGAAAAACATAATTTGCAATAATCAACAATTATAACGATCTAATTGAGAAATTCGTTGTTAAGATTTTCATTTTGGTCATTTTCTTCAATCAAAGTTGAAATCCTTCCAGAATTAAAAAAACATTTTAAGAAATTTCAGAAAATGCCAATAAATTCCAATAAATCACGAGATAATAACTAGAAGTTCAATGTATTGCAGAAAATTCCAAGAAATACAAATGAGAACCTCCGGAAAGCTCCGAAGTTTCAAGATATTCCAATGAAATCCGTTGAACACCGATAAATTTCAAAAGAGTAGAGAAATATCAGAATATTTCGGGAAATTCAAAAAATTTTGAACGTTCCAGCCAAGAAACTTTGGAAATTTCCAGAAATTTCGCCAAAATCACGAGATATTTCAAAAAATCCTGAGAAATTTCAAGGAATATCAGAAATTTACACAATATCTTCCAAGAACAATCCTTTTGGTGGACTTTCTGGTTATATCCTTATAGTTTTCAAGGATATTCAATAGAAAATATATACCTAAAGAAAGTGAATAATCTACAATCAATATTAGGAAAAATCTACTCATGAAGAAAATCATTCACAATTAACAATTTTAACAATCTATTTGAAGAATTCTTCGTCAATATTTCCATTTTGGTCATTTTCTTCAATACGAGCTTGAAATCTTTCCAGAAAGTTCAAAAAAATGTCAAAACATGGCGAGTAATTTCAAGAAATTCCAAGAAATTTCAATGGATCACGAGAAATTTCCTAGAAATTCTGACAAATTTCAATGTGTTGCAGAAAATTTCAAGAGACATCAAGAAATCCCCATAAATACAAATGAGAACTTCCGGAAGGGTCCGAAGTTTCAAGATATTCCAATGAAATCAGTTGAATACCGATAAATTTCAAAAGAATAGAGAAATTTCAGGATATGGCGAGAAATTTCAAGAAATCCCAGGAACTTTAGACAATTCAGCCAAGAAACTTCGAAAATTCCAGAACTTCCGCAAAAATTACGAGAATTCGCGAGAAATTTCAAGAAATTCCGAGAAATTTCAAGAAATTCCGAGAAATTTCAAGAAATTTTGAGAAATTTCAAGACATTCTGAAAAATTTCAAGAAATTCTGAGAAATTTCAAGAAATTATGAGAAATCTCAAGAAATTCTGAAAAATTTCAAGAAATTCCAGAAAATTACACAATATCTTCTAAGAACGATCCTATCGGTGGACTTTCTGGTTATATATACTCATAATTTTCAAGGATATTCAACAGGAAATACATAAATGAGGGAAGTGAATGATCTACAATCAATATTTGAAAAAATTTACTCATTCACAATTCATAATCTCTAACAACTTCAACACTCTAATCGAAAAATTCTTCGGCAAAATTTCCATTTTCACCAATTTCCTCAATACAATCTTGAAATCCTCAAACTTTTCCGAATCGATTTTCCTCATCATCTGCCTATCAATCTTCTCCACGATATTCAAATATCGATTGAGGCATTCAGTTGTATTCACGACCTCCTCAGATAGATAGTTCGAGTCAGAGTTGATCTGGCACTGAAATACCTCATTTGAATTCTTTATTATTTCTTCCATAACTGGGTTCATCAAAGCCCCACATCGAAAAAATTCAGTCACCATGAATTCGTAGAAGTAATATGCGAAAACCTGAAATTCGTTCAATCGAGGAAAATTATGTAATAACTATTTATATTGATTGGACTTTGTTGTAGGACTTTCTTGTCGAAATAAAATCTGAGTATTTGATCTACTTTTCATTTCTCACGAAAGAGGTCGCGCTATTTTGTCATTGCCGAAATAGCGCCACGACCGTGAAATATTGCGGATCATTCCGGAACTAGACCAAATACTGCAATCAAGGTTGCCATAAACTCTCTGTTCACATCAAGGAGAGATCGTCGGCTTCAAAAATTTGTGTGCCTGGTTAGAAGACCATAGAATTATATCAACATCGTTCTATGGGCAATATGATCCCTGATCAGTGATCACAGGGGAATATCGACATCAACCTACCTCTTTAGAATAACTCTTCATATTTATGTTACGTATTTTCTTCAAAAGAATGTCGACAAAAGACTTTATGTTCGGTGTTAACTCTGTCGCATATTCCTTGTTTGAATAAAATACGAATATACAATCTCTCAGTTCTAAGAATCCGTCGTACCACTCTGTGAACTTCTGGTAATCTTCCCTATTTTCCTCTATTCTTATGAGAATTAATTCCATGAGCAGCTTCACATATTTTTTTACTTTTGTCAGCATTCCGACTTGATTGAAGCATTTCCACATAACCTTAGTGGGTATATTGTTATCTCGCAAATTGAGGGAGCGTAAATTCTCTTGTGCAGATATGATATCAAACTCTGTTGATTGTGAAGTCTGAACGAAGCTCTTTACTTGAATCAAAAACTCCAACAATTCAGCAAATTCGCGAAAGTTTACTGATTTCCTGATGGTAACTGAATCCATCAATTTTATGTCCATTTCCAATGCTCAAGAACAGGTATTTAAAATGTAATGAAAATATTTATTAATCTGGTGTTTCTAGACCTTTCAACAAACAAAGATCTACGAATTTACTTGTTTCAGCTACAGAGAAAGATTGATGCATAGAAACCTATGCATAATTGCATCCATAGAGAAAGTAACAAGTTAAAGATAATTTATGTTCTTGGTGGCCATAAAAATCCGGAACATTGAAAAGAAAACAAGAATATATGTTCTGTGGCTGTCACAGATAACCACAAGAAAAAAATCATATTCTGTGCATAACCTCCAAAGTATCTTTTTGAAGATCCAAATTAACCTGTTTTGCAAAAATTTTCTAAATTTCATATATTTCATATATTTTAATTCTGAAATATACAATGGACGATCCAGCGGCATTATCAGGTTTATCTGGCGCACAAAAAGATGAACTTATGGATCAAGTGAAACAACAAATTGCTGTGGCCAATGTGCAAGAATTACTTACTGTGAGATCTGTTGAATTCAGCCAACAAGTTTAAATTACACTTTATTTTTCAGAAAATGACAGAAAAATGTTTCAAAAAATGCATCAATAAGCCAGGTACCGCATTAGATAGTTCAGAACAAGTGAGTATGGGTAATACTATTTCAACAAGATATCAGTAACCTTCATATCAACTTCAAATTCTCGAATTTATTAATTAAATTATGTACGGACGTGTAATATAATAGGAATCATGTTTGATAAGCTCTGTCTTTCAGAAATGTATCGCTATGTGCATGGATAGATACATGGATTCGTGGAATCTCGTTTCGAAAGTATATGGCCAAAGAATTCAAAGAGAAAGGCACAGAATGTAATCAAGAAATTAGAACCTAGTGTGGATAATAGAATGAAATAGGACTGAAGACCAAAAAGAGGGCATTTGAACTGTTTGCCGATAACTATCCGGGGGTACATGTAATTAAATTTAAATTCTCATAAAAAAGTATGAATTAAATGTTATACTTCCTCAGGGAAATATTCTATTGATTTCACCTTCAATTCCTATTAAATTTGTATGTGTTCATTGTTATTATAATCTATTATGTATGACTAGGTGTTTGAATTTTGATAGACTCTCTAATTTTTTTCTGCAGCAACGAAAAACATCCAAGTAGTTTTTCCTTGCACCAATGCAGGAGTTAAAGATCAACTGAATAAACAAAAATAGACATTTATTATTATTTTCACATGATTAGCTAGAATTCCAAGATGAATATTGTGTTCAAATTTTTCTATTCCCAATGACTTGACAAACTAAAATTCCTCTTCAATTTTAATAACTGGTGAATGATGCAGAATAAGAAGGTTGATTAGAAAAAGATATTAATTGTGTCTATTTGAAATTAATAAAAAAAGATGGACATTTATATTATTCACATGAAAAAAATCAATTTTGCAAAATGGCACAGTGTCCTTGACACTTCATGGTTGTAAGTAAGGTCACCTCCTTTAATTAAATAACTATTTACATTTGAGCAAGTTTATAAGGACAAAACAATTCATTTCAGTGATGAAAAAAATAGAACAAAAACTTTTGTAAAAAAATGTATACATTCAAATATAAAACAAAATAATCTTAAGTACTGAAGAGGAAATATGGATGATTAAAAAGTAACAAAATACTGTTTCCTTCAATAATGATAAGAGGTGGGATTAAATTTACACAGATTATAAATAATATCCTAACAATAGGACATAAAAGCTGCCATAAATAGTAATATATTTCTAAAAGAAACCAGTGAAGAAATACAATTCAACTCATTTATTCTCCAATATAGAGAAATAGAACCAACAAAAAGTTTAACCAAATTTAATCAACAGATTACGGTGTTTTTTCTGTTGCACAAAACTGTATGAAACAATACAGACTTAAAAATGAGAGGAGTTTTTCCAATTCTGAAGTTATTCATCATATATTCGATCAAAACCAATTCATTTTGCCAGAGGGACAACAAATTTGTCAAGATCTTTGATAGAAGTAGGTATCTGAATTTGGAGAATTGAAAAAACTGTCACAGCACCTGTGGAAAAACAATCAAAATGGTTTAAATGATGGAAAGGTTGTTTTTCTTTTTAATACAGTGGTTTAAAAGCAATATATTGAGTTATATGAAAAATATTTTATGTGTATCAACATCCTAGTAGTAAGAAGTACAAAATGCCTCATAACGAATCGAAATAATAGATGGGTACTATGAATTAGGTTTTTCCCGAAACTCCTTATTATACAGAGATGGCAAAATTTTTCCAGATAACGACTTATTCATAGCTAGAGGGGGCAAGTCTGACAATGAGTTGAGGTTATTTTTTGATTTATATTTATCAGACTTAGGAGGCGATTTAACTCTTTCAGGACTAATTTTCAAATCTTTCAGAACTGGGGTAATAACATCGTCGAGTTTATCTGATAACGGGGGAGAAATAGTTATCTGCGTTGTATTATTAGATACCTCTAAAATGTCTAATTTCCCATTACGAACTCCATCACGATTTTTATTGATAAACTCTTCAGGACTATTCAATCCGTCTGATTGCCTTGTGAATGTTCTATTCAAACTAACGTTATACTCATTTTCATGTACATATTCCGAACTCACATCAGCTGTGATTTCCTTATTACTATATTTTTTATTATTTTTCACATCAGATGTTCCACTATCACTATTATCTTCGCTTACACTAGATTCAGTCTTTATTGAATTTGAATTACTGGTCAAGTTACTTTCAAAAATGTCAGTATTTTCTTCATTTATATTAAGATTCACTTCCAATACTCTAGGTTTCTGCTGAGCAATCTGTACAATGTGCTGTAATAGAGGAACACTACTGTCTTCTGACGTTAAACCTAAGTCTGTTGAAACTTTCTCACGTCCTTTATAGTCATATGATACTCCTAAGTATGATTCTGCATCGAATACTGCTATGGTAGATTGCAAATTGAAATATTCTAAAAATTCTTTAACAATGCAGAAGAGTAGTTGTCCTTCAGATGTGTTCAAACTTGATTTTAACTTCTCGTTCAATAAGGGTTTTCGAGAACTCAACTGAAAAAACGTTGAATTAAAATATTATACGAACTTTAAAAGGTATGAATACTAACTTTTATATCTTCTTCAAGTGCTAAGAAGACACTTGCTCGTAGTTGTGCCTAAAACAACGTTTACCTTCAGATTTCTCACATAGAACACAACATATTATAATATTGCGAAGAATACCGACCTTAATTTTTGCTAGACTTCCATTTTCAGTTAGAGTCTGAATGAGCAAATCTTTCATTTCTGTCTCATCTTCAACAGACATTTTTCTGAGCTATTCACAATTGACAAAATCAACAATATATGTAACGAACGTATGCCACGAATCAAAGAAGCGTGGATTTTATTGGCAAATCACAGCAACATGAAATCATTCCCAACGTTTCAGTGAAATTCAATTATCAACATTGCGAAAATAATATTTATTCGAAATTATGGAAAATTTTCATCACTTGTCATTATTCAATTCTCGACCACAGAGTCCAGTGGTTCCATAGAGCATGGAGTCACAGAAGATAAATATGAAGTGTCCATAGACATGGATATTGCATAGAATAATCAGAATTTATAACATTTTTATGAATTTCTTTTATTTGGAACTAAGACGATAAAGCTTCTTCGAATTAATGATATTTTAATCAATCCGTTTGGTCACTAATGAGATCACTTTAATCACGAAGCAAGCACTCCGAACACAATCTGCATGGTGAGCTATTTCAGATGTACGGGGGCTTATCGAATTTTTCCTATACTACTGTGACATCCCTAGCGCACCGTTTTTTCAGGAAACTGATGAAAATAAGACCAGAGATGACGATACGCAGAGATCTTTTTAGAGCCTTTTTAATTTCACCATAGATTAACAAAAATTTTCATGGAAAAATACACCGAATTCGATTTCTATCTCAATAAAATTTATAAATGTCAGTTTTTTCTCTGTTGAGATCAAAATTAATTAAATTTCCACTCCAATCAATGGAGAACCAAGAAAGATGTAAGAGATGTAATATAAAATGTGGTCTTATTAAAGTCAGTCCTGAAGTTCTCCGTTCCTTGGAAGATGGTTTTCAGAAATTATCCGCATCAGAGTCGAAATCTCTCCTGAAAAAATATCTAACAAGACAGGTTTTCGATCAACTGAAACAGAAAAAAACTTCGTTCGGGTCGAGTCTGTTAGATTGCGTGCAATCAGGTAATTTTTCGACATATTTAGTGCTGAATTTTATTCATCTGATCTTAGTATGAAAAAAAATCAAATTTATAAAAGCAATGTAGCTTAACCAATCAATATTCTTTTAGCGCACAGATATGTAGTTTTTGAAATATTAGCAAAGCAAAATTCCAAAAATTGATAACTCTGGAACCCTTATGCCGATTTTGGCCTAATTTCGAATTTGTCATGCGCATTTACCCTAAAAAATTGTTTTTTGATCTCCACGGTGTTATTTCAGGTATAAATAACACCATAAATAGACGAGTCCCTTCATGCTGGCCAACTGTTTAAAAATACCTGAAAATCACACCTTTTTTCGCAATGATTCAACTCCTACCTGAAAGTGTATCCTGAAAATATTAGATGTCACGAAGGTCTTCATCAAAAGCTATGAATTTTTGTTTTCTTAGGGTTTCATCAATGGAAAATAAATATCCCCACCAAAATTTTTGAATGGAGAATTTGAATTTTTCGAATCAAATGAGGATTTCGCTAGTCTTTGTTTTTTATAATAACTTTTCTGATGAATGAGATGTTTCTATTAACAGTGTAAAAATGATTCAAGATACTGCAGAAATATCAAATTCAAATTTCATTAATTTACGAAGAAGGAGCACTCGTATAAAGACCTGTTGCAAGATGTAAAACTGATTATTATAGGTGTTTTCTTTGAATTCGTAGAGATCATAGGAAGACTTTCAGTGAATTAATGTATTATTAACCGTATATTGTGGAGTTTATTAAATATAGGTGTATAATTGGGTTTTCGCTTCTAATTGGATATAAATTCTACGAGGAATTCAAAGGAAATTAGGGAAATAAATGATTGTTTTGAATGTTCTTTATTTGCATGGAAACTTACGACAGAATAACAACCCAAAAGTATTTACAACTGCCATAGACTATGATCTGGATGTGAATAAGTTCTGATGCCGCATGAGAAATTAGGATCATTGGTACTGGAGAATCATTATAATGAAGTATCACTTTGAAATCATAGTATATTCTTAAAATGTAAAGTGGTAAATTCATCAATTCAACATCAGAACTTGGCCAGTGAATACCACATCTCAAAATATCAGCTAAATACACACAATATATTTACTAAAAATATTGTTCGCAGTTGATTGAGAAACCCCCTTAAAAATGGCTTCTTCACAGTTTCAGTTTTATTAATACTAAAACTAATCTCTCTGGAGCAATTTTTTTATGGATTTTTCAATCTGAAATTAACTTGACATAATCGTCCACGTGAAGGGAACAAACACATATATTTTTTGCAGCAAGGTTCCCATCCATGCTTTTCTCCAGTCCAATTTATGCAATATGCCAGACCATTAGATCTACAAACAATGCAATTATCAACATAGGCAACCATCAATACAATGAAGGGCTTCAATGGTTGCCTACACGGTTCTTCCAGCAATAATTTTCTGCTCAAAATTCGACAATTACGTACATTAGATCCAAATTATACAGGTCTCGTTCCTAGGAACATGGAAATGCATGTTTTTTTAATATAAACATCAGAGCACTCCAGTGTTAATGAAACTGCAAGAATTACTTAAAAGACAATCGGTAACTGCGTCTTTGGTTCGGTAGACCGCATTGAATTCCAAAAAAATGTAAATTTTCGCTAGCTTTTCAAATTTCAGGCGATAACACTCACATGATATTTCACAAACAATTTTCCAGGTTTTGCTAATCATGATTCTGGCGTTGGCATTTACGCACCAGATCCTGAAGCATATCTTGTATTTTCCTCACTCTTCAACCCAATAATACAAGATTACCACATTGGTTTTGGCCCAGAAGACAAACACCCAAAACAAGATTGGGGAGATACAAGCAATATAGAAAATTTGGATCCGAACGGTGAATTCATAATATCCACTAGAGTCCGATGTGGTAGATCAATAGAAGGATATCCATTCAATCCATGCTTGACAGAAAAAGAGTATAGAGAAATTGAACAAAAAATGATCAACATTTTTAAGACCATGCCAGGTGACGTTTTTTTGGTTTCATACCAAAGTTAATACCGATACACACACAACCTGTATGACTTATCACGAAATCATTGTGATTTCCAAGCTATACTCTGTTCAAATGTAAGAAGGAGCAATAACAACATGTTTCGCGCAGCGGTAGGAGGGCCTTCGTAAAGGTACTTTCCGTCCAGAGTCGAATCGAGGAGATTTCACACAATCGTTCAGTTTATTTATCTATGTCTCATCCAGCTAATGAATTTTTCTGCCTTGTTCCCTTAATGAGCGGATTTTCTTCAAATTATCTCTTCTCCAGACAATTATTTCATCCCTATCTATCAGTAGACTATCACGACCACGTTTTTTGAACTTGAATTCCATTTTTTCAATAATTTATAGAACGTTGTTCTTTTGAAATTTGGCAAACTGTCGTCATCATTCACGATCTCTAGTACTTTAGAAATCGTTGGTATTTCATTCCGAAAAAAAAAACGTGGACAATTCTTTTGATAAGGATCATATCGAAATCGTCAACCGAATTATTTTTAACGACTGGGCTCTCTCCTTACGTGGCGTCAATGTTTTATTCTCTTTATACTCTCTGAGAATTCTGAATACAGCTGAGTCACTTACCCCTGAGGATTTTGAAACAATTCCTACTAAGTCTCTTTTCGATAAATCAGGATGTTCTTCCAATTCTTTTCAAGAAATGTTCAAAATTATCTCTTTCTCTTCAGTAGAGAAGGCTACCTTTTGGAACTTTTTCGTGGTGGTCCCCACATATCACCATCAGATGCAGTATCCGTTTCCGAATTCGACATTGTTCTATAAACACTATATACACTTTGTCAAAAGATTTTCCAACACAATACACTTTTTACAACAAAATCTAAACACTTTGAACAGCTAGACCTTCACAGTAGCTCTAGGTATTTTAACTAGTCTTGTCAATTGAAAACTTCGATATTTATGCAAATCAAGATGGCTTGAAACCATTAAGGGAAAGGACCCAAATCAGGTGTTTCCCGGAATTACCTTGTCGGAATCTTGAGCAGCCGACAAAGAGTTTCGTACAAAATAATATAAAATTTTGGACTGAAACTAAATATATTTCGGATATTACAAGTAAATGACCATCATGAATTTGAACAGAGATCTTTTAAGAGTCTTGTCAATTGAAAACTTCGATATTTATGCAAATCAAGATGGCTTTCACCCATTAGGGAAAAGGACCCAAATCTGGTGTTTCCCGGAATTACTTTGTCGGAATCTTGCAAGATTCCGACCCAAATCTCTAAAACTCTGGTGTTTCCTGAAATTACCTTGCCGCAATCTCGAGCATCCGAAAAAGAAATTATTCAGTAGATAATAATATAAAAACAAAACAAAATAAAAAAATAGGGTACGTCGGATATAAAATGTTTATGACAGTTGCAAATCATAACAGAAATTTTGCACTAGAGTTTCTGAGGTAAAAAAGTTCTAATGTGAGAATTGCTACTTAAATTATTGAATCATTTCTATCCAGTACTATCCACAGTCCGTTCCGAGTACGACCCTGGCACTATCTTAGGGCGGTCTAAGGGTGCATTGTTATAAAAGTTTCACCAATAGGAGCTTTATTGTGCGCAAACCAGACGAATTTGTTTGTTTACAAAGCTCCTTCTTATATTTGAATGGACTATAGAAGCTTGAACTTTAGATCTTTGTGTTGGCAGCTTAAACACACATAACATTGCAGATTTTTTGAGAAAAACATTCTTCATGTGTTTCAGACAAGCCATTAATTTAGGTCATAAGTTCTTCATATTTCTGTACCCACTTCAAGTTTAACTCTCATAACAGGTGAACTTGAAGGAGAATACAAAGACTTAATATCAATGTCAAAAGAAGAACAGAACACTTTGATAGACGAACATTATTTGTTCAAAGAAGGAGATAGATTCTTGAAGACTGCCAATGCCTGCAGGTTCCTATTGTGCAATGAAAATAGAGTCCAAATTAAGGTACTCTGATACTTTTGCAGATACTGGCCGACAGGTAGAGGAATCTATCTAAATCACAACAGAACGTTTTTAGTTTGGGTCAACGAAGAAGACCATTTGAGAATAATTTCAATGCAACCCGGAGGTGATATAGCCAGCGTTTATAAGAGATTGATTGATGGTGTTCGATTTATAGAACAATCTCTGATATTCGCCAGAAGTCCAAGATTTGGATTCCTTACGTTTTGTCCGACAAATTTAGGTGGGCAGGTTCAAGCTCACATAGTGTAAAATACTCATAATACAAATTTATTTATTCATAAACAACATAAAATTTAAGGTACAACAATAAGAGCATCAGTGCATATCAAGATTCCGAAGCTTTCAAATGATAAAGATAAACTCCATTCTATAGCAGAAAAATATCATCTACAAGTTCGTGGTACAAGGGGAGAACATACAGAGACTGAAGATGGAGTTTTTGATATTTCAAATAAGAGGAGACTTGGACTGACTGAAGCTGACGCAATAAGAGAAATGCAAGATGGAATTTTAGAAATATTGAGAATTGAACAGTCCCTGCCCTGATGATTTTACTATAAAGATTTCGTGAATATGTTTTTACCTCATATTTTATTATTTGAAATCACACCATTCAAAATAAATCATTTTGTTTTTATATATTACTTTCCACTTCTCCTGCTCTCCACTGCTGATCTGAAAAGGCTATATATTGTTCTAGCATCGACCCCCATATTTAACATTTCTATAATGATCCTGAAATTGAATAAACATTACTTATTTTCGTTTCGATAAACCACCAAAGAGCTTTCACCTAAAAGTTCTGGGGTTCATTTGGAGTCCAGCCATTTGAGCTAAATGATGTAATTCATTTTGGTGGGGCCTCAAATCTCCAGATCCTTTCAATTCAGTTGAATGCATTCTTGAATTGGATTCCATGAGATAAAACTCGAAAAATTGAACAATTTTATTTCGTTTTTCAGGTTTTTCAGGAACGACAACAGATTTATGAAATTTTAAATTTTTGAGAGAACCACAGATCGTAGATTTTTTTTGTGTTATTTCAGTTTTTTGTTTTATATAGTTTTTACCTTCGATTCGAAATTGAATGAAAAGAAATCATAAAAACTCACATTTATCCCAGTCTCACATAAAAAGCTCATTTTTATAAATAATAATAGAGAATTTCAAGATGGAATTAGAATATCATGAAATCTGAAAAAAGAAAATTATCCTTTCTCTGTGTCACAAAATATCAGCCAATGAAATGAGTAGAATCAGACGCCAGCCTAGCATCAGATCGATAAGCTCCGCCCTCCGCCTTCACAATCCGAATTGACCATTTTGCGATTGTGTTACCGGTGTTGTAATTTGTGAATTTTGATAGTGTCTTTACATATTTCTGGAATTCTGAATTCCGTAGTATTTTGACGACCGAGTGAAGTGTTGCGGAATAGTTGTTACTTTTATTTTATACTGGTAAACAAGTGAGTATTTAGATGTAGAATATTCAATTCACACAAGGACAATTTCCTAGTGGCGTCCATTGAATCCATTTCTTCCTATCTCAATCTTATTAATTTTTTTGATTTCTTCTCGTGTAGTTCACTAGCCATGGCTAACAGAAGAATCATGGGAATGGGCAATAGAAGCGGAAATCGCTCTTTTTCTCAACAGCCGTTTCAAGGCAACGTTAATCCTTGGCAAGGCAATATGTCCAATGACATGAATCAGGGCTTAATGAATCAATTATCAAACCCCCAACAGCTTGCTCTTGCTCTAAGTAGCCTCCTGCAGCCACAGCAGCAACCAATGAATAATCCACCGTCATTACTCTCGTTAAATGCTGCTCCGGCTTATAACCAAGACAGAGATCTTGGCAGATTTGGCAATAGAGGCCGGTCTGATTTCAGACGCCCAGAGCCTTATAACAAGGTATGAACATTTTCTCTTTTCTTCTTTAATTCAGGTATACTCGGATCACATGTCTGAGCCAAATCTGATTTTTTTCAATTTTATTTTCTAACTATACAAGTCCCATCCACTTTCTACTGCAATCTATTCTGATGTACCTATATGCCTCAATAATTTTTACATTTAGGATCTATCTTGTCTCAATGTCTCTAGAATAGGACCTATTCAATGATGTGAGGCAAGCAATGCAGTTATTTTGTATGGGCTTATTTTGGCCATATCTTTATCCAATGTAACGTAATCTGCCTTATTATTCATTGATCAAAGCAGTTCTAATTTATTTATGTAGATAGGGGAATATCCACTGATTGTACTTGTGTATTTTATAATGATACTGTTGGAATAAGTGTGAATTTAATTTTATGTGATATATTTATTTTGAGAAACATAACTAAGGCTAAGCACATGTGAGCAACTTGCCCCAAAGTTTTGTATCCAACAGCATCAACTGATATCTATTTACATTTTTTGTTTATTATTGACTCATTGTCCTCATACAATTGGGATTGATTGCAATTCCTGCAATGTTTTTCATCAATAATGGGATATTAATCTAATTTGTACACCAAGCATAATCCTCAAAACTTTATTCGCTAGATAGTAGATTACTAGATAGATTATACCCAGGAAACAAAAATATCGAGAGCTTTAAGAAATAAAGTTTATCTCACTCTCAAAATCTGAACATTTGTCTGTTTCCCCACTTCGAAAAACATCTTCAATGAAAACTGGTAACTTCAAGTATATTCTTGAAAGTATAATCTCAAGAAACAGTACAATCTTCAGGAAGTGGATTCCAAAGCTGAAGACTCCAATGGTAAAAGAACTTCTGATGGACACAGTTGGAGCATTTCTCCTCAGCTGATCTCAGCCCTGCCGAAACATTGAGGATCTGCAGCTGCACTTTTGGTCTCTTGGAGTCATTTATTATCAAAATATCTCTCCACCTGCTTTAAACATGATCCATTGTTGTTTGTTGCAAGTCCTGCTATGGCTGAGATCATGAGCTGGTAGTTGTGGTGAATGGCCCATGTGTACTTGGCCTAATAGAAGTGTATTTATATGTTTCAATTTGTAATTCTCCTCTTTGTTAATCATGAATCAATAGTACTTGCTAGGGCGCAATATAAGTTCTGCCGTTTCAGTTGGCATTCATCTCAGGATACTACATGCATCTGATGACGGCCAACAAGCCAGAAACCGGTAATGCATTGTCTTCCTGTGGTGGTGCCACCTGGTGGTGTGCTTCGGAAACTAGATCTCTACTAGTCTAATTCTGTTATACTCTTTGTTAATATTGCATCTAAGCATATTGGCATTTTGCAGTATATTATTCAATCCTTAATGATATCAATGATTTTCCTAGTATAAGTTGATGTTCGTCTGTTGAAATATCCATAATTCTAGAAGTTAAAGTAAACTAAACATGCTTTAGTCAAAACCCTCACCCGTTTTCAGATTAAAAACAGCTGAAAAGTAAGTAGATTAGTGTAGATCTGTATTTTGTCTTGATACATTCCTTTTGATGGCCTGATAATCTAATAAATCGTTTACTTATCCCTTTACTTTTTTTTTTATCTGTTAATATGTAAAATGATTACTTTCGATGTATTTGTAACTGTTGGTGTTAGACACTAATAGAATTCTTGGATTTTGTGCACAGAATATCATGTCTTTGGAAAACTGTGTTCACAGAAATTTGAAATTTTCTTCCTTTGTCATAAAATCTTCAAGTTTCTCCTTTTGTTTACACAAATAGCATTCTGTATTCTAAGAAAGCAGTGTTCTTTACATCTAGATTGGAGAAATTCTTTTTCAAAACTGTTGATGATTTCATATTTTTTTTCTGGAACTATCAAATTCATTGTTCCAAATGGACATATTCATTATAAGATGTCCTAATAACTTTGAATGATGGAATTCAAAATGATGTCAAAGACAATCGAAAGCATCTTCCGATATCAGAAATATAATCCTATGTTTACACCAATTGAAATATTGTCTTTGTTAGTCTGAATTCAGATATCAAGATATTTATATTATGCTTGTATATTCTACCTTTTACATAATTTTCCAGAGGATTGTTGTTTCATAATCAAGTTCACTTCCGATAGATCCTGAAATATTTTGAACATGAAAGAAAATTGGCCTTCTTTCTACTCAACATGACACAAAATTCACTGAGGAGGTATACTGAATACTACTAACCTAGTATTGAGACCTGTTTAATATTTCAACATATCTTGTGAGGTTGACCTGACCAATTCGTTCATTCATTCTTAATGGTCTTTTTATTTTTCGTTTTCATTAATTCAACAATACATATTTCAGTGATTTTCTAATCGTCTACATATCCAAAAGTATCTGGAGAATTATTCCAAAAATTATATTTAAAAAAGTTCCTTCTTGAAATTTCTAACAAGTTTTATAATTTTTATATTTCCAGGGCTCTTCTTGAGTACAAATGTATTTCTAATTTTCTTTATTTTTCCAGAGGTTTGAGGTTTATTTGATCTTAAAGTTTGATCAATTTTTTCCTCAAAGTATATTCAGAATAGTGCCATTTTGTATTTTATTATCCTTTATTTATATCCCCCACACTGTTTGACATCTTTGATGTCACTTGATCTTCAACATCTATGTTTGACACAAATAGTTTTGGATCTTCGTTATCTATTCTATTTTCATGTTTCCATAATTTGGGATACTTCTTATTTTAATTGTTTCAATACACAGAACAATCGCGGTGGTGGTGGCTGGCGCGATCAGGGTCGCAATCGCAACAGAAACCAGAACAACAGGAACCAAAAAGCCGCTCCCAAGAAGGTCGAAGAAAAAAAGAAGGAAGAGAAAAAACCAAATGATTCTATCGATATCTCTACAGAAGATGAAGACGAGAAGAAGAGAGACTGGAAAGAAGAGAAAAATACTGTTGAAGAAGAACAAGACGCGAAAGATGATTCTACAGTTGATGACGACTCGAAAAAGAGTAAGGATAAGGAGGGGAGATATTCAGGGATCCCGCAGCATCTGTTGCATTGTTTCGTTTGCAGCAAAGATATGTGGGACGGCGAAAGTTTCCAGAAACACGTGAGAGGTGAGTAATTGTGGTAAAGTCTTCGAATAATTTTTTTATCTGGAAAATAAGAATCTTTCCCTGAAGCAGGGTTGGCAAAAAACATGTTTTTTTTTTAAACAAAACATTGTGTTTTTTTTATTTGAAACTGTTTTATTTGATTTAAATCATGTTTTTTTAACATTCAAAAAACATGATTTAACACATGTCTAAAACAAAAGTTTTGGCAAAATTGCTATGAAAAAACTCTTCCAAAACAATTATCTATATATATAAAAGAAAGATGTTGGTTACACCATTTATAACTAGAGATGGGATGGACTGTTTGTTATGAAACTTTATGGAATCGTCTTCGGTCTGGTTATTATAAAATACAATAAAACTTCGAAAAAATTGATGAAAGTTTTACTTATGCAGGAAATGCTTTTCCTTCTTTTGAATAAGGCCACTTGATGCGTAGTCGTACAGTGAATAGACAAGTGACTGTACGTTGTCGTAGGTTGATATTACCGCTGTTAGATGGCGATATGTGATTCGCATAGAACTCAGGGTAACATGGAAGTCTATTGCCAGATCAAAAAGCAGATAAACTTATCTCAAGTTGGTGGAACAGTGAATTTTTACCGAAAGATCAAGTATCTGATTTTGACGATCAGTTTCAAACGTGAGTTGGCCATCTTCATCTTTTTTCTTTATTTTTGAAATGCTTTCGAATTTCTGTTTGGGTAATAGATATATTTGCGGAAATAACTGAATCCAAAATTGCCCATAATTAGTAATTGACATATTATATTCGTGTTTCTGTTCGCACAGAGACAGTATTGTAAGCGTCAATAAGTTTGAAACGTTTGCTCATCGGGCTTTCACTTATGATATACAATAATGTTTCATGGGTTGCCTAATCTGATCTGGTCGAATGACCATCAATAAATTTGAATATGAGTTCAACATAATTCACAGTGTTGATAATTTTGCCGTGTCGATCGTACTATCGATATTTTAACTTCTCGATTTGTCTTCTAACGAGCTTGATATCGTCAACTAAATTGAAGAGAGATTGACAGCTCATATCCATGGAATAATGAGAATCGCGCTGCTCCACCAACTGAGATGTTTACCCATTATTTTGAGCTTAGCAGCATAGCTAAGATGTCTAAAATAATGGTGTGACCACTGATTAGATTTTGAGAATATAAGAAAAGTTTTGTTTTTGCCACTTCAGGTTGGGCTATTAACAAATGACTGATTTTTTAATTCTGGTCGACGGGCTGTGTTAATAGTCGATAGTTCTTTAAAGGAATAATTTTTGTTCATATTCTTCACATTTTGATTCATATAAGAGGAAAGGTATAATATGGATTATACTCCTGCTATTCACAGTCACATGAGGTACTGCAAAAAGAGAACTGTACAACAATTAGAAACAAAAAGTTATATGTTCAAGTTCAACAATTAGTGACCGCTTAAATAAAGAGAATTCTTTCCATGTGAATTACAAAATTATTAAAATTTTGTATATTTTGAACTTTAATTTTGCCTAATTTTTTTCCTGCTTGAAAAAAATGCAATGGTAAGTTTATACAACTTTTGTATAATTCAGGCGGTACAAAGTTCGCCGGGCCAGCTAGTAATTGATTAAATTAGAATTAATAATATCTTTATTACGTGACAATAATTGTGATGAGAAACAATAAAGTGCAATTGAATTGAATATATTTTTCCTTTGCATTTTATTTCACGCCAAGGTGAATTTCTAAGAAGAAATGGCAAAAAAACAGGTTCTCTTGTCTAAGAAGTGAAAAAAATTTAAAACTACTAATTTCAAAATTAAGACACAATTTTAGAATCATTCACACAAAAAAAGCCAACATTTCGACAACTGGGTCAATATTTATTAATACTCATGATTTTTTCTCAACTGCAGTTCGTTCATTAAGACAAATTTCATCAAGGAGATATTTCTAGGTAGCGCTACCTTCCAATGAATCGCCAATAAAAATTACTCTCCCTATTCCTGAACGAAGTTGATAATTCTTATTCCTTTTCTACGACATTACAATTCACTCTAAAGAGTATAAAGAAACGAAAAATATGTTTTAAACACAGAGGCTTGTGTTTGAAACATGTTTTAAAACACTGTTTTAAAACATGCCAACCCTGCCTTGAAGTGATTGAACGAGCGGTTTAAGTGGCCCATTGTTTTATCTTCCATTTCTATATCTTTTAATAGGAAGGGCACATAAGCAAATGTTGGAAAGCCTCGAAGAGAGTTTGAGCATCACTGTTAGCATCCTTCGTGAGAACATGCGTTTGGCCGAAGAAAAGAAGCTGATCGAGTTGAACAGAATGCAACGCTTGAACAAAAAACTGAGTCGTAAATACAGCGATGTGGAGAGTCACTGCAACATGTGCGACTTCAAATTCCTTGGCAAGATCATGGCTCATAGAAAGTAAGTTATTTCAGATTCATGAAGAACGTCCCACTTAATCATTCGATTTGCAGGAGCGAGGGACATCAGAGACTCAAGCGTTTCCTGCACCCGAACTGCAACCTGTGCAGCAAGGAATTCCCATCCCGCATGGAATGGGTCGAGCACAGATTGAGTCCCGAGCATCTACGCGAAGTGGCCAAATTTATGACGGAAAACAACAAGAGCGACGGCGCAGTGGTCGCTAAAGAAGAGGAGAGCGAATTCGATCTGGAACCGTTGATGGAGGAAGTGACGGAACAAGAGGACGATTTTCCCATCCTGGAATTGGATGACGATCTGCACGATCTTCAGAACAGGATCCCGGCTTATCGGAGGACGAGGCAGTTGGCCTCTAAATCTCTTGTACCGTTCACTGGATTTGTGTGCCAAGTCTGCAATACCAGTTTCGTTACTGAAGATTACGCTAAGAATCATTTGAAGTCGAAGAAGCATTATCTGAGGTTCGTGGAGGCTGCTAAGAATAAGTATCAGAAGCAGTTGCAAGACGAGAAAGACAAGGCTGAAAAGGACAAGAAAGAAGAGGAAGAAAAAGCCAAGAAGGAACCAGAAACAGAGGATGTTGAAGCGGAAGAAGCTGAGGATGGCGATGAAGGAAAAGCAGAAGATGCTAACGATTGTGAGTAAATTTCCAGACCAATCATTGTAGGTTGTTTACTTCTTCCATGTGCACCAAATTGAATCATGTAAAAAAAAATTTCCCAAAATTAATAAAATTTTAATGGAACTTACTGCATTTTTTGTTAACATTGGAAGTTTTCATTTATGTTAGATCGTAATATTTCTGGTTGTAAGGGAAGATTGTCTTTCAGGTATGTAGTTTTATGACTAATACGGTTAAATGTTTCAAAATCATTCTTTTGAATTCAGAATGTTGATTTCATGTTGTTGGGGATGTTACTAACCACACCTCCAAATACACTGCGCAAAAAAATTAACGCACATTATGGAAATCTCAAATTTATTCTACAACTGGAGGTGTCCTCAATGATGATTATTTTTATCAGAATTATGCATGCATATGTTATCCACTTTCAACGTTTTTCTTCAATACAGATGTTTTCTCCCAGCAGGAATAAAAAAAGATGATATTATCAGATTTTGAATGTATTGGCTCCATTCTAAAATCAGTTGTTCTCGATCAATTCTAGTGATCAAAAGTTTTTCTTTCGTTTGATTTTCTACACTCGATCGCTATGCAACGCGAAACACGCAATTTGACCCAAGAGGAATGTGCCCAAGCGGTAGTTTTGCGAGAAGATGGGTGGTCATACCCAAGAATTGGAGAAAGGTTTGGAGTTTCCCATACAAGTGTGTCCAGAATGTTGCAGCGATTCAGGGAGACGGGTATGAATGTCCGAAGACCAGGACAGGGTAGACCACGGGTAACAACTGCCATTCAAGAACTTTACTTGAGAGTTTCTTCCTTGAGACAACGGTTTGCAACCGCTCGCCTCCTTCAAAATCAGCTTGAGCAAACTCATGAGGTGCAAATTAGCACTCAGACAATAAGAAGCCTCAGAGAATATGATTCAAGGCCTCGTGTCGCGGCAAGAGGCCCAGCTCTTACCCCAGCCCATCGAAGGGCGCGTTTGGATTTTGCGAGAGAGCATATCCATTGGGAAGAGGCCGATTGGGAAAGAGTTCTCTTCACAGAAGAATCTAGATTCTGCCTCTACCATTGTGATCGACGTTCCCTTGTATACAGACGTCCACATGAAAGATATGCTCAGTGCAATTTCCTGAATACTACTGGTTTCGGGGGAGGATCGATTATGGTATGGGGTGGAATATCTTTGACTGCTCGCACAGACCTAGTGGTCGTTGATAATGGAGCTATGAATGCTGATAAGTATATAAGGAACATTCTTGAAGAGCATGTAGTGCCATTTGCCCCATACATTGGTGAAAATTTCATTTTTATGGACGATAATGCAAGACCCCATCGTGCGCGCATCGTTCAGGAGTACCTTGAAGAGGTTGAAATCTCTTGAATGGAATGGCCAGCAAGAAGTCCAGATTTCAATCCGATCGAGCAGGTTTGGAACAACCTCAATAGAAGGCTGAGAAGTTCAGAAAATCATCCAGCTACTCTCAATGACTTAGGAAACCAACTCGGAGAAATCTGGGAAGGATTAGATCAGAACATTTTAAGATCACTCATTTTGAGTATGAACCGTCGTTGCCGAGCTGTAATTAACGCAAGGGGTGGAAATACCAAGTATTAAATCACTTATCAGCATTTCAGTATTTTGAAAATTGTTCATTTCTTTTCTTTCACATAAGAATCGGTGAAATCCTGAATTTTTTTTCCATTTAATGTGTCTTTTTTCGTTCAAAACCTTCCCGAGAGAACATAAAAAATAAGTTATATAGTCAAGGTAGAGTTAACTTTCATTAAAATTGAGATTTCCAGAATGTGCGTTAATTTTTTTGCGCAGTGTAGTTCGATATTTTTATTACCTTTTATTGTCAGTTGTGTTACTCGTCGTTATGTGCAAATTTATTTATTTATCTTCAGCTGAGATGTACGATCCAGAAGAGGCTTGCACAGAGGAAGGGGACAAAGAGAAAGAAGATTCCAAAGAGAACGGTGACGACGCAGCAGAAGTTGTTGAAGTGAAATCAGAGACCGAAGCTACTGAAACAAAGGAGGAAAACGTTTCGGTGTGCGAGGAAGAATCTAAACCAGAACAATCGACGCCTGGCAGGCCAAAAAGACAAGCCGCTACAAATGTGAAGAATGGGGCCGGGCCTAAAAGCAAAAAAGCAAAGAAATAGATAATCTGATTGTCCGTAGATTCATAGGTGATAATTGGAATTAGATCCCTTTACTTATGGGTGGAAACAATTTTAATCCCATTCAGTAATTTTTTTAGGTTTTTTATTTAGGTCTAATATTAATCTATTTATCAGAGATAGTTTTTTATGGAAAAGTATGGCACATTTCAGTACATATTAGTCTCCATCTTATTTGATGAGCCACAAATGTTTATGGAATTTGAGATTAAATATTTTTCAGCTTGATTTTATGGTAGTAGCAGAGGTCTTATTTCCAATGTAACCATTATATTTTTTTGTAGTGTGATTGTAAGCTTGGTACTGTATTTGGCATAATTGATTCTTCCTATGAAATAATAAATATATTATAAATTCAACTTTTGTGTGTTCTTTCAAATCCTTGACAATTCCTGATAACTACACTGCGCAAAAATATTAACGCACATTCTGAAAATATCAATTTTAATGAAAGTTAACTACATTGACTTTATAACTTATTTTTTATGTTCTCTCGGGAATGTTTTGAACGAAACAAGACACATTAAATGGAAGAAAAATTCAGGATTTCACCGAATCTTATGTGAAAGAAGAGAAATGAACAATTTTCAAAATAGTGAAATGCTGATAAGTGATTTAATACTTGGTATTTCCACCCCTTGCGTTAATTACAGCTCGGCAACGACGGTTCATACTGAAAATGAGTGATCTTGAAAAGTTCTAATCTAATCCGAGTCCGTCACCTCTCACTCACATGCTGGACATTTGCAATGCGGTATTATCAGAGAGTATAGTTCATGACTTTTTCAACATTAGCATGGGGGAAATGAGGCTCAACTTGTTGCTGTATCAAGATGAAAACCCAATTTAAGTTAATTTAATGTGATATGCTACGTTATACCTTTGCTTGTATAAACCTTTATATATATTTATAGGATATTCTTGTTTCTCTATTCTTTTTGTTAGTTCCTTATAGATCTCATATTTTTAGATTTTATAATCATGTTTAAGTTTACCTTTACATGTAACTACCTCTGGTGTATGTGAAGTGAAAAAAAAAAAAAATCCTTCCCAGATTTCTCCGAGTTGGATTCCTAAGTCATTTAGAGTAGCTGGATGATTTTCTGAACTTCTCGGCCTTCTATTGAGGTTGTCCCAAACCTGCTCAATCAGATTGAGATCTGGACTTCTTGCTGGCCATTCCATTCGAGAGACTTCAAGGTACTCCTGTACGATGCGCGCACGATGGGGTTTGGAATTATCGTCCATAAAAATGAAATTTTCACCAATGTATGGGGCAAATGGCACTACATGCTCTTCAAGAATGTTCCTTATATACTTATCAGCATTCATAGCTCCATTATCAACGACCACTAGGGGCACTAGGTCTGTGCGAGCAGTCAAAGATATTCCACCCCATACCAAAATCGATCCTCCCCCGCAACCAGTAGTATTCAGGAAATTGCACTGAGCATATCTTTCATGTGGACGTCTGTATACAAGGGAACGTCGATCACAGTGGTAGAGGCAGAATCTAGACTCATCTGTGAAGGGAACTCTTTCCCAATCGGCCTGTTCCCAACGGATATGCTCTCTCGCAAAATCCAAACGCGCCCTTCGATGGGCTGGGGTAAGAGCTGGGCCTCTTGCCGCGACACTAGGCCTTAAATCATATTCTCTGAGGCGATTTCTTATTGTCTGAGTGCTAATTTGCACCTCATGAGTTTGCTCAAGCTGATTTTGAAGGAGGCGAGCGGTTGCAAACCGAAGAAACTCTCAAGTAACGTTCTTGAATGGCAGTTGTTACCCGTGGTCTACCCTGTCCTGGTCTTCGGACATTCATACCTGTCTCCCTGAATCGCTGCAACATACTGGACACACTTGTATGGGAAACTCCAAACCGACCAAACCTTTCTGCAATTCTTGTGTATGTCCACCCTTCTTCTCGCAAAACTACCGCTTGGGCACATTCCTCTTGGGTCAAATTGCGTGTTTCGCGTTGCATAGCGATCGAGTGTAGAAAATCAAACGAAAGAAAAACTATTGATCACTAGAATTGATCGAGAACAACTTGATTTTAGAATGGAGCCAATACATTCAAAATCTGATAATATCTTCTTTTTTTTATTCCTGCTGGGAGAAAACATCTGTATTGAAGAAAAACGTTGAAAGTGGATAACATATGCATGCACAATTCTGATAAAAATAATTAACATTGAGAACACCTTCAGTTGTGGAATAAATTTGAGATTTCCATAAAGTGCGTTAATTTTTTTGCGCAGTGTATATGAAAAGTTTGTATGATCAAATTCATTTTCTTCTACCGATTGATTCTGTTTACAAGCACTAAGCGGATCATTCATTCCGTCTTTGCCCATTAGGTCGCACTTTTGCGTTAAAAAAATATACCATTATCCAGGAAACGTCAACAACTTTCAAATTGTTGGAGTAGAAAATTTCACCTTTCTGCTTTTTCAATAATGAAGATCCGTTCCTGATTTCACTGAATGAAGTGATTCAACCTGAATTTTTTCACATACAGGGTGTATTTAAGGATGAGGCTATTCTTTCGACAGATGGTAGAACAGTTCAGCGTATAAGTTGTACAGAACAAGATTTCCGCTAAGAAATCGCCCAACCTCGTGGATGTTCATAAACCTGGTGCAGAGATTAGAGATATGCAGGCCAGAGTGGTATTAAGGTATTGATGCCCTATGTTTTTTAAATTGAACATTTCATATGAAATATTTTCGGTAAAATCACTTATTTTGATGAGTTCTATCACCTGTCAAAAGAAAAGCCTCACCTTAAAATACTCCCTGTATAGCAATAGCCCAATAAGTCGACAAGAACGCCGATAAAAGAAATATGTAGAAATAAATAAATCATAAAAAAGGTTCATTTCCGTTAGGAAAATATAATAATGAAAGTATACTCCATTCACGTTTATAAAGTATCTTGGTTGGCCAAGATTTAGGTTTATCCAGTTTTTTCACTTAAAACTGAGGCAGGTTGGTACTCGTCAAATGTCTCATGTTTCTAAGAGACGTTGCCAATGCTAATTTCTATTTACTCTTTCAAATTTCAAAATGGAGTTATGTAGTTCTTTCAAGGTTTTTTGAATGTCTTCTCTGTAGGCTTATTTCTTGAGAATCTTAAAAAGTGGGGAATTTCATAGGTCTGTCTGTTCCTTTAGAAGTTTTTCTGTTTGGTTATCCAAGTACTTTTATGCTTTTTTCGAATGAACTATCACAAAGAAACGGACTATTCTGTCCATTCTTTTCAGTAAAAGTTCAACACCCGATTCTTGATTTCCGTAAAAGAAAATAGCATAACTAAATCTTCCAACCATGTTTATTTACGTGAAATATTTCCAGTATTAACAGAGAACGCCAGTTCTTTGCAATTATTGAATCCACATAATATTTTCTCAAATTCATTATTTTCCCAAAGTGAATAATAAACATTCTGAAAAATACGTAATTAATTCGACCTCTATGTAGAAAGGGCAACGTTGCGTATTTATCTGACAGGAAAATCACTATAACTTTTTCAAAATATACACGGTGAAATGTGTCATAATGTCATGGCCAACCGGGATACTTAATAAAAGTGTATGGAGTATACATGTTTTTATGTAAACTACATTGAAACATCGACATTTTATTTTCAAATAATATAATTACATATCTTTCAACAAATGTTCAAAATAATACTTTACCAAATAATGTGCCACAATTCAGAATTACCAATCAACAAATAACTATTATCGGAAATAAAATAATATCAATTTTGAAATAAAGAAAAATAAACATACTATCCATCGATGAATAAATAAAAACATCTGATTGCACATTAAAAATCACAACTTGCCTGGAAATTTAAAAACAAATAAATAAACTTTACTATACTTAAACTTTCGAATATGAAAAACTCATTAACTAAAACAGCCTCCTATAGCTTCGGAAGTGAAGGATTATTCGGCAGACTATATGACAGCTGATTAAGTTAAACATTGACTGCATTTATTAAGTAATATTATATCTTTGAAAAAATGCCTCAAAAACACTACTTACTGGAAAGACTTCCCGTCTTCCCAAGACAGGAATGATGGAGATAGTAAGAACGGTAAAAAATCCTTATATCGAAATTCAAAGGTGAAAAACAATAAATTCATAGCAACTTTGAATGGAGATTGTCAGATCTCACAATATAAGAAAGGTTCAATAATAGGCAGGAGTCAACTTACATTTTTCAATAATGAAAATCTCATTAGGTATTACTACTAAGTACAAAGCCAATAAAATACTGATTGTTAAAAATATAACATATAAAAATAAAGTTGACAATATTCAATAAAAAGCTGTCTTCAGTTAAACATACTAAGAAATCTAACAACTAATTATTACAAAATTATCTTTAACAAGGAATCTGTTAGATTGGTGTTTATAAAACAATTTTCGTTCAATTAAATAAATGAATATTATCATAATATATTTATAATTATGTGAGGACATGTTATTCATTTAAATGGTTCTAGTAAAAAACAGAAAAATTTAATTCCTGTAAAAACTTATCACTAATGTTCATACAAAGTCTACAAATTTTCATTACATGCTTGATACTTTGGAATGTTTAACACTTAATCCATTTTTTTATTGCTTATGTTGGAAAACAAATTATAAAATAACCAGAAACCACAATATGTAAACAATAATATCCAATAAATACTACATCATAAGTAACAACAGTAATATTGAACAACAAACTCATCTTCATAAAATCACAATATGTTCATGAATGGATGTTGTTTAATTCCAATACTACCGTTTTCTTCAACAGATTCATCTAACATTTTTCACAAATAATCAATGTGAAATCCTAAAACTTGAAGAATACAATTGACTACATCGTTTAACACAGTCGAATATGGTCAAACAGGGGATTTCTGTTGTTGGTGATCTTTGATATCTTCACTTTTATCGTACAGAAGGTCCTTATTTGAATAAACTGCGGAGGAAAAATCGCCAAAGGGATGATCATGGGAGGTGGGGGAATCTGCTATGGTTAGTCTAAGAGAGGGATCGTCAAGACGAATTTTGATGTCGTCATCGGTACTGTCTACTGACGACGACCTAGACTGGAGACTTTGAACACCGTTGCCTATCCATCGTTTTTTGAAAGCCTCCAATCTCATGACCTGAAAAAATGTTGTTTACATACAGGGCGACCGAGGGTTGCATGCAATCTCCATAATTTTTTCGTACATATATCGGGTGTTTTTTTTTTTAAATCTCAATTCGAATGAGTTTTATTTCAATTTAAAGTTTCATCACTCTAAATCTAAAAAAACACCCGATATGTTTACGGGTATAACATGCATTCAAATGGTAATCAATCAGAATACCCAGAGGACAACTGAAAAATAACTTCAACATCATCTAAGACAAATGTATATCACAAAATTCTGATTGTACTATCTGCATATACCATACCATACTTGAATAATTATCAATTGGGGGGAAAATACGATAGAAATTCAATCATTCAATTCTCAACAATAAAAATACGCAAACAGTTTATATAATTCGAAGCCAATAATTCTGCAACTACACTGCGCAAAAAATTAACGCACATTATGGAAATCTCAAATTTATTCACAACTGAAGGTGTTCTCAATGATAATTATTTTTATCAGAATTATGCATGCATATGTTATCCACTTTCAACGTTTTTCTTCAATACAGATGTTTTCTCCCAGCAGGAATAAAAAAAGATGATATTATCAGATTTTGAATGTAGTGGCTCCATTCTAAAATTAGTTGTTCTCGATCAATTCAAGTGAACAATAGTTTTTCTTTCGTTTGATTTTCTACACTCGATCGCTATGCAACGCGAAACACGCAATTTGACCCAAGAGGAATGTGCCCAAGCGGTAGTATTGCGAGAAGAAGGGTGGACATACACAAGAATTGCAGAAAGGTTTGGAGTTTCCCATACAAGTGTGTCCAGAATGTTGCAGTGATTCAGGGAGACAGGTATGAATGTCCGAAGACCAGGACAGGGTAGACCACGGGAAACAACTGCCATTCAAGAACGTTACTTGAGAGTTTCTTCGTTGAGACAACGGTTTGCAACCGCTCGCCTCCTTCAAAACCAGCTTGAGCAAACTCATGAGGTGCAAATTAGCACTCAGATAATAAGAAATCGCCTCAGAAAATATTATTTGAGGCCTAGTGTCGCGGCAAGAGGCCCAGCTCTTACCCCAGGCCATCGAAGGGCGCGTTTGGATTTTGTGAGAGAGCATATCCATTGGGAAGAGGCCGATTGGGAAAGAGTCCTCTTCACAGATGAGTCTAGATTCTGCCTCTACCATTGTGATCGACGTTCCCTTGTATACAGACTTCCACATGAAAGATATGCTCAGTGCAATTTCCTGAATACCACTGGTTTCGGGGGAAGATCGATTATGGTATGGGGTGGAATATCTTTGACTGCTCGCACAGACCTAGTGGTCGTTGATAATGGAGCTATGAATGCTGATAAGTATATAAGGAACATTCTTGAAGAGCATGTAGTGCCATTTGCCCCATACATTGGTGAAAATTTCATTTTTTTGGACGATAATGCCAGACCCCATCGTGCGCGCATCGTTCAGGAGTACCTTGAAGAGGTTGAAGTCTCTCGAATGGAATGGCCAGCAAGAAGTCCAGATCTCAATCCGATTGAGCAGGTTTGGGACAACCTCAATAGAAGGCTGAAAAGTTCAGAAAATCATCCAGCTACTCTTAATGACTTAGGAATCCAATTCGGAGAAATCTGGGAAGGATTAGATCAGAGCATTTTAAGATCACTCATTTTGAGTATGAACCGTCGTTGCCGAGCTGTAATTAACGCAAGGGGTGGAAATACCAAAATCACTTATCAGCATTTCAGTATTTTGAAAATTGTCCATTTCTCTTCTTTCACATAAGATTCGGTGAAATCCTGAATTTGTCTTCCATTTAATGTGTCTTGTTTCGTTCAAAACCTTCCCGAGAGAACATAAAAAATAAGTTATAAAGTCAATGTAGAGTTAACTTTCATTAAAATTGAGATTTTCAGAATGTGCGTTAATTTTTTTGCGCAGTGTATTCTGATACATTAACACATGCTTATTTACCGCAAAATTGAGAAGGTGTGAAGTGTTCCCATATTTTTTTAATATTTTTTATTTTTTTAAACTTTTATAGACATTCCGATATATTATAAGGTCCGCATTGAGAACTTCAATCCTTTCTGAGTTTACCCACAAAATTTCAGTTCTCAAAGTGAAACCATTTTCAAATGCAACTTGAAATAAAAATACACTACATTGAACGCCCACCTCAATGTTAAAAATACATAATTACAATTGAATCATTCAATGAGGGCACAATATCTGGGGAATACGACGAGTGGGGTAGGACTGATTCGTAACTGGTGATAATGGTACACAGCTGAAATTTTAAATAGGTATACCAAACATTACTTATGTAAATATTTGTTTTTAATAATACACATAGAAAAAGCAACATTTACATGCCATGTCTTCCCATATATTGCATGCTCAATCATCTGCAAACACCAAGCAAATCAACTTACTCGACCCATCTCCAGGGTTCGGTGTCCGGGCTGGTTATTGGCGTAGGAAACTGTACAATACATTATTAGCAAATCGAAATCACACATGAGACAGTGGCGGCTCGTGACAGTTTAAGGTGGTGAGGCACATCGGAGAAAAAAGATTCCCTGCCGTGGCGTTGCCGTGAAAAAGGCTATTGCAAAACTGATGATTAGAATAATTCTTTATCGCTAGCATACTCAAGGTCATCTTTTTCGAGAAACATTTTGCTTCGTAAAATATTTACTTCTAGCGATGAAAATTGAAATTCTTCAATTTTGGACCTTGTTAAGAACATCCTCTACAAGCAAGTTGCTTTTCATCATATTATCAGATTTGAAACACCCATTAACTAGAACAATGAGAATATTGAAGTTTATGTCACTCTGATAATGAAGTAAAATCTTCCGCTTTCCCATAATTTTTTCGTAATATGTCAGCCACGCCGGATAAATTAAGAAAAATGTTGATGCCAATGAATAGAAATACTAATTTGGCACTAAGAGATGAAATAATATGAAGTGGTTACCATTAGAACAAACCGACCTAATTCTGATACCAGTAATACCGCTTCAAACGAACACCCTGTGGCCGGTACTATTATTTTAGGCTGATATATCAGTGCAAGAGCAACCATTTTTGCAGTAAAATTATTCCGTAACTGACGTAAGTAATGAGATTATCTACTTCATTGCACTAATGGGACACTCTGTATATGTACATATACCTATAAATAACTAATTCTAGTGAACTCTCTTCTTCGTCAGTTGCGTAATATTCTCAAGACATTCACTCAAATCTGGAAAAGATCGCTTTACTTCTTGAACTATATATGATTTATCCCCATAAGAATTACGCCAAAAACTTTGCTGATTAGCTGAAAAATCAAAAAAATCACAAGTCTTTCGAGCGTTTACATCTAACTGGGGAATTCGTGACGTCCCATCGGTCCCGTCAAATACATTTCGCCTTCGGGTCTCCGATGGAAATTGAATTCAGTAATAAGATTGAAAGACATCATATGAACACTGAGACAAACCTAAATCTACACGAAAAACAGATAAAACTATTTTTACAAATCGAACCCAATTTGAAAACTGACCCGAGTTCATAGATTAAAGAACTAGTTCCCGAATAGTGCAGAATAATTACAGTTTGCCCTTCGCGAGAGAATATCAGAGGCTAGCCTCAGACTCAACGTAATATTTGTCGTTTAGGGGTGCGGTTTTCTCGCCTGCCGTCCGTTCCCTATGATGTAAAATGACGCGTAAAGAAAGGCAGTGTGAGGCCTGCCTCTGCCGTTTACTGGGAGTTGGATGCCCAGAAATCGTGAGATACGGAAACTTAGACCCAAACGGAGACGCATTTTATTGCTATGTATATAATGAAGGGAAATTTCGATATAAATGCGTATGGAAGAAGATAATGAAAACAATTTTAATTGATTGAATAAATAATTAATAAATATATGATATTTATACGTATAATTTTTGACGTTTATTGGTGAGGCACTGCCTCACCTGCCTCATAGGACAAGCCGCCACTGACATGAGACGAAATATGGTTAAGTGAAACTTTCTGTTAATCGAAACTGCTGTTCAAGCTTAAGCAAATGTGCCGGTTAATTTGTGTTATTAACAGGGCTAAGTGGTGCTGGTTTTCCTTTCGCCGGAATGTCAATGTCCTGTCACTTACCTCTGCTTGCAGATCTGCTACTTTATCCTGCAACTCTCTGACACGTTCGCTCTCGTCGACAGAATGGATTCGGAGTTCACCTTCCGTGGCGATCTCTTGACTCTGTAAAATTTAATGTAAGAAAATCAATGCCGTTTACATGTCTTCATCAAAATTCCTTCAGTGGAAGATTAATGTTTTTCAAAAGGAAATGATTTCTGCTAAATATTCACAAGTAGTCACTAAACGGGGTCGTTCTCAAGATTAAGGGTTTTCCAATAAGAGGTGTTATTTTGAATATCCCGCTATTTCGGTAGATGTCACTTTTGAAGCTGTCATTTTTTGACATTTCACAAGTAGAAACTACGCCATTAATAACTATGGATACACGATTCAACAACGCATTGAAATGATTAAAATTCACTATAAAAAAGGTGAAAGTTTGGCAGAGACGGTTCGTAAAACTAGAAAAATTTTCGGTCGTCGTGAAGCACCTTGTCGAACCGCAATACAGAAATTCGTGAAAAAATTTGAGCTGTTGGGACAAGTTAGTGATGTGAAGAATAAACCCGAGCACGTCGCTCAAGAACAGCCGAAAATATTGCTGCTGTAGCTGAAAGTGCTGAAGAAAGCCCAGGTTTGTCCATCCCCCTTCGTTCTTTGGAATTAGGCATTACACCGTATTATGCATAAATATTTGGGTCTTAAGGCTTCTAAAGTTCAGTTGACACAAGAACTCAAGCCTGCCGATCATCAACAACGTGGCGTATTTCCTTGTGGAACCGCAAAATACTCTACATGAAGCTGAAAAAACTGCATCAAGGCCGTAGCTAGAAAAAAATTTCGGGGGGGGTCCGCCCGAGGCCGTAGCTAGAAAAAAAATTTTTCGAAGAATTTTCGGTGAAATGATTATCTGGCATTTCTGATAAAATAAATTTCGGGGGGGGGGGGTCCGGACCCCATCGGACCCCCCCCCCCCTGGCTACGGCCTTGGGTTTATGTTGTTCGAACTCAGGAGAATTTTGGAAAATAATGAATACATCCTTAACATTTCTAGGAAACTGGGAAACATTTCTAGGAAATTTTTGTGCAAAGTGAAAACCCTTTATCTACTATTTTAAAAGTGGAAACAGTTCCAACGGAAGGCAGAAATAGATGATTCAACCAAAAATTGCTTATACAGGGTGAGTCTTTGAATTGTACATATATTTTAACTGTAGATTCCTCCCATCAAAAGAAACACTTTTTTCCCATACCATTTTTCAAAATTCGGTTTCGTTTGGAAGATACAGGGTGTCAAAAATCCATGAAATTAACACTATTCTTTCCATATATTCGGAACCGATATTTCGAATGAAGTGAATTTTGGTTGATTGTTTACTCTATTCATTGTGCATATTCCTCAATTGAAACTTATTTCATATTTCTCCTGGTAAAAAAGTTACAGTATAGTCGACTTAATTCACGCAAAAATACTATAAAACCACTTGAAAAAGATGTACGGTGCACGTTTTCGAAAGAATTAATTATTTTAGAAAACAAAAGTACGTCTTCCTATATTTTTTTTAATAAAACGCGTCGTTCTCAAGTTATTCCTAATTGTATAAGATTGAATTAGAGGAAAAAATCATGAATTTCAAGAATAATCTGAATGCTATCCTGAGTTAAATCTCATCGAATATTATTTCTTCTCTGGTCTCTCAACAAGTTACCAACGTTGTCAGAATGATTATCAACTTTGTCAAGACTAAAATCTCTATGATGAAAAAACGTTTGATGTAGAGATATGTAATAATAAAATTCCACATCCGTAGGACATAAAATTGAATTCTATGAAGCATGAAATTATACATTTTATAGGCAGTTTCTATTTAAAATTCATTGTTACCGGTGCTCCAGCAAAATATCTATCGAAACAATATAACTCGACACCAGAACGACACTACTATTACATCAATTCACTGAAAGTCATTTACAGAATCATCACCTGTTTTCTTCATTCTCTGTAAATAAATAATAACTTCGTTTATGTCGTGTATGGGATCACTGACTAACGTTTTAGGTTGGACTGGTTGGAGCACAGAACAACGGTCCTGCGTGGCGGCTACATCCACGGCCTTCTGAAGGGAAGAGTAGGCCGTGGCGACTGAAATTAGGAACGTAGCGCTATATTGGCGAGAATCAGAACTACTCGTTTGGCATTTTCAAAGAGCAACGCCTAGACGCCTTTAGCGATTGTGATAGTTCATCCGCTAACGATAGGGGACGTACTGCTTTCTTGAGTTCGCATTGTTTGAAGAGAAAATCGTCTTCTCTAGAGTTCTGTGGAATATCATATCACAGAAGATGAGTTGGGTTAGGTCATTGACCTCGAATCATCTGACTTAGGTTGATGGAGTTAGAATAGGTTAGTGAGAAACCAATTTTTATGAGATCGTTCCAGAGTATCGAGGAAAATATGAACAAATTATTAGTGTCTATAAACTAATCTTTAGGGCTATCGAAGAAGGAATTTATTTTGGTGTGAGAAATATAGCTTTTCAATTGCCGAAATGATCGGACAGAACTAAGTGTTTTGTTAGGAAATATCGTGTTTGTAACATTCTTATTCAAATAAGGTTTGAGTATTTTTTAAATGTATCACCCAGAATATCTACTAATCACATCAATTCCAATCGAAAAATATGAACTTTGAGGTGTTTGTAAAGAATAATATCAGGCACGTATTCAGCACTATTTTTTTTCAATTGGCTATATCTCTTTAACAGAGCCGAATTCGGAAAAATGGAAAATGAAAAAAAGGTTTCCTTTAGCATCAAGAATATACAGTTATAATATATGTACAAGTCAAAGACTCAGCCTGTATAAAACTTTCAAGATGACGAAGTTGACAAAAATACTATAAAAGAGATCGCATTAAGATTCTACATACTGTGTGAGTATAATCATCAGGAAATCACGACCAAAAAAACCGTTCACTTCAAGCACTTTCGTACAACCCACCCTCGAATGACAGCAACACCTCAAACCTGCAATCAATAAATTTCCTACCTTAAGCTCCAATTCGCTGATGTGCTGCGTCAATTCAGCAACAGCCTGAGTCTTCTCAGCGTCGCTTATCCTCGCGTTCATAAGTTCATCCTTCATCTTACTCTCCAGATCGGAATATCTCCTCTGTTCCTCCAGCAGTCTAGCTGCAGCATCCCTATCTCTCAATTCCGCCGCTTCGAGCTGTTCTCTCTGTTTCTTAATTTGTTCGTCCTGTCTTCTCAGTTGATTTGTGCTGACCTGTACCTGAGTTTCCAGTTCCATAACCTGAAATGTTCGACCTTCAAGATACTGAAATTTGAATGATTGTGGTGAGTGTGTACCTTGAGACGTAACTCTTTTAGTTCTGTGAGGGTTTCCATTTCTCTTATTCTAGTGGTCATGAGTTCGTCTTCTAGTTTTTGCGTTTCGTTGTGCCGATTTTCCCAGAATAGTAGTTTCTTAGGTGTGCTGTGGCTCTCACTGGATTGGTTCTGTTCCCTCTGGTGTTCCTGCAAAAAAAAAGTTCACTACTGAAGAAACTGCGGTTATGGAGAGCAATAACAGTTGTTACTACAAGATTACCAATGAAACACATTTTTCTACCATTGCTACCTGTAAATGCCTCTGCCATTGTGCGCTCAGCTCCCCCACCCTCTGCCTGAGGTCTTTCAAGGACAAGTTAGCCTCAGCCTCTCGCAGTTTAACAGCAATCAGTTCTTCCTGTAGATGAGCTACGCTGTTGTCCGGAGCTGTTTCTCTAAGCGTTTTCTTGTCTTCTTCCAACTCGTGTATCTTTCCTCTGAGTTCTCTGATTAAAGCGTCGTTTTCGGCCTCTCTCAATCTGACTTTAACCAGCTCTTCCTGAAGACATTCGATCATTTCTTCTCGTTGTTGAAGCTGCTCCTGCTTGTGGGATATCTCCTCTATGGAAGATTGTCGGGAAGTGTGCTGGAATTATTCAATTAATCATTAGGAACAAGAAGTATATTGATTTTAATACCGTTTCTTCCATCATGAGGGACAAAGATCTAATTTTTTCGTTTGCCAAACAAAGTTGATGGGTGGTTTCCAAGTGCGTATGCCTTAAAGCATCCAATTCTCTTTGAACACAGAAGGTCGTTTCTTCCTCTTCAGCCCTGCTGACTTGACCTTTCACGAGTCGATCGGCAAGTGCTTTACTTTCTTCTTCCAACATTTCGCACCTGTGTCTCAACTGTTTATTTTCAGTTCTCAGTTTCTGCAAGAATAACGATTTTTTAAGTGCTGCAAAATGTTACATACCTGCGCAAAAAAATTAACGCACATTATGGAAATCTCAAATTTATTCTACAACTGAAGGTGTTCTCAATGATAATTATTTTTATCAGAATTATGCATGCATATGTTATCCACTTTCAACGTTTTTCTTCAATACAGATGTTTTCTCCCAGCAGGAATAAAAAAAGATGATATTATCAGATTTTGAATGTATTGGCTCCATTCTAAAATCAGTTGTTCTCGATCAATTCTAGTGATCAATAGTTTTTGTTTCGTTTGATTTTCTACACTCGATCGCTATGCAACGCGAAACACGCAATTTGACCCAAGAGGAATGTGCCCAAGAGGTAGTTTTGCGAGAAGAAGGGTGGACATACACAAGAATTGCAGAAAGGATTGGAGTTTCCCATACAAGTGTGTCCAGAATATTGCAGCGATTCAGGGAGACAGGTATGAATGTCCGAAGACCCGAACAGGGTAGACCACGGGTAACAACTGCCATTCAAGAACGTTACTTGAGAGTTTCCTCGTTGAGACAACGGTTTGCAACCGCTCGCCTCCTTCAAAATCAGCTTGAGCAAACTGATGAGGTGCAAATTAGCACTCAGACAATAAGAAATCGCCTCAGAGAATATGATTTAAGGCCTCGTGTCGCGGCAAGAGGCCCAGCTCTTAACCCAGCCCATCGAAGGGCGCGTTTGGATTTTGCGAGAGAGCATATCCATTGGGAAGAGGCCGATTGGGAAAGAGTTCTCTTCACAGATGAGTCTAGATTCTTCCTCTACCATTGTGATCGACGTTCCCTTGTATACACACGTCCACATGAAAGATATGCTCAGTGCAATTTCCTGAATACTACTGGTTTCGGGGGAGGATCGATTATGATTATGGTATGGGGTGGAATATCTTTGACTGCTCGCACAGACCTAGCGGTCGTTGATAATGGAGCTATGAATGCTGATAAGTATATAAGGAACATCTTGAAGAGCATGTAGTGCCATTTGCCCCATACATTGGTGAAAATTTCATTTTTATGGACGATAATGCCAGACCCCATCGTGCGCGCATCTTTCAGGAGTACCTTGAAGAGGTTGAAGTCTCTCGAATGAAATGGCCAGCAAGAAGTCCAGATCTCAGTCCGATTGAGCAGGTTTGGGACAACCTCAATAGAAGGCTGAGAAGTTCAGAAAATCATCCAGCTACTCTTAATGACTTAGGAATCCAACTCGGAGAAATCTGGGAAGGATTAGATCAGAAGATTTTAAGATCACTCATTTTGAGTATGAACCGTCTTTGCCGAGCTGTAATTAACGCAAAGGGTGGAAATACCAAGTATCAAATCACTTATCACTTATTGTTCATTTCTCTTCTTTCAAATAAGATTCGGTGAAATCCTGAATTTTTCTTCCATTTAATGTGTCTTGTTTCGTTCAAAACCTTCCCGAGAGAACATAAAAAATAAGTTATAAAGTCAATGTAGAGTTAACTTTCATTAAAATTGAGATTTTCAGAATGTGCGTTAATTTTTTTGCGCAGTGTATTTTGAATTTACCTTCAATTCGGTCATCTCTTCCTGTTCTTTAGTTTTGATAACAATATATTCCTTTTCCAACTTTTTCATCTTCTTAGCATTATATTTCATGGTATACGACAAAGTCATCAAATTGTCTGGATCTGCTTCAGCCCTCTGAGGTAACTCCTTTTGGAAAAACTGAAAATTGGACCAAATCAATAAAGATTTTCAATTCATACAAACTAACTCACCTTCAGCATTCCCTCCATGTCCAAAGACATCAAGTCCTCCTTCCCTAAGGTCAACATAGCCAAGGCCACTTTGAAAATGATCTCCATCCCTTCCGACAAAAATACGTCCATTATCCTACAGGCTAATGGCAGTGTAAGGGTGGTCGTAAACAAGGTGAGGAACCAGCCAGAGGCGTACATCGATGTGTGGAAATTTTGAGATAGAAAATGCTGATTCAAGTCGGGCAGTTGCTCGCAAACGAGACTCTCCAGTTGGAACATGCAAACGCCGAGCTCCGCCATGCTAGGCTTGAACATGTCGCGCATCCTGTAGTCTTGCATCAACTTGACCAGAACCGCAAAGGCTTCTTCTTCCGGCATCTAGAATGAAGGACGTAAGATTTAGGTTTTGCGGCGCAGAAAGTTTTAGGACCGTTGCAGTTTTGGTTATTTGGACAGCTGAAAAAAACGGAGTGATACTGACCTGCATAAGGAGGAGTCCAACAATGAATCCCGATCCTTGGCAATAGCCAACTTCGCGATCGTGTAGGGAATAAGCCTTGATCACATTGAAAAGAGATTCTTGACCTAAGCCGTCTTTTTCTTTGAAGAAATCATGTTCTGGATATGTACGTGCTATGTCTCTCCGTATCACTTTTTCACATGGAGATTTGGTCTGAAAAAAAAAAAAAAATTTGGATTGGTTCTAATGCAGCAGATATAGATACACAACCTATAGCTTATACAGGGAGGCCAAGAGATTGACGTCTAAAAGGAAAAAACAGGTCCCTCGTGTCATGGGCTATTCGAATCACCCCCATGTATGTTATGCTATTTTTCACGGTTTTCGAGTTATGAACTTTTTTATGAACTTTGAGAATTTTGACTTGACCATCTTAAAAAAGATATTAAAAAAAAAGTACAAGACTTCTCTGTGAAATTTTTTTTGTAACTTAATCTCCATGAATTGTACTTTTATACATAAAACAACCAGATTCGTAACTTTGATAAAAATTATGGAAATGTTGGTCTCAAGTTCGAGTGAAGACGAGCTGCGACTGAAGATAAGAGAAGCCGAACGTGTCCTAAGGGAGAACAGGGCAGGTTTTATGCGACTGAAAGAAAATTTTCTAAGAAGGTGTAGAATGTGTATTGAGGCTGGAGGTGACCACTTTGAACACCTACTGTAAATTTTATAAATAAATTTCTTTTTATTTACATTATGATGTGTGATTTATTGCCATACCTTTTTCTTTTTTTTATCTAGAACTTTTCTTGACCCCCATTTAAAGCTAATTTTCATTAATTTTCAGCATTTTCTATCATAACTCGATCAGAAATATCTTAAAATGGCAAAAAATAATTTTGTAGTGAATGTCTAGTTCTTTGATTTTTTCCACCTCGATGACTTTGAAGGCTAATTCTAGCAAAAGTAGAGTTTTAAGTACCATTTTTTATCGATGATTCCAAAAGCTGACTGTTGAGCGCAGTTTTTAAGCATACTAAGAAACCGTGAATTAGCCTTTTTACATTTTTAATTTCGATTCGAAAATTCAGATCATAATCCAATTTACGTAACTTTTTCACTTGAGACCAACATTTCCATAATTTTTATCAAAGTTACGAATCTGGTTATTTTATGTATAAAAGTACAATTCATGGAGATTAAGTTACAAAAAGAATTTCACAGAGAATTCTTGTTTTTTTTTTAATGTTTTTTTAAGATGGTCAAGTAGAAAATTCTCAAAGTTCATAAAAAAATTCATAACTCGAAAACCGTGGAAAAGAGCATAACATACAAATTAATTTTCTAAGAAGAAAAATATTTGGCAACAAAATCCTGAAACAGGTCAATTTTTGTTTCACTTCTACCAAATTTTTATGCATTTTAGAAGGATTTTTGTTGCACCCTGTACATGGTACAGGGTGCACCATCAACCCTCTAAATTTTTTGAATAGGAAAAGTGTCATGTGGTACTTTTTTGGCAAGGACTCTGTATCTTCTTCACAGGCGTGCAGAAATTTTCAAGAAAAAAATTTTTTTTTGAATAATTAGTTAGTTCAAAGAGTTTTTCAGTATGCGCACTTCGTCATGGCTCTTTCTTTGAATTGAAACATTTTATCGAAAAGTTTCAACTTCAGTAGAAACGTACTAATAACATTGCTACGCTATAAAATTCTTTATTAGCGCTTAGAACTAAAAATCTCGCTTATATGCTGGATGGTCCCAAAGCTCAGTTGAAGATGGGAGTGGGTTAAACAAAAACGATATTATTAAGGGGGCGCCAAGTGATTTAATATTCACATCCAGTACACTTGCTCTAGTTGCCGAAAATCACTAAACAAATCTAGATAAATGATCTATAACAATAATTCTAAAGGGGGACTAATTACCTCGAGGTCCTTATACAGGGTGAGTCTCTGACTTGTACATATATTTTAACTGTAGATTCCTCCCATCAAAAGAAACACTTTTTTCCATACCATTTTTCAAAATTCGGTTTCGTTTGGAAGATACAGGGTGTCGAAAATCCATTCAATTAACACTGTTCTTTCCATATATTCGGAACCGACATTTCGAATGAACTGAATTTTGGTTGATTGTTTACTCTATTCATGGTGCATATTCCTCAATTGAAACTTATTTCATATTTCTCCTGCTAAAAAAGTTACAGAATAGTCGACTTATAAATTCACGCAAAAATACCATAAAACCACTTGAAAAAGATGAACGGTTCACATTAATTATTTTAGAAAACAAAAGTATTCCTATATTTTTTCAATAAAACGCGTCGTTCTCAAGTTATTCCTAATTGTATAAGATTGAATTAGAGGAAAAAATCATGAATTTCAAGAATAATCTGAATGCCGTCCTGAGTCAAATCTCATCGAATATTATTTCTTCTCTGGTCTCTCAACAAGTTACCAACGTTGTCAGAATGTTTATCAACTTTGTCAAGACTAAAATCTCTATGATGAAAAAACGTTTGATGTAGAGACATGTAATAATAAAATTCCACATTCGTGGGACATAAAATTGAATTCTAAGAAGCATGAAATTATACATTTCATAGGCCGTTTCTATTTGAAATTCATTGCTACCGGTCCTTCAGCAAAATATCTATCGAAACAATATAACTCGACACCAGAACGACACTACTATTACATCAATTCACTGAAAGTCATTTACATAATCATCACCTGTTTGCTTTATTCTCTGTGAATAAATAGAGCGTGAACTTCGTTTATGCCGTGTATGGGATCACTGACCAACGTTTTAGGTTGGACTGGTTGGAGCACAGAACAACGGTTTGTCTTTGTCTTGCGCGGCGGCTACATCCACGGCCTTCTGAAGGGAAGAGTAGGCCGTGGCGACTGAAATTAAGAACGTAGCGCTATATTGGCGAGAATCAGAACTACTCGTTTGGCATTTTCAATGAGCAACGCCTAGACGCCTTTAGCGATTGTGATAGTTCATCCGCTAACGATAGGGGACGTACTACTTTCTTGAGTTCGCATTGTTTGAAGAGAAAATCGGCAATCTGGCATCGTCTTCTCTAGAGTTCTGTGGGTGAATTGAATATCACAGAGGATGGATATGGTTAGGTCATTGACACCGAACCATATGACTTTGTAAGTATCAAAACTCCTCGACTTTCGAAAAACCACCATCTAATTGAAGAATGCGCAGAAAACAACAATCTCAGTAGTCTTCACGTGAATCAAATTCACTTATCACCGTATTTCAGTTCCGAAATCCTCGAATAAAATCCCTAACCAATATAAATCCTCATCCTTGTCCCACAAATCGAAATTTTCAAAATTGCATCTCGTTCCCACACCGCAGGCGACACAACAGGTTTCCCGACAAGAAAACATATTTTCCCCCAACCTCGTCGTAATACAGTGGCGTGACTAGGATCAGGGATCGGAAAATTAGCATTCGCAAAATCCGAACATACCTACTTAAGATCATAACTGAAGCGCAGTGTTTCACACATTCTAATTTTTCACGTGAGGGGGTTGAAAGTTGTGCATGAACAAAACTGTATTGGTCGACTTTCATTCGGCGACAAATTTCATCAGGTACCATCGTCTCGAAGTAAATGAGCCATGACAAAGTGCACATACTGAAAACCTCTTTGAACTAACAAATTTTCCAAAAAAAAATATTTCTTGAAAATTTCTGCACGCCTCTGTAAAGAAGATACAAAGACCTTGCCAAAAAAGTACCAAATGACCCACTTTCCCTATTTAAAAAAATTTAGAGGGTTGATGGGGATGGCCCAGGGTGCAACAAAAATCCTTCAAAAATGCATATAAATTTGGTAAAAGTGGCACAAAAATTGACCTGTTTCAGGATTTTGTTGCCAAATAAACTGCTCCACATGAGTTAGGGATATAAATAATAATAAACTGCTAATTTCCACAAAATTTTGTGGAAATTAGCAGTTTATTATTATTTATTTAAAATGAATTTCCATCAAGTGAAGACCGAATCAATCAAATAGTTAGGGATATCTTAAATTGCAGAAAAATTGATTGAATATAGTTAAAATGAGATTTTTGTAAATTCATATTAATATGATTTCAGGTTGCAAATTAATTTAAGCCCGTGGGTCTGCAGCGTATACAGGGTGGTAAAGAAAAATCGAGTAAAATAACGAAATTTTATTCCCAGAGAATTCAAGCATTTTAAGACTATCAATACAATGTATGATGTATGGCCTCCACGGGCATCAATAACAGCTTGACATCTTCTTTGCATACTACACATGAGATTGTTGAACATTTCTTGGGGAATTTAGTTCCACAAACGGGACAGAAGCTCTCTCAGATCATTTAAGGATTCTGGGGTAGGTTGATGATCATCTAATCTTCTTTGGAGCATATCCCATGCATGTTCTATGCGATTCAAATCTGGTGAGTGCGGAGGTATTGGTAAATGTGGAATACCAAGCTCCTCGCGCGCATTCTCAACTATGGCTGCACGGTGCGGTCTAGCGTTATCGTTTAGAAATTGAAAAGTTTCACCAATAGCAGCGTGAAAATTTGGCACTACATTGTCAATGACATGCTCCCTATAGTGTAAGGCGGTCATATTCCCAGGACAAATGTGTAGATCTGTGCGCCCGTTGAAACATATCCCGGCCCATACCATAACACTACCCCCTGGGATGGACTTCTTGGACATAGCGACGATTACGGGGTATGCGTGGGATTGTCCATACCCTTATTCTTCGAGAATCTGAAAATAGTCCACATCTGGATTCATCAGTGAAAAGGACACTACGCCATTGATCGTTCCAATCGATATGTTGCCTTGCCCATTCCAGTCTTTGACGCTTATGGTCACGTGTTAATGGAACTCCTCTTAATGGACGTCTAGAACCTAGATTCACCTCTCTCAAACGTCGTCTGATGGTTTCGATGGAAACTTGGACCCCGTCTGCATTTTGAAGAGTATTCCGTAGCATTCTACACGTAGATATAGGGTTTCTTCTCGCCGAAACGGTGATGAAACGATCCTGAGCAGGTGTTATTTTTTGTCGCCCACCAAGCCTTGGTCTTTCCAACACGGAACCTATCTCCCTGAATCTATTCCAAAGTCGAGATATCACACTTTGGATGACTTGGCTTCTTTCCGCTACAACAACCTGAGTTAGGCCACCCTGTAGCATTCCGATAGCCCAATTAGCCACAGCGTGTGTTAATTTACGTCTTGGAATTTTCAGAAAACTCGTTTCAAATCGAAGCCGTTGATAAACTGACTTCATTTCAAAATAAGAACATTCATGAAGCATATGCAAAGAACCAAACTTCAGAAAAAAGGCGACCAGATTGACGAAATGTCTCATACTGATTTTTATTGGATTGATTCAAGTTGATATTGAGTTTTAAACGATTTTACAGCGATTTTCTCGAAGAAAACATACTTTTAAAAACGATTGAATACGATATCCCTAACTCTTGTGAAGCAGTACATTTTTCTTCTGAGAAAATGAATTTGTTCCATAATTTTGACGTGCACTGTAGTATAGTGCAAAGAGAAACTGTCCACACGACAACAATCCCATTGATAATTTGTGAGATTTCGTTAAATTGAGGTTCAGTTGTGTGTATTCCTGGAAGAGTTTAATTCTTACCTTTATATATTCAGCGTATAGTTTTTTTTCGGGGGCTTCAGTAGCAGAACACAGAAGTTGCCATACGATGGCCCTGAAATGTACGGGAATCCCCCTCCTCACCAATTCCCTCACTTGACCATTGTGCTTTTTCCAGTTGTTCTCCCAGTCGTTCACAATTCTACCCCACATGGTCCACAGATCCTCCTCGCCACCTCCATCTTCTGACCGATCTTGAGTTGAACTTGTTCCTGGGTGAAAAAAAAATAGATTCGTTACAGTCAGGTTTGTCTACTGCAGAGAAGAAACAGATTCGATGTAATCCTATTCAGCAAAAATGGACCACTGTCAAAAACTTTGACAGTAGCCGTCAAAGAAATGGTATACAAAAATGATCTCGACTTTTTATGGTTCTGATTACGCAATCTGAACCAAATTTTGCACGTATACTCCATTCACTTTTATTTAATCACATAGGAGGTCATGGTTTCGTTTTCAGGAGTTGGTGCCCTGATGAAAAGCACAGAACATATGATGAAAAGTCAGTGCGCGCACAGAAAATATTGTTAATGACAAAACGACGTTGCCAGTTTCTTTGTTTACATCAAAGTAAAAGTATCAAAGATATTCCACATTTTGTTAGGTCTACAAATTGTTCGCAGATTTTTGGTATTTAATCGATATTTGCAGGTGAGTTTTTCGTCGAATATCCAAGATTAACGTATGTTTATTGTTTTTAGCACCAGTTTAGAGCGTGAGGACGATTTTCAAGACCAGGACGAATGTTTACATTTCGAGGTTGAAGGGGTACACGGGAATTTCGTTGAAAAAGCTGTTATTTGGACAGATATCGCAGTAGATGGATCGGATGGAGCCTCGAGAGGTCGATTAGGATGATATTTTTCAGGTTTTCCAAGAAATTTGGCGATATCTGAGCAGATTTGCAAAAGTTAGGTACCTCACTAATGAGGTGGAACTTAGACCTAATTCTCCTATAAGAAACGCCTTTCAAAGGTCGAGATGGTGAAAAATGTATTCTTTAGATGTTGTTTGAACAAACGCAGCCGAGTTTTATACCCCAACATTGATTTTAAGAAAGTTATCAACAAAATAAAATTGACCTAATTCTTGATTCTTGTAATTACCCATCAATTCATCTTATATCTTTTGGCTGATTTTTTTTAATGAATTCTTGATTAGAATCAACAATTGATGTCGTCAAGTCTTGAACTTCCAGTTCAAGAGGATAATAAACATTAAATCTTCACAAGCATGCATATGAAAATTATGTGAAAGCAATGCAATTTTCTTCCATGGCGAAAAATAATATATTTCAACAGTGATCTCTTGTACTTTTCATGCAAATAACTAGAAAAGGAATCCTTTCTATCAATTCATATAAACGTTAATTATTTTCGTGCATCACATCTTTTCCAATTCATTCATTTTCCGAATAAATTCACATTCTGAGAAATACGCTAAGAATGTAGAAAGGGCAACATAATGTTGATTTGGAACATAAAAATATTTTGAAAAAGGTCATAACTTCGATACAGAGTGGAATGTGTCAAATTTCCAAGGCCAGAGTTGTGATTTTATAATTGTGAATGGAGAAAAAATGCAAAATTTCATCTCGATCGAATTCGTGGTTTGGACATTATCAGGTAAACAAACAAACTTGACCGCGTCATTCGACAACCGAAACTACCTACCACGAAGAAGTTTTTAGGTTCGAGAATTATCGTGTTTATGGCCGGACGGACAGAATTGTGTTTGACCCCGAATTCTGAATCAGTGAGTCGAACACAGTTGTTTGGTGGAACCATAAATTGTCCAAGATTGCAATAATTTATTCTACATAATCCCACCGCAGTAAAATAAAAACAGTGAAACGTAAATATGTATTCCAATCTTTTATTAGGTAGTTATCGACCTATTCCATCAATTCATAGTTTAAAAAAATGGTAAACTGAAAAGGGAAACGAAATTGAAAACTCACTCAATTTGTGGCCTTTATCCTTATTCCTTTTTTTGTGCACCTTTATCTTAATACCCATTTTTGAAATTTTTTTTACTGCTAAACCCCGTTCACCAAAACAACTATTTTCTTGCACTTCGCAGACACCGTTCTTGTTTCAACAGTCCATCGGATTTCTCTAGCTATGCCAACTGGCCAATTTTGTCTATCGCAGGTATTTTTCTACACTTCTCAGCGGGAGATGCAATTATTTGTCTACTCTCTCAGTGATTATTGAAAGAAGAGAGGGGAGGGGTTGGTTTTGGGATACAACGAAACTATTCGAAGCCCTGCGTAAACAACCAAGAATGATAAGAAACTACCTTGAAAGTTGAAGTTTTACCCTAGGTACCATTGGGATATTCAATTAAGGTACTTTTTTTTACGGGGTCGTAGCAAGTAGGTCCAACTATAGAGTTTTTCACGTTCATATGTATAGAAAACTTGTGGTGCAAGTTTACTTAAAAAATTTATATCTACGAATAAAAATTTTAGAGATCATCTATTATACTTTATTATTACTTTATTAAAATCCATGAATTTCAAAACGGATACAGAACATCTAGCCTCATTATAGATCTACAGGGTGTCCCGGAAAATGTGGGAAATCTCTCTGATTCAGATAGAACATAAAAAAATAAGATGACAAGTTCCCACAATTTTTTTTTCCTAGCGGCCCTCCCTACGAAGATACGACCTCCTAAATGACGCCACTGGAAATTCATTTTAGTGGAATAAATTTCAAACTACTTGATATAATTTTATGAAAATTTGATATGATTAATAGTAGTGAGGACCTCTTAAATTACCGCACTCAAATTTAAATTAGCTTGTTCAGTTTACCAGGGGCGGACTAGGTTGTACATTTTAATGCTTACATTTTCAACACCCTGTATGATAAGGAGTCGAAAAAATCAAATTTGGATAGCTTGAACATTAAGCTAAAAAAAGGTACTCTTGTTTATTGTCGATAAAATGAACCGTTTTCGAAAAACAAAATTACAAAGATTCTTAACTATGCAGTTATGGCATAGAAAGAAACGTAAAAAAAAATATTTTTTAGAAAAAATTCATGGATTTTTTCTGGAATTCTTCCCATCATGCTTCTTATAGTGTTCTCAGTCACCATCTGGAATGCTGTCGTCCACATTTGCTCGAATTCCGCTAATGTTTTCGTTGATTTCTTAGTTTTCTTCAATTCTCTTTTTACCAGGGCCCAATATCTTTCGATTAGCCTGAGTTCTGGACAATTTGGCGGATTGGCCTCTTTGGGGACAAAAACCACCTCATTAGCTTCTTACCATTCCTTGGTGGCCTTGCTGTAGTGGCATGAAGCTAAATCTGGCCAAAAGATTGTTGACACATCGTGCTCACGTAAAAATGGTAAAAGTGGCTTCTTCAAGCATTCCTCGATGTATATCTTCGACTCAACAGAGCCTTGGCCAACGAAAAATTTGCTCCTTTTCCCACAAGTACAAATTGCTTGCCAAACCAGGAATTTTTTAGGAAACTTTGCTTGTTTCTTCACGCGAAATTGTTCGTCAACATTTCCACGAGAATCTGCAGTATAAAATTCCTGACCAGGAAGTTGCGAGAAATCAGCCAAGACATAGGTTTCGTCGTCCATCACGCAACAGGAAAAATTTTTCAAGAAATCTTTTTTTAATTTCTTTGCTCTGATTTCGCTTCTTGATTCTTCACAGAGTTCCTGTCTGGCACTTTCTGCACTTTGTATGTTCTAAGCCCACAACTCGACTTGATTTTCTGAACGGTTGACTGCGAATAACCCAATATTTGGGCCACTTTCCGTCCTGAAAGGTTAGGATTCTTCTGAAAAAGCTGATGGCTTTCTTCACTTTTTTAGGGCTATGAAACCTCTTTTTCCTCCCGGTTCCTTCCTTGCGGTTAATTGTAAGATCTTCGTTGAAGCGCTTAACAACTCTTGATACCGTTTCCGGACGAACGCGAGCCTCTTTTGCGATTCTTTTGAAGCTGCATTTTTGATTATTTTGAAAAAGTTTCACTATAAATTCTCGTGTTTTCACTTCGCTTCAAATTTTGCGACAGAGAATTGGAATATCTATGAAGTAAATGTTCCACATGTTTCTGACGTTCATAACAAATCTAACTATGATCAAATTTTGATTTTTTCTCAATTGGTTCAAGAGATATAGGCGTTTTCGTGATAGCGAATTTATTCTCGTTCAGTCCTTATGAAATTTTTTTTTCATTTGTTATAGAAAAAGAACAAAATGGCCGCTCCAAAATGGCCGCTCCAAAATGGCGGATGAGTTTTGTAATTATGATCCGATCCTATTCGAAATTGGTATTTGGGGGTTTTCTGGTTCGGAAATTACGATTCTTCAAAATTGAGGAACTTAGGATGGCGGATGAGTGTTGTTATCAGAAAAGCTTGGCTTTAAAAATGTTTCTTCACAAAAGCTTGTTTCACCATGAAAATTAATGAATAAATAAGATGAATTCGGAGTATTCCGATACATTTGTCTGTATATTTATTTGAAATAAAGACGTGTTATGTTATATTTATGAATTATGATTCTTTCTGTTGGGTCTTGCAGTTTATTGAAAAAGTCGGATGTATATTAGATTATTTCGTTTCATTCGAGTTCGGTAATATGCGGAAAATAATTATTTGGATGATTTGTGTGAAATTCGAATAAAAGAAATCGGTAGAACAATAATTGTAGACCTCGAATCCGCCAGTGAATCTAACCCCTCTACCTCCTGTTATGGAGGTTGATACAAGGATACAAATTGATTGGATCTCAAAGGAATAATGCGAATGGAAACATTAAATCCCAAATACTCAGTTTCTGTCTGCAAAGCCATACTTCTCGACCAAAATGTAGGTTTGTTGAGTTAGGGCTTGTAGAGTTACACCTCGTAGAGTTGAGGGCTTGGCTCTACGTGAGATCTGAATCGTATCTCACGTTGACGAAGTAGCCAAGTAGTCAAAAGCATTAAAAAGATCATACCAATGATGTGGGAAGCTGAAAGCATTATTGCTGATGCCTATTATGAACATTGGTCCTTCTGGCCATTACCTGCTGACGAAAATCCATGGAAATAACTGAGAACATCTGCGGACATTTCGTCTGCCCAATCGTTCCATAGAAATAAAACACCTCACACGACACGCATAAAAATTACAACGATACACCTCAAAACAATCTTATCACCTTATCGCCTCAAATAGAGAACAATGTTTACGCAATGGACTCAAAACAATCGCTGTAAGGTGCATCATGGCATCGAAAATCACACAGGTACAGTTACTAATATTATTCTATTGCGACATGACAATCGTAGTAATGCTTCGGTTCACTAAATTGTTTATGCTATTGACATTGCCAAATTATATTTTCACCTTCATTGTCTCGGAGATACATATTAGCAGGACTTGGTCGTTGAGAACTGGCAACGTGGTGGGAACGGTACCTTTATTTCGATTCAAGCTTAGTTTGTTATTATCGACAGGTTACCACATATGGTAGATGTAAATGAACTATATTATTGCAATTTTGCCAAGGACGTAGGTACCTTATGCCTGTTCTCTGTGAATATAATACAGGTGACGTGTTCAATGAATTGAACAGGTTTTTTACTAAGCGCGAATATAGTTTCCTTCCGTTATTTTCATGCATGCAGCATTATGGTCAGCTTGAAAGCATTGGCAGGTGAAAATCTGAACTATGCTAGTAAGCGCTCTGGGATGTCTTTTATTGAACTCAGCGACCTCGAGAACCTACATTTTGATACCAAAGTCGGATATAGCCCTCCTAAGTAAAGAATTTTTTCAGTTTTATTTTTTCGATATTTCATTTTCGAGTTTTGTTCAGACGCTCACAGCACTCAAAGTATAGGTGATACTGATCAGCTAAATGGATTTTCTGCATGATTCGAATGGATAGTAGATCTTCAAGATTGATTGGATTCTCCAGGGATTCCTTGGTGATGTCAAATATAGTGGTTTTGGGGGGTCCCTTTGTGATTTTTCATCCAAAATTTGAAAATTTTAAAATCGCTCTCATATTTAGGACAGAGGTACTTGGAGATATGCTGATTAACATAATGCAAACCAATGGTGGATACGACAAGAGGAACGGAAGCTATGACAGTTTGAAATTTCCAATTTTTCAAAAAATGCCATTTGACAGGTGAAAATCTAAACTATGCTAGTTAGCGCTTTGGAATGTTTTTTATTGAATTCAGCGACCTCGAAAACCTACATTTTGATACCAAAGTCGGCTATGCAGGGTGGCCAAGAGATTGACGTCAAAAAGGAAAAAACAGGTCCCTCGTGTCATGGGCTATTCGAATCACCCCCATGTATGTTATGCTATTTTTCACGGTTTTCGAGTTATGAATTTTTTTATGAACTTTGAGAATTTTCGACTTGACCATCTTAAAAAAGATATTAGAAAAAAAGTACAAGACTTCTCTGTGAAATTCTTTTTGTAACTTTATCTCCATGAATTGTACTTTTATACATAAAATAACCAGATTCGTAACTTTGATAAAAATTATGGAAATGTTGGTCTCAAGTGAAAAAGTTACGTAAATTGGATTATGATCTGAATTTTCGAATCAAAATTAAAAATGTAAAGAGGATAATTCACGATTTCTAAGTATGCTTAAAAACTGCGCTCAACAGTCAGCTTTTAGAATCATTGATAAAAAATGGTACTTACCACTCTACTTTTGCTAGAATTTGCCTTCAAAGTCATCGAGGCGGAAAAAATCAAAGAACTAGACATTTACTACAAAATTATTTTTTGCCATTTTAAGATATTTCTGATCAAGTTATGATAGAAAATGCTGAAAATTAAGGAAAATTAGCTTTAGATGTTGGTCAAGAAAAGTTCTAGATAAAAAAAGAAAAAGGTATGGCAATCAATCACACATCATAATGTAAATAAAAAGAAATTTATTTATAAAATTTACAGTAGGTGTTCAAAGTGGCCACCTCCAGCCTCAATACACATTCTACACCTTCTTAGAAAATTTTCTTTCAATCGCATAAAACCTGCCCTGTTCTCTCTTAGGACACGTTCGGCTTCTCTTATCTTCAGTCGCAGTTCGTCTTCACTCGAACAATCTCGGGCGTAAACAATTTCTTTGAAATAATCCCAAACGAAAAAATCGATGGGATTAAGGTCAGGTGGACGTGGGGGCCCCTTGATTGGTCGACTGCGTCCGATCCATCTGTTTGGGTATCGTTCAATAAGTGGCCCCCACGTTCACCTGACCTTAATCCCATCGATTTTTTCGTTTGGGGTTATTTCAAAGAAATTGTTTACGCCCGAGATTGTTCGAGTGAAGACGAACTGCGACTGAAGATAAGAGAAGCCGAACGTGTCCTAAGAGAGAACAGGGCAGGTTTTATGCGATTGAAAGAAAATTTTCTAAGAAGGTGTAGAATGTGTATTGAGGCTGGAGGTGGCCACTTTGAACACCTACTGTAAATTTTATAAATAAATTTCTTTTTCTTTACATTATGATGTGTGATTTATTGCCATACCTTTTTCTTTTTTTTATCTAGAACTTTTCTTGACCAACATCTAAAGCTAATTTTCCTTAATTTTCAGCATTTTCTATCATAACTTGATCAGAAATATCTTAAAATGGCAAAAAATAATTTTGTAGTAAATGTCTAGTTCTTTGATTTTTTCCATCTCGATGACTTTGAAGGCTAATTCTAGCAAAAGTAGAGTGGTAAGTACCATTTTTTATCAATGATTCTAAAAGCTGACTGTTGAGCGCAGTTTTTAAGCATACTAAGAAACCGTGAATTAGCCTTTTTACATTTTTAATTTTGATTCGAAAATTCAGATCATAATCCAATTCACGTAACTTTTTCACTTGAGACCAACATTTCCATAATTTTTATCAAAGTTACGAATCTGGTTATTTTATGTATAAAAGTACAATTCATGGAGATTGAGTTACTAAAAGAATTTCACAGAGAAGTGTTGTACTTTTTTTTCTAATATCTTTTTTAAGATGGTCAAGTCGAAAATTCTCAAAGTTCAAAAAAAAATTCATAACTCGAAAACCGTGAAAAATAGCATGACATACATGGGGGTGATTCGAATAGCCCATGACACGAGGGACCTGTTTTCTCCTTTTTGACGTCAATCTCTTGGCCACCCTCTATAGCCCACCTAAGTGGAGAATTTTTTCAGTTTTATTCTTTCGATATTTCATTTTCGAGTTTTGTCCAGACGCTCACAACACTCAAAGTATAGGTGATACTGATCAGCCAAATCGATTTTCTGCATGATTCGAATGGAAAGAAGATCTGCAAGAGCACACCGATAGAGTGAAAAATTCTTTGACTGGAATCACATAAACAACATTTCCTTACTGAATAAAGTTTCTTCAGGAAAAAAAAAACATAGGCAATGTCGATCCCACAATTCATACGAATCTAACGACACCTCATATGTTAAAATTCATCAAGGCGTTCGAGCTTTAGAGCGTGAAAAAAAATAGACATACACTCGAAAAACACTACCCTCCTCCAGGAGCATTCGAGTAGAAAAAAATTAATCGTGGAGAAAGACTTGCTGCTGATTAAAAAAATCGAGTATTTTTTGTTGTTACCAACCTGACGTGAGGGAGATCTGCGAGGTGTCGGAACTCTTCCTGGAGTGTCCCGATTGGCCGGAGGCGCCGCTCAGCGAGTTGAGCGACTTGGCGTCCGACTCGATGATGCGGTTTGCCTCCTCCAGCTTGGCTAGGAGCTCCAGCTCTGTGCCGCTGACGTTCACCGAGTTGTTGTTCTCTTTGACGGGGCTAGTGTTGCAGGACGTGCCAGTATCCAGCCTCATGGTGCTGCCGACATCGAGGCGTCTCTTGTAGATGGCCCCATCGGATGGTTCGGCCACAAGGCAACTGAGCGATCCCCCGTTCCTGAAACAAGGAGGAAGGTCGATTTTAGCGGGATCGTTAGTGTTCGTTTGACAGCTGTCAAAATAAGACAAGTATCTGACAATTCGAGATCGGAATCTACCCAGACAATTTCAAGTCTCTAGGGTCGCTCGTTCGAGAGTTATCGTATTTACAACCGGAGAGACATACGTGAATTTTACCACGGATTCGTCAGCAGTGAATCAAAACTAGTCGATTGCTTCAAGTTGAAATCAGAGCTGTGATAAATAGGGCTATTTTTGGTGAATTCAGCGTCCTCGAATACCTTTATTCAGATATCAAGATTGTTTGGGGGGTCCTACCATAGAAATCATAATATATACTTACTCTAGAATGCTAATTCCTTCTAGTTCCGCAGCGAAAAACGTGCCGCATAGGCAACTGATTCACAATGTGCGCATGCTCACCATTAGGAAATTTCACGTAGAACGATGCCAAGTCCCTAAATGTTTTGTCGGTTCTATTTTAAGTTCAATATAATTAAACAATAAAAATATTCCATTGAGTAACAAACTTATTTTAAAGCTCATGCGTGACTTCCTACGACTATTAGACACATTAATATCATAAGTGAATTGCAATATTTGTGGAATTGGTGAGAAAATTAGAGCAGTAATGTAGTAGGTTTCACTAAATAGATATAGACCGTGCAACACCGCTTTTTCTGTCTCATGGCAAATGACTTTGAAATGACCTTAGTGAAAGTCTAGGCAGGTACGGGTCAGTGTCAGTCTGCAGCCACAGTTTAGTTTACTGCATAGACAAACTAGTTTACTGGTGCGTAACTGTTATTTTCGTCTTTGATATTCTTCGTGTGCATTTTGCTTTCGTTGTGTGATGTGTCCGATTTGGATTTTTTCGTATCCGATAAACAATGAACTGTATAGTGTTGTGGTGTCCATGTCTTGACCCGTTCATTTCCCACTTAAGTAGGTATGTAAACTATGTGCACCTTTTCATTCATATAAACTGTTAAAAATTTATGATTTACGCTTTGCTTTTCATTCGATTGACACATATCTATCCACTCGCACCATGAGATTGGTTCTTTATAAAGCAAAAGAACGCAATTCATTATGAAAAATCATGAAATCTTGTGAGTAAATCATCTTTTAATGGATAATTCGAACTCGAAAATAAAATATGTTGAAGTAAAACTTTGCAGTTTCATTCAGATAACAGATTGATTTTGGAATATACTCGGAACTCAAAAAGACAAATGACTTGAAGAATGAATGTAGGTATCAGAATTCACTCATGAAACGATGCAGAGTAACGCATTGGCAGATGTACAATACATTTTCATGTTTCCACTATTTTCAGGAACACCGAAGAATAGAACTGTCCTTAAGGGATATATCAGTATATTTTGCTCATTTGATTTTTTTTTCTGCTCTTTACCAAAAGATTCGTTGTTTGTTAACCAGAATTCGTCTTCCTTGATCCTTGAATTAATTTTATACCGAAACCGGGTTTTTTCAACGCCTGAAGAGGTTTTGGAATAATGAAAGATTTTCAGCTTATCTTCCAGTCGCTGATGATTCCAAATTTACCATTCAAATAGCTGTTGAAAATTATCAATATGTTCAAAACAACTACATAGTGTCGAATACTTATTATGAATTGATTAAATTCAACTGCAACAATAGCAGCATAAAATTTTATTGAAGCCGACCCTGTTCAGAAACAACCTGATGGCACGTATGCGCATTATGGACCACACTGAAATTTTTACAACACTTCGGTCCAATTGATTTAGCATTCTAGAAAAAATATATGTAATATGATTTCTATGGGTCCTACCCCTTTGTCATTTTTCACCCCAAAAATTGAGATTTTCGACATCGATTTCATTATGCCTAGAGAAACTTTGGGCCACGCTGATCAACAATATACCATTTCAATGTTGATGCGATCACAAAAGCGGTAGCTATGAAGTTTTGAAATTTCCAATTATTAAAAAAATGCTATTCGGTAGGTGAAAATCTAAACTATGATAGATAGCTACTCGAATTATTTCGTATTGGATTCAGCGTCCTCGAAAACCTATACTTTGGTACTAAACTTGTCCATACAGTCCCTATTTCAATAACATTTAATTTGTTTTATTTTTTCCAAAATTCATTTTTGAGTTTTGTTCTGACGCTCAGAGCACCCAAAAAATAGGTGATACTGATCAGCCTTATGGATATTCTGCATGATTCGAAAGGATAGTAGATCATCATTTTGAAAAACAATACTTTGGATTTGTCAGGATTTCTTGGTGATGACGAATGTGGTGTTTTTGGGGGGGTCTTATCCCTTTGTAATTTTTCACCCGAAAAATTGAGATTTTCGATATCGATTTCATTATGCTCAGAGATACTCTAGGTCTAGACAATGCTGATAAACAATATACAAACAAAAAGTGGATAGGATCACAAGAGCGGAAACTATGACAATTTGAAATTTCGAATTTTGAAAAAATGCCATTTCGCAGGTGAAAATCTAAACTATGATAAATAAGGATTCGAATTGTTTTAATTGAATTCAGAGTCCTCGAAAACCTATATTTTGATACCAAACTTGCCCATATACCCCTTCTTTAAGTGGAATTCCAATTGTTTTATTTTTTCCATAATTCATTTTCGACTTTTGTTCTGACGCTCAGAGCACTAAAAAAAGAGGTGATACTGACCATCCAAATCGATTTTCTGCATGATTCGAATGGAAAGTAGATCTTTAAGATTGAAAAACGGCTTTAGATTCTCCAAGGATTCCTTGGTGATGCCAAATATAGTGTTTTTGGGGGGTCTTATCCCTTTGTCATTTTTCATCCAAAATTTGAAATTTTTAAAATCGCTCATATTTGGCACAGAGGTACTTTGAGATATGCTGATCAACATAATGCAAACCAATGGTGGATAAGACAAGAGGAACGGAAGCTATGATAGTTTGAAATTTCCAATTTTTCAAAAAATGCCATTTGACAGGTGAAATTCTAAACTATGTGAGTTAGCGCTCTGAAATGTTTTTAATTAGATTCAGCGACTTCGAAAACCTACATTCTGATACCAAAGTCGGCTATATAGCCCTCCTAAGTAAAGAATTTTTTCAGTTTTATTTTTTCGATATTTCATTTTCGAGTTTTGTTCAGACGCTCACAGCACTCAAAGTATAGGTGATACTGATCAGCCAAATGAATTTTCTCCATGATTCGAATGAATAGTAGATCTCTAATATTAAAAAACGACTTTGGATTCTCCAGGGATTCTTTGGTGAAGCCAAATATAATGTTTTTGGGGGGTCTCACCCCTCTGTTAATTCACACCCAAAATTTGATATTTTTAAAATCGCTCATATTCAGTACAGACGTACTTTGAGATATGCTGATCAACATAATACAAACCAAGGGTGGATATGACAAGAGGAACGGAAGCTATGACAATTTGAAATTTCCAATTTTCCAAAAAATGCCGTTTGACAGGTGAAAATCTAAACTATGCTAGTTAGCGCTCTGGAATAATTTTCATTGAATTCAGCGGCCTCGAAAACCTACATTTTGATACCGAAGTCGGCCATATAGGACTCTTAAGTGGATAATTTTTCCAGTTTTATTTTTTCGATATTTCATTTTCGAGTTTTCTTCAGACGCTCAGATCACTCAAAGTATAGGTGATACTGATCAGCCAAATGGATTTTCTGCATGATTCGAATGGATAGTAGATCTTCAAGATTGAAAAACGACTTTGGATTCTCCAAGGATTCCTTGGTGATGTCAAATATAGTGTTTTAGGGGGGTCTTACCCCTTTGTCATTTTTCACCCAAAATTCGAAATTTTCAAAATCTCTCATATTTAGCAACGAGGTACTTTGAGATATGCTGATCAACATAATACAAATCAATGGTGGATACGACAAGAGGAACGGAAGCTACAACAGTTTGAAATTTCCAATTTTTCAAAAAAGGCCATTTGACAGGTGAAAATCTAAACTATGTGAGTTAGCGCTCTGGAATGTTTTTCATTGGATTCAGCAACCTCGAATACCTTCATTTCGATACCAAAGTCGGCTATATAGCCCTCCTAAGTGGAGAATTTTTTCAGTTTTATTTTTTCGATATTTCATTTTCGAGTTTTGTTCAGACGCTCACTGCACTCAAAGTATAGGCGATACTGATCAGCCAAATGGATTTTCTGCATAATTCGAATGGAAAGTAGACCTTCAAGATTGAAAACGACTTTTTATCCGCCAGGGATTCCTTGTTGACGACCAATATAGTATGGACCTGATTTCCCTCAGACTTCCACAAAGAAAATTCACATTTCCTTCAATAACATTTTAGAAGCAGGAATAAGGTTACATAAAGAATTCAATTTGGATCAGATGTCGTAAAATGGAGGTTGTAAAGAAAATAGATTCTCGGAAAGGTTTCTTCCTTGTTGTTCCTGGCAACAGATTTTATTGGTTCAGATTTTATTCACTGCACACGAGAACCTCGTTGGTTAATGGTTCTTTCTAGTTAGGACGTTTTCTGGCACAACTCTGTCTGAAAAAATCAGCAGATTTTCAGTTTTGGCATCGGTTTAATTACAAGAAATCATAAAATTGGAGTTTCATTAGTGAATCACTCATTATGTTTAACTTTCATCAAAAAGTCAGTACTGCATTTGTAAAAAGCTACCATTTAATTTGTACAGGGTTCACGTCGATCAACTTGGGTAATTTATAATACACTGCGCAAAAAAATTAACGCACATTATGGAAATCTCAAATTTATTCTACAACTGAAGGTGTTATCAATGATAATTATTTTTATCAGAATTATGCATGCGTATGTTATCCACTTTCAACGTTTTTCTCCAATACATATGTTTTCTCCCAGCAGGAATAAAAAAAGATGATATTATCAGATTTTGAATGTATTGGCTCCATGCTAAAATCAGTTGTTCTCGATCAATTCTAGTGATCAATAGTTTTTCTTTCGTTTGATTTTCTACACTTGATCGCTATGCTTCGCGAAACACGCAATTTGACCCAAGAGGAATGTGCCCAAGCGGTAGTTTTGCGAGAAGAAGGGTGGACGTACACAAGAATTGCAGAAAGGTTTGGAGTTTCCCATACAAGTGTGTCCAGAATGTTGCAGCGATTCAGGGAGACAGGTATGAATGTCCGAAGACCAGGACAGGGTAGACCACGGGAAACAACTGCCATTCAAGAACGTTACTTGAGAGTTTCTTCGTTGAGACAACGGTTTGCAACCGCTCGCCTCCTTCAAAATCAGCTTGAGCAAACTCATGAGGTGCAAATTAGCACTCAGACAATGAGAAATCGCCTCAGAGAATATGATTTAAGACCTCGTGTCGCGGCAAGAGGCCCAGCTCTTACCCCAGCCCATCGAAGGGCGCGTTTGGATTTTGCGAGAGAGCATATCCATTGGGAAGAGGCCGATTGGGAAAGAGTTCTCTTTACAGATGAGTCTAGATTCTGCCTCTACCATTGTGATCGACGTTCTCTTGTATACAGACGTCCACATGAAAGATATGCTCAGTGCAATTTCCTGAATACTACTGGTTTCGGTGGAGGATCGATTATGGTATGGGGTGGAATATCTTTGACTGCTCGCACAGACCTAGTGTTCGTTGATAATGGAGCTATGAATGCTGATAAGTATATAAGGAACATTCTTGAAGAGCATGTAGTGCCATTTGCCCCATACATTGGTGAAAATTTCATTTTTATGGACGATAATGCCAGACCCCATCGTGCGCGCATCGTTCAGGAGTACCTTGAAGACGTTGAAGTCTCTCGAATGGAATGGCCAGCAAGAAGTCCAGAATCCAGATCTCAATCCGATTGAGCAGGTTTGGGACAACCTCAATAGAAGGCTGAGAAGTTCAGAAAATCATCCAGCTACTCTTAATGACTTAGGAATCCAACTCGGAGAAATCTGGGAAGGATTAGATCAGAACATTTTAAGATCACTCATTTTGAGTATGAACCGTCGTTGCCGAGCTGTAATTAACGCAAGGGGTGGAAATACCAAGTATTAAATCACTCATCAGCATTTCAGTATTTTGAAAATTGTTCATTTCTCTTCTTTCACATAAGATTCGGTGAAATCCTGAATTCTTCTTCCATTTAATGTGTCTTGTTTCGTTCAAAACCTTCCCGAGAGAACATAGAAAATAAGTTGTAAAGTCAGTGTAGAGTTAACTTTCATTAAAATTGAGATTTTCAGAATGTGCGTTAATTTTTTTGCGCAGTGTATTTTCAGGTCAAACTTCACTGAACTATCTACTGCAGAAGACGCACATCCACATCCATCAAAGAACATCGAAGAAAACATTATAGATCTGAATTAACTTATGATGTAATTTTCCCACTACTCATGAATCGTGATAATGATTAATTTTATGAAAATATAAGAGGAAATATGTACATGCAGAATTTTCGTATTTCTGCATTATCAATTCATCAAGAAACGTCTTTGTAGATTTGTCTTCTAATAGAGGTATTTTCCTTCTGGCAAACTTGTATGAGTTTCTAACTGACTTTTTTCAATGTCTCATGCAGAAAATTGTATAAAGGTCAGGTATTTTGCGCACTTTATTCAGTCGAGATGATTCGAGTGAATTCAATGGTACTAATTTGCTTGGTTCTCCTTTCACTAGTGGGCGAATCACGACAGCAATCAGGTAAATATTATTTTTAGTTTCTGCTTCTTTTGATTATCGACTTTTCATTTGAATGATGGTATAATTATGTGAAAAGTTTGATTGGATTGGTCCTACGAAGATATATTGAAAAACATATTCTCCTCTTAATTGAATCATTACAACGGACCTGCAACGTCTCTAGACCTTTCAAAAAAAATGTTTTTTCTTGCTCTGCAAACCAGTCCTCCACAGCTTTTATTACCTCCTCGTTGGAAGAAAATTTACGATTTTTTTTTTCAGTTCAGGAAAAAGATAATAGTCGGACTGAGCCAAATCTGGTGAATAAGGGGAGTGTTCTAGTAATTCTAAGCCTAAATCACGAATTTTTTGCATGGCAACATGAGATTTGTGTACTGGGGCGTTGTCCTGTGAAAACAAAATACCTTTGGATAGCTTTCCGCGTCTTTTCTCTTTGATTTTTTCCCGTAGAGTGGTCAGTAATGTCGAATAGTAATCTCCAGTTATTGTTCTACCCTTATCCAACAAATCAATCATGATTACTCCATGGCAATCCCAAAAAACTGAAGCAAGAACTTTTCCAGCAGATTTTTGGACACGAAACTTCTTAGGTCTTGGAGAACCAGAGTGTCGCCATTCCATCGATTGTTGCTTTGTTTCTGGATCGTAAAAATGTACCCAAGTCTCATCCATAAACAATTCGGTTTAAGAAGTCTACATTGTTTTCAAATCGGGCACAGATCGAACGCGATGCTTCTACCCTTGCTCGCTTTTGGTCAACATTCAAACATTTGGGGATCCATTTTGCAGAAATTTTCCTCATGTCCAAATTGACGTGAACTATAATGATGAACGCGTTCGTATGAAATCTTCAGTGCTTCAGACAACCGTTTTAGCCCAATTCGACGCTCTGATAAAATCATGTCATGAACTGTATCGATATTTTCGGGGACTGACACAGAAACTGGCCAATTTTTCGATTTCTACGATTTCGATGGACATCTTTTATTTTAATTTATTGCGTAACTCTGGTTTACTTTTCTGACTTCGAACTCTACACTGACACTTCTAATAAGTTATTGTTCGCTAGATATCAATACATCCTCGTATTTATGTTTTGGGACTTCGAAAGTTTCCCATCTCCTTCAGCATGCCGAAATTTGACATATATAATACGCTGACTGGAATTTAAGAATACACGATAAACTGAAAAAACATACACTACTGGAAAAAATTAAAGGATCAAAAAAAAATTCCAATTTTTTCGGCAATTTTCAACATGCCGTAACTTTGAGAGGAATGTTCGTACAAGGAATTCAAAAAAAGAAAATTGTAGCTCCAAGTGTCTAGTTTTTGGATTAGAACTTCAAAAATTTTAAGTTCCAGTGGTTTTCGAGCAATGATAGAAAAATCAGCAACAAAAAAATTCTCAAAATTTTACTACTTTTTTTTTTCTTGTCTACGAGCGTGATAATTTTATTTTTACATAATCGTTATAATGGTGGGATACTTTGTTAATTCAGCTTTAATTAATTTTTTTATTGACCTCAATACGTCCACTTCTCGCCGAGATATCGGTCTTCAAATGGAAAAGGATCCATTTGTCTTTGATTATCGATTTCTCAGCAACCAATGATCGCACAGAAAATTGAAGGGGGGTTTCAAGACCTTAAATGAACTCCCATTAATGAACAACCATTGCTTATTCATAGAAATTTTTTTTTCTTAATGTCGCATCAATATGAAAATTTAACAAAAAAAGGGCTTTTGGTGGTTTCTTGGAAAATCTACCGCTGGATCGAAAATGTTGAGGAAACCAATAATGTTAAGTGTGACTTTCACAGTTCAATATGTTGATAAAAACCTTACGAAGAGCCAACTCAATTCAGCGAGCCGTTTTTTTGTTTGACTCGATTGAATTTTTGAAAAAAAATAAGGATCACGTTTTTTGCTCTGAGAAGCTCGTAATCTTTAAAAAAGGCAAAAAAGAATTTTCTCGAGCTCTTTCCACATTTTAATTGCAGATAGTTCATAAATTTCAAAAAAAGAAAAATAAACAAACAACAAACAACATTTTTATTAATTTAATAACGGGTATTGCATTAACATGGCTGAACGTTTGAGAACCGTTATTGAAAACAGGGGTGGCAATACCCGTTATTAAATTAATAAAAATGTTATTTGTTGTTTTTTTTATTTTTTTTTTTGAAATTTATGAACTATCTGCAATTAAAATGTGGAAAAAGCTCGAGAAAATTCTTTTTTGCCTTTTTTAAAGATTACGAGCTTCTCAGAGCAAAAAACGTGATCCTTATTTTTTTTCAAAAATTCAATCGAGTCAAACAAAAAAACGGCTCGCTGAATTGAGTTGGCTCTTCGTAAGGTTTTTATCAACATATTGAACTGTGAAAGTCACACTTAACATTATTGGTTTCCTCAACATTTTCGATCCAGCGGTAGATTTTCCAAGAAACCACCAAAAGCCCTTTTTTTGTTTAATTTTCATATTGATGCGACATTAAGAAAAAAAAATTTCTATGAATAAGCAATGGTTGTTCATTAATGGGAGTTCATTTAAGGTCTTGAAACCCCCCTTCAATTTTCTGTGCGATCATTGGTTGCTGAGAAATCGATAATCAAAGACAAATGGATCGTTTTCCATTTGAAGACCGATATCTCGGCGAGAAGTGGACGAATTGAGGTCAATGAAAAAATAAATTAAAGCTGAATTAACAAAGTATCCCACCATTATAACGATTATGCAAAAATAAAATTACCACGCTCGTAGACAAGAAAAAAAAAGTGGTAAAATTTTGAGAATTTTTTTGTTTGCTGATTTTTCTATCATTACTCGAAGACCACTGAAACTCGAAATTTTTGAAGTTCTAATCCAAAAACTAGACACTTGGAGCTACAATTTCCTTTTTTTGAATTCCTTGTACGACCATTCCTCTCAAAGTTACGGCATGTTGAAAATTGCCGAAAAATTTGGAATTTTTTTTTGATCCTTTAATTTTTTCCAGTGGTGTATTTTTATCGTGTAGATGAGATTGAAATAAAATTTTTGGCGTTTTATATCCGTTTTCGAAGCATAAGCAAAATTTAGAGTGTTCGAGGTCATTTCCAAGAATGAGCTCTCAAATAAGGGTTTCTATATACAGGGTGTCCCATGTTCGAGTGCCTATTAGACGTTTCTGGAGAACTGGACATATTTGAAATCTGAAAATTGGGATTATGATATTGTTCGAAATTCTCCGCAGACCTAAAATATGTTCAGAGCCAGAGCACTTCCGGTTGTACAGGGAGTGAAAATAAATTTGCTCAAAAATTTTTTTTTCAATGTTTTCATTTCTGATATGATTGAATATTCAATGCTGAATACATTTCTGTTGAAACCATTGTATTCGAATAGTTTTCAAAATATCGAAAAAAAACCTGAAAAAAAGTCAAATACTCATAGTCAGAATTATGTTCATTTTTCATATTCTGAACATCCTCAGTGTAAACCGTTGTCACAACGTCAAAGTAGAAGAATGTGAAAAGGTCATGCATCTTTTGAATTTCATGAATATCATCACAGGGTGTTTCAAATTTTGTGTCAAAAACTGTGATCGAAAATCGGCCATAACTTCCGTTTTTCAAATTAGAACCCTATTTTTTTTAATTGGGTTGGATTCTGCGGAGAAAAATAATGATAGCACTCTCCTAAATTCAGTGATTTCCGAGTTATTTGAGCTTTTCTGGATTCATGTCGTACGTAGAGTCAAATTCATCGAATCTGAACAGATTCGATGAATATTCTCATGAAACCATAGTAACAAGTAATAATTAGACCTGTCACTTGTGAATTATCAATGGGATCATTTATCTTCTATGGTCACAGAATATTCTCATGCAAAATATTCGATGAATATTTTTATGAAACCATTGAATAAACTCTAAAAGTACAGATAAAACCTAAAATTAGAACTGTCACTTGTGAATTATTGATGGGAAAACTCATCTTCTATGGTCACAGAATATTCTCAGGTAGATCAGATGACTTTGATTCTACGTACAACATGAATCCAGAAAATCTCAAATAACTCGGGAATTACTGAATTTAGGAGCAAGAGCATCTGAGAGTGCTAGGGTTCTAATTTGAAAAACAGAAGTTATGGCCGATTTTCGATCACAGTTTTTGACACGAAATTTGAAACACCCTGTGATGATATTTATGAAATTCAAAAGATGCATGACCTTTCCACATTCTTCTACTTTGACTTTGTGAAAACGGTCTACACTCAGGATGTTCAGAATAAGAAAAATGAACCTAATACTGACTATGAATATTTGACTTTTTTCAGGTTTTTTTTTCGATATTTTGAAAACTATTCTAATGAATACAATAGTTTCAACAGAAATGTATTCACCATTGGATATTCAATCATATCAGAAACGAAAACATTGAAAAAAAAATTTTTGAGCAAATTTATTTTCACTCCCTGTATAAACGGAAGAGCTCTGGCTCTGAAAATATTTTAGGTCTGTAGAGAATTTTGAACAATATCATAATCCCAATTTTCAGATTTCAAATATGTCCAGTTCTCCAGAAACGTCTAATAGGCACTCGAACTTGGGACACCCTGTATAGTCACATCTTAATATTTTCTGGTGTATGTATAATGTAAAAAGTATCCGCATTTTCTTTTGATTAAACATATTCCTCTTCTGTAACATTCTCAGACAAAAGTAATAATTATAATTGATACTTTCTTTATTCCGAATACATTCTAGAATGTAGACCTTTTATAGTTACGTGTTCCTATGAGAAAGGAGAATAGGAAAAATCAATTAAATCAAATTTTGCTCCGATAAATTTTAAGCTTGTATCTTTGAATGTTTCTTTTTAGATCTCATCGAAGTATACTTTTTCCAGATTCTTGTAGCTACGATGGTCAGCAAGTAACAGGTGAATTCACAATACCTGGTGTCTGCCTACTATACAGGTGTATACCTGGCCAAGGGTTGACGGCTATCGGGTGAGTGAAGTCATAATCATTGAGCATTGTTACTTTTATTAAATCCCGCTGAAACTGTCATGAACTCTCTTCATCAAGAATTTGTGTTATTTATGTTATCCACTTTCAACGTTTTTCTTCAATACAGATGTTTCCTCCCAGCAGGAATAAAAAAAGATGATATTATCAGATTTTGAATGTATTGGCTCCATTCTAAAATCCGTTGTTCTCGATCAAATCTAGTGATCAATAGTTTTTCTTTCGTTTGATTTTCTACACTCGATCGCTATGCAACGCGAAACACGAAATTTGACCCAAGAGGAATGTGCCCAAGCGGTAGTTTTGCGAGAAGAAGGGTGGACATACACAAGAATTGCAGAAAGGTTTGGAGTTTCCCATACAAGTGTGTCCAGATTCCAGAATGTTGCAGCGATTCAGGGAGACAGGTATGAATGTCCGAAGACCAGGACAGGGTAGACCACGGGTAACAACTGCCATTCAAGAACGTTACTTGAGAGTTTCTTCGTTGAGACAACGGTTTGCAACAGCTCGCCTCCTTCAAAATCAGCTTGAGCAAACTCATGAGGTGCAAATTAGCACTCAGACAATAAGAAATCGCCTCAGAGAATATGATTTAAGGCCTCGTGTCGCGGCAAGAGGCCCAGCTCTTACCCCAGCCCATCGAAGGGCGCGTTTGGATTTTGCGAGAGAGCATATCCATTAGGAAGAGGCCGATTGGGAAAGAGTTCTCTTCACAGATGTGTCTAGATTCTGCCTCTACCATTGTGATCGACGTTCCCTTGTATATAGACGTCCACATGAAAGATATGCTCAGTGCAATTTTCCGAATACTACTGGCTTCGGGGGAGGATCGATTATGGTATGGGGTGGAATATCTTTGACTGCTCGCACAGACCTAGTGGTCGTTAATAATGGAGCTATGAATGCTGATAAGTATATAAGGAACATTCTTGAAGAGCATGTAGTGCCATTTGCCCCATACATTGGTGAAAATTTCATTTTTATGGACGATAATGCCAGACCCCATCGTGCGCGCATCGTTCAGGAGTACCTTGAAGAGGTTGAAGTCTCTCGAATGGAATGGCCAGCAAGAAGTCCAGATCTCAATCCGATTGAGCAGGTTTGGAACAACCTCAATAGAAGGCTGAGAAGTGCAGAAAATCATCCAGCTACTCTTAATGACTTAGGAATCCGACTCGGATAAATTTGGGAAGGATTAGATCAGAACATTTTAAGATCACTCATTTTGAGTATGAACCGTCGTTGCCGAGCTGTAATTAACGCAAGGGGTGGAAATACCAAGTATTAAATCACTTATCAGCATTTCAGTATTTTGAAAATTGTTCATTTCTCTTCTTTCACATAAGATTCGGTGAAATCCTGAATTTTTCTTCCATTTAATGAGTCTTGTTTCGTTCGAAACCTTCCCGAGAGAACATAAAAAATAAGTTATGAAGTCAATGTAGAGTCTTTCATTAAAATTGAGATTTTCAGAATGTGCGTTAATTTTTTTGCGCAGTGTTGTTGAACGAAAATTTTTGAAGTAACATATTCTAAGCACATTTTTTACCAGTCCTATCCTTCATATTTGATGGTAAACCTATCGAAAACTCTTAAAATGGCGGCTTCAAAATGGCGGATGATCCGATTAAATGCTAAATTAGTATCTGGGGGTTTTTGGGTTCGACAATGACGATTCTTCTGTTAAAATTGGAATTCAAGGTGGCGGCTACAAAATGGCGGACGAGTTTTGTGATTATGATCCGATTCTATTCAAAATTAGTATCTGGGGGTTTTCTGGATAGGATTCTTCAAAATTGAGGAATTCCAGATGGCGGATGAGTATTGTTTTTATAGAAGCTTGTCTTTGATTTTTTTAATACACTGCGCAAAAAAATTAACGCACATTCTGAAAATCTCAATTTTAATGAAAGTTAACTCTACATTGACTTTATAACTTATTTTTTATGTTCTCTCGGGAAGGTTTTGAACGAAACAAGACACATTAAATGGAAGAAAAATTCAGGATTTCGCCGAATCTTATGTGAAAGAAGAGAAATGAACAATTTTCAAAATACTGAAATGCTGATACGTGATTTAATACTTGGTATTTCCACCCCTTGCGTTAATTACAGCTCGGCAACGACGGTTCATACTCAAAATGAGTGATCTTAAAATGCTCTGATCTAATCCTTCCCAGATTTCTCCGAGTTGGATTCCTAAGTCATTAAGAGTAGCTGGATGATTTTCTGAACTTCTCAGCCTTCTATTGAGGTTGTCCCAAACCTGCTCAATCGGATTGAGATCTGGACTTCTTGCTGGCCATTCCATCGAGAGACTTCAACCTCTTCAAGGTACTCCTGAACGATGCGCGCACGATGGGGTCTGGCATTATCGTCCATAAAAATGAAATTTTCAACAATGTATGGGGCAAATGGCACCACATGCTCTTCAAGAATGTTCCTCATATACTTATCAGCATTCATAGCTCCATTATCAACGACCACTAGGTATGTGCGAGCAGTCAAAGATATTCCACCCCATACCATAATCGATCCTCCCCCGAAACCAGTAGTATTCAGGAAATTGCACTGAGCATATCATTCATGTGGACGTCTGTATACAAGGGAACGTCGATCACAATGGTAGAGGCAGAATCTAGACTCATCTGTGAAGAGAACTCTTTCCCAATCGGCCTCTTCCCAATGGATATGCTCTCTCGCAAAATCCAAACGCGCCCTTCGATGGGCTGGGGTAAGAGCTGGGCCTCTTGCCGCGACACGAGGCCTTAAATCATATTCTCTGAGGCGATTTCTTATTGTCTGAGTGCTAATTTGCACCTCATGAGTTTGCTCATGCTGATTTTGAAGGAGGCGAGCGGTTGCAAACCGTTGTCTCAACGAAGAAACTCTCAAGTATAACGTTCTTGAATGGCAGTTGTTACCCGTGGTCTACCCTGTCCTGGTCTTCGGACATTCATACCTGTCTCCCTGAATCGCTGCAACATTCTGGACACACTTGTATGGGAAACTCCAAACCTTTCTGCAATTCTTGTGTATGTCCACCCTTCTTCACGCAAAACTACCGCTTGGGCACATTCCTCTTGGGTCAAATTGCGTGTTTCGCGTTGCATAGCGATCGAGTGTAGAAAATCAAACGAAAGAAAAACTATTGATCACTAGAATTGATCGAGAACAACTGATTTTAGAATGGAGCCAATACATTCAAAATCTGATAATATCATCTTTTTTTATTCCTGCTGGGAGAAAACATCTGTATTGAAGAAAAACGTTGAAAGTGGATAACATATGCATGCATAATTCTGATAAAAATAATTATCATTGAGAACACCTTCAGTTGTAGAATAAATTTGAGATTTCCGTAATGTGCGTTAATTTTTTTGCGCAGTGTATATCTTGTTATAGCCTAGGAAGCAAGCCGTCAGAATAAGTATTGAGTGTGCCTGTTTCCAGTAATAATTCAATTTACATTATTCCATTCATAATTTCAGGTGTGACATCCGTATACCCCCTAATGGATGTTACATAGATCACCCAGCTACCAAAAACTACCCAGAATGCTGTTACACCAGGGTAGTGTGTCGAGAAACCAAATCGATCAAATCCAAACCGTCATCGCAATTTTCCGACCAGTTCAACGCTTCCATCAGTCAACAACAGAGTATCGGCTATGAACTCTCTCCAGCTCCTTTCACAGCCAGCACAAGTGGTTCTTTCGTCCCAAATTCAGGATTCTCCACGGAAAGAACCCAATTGACCTTCACACCACCCAATAATGCTAACGCCAATTTTAGACCAAGGCCCCAACAGAGAAAGAGACCTTCCAATGGTGGCATTGCGACAAACCAAAATGACTTCAATCCACAGAGAGATACAAATTTTGGAAACGATCCTTACTACTACAAGAAACGATGAGAATTTGGGAATCTCTAACATAAGAATATAAAGTAACTGTTAATTTTCTGAAAGAGTGTAAAGATCGAAATTTGCTCCACGAAATTTATGTTTAATTTCTAATAAACTGAAGAAAATATTAATATCATTGAATTCAATCTTGCTTTTATTCTTACTCCATGCCTAAGATGTCTGAAAACATGGTGTATGCATTGACATTCGACCAAATTGAAAAAATGTCAAGAATATAAACACAAATTATAACTTGAAAGAACTATCGACTATTAACACAACACGTTCGCCAGAATAAATACAAATATTTGAAATAAATAATAAAATACGTGAATACTGGAAAGAACGAAACTTTTCTAATATCCTACATTTTGGCTAAACAATATCTTATCAGTGCTTACACAATTATTTTAGACATCTTATCCTTGCCCAACCTTAGGTTGTGGGCATTAGCAAACACCTGGAGGATAAGCAGTTGTAGACAGACAAGGAAATGAATTTAGACGATGAAAATATTCCACTGAAAAATACATATACTCCATTCACTTTTATTTAATCACATAGGAGGTCATGGTTTCGTTTTCAGGAGTTGGTGCCCCTGATGATAAGCACAGAACATATGATGAAAAGTCAGTGCGCGCACAGAAAATATCGTTGATGACAAAACGACGTTGACAGTTTCTCTATTTACATCGAAGTGAAAGTATCAAAGATATTCCACATTTTGTTAGGTTTACAAATTGTTCGCATTTTTGGTATTTAATCGATATTTGCAGGTGAGTTTTTCGTCGAATATCCAAGATTAACGTACGTTTATTGTTTTTAGCACCAGTTTGGAGCGTGAGGACGATTTTCAAGACCAGGACGAATGTTTACATTTCGAGGTTAAAGGGGTACCTACACGGGAATTTCGTTGAAAAAGCTGTTATTTGGACAGATATCGCAGTAGATGGATCGGATGGAGCCTCGAGAGGTCGATTAGGATGATATTTTTCAGGTTTTCCAAGAAATTTGGCGATATCTGAGCAGATTTGCAAAAGTTAGGTACCTCACTAATGAGGTGGAACTTAGACCTAATTCTCCTATAAGATACGCCTTTCGAAGGTCGAGATGGTGAAAAATGTATTCTTTAGATGTTGTTTGAACAAACGCAGCCGAGTTTTATCTCCCAACATTGATTTTAAGAAAGTTATCAACAAAATAAAACGGACATTATTCTTGATTCTTGTAATTACCCATCAATTCATCTTATATCCTTGGGTTGATTTTTTTTAATGAATTCTTGATTAGAATCAACAATTGATGTCGTCTAGTCTTGAACTTTCAGTTCAAGAGGATAATAAACATTAAATCTTCACAAGCATGCATATGAAAATTATGTGAAAGCAATGCAATTTTCTTCCATGGCAAAAATAATATATTTCAACAGCGATCTCTTGTACTTTTCATGCAAATAACTAGAAAAGGGATCCTTTCTATCAATTCATATAAACGTTAATTATTTTCGACCATCACATCTTTTCCAATTCATTCATTTTCCGAATAAATTCACATTCTGAGAAATACGCTAAGAATGTAGAAAGGGCAACATAGTGTTGACTTGGAACATAAAAATATTTTTAAAAACGTCATAACCTCGATACAGAGTGGAATGTGTCAAATTTCCAAGGCCAGAGTTGTGATTTTATAATTGTGAATGGAGTATATGTATACGACTTTCTAGTTTGTACTGTAATTGTAATTCGCATGAGGCCAAAGATCTATGAGTTTGGATTTCATCTAGTCATCTATCAGTTTGTTCTTTCGTTTTTTCAGAAAATAAATCGATAATTCAATTCAGTTACTTAGTTTTTTTGGTTTTACTGTAGTTCTCTTCATGATGAAAGGGAGAAAGTGGGTATGTTTTTGTAAAATTCCTAATGATTCCATTTAAATTTGGGTTTGTGTAGTACGCACATAAATTCTATGGTTTATCATAAAATATGGAAGCACCTGTCAAATGTTCAATCATACAGTGTTCAAAATAAGAATAAAGTAGGTTATCTCCATCATAATCGGTGAAGAGGTGAATGAACAAAGCAGTAATTAAATAAAATAGCCTATTAAATCCACGTTAAGTTAATTATTATTCCGACTGTATGTTTGTGGTGTTCAATTATTGTGAAATGAAGTCTGGCATAACAGGTGGATGAATCGGAAGTCTGAGTAGTATTCGTATTCGATTGACGTAAATGCTCATATTCAATGAAAGAAACTTATTCTAGTAATAATTGTATCAATTTATCTAGCAATTTGGTATATCTCCTCAAATATATGTGCATAGAAACCCTGGTCTAATGACTCCTGAATATAAATCGGGACCAAAAAATGATGAATGAAGAATGATCCGCAACTTTTCAAGGACATGGCGCTATTTTCTGGGTGGAATAGGTTATGTTATGTTTTTAGAGAGATGACAAAACTAAGATGTCTGAAAACATTTTCTATGGTCTGAGATCAAAACATCTGTTAATTTTGAATGTCATATAAGGTGGTTGTGGTTATGGAAGGATAGCGCGACCCCTTTTGGAAGAAAGGAGAAGCAGGACAAATACTCAGAATTTCTATCGATCGACAAGAACGTCTCAAACAAAATCTCATCAGTGCTAACCACAGAACTTACTATAAGTTCTATGGTGCCAACACCAAGTTTTCTATGCATCTCGTGATAACCTTGAAATTGATACCAAAAGATAAATTCGAATCAGCAGCTTTCGATATATTTCGTGGTTTGGGGTGAGACAGCAACCAACAGGCAAAAACATACGTATAATTTGTCGGCTTAACGAACCGAATGATGGATAATTTCACACCTTAACGCCTACACCCTCTAACCACTCCTTGTTCGAGTGAATCCTATCGTAAATTCAATGCCCAACCCTCCTGATGATAACCATAGGCCAGTTAGTTCATCGAAATATCGAAATTAGATTGACGCTCGGAATATTTGATCTAATTTCGCTAATGATGTGTTTGCCAAACAGAGGATCTGCTGAAAATATTTCCGAGAGGTATCCTCAGGAATTTCTGTGTCACCAATCGATTCTAATGATTCTATGGTTTTAAACTATTGTTACGCCATAGATGCATGAAAACCATAGAATTATATTACTGCAAGTTCTATGATAGGAACCTATTCTATGCATCTATGTCAGTTGTCAAATTTCTTAAAAAGTTCCGCGTAATACATCTGGCAAATCTCTATCTTCATTCATTGTGACAAAAAAGGAATTTCCTGCAAGAGATGGATAACCCTGGAATGGCGCAAACGTGACGCCTCGATCCACTACTTTGTCCTAATAGGGAGAAAACCTTTTTTGCGGTAGTTTCTTGCCCCGACGAACAAAATGGATAAATTCCTCCGGACTAGACCTGCAAGAGAATTCAATCGCCCTCCGGTGTACAAGTCGGCATTTAAAATTTATGGACGTGTTGCCGGAAGTAAGGTTAGTTCGGTGGATCTATAAACCTGTCTCTTCCGATTCAACTTAGTTAAGGGCCGAGGTCCAATTCGTTCTGCCTCAATTTAGTGGAGCAATCAAGGTGAATAAGTGAGAAATAAGATGAACTCTGTGGATGAATGCTGACAAGCACAGTATGGATCCAGCCAGCGGGTATTTCATCGATCAAGCATGGTTTCGTCCTTATTAGGACTCATCAGAAACCTATACTCCCAATAAAGGGGTAGAGAATTTTGTTACATCCTCTAAAGTTAAGCGTAGGGATCTTTTAAATGTTATCTAGCAAGAAGATGCCCTATTCACTTTCATTTAATAACATAGGAGGTCATGGTTTCGTTTTCAGGAGTTGGTAGAACCTGATGAAAAGTCAGAAAATATCGTTAATGACAAAACGACGTTGCCAGTTTCTTTGTTCACATCAAAGTGAAAGTATCAAAAATATTCCACATTTTGTTAGGTTTACAAATTGTTCGCAGATTTTTGGTATTTAATCGATATTTGAAGGTGAGTTTTTCGTCGAATATCCAAGATTAACGTATGTTTATTGTTTTCAGCACCAGTTTGGAGCGTGAGGATGATTTTCAAGACCAGGACGAATGTTTACATTTCGAGGTTAAAGGAGTACACGGGAATTTCGTTGAAAAAGCTGTTATTTGGACAGATATCGCAGCAGATGGATCGGATGGAGCCTCGAGAGGTCGATCAGGATGATATTTTTCAGGTTTTCCAAGAAATTTGGCGATATCTGAGCAGATTTGCAAAAGTTAGAAACCTCACTAATGAGGTGGAACTTAGACCTAATTCTCCTTTAAGAAACGCCTTTCAAAAGTCGAAATGGTGAAAAATGTCGTCTTCAGATGTTGTTTGAACAAACGCAACCGAGTTTTATACCCCAACATTGATTTTAAGAAAGTTATCAACAAAATAAAATTGACATTATTCTTGATTGTTGTAATTACCCATCAATAATTCATCTTATATCTTTGGGTTGATTTTTTTAATGAAATCTTGATCAGAATCAACGATTGATGTCGACAAGTCTTGAACTTTCAGTTCAAGAGGATAATAAACATTAAATCTTCACAAGCATGCTTATGAAAATTATGTGAAAGCAATGCAATTTTCTTCCATGGCGAAAAATAATACATTTCAACAGTAATCTCTTGTACTTTTCATGCAAATAACTAGAAAAGGAATCCTTTCTATCAATTCATATAAACGTTAATTATTTTCGTCAATCACATATTTTCTTTTCATTCATTTTCCGAATAAATTCACATTCTGAGAAATACGATAAGAATGTAGAAAGGGCAACATAGTATTGACTTGGAACATAAAAATATTTTGAAAAACTTCATAACTTCGATACAGAGTGGAATGTGTCAAATTTCCAAGGCCAGAGTTGTGATTTTATAATTGTGAATGGAGTATATGCCAATTTTTCAAGTCTTAATAAGAATGAAACCATGGTCTATCGATTGCTGTTGCTATTGCCAAGTGACAGTTTGATCCATTCTGTGTCTTGAATGGAATCTTTGTCTTTCAGATGAGACATCATCCTCATTACTGACGTAATTTAAATTAGGGTCTGTATGATCAGCATTAAGGAGCTTTCACTCCGCTTCTCGTTTGGGCAGCTTAGTATTAGGGTAATTCTTGGAGTTTTAATAGCCCACTGTTAATAAGTGTGATAGTTGTGAAATGGACTCCAATTAGAGAGGTGAGACTCTCTTCTCTACCTAATCAAAATAATTTATTCAGAGGATGCCTTTGAGAAAAATCATTCTCTCACATTCTCCCGAACAGATGAACCTATAGAATTTTTAGGGTAGGTATTGATATCTAGTTAGCCTAGACCAGTTCCATGCATAATCAAAATATTGCGACACCAACAATTACTTATTAGAAGTGTCAGTGTAGAGTTCGACGTCGAAAAAGTGAACCAGAGTTACGCAATAAATTGAAGAAAAAGATGTCCACCGAAATTGTAAAAATCGAAAAATTGGAGTATCGAGCCATCATCAAGTACCTGTATTTAAAAGGGTCAAGAGGTAAGCAGATTTACGAAGATATGCTTAATACCCTTGGTGATCAATGTCCTTCGTATGCGACCGTCAAAACTTGGACTGCAAGCTTCAAAAGAGGTAAATTTTCCATTGAAGATGACGACCGATCGGGAAGACCAGTTTCTGTGTCAGTCCCCGAAAATATCGATGAAGTTCATGACATGATTTTATCAGACCGTCGAATTGGGCTAAAACGGATATCTGAAGCACTGAAGATTTCATACGAACGCGTTCATCATATATTTCACGTCAATTTGGACATGAAAAAAATTTCTGCAAAATGGATCCCCAAATATTTGAATGTTGACCAAAAGCGTGCAAGGGTAGAAGCATCGCGTTCGATCTGTGCTCGATTTGAAAACAATGTCCATTTCTTAAACCGAATTGTTACTATGGATGAGACTTGGGTACATTTCTACGATCCAGAAACAAAGCAACAATCGATGGAATGGCGACACTCTGGTTCAACAAGACCTAAGAAGTTTCGTGTCCAAAAATCTGCTGGAAAAGTTTTCTTGCTTCAGTTTTTTGGGATTGTCATGGAGTAATCATGATTGATTTTTTGGATAAGGGTAGAACAATAACTGGAGATTACTATTCGACATTACTGACCACTCTACGGGAAAAAATTAGAGAGAAAAGACGCGGAAAGCTATCCAAAGGTATTTTGTTTTACAGCCCCAGTACACAAATCTCATGTTGCCATGCAAAAAATTCGTGATTTAGGGTTAGAATTACTAAAACACCCCCTTATTCACCAGACTTGACTCCGTCCGACTATCATCTCTTTCCTCAACTGAAAAAAAGTTTAAAGGTCTCAAATTTTCTTCCAACGAGGAGGAAATAAAGCTGTGGAGGACTGGTTTGCAGAGCAAGAAGAAACATTTTTTTGAAAGGTCTAGAGACGTTGCAGGTTCGCTGTAATAAATGTATTCAATTAAGTGGAGAATATGTTGAATAATAAAATATTTTGACATTGAAATTTTGTTTGGTTCTATAGTAGGCTAAGAATTTTTCAATATATCCTCGTACATACAGTAAAGCATACCATGCACGTTATATAATATTTATTGATGATTTCCAACGGTTTAAATTTTCAAAAATTATGCGATACTTTTTGTGACTTTCATGACTCCGTTGTCGGTCCAGAAAATCTCCTATACATGAAATCTGGCTTGACCATAATCCTAAACAGAAAAGGCTATGTTTTGAATACAAATGAACTGCGTCCATGTAATAAAATTCTGGCGAGAATGGTCGCAAAAAACGGAAAGCTTGATGATTTCCTGGGACGCGACAGGACATCCCTCAACAAGAACGGTCTAATCTACATTCGTAATTCAACCCACGAGTCCGCACCTTCGCTCGCATTGATCCAGGATGACCGTTGTGCTTGGCCCGTGCTGCGACCATTCAAGGATTTTCGAGGACAAGCAAGGAGCGGACGCGAAAATGGATCCAGCAGATTTCCTAAACTGTGAATATTTCAGTGAGGAGATTTATGAAGCCCTCGAATTGAGTCACTTCGGGGCCTCGGAAGATTTATTGGACGTTATCAATTCCTTGGATATTTTCATCTGATGGTTCAGATTCAATAAATCTGACGTCGCCCTGGAGCGAGGAAAATATCTTTGCCATCAATTCTAATCATCTCGTTCTTTGTTATCGCGTCGTGATTCCCTAATTGAATCTTGAACGCTTTGTAAAGTGAACAGGCGAAAATCGAAGACTCGAGATTAATGAACTGTGTGGAAAATTGAGAGTTGTACCGGGTGTGGTAGATTTGAGGATACGAAAGTACAGAACTTTATTTGTAAGTCTCCTACTCTGTCAATGTTTTATGACTTTTAAGGCTCATTTGGAAAGTTTACATCTAAAGTTGAAGACGAGGAATAATATAATTCAAAAATTAGCTGGTACATCCTGGGGTGCCGATGCTACCACTCTTCGTACGGCTGCTTTAGCCTTGGGTTTTTCTGCAGCTGAATACTGCTGTTCTGTTTGGTTGAATAGTTCCCATGTCCATAAAATTGATGGGCAACTCAATATTTCTATGAGGATTATAACTGGAACCATTAAATCTACTCCATTAGCTTGGTTACCAGTTCTTTCTAACATAATACCTCCTCATATTCCTAGACAGGTTGCTGCCATGAAGTCTTGGGATAAATTTCATTCCTTTCCAAATTCATTTCCTATTATGAGTTATATGCCAGATATAAGACTGGCTTGATTGAAATCTCGAAAGCCTCTATGGATAAATAATTTTCTTTATTCTAAAAAAAACTCATAAAGAAATTTGGAGTTCGGAATGGACTTCATATGATTTTTTCAATAAAAGTTTAATTCTCGATCCTTCAGAGAAAGTTCCCGGTTTTCATCTGTCTAGGAGAAATTGGTGTCTTCTGAATCGTCTTAGGACAGGTCATGGACGTTGTAATAGTATGCTCTTCAAATGGAATGCCATTGATAGCCCGAGATGCGAGTGTGGGCATGAAGAGCAAACTATTGATCATTTGGTCAATAATTCTTCAATATATAAATTTCCAGATGGTTTTAACTCCATTCATTCAGTATCTGATTCATTTTTGAGATGGGTTGGTACCTTCAAAACAATTTGAATATATTAGTTGATTTTGCTTTTCCGTTTTTTCTCCCTTTGGTTTTTGTTTCAGATTAATTAAAAATGCTTCGTCAACCCCTTTGAAGAAATGAAGATAGAATTACATTCGAAGAAGAAGATGCCCTCCAATATGAATATTTGTAAACCAATCCAACATCCCTACACTTATACGGGGAGACAGTGTTTTTGCTGAGGTTTTTATCTGTGCTCTTGCATCATACGCAGAACTGTATGGTGCCCCGTTTGACATTCCTCTGCTAATACTGAGATTAGGAGTGGGGAATGGATCAATATGTTTGTTTGAATGATCTGTTCCTTGTTGCCTTTTCGAGACACATGCCATAATTGGAAAAAAATCTGTACAGCTCCATTTCATAAGAATATATGTGACAGCAGGCTGGTTCCCCCGAATACAAGGCATGATCTTCTCGCCATTAATATTCGGGTTGACAGTTTATGATTAGGCATGGCTGCGGTATTTTCATCTCCAGTCACAATTCCATGCCAAAACCCCTTTCTATGTGGCTTTGAGCAGTGTTGACTCGTGAAAAAACGACGTTCGACGTCTCTTGGCTTTAGTTCATACGGCACCCAATTTCCTACCTTTCAGATCATTCCCATTGCTTTTAAACCATGGCAAATGGCTAGTTGAGTGACTCCAAATGTTTTTGCTCTTGAGTTTGCGATGGATCTTCGTCCCGCCTTGCCTCTAATTCTTCATCCAAAAATTTTGGTGGCTCTCCGGAACGATTTTCGTCTTCCTTATCAAAATTGCCACTCTTGAACAGGACAAACCACTTTCGACACGTTCGTTCAGCTAGAGGACCGTCACCATAAACTCACACTTAAATACGATGACTTTGGGCAGACTTTCTCTTATTCATGTATTGAAGTAAAACTCAACGCAAAAACACATTATTCGGTACAAAAGTCGACATTTTCACACCGAACAAAAACTAAGTTGCCTACACTTCAGCGAAATCACAGATACTGACAAAAAAGGGCCAAATGATGACACTTCAAAATGATGGTGTTGCCAGATGGAACAATGGCTAATAAACAAGTAGCGATATCTGTCATCAACACCGCACGAACTCACTTATAATCCTCATAAAACATTATCATATCCCTTTCCTCAAAGTCTGTTACACCCTGTATATACTCCATTCACTTTTATTTAATCACATAGGAGGTCATGGTTTCGTTTTCAGGAGTTGGTGCCCCTGATGAAAAGCACAGAAGATATGATGAAAAGTCAGTGCGCGCACAGAAAATATCGTTAATGACAAAACGACGTTGCCAGTTTCTTTGTTTACATCAAAGTAAAAGTATCGAAGGTATTCCACATTTTGTTAGGTTTACAAATTGTTCGCAATTTTTGGTATTTAATCGATATTTGCAGATGAGTTTTTCGTCGAATATCCAAGATTAACGTATGTTTATTGTTTTCAGCACCAGTTTGGAGCGTGAGGACGATTTTCAAGATCAGGACGAATGTTTACATTTCGAGGTTGAAGGGGTACAAGGCAATTTCGTTAAAAAAGCTGTTATTTGGACAGATATCACAGTAGATGGATCGGATAGAGCCTCGAGAGGTCGATTAGGATGAAATTTTTCAGGTTTTCCAAGAAATTTGGCGATATCTGAGCAGATTTGCAAAAGTAAGGTACCTCACTAATGAGGTGGAACTTAGACCTAATTCTCCTATAAGAAACGCCTTTCGAAGTTTCAAAGGTCGAGATGGTGAAAAATGTATTCTTTAGATTTGGTTGAACAAACGCAGCCGAGTTTCATATCACAACATTGATTTTAAGAAAGTTATCAACGAAATAAAATTGACATTATTCTTGATTCTTGTAATTACCCATCAATTCATCTTATCTTTGGGTTGATTTTTTTAATGAATTCTTGATTAGAATCAACAATTGATGTCGTCAAGTCTTGAACTTTCAGTTCAAGAGGATAATAAACATTAAATCTTCACAAGCATGCATATGAGAATTATGTGAAAGCAATGCAATTTTCTTCCATGGCGAAAAATAATATATTTCAACAGTGATCTCTTGCACTTTTCATGCAAATAACTAGAAAAGGAATCCTTTCTATCAATTCATATAAACGTTAATTATTTTCGTCCATCACATATTTTCCAATTCATTCATTTTCCGAATAAATTCACATTCTGAGAAATACGCTAAGAATGTAGAAAGGGCAACATAGTGTTGACTTGGAACATAAAAATATTTTGAAAAACTTCATAACTTCGATACAGAGTGGAATGTGTCAAATTTCCAAGGCCAGAGTTGTGATTTTATAATTGTGAATGGAGCATAGGTTTGTCGTATCTGATAACGATTTCGAGAATAAAATTTGTACGATTCTCCCGAAACCCTCAGAAAAATCTCAATTGTCATAAAAATCCAGTTACTTCAAGAAGAAATCTACACTATTCAAGTCTTGGTATCTGGCTATGAGAATTATTCTGATATCTGTATTTTGCCGAATTCTCGATGAGATTGCAAAGTGATACGTCCAGTTTATAGTCAATTCTGACTCTTCCACTCGTAGCAAAAAAATCAACAATACCATCTGACACATTTCGATGCTAGTTATCGAAAAAGAAATGAACTATTCTCTCACTACAACCTTGAAATTTCTCTAGGTGAGACTCACCGTTTCCGTGACTCTGTGTACCAGTATCTCGTGGTCGCCAATCTATACAGACCCATCACTAACACTAACTGATGTAATCACTACGAATACCCTCATTCAAAACCCACAGTCTACATTGACGAAATCGAAAAATTGCTTGAATTCAGTTCAGTTCTCAAACGGTCCCTTCGTCGATTTCACAAGATACCAAATATCTTCGGACCAGTGTTTTCGATTTTGTAGGTTTGTCAAGTAGGTAGTTGAATGAAGAGACTTGCTCATCACTGTCTGTGTACCTGTCGCAAGTGAGTCATATTTGCATCGGACGGTATTAGATTTTACCAATATTTTTCAAGGATGAAGAAACTGTCCAGTCTTGTACTGTACCGGTCAATCTGTTGACGCTAAAATGTTACTAAAATGTCCCTAATGTTGAAGACTTTTATCTTAGTTTAGATGACAAATAAAAACGAATATTTTTCAACGGAAATGGCTTTACTCATTTTAATATACACTGCGCAAAAAAATTAACGCACATTATGGAAATCTCAAATTTATTCTACAACTGAAGGTGTTCTCAATGATAATTATTTTTATCAGAATTATGCATGCATATGTTATCCACTTTCAACGTTTTTCTTCAATACAGATGTTTTCTCCCAGCAGGAATAAAAAAAGATGATATTATCAGATTTTGAATGTATTGGCTCCATTCTAAAATCAGTTGTTCTCGATCAATTCTAGTGATCAATAGTTTTTCTTTCATTTGATTTTCTACACTCGATCGCTATGCAACGCGAAACACGCAATTTGACCCAAGAGGAATGTGCCCAAGCGGTAGTTTTGCGAGAAGAAGGGTGGACATACACAAGAATTGCAGAAAGGTTTGGAGTTTCCCATACAAGTGTGTCCAGAATGTTGCAGCGATTCAGGGAGACAGGTATGAATGTCCGAAGACCAGGACAGGGTAGACCACGGGTAACAACTGCCATTCAAGAACGTTACTTGAGAGTTTCTTCGTTGAGACAACGGTTTGCAACCGCTCGCCTCCTTCAAAATCAGCTTGAGCAAACTCATGAGGTGCAAATTAGCACTCAGACAATAAGAAATCGCCTCAGAGAATATGATTTGAGGCCTCGTGTCGCGGCAAGAGGCCCATCTCTTACCCCAGCCCATCGAAAGGCGCGTTTGGATTTTGCGAGAGAGCATATCCATTGGGAAGAGGCCGATTGGGAAAGAGTTCTTTTCACAGATGAGTCTAGATTCTGCCTCTACCATTGTGATCGACGTTCCCTTGTATACAGACGTCCACATGAAAGATATGCTCAGTGCAATTTCCTGAATATTACTGGTTTCGGGGGAGGATCGATTATGGTATGGGGTGGAATATCTTTGACTGCTCGCACAGACCTAGTGGTCGTTGATAATGGAGCTATGAATGCTGATAAGTATATAAGGAACATTCTTGAAGAGCATGTAGTGCCATTTGCCCCATACATTGGTGGAAATTTCATTTTTATGGACGATAATGCCAGACCCCATCGTGCGCCCATCGTTCAGGAGTACCTTGAAGAGGATGAAGTCGCTCGAATGGAATGGCCAGCAAGAAGTCCAGATCTCAATCCGATTGAGCAGGTTTGGGACAACCTCAATAGAAGGCTGAGAAGTTCAGAAAATCATCCAGCTACTCTTATTAACTTAGGAATCCAACTCTGAGAAATCTGGGAAGGATTAAATCAGAACATTTTAAGATCACTCATTTTGAGTATGAACCGTCGTTGCCGAGCTGTAATTAACGCAAGGGGTGGAAATACCAAGTATTAAATCACTTATCAGCATTTCAGTATTTTGAAAATTGTTCATTTCTCTTCTTTCACGTAAGATTCGGTGAAATCCTGAATTTTTCTTCCATTTAATGTGTCTTGTTTCGTTCAAAACCTTCCCGAGAGAACATAAAAAATAAGTTATAAAGTCAATGTAGAGGTAACTTTCATTAAAATTGAGATTTTCAGAGTGTGCGTTAATTTTTTGCGCAGTGTATTATCTATTAATCAATACAAGATGAAATTTCTCCAAACATTATCGAAGATAAGAAGATAAACATTATACAGGGTGCATTTTAAGGTGAGGCTTTTCTTTTGACAGGTGATAGCACTCATCAAAATAAGTCATTTTACCGAAAATTTCTTATATGAAATGTTCAATTTAAAAAATTTATAGAAAATTTTGGGTATCAATACCTTAATACTACTCTGGCCTGCATCTCTCTGTTCATCATATCTCTATATCTCTGCACCAGGTTTAAGAACATCCGCGAAGTTGGGTGATTTCTTAGCGGAAATCTTGTTCTGTACAACTCATACGCTGAACTGGCATTTTGTTTTGATTCACAATAAATTAAAAGCATATCAACAAGTTCATTATTTGAATAAACGTGCGGCATTTTCGAAACACAAAACACTCGTACCCTCGCCGTGACACGATCGAAGATTACTGATCACAATCGATATTCTGCGTTATGTATGATAAGAAGACAACACCTAGAAACTAGGTTTCATTTTCTTGAAACAGGGGCATAATTCATGTAATTTGTTTTTGGTAAAATGACTTATTTTGATGAGTACTACCATCTGTCAAAAGAAAAGCCTCACCTTTAAATACACGCTGTATATTGTTAGCATGCTTCAAATACACATGGTCCTCTGTTGTCAAAAAATAAAGTACAAGAACTCATTTAGACCGAACTGAAATTCAAACAATTCCTTTTTGAATAATAACACAACTTATGCATCACTACGAATGAATTTCATACGAGAAACACCTCTCAAGTATAAAACAAAAGTTAGATATCGACCAAACAAACTTGTTGTCACTTAGATCTATGGGGTGGAAGAACAATAAAAGCGAAACAGAGATAAATTCTGAAGTTACGAACACGAGAAAATAAGGATCTGAAGTTCCACGAAAACTATAAAGTTCTATGGAAGGAAAATAATGGTTTTCTAACAAGTTTTCGATGCTTTCGTCCTTATTATTTCTAGTGGATGGGAATCAATTTGCGCAGGATATCTTGTTAGGTTTTCTGTTTTTCTTCAGTGTTCGTTATTGGGTTATGATTCCTCCTTAGGATATTGAGCATTTAATTCAATTGTATTTTACAAAGCTACAGACTGACTTTCGAAGATGAAATTCTTAATCGTAGAGCTTCTAAATGTTAATTGATTGAAATTGGTTCAAGTTGAAATGAAGCAGGCATCAATTATTGTTCTAATAAAACATTGATTCAAGAGGCAAATCAGAAATAACTTGCTCTTAGCATATTTTACGGCACAATCAACTGGATTGAAATATTTCAGTACCTTTGTGCTATTCTTAACCTCTTGATTGATTATCGTTCAGAAGATCGACCATTTACTCTTGTTCTGTGATAAATGCTCCAACAAGGTTATGTTTTGCCTGCATCACAAACATTCTGCATTAGATTTCCACGATTTCAAATTAGAAATTTATAAGAATTGGATTCTTATACGCGATCAGTCAATGGTGCGATCCTAACGTTTTTCTGGATAAACTATACCACCTATTTCGTTGATAAACTTCAGAAATGTCAGTTAGATTGTGTGTTCAGTTTGGGAGATATCGATTTTCTTTCATTTTCATAATTTTTAAAAGAACCACGTCATTTTACATCTTGATACCAAATTTTGAATCTATCAGATATGTATACTCCATTCACTTTTATTTAATCACATAGGAGGTCATGGTTTCGTTTTCAGGAGTTGGTGCCCCTGATGAAAAGCACAGAACATATGATGATAAGTCAGTGCGCGCACAGAAAATATCGTTAATGACAAAACGACGTTGCCAGTTTCTTTGTTTTGTACATCAAAGTAAAAGTATCAAAGATATTCCACATTTTGTTAAGTTTACAAATTGTTCGCAGATTTTTTGTATTTAATCGATATTTGCAGGTGAGTTTTTCGTCGAATATCCGATTAACGTATGTTTATTGTTTTAAGCACCAGTTTGGAGCGTGAGGACGATTTTCAAAACCAGGACGAATGTTTACATTTCGAGTTTGAAGGGGTACACGGGAATTTCGTTGAAAAAGCTGTTATTTGGACAGATATCGCAGTAGATGGATCGGATGGAGCCTCGAGAGGTCGATTAGGATGATATTTTTCAGGTTTTCCAAGAAATTTGGCGATATCTGAGCAGATTTGCAAAAGTAAGGTACCTCACTAATGAGGTGGAACTTAGACCTAATTCTCCTATAAGAAACGCCTTTCAAAGGTCGAGATGTTGAAAAATGTATTCTTTAGATGTTGTTTGAACAAAGGCAGCCGAGTTTTATATCCCAACATTGGTTTTAAGAAAGTTATCAACAAAATAAAATTGACATTATTCTTGATTCTTGTAATTACCCATCAATTCATCTTATATCTTTGGGCTGATTTTTTTTAATGAATTCTTGATTACACTCAACAATTGATGTCGCCAAGTCTTGAACTTTCAGTTCAAGAGGATAATAAACATTAAATCTTCACAAGCATGCATATGAAAATTATGTGAAAGCAATGCAATTTCCTTCCATGGCGAAAAATAATATATTTCAACAGTGATCTCTTGTACTTTTCATGCAAATAACTAGGAAAGGAATCCTTTCTATCAATTCATATAAACGTTAATTATTTTCGTCCATCACATCTTTTCCAATTCATTCATTTTCCGAATAAATTCAAATTCTGAGAAATACGCTTAGAATGTAGAAAGGGCAACATAGTGTTGACTTGGAACATAAAAATATTTTGAAAAACGTCATAAGTTCGATACATAGTGGAATGTGTCAAATTTCCAAGGCCAGAGTTGTGATTTTATAATTGTGAATGGAGCATAGTTTCTCAACTATTGTGAAAATGGAATTTCAAAAAGTAGTCGGAAATCACTGTCCTATTTCTTTATCAACCATTTCTTATCCGAAGTTTTTATCACTTTTTGGTAGCAAGAAGTACAACTACGAAATTGTGAGGAAAGCATCGAATAAGCTTTTAATTACTGCATATAAACAAATCATAAACAATTTCAACATCTCAATACTCAGGTTTCGTGCAAAATCTCGACCATATACAGTTCATTTCCAATGAGTTTTTTTTTCACAACGAAATGAACTCCAAGCAGGAATTCTTTATCAAATTCTCAAATAGAAGTACAGAACCTTCAAAATTATGTGTCAATCGACCACTACTGCCGTTTAATTTCTCGAGGGGGTTGCCACCCCACATAGGGGGTCAGGTGGATAATCATTCAACCACGAATTTGGAATAAAAAAATCATCCTCGTCCAAATAGAAAATGACCTGTCTCGTTGTTTTCCACAAAAACTCATATTTACAAGACTGTTTAATGTAGGCCACCATGTATAAAAATATAGCTAAAAGTTCCAGACATATGGAAGAAGTTCCTAGGACAAGCGATCAAAAAGTACATGGGAAAATAATCTCTGGTAGTTGGGATCTGTCTTATTACTTATCGCTTCTCAAGTGGTCAAAAGTTAGTTATGCATTTTCAGTGGTTACATTATGAACTCCGGTTATCTATGAAAATGAACGGAATACCTACTCACTCTATTTATATCGATTTTATCTTTTAATTGCATTTTTAGAGCGCTTGCTTGAGATCGCCCACAGTCCAAAACATTTTTGTTCGGAAGTTATTTATTTGACTGTCGGTTATTATCGACAAAATTCCTGCGTAGGATTCAACCAGAGCCTCCTGCTGTAACTTTCTTTATTGTTTTTCGTGATTGATTATTTACAGTTCGAGCTACTGGCGTGTTTCCGTGGAAAATAACGAGGTTTAGACGAAAACTTCATAATAAACACCATCACGGTCTTCTTTATTCAAACCGTGAAAAAAACAAGAGGCAACACACCACTCGTACCAACAAGTAGGAACATGTAAATTTCATACCACCTGCTGACATAGTAACTATAGTCGTGCAGGCTTTTATACAAATTTATTTAGCTATAGGTAGGTACATACACTGCGCAAAAAAATTAACGCACATTCTGAAAATCTCAATTTTAATGAAAGTTAACTCTACATTGACTTTATAACTTATTTTTTATGTTCTCTCGGGAAGGTTTTGAACGAAACAAGACACATTAAATGGAAGAAAAATTCAGGATTCCACCGAATCTTATGTGAAAGAAGAGAAATGAACAATTTTCAAAATACTGAAATGCTGATAAGTGATTTAATACTTGGTATTTCCACCCCTTGCGTTAATTACAGCTCGGCAACGACGGTTCATACTTAAAATGAGTGATATTAAAATCCCTCTAATCTAATCCTTCCCAGATTTCTCCGAGTTGGATTCATAAGTCATTAAGGGTAGCTGGATGATTTTCTGAACTTCTCAGCCTTCTATTGAGGTTGTCCCAAACCTGCTCAATCGGATTGAGATCTGGACTTCTTGCTGGCCATTCCATTCGAGAGACTTCAACCTCTTCACGGTACTCCTGAACGATGCGCGCACGATGGGGTCTGGCATTAACGTCCATAAAAATGAAATTTTCACCAATGTATGGGGCAAATGGCACTACATGCTCTTCAAGAATGTTCCTTATATACTTATCAGCATTCATAGCTCCATTATCAACGACCACTAGGTCTGTGCGAGCAGTCAAAGATATACCACCCCATACCATAATCGATCCTCCCCCGAAACCAGTAGTATTCAGGAAATTGCACTGAGCATATCTTTCATGTGGACGTCTGTATACAAGGGAACGTCGATCACAATGGTAGAGGCAGAATCAAGACTCATCTGTGAAGAGAACTCTTTCCCAATCGGCCTCTTCCCAATGGATAAGCTCTCTCGCAAAATCCAAACGCGCCCTTCGATGGGCCGGGGTAAGAGCTGGGCCTCTTGCCGCGACACGAGGCCTTAAATCATATTCTCTGAGGCGATTTCTTATTGTCTGAGTGCTAATTTGCACCTCATGACTTTGCTCAAGCTGATTTTGAAGGAGGCGAGCGGTTGCAAACCGTTGTCTCAACGAAGAAACTCTCAAGTAACGTTCTTGAATGGCAGTTGTTACCCGTGGTCTACCACTCTACCCTGTCCTGGTCTTCGGACATTCATACCTGTCTCCCTGAATCGCTGCAACATTCTGGACACACTTGTATGGGAAACTCCAAACCTTTCTGCAATTCTTGTGTATGTCCACCCTTCTTCTCGCAAAACTACCGCTTGGCACATTCCTCTTGGGTCAAATTGCGTGTTTCGCATTGCATAGCGATCGAGTGTAGAAAATCAAACGAAAGAAAAACTATTGATCACTAGAATTGATCGAGAACAACTGATTTTAGAATGGAGCCAATACATTCAAAATCTCATACATAATATCATCTTTTTTTATTCCTGCTGGGAGAAAACATCTGTATTGAAGAAAAACGTTGAAAGTGGATAACATATGCATGCATAATTCTGATAAAAATAATTATCATTGACAACACCTTCAGTTGTAGAATAAATTTGAGATTTCCATAATGTGCGTTGATTTTTTTGCGCAGTGTATTATTCTTTCATCAAACAAGTGTAAAATCTTTATTTTAAGGTATTTTCAGAAGACCATTTCAAAAATGAGGTGAATAACTCTGGAAAACCCTTTCTATCAATAATTTTTCAAGGTTGTTTCATTGCCCTTTCTCAAACACCCAAAGTAGCGTAGTGGACGATTAAAATGTATCGAATAACTTGACCTTTTTCACAGGAATACAAAGATAACCCATATCTACCGCTCGAAATTTATAGGTGTCCCAGTGACCCACATCAGTATCAGTAAAATACGAGTATCTGGCAAGAAAATGGAATAAACTGAACAGTGGAAAAATCAGACCAACATTTCCCATGAAATGGTTGGAGATTGCCTTCAAATTCGATTAGTTTATTAATGAATATACTCCATTCACTTTTATTTAATCACTTAGGAGGTCATGGTTTCGTTTTCAGGAGTTGGTGCCCCTGATGAAAAGCACAGAACATATGATGAAAAGTCAGTGCGCGCACAGAAAATATCGTTAATGACAAAACGACGTTGCCAGTTTCTTTGTTTACATCAAAGTAAAAGTATCAAAGATATTCCACATTTTGTTAGGTTTACAAATTGTTCGCAGACTTTTGGTATTTAATCGATATTTGCGGGTGAGTTTTTCGTCGAATATCCAAGATTAACGTATGTTTATTGGTTTTAGCACCAGCGTGAGGACGATTTTCAAGACCAGGACGAATGTTTACATTTCGAGGTTGAAGGGGTACACGGGAATTTCGTTGAAAAAGCTGTTAGTTGGACAGATATCGCAGTAGATGGATCGGATGGAGCCTCAAGAGGTCGAATAGGATGATATTTTTCAGGTTTGCCAAGAAATTTGGCGATATCTGAGCAGATTTGCAAAAGTTAGGTACCTCACCAAGGGGGTGGAACCTAGACCTAATTCTCCTATAAGAAACGCCTTTCAAAGGTCGAGATGGTGAAAAATGTATTCTTTAGATGTTGTTTGAACAAACGCAGCCGAGTTTTATATCCCAACATTGATTTTAAGAAAGTTATCAACAAAATAAAATTGACATTATTCTTGTTTCTTGTAATTACCCATACATTCATCTTATATCTTTGGGTTGATTTTTTTTTAATGAATTCTTGATTAGAATCAATAATTGATGTCGTCAAGTCTTGAACTTTCAGTTCAAGAGGATAATAAACATTAAATCTTCACAAGCATGCATATGAAAATTATGTGAAAGCAATGCAATTTTCTTCCATGGCGAAAAATAATATATTTCAACAGTGATCTCTTGTACTTTTCATGCAAATAACTAGAAAAGGAATCCTTTCTATCAATTCATATAAACGTTAATTATTTTCGTCCATAACATCTTCTCCAATTCATTCATTTTCCGAATAAATTCACATTCTGAGAAATACGCTAAGAATGTAGAAAGGGCAACATAGTGTTGACTTGGAACATAAAAATATTTTGAAAAATGTCATAACTTCGATACAGAGTGGAATGTGTCAAATTTCCAAGGCCAGAGTTGTGATTTTATAATTGTGAATGGAGTATACGTCAATTAAAGTGAGCCAAATTAGAAAGTATATTCTGTGCTCAAGAAAACTCAAGATGAGAAATCCATCCATCGTATTAATTTCTATCAACACGAGAACAATTATTCGGTCTTGATTGAGTAAACAACACCTTGCAACCCCTATTGAGGACCAAAAGGGGAAGTTATATTGATTTCAGTGTCGCAAATAATGAAGATCCTAATAAAAGCTCTTCGTCAACGAGGTTTAATTATGTCACCTTCTATTAAATTTATGTACCCAATGAAAACTGATACTATACAAATGAGATTCTTTGTTGAGCACCACTTTTCAAGCTCAGCGTATCAGGTTTCAAAAAGGTATTTGTTCATCTTGGTAGATATACAGGATGGCCGACTCAAAACGGAGCAGCCAATTTTAGAATCAAAAATTAATTTTAATATCGAGTGTTTTCTTTAGAGTGATAGAATTTTCGATAGAGATAACTGTGATTTGACAGAAGGTAGAAGCCATGTTGTTTTGACATTTCTGTTCAGAAAGCATTAACAAATTATCAGTAGTAATATCACAAGAGATTGAATTTCCGTGATAAGTCTATAGATTTATTTTCAAACGAAAATGTGTTTCTTGGAAACATCACGAGTCCGCAGGACGAGTGGTGTTTCCTCTAAGCAACTCATTTGAGTTTGAAAATAAAAGATAGACTTATGAGATAAATTCAATATCGAGTGAAATTTCATAAGACTATCTCACAAACAAAATAAAAGGCCAGAAAATCCATATTCGAGTAAAGTAGAGAAAAACTCATGTTGACGTCTAAAATTTATATTTCATAGTTCAATCAGAGATTATTCTGTTGTTGAATCGTTGAAAATACCGAAGCTGTCAGACCAATCACAATTCAGACACAGTTGGTATTATCGCGATAATACGAGCTGTCTTCGACCTGTGATTGGTTAGTTTTTGAAATGAGTGAAATAGTCATGGAAAGACTCACGCCGCAACAACGTTTACAAATTGTTGAAATTTATTTTCAAAATCAGTGTTCTATTCTCCAAACTTAAAGAGCGCTTCGTGAAATACATATATGGTTCACATAATCGTCCATCAGAGCAGCTTATTCGTCGAACTATCGATAGATTTCGGACAACATTTTCTTTACTCGATGCAACAACAACAAAAAGACGAAGAACTGAACGTACTGAAATTGATAGTGTTATGATAAAGATCCAGATTTGTCTATAAGTCGACGTTCACAACAAGTTGCATCCGCCACATGCAAAATTTTGCGTGAAGATCTTGGTCTACACCCATACAAGATCCAACTGGATCAAGAACTAAAGCCACTTGTCCAAAATAAGCGTCGTTTGTTTGCTGATTGCGCCCTAGAGCTAGAACAGCTCGAAGTTGATCCACTTTTTTATCGAACAATATTGAACGGCTACGACGCTACGTACCAAGCAAAATTGCGGTATATGGGGTGAAAACAATCCTCAAGAAGTTCTGCAGGATCCATTGCGTCCTGAAAAATGCACTCTATGGTGTGTTCTACATGCTGAAGGCATCATCGGTCCATATTTCTTTAAAAACGATGCTGGAACAAATGTTACAGTGAATGGTATCGATCTAAAAGTGTTTTGGTTCCAACAAGATGGTGCTACATCTCATGCTACCACCGTAACAATTAATTGAAAGAAAGATTTTGCGATAACATTATTTCGAGAAATGGTCCAACTAATTGGCCTCCAAGATCATGCGACATAACTCCAATGGATTATTTTCTTTGGGGATAACCATGACATAAGTCAAGTTATTGCTTTATGCTGATGAACCAGAAACAACAGACGCTTTGGAAGCCAACATAACCCGTGATATTGCTGGAATAAGGCCTGAATTACTCGGAAAAGTGGTCCAAAAATGGTCTGGTCGAATGCGGTACCTCAGAGCTAGTCGTGGTGGATATATGCCGGAAATTATTTTTGAAACATAAATGCCATATAATTATCTATCAAATAAAAAAAATGGCTTCAATCTTAATTTAAATGTGTTTTATTTCAACTTGAAGTTTCAGATGTCAGCAATACGAGTATATCAGTGCATAAAGGTTTGTAATCATTTGCCATGTAGAATTCGATCTCTTAATTAACTGTGTGGAATTGAATGATTCACTTTGTTTTCTATTTTATGACTCATTCTATACATGTAAGATCATGTCATGAAGGTTCAATATATTATTATTATCATATGTAATACCATTAGAGATGAAATTCTGCCGGCAAAATTTCTCGATTTTAATAAGAAAGTTTGTTGCATGGCAATTTTGCGAACGATAATTGTAATTGGGAAAAAATGTCATGAGCGAAATTGTCGAAAAGGAACAGAAAATATCACAAGAGAGAAATTGTATCTGCTTAAATTCCATCTCGAGTGGTATTCGACATGACTATTTCACGAGAAAATGTGTCTAGCAGTATTATGGTTACATTGGGCAAGTATTGCGCTATTTGAAAAATAAATATGTATGTTTTCATCCTAGATTAACTAAACGTAGTTTGTTTTCTCTATAGCACTCATTTCCGAAGCTTCCTATGAATTTGAGAAACGTCGAAAATTTTATCGTTGGAAAACCAACTTGTTTTGGGGGCTTGTATGTTTTATCGATGTGAAACGAGAGTTGCTATGGAAACTTCCTCACAAAAAATGGAATAAGTGAAATAGTTTTTCAATTGGCTTCGATCTTAATTCAAATGTGTTTTATTCCAATTTAAAATTCTATCACTCTAAAAAAACGCCCGATATCTAAATTGTTGGATATTTTGGTGGAATTAGGAGACTGAAATGTTTCCCAAACATTGACATGTTGAAGTTTAAAATCCTCAACCCTCAATGTTGGTCGTTGAATAATTGTGTGGGAATTCATTGATAACGTTGAGGTAAAAGTATCTTCCCCGGATCTCGAGGATGAATTCTACCTGGGGGTTCAAGGAAACCGGAAATTCTCCCAATTAAAAACGTACAAACAAACAACCGTCTCTCCGCACAACATCAAACGTAATGAAAGCATTTTTTACCTAATCCTTTTCAATCCCCAACCATTCTTCCTACCAAAAATCGCAACAAACAACATCACATAACCCTGAATCCCGGATTGTCCTGTTTCCGTTCCGCCCTTATCCCGACGTAAGCGGAAAGCTCCAGACGGCGAGCTCGCCCGCGATCGTGACTGGGATGGAACTGCTCCTGCTCCCCCCGAACCGTCGGAGACGATACGGAAACGGACACGCAGAATCCGGAACCTGGACCCGTTCCTGATCTCCTGACGACGTCGTTACGATTCGCGACCGAAACGCCGCGGCTGGAGCGAGCCGTCGGCGCTAGCCGGGATTCAATGACCTGTGACCTGGCTCGACTCTCTATGATCGCCGTCACAGGAGGAAAATGGATCTAATTTCCGAAGTACACCACTGGTGCCACCACCACAGCAGGATAATAACAAACCGGTTTCTGACTTGTAAGCCCTCATCAGTGCCACATAACCCTTACTGCGGTAGCAACCAACTGAAACGGCAGAGCTTTTATTCTTTATTTATTTCCTCATTTAAGAGGATATATTGAAAAATTCTCAGCCTACTATAGAACCAAACATAATTTCAATGTCGAAATATTTTATAACTCAACATATTCTCCTGTTGATTGAATACATTTATTACAGCGAACCTGTAACGTCTTCTCGTTGGAAGAAAATTTACGACCTTTTAAGCTAACAAAAAAAAGTTATATCATCTTTGAGAAAAAATCGCAGGGCTATATGACGTCGGCTTTGAAATAATATTATAATGATATGGAATTAACAGAAAAAAAAAACAACACAAATAAATAAAACATTCTGGAGTTATAGGTATAAACTTCGAAAAAAATCACAGAGTTATGACTAAGGCATTGAAATATGAAATAAGATTAACATAAAATAAATAAAGAGAACAGCGGAATGGAAAAATCTTTAAGTGATATGAATTATGAATGACGTCACAGATCATGGAATATGGCTTTGTGTTTTTATACAGGGTGCCCCAAGTTCGAGTGCCTATTAGACGTTTCTGATGAACTGGACATATTTGAAATCTGTAAATTGGGATTATGATATTGTTCAAATTTACTTACTTTGGGAGCCTGAGCACTTCCGGTTATACAGGGAGTGAAAATAAATATGTTTTCGTCAATGATATGATTGAGTTTTCAATGGTTAATACACTTGTGTTAAAACCATTGTATTCAATCAAATAGTTTTCAAAATATCGAAAAAAAAACCTTGGAAAAAGTCGATTATTCATAGCTAGTATCATGTTTATTTTTCTTCTTCTGAACATTCCAAGTGCAAACTGTTCTCACAACGTCAAAGTAGAGGAATGTGGAAAGGTCATGCTTATTTTGAATTTCATAAATACCTATCATCACAGGGTGTTTCAAATTTTGTGTCGAAAACTATGATCGAAAATTGGCCATAACTTCTGTTTTTCAAATTAGAACCCTATTTGTTTTATGATTGCGTTGGATTCTGCCGAGAAAAACAATGAACAATATCATAATCCCAATTCTCAGATTTCAAATATGTCCAGTTCTCCAGAAACGTCTAATAGCCACTCGAACTTGGGACACCCTGTATAATCACTCAGTACGGATACATACACGTAAGACCTTCAAACATGGGACTGCAAATGCTTCGTATTCGAGATACCTAAAGGGTGTTCCTTCGAATTTTTAGTTTAAAATTTCGATTGTTCATCCAATTATTACCCCCCCCCCCAGAAAAAACAGCCTAGGACCGCCCTTGCCCCCTCGTTCTAGACCATCGTCCCGTGGGAATATTCCTGTCGAAAAATAGCCGTACCAATAAACCTTTATTTTCTCGTTACCACCCGCCAACCCCGCGTTCCTGACCTCCGCATCCATCCCCTCCAAAGGCGGGGGAGCAGCCTCCCGATCGATTCGATGAAGCCGTAACAAAACGAACTGATTGAAATAATTCAAGACCCGTAGACCTGGAGGGTTCGATAACGGGACCTGGAGGAAAAAATGCATCCGTATTGAATTCGCTGCATCCCTCAGGAGTGCGGGGGAATGGATTGCAATGTCGACCCAGTTCCTGGAAGTTGTACGATTCGGGGATCATCTAATGATATTTACGATACTACTGGGATCTGGGGTGAAGGGGGAGTGATAAAAATGGGAGATTATGGTTTAAGGGTGCTATATTTTTGATGAAGGGGAATGGTTGAAGATCGTGACTGAAAGCGGTTGCGTTTCGCATGATGGTATCGTGTTTGGTGTGTGCTGGAGTTCATCGGAGAGGAAGGTGTTCAAAATTCGCTTATACAGGGTGGCCATTTGAAAACGAAACAGACGAGATTACAGACGAAATAAATTTCTTCAATAGAAATGCTCGGACAGGTCGATTTCTGTTTCGAGGGGGACAACTTAAGATGTAGGTTACGGACGCATAGCGCTTCAACCCTTGCTACTACAACCCTCACCCCCAATTTTTGAATAGGGAAGATGGGGTGAGTGATACCTCAATTGAAAGGTATTTTTATACTGATTTCAGCACAGTAATTGTTTTTTCATTTTATGCATTAGTTCTCGAAATATTCTTAACTAAGTATTTGAAAATGAAGTGGTGTTTTCATGGCACTTGTAGTGTTTTTTTGTGAAAAATCGACATTTTGAGCTTCAAAACAACCATGACTGTGTCTTCCTTCCTCCAATCCACTGACATAGAAATCTTTAATCAAGATGTCGATTTTTCACAAAAAACACTACAAGTGCCATGATAACACCACTTCATTTTCGAATACTTAGTTAAGAATATTTCGAGAACTAATGCATAAAATGAAAAAACAATTACTGTGCTGAAATCAATATGAAAATAACTTTGAATTGAGGTATCACTCACCCCATCTTCCCTATTCAAAAATTGGGGGTGGGGGTTGTAGCAGCAAGGGTTGAAGCGCTATGCGTCCGTAACCTACATCTTAAGTTGTCCCCCTCGAAACAGAAATCGACCTGTCCGAGCATTTCTATCGAAAAAATTTATTTCGTCTGTAATCTCGTCTGTTTCGTTTTCAAATGGCCACCCTGTATACTAACTGACAAAGAAACTACAACACCCAGAAGGAGCTGTTCAAATTTTTAATTTTTTTTTGGTATAACAAACCTACATAGTACACTGCGCAAAAAATTAACGCACATTATGGAAATCTCAAATTTATTCTACAACTGAAGGTGTTCCCAATGATAATTATTTTTATCAGAATTATGCATGCATATGTTATCCACTTTCAACGTTTTTCTTCAATACAGATGTTTTCTCCCAGCAGGAATAAAAAAAGATGATATTATCAGATTTTGAATGTATTGGCTCCATTCTAAAATCAGTTGTTCTCGATCAATTCTAGTGATCAATAGTTTTTCTTTCGTTTGATTTTCTACACTCGATCGCTATGCAACGCGAAACACGTAATTTGACCCAAGAGGAATGTGCCCAAGCGGTAGTTTTGCGAGAAGAAGGGTGGACATACACAAGAATTGCAGAAAGGTTTGGAGTTTCCCATACAAGTGTGTCCAGAATGTTGCAGCGATTCAGGGAGACAGGTATGAATGTCCGAAGACCAGGACAGGGTAGACCACGGGTAACAACTGCCATTCAAGAACGTTACTTGAGAGTTTCTGCGTTGAGACAACGGTTTGCAACCGCTCGCCTCCTTCAAAATCAGCTTGAGCAAACTCATGAGGTGCAAATTAGCACTCAGACAATAAGAAATCGTCTCAGAGAATATGATTTAAGGCCTCGTGTCGCGGCAAGAGGCCCAGCTCTTACCCCAGCCCATCGAAGGGCGCGTTTGGATTTTGCGAGAGAGCATATCCATTGGGAAGAGGCCGATTGGGAAAGAGTTCTCTTCACAGATTAGTCTAGATTCTGCCTCTACCATTGTGATCGACGTTTCCTTGTATACAGACGTCCACATGAAAGATATGCTCAGTGCAATTTCCTGAATACTACTGGTTTCGGGGGAAGATCGATTATGGTATGGGGTGGAATATCTTTGACTGCTCGCACAGACCTAGTGGTCGTTGATAATGGAGCTATGAATACTGATAAGTATATAAGGAACATTCTTGAAGAGCATGTAGTGCCATTTGCCCCATACATTGGTGAAAATTTCATTTTTATGGACGATAATGCCAGATCCCATCGTGCGCGCATCGTTCAGGAGTACCTTGAAGAGGTTGAAGTCTCTCGAATGGAATGGCCAGCAAGAAGTCCAGATCTCAATCCGATTGATCAGGTTTGGGACAACCTCAATAGAAGGCTGAGAAGTTCAGAAAATAATCCAGCTACTCTTAATGACTTAGGAATCCAACTCGGAGAAATCTGGGAAGGATTAGATCAGAACATTTTAGGATCACTCATTTTGAGTATGAACCGTCGTTGCCGAGCTGTAATTAACGCAAGAGGTGGAAATACCAAGTATTAAATCACTTATCAGCATTTCAGTATTTTGAAAATTGTTCATTTCTCTTCTTTCACATAAGATTCGGTGAAATCCTGAATTTTTCTTCCATTTAATGTGTCTTGTTTCGTTCAAAACCGTCCCGAGAGAACATAAAAAATGTAGTCAATGTAGAGTTAACTTTCATTAAAATTGAGATTTTCAGAATGTGTGTTGATTTTTTCGCGCAGTGTATTATAGCAAGGAGTAAATGATCACATTGCAATCACCAATTCGCAGCAGTCATTCATCAGGTTACAACCTCCGATCGGGATACCTAAAGATGCCTACCTTATGTGGAATTTCTATTGGATCATGGCCAAAAAGCCCGGAATTTTTTAATTTTGTAGAATGTAGATATCTACTAGAGCTGGTCAATGTAAGAGCATGATCAAATGTGTCATCTTAATGGTAACCTAGTACAAAGTGACAAAAACCTGACAATATATCAGATTTTCTTCGCGTCCATGATAAAATACTGAAACTGAATTCCAAAAAATATCTTTCGCAACTACTCAAGAATGAGGAAGCTTTGACTATACCCTCTAGTCTAAGTGAGGAAGCCTTCGGAATAGAACATGCATCTAGCAACGTTAGAACATTTATAAAAATATTTGTACAGGCTTCAGAAGCGAGGAACTTCCATTTAGACATTTCTCTCATCCGGGTAGAGTGTAAGCATCTATAAAACATAAGAAAACCGCAAGGAGGGAACGGTGGAAATCGTAATTTGGTCTTAAGAGACAGTCATAGGTCCTCAGCGTGCTGTTGGAAGATCGAATGAAATATGGGATCGCTCTTGGAGCTTCCCTCATGACTTTTTCTCACGAGCTCCGTGTTACATTCAATTTGAAACTTTTTTTTCCTGTTTGAAAGATGAGACTGTTTCACAGTAGGGGTAGCTTGAAAAAAACACCAGTAAAATACAGTTTTACATCATGCTGAATGAGTTCATAACCTTACATGAAAAAAATTTAAACAATCTGTTTTTGCGGAGCCTTATGTCAAAGCCACCGAGTCTGTTGTGAATATCAGGCTGATAATCGATTTAGAGTCAGTCAACTGATGTATCAAAGATTCATAAAAAATTGATCACAATTCGAGTTAGTTCAAGAAACCAATTGGCAAAAAAAGCTTTTACAGCTGTCGAAAAAAATTGATCAGAATTCATTTGTTAGAATAAAGAAGGTAACTGAAGGATATGTTAACAAATTGGCGAAGGAGCAGGTAATTTCGGCGGCAATAACGAACAATATACAGGTTGAGTCTTTGACTCGTACATAAATTTCAACTTTAGATTCTCGATGCGAGAAGAAACTTTTTTTTCTATTTCCATTTTTCCGTATTTCGCTCTGTTAAAAAGATAGCCATTTGAAAAAAATTGGGCCAAATACGTGCCTGATATTATTCTCTGGTATCAACCTTAAAGTTCATATTTCTCGATTGAAATTGAGTTAGTACATTTAGGGAATACTAATGTACTAAAGTTATTTGAATGAGAATGTTAAAAACACGATATTTCTTAACAAAAACACTTGGTTTTGTCCAAATAATTCTGCAATTAACAATTCATATTTCTATCAGAAAAATGAGTTCCTTCTTCTACAAAAAAAATTTTTTCGAACACGCTCATCTCTGGAAAATATGAATATGGTTTTAATTTGAAGGAAAACCGTTGCTGGGTGGTTTTTCGGATTTCTCAAGTCCCAGACGGCATCCCAAAAAATTTGGAAAGTGGTATCTTGTAGAGCTTGTAAAAACACATATTCCATTTTTTTCGAGCACGCTCATCTCTGGAAAATATGGAGGTTTCCAGATAATTTTCCGGATTTCCCAAGCCCTGACGGCCTCCCGAAAAATTTGGAAAGTGGTATCTTATAGAGAATGTGAAAACACATCTTCCACAAAATTTTTTTTACGAACACGATCATCTCTGGAAAATATGAAGGTTTTAATTTAAAGGAAAACCGTTGCTGGGTCATTTTCGGATTTCTAAAGTTCCAGACGGCATCCCAAAAAATTTGGAAAGTGGTATCTTGTAGAGCATGCTAAAACACATCTTCCACAAAAAAAATTTTTTCGAACACGCTCATCTCTGGAAAGTATGAAGGTTTTAATTTGAAGGAAAACCGTTGCTGGGTCATTTTTCGGATTTCTCTAGTCCCAGACGGCATCCCAAAAAATTTGGAAAGTGGTATCTTGTAGAGCTTGCAAAAACACATATTCCACAAAAAAATGTTTTTCGAACACGCTCATCTCTGGAAAATATGGAGGTTTCCAGATCATTTTCCGGATTTCCCAAGCCCTGACGGCATCCCAAAAAATTTGGAAAGTGGTATCTTGTAGAGAATCTGAAAACACATCTTCCACGAAAAAATTTGTTTCGTACACGATCATTTCTGGAAAATATGAAGGTTTTAATTTAAAGGAAAACCGTTGCTGGGTCATTTTTCGGATTTCTCAAGTCCCAGACGGCATCCCAAAAAATTTGGAAAGTGGTATCTTGTAGAGCATGCAAGAACACATATTCCACAAAAAAATTTTTTTCGAACAAGCTCGTCTCTGGAAAATATGAAGGTTTTAATTTGAAGCAAAACCGTTGCTGGGTAAATTTTCGGATTTCTCAAGTCCCAGACGGCATCCCAAAAAATTTGGAAAGTGGTATCTTGTAGAGCTTGCAAAAACACATATTCCACACAAAACTTTTTTTTCGAACAAGCTCATCTCTGGAAAATATGGAGGTTTCCAGGTCATTTTCCGGATTTCCCAAGCCCTGACGGCATCCCAAAAAATTTGGAAAGTGGTATCTTGTAGAGAATCTGAAAACACATCTTCCACGAAAAAATTTGTTTCGTACACGATCATCTCTGGAAAATATGAAGGTTTTAATTTAAAGGAAAACCGTTGCTGGGTCATTTTTCGGATTTCTCAAGTCCCAGACGGCATCCCAAAAAATTTGGAAAGTGGTATCTTGTAGAGGATGCAAGAACACATCTTCCACAAAGAATTTTTTTTCGAACACGCTCGTCTCTGGAAAATATGAAGGTTTTAATTTGAAGGAAAACCGTTGCTGGGTCATTTTTCGGATTTCTCGAATCCCAGACGGCATCCCAAAAAATTTGGAGAGTGGTATCTTGTAGAGCATGCTAGAACACATATTCCACAAAAAAATGTTTTTCGAACACGCTCATCTCTGGAAAATATGGAGGTTTCCAGATCATTTTCCGGATTTCCCAAGCCCTGACGGCATCCCAAAAAATTTGGAAAGTGGTATCTTGTAGAGAATCTAGAAACACATCTTTCACAAAAAAAAAATTTTCGAACACAACAACATTTATGATTAATCAACCTAACCTAACCAATTTTGCACTCAGAGCAAAAATCTCCTCTGAATATTTCACAGAGCTTTTAAGAAGACGATGCCAGATTTCTGATTTTCTCCTTAAGCAATGGTATAGATTTTCCGGTGTGTCTTGCGCTCCCGCTACCTCGCAAGGCACACCGGAAGATCTATGAATCGACCCATCTCAAACCTTATTTTGCTATTCTGTGAACGACGCAGGCGTATATCGACAACCGGCGCCATCCATAAAAAAATGGAGGAAATTTTTTCTAGAGCTTTGTTGTTATAAATGGGGAAAGTGATTATTTTAGGTGTTTTTTTCGATGTCGTGATTATTATGCGAAAAATTTCCATGAATTAATGTAATATCAACCGTGTAGTTTCTAGTTTATAAGATTCCAAGAGGATATTGTTTAGATAGAAACATCGCCACAGATTATTTAGTGCCAAGATCATTCTATTTTCATTAATTTCAATTTAATACGTGGTTTGTGTCGACATTCATCATTCATATATCTGAAGTTTGTATTTCATTGACAAATATTTTTTATATGGACCGGTAACGAAAAATTTTTAATAGAAACTGCGTATCAAATGTATAATTTCACGCTGCTAGTGCTTGGTGGTCAATTTTATCTTCCACATTTGTGGTATTTTATTATAACATATCTCTACATCAAACGTTTTTCCATCATAGTGCGAAATTGATAAATATTCTGACAACATAATAATCGATGATATTTAAAATCCAGGGAAGCATCGAGATTATTCTTGAAATTTATGATTTTTTCTTCAAATTTTATCGTATACATTTAGGAATAACTTGAAAACGACGCGTTTTATTGAAAAAACATAAGAATACTTTTCTCCTCGGAAATGATTGATTCTCTCGAAAATATGAACCGTTTATATTTTTGAAGTGGTTTTATGGTATTTTTGCGTGGATTTATGAGTCGGCTGCGCTGTAACTTTTATACCGGGAGAAATGTTGAATAAGTTTTGATTGAGGAATATACATCATGAATAGAGTGAACAATCACCTAAAATTCAGTTCATTTGAAATAATAGTTCCGAAGATATGGACAGAAAAGTATTTTTTTCATGGATTTTCTACGACCTGTATCTTTCAAACGAAACCGAATTTTAAAAATGGTATGGGAAAAATCAACTGTTAAAATATACAGGGTGAGTCTTTGACTTGTACATATATTTTAACTGAAGATTCTTGAGGCCAAAAGAAACCTTTTTTTCATTTTCCATTTTTCCGTATTCGGCTCTGTTAAAAAGATATAGCCATTTGAAAAAAACATTGGGCTAAATTCGTCCCTAAAATGATACTGTGGAATTTATTCAAAGTTCATATTTCTCGATTGAAATTGAGTTTATACATTTAGGTCCAATTTAGGAAATACTCAAGTAGTCAAGTACTAACCTTATTGGAATAAAAATGTTGCAAACACGATAATTTCAACAAAAACAATTAGTTTCATCGAATTATATCTGCAACTAAAAAGCCACATTTATTCCACCAAAATAAGTTCCTTCTTCGAGTTTTTTTGCAGATTAGTTTGTAAACACTAATAACTTGTTCATATTCTCCTCGAAATTCCCAAAAAATATCATGAAGAGGGACTTTTCATTCCTTTCTATTATTAAACAATCTAACCTAATCTAATTTGTATCGATTCTGTGAATTTTTGCCGCCAAATTTTACCACGCATGCGTAGAGCGAAAACCGAAGTATGGTTATCTGGAGGCCAACGTTAAACAATAATAAACCAGAGTCTCTGAACAAACTGTAAACATTATGTGAAGTTCTGAATAATCTGAATACATTCAGTGACTTATTGTTCTAATGTGATTATTATGTGAAGTGAATTAATATAATTTCAACCGTGTCGAGTTTATAAAATTCCAAGAGGATGTTGTTTAGATAGAAACATCGCCACAGATTATCAGGTATCGTATTATTTTTCATTAATTTCAATTTAATAAGTATTTTGTATCGAGATTCATCATTCATATCCGAATTTTGTATTTCATCGACATTTAACTTCAATATGAATTTTCAATAGAAACTGTGCGGATTAAATCCTCCTTGGTGTTCAATTTTATCTCCCACATTTGTGGGATTTTATTATTAAAATATCTCGACAAAGTTGATAAATATTGTGACAACATTGTAAACTCGTTTAAAGACCAGAGAAGGAATAATGTTCGATGATATTTAATTCAGAGACGCATTCAGATTATTCTTGAAATTAATGATTTTTTCGTCGAATTTCTCCGGGTAAAATTGGAAATAACTCGAAAACGACGCGTTTTATTGAAAAAAATAGGAATACTTTTAGTTTCTTAAATGATTGATTCGTTTTATGGTGTTTTAGCGTGTATTGATGAGTCGACTACCCTGTAACTTTTAAACTAGTAAAGATGTTGAATAGGTTTCGATTGAGGAATATGCACCATGAATAGAGTAAAAACTCAACCAAAATTCAGTTCATTCGAAATAACGGTTCCGAAGATATAAACAGAAAAGTGTTTTTTTCATGGATTTTCGACACTCTGTATCTCCCAAACCAAACCGAATTTTGAAAAATGGTATAGGAAAAAGTGTTTCGTATGATGAGAGGAATCTACAGTTAAATATATGTACAAGTCGAAGACTCACCCTGTATGTACAAGTCAAAGACTCACCCTGTATAGAAAGAAAAAATCAAGATCATGACAGAAATTCCCCCACATTGAAAGTTCTCTCGAAGCCCAAGTTTTGATAATTCCAGAAAAAATACTCTAATTATAACTTTTTATTCATAATTCAACATATAGTATTTACTTAATTCTAAGAATTATTCACACGCCTCACGACACCATTAAATACCAGTCATCAGTCTGAAAGAGCGAAAGTATGAGAGTTTCCCATAGATCGACTTTCCGCAATAAAGAGATCTTCGACACCATCAGAGAAACTATTTCCATACTCTTCATGCACTCCGCATTTTTTACAACTTTGCGTTCCTGGATTCTTCGCGTTTACGGAGTGTCGTCTCCTTCATTTTAATCCATTAAAACCGCCTGTTCGTCCATGTGAACTTTCTCATCGTCGAGTTTTCCGAAGGACACTTCATCCGGAAAATGGTAAACGCCTCGGAGGTTTCAGAAAGGCTTGAGCGAGGTAATGCTCGGCAAGTCATTCGATATCGGGCTTTATTTTGCGTTTTCGCATTCAGGCGGCCATGGATGTAACCGTATACGTCAAGAGGAGGAAATGATTATCCGGTAAAGACATTTCGTCTCAAGCATTGCGAAGAAAATGAAGTTTTACGAAGTTTGAAGAGCTTAATGTCATCTTGTTTCGCTGGTATCGATTGAATGTACGGATGGTACTTCATATTGGAGTATCTGAATATAACGAAAACTATACAGGGTGTCACATTGAGAAGGTATCAGTGATATTTTCTAGCTTCTAGCTAAAAACAATTGTTCAAAATTCATATTTTTTGTTTCTTATACCACAAAGTTCATACATCGGATTCTTGTGGAATCTTCCGACTCGAAATTGAAAGAATACAGAAACCGTGAAGTACCTACCCCTCTTATAGGTAGACCGAGCGCTCAAAAATTGTGGTGTCTGATCGCTCCATTTCTTAAGGGGCAGTATCACCTTTTGAATCGTGGTAAATCTCCATTCAAAAGTGGTCTCTTTATTTCACGAGTAAGTACCCTAATTTGCGACGTAGAGACTTGATTTTATTTAAATTGAAGTTGAAGAACGTCCCGAGGGCAAATAGTTTTCCTCTTTTCGATTTAATTAGTTTTTCAATTAAAAAAAAACAGGGTAATCGTTAGATCTGGGGTTATTGAATATGTTTTTCGTTTTTCATGAGTACAAGCTATATTTTTGAAATAATCATCATGAAAATTTTTGTTGTTTATAGAAGATCAAATTGCCGAGGGCAAATAGTTGCGGTTTTTTCCAAAAAATGATGAATAACCGTCGGAAAAAAATCTTTAAGTGTAGTTTCCAAAACGCTGAAGTTCAACCTGTTTTTTCAATTGAAAAACCAATTAAATCGAAAAAATCGCAACTATTTGCCCTCGGCAATTTAACCTTCTATAAACTACAAACATTTTCATGATGATTATTTCAAAAATATAGCTTGTACTCATGAAAAACGAAAAACATATTCAATAACCCCAGATCTAACGATTACCCTGGTTTTTTTAATTGAAAAACTAATTAAATCGAAAAAAAGAAAACTATTTGCCCTCGGGACGTTCTTCAACTTCAATTTAAAAAAAATCAAGTCTCTACGTCGTAAATTAGGGTACTTACTCGTGAATTAAAGAGACCACTTTTGAATGGAGATTTACCACGATTCAAAAGGTGATACTGCCCCTTAACGAGGGAAAAACCTCATAAAATATCCTGTTCCACCTCCGAAACCAGGTTTCCAAATTTCACCTTCATTCCTCGGCCGTCTGCCTCAATTCCCCGAGTCTCACTAAAAATGAGCAGTTGATTACGCTCCCTAATTGAAATTACCAAGAGTAATGTACCCGAGTGAGATACGCTCACCTACTTTTCATGATCCAACTCATCAAGAGTGCGGAAATTCGTGTTATGGATCCAGTTAATTGTCAATTTCGAGGTACATTAAGCCGTTGCCAACCGCGGTATCACATGAATATAAATCTGGCAGAATGATAACCCCAACATCGATCCAGGTGTGTCTCGACAAATGACGGTTTCCACCTCGAAACTCGGCTAATGGGAGAACTAAGAGTGATGCCAGTTGGTGAAAATATACTAACTGACAAATAAACTTCAACACCCAGATGGCTGTAGTATAGAAAAGAGTGAATAAATAAAATTTGGAGAAAAAACGAAGGGTTCACAATTTTTTTATCAAATTTGTTTGTTATTTGTTTGTTTGTCCACCGCGATTATCTATACACTCCCCAATAGAGCCGAATTTTCGCGTGACAATATTTTAAAACTATTTCGTTTGTTTTGAAATATTCGTGTTTTCGCGTCGAACTGGTGACGTCACGCACCAAATGGTTCAAAATAATTTGAAGCGGTTTGAAAGCAGGTAGCGGAATAGTTCGAACTGCAGTTTGAAGTTTGGAATCAGCTGATTGAAGAATGTAGGTTATGTTTGTTGGATTTTATTTTGTTTTCACCCACGGATACTCAAACAAAATTTGAGTATCCGTGGTTTTCACCGTTTTTATTTCGAATAAATAATAATAATAACTGTTCTTCATTGCATTGAATATTATTTGAAAACGACAGCTTTGTTTTAAGAATGCATTGTAACCTGTGACTGTGAAGTAATAAATCACTTCGAGTAGAACACACCGTTATTTTAGAATTCTGAAATATTATTTAGTTTTGAAAATGTATGTTCAAATTTTTGAAATTGATTACGGCTTCTTCCTCTTGATTCAATCAATATGAATATTGCGTATATTTTTTTCAACAAGTCGTTAATCAGGACGAGAACATTCAAATTCATCATAAAATGATTGGAGTCCAATTTGAAAATACAAGATTTAATAATAATATACAAATATAAACACACCTAAAATTATAAATATTTTGATTATTATGTGCGTGTATCATGTTTCTAACTTTTAAATACATAAATTGAATTGACATTTCTATGATGACGTCACCGTTTTGAAATTGTGGCATTTTAGCGATGCATGAACTGGTGACGTTTACTTCGAAATGTTTTTGAAATAGTTTTGAACCGTGATTCACGCGAAAAAATGGCTTAGGTCTTGGCATTGATGCAATAAGATGGTCTGTTTCTTCTTGAGGGATACTATCCCAAGCTACCTGTACTTCATGTCTCAGAGCCGCCAAAATCCGTAGGGACTGGGGTAAAGGACCCCGCACTTTTAGTAGGTAAAGTGGCGACCGGTCAAATTTTCTGAAAATTTGGTATGTTGTTGTACACGACTCATTGACCAAAAGTGTCAATGGGCCCAACCCAATCCTATGGCTAGTTTTCTAAATACGGGGTGTTAAAGTTGAAAATTGCCCAGATTTTCGGATTTATTTGCTAATTATTGAGAGTTACATTGGATTTCTGTTGCATACACACGTTTACTACATGTTCTAGGTATGAAATTAGAGGATACGTATGATTAAAAATATTTATATTTACCAGGTGATTCACGAATATATGACGGTAGTTTTTTCCCAAAATTCACTTTTTCTACTGTGACGTTAGGAGGGCATATTCTTGAAATGTTCTTTCCGATTTAGTATTATGACGACAAAATATTGCACAGTGCATATTTTTTATACAGGGTGTTTCACAGAGAGAACCACTAGACATAATCATATTTTTTTAGGATTAATTCGAAATCCTGTATTTTTGAATTGATTTTTGGGAAAAGTGATACCACAAACATATGTGTGTCTCTAATCCGCAAAATATTCAGGGTGGTTTATTCATAGGAAGGTATTCAATTTTGGGAAAAGTACAAAAAACATGAACACCCTGTATTCGAAAATTTCCTCGGTCAAATGCAACTATTTTATCACTACATATTGATTCCCACAACATCTCCCGAGGTATGAATTTTAAATCCGATACTATGACCAGTTTTCGAGATACAGGGCGTAAAAGCGGAGAATAACTTATTTCATCATTTTTTTTTTCAAATTGAAAAGCCGGATTGATTTTATGTTGCGCCCATGAGTTCAGTATGAGAGCAGATCAGATGCACATGGGAAGATTTAGCTAAAATATTTACTGTTACAGGGTGATTCACGAATAAATCACAATAGCTTTTGCAAACACTCGATAATTCTAAAGTTTCGTCACAGCGAAATTATTCCATGAAGTTAATACCTATAGTCGTTCACAATTTTCAGTCTGAAATACTTCACTTGATGTAATATTAGACAGTTATTCAAAATTCACCAGAAAAGTTCTCCTTTCAATTATTTCAAAGCATATTATTTATGACTCACCCTGTATCAAAAGTACCTAATTATTATGTATTTCAGACTGAAAATTGTGAACGACTAGGTATTAACTTCATGGAATAATTTCGCTGTGACGAAACTTTAGAATTATCGAGTGTTTGCAAAAGCTATTGTGATTTATTCGTGGATCACCCTGTAACAGTAAATATTTTTGCTGAACCTTTCCTTGTGCATCTGATCTGTACTCATACTGAACTCATGGGCGCAACATAAAATCAATCCGGCTTTTCAATTTGAAAAAAAAATGATGAAATAAGTTATTCTCCGCTTTAAGCCCTGTATCTCGAAAACTGGTCATAGTATCGGATTTAAAATTCATACCTCGGGAGATGTTGTGGGAATCAATATATAGTGATAAAATAGTTGCATTTGACCGAGGAAATTTTCGAATAAAGGGTGTTCATGTTTTTTGTACTTTTCCCAAAATTGAATACCTTCCTATGAATAAACCACCCTGAATATTTTGGAGATTAGAGACACACATATGTTTGTGGTATTACTTTTCCCAAAAATCAATTCAAAAATACAGGATTTCGAATTAATCCTAAAAAAATATGATTATGTCTAGTGGTTCTCTCTGTGGAACACCCTGTATAAAAAATATGCACTGTGCAATATTTTGTCGTCATAATACTAAATCGGAAAGAACATTTCAAAAATATGCCCTCCTGACGTCACAGTAGAAAAAGTGAATTTTGGGAAAAAACTACCGTCATATATTCGTGAATCACCCAGTAAATATAAATATTTTTAATCATACGTATCCTCTAATTTCATACCTAGAACATGTAGTAAACGTGTGTATGCAACAGAAATCCAATGTAACTCTTACACTCAGTTGCAGGAACGTCCATTATAAGTTAAAAGTGTCATTAAAATCCTAATGCCACATTAAACATGGTATTCTGTGGCAGGAGACCATGTTTAATGTGGCATTAAGATTTTAATGACACTTTTAAATTATAATGGACGTTCCTGCAACTGAGTGTTAATAATTAACAAATAAATCCGAAAATCTGGGCAATTTTCAACTTTAACACCCAGTATTTAGAAAACTAGCCATAGGATTGGGTTGGGCCCATTGACACTTTTGGTCACTGAGTCGGGTACAACAACATACCAAATTTTCAGAAAATTTGACCGGTCGCCACTTTACCTACTAAAAGTGCGGGGTCCTTTCCGAGCTTTCTATTCATGATCCAAACATGCTCTATGGGCGAAAGATCGGGGGATCTGGGCGGCCATGGCAACAGATTCACATGGGTCGCTTCAAAAAAGTTTAAACTAACTCTGGCAACATGAGGTCGATCATTATCTTGCTGGAATACATATTGGATTTTCGAGCATGTTAAGGTAAGGGAGAAGATATGGCTCCACTATTTTTTGAAGGTTACGCAGCGCTGTCATGTTACCTCGAATAAAGACTTAAGGTGACCTACTTGCATGTGCAATAGCACCCCATACCATAACGCTTACTGTCAGGTGTACAGGGTGGCCAGATTTTTTTTTTTCAGTACTACAACTCCTAAACTATAACAGATAGAGAAAAAGTAAGATACATGTCATGTTCCCTTTTTTCGAGAAACATAAATTGCTGAAACCCCCAAGTTGCTGCGGCGTCTAGTTTCCGAGATACAGGGCGATTTTGTTATTTGGTCCATTATTATAATTGATTATAACTTCCGTATTATAGAATCTACGTTCTCGAAATAAACACATCTTTAGGGCACTTTTTTTACAGCTTTTCATCGGTGCTACTGGATTTTTTGTATCTGCTCAAATTTCGGAGCTATAACAAAAAATATAAATAAGAATTTTAGAAGCGCCAGGCGATACAAAAATGATGAAACTGAATTGAATTTGACAAGTATAAATAAATAAGACATGAAATTCTATGTCCTCAGTTTTGAAGGAAGTGAATCAAAGTCTGCTGGGATTTTGTTGAACGAAAAGTGTTTTTTCGAAATTTTCGATATACAGTGAACTCGGAAGTATATCATGATATATATTTTTGAAATCGTTGAAGGAAGATCAATTTCGAAATATCATTTCCCACTATGGTTTCCATTTGAAAAAAATTGAGTAGCATCCAGTAGCACCGATAAATGGCAGAAAAAAAATGCGCTTAAGATGTGCTCATTTCGAGAAAGTAGATCCAATAATACGGAAGTTATAGCCAATTATAATAATGGACCAAATAACAAAATCGTAGGAAACTACACCTTTTCCAATTGTAATTCAGAAAACGTAAAATGTAATTCAGAAAAGCAAATTGAATTTCAGAAAATGGAAATTGTAATTCAGAATAGCAAGTTGATATTCAGAAACGGTTATTTGAATTTCAGAATAGTGATATGTAATTCAGAAAGGGTAATTTGAATTTCAGAATAGTGATATGTAATTCAGAAACGGTAATTTGAATTTCAGAAAATATAAATTGTAATTCAGAATTGGTGATTTGAAATTCAGAAATGGGAAATTTTAATTCAGAAAAACGAAATTGTAATTCAGAAAGAAGAAATTGTAATTCAATTGCTTGGTACCCAAACTACTTTCTCTAATATTTTGTATGTAATTCAAATAGAGACATGATTCCATTTAAAATGGGTGGCGAAATATATTAATAATGATTCTTGAGGTCATTTTCCACTCTCAAAGTACTTAGATACCTTCATAGAAGTGAGAAATATAATAACAATAACTTTATTTCCAAGAATAACATGAAGGTATATACAGTCAAAACCGAAAACAGGAAAAAAACAAACTTGAAAATACGAAATACTTAAGACAAGTTCGATGCCACATTGTCCTAGATTCCTATGTTGCATCACGATCACTTGATACCGAGCTCGATATTATTCTGAATTACATATTACATTTTCTGAAATTGAATTGATAACTTCTGAAATACAATTTTCCTTTTCTGAAATTGAATTTGCCATTTCTGAATTTCAATTCACTATTCTGAATTACAACTTTGTTTTTCTGAATTACAACTTCCTAATCTGAATTTCAATTTCGTTTTTCTGAAAATGAATTAACTATTCTGAAATTCAATTTCTGTTTTCTGAATTACATATTGCTATTCTGAAATACATGTTTCCTTTTCTGAAATTCAACTTTGAATTTCTGAATTACAACTGTGAAAGGTGTAGACGCCGTAGCAACTTGGGGTTTTCAGCAATTAATATTTCTCGAAAAAAGAGAACATGACATGTATCTTACTTTTTCTCTATTTGTTATAGTTTAGGAGTTGTAGTACTCGAAATCTGGCCACCCTGTACATGACGCTCAACATCAAACTGAGGTTCACTTATTTCTCTCCGACGTCGTCTAGCCCTTCTTCGGTCATCATGTGCACCCAAGGAGAATCGAGATTCATCAGAAAAGACGACCTGATTCCATTCCACATTCCAATGTTGACGTTCTCTGCACCACTGTAATCGTTGCCGGCGATGCTCCACCGTCAGTGGTAAAACAAGCTGGGGTCGATAATGCTGCAGTCCAGAAGACCTCATCCTGCTGTGAACCGTTCGGACAGTTACAGGATAGCCTTGTTCTCCTAACCACTCATCAGCCAAAGATTGAGTTGTTGCAAATCGGTCCCAAATGGCCATAAGTCTTATACGTCGATGTTGAACTCCATTTGTGCCCCTTCGACGTCCGGTGCCTGCTCTTCTTCGATTTTGGGCATTATCAAACCACGCTGGACAAGATCTCATAAGAGTAGTTTTTAAAACAACTAAATATCGATTTTGGATCTCCTCGAACAGCTGGTTTGTTGTAAAATTCAAAAAATTTGCAAAAAACGACTACAATATTTGACTAACAAAAAATGTTTACATGAAAAAACCTTCACGATTTTTTCTCCAAATTTTAATCATTTCCTCCTTGCTATACTATCTATGTTTTACCAAAAAAAAATTAAAATTTCAACAGCCCCTTCATGGCAGTTTCTTCGTCAGTCAGTATATTTCGCATATTGACTGAATCCTTGAATAATACATCAGAAGCTCGCTCTGATGTGGCCTAATAAGTAAGAAAACGCGCTTGCCATGAGGAAAAATCTCATCTCAGTTCCTCAATTCATTCTGGACGAAAACTAAATTCGCTGACATCGCGTATTCATTAACAGAAAGACCAACTTAATTGCAATCCCAAAACTCTGGAAATTAAGCCTGACTGATTCAGACATATGAATAATTAGAGCAGAAGAGCATGAATATTCCAGTGGAGCTACCAACTCGGCCTTTTCAAGTCATCATGAATGAGAGCAGTATTTAGAATTGCAGGCTTTTAATTTGCGGATATTTCACATGAGAAATGACGGAGCGAAAGCATTTCCACACTGCCGAATGAATTTTAGACGGGTGGATTATTGATTCGTTTTTTATTAAGTATACAGGGTGCAATAAAAACAGAAGTATCTAAGGACTGAACGAGAATAAATTCGCTATCACAAAAACGCTTATATCTTTTGGACCACTGGACCGATTTCGAAAAACAAACTCGTTTTCGAATCATCTTCTAATTCTAATGAAAACTGATTTTACAATAAAAAACCAAAACTATTTTTACAAAATTCATGGATTTTTTCTCGAATTCTTCCCATCATGCTTCTTATAGTGTTCTCAGTCACTTTCTGGGATGCTGTCTTCCACTTTTGCTTGAATTCCGCTAATGTTTTCGTTGATTTCTTAGTCTTCTTCAATTCTCTTTTTACCAGGGCCCAATATCTTTCGATTGGCCTGAGTTCTGGGCAATTTGGTGGATTGGCCTCTTTGGGGACAAAAACCACCTCATTAGCTTCGTACCATTCCTTGGTGGCCTTGCTGTAGTGGCATGAAGCTAAATCTGGCCAAAAGATTGTTGACACATCGTGCTCACGTAAAAATGGTAAAAATCGCTTCTTCAAGCATTCCTCGATGTATATCTTCGAGTCAACAGAGCCTTGGCCAACGAAAAATTTGCTCCTTTTCCCACAAGTGCAAATTGCTTGCCAAACCAGGAATGTTTTAGGAAACCTTGCTTGTTTCAACACGCGAAATTGTTCGTCAACATTTCCACGAGAATCTGCAGTACAAAATTCCTTACCAGGAAGTTGCGAGAAATCAGCCAAGACATAGGTTTCGTCGTCCATCACGCAACAGGAAAAATTTTTCAAGACATTTTTTTTTTAATTTCTTTGCGTTTGATTTCGCTTTTGGATTCTTCACAGCGTTCCTGTCTGGCACTTTCTGCACTTTGTATTTTCTAAGCCCACAACTCGACTTGATTTTCTGAACGGTTGACTGCGAACAACCCACCATTTGGGCCACTTTCCGTCCTGAATGGTTAGGATTCTTCTGAAAAAGGCTGATGGCTTTCTTCGCTTTTTTTGGGCTATGAAACCCCTTTTTCCTCCCGGTTCCTTCCTTGCGGTTAATTGTAAGATCTTCGTTGAAGCGCTTAACAACTCTTGATACCGTTTCCGGACGAACGCGAGCCTCTTTTGCGATTCTTTTGAAGCTCCATTTTTGATTATTTTGAAAAAGTTTCACTATAAATTCTCGTGTTTTCACTTCGCTCGACATTTTGCGACAGAGAATTGGACTATCTATGAAGTAAATGCTTCACATGTTTCTGACGTTCATAACAAAGCTAACTATGATCAAATTTTGATTTTTTCTCAATTCGTTCAAGAGATATAGGCGTTTTTGTGATAGCGCATTTATTCTCGTTCAGTCCTTATATCAAGATTTTCGGAAAATAACTAGGACCCGTCTATGTTGTACTTGAGGGGGACATTTTTTACATAAAAAACCGTCATCATATCATTCGACCCCATCAATTTGAATAGGCATACGCCGTTGAATTGAGAGTGCCATTAATTCGAGGAATCAATTTAAATATCTTCCAATCCAAAACAAAAATTGATGCGTCCGCAAAAATTACATCGAATTAGGTGATTAACTGACCTGTAACTATCGGACAATCGCGTTCATTTAGGTAAATCTCTTCAACAGCCGGTGACCTTTCACAATCGGGATAATTTCCGTCCAATCAGTCGCCATTATAATAATACAATGACCCCAAATGAATTCGTGGAAAATCGGAACCAACAACTAGAAATGATCGAGCCTTTTCCAGGAATCTGCTATTAAAATAAAACATACTGTGTGGTGATTCAATACAATCATCAAATTGAAATTTCATTTACGTCCAGAAAATGTCATTTCCAACGAAGAAGAGAAGAACTATTTGGACTAAAGGAGCACTGAGGTCTGAGTCGACAAAAAATAGCAACTACACTGCGCAAAAAAATCAACGCACATTATGGAAATCTCAAATTTATTCTACAACTGAAGGTGTTCTCAATGATAATTATTTTTATCAGAATCACGCATGCATATGTTATCCACTTTCAACGTTTTTCTTCAATACAGATGTTTTCTCCCAGCAGGAATAAAAAAAGATGATATTATCAGATTTTGAATGTATTGGCTCTATTCTAAAATCAGTTGTTCTCGATCAATTCTAGTGATCAATAGTTTTTCTTTCGTTTGATTTTCTACACTCGATCGCTATGCAATGCGAAACAAGCAATTTGACCCAAGAGGAATGTGCCCAAGCGGTAGTTTTGCGAGAAGAAGGGTGGACATACACAAGAATTGCAGAAAGGTTTGGAGTTTCCCATATAAGTGTGTCCAGAATGTTGCAGCGATTCAGGGAGACAGGTATGAATGTCAGAAGACCAGGACAGGGTAGATCAGGGGTAACAACTACTTGAGAGTTACTTCGTTGAGACAACGGTTTGCAACCGCTCGCCTCCTTCAAAATCAGCTTGAGCAACCTCATGAGGTGCAAATTAGCACTCAGACAATAAGAAATCGCCTCAGAGAATATGATTTAAGGCCTCGTGTCGCGGCAGGACGCCCAGCTCTTACTCCAGCCCATCGAAGGGCGCGTTTGGATTTTGCGAGAGAGCATATCCATTGGGAAGAGGCCGATTGGGAAAGAGTTCTCTTCACAGATGAGTCTAGATTCTGCCTCTACCATTGTGATCCACGTTCCCTTGTATACAGACGTCCACATGAAAGATATGCTCAGTGCAATTTCCTGAATACTACTGGTTTCGGGGGAGGATCGATTATGGTATGGGGTGGAATATCTTTGACTGCTCGCACAGACCTAATGGTCGTTGATAATGGAGCTATGAATGCTGATAAATATATAAGGAACATTCTTGAAGGGCATGTAGTGCCATTTGCCCCATACATTGGTGAAAATTTCATTTTTATGGACGATAATGCCAGACCCCATCGTGCGCGCATCGTTCAGGAGTACCTTGAGGAGGTTGAAGTCTCTCGAATGGAATGGCCAGCAAGAAGTCCAGATCTCAATCCGATTGAGCAGGTTTGGGACAACCTCAATAGAAGGCTGAGAAGTTCAGAAAATCATCCAGCTACTCTTAATGACTTAGGAATCCAACTCGGAGAAATCTGGGAAGGATTAGATCAGAACATTTTAAGATCACTCATTTTGAGTATGAACCGTCGTTGCCGAGCTGTAATTAACGCAAGGAGTGGAAATACCAAGTATTAAATCACTTATCAGCATTTCAGTAATCTGCAAATTGTTCATTTCTCTTCTTTCACATAAGATTCGGTGAAATCCTGAATTTTTCTTCCATTTAATGTGTCTTGTTTCGTTCAAAACTTTCCCGAGAGAACATAAAAAATAAGTTATAAAGTCAATGTAGAGTTAACTTTCAAAAATTGAGATTTTCAGAATGTGCGTTAATTTTTTTGCGCAGTGTATTTAAATTTTTATCATTTTTTCGTTTTTATTCCTTCTCTAATGCAGAAAAATCAGAAAACATCTCTTTCTTATGGTACTTCAATTGGTTCACTTACAGAAGCTCATTGAAAACAGCTCATCAGCATTTCAGTGATTCTGAGAAGTAAATTAAGCAATTACAATTATAAGTATAGAAAACGTTCAATAAAAATAAATATAATGAAGAAATGCAAAACCACAGGTGAATGTATTCACCTATATTTATATTACAATTCTAGCACATATTTTAATTCAATATATGAATGAACTTATTCTCTTTCGAATTAAACCTAGCATGTTTCAACCGGAAAGATCTTTCTATCAGAGGAATCTTCAGAATAATTCGTAAAAGTATTGTAGTAGGTATACGTAGTACTTATTAAATCGATTTGATAGTCGAAAATATTAACTCTCTAATGATGATTTGAATCTTCTGCAAGCATTTTCTCCTAATTGAATTGAACCTATACAATTGGTTCCTCATTGTATCAATTGATATCGATTAATAAGCTCAACAGATGGTAGAATATTATGATATTTGAAACGAATACTCCCACTTTTTGCCTTCAATGCACCTACACGTCTTTTTTATTCGTTTTATCATTGGCATTGAGAATTCCGGAACTCCTTTTCAAAATAGTTATTACTCATACCTCAATTATCTCATAAAAAGATTATGATCTGTTCAACCGCTACTGCTGATATCCGCACCAAAAAATTCACTTTAATTGGCAATAATATTCGGAAATGTAATTCTTATTGGATTTTTTGGGAAAGGTTAATCAATTGATAACGTATTGTTGAATGACCCACTTCATATTTCGTCGAAATTCAATCGAGATACCAATATGGTAAGGTTTATGGATAATTTCGGAACAATTCCACCTACCTGTCCACGAAACAATCACTACCATGCGAAATTAACCCCGTAATTAATGTTTCTTCACTTCACTGATTTTCTCCTAAATTCACCAAGTTCTTCAAGATTTTCCTTATTAAAAAAGTCTTTCCATGAGTACGTTGAATGAAAATGTATATAAAATTTTCCTCGTATGTCCTATTTTCCCAATTGGATCATTAAAAAGTCGGTTATTACTACAATACAGCGAAGCCTCGTAACAACACAACAATCCACATAAACAAGTATAACTGTCAGTGTCAACCTGACAGTGTAATTTGTTTTCCAGCTGATTATCTTGCATTGCGCAGTAGAGGAATTTTCATCACTAACCACACAATTTTCTTCTTTTCATTTTTCTCGATTGAGAATTCGATTCGGTTTATTCTTGCCTGATGGCAATAAACAATATTTCGTTGAAATGCAGAAATGAACAATTTTGAATTTTACTTCAGCAAAGAAAAGACTTTGCTTTCATTCTTCTTCTATGTAACCATGAACTAAGGCCATCTTGATACAAAACAAGATATAATTATTCATTAGCTTCTGTGATTTTTATATGTCAATTTGATTCTATGGCATTTCTCTGATTTGAATTATTTTCATTTTGTGAGAAATGGCGGACGCACCGTTGCCTGCCGGTTGGGAAAGGCGGTTAAGCCGATCAACTGGTAATTTAATTATTTTCATGCAACTTATAACATTACTTTTTAATCTCTATCAATTCTTGATCTTCCCTATCGATTTGAAAAAACTTCTCTGTGAGATGCAACCAATCAATATAATACATTTTAGGACAACATTATTACCTCAATGTTTACACTAAAGAATCCCAATGGGACGTACCGGAAAAACCTGCGGAACCTGGACCAGAGCAAGTCCAGTGTTCTCATTTGCTTGTAAAACACAAGGATTCCAGGAGACCGTCCTCTTGGAGAGAAACTAACATAACTCGAACCAAAGATGAAGCATTAGAACTTGTTAAAAGTAAGTCTCAGACTCGTGGTTGATTTGAGCTATAGATACCAAAGTCTTTGTTGTTTACAGATTACAGAGAACAAATTGTTCAGGGTAAGGCATCCTTTGCAGACTTAGCAACTGAATATTCAGATTGTTCATCAGCCAAAAGAGGAGGAGATTTGGGTCCGTTCAGAAAAGGGGCTATGCAAAAACCATTCGAAGAAGCTTCGTTTTCATTGAAAGTAGGTGAATTATCTGAACCAGTATTCACAGATTCCGGTGTTCACATAATTCTAAGAACTGTTTAAGTTGCTACCTAAGAATGCCAATCCTAAATTTTTTTATTGAATATTGTTACATGATTTTTTTTACACATTTGCTCAAAAATACTCTAATAAAATCAACTTCCATTCATATTATATCACTGCAACATTAACTTCAATCATAAGTGAACGTAATTAAGAATTATTTTATTAATTGATGATTCAATATGTGCATGTTTTCATTATTTTGTTGGGTTTTGAAGAACTTGGAATTTATTTGTAAAAATGTATAAATTCATGTACAGAAGCATTTTTCTTCAGTACTTTCTCGTGCTTGAGTAAGAAGTAATTATATAATTGACTGATATGTTTTTGAGTTTTTCTTTATTGATTAAATTGTTTAACAGCTTCAAAGACATTGCAAATATTTGTAACTTTGTTGTTAAGATAATATATTAATTCACTTTATATGATAATAATAAATACATTTGGTCTCCGAGTGTGTTAATCTTTCAACATCAATCTTCCTCTGGTGACACAAGAAATCCTACTCAAACTCTGATTATAGAATATAATCTGGTAATATACTCCTGAAAAAAGAAAAATAGATTTTTCCATGAAATTAATTTTTATGTTTCTATGTAATCCCGTGAGAAATTACTCACCCTAATTTGTATGTAACAGGTGACTTCCAAGGTTCAAACAGTGTGATTGCCGATTATTAAATTTCAACAGATTTGGTGATATCAATTATTTGCATGCAGCTTAACCCGTTATTTTTTAGTATCAAATCTTGGTATCCAATATTAAGAACATTCATAGAAAGTTCTTGAATCGAGGATGTATCCATAGAATTATACGAGTGGCTATAGAATTATGTGGATACATTCTTCTCAGGATAGATGTTTCTATGCATGTATTTCCCATGCATAGATTATGGATGCATCTATCATAGAGTATATTCGATAAAAATTGTTAATAATTTTGTTGGAAAGATTGGGCATGAGTGAAGAAAAACTAATTAATAAGTATGAGTATGGAATATATTTATGGGAAACTTCAATAAGAGCAACAAGTGTATATTAACAGATAATAAGAGCAACTTGTGGATATTAACAGACAATAATAACAAAACAAAATTCAGAATATAATAGAACCGGTTGAATAAAATACTATTTCTGGCATTATATGAATACTGAAACTTCAAACAATTTTTTTCTTGTCAAGGGCATTCACGATTGTATTAGAATATAAATCACAGTCTAACGTCATCTATTATATTCTTCTTCACTGCAAGGTAACAAAAAATTGTAACGCTAACTAGAGAACAAAACAAACAATACATATTTAATTTCAACCTATTCTAAAAAATTAATGAAAGCACTATCTTAAAGTTTCAAACTGTTCAAATTCGAAATTAACATCCTTACATTACTCAGATCAGAGGTAGAAAAAATTTTCCTGAAAATATCACGCCCCTTACTTTGACTTTCGAGAATTTTCGCGATTTCCCTCGCCCTAGCCACTATGGAATGTTTCAAACCTGCTAGACGAGCAGCATTAAATCCATACGATTTAGGACACCTGCCTTCTACCATTTTATAAAGGAAAACTACGGATTCCTGTGTAGGATCTTCATCGTTTTCTACCATACAAGCCATATGACCTAATTGTACGTCAATCCTGTTGACAAAATGGTCAACTAGAGTGTGGTAATGTGTTGAGAACAATGTTCGGCAATTGATTTGGAGGAGTTTTTTAACGTAAGCGGTAGCTATAGCGTTTCCATCATGGGTGGAAGTTCCTGAAACAGAAATGTTCATGTATTTTTGCAAAAAACGACCTACAATTTGTAGATTTTGAACGATTTATAATACTCTGGTTCCTACAAACAACCGAGCAAAAATTTTCTTACCTCTTCCAAGTTCATCCAAAAGAACGAGAGAATGTGGTGATGCATGCTGTAAAATGGAGGAAGCTTCAGAAAGCTCAATAAAGAACGTAGACTGACCTCCGATAATATTATCATGCGCCCCCAATCTAGTGAAAACCCGATCCACAAGATTTAAAGTACAGTCTTCTGCAGGTACATAACTACCCATTTGGGCCATCACCGCAATCACTGCAACCTGTCTCATAAGGGTGGATTTACCACCCATATTAGGACCAGTGATTAAGACCAAACCGGCTTTGTCGTCACAATTCATGGATATATCGTTAGGTACAAAATTCTCGATATTTGTGATGCAAGGATGTCTGGCATTCTTTAAATCTATCATGCTTTTATCGTTGAATGGTTCGATTATAGGCAAGCATACGGCAAAACTGGACAACGTAGAGTAAGTAGCAAGTGAGCAAAGGACGTCCAAGTACATTATACAATGTGTTACTTGTTCCCATTCGCTGTACCTTTGAGAAAATTTCTCAAAGATTCTTCTATTTAAATCCTGGATGATTTTTGCTTTTTCAGCTTCGACTTTCAACATGGAACTAAGAAAACTCCTTGTTTCTTCCGTGTGGTACCTCTTGCAAGGTTTGTTCCCTTTCTTTGTTCCTTCCAGTTGATAATCGCTCGTTACTTTTTTAGAGTGTGTGTCAGGTATTTCCAATTGGAACCTCTTTTTATCCGAACCAAAATACGAAATTCTGCATCCAAAATATTTTTCTTGATCCTTCAAATAACGATCTAATGATTTTTGGATGTCTGAAATTTTATCAATGACAGCATCGTAATCTTCATCAACACCTGCTTTTGGTATAATAACACCTTCTTTACTTGCCATATCTTGATCAAAAGCTTCTCTGAAAAACTGTAAGCTTTCACTCAAGTCTAAATACATCCCTGCGTCTCCAGTCTGAGTGATTTTTTTCAATAAACGGGAATCACAGCCCTTGAATATATCAGTTAGGGCTTGAGCCCCCTCGAACCCCCTGAGGGTGTTTAAGAGATCATGAATTTTTCTTTTGGAATACGTTTTGGATTCATAAAATATAGCTCTACCATCTGGGTGATTTTGAGCGCAATATTTATTCCCGTAAATGTGAATTTTAGCGATTTGCCTTTCTAAATCTGGGAGTTTCTTGAGAATTTCCTGGGCAGGTTTTAAAAGATCAGTATTCGAAGCAAGTTCTTTAACTGCCATTTGTCTCTCTTTTATTTTCTCAACGTTGCATAATGGTCTGCAAATCCATTGGTGGAGAAGTCTCTTACCAAATGACGTCTCACAGTGATCAATATTTTTTTGCAAGGATCCTTGCGCACCAAGTAGATTCAAATTATCCATTGTTACTGAATCTAAGACCATGTAGTCTCTCTGTATCACTTTATGATTGGTTTCTAAGTCTTTGGGGGTATACAGTTTGAACTGTTTCATTGAGAAAACATGTAAATCTAACTCAGAGTCCTTCAAGTACCACAAACACGCTCCTAAACACTTCAAAGTTAATTGATATTCAGATTTTGGAATACAGTCCTCCGCTATTTCAGAAAATATTTGTGGCCAAGAGAATTGTCCTGATTTATCTTTGAAATATGGTCCTGTTGAGAGAGTTTCTAAAGTTTTATCAGCCGTTAGAAATTGAGAATTTGGAGCTAAGTTTTCTTTCCTTATATCTTTGAAGTAAGTATTGAATACTTCAGATACTACGGAACTTTGGCGACCCCTTTCCACTAAAATCAATTCCGGTTTATGTTCAGCACACAATGCTAATAACCTTGAACAATGTTTATCATCATCGAACTCAGAAAGATGGAATATACCAATGGAAGTATCTACAAAACAGACTCCGAACCGAACTCCATTCTGAATTTTTTTTTCTGCGATGGCATACAGATAACATGACATTGGTTGTGTTGCGTCCGGCATTTGAGCACTATAAACTAATGTTGCTTTAGTCGATATTTGACAAATTTCTCTTTTTACAACTTTGTCGTACTTGGTGGTTTTCTTCTGTAACTTACACCTTTCTGCCATCATGTCTGGTGTTTCAGTTTGTTCAACCCTAGCTACCTTGAAACCTTTTTCAATCAATATACTAGCCATTTTAGCATATGCACTCTCCGGAAAACCAGAATGAGCGAATTCTCCTTTCATGTAGGAAAAACCTAAATGTTGCACACCTACTACTGCATCCATATGATACAATTCATAAAATTTACCTACTTTGAAAAATAGGACTGTATCCATGTGGGAACCTTTCAAAATCCACCACTGTCTCATGGCTGGGGTTTGATTATTTAAGAAATCATCAGGAATGAAAATGGTTCTATTATCATATTCAGGATGATCTGGGCGTCTCTTATTTTTATCTTTTATTTTATCAGGCTGTAGGAATGGAATATGATTATGTTTCCAGTTATTATGGATGCTCACAACAGCATCTGCCGGTGCTGGTATCTTTATGGAATCATTCAATATAAGTTCAGTTTGTTTACTTTTATCAGCTGCCTGATTGTATTCGAAAGTGAATTTTTCCAAAGACCCCTTGAGCTCACCACCATTCGTGTGGGTACTTATTTCCTTAAATTCAGACGATTTTCCTTTACCTCTAGTATCACATTCTGATTCTTCTTCAGAATTACTATTTGTAGGTGTTGAAAATGTTGCTGCTTTTTTTCCTGTTGATTCTCCTTCATCCTCAGAATCGCTTTGAATAACAATTCTCTTTCTTTTCTTAGTTTTCACAATTTCTTCATCATCACTATTTTCAACAATGGGTTTTTCATTTACTGCTTCAACATCTTTCTTTTCAAGTTCTTCTTTCTTCTCAACCTTCGGTGATTTGAAATAGCTGAATAAGGTATTACTCTGTCCTCCGAGACTTTTTCTCTTAGGAGTTCTGGACATTTTCCCCAGTTTTTGTATTTTTCATCCGATAAATAACTCGGGTTTGAATATTTCCCAACCTTCAATTTAGAATTTAACCGCGATCAGATTTCGCGGTTTTCTTCAAATCAAACATAGAGATACATATTCTTCTTCTTCCTTCAATAGCCTAGTGCGGGCCTATTATTGTTCTGTGGAGACACGGATGGAGAAACATAGATAAGTATCCCAAGAAAAGGAGCGCTGTTGAACGTTTTAAAACTTTACAAAACGAAGGGACAAGTAGAAACGAGTGTAAAAAACCAGGCTACGCAGGCTATGAACTTTTTAGAGATGATGACAGTTTTTGTCGATTGAAATACACAATTTGTGATAAATATGGGCATAGGTTTTGTGTCATGTGGGCCGAACGAAGCTATGGTTGCTTACGGCTGCTGCCATCGAAAGCCAAGATTGATTGCTGGAGGGGTAGTGTTTGTGTGCAGACCCTTTCAGGCGATTCAAAAAATTTCACTGAACATCATGACTTTAATTGTCGACAGTCCAAAAGTTTATACAAGCCAGGGAGTACCTATATCCGTAACGGGTATTGCCCAAATCAAGATACAGGGTCAGAACCAGGAGATGCTGGCTACTGCCTGTGAATTATTCCTGGGTAGGACAAATTTCCAAATACAACAAATAGCACTGGCGACACTGGAAGGTCATCAAAGAGCCATTATGGGCACGATGACTGTTGAAGAAATCTACAAGGACCGAAAGAAATTTAGTCACCAAGTCTTCCAAGTAGCCTCATCCGATTTGGTGAATATGGGGATAACGGTGGTGTCATACACTATTAAAGATATTCAAGATGACCAGGGATATCTAGAAGCTCTTGGTATGAGTCGTACAGCTCAAGTGAAAAGAGATGCTAGAATCGGTGAAGCTGAAGCCAGGGCTGAAGCTACAATAAAAGTGGCGTATGCAGAAGAGAAAAAAATGGAATCCATATACGCTAATGAAGAGAAGGTTGCTGAAGCCGAAAGGGACTTTGAGTTAAAAAAGGCTGCCTATGACATCGAAGTGAAGACCAGAGAAGCTGCAGCTAATTTAGCATACGAACTCCAAGCCACTATAATTCAGCAGAAAATAAAAGAAGAGAATATGCAGATTGAAGTTATTGACAGAATGCAGCAAATTGAAATTCAGAAACAAGAGGAAATTCGGAGGGAAAGGGAACTTGAGGCAACGGTGCGATGCGAGGCAGACGCCGAGAAATACAGAATGGAGAAATTGGCAGATGCGCATCGCAGAGAGACAATCTTAGAAGCTGAGGCAGAAGCCGAAGCCATCCGATTGAGAGGAGAGGCTGAAGCTTTCGCGATAGAAGTCAAAGCAAACGCCGAGGCTGAACAGATGGCGAGAAAGGCTGAAGCTTGGAATGAATACAAAGAAGCTGCCAAGGTGAAGATGGTCCTGGACGTTCTTCCGCAGGTTGCCGCTGAAGTGGCAGCTCCGATAGCAGAAACCAAGAAGATAACGATGGTTTCGACAGGGTCAGGAGATGTCGGCGTATCGAAATTAACTGACGAAATCTTGAACATTATGACTAAGATCCCCAAAGTCGTCACCTCATTGAGCGGTGCAGATTTGAACAAACTCTTCGATCGCAATCATGTAGCATAAACCACAGATAACAGAACTGTTATCTGTGGCATAAACTGACAGCAAAGTCTTTGCAGACAGCTTGTGGATCTGCCTTCTATGAAATATTCCTTCGTAAGTTGTCGAACGAAGAGCTGATGAACCGGCAGACACATTGCAATGGTTGACTGGGCGGCCTTAAGACTTCAAAACTGTAAAATGTATTAAAAATTCAATATTGGTCTCGTATGACAGAAATAAAGGGGAAAAATTATTTCTTTCTCTATGATGCATAATGTTATTCTGTGTTCTTGCATAGATCGTTTCATCACAGACCACAGTTGTTCTGTGGTTTCATCGTCACAGATTAAAATATCTTTCTCTTCATAACCTCAAAAATTTTGGATGTTCTGTGCAAGTTCTGTGACATAACCTGAAATAAAATTGAATAAACAAATATTTATTAGCAATAATATTCGGAGACACAATGTTAAAGTCCTTTTCGAAAATATGTTCTGCAGCCAATTTAAGACCTTCTGAATGGAGAACCTTGTCAACAGCTGCTCAAGCTCAAGTTAAGGGTAGAGGTGACAATTTTCGTTGTCTAGAATCGGATCCGACAAACCATTCTGTTGAACATATAGCTCAGTTTTATTCAATACCTGCAAATGAAGAAAAAACTCTTTTCACTCATGGAGGACTTCCCAAATTATTCAAAGAGCATTGCGATACTTTCAATGAGACCTGTATTATGATCCGTAAACCAGCAGTTGATGTCATTCATTCCTTGAAAAATGTCGATTATAGTAAACCAGCCTATAGATTTGTTTTATATGGTGTTAAAGGAACTGGAAGATCGTTGTCGTTAGCACATATAGTCCATTATGGTCATAAAAATGGCTTTTTACTGGTACATGTTCCTTGGGTTGGAAACTGGATGAGAAGATGTAGAGAAAGTAGTAATGCTGTTATGGAGGAAGGTTTTATCGATATCAATATTGATGCAGCAATGTGGCTTACCCATTTCAAAACCCAAAATGAGGAATTACTCAAAAATGAACAGTTCAAAGTAAGCAAGGACCACGTATGGAATAAGAGGGAAAAAACAGCACAAAACTCCCCATTTCTCGAAATGATTGATTTTGGAATCAATAGAATAAAGTATGCTTCCTCATGTATTGTTGCATTAGCAGAAGAAATAAAAAAATTATCTAGGGATGGCGTTTGTAAGACATTGGTGGCTATAGACGGATATAATGGATTTTTTCATCCTAAAACTAGGATAAGGAGGGAGAATAAGGAAATTGTACATCCACATAAAGTAACTGTTACCAAAGCATTTTTGAGTTTGACAAATTTCGATTGGAATAATGCCGGAATTGTGGTAACGGTAGATCCACTTGCTATGGGGGAGCATAACCCAGAATCCTTCTTGCCAAGGTGAGTTCATCTGCTACGATTATGTTAAATGAACTACTGATTATAATTCTGAGAGCACCCCAAATTAATGATTCTTTAACCATAAAATGCTCTTAGTGTAAACTAATAGTAACCATCATTATGTAATGCTCTTATTTAACTGAAATTTTCACATTTGTTTCAGGTTTTTGTTAGGAAAGGCAGGGTTTGAACACTTAGATCCATTCATCCCAGTGGAAGTGACAAATTATTCTGATAAGGAACTTCTGAGCTGCATTGAATATTATAATGATAGGAAATGGTTACAGCAATATTATCCTGAATTAAAGGATGAATTGTCTTTTGTTAGTAATAATAATCCTTTCAAACTACAGGAAATAACTGGACCATTGTAAAATAAATATTAATATAGAACAATAAAATCTAAAACCTCTGACTGTTGTTTTTTTTTCCTTTCATAATATCGTAAATTACTCAAATAATGAATATACCCATTGCTAGAATGAATAATTTACCAATTCAATTAGATTCTGCTAGATGTTTTTTATAGACTAGCATGGTGTTTTTGGGATTTTTATCTCCTGATAATTTAATACCCGAAAGTTCGATTTATTGAATCGCACATAAGTATAAGCTGAATAAATAATATAAATATCTTGTGGATGCGGTGAGAGAAAAAAGCTTTGATGGTTTGAAATTTCCAATTTTGAAAAAATTCCATTTCGCAGTTGGGCATCAAAACCATGATAGTTAGGGCTCTGAATTATTTTTCATTCAATTCAGCGATCTCGAAAACCTACATTTTGATACCAAAGTCGACAATATGCCTTTTATGAAGTAAGAATTTTTTCATTTTATTTTTTGGACAATTCATTTTCGAGTTTTCTGCAAGAGCTCAGACCACTAGAGGTATTGGTGTTATTGATCCATAAAATGGCGATAATCAATGAACGTAATTATCGAACGAATCTCCTATTCAATATTTGCTATGGGTCCTCCCAGATATTGGCGAATATGGGGTTTTTGGGGGTCATATCCCTTGATCTTTTTTCACCCAAAAGTTGAGATATTGCACAGAGATACTTTGTTCAGTGCTGGGCTGATCAATAATATACAGTGTGACAAGAAAAACCTCGGACAAACTTTTTTCATTTAACTTTATTGAACAAAACAACAACAAATAATAATAGCTTGAACATTTGTTAATAATATATTTAAGCTGTTTCGAGGTGGCTTCCTTTGGCGGCGATACACAGCTTCAGACGCTTCTTGAAATTTTCGGCAATGGGCCGCAGCTCCTCGGGCGTTAATCGGTTCCATTCCCGGCGCAGAGATTGGTTCAGCGACTCCCAATGTTTGTGTTTTTTTAGCACAAGCCCTGTGCTCCTAAATCGACCACACGCTGTAGAGTCATTGGGTTGAGATCCGGTGAGTAGGGCGGCCATTCTACAGATGAGATGAAACAATGAAAAGGGTCTTACACCATTCTTGAGTCATTTTCGCTCTGTGAGCCGGAGCGGAGTCCTGTTGAAAGGTCCAATGCGTATCGCCGAAGTGCTGCTTGGCCCACGAAAGTACTACTACCTCGCAGCGGTAGACTTCTTGATTGATTTTGACCCCTTGGTCCACGAAACAAAAGGGAGTTTTACCACTGCAGCAAATTCCGCCCCAGACCATGGCGGATTGCGGATTTTGACGGTGTTAGACGATGGCCGATGTACCGGGAGCCTCTACGGGCCAGACTATGTCGTTTTGGTGGTTGTGGGATTGTTCTACGCCTCTACGGTGAAAAGTTTCTCGTCTGTGAAAAGAATTCGCTCCCATTGCTGACCAGCGGCGAGACAAAGGAGTTGGCGGCACCTTTGGAGTCGTACGCGCTTGTTTTCCTCCGTGAGGAGTCGAACTTTTTGGAGCTTGTATGGCTTGAGGTTGAGCTCCGTTTTGGCAATTTGACGGACTGATTCGAGGTTGATACCGGTCTTACAGGCTATTTTCCTCATGGAATCCCTCGGATTTCGATTGACTCGCTTCTTGACGATGTTGCGATTGCTAGATGTATTGACAGAGCGTTTTCTACCACTTCCTGGACGACGACCATCATGGCCAAGCTCCTTGAAACGACGAATTGCATCGGACACGGTTTGTCGAGGCACATTGAGCAAACGAACAATTTCGCATTGACGCCTACCTTTGACGAAACAGCTCCAAAATCGCACTACGTTTGTTTGACATTCTAAAACTCTGAGAAATGAAATTATATCAAACTTAAAATTCACATATTAGTACAGGAAAGTGTAGAGAAACCAAGAGAATAAAAATTATTTGGCTGCGCTGAAATACATTTGTTCCAGACCACAGCAAAATTTGTCCGAAGTTTTTCTTGTCACCCTGCATAAATAGAGCTCTTAGCTTGGATAAGATGAGAGGAACGGTATACCTATCTCTGACATGTTAAAATCTCCAATTTTAAAAAATGTCAATTAACAGGTGGAAACCTGAACTATGCTAGTTTAATTTAGAGGTCTCGAAAACTCACATTCTGATATCAAAGTCAACCTGGATGTACCTATCATAAGTGAAGTTTCTTTTGTTTTATTTCTCGAGTTTAATTCACACGCAAATTCAAAATAGGCAGTGGCGGCTTGTCCTATGAGGCAGTGCCTCACCAATAAACGTCGAAAATTACACGTATAAATATCATATATTTATTAATTATTTATTCAATCAATTAAAATTGTTTTCATTATCTTCTTCCATACGCATTTATATCGAAATTTCCCTTCATTATATAGCAATAAAATGCGTCTCCGGTTGGGTCGAAGTTTCCGTATCTCACGATTTCTGGGTATACAACTCCCAGTAAACGGCAGAGAGGCAGGCCTCACACTGCCTTTCTTTACTCGTCATTTTACATCATAGGGAACGGACGCAGGCGAGAAAACCGCACCCCTAAACGACAAATATTACGTTGAGTCTGAGGCTAGCCTCTCCTCTAGTCTTGATATTCTCTCGCGAAGGGCAAACTGTAATTATTCTGCACTATTCGGGAACTAGTTCTTTAATCTATGAACTCGGGTCAGTTTTCAAATTGGGTTCGATTTGTAAAAATAGTTTTATCTGTTTTTCGTGTAGATTTAGGTTTGTCTCACTGTGCATATGATGTCTTTCAATCTTATTACTGAATTCAATTTCCATCGGAGACCCGAAGGCGAAATTTATTTAACGGGACCGATGGGACGTCACGAACTCCCCAGTTAGATGTAAACGCTCGAAAGACTTGTGATTGTTTTGATTTTTCAGCCAATCAGCAAAATTTTTGGCGTAATTCTTATGGGGATAAATTATATATAGTTCAAGAAGTAAAGCGATCTATTCCAGATTTGAGTGAATGTCTTGAGAATATTACGCAACTGACGAAGAAGAGAGTTCACTAGAATTAGTCATTTATACGTATATGTACATATACAGAGTGTCCCATTAGTGCAATGAAGTAGATAATCTCATTACTTACGCCAGTTACGGAATAATTTTGCTGCAAAAATGGTTGCTCTTGCATTGATATATCAGCCTAAAATAATAGTACCGGCCACAGGGTGTTCGTTTGAAGCGGTATTACTGGTATCAGAATCAGGTCGGTGTGTTCTAATGGTAACCATATTATTTCATCTCTTAGTGCCAAATTAGTATTTCTATTCATTGGCATCAACATTTTTCTTAATTTATCCGGCGTGGCTGGCATATAACGAAAAAATTATGGGAAAGTGGAAGATTTTACTTCATTATCAGAGTGACATAAACTTCAATATTCTCAATGTTCTGGTTAATGAGTGTTTCAAATCTAATGATTTGATGGAAAGCAACTTGCTTGTAGAGGATGTTCTTAACAAGGTCCAAAATTGAAGATTTTCAATAAGGATGCTCATTTTCTTCAACTGGCTTCAAATTACTTTTTATACACACCCTTTGAAATGTTTAGTTTTCGAGTAAGATAATTCTTCATCGCTAGAAGTAAATATTTTACAAAGCAAAATGTTTCTCGAAAAAGATGACCTTGAGTATGCTAGCGATGAAGAATTATTCTAATCATCAGTTTTGCAATAGCCTTTTTCACGGCAACGCCACGGCTGGGAATCTTTTTTCTCCGATGTGCCTCATCACCTTAAACTGTCACGAGCCGCCACTGAAAATAGGGGGCTCACTTCCACGGGTTTCAGAGATCCTCACTATTTACACGCAAAGACCTTTAAAAGTATCGGTACGTAGTATCGATCCGCAAGGCTCAAAAAGGTTGTGTTTTTCAATTTTTTTCTCGAAATCTATAGCAGGTACAGAAAAAGAGCAAGAGATCAAAAAGTTTCAGAATGAAACATAGATTCTATTCCATATTTTCTTAACTGACAGTGGCGCACCACCAAAAAGTTCTTGAGGGGAAAAGAAGACCAAACATCTTTAAAATCATCAAGTTTACTGCCTGGTCAATAGGAGAGCCTCTTTGGAGTCGAGATTTCACGATCAGTGTTCATTATGGCAATTTGCCACCATAAGTCACCCTCTGTTTACGAGAAGGTAGGTTATATATGGAGGTTGCTGAATGAATCAATCGAATGGATCGATCTGCGATCTATTGGCTTCTCTCGACATAAATATGGCACTGCATGCCTAAACATCCCGCGGTACGAGAATAACTTTTTCTCGCGAGATGCAGATGAGAGCCGTTTCAAGCCGCGCCGTCGTCTGTTTCTCAATGATTGTTCAGTAGGTTCTGAATAAACGATACGATAGTGATATTTCTAAACAGACAACAGGTTCAACAGTTTTCCGACGACGATTTTGGTTTATTTTTGTAAACAGTTGCGGAACGGAATATGAGGTGTTTGTGGGAATAAATCAAGGTGCGTAGATGGCTACCCGCTTTTGAACGAGTGGAGTGAGAGGTACCTTCAGTCAGATAGATCAAAAACAGCTTGAGTTGTCAATTTTAGTTTATTCGTTATGCTAACATTTTTATTGAATATTGTTGGCAAAATTCGGGTTTATTGAGTCAAGGCAGCTATAAACAACAAGCGTGGGCATTCAGAACCAAAGCAGAAAAGTCATGAGGAAAAATCTAAATTTGCTATGACAGAAAATTTCCAATTTATTTTATATAAATTATTATTTTTTATCGTCATCCTACTCCTTGAAAAAAGTGTCCTTGGATCTTGAAATTTAAGATGTGCAGAAATATACAGGGTGTTTTTTATGATATTTAACGTGAAGCAAATAAAGAATGTTGAAATTAAAAAATTGCGCACACCCCTGTCGATGTTGAAAACTTCGTTCATCATGGGATATATCTACGTCAATAGGTTCTACTTATTTCCTAAATTCCTAAATAACATTGATTCATCTTAATCTTTTTCGAAAACATCAATGGATTTCGAATTGAATATTATAACATTTTGACGGATATTAAGACAGTTTTTATTTTTTTATTCAAAATCAACTAATCGCAGAAAAAAGCCTCAAGAGACAATATTTATTTGAAATTGAGAGATAAGTCCAGAAATATTTTTTGATGTGAAAAAATACCAGTGGCACGGTACTATGTATTACAGTTTTGATTGATATGTAAACCATTGCTTGTGCGCATGCCACTGTTCATTATGCAAATTGTTTACATAGTGCCAATACTGCCAATGCATCTCTCATCGTCGCTACCTTAAAGGAAAATCATTGGAATATCAATTTTTTTGAAGAAATTCAATTTTTCAAACTTCAACACTCTGTATTTTCTCTACAAAACTTTTTGGGACCATAGAACATATCGTTTTTTTTAAGTGACAGAACTTTAAATAGAAATAAAACACATTTAAATCAAGATTGAAGCCAATTTTTTATTAGAAAGATAATTTTATGACACTATATACAGGGTGTTTGGTAATTCGACGTGAACCTTGGAAAGGGATATACTAGACGTCATTTGCAGCGAATTGCGCCGAGTAAAGCATGGTCCGAAAATCTATGGTTACGAAGATATGGCGATTTTTCAACTTTTTTGAAATTTTCTGCTTCGTTATCGAAAATAATTGATTTTGTAAAAACTTCTCGACTCTAAATGTTCAATGAATATTTTTTTCAAAGCTGAGGAGATGGTCCTCTTTTCTTGCGAGAAAGTATTCACTAAAAATTCAGATAACCCGAGATATACAGGGTCATAAATGGCTGCACCTGTTTTCCTCATAAAATCTTGATAAAACAATTGAGAATTACTCGAAAAAAGTATTATGAACTTGGTGTACAAATGTAAGGAAAAATTTCCCTGTTTCATCAGCTTTCCAAAAAGGTACATTTGTCAATAATTCCTTCATGCAATCAACAAATATGGCCGGAAAACCAAGCAGACAACAGACTTTTTCGAGTCATTTAGTGATCGAACCATGGCCCGCTTACGGCTTACGAATCACGCCGAGTGAAATAAAGGATAATAGGAGATCTGAATGACTCGAAAAAGTCTGTTGTCTGCTTGGTTTTCCGGCTAAATTTTCTGATTGCATGAAGGAATTATTGACATACTCGTATGTACCTTTTTGGAAAGCTGATGAAACGGGGAAGTTTTTCTTGACATTTGTACACCAAGTTCATAATACTTTTTTCAAGTAATTCTCAATTGTTTCATCAAGATTTAATGAGGAAAACAGGTGCAGCCATTTATGACCCTGTATATCTCGGGTTATCTGAATTTTTAGTGAATACTATTTCGCAAGAAATGAGGACCATCTCCTCAGCTTTGAAAAAAATATTCATTGGACATCGAGAGTCGAGTAGTTCTCACAAAATTAATTGTTTTCTATAACGAAGCAGAAAATTTCAAAAAAGGTGAAAAATCGCGATATCTTCGTAACCATAGATTTTCGGACCATGCTTCACTCGACACAATTCACTGCAAATGACGTCTATTATATCCCTTTTCAAGGTTCACGTCGAATTACCAAACACCCTGTATACTTATGTTTTGAAAATAATTTCCAGACCAATTTTGCACCACTTTTTCGAGTAATTCAGGCCTTATTTCAGCAATAACACGAGTTATGTTGGCTTCCAAAACGTCTATTGTTTCTGGTTTATCAGCATAAACCAAAGAAAACCCTAAAGAAAATAATTCCATTGAAGTTATGTCCCATGATCTTGGAGGCCAATTAATTGGACCATTTCTGGTAATAATGTTAACGCCAAATCTTTCTTTCAATAAATCAATGTTACGGTAGCAGTATGAGGTGAAGCACCAACTTGCTGAAACCAAAACACTTCTGGGTCGATAGCATTCAAATTTTTAAACAAATAATGAAATAATCATTGATCATCGATCTGTAACGAGCACCATTCACTGTAACATTAGCTTCAGAGCTAGTCGTAGTGGAAATTATTTTTAGAACATAAATTTCATAAAATCATCTTTCAAATAAAAAAAATTGCTTCGATGTTAATTTAAATGTGTTTTATTTCAATTTAAAGTTCTATCACTCTAAAAAAACACCCGATGTTTGACATACCAACATTATTCGTTGTAGAATAACCTGTTTGAATTTGGACATACTGTATACCTAGATAAGTTTCTGATCTCATATTTTTTGAGAGCTTTTTCCAGTTAAATGATATATACTTTCTTCATCGTGTCTGTATTTTCGAATTTTGTGCCAGGAATGGTCTCTAGCGCCTAGGTTCGATTCACTTTCAAGAAGTCGAGGCCAAATTCAATAAAGTCCGTCCGACCATGAACACGATAACTCTCGTACTGAGGAACTTAGAGACTTGAAATTTCCAGGATCGATTCGTATCTCCTATGCGCGCAATTGACATCGGTAATGGTCAAAATTCGACCAGGGGTTCCGTAAATATGGCAGTTCGAAATAATGTTTCAAGGTCATTTCTATAATACAGTTTTGATTGAAATGAAATTTTGGATTTAGATAGAGAATGACGTACTCTAGCTAAATGCAGAATCTTGTCTTGATCTAGAAGAAAAATTCTAGGGATTCATGAAAAAAATCCCAATATTTCTGTCATTACTTGCATGGACGATTTCATTGACCACTGCTGTCATAATTTGTTGAACAGTTCTAAAAAAAAAATTGGATTCTTGAATGCGAATCTACCTACAAGGTGGATGAACGAGACCATATTCACCGTCGCCATATTGTTGTGTGACAATACCAACTACCCAGGGTTCTCAAAATCGAATAACGAAGGTCACTAAATTCTTAGGACCGCGAAAGTTTAATTGGAAATATTTTGGTGTCAGTTTTTTATTTTTAGATCTATTTCTTGCCGAACAATTACTAACACAACAACCATGGCCTCCACTATACTGATATCTACCCATATTTCCTGGATTTTATCACAAAATACTTAAGTTATCTCATCTCATCTCTGGAAAATATGAAGGTTTTAATTTGAAGGAAAACCGTTGCTATCTTGTAGAGAATCTAAAAACACATCTTCCACAAAAAAATTTTTTTCGAACACGATCATCTCTGGAGACTGGAATATATGAAGGTTTCAATTTAAAGGAAAACCGTTGCTGGGTCATTTTCCGGATTTCTCAAGTCCCAGACGGCATCCCAAAAAATTTGGAAAATGGTGTCTTGTGGAGCTTGCAAAAACACATATTCCACAAAAAAATTCTTTTCGAACACGATTATCTCTGGAAAATATGAAGGTTTTAATTTGAAGGAAACCCGTTGCTGGGTCATTTTTCGGATTTCTCAAGTCCCAGACGGGGCATCCCAAAAAATTTGGAAAGTGGAATCTTGTAGAGCATGCAAAAACACATATTCCACAAAAATTTTTTTTTCGAACACGCTCATCTCTGGAAAATATGGAGGTTTCCAGATCATTTTCCGGATTTCCCAAACCCTGACGGCATCCCAAGAAATTTGGAAAGTGGTATCTTGTAGAGCATGCTAAAAAACATCTTCCACAAAAAAATTTTCTTCGAACACGCTCATCTCTGGAAAATATTAAGGTTTTAATTTAAAGGAAAACCTTTGCTGGGTCATTTTTCGGATTTCTCAAGTCCCAGACGACATCCCCAAAAATTTGAAAAGTGGTATCTTATAGCATGCTAAACACATCTTCCACAAAAAAAAATTTTTCGAACACGCTCATCTCTGGAAAATATGAAGGTTTTAATTTGAAGGAAAACCGTTGCTGGGTCATTTTTAGAATTTCTCAAGTCCCAGACGGCATCCCAAAAAATTTGGAAAGTGGTGTCTTGTAGAGCTTGCAAAAACACATATTCCACAAAAAAAAAATTTCCAGATCATTTTCCGGATTTCCCAAGCCCTGACGGCATCCCAAAAAATTGGGAAGCCACCAATTTTATAACCACCAATTTTATATAACCTCTCATACCACATACCATACTAATAAAATAATCTGATAGTATTTTTGATAAACTCAATATTTTTCCGTTGGAACACTGGGTAGTTGGTATTGTCGCACAATAATATGGCGACGGTGAATATGGTCAATTGAATTTGAAGGATTCGTCATTAATGAGTAGAACGAGCTCTCAAAAAAGATATTTCATAGGTCACTAGAAGCCCTGCAATCAATCTATTCATTAATTGATGACCATCTCTATTAGGAATGTCGAAAAGTGAAACGATATAATTTCTAGTAGCCAGAACACATCTATTTATTTTTGCCCTTGACCCCATTGGAATTTTCTCTGACCATGATTTGAAATGAAAAATATTCATCATATAATTTGAACAGATCGAAATAATAGAAAATATTACTGTTATTGTTGACCTATTTATTGATGTTTTGTTCGACAATTTTTCGAGTACCTATCTTATGCTATGGGTGCATTTGTTTTTCTGGAAGTGTGAAAACAATTCCTGTTTGGATCGACATAAGATATTGGCACCCTTCCGTACTTTTTACGTTGGCAAACGCCCAAATTAATGATATTTAGTGAAGATTGACTGACCCACTCTTTATATAGATCAATTAATCGAGTATATCACACATTGGGTACATAAATCGGCCTAGACACCATGATTTTTACGATTGCTTATTGCACCTTGCCACGTGTATCCGACATTGAAATTCTTTACGTTCTTGTTTAATGACACGAGAAATTTTGGGCAATTTTAAAATAGAAATAACATGTCACTCGATGTATTCGAAGATGAAAATTGTTGAGGTATTCAAAGACACATCAATGAGATATTCATCAATCTGAATTTTAATTGGTGAATATTATGTCGATACTTGTTTATTTTGAAGAAGTAATTTTATGACCAGATGAACAACATTTTTACATATTGGCCCACTCGAAGTTATTTGTGTTCATGTTGAAAGTTGTAAATATATTGGAGGAATTTTCGAGTGCAAAGACCCCATTTCGTGAAAACATGAAAAGGAATACTGAAAATGACAGAAATAATGGATTTATTACAAAAATATCCTCCATGAATATGCTCTATCAATTTCAAAAACATATCTTCTCTTTTTGAAAATTGTTAATACATTAATTGTTGTTAGATGTTCTTTTTCTGTCACTTAGTGTATATGTGTGTTTATTCTTTGCAGATTTTACTGTAGAGAATGGCAACAACGAAACCATCTGCGAAAGAAGTAAGTACATCGACTGGATTATTTATGAGAATATTTGACACCCCCAAATGGCTTTCCGAAGGTAGAAAAGAGCAATCAGGAATTTTTAACATCTGATTTCTCATCTACCTATCAAATTGGAAATTATTGAACATTTCTGTATATTTTTTACTAATTTCGGAAAGTCATTCTATCCATCCATTTCTCTTCTTTCATTTCAATTTGTTTGTCTTTAATTGTTTCCTTTTGTTTTGTTATAGATACACTAGCACACGATACACGAAAATTCACATACCTAACACAAAACGTACACGAAAAAGAGGACAAAAAGGATTCAGAATAAGAAATGATATTCGCTCTACGTCGTCCTGTAGGTTTTGTAGATGTTGTAGCCGCTTCTTCAATTTTTGCTTGCGAATTTCGTAGTTAAACTTATCTTATGCAACCAAATTAGGTTTTACTTTGCTTTATGTTTTTAAAATGAATGAAAGTGATACCAACACCAATGTCAACCTTATTAAGCTTTATTTTTTCAATGTCTTTATTCTTTTATTTTTATAATAAAAAAATTCTGTGATACCAATATCATCTTCAACTTATTTAATCAAATTTGTGTTCGATTTCTTCTGCTTTATCTTTTTTAATCAACTTTCTTTAAAATCCACACAACCATTAGGAAGTTTGGATGGAGTTTCGCTATTATTCTAGCAAGAATTGCTTAAGCGAAGTTCGAATCTTATTTTTTATAGGTATTGTTGCCAAGGATGCAAGCCAAAAGTCATGCTTGCTGTGTGGTAAATTGTCGAATTAAAGCATTGTTGGTAATTTATTGAAAACAAGGCAGAACATACTGTACTTATTTATCATAATTAATTATCTTAATTATCTCGTAACTGCCACTTGCGTCTTGAAAAATTAAACTTTTCAGTAAATTGACTCGCTTTCACCACAAATAAACTAATAAAGAAATAAACGCACCCAACTCAAAACTTCTATTTTATGTTGTGAATGTCTATTGTTGTAGTTATGTTGCTTTTTTCTTTTTGATCGTGCTTATTCTTGTCTCTCTTAGTTTGAAGCTTCACCTATCAATTTGTTCCAATATCATCCCTACAGGGTGTAAGATGTTGCATAAGAAACGCGAAAGTATTCAGTAGGTGATTACTGAGGTTTTTTTGTCCAATGTTCAAAAAAACGACTGAATATTCTGTATTTTGGAATGTAAACATTCTGACGTGAGTCTATAGGAATTTTTTCACATGGACAACCTCAGCAATGAACCATTGAGAATCTTTCGTATACTCATTTACTAACACCATGTAAAAACTTCACTTTATTTAGGTAGGTGGAGAGATACTTGTGGCATGGCAAAAATACACAGCAATTGATGACGACGAATTAACTCTTAAAGCTGGAGATGTTGTTGAACTCATAGATACCAATGATCCTCAAGCATCTAAGTGAGTATTGGGCTGAAATTAGAAAGTAAAAAACTGCAATTCAAACGTTTGAAATTAAGAATGAGCATACGAGGATGTATTGATATCTAGTTAGCCTAGAACAGTTCCATGCATAAATAAAAAGTGTCAGTGCAGAGTTCGACGTCAAAAAAGTAAACCAGAGTTACGCAATGAATAAAAAAAAAGATGTCCACCGAAATTGTAAAAATCGAAAAATTGGAGTATCGAGCCATCATCCTGTATTTAAAAGGGTTAAGAGGTAAGCAGATTTACGAAGATATGCTTAATACCCTTGGTGATTAATGTACTTCTCATGCAACCGTGACAAATTGGACTGCAAGCTTCAAAAGAGGTAAATTTTCCATTGAAGATGATTACCGATCGGGAAGGCCAGTTTCTGTGTCAGTCCCCGAAAATATCGATGCAGTTCATGACATAATTTTATCAGACCGTCGAATTGGGCTAAAACGGATATCTAAAGCACTGAAGATTACATACGAACGCGTTCATCATATAGTTCATGTCAATTTGGACATGAGAAAAATTTCTGCAAAATGGATCCCCAAATGTTTGAATGTTGACCAAAAGCGTACAAGGGTAGAAGCATCGCGTTCGATCTGTGCTCGATTTGAAAACGATGTAGACTTCTTGAACCGAATTGTTACTTTGGATGAGACTTGGGTACATTTCTACGATCCAGAAACAAAGCAACTATCGATGGAATGGCGACACTCTGGTTCTCCAAGACCTAAGAAGTTTCGTGTCCAAAAATCTGCTAGAAAAGTTCAGCTTCAGTTTTTTGGCCATGGAGTAATCATGATTGATTTTCTGGATAAGGTTAGAACAATAACTGAAGATCACTATTCGATATTACTGACCACTCTACAGGAAAAAATCAAAAAGAAAAGACGCGGAAAGCTATCCAAAGGTAGGTGTTTTTACAGGACAACGCCCCAGTACAAAAATCTCATGTTGCCATGTAAAAAATTCGTGGTTTAGGGTTAGAATTACTAGAACATCGCCCTTATTCACCAGATTTGGCTCCATCCGACTATCATCTCTTTCCTCAACTGAAAAAAAGTTTAAAAGGTCGTAAATTTTCTTCCAACGAGGAGGTAATAAAAGCTGTGGAGGACTGGTTTGCAGAGCAAGTAGAAAATTTTTTTTTTTAAAGTCTAGAGACGTTCCAAGTTCGCTGTAATAAATGTATTCAATTAAGAGGAGAATATGTTGAGTAATAAAATATTTTGACATTGAAATTTTGTTTGGTTCTATATAGTAGGCTAAGAATTGTTCAATATATCCTCGTATGTCTCCAGTAAATAAGGCATATCGAAGATATCCGCAAAAATTTATATTTCATTCTTTCTGGAAGGTTCTAATAAAACAATTTCATGAAAAATGTTCTTGGTATTCCTGTAACTGATACTATTCCAATTATTCTACAGACGACTTAAGTTGGATCCAGAATTGGAATTAGGAACAACTGATACTTTGGATTCATCTTCAGCTCGTCACAAACTCTCTGTGAGACCAAGAAGAAAACATGCTAGCTCAAGATATTCCCCTACAAGACTCAATGTTAACAACAGGTTAGTAGAATGAAGTTTTATTGGTGTCTGACAATAGTGACAATCGAATATGTAGGTACCATTGCTTATTAGAGTTCGATTCTTTAGTCTCAAATTTTGAGATCCTCTCAACTGAATATCACGTACCATAATACAATACCGAAATGAGTATGGAAGTATGTGAATATTAACAAATCCCATCATAAAAGTGGAAATTCTTCAAGTTACTTCTAATTTTGAGATGAAAAGTTGTCGAGTCTTGCGTTGCAAATTGGCGAAATCGCCGGTGTCACGTAGGTACTAAAATCATTGATGGCTGAGAATACTGAAGGGAGAAAAGTATATTTCAGGCATGTTCCCTTCAATATCAAATTTATCTATGATTTATTTGTACCGACTCTACCTATTCCTGATGCAAATTTCGATTTTTCATGAAAATTTCCATTTTTTTTGTATAGTTAATCGATTTTTTTTTCGTAGATGGTTAGTGAGGGAAGTTAGCGGTAACAGAAGAGAGGGGTGGGTTCCATGTCAAATATTGCAAACTATAGATGATCCAGTTCCTGGCACTGGGTTACCAGGTGATGCTGCTTTCAGAAGACAGTAAGTTGAAAGCATTGATGAATAATGACCTTCATACAGTAAAAAATGCATGAAATATTGATGCTGGTCTGCCTAAAGCAATTTTTCCTTCATTTGTGGTATGTTCGATCCTATTTTTCAGAATTTCATCTAAATCTTTGTTGTAGTAGTCAAACTGAGGTAGACTAAATATCGCTTGTGTTGAAATAATGAATTAATAAGAAAAAAAGTGTGTATTTTCAAATTACATCATTATGTTCATTGAATTATAGTTGTAGTAGTAGATTTTACTTATAACAATGACCTCCTGCTATAGTGTGTGTAGAAATTCATTCAAAATAAGGATCTTAATCTTCATGGGCATCTCATATTTTGAGTTATTTTGGTAATTTCCAAATCTCTTAGTGTTAAATTGAAATATAATATACAAGCAGGCCGTCCTAGCTTCGCCCGAGTAGAAATTTGTTTCACGCGGCGGTTTCATCTTCAAAACTTCAACCTGCCATATCTTTTGATGTACTCGTTGTAATTGTATGATGTGAAGGGCAATTTTGTTCTAAATTAAATACTGGGGATAAATAACGTATTAGGTTGGATTAGGATCAATACCCAATTCATAAAAACACACTCCCAAATAGTGCATAATTTTGGAAAACATCTGATTACCATAAACAGGTAATAGCAAGTCAATCTTGAGAGATAGATACATGCTATCCCGGACTTTTTTGTAGAACTATTCAAGAGGTACATTTCCGTCATACATTGTATCCACGTAAGTCTTACGGTTTTTGCAGCGCACGTGAAAATAGCTGATTTTGGCTGATTTTTTTGTAATTATTGAAGTTATAGTAGGTATCCTTAATTTTTTCGGGTGAAAAGTATAGCCTATGTCACTCAGGGATAATGTAGCTTTCAAAGGGTGAAAGAATTTTTGAAATCGGTCCAGTAGTTTTTGAGCCTATTCGTATCAAACAAACAAAAATACAAATCTTACCTCTTTATAATATTAGTATAGATATAGATATAGATAGTATAGATAAGTACCTTGATTCTGAAAAATCCTTGGACATTTATTATATCAATATTGGTTGTTATTATTATAAGTTATTCAGTAACAAGATTGTGATTGATCAGAAGCTTTCGCTTGATATTTACCCATTTCATGATTTCTACACTGCGCAAAAAAATTAACGCACATTCTGAAAATCTCAATTTTAATGAAAGTTAACTCTACATTGACTTTATAACTTATTCTTTATGTTCTCTCGGGAAGGTTTTGAACGAAACAAGACACATTCAATGGAAGAATAATTCAGGATTTCACCGAATCTTATGTGAAAAAAGAGAAATGAACAATTTTCAAAATACTGAAATGCTGATAAGTGATTTAATACTTGGTATTTCCACCCCTTGCGTTAATTACAGCTCGGCAACGACGGTTCATACTCAAAATGAGTGATCTTAAAATGTTCTGATCTAATCCTTCCCAGATTTCTCCGAATTGGATTCCTAAGTCATTAAGAGTAGCTGGATGATTTTATGAACTTCTCAGCCTTCTATTGAGGTTGTCCCAAACCTGCTCAAACGAATTGAGATCTGGACTCCTTGCTGGCCATTCCATTCGAGAGACTTCAACCTCTTCAAGGTACTCCTGAACGATGCGCGCACGATGGGGTCTGGCATTATCGTCCATAAAAATGAAATTTTCACCAATGTATGGGGCAAATGGCACTACATGTTCTTCAAAAATGTTCCTTATAGACTTATCAGCTCCATTATCAACGACCACTAGGTCTGTGCGAGCAGTCAAAGATATTCCACCCCATACCATAATCGATCCTCCCCCGAAACCAGTAGTATTCAGGAAATTGCACTGATCATATCTTTCATGTAGACGTCTGTATACAAGGGAACGTCGATCACAATGGTAGAGGCAGAATCTGGACTCATCTGTGAAGAGAACTCTTTCCCAATCGGCCTCTTCCCAATGGATATGCTCTCTCGCAAAATCAAAACGCGCCCTTCGATGGGCTGGGGTGAGAGCTGGGCCTCTTGCCGCGACACGAGGCCTTAAATCATATTCTCTGAGGCGATTTCTTATTGTCTGAGTGCTAATTTGCACCTCATGAGTTTGCTCAAGCTGATTTTGAAGGAGGCGAGCGGTTGCAAACCGTTGTCTCAACGAAGAATCTCTCAAGTAACGTTCTTGAATGGCAGTTGTTACCCGTGGTCTACCCTGTCCTGGTCTTCGGACATTCATACCTGTCTCCCTGAATCGCTGCAACATTCTGGACACGCTTGTATGGGAAACTCCAAACCTTTCTGCAATTCTTGTGTATGTCCACCCTTCTTCTCGCAAAACTACCGCTTGGCACATTGCTCTTGGGTCAAATTGCGTGTTTCGCGTTGCATATCGATCGAGTGTAGAAAATCAAACGAAAGAAAAACTATTAATCACTAGAATTGATCGAGAACAACTGATTTTAGAATGGAGCCAATACATTCAAAATCTGATAATATCATCTTTTTTTATTCCTGCTGGGAGAAAACATCTGTATTGAAGAGAAACGTTGAAAGTGGATAACATATGCATGCATAATTCTGATAAAACTAATTATCATTGAGAACACCTTCAGTTGTAGAATAAATTTGAGATTTCCATAATGTGCGTTAATTTTTTTGCGCAGTGTAGATGAATATTTCATTTTTCATATTTTTTCAGAGCTGTAGTCAAGGAACTTGTTGAAACTGAACAAGAGTTTGTCAGAGACTTGGATTTTGTTGTACATAACTACCTCTTTAGGAGTGAATCCAAAAAAGTCCCCAAGATAGTGAGAGACAATTTCGAAGTTATATTCGGAAATTTGAAAGAAATTGCTGAATTTCATAGAACGTAAGTATATTTTTCAAAGTTGTTTTCATCATTTTTCTTCCAAAATCACTTGCTCAATTGATAGTTGTACAAAGTAATAAAGCAATATCATCGACGTTGAATTCGCATTGGAATATTATTTTTCGTATTATTATTTCAGGGTCCTTATGGAAGGAGTGAAATACTATGAAAATGAACCACATCTATTGGGGAAAGCCTACTTGAGATTAGAGAGAGACTTTGATAAGCACGTTAGCTACTGTCGAGATGAACCTCAAGCTCAAATATTCCTTGAAAATTGTACCGAAGCCAGAGAATACTTCGAGGTTAGTCAAAAAAAACGTTGTGGCTGTTTATCTTTTAAGTACTGATATGTCAACTGTTGCATTCACTATTTGGACACGCAACACAAGTCTTCGGCGAGCTTTTTCAATCGAAACCAAAACGCCAGAAGCGTTCGAAAGCCGATGTTGCATGATTCGACAAGTACTCAAAGGTTAAGAGTCTTCAGCCTTCAAAATAGGAAACGTATACCGCCAGATGGCAGGGCAGTGCATTAATTTTTATTCATTGGATTATTCAGCTTGATAGAACAAATGTTGGGGCGCTGGGAATATTAACAAGAAATCCTACCCTGAACTAGATCTCACACTGACTGTATAATACACTAATTTTCCTTCACCAGTCATCTGGGAGTAGATACCTGCGGGGCGTGTCATTTAAAAGAAATTCAATTCCATGTAAGAATCCACAATTGTAAGAAACAATTAATTTTCACTAATCGACGGATAATAAAATCCTTAATAAAATGTCCTTGGTAAAAATGGATATTTATCATTTCGAACAGACAAATACGAGGAAATAAATTTCGCGAAAACAACACATTGTTGTAATATTGTAACGTTCTCGGGGTTGAACAAATCGTCAGCTGAATTAAATTGTCTAGTTTATTTCCAATACCACTAACTTATCACACTAATTTATGGACAATAACTAATACTGATTTATTTACACAGTTGCTAATTTATATTCACTACTTGTAATTCGCTATTCACAATTCCATTCGGCTCTATTCAGGAAGTAACTGACTGCTTTGCAACATGCTCGTCTTTTTATATGGATACGGCTCTGTTTCGAGAATAATCCAGATAGTTTCTGGAGGCTTCTATTATATAGAGTTCTGTAAGTGGAATCAGAGAGTCCAGAGACGTATTCAGGAGGATTTCGTCCGCTACAATATTATTAATAAAAAAACGGTGAATTTTGAAAGAAAAAGGAGATAGACATTTGATTAACTAAATGGTAGACTTCAATACTGAAATGAAAAAACACAAAAATATTCGTTCATTTTGATGGTGGAAATGTTTAAAAATTACCAAAAATGATGGGGAATATCCTTTTCATTCATTTAATACTTATAAAATATTTTTTTTATTATTTCTTCATATACTCATACATCCCTTCATCAATCAGAAAAAAATAAATCGTTTCTGACTCCTTTTTTTTTCAGGGACGTAGACCCTTAAGTTAAAGTTTAGGCATTATTGCAAAACAAATTTTCAGATTTTGAATCGAAGTTGATTGTGAGAAAACAATAACTTTCCCAAAATTCTTAGAAACGAGAAACGATAAGAACTTGCCCGAAACTGAAAATGTTATCAAACGAGGAGCAAAATGACCACTGAGATATAAGAGAGTAAACATTTGATTTCTCATTTATGAATATTTGGTGTACAAAAATATGTAACTTTTGAAACGGTCACAAAATTTCTTTCTTCCTGTACTTTTGTGGAGCAATATATTTCCCATAAGTTTTATTTCAGATCTCTATTTTCAATGTGTCAAATATCAGCATGAATTTTGAAAAAAAAAATGATTATTTTCTAATGGGCATTTTTTAATCTCAATTATAAATCATTTCTTCCAAGTTGCGCCCAATCGAGCAAATTTTTCAAATAATGATGTTCTAGACTCTAATTTTCTTCTTAGAATGGAACACGCTGTATAATTCGAAAAACTTTGGAGTAAAGAATATATTTACCTGGATCCACTTAGATAACAGATTTCTCTATTTTATAGTGACGAATATCTCAGTTCTTGTGACCAAAATTTTAAAGTACTCATTTTCAAAATTTCAATTACAATGTATTTTTGATGAATGTCATAGCTTACTAAAGTAAATGGTATGTGAATCGTGTCTAATATGACGCTTCATCACTTTTTTGGCAGGCACATTTTTCAAGGATATGCAAATTTTAACTTTCAGTTGGCAGAGTTCGAATAATTTTTTTTGTTACATGCCATTCTAACTCATGAATTAACAAATTGTAACGTCTGGCGTATACTTACAATTACAGATGTTCAGCTGAAATCCTGAAAGTGACGAGCGAATTGATTACAGGGCTTTGCTTGTTAGAAAAGCGCCGGAGTGAACAAAACTGCCAATTTTTTTATTCGAAGGAAATTTTCCACTCAGGAAGTTTCAATGTTCCAAACTCAGTATAATTGATACGATCTATTCACCACTTTTTGTTAAGGAATTTGTTGGGTTTTCTTTCTATTAATCATCAAAGTAAAATAAATACTTATATAAGTGAACTTGACTGCTTGAATTAAGACGAATTATTTACGTTACAAATCGACTATGTCGATTTTATGTCGTATAGCAACAAGAAACTTTTATACATGTCGAATAAATGCGTCCTACAGAGATTTTTCAGTGAGACATACTCTAAATATATCTAAAAATTGAACGACCGTGAAATTTCAACACCTATTTATAGCCGGTATCTCAATAATATCATCATAACAAGTGCAATGAGTTTCTGAGCTGGACATTTTCTATTTCGTATGTAAGTTCATTGGAATTAGCGATTTCTTCGAGTAGTTCCCTATTGAATTTCAACAAAATATACTAACTGACAAAGAAACTGCAACACCCAGAAGGAGCTGTTTAAATTTTAATTTTTTTTGGTAGAACATAGATAGTATAGCAAGGCAAGGAGTAAGTGATTAATATTTGGAGAAAAAAACGAAAGTTTTACAATTTTTTTCAATGAATTTGTTAATAATGTGTTTTGTCCTTAGACAAAGGAAATATCAATACGGCTGAGAGTTTTCATCCACTTCCTATGACCACATTTTTTTTATGCTGGAATAAGAATAGAATAACATAAATAAATAATTTTCATATTACATAAAAAAAAAATCTGTTCATAGGAAGTGGATGAAAACTCTCAGCCGTATTGATGTTTATATATCAAGTACAGTGGTGAAAGAAAACTCCCACCTCATCGGAGTTAATCTTGAAATAGAGGGTGATGAAAAAAAAGGTGGTTTTTGGGTAATTTCGTGAGGTTCAAAGTTCATTTCAAGACTGAATCACCCTGTATTCGTTGAAGTCCATGATGATATGTTCTAAAAAAATTTAACAAACTCCTTGAATCTATATTATCTATATATATATATATATATCTATATCTATATATATATATAAAAGAAAGATGTTGGTTACACCATTTATAACTAGAGATCGGATGGACTGTTTGCTATGAAACTTCATTTATGGAATCGTCTTCGGTCTGGTTATTATAAAATACAATAAAACTTCGAAAAAATTGATGAAAGTTTTACTTATGCAGGAAATGCTTTTCCTTCTTTTGAATAAGGCCACTGGGTGGCGCTACCGTTGATGCGTAGTCGTACAGTGAATAGACAACTCACTGTACGTAGTCGTAGGTTGATATTACCGCTGTTAGATGGCGATATGTGATTCGCATAGAACTCATGGTAACATGGAAGTCTATTGCCAGATCAAAAATCGGGTAAACTTATATGAAGTTGGTGGAACAGTGAATTTTTACCGAAAGATCAAGTATCTGATTTTGACGATCAGTTTCAAACGTGAGTTGGCCATCTTCATCTTTTTTCTTTATTTTTGAAATGCTTTCGAATTTCTGTTTGGGTAATAGATATATTTGCGGAAATAACTGAATCCAAAATTGCCCATAATTAGTAATTGACATATTATATTCGTGTTTCTGTTCGCACAGAGACAGTATTGTAAGCGTCAATAATTTTGAAACGTTTGCTCATCGGGCTTTCACTTATGATATACAATAATGTTTCACGGGTTGCCTAATCTGATCTGGTCGAATGACCATCAATAAATTTGAATATGAGTTCAACATAATTCACAGTGTTGATAATTTTGCCGTGTCAATCGTACTATCGACATTTTAACATCTCGATTTGTCTTCTAACGAGCTTGATATCGTCAACTAAATTGAACAAATTGAAGAGAGATTGACAGCTCATATCCATGGAATAATGAGAATCGCGCTGCTCCACCAACTGAGACGTTTACCCATTATTTCGAGCTTAGCAGCAATGCAGCATAGCTAAGATGTCTAAAATAATGGTGTGACCACTGATCAGATTTTGAGAATAAAAGAAAAGTTTTGTTTTTGCCACTTCAGGTTGGGCTATTAACAAATGACTGATTTTTTAATTCTGGTCGACGGGCTGTGTTAATAGTCGATAGTTCATTGAAGGAATAATTTTTGTTCATATTCTTGACATTTTGATTCATATAAGAGGAAAGGTATAATATGGATTATATTCCTGTTATTCACAGTCACATGAGGTACTGCAAAAAGAGAACTGTACAACAATTAAAAACAAAAAGTTATATGTTCAAGTTCAACAATTAGTTACCGCTTAAATAAAGAGAATTCTTTCCATGTGAATTACAAAATTATTAAAATTTTTTATATTTTGAACTTTAATTTTGCCTAATTTTTTTCCTGCTTGAAAAAAAGCAATGGTAAGTTTATACAACTTTTAAGTATAATTCAGGCGGTACAAAGTTCGCCGGGCCAGCTAGTCAACCCATAAATACAGTGTGTCCACTTAACCTTCCTTGAGAATAGTTTCTATAATAATGGATCACCCAGTATAAATTCTGAGTATTACAGACTTTTTCGATGTAACAACAACATATCTAGTGTAATAGTTCATTTGCGAACGTTCTCGCTATGAAACTGAAATATTTTATACTTTCAAAATCGGGCATGCATTCAATTATGGATAACCCTGTATTCGTAACGATTTTCGGTCATATTCCTCTATATGGTTGCTCCCTGGGGATGCAATGAAATGTTTCTTGAGAAAAATGAAGTTAATTCGATTCTGTACCGAGATACGGGCGTAGTAAAAGTGGGTAATTCTCAACTTCAACGCCCTGTATCTCGAAAACTAGTCATAGGATTGAGTTGGGGCCATGGACACTTTTGATCAATATGTCGAGTACTAGATACATTATACCAAAATTTTAGCACATTTGACGGAACGTCATTTGCCATTGAAAAAGTGCGGGGTCCTTTATCGAACTTTGACATTTCGCCTATAAAAGTATAAAATCACCTGATTTGCAGAGATGTACCGATAAGGATTACTACTGAATATGTAGATCTATGCGCTCTACTAGTCTGATTCAACTAAACCACTAAGAAGAGATGATTGAATCGGCATAGTATGGACGATACGTATTGTCTGCTTTAGGTACGACTTCCGAACTCTTTCTGGCTGTGAAAATTTTCAGGTTTTGTCGCAACTGCGTTTTTTTTGTTGTCGTTGTGAAAGGTTATCGTTCACTTATCTACCCAGTCGAAAAGGTACAAACTGTATATTGATGAATGCTTTCCGAGCTTTCTTTCCTTTCCTTTGGCACGGGAATTGGTCGAAACAATACCTTCGTGACTAATCTTGATTCGATCGTTTCGAATTTTCCACCCACAAACACCAAAATACCGCGGAAAATGACGATGTAGAAATGAAATTCAGAAATAGAGCGCGGATTCGATGACGCTTTATCGAAGTAGTGCATTGAGTCCATTTCGGCGGGCGTATCTATCTTTAGCCCATGCCGACTATCTGGCAATTTTCGCATTCTGCCCGAGTTATGATAGACTAGTTTTGTCCGAGTTCGCAAAGGTGATTCAGTGCGACTACCCCGAGTATTTGTGATCTAGTTTCCGTGGATATACCCCCGATCCACAGGTAGGAGTCGCTGATTAGACGCTTCAGCAATTAGCGCAGGATTATGTCAACAAGTTGTTACCGGTGTCGGGTTACGGCGGTCGGCTGATATTGCCAAAAGCGACGACACGAACGGGTCTTATGCGGCCAGTGTAGCTCTTTTTTCGAAAACTGATCCATAATTCGGTTTTTGAATCAATTTAAATGGGAAAAATCTGCGGTCGAATTTAATTCTGTCCGTCCGGCCGGTGGTCCTTAAACACAATAACTCTTGATCCACAAAACGTACAATCTCGAAATTTTCAGGGTAGATTTTGCTGTCAAATGTAGATTGATTCCATTAATGGGCAAAATTCGTCCAAGGGTTCCGTAAATATGGCCGTCCAAAATTTTGTTTTCCTCATAATTCCAAAACTACAGAATCGATCGCGATCAAATTTCGCATTTCAATATTAAATGTTGAATTCAAGCTAAATGCAAAATTTTGTCCAGATGGCTCAATCAGAACCGTGAAAAATTCCAGCGAATTATCGAAAACTAAATTTCTGTAACAACAAATCTGACCAGATTGAAATTCAGTTTGAACATATAAAATATCGATTCGAATATCCCTGCCGAATTTGAAGAGGATCGTATCATTAGAACCTCTCATTTAGATAAACTAACCGACAAAATGACACTAAATTCTTTTTTATATAGAGTGTTCCTCAAATGAAAGTACAAATGGAAAGGGGAAATTCCTCGAATAATTTCGAGAAAAAAGCCCCATAAACATGGTACCGCAAACGTTTCGTTTTCGATATAGAGGGTGTTAAAGTTTGAATTGTTTTCAATTTTTTTCTCACAAGATATTCAAGTGAAATTTGGCACAGATATTACAATTTAGAGTTTACACCAGATGACATTCCAATTTCGATTTCAAATCTACAGGGTGATTTCTTTGGAACACTGTCCCCTTTTTTTGATGAGCCACTGTTTGTTTGAAAAATTGTGAAAATATTCTTTGTTGTTATTCTAAACTGTATGATCTCTTGTAGTTTTGTCTTATCTGCTTTCATTTCTAGAGAAAAACTGTACTATTCTCCAAAAATCCTCAGAAAAATCAAGATTGTCATAAAAATCCACTAAGTATGAAAAGAAATCTAAACTATTTAAGTCTGCAGATTTGGCGGGTCATGGCTGATGTCCACCCTGTCGAATCCACCTGTTTTCATAACTTTCGTTCAAATACACCCTGTATCTCGAAAACGAAACATTTACGGTCACATGTTTATGAGATTTTTTTTAAATTACGCAAGGAATTTTCCCTGTTCGTTTGTACCTCCAATTGAGGAACACCCTGTATGTTTACTGTATGTAATATCTAAGAAATTTTCTAACATTTCACTTGGATGGTACTCCAAAGCTTTTTCTTTAGATTATTCTTTAAAAGATGAAAATGGAACTACACTATCCTACAAAATATTCGGAATACCTTATATTTCGATCAAATGAAATATGTATTTCCAAACTGAGTTTCCCCTATATTAATGTTTCAATATACAGGCGGTGTTTTTTATATCACATCATTATGATATGATATAAATACACTGTGCAAAAAAATTAACGCACATTATGGAAATCTCAAATTTATTCTACAACTGAATGTTTTCTCAGTGATGATTATTTTTATCAGAATTATGCATGCATATATTATCCACTTTCAACGTTTTTCTTCAATACAGATGTTTTCTCCCAACAGGAATAAAGAAAGATGATATTATCAGATTTTGAATGTGTGGCTCCATCTAAAATCAGTTGTTCTCGATCAATTCTAGTGATCAATAGTTTTTCTTTCGTTTGATTTTCTACACTCGATCGCTATGCAACGCGAAACACGTAATTTGACCCAAGAGGAATGTGCCCAAGCGGTAGTTTTGCGAGGAGCAGGGTGGACATACACAAGAATTGCATCAGAAAGGTTTGGAGTTTCCCATACAAGTGTGTCCAGAATGTTGCAGCGATTCAGGGAGACAGGTATGAATGTCCGAAGACCAGGACAGGGTAGACCACGGGTAACAACTGCCATTCAAGAACGTTACTTGAGAGTTTCTTCGTTGAGACAACGGTTTGCAACCGCTCGCCTCCTTCAAAATCAGCTTGAGCAAACTCATGAGGTGAAAATTAGCACTCAGATAATGAGAAATCGCCTCAGGGAATATGATTCAAGGCCTCTTGTCGCGGCAAGAGGCCCAGCTCTTAACCCAGTCCATCGAAGGGCGCGTTTGGATTTTGCGAGAGAGCATATCCATTGGGAAGAGGCCGATTGGGAAAGAGTTCTCTTCACAGATGAGTCTAGATTCTGCCTCTACCATTGTGATCGACGTTCCCTTGTATACAGACGTCCACATGAAAGATATGCTCAGTGCAATTTCCTGAATACTACTGGTTTCGAGGGAGGATCGATTATGGTATGGGGTGGAATATCTTTGACTGCTCGCACAGACCTAGTGGTCGTTGATAATGGAGCTATGAATGCTGATAAGTATATAAGGAACATTCTTGAAGAGCATGTAGTGCCATTTGCCCCATACAGTGGTGAAAATTTCATTTTTATGGACGATAATGCCAGACCCCATCGTGCGCGCATCGTTCAGGAGTACCTTGAAGAGGTTGAAGTCTCTCGAATGGAATGGCCAGCAAGAAGTCCAGATCTCAATCCGATTGAGCAGGTTTGGGACAACCTCAATAGAAGGCTGAGAAGTTCAGAAAATCATCCAGCTACTCTTAATGACTTAGGAATCTAACTCGGAGAAATCTGGGAAGGATTAGATCAGAACATTTTAAGATCACTCATTTTGAGTATGAACCGTCGTTGCCGAGCTGTAATTAACGCAAGGGGTGGAAATACCAAGTATTAAATCACTTATCAGCATTTCAGTATTTTGAAAATTGTTAATTTCTCTTCTTTCACATAAGATTCGGTGAAATCCTGAATTTTTCTTCCATTTAATGTGTCTTGTTTCGTTCAAAACCTTCCCGAGAAAACATAAAAAATTAGTTTTAAAGTCAATGTAGAGTTAACTTTCATTAAAATTGAGATTTTCAGAATGTGCGTTAAATTTTTGTGCAGTGTATGTTCTCAAAATATACGCAGAAAACCGAAATGACCCATATTATTTTATTTGAAGTGTCGCCGCTATGACAATGTTCTTTTTTTTCAGTACGATTTTTCTTTGTTCGCGGGTTCTATTTTTTCGAATAAGAGCCTGTATTCTGTTTGAATTCAAGTAGTTCTTATTCATCTGGTAATTTCTTTTTCATTTCTTCTCCAAAACATCCTATCTGCACTTAAAGACATCGATGTTGAAAAGTTTGAAACTTGGCACTGACTTGAGAGAAATGATCCAGCTTTTTATTCTGCCAAAAGCTATTTAAACTCAAATGAGTGAAATTCTGAAAATTAAATCAACAAACTCAAGGCATGAGGCGCCAGATCTTTCAAGATTCAATTAGAGTGATATCACAAAAATATTCCATGGAAAATAAAAGTAGTATTACTTTCTGTATAATTCAGGCGAAATCATTTCGTATTTTGAACGCTGAACGCTTATTCTGCTTAAGTTGGGGCCATGTCATTTGATTTCGAGCTTACAATTATGGTTTCTTGAGCTCGAAAACGCGAATCTACCTATAGGATCGTCAAGACATAGGTTCTGCTCGTGTTCAATTATAAGAAAGTCCTAATTGTCCTAATTGTCACTATTCGTGATATTTGCGAAGATTATTGCTAAGTTGCTGATATTTCATTGTTTACCTGAATAGCTGATGATATTATTGATAGTCTTGTGGTTAAAGTGATGTAATTCTGAGTGGATTCTTTAGCGAGTTTCATAATCAGCTGATGAACACAGTATTATAAAAGTCTTCAAGAATATCAGATTGCTAAGATACTTCAGAAATTTCTCGAAAATATTTGATAGAGAGGACAAAGCTTCATTGAATGATGAATGATCCATATAAACATTATTGTCACTGCAATCGGTGAAATCCTATTTCCAACCAATCCAATTTCCTGAAAACTCTGATATTGCATTTTTCAAATTTTCCCTTGAGAATATTTAATTTGAGAGATTGGGCTTGAATAAATTAAGAATTTTCACCATAGTTATAAGAATAATAAATATTGAGAAAAGCAAATTCCGATATTTTCAAGAAGTTTTCCAAGAAATTCAGATGTTGATCCAAAATATTTGACAGAGAGGGCTAAAATCTATCGAATGATGAAAAAGCCATATAAACATTATTGTCACTGCAATCAGTGAAATCCTATTTCCAACCAATCCAATTTTCTGAATACTCTGATATTGCATTTTTCAAATTTTCTCTTGAAAATATTTAATTTGAGCGATTGGGCATGAATAAATTAGAATTTTCACCATAGTTATAAGAATAATAAATATTGAGAAAACCAAATTGCGATATTTTCAAGAAGTTTTCCCAGAAATTCAGATATTAATCCAAAATATTTGACAGAGAGGGCTAAGCTCTATCGAATGATGAAAAAGCCATATAAACATTATTGTCACTGCAATCGGTGAAATCCTATTTCCAACCAATCCAATTTCCAGAAAACTCTGATATTGCATTTTTCAGATTTTCTCTTGAACATATTTAATTTGGGCGATTGGGCTTGAAGAAATTAAGAATTTTCACCATAGTTTTGGGAATAATAAATATTGAGAAAAGCAAATTGCGATATTTTCAAGAAGTTTTCCCAAAATTTCAGATATTCATCCAAAATATTTGACAAAGAGGGCTGAGCTCTATTGAATTATGAAAAAACCCAATAAACATTTTTGTCACTGCAATCGATAAAATCCTATTTCCAACCAATCCAATTTCCTGAACACTCTGATATAGCATTTTCAAATTTTCTCTTGAAAATATTTAATTTGAGCGATTGGGCTTGAATAAATTAAGAATTTTCACCATAATTATAAGAATAATAAATATTGAGAAAAGCAAATTGCGATATTTTCAAGAAGTTTTCCCAAAATTTCAGATATTTATCCAAAATATTTGACAGAGAGGGCTAAGCTCTATTGAATGATGAAAAAGCCCAGTAAACATTATTGTCACTGCATTCGGTGAAATCTTATTTCCAACCAATCCAATTTCCTGAAAACTCTGATATAGCATTTTTCAAATTTTCTCTTGAAAATATTTAATTTGAACGATTGGGCTTGAATAAATTAGAATTTTCACCATAGTTATAAGAATAATAAATATTGAGAAAAGCAAATTCTGATATTTTCAAGAAGTTTTCCCAAAATTTCAGATATTTATCCAAAATATTTGACAGAGAGGGCTAAGCTCTATTGAATGATGAAAAAGCCATATAAACATTATTGTCACTGCAATCGGTGAAATCCTATTTCCAACCAATCCAATTTCCAGAAAACTGTGATATTGCATTTTTCAGATTTTCTCTTGAACATATTTAATTTGGGCGATTGGGCTTGAAGAAATTAAGAATTGTCACCATAGTTTAAGAATAATAAATATTGAGAAAAGCAAATTGCGATATTTTCAAGAAGTTTTCCCAAAATTTCAGATATTCATCCAAAATATTTGACAGAGAGGGCTGAGCTCTATTGAATTATGAAAAAACCCAATAAACATTTTTGTCACTGCAATCGATAAAATCCTATTTCCAACCAATCCAATTTCCTGAACACTCTGATATAGCATTTTCAAATTTTCTCTTGAAAATATTTAATTTGAGCGATTGGGCTTGAATAAATTAAGAATTTTCACCATAATTATAAGAATAATAAATATTGAGAAAAGCAAATTGCGATATTTTCAAGAAGTTTTCCCAAAATTTCAGATATTTATCCAAAATATTTGACAGAGAGGGCTAAGCTCTATTGAATGATGAAAAAGCCCAGTAAACATTATTGTCACTGCATTCGGTGAAATCTTATTTCCAACCAATCCAATTTCCTGAAAACTCTGATATAGCATTTTTCAAATTTTCTCTTGAAAATATTTAATTTGAACGATTGGGCTTGAATAAATTAGAATTTTCACCATAGTTATAAGAATAATAAATATTGAGAAAAGCAAATTCTGATATTTTCAAGAAGTTTTCCCAAAATTTCAGATATTTATCCAAAATATTTGACAGAGAGGGCTAAGCTCTATTGAATGATGAAAAAGCCATATAAACATTATTGTCACTGCAATCGGTGAAATCCTATTTCCAACCAATCCAATTTCCAGAAAACTGTGATATTGCATTTTTCAGATTTTCTCTTGAACATATTTAATTTGGGCGATTGGGCTTGAAGAAATTAAGAATTTTCACCATAGTTTAAGAATAATAAATATTGAGAAAAGCAAATTGCGATATTTTCAAGAAGTTTTCCCAAAATTTCAGATATTCATCCAAAATATTTGACAGAGAGGGCTGAGCTCTATTGAATTATGAAAAAACCCAATAAACATTTTTGTCACTGCAATCGATAAAATCCTATTTCCAACCAATCCAATTTCCTGAACACTCTGATATAGCATTTTCAAATTTTCTCTTGAAAATATTTAATTTGAGCGATTGGGCTTGAATAAATTAAGAATTTTCACCATAATTATAAGAATAATAAATATTGAGAAAAGCAAATTGCGATATTTTCAAGAAGTTTTCCCAAAATTTCAGATATTTATCCAAAATATTTGACAGAGAGGGCTAAGCTCTATTGAATGATGAAAAAGCCCAGTAAACATTATTGTCACTGCATTCGGTGAAATCTTATTTCCAACCAATCCAATTTCCTGAAAACTCTGATATAGCATTTTTCAAATTTTCTCTTGAAAATATTTAATTTGAACGATTGGGCTTGAATAAATTAGAATTTTCACCATAGTTATAAGAATAATAAATATTGAGAAAAGCAAATTCTGATATTTTCAAGAAGTTTTCCCAAAATTTCAGATATTTATCCAAAATATTTGACAGAGAGGGCTAAGCTCTATTGAATGATGAAAAAGCCATATAAACATTATTGTCACTGCAATCGGTGAAATCCTATTTCCAACCAATCCAATTTCCAGAAAACTGTGATATTGCATTTTTCAGATTTTCTCTTGAACATATTTAATTTGGGCGATTGGGCTTGAAGAAATTAAGAATTTTCACCATAGTTTAAGAATAATAAATATTGAGAGAAGCAAATTGCGATATTTTCAAGAAGTTTTCCCAAAATTTCAGATATTCATCCAAAATATTTGACAGAGAGGGCTAAGCTCTATTGAATGATGAAAAAGCCATATAAACATTATTGTCACTGCAATCGGTGAAATCCTATTTCCAACCAATCCAATTTCCTGAAAACTCTCATATTGCATTTTTCAAATTTTCTCTTGAAAATATTTAATTTGAGCAATTAGGCTTGAATAAATCAAGAATTTTCACCTTAGTTATAAGAATAATAAATATTGAGAAAAGCAAATTCCGATATTCTCAAGAAGTTCTCCCAAAATTTCAGATATTTATCCAAAATATTTGACAGAGGGCTTAGCCCTATTGAATGATGAAAAAGCCATATGAACATTATGGTCATTGTCCATTTAGATATCGTTGAAATTGGGTCCAGAAGAATGTTAAAATCGCAGCGAAGCTGCGATACCGTAAGGAAATTTTTATACGGTTTGAAAGAAGAATAATCGATTCATACGTGGGTGAAATTGCGATTCTCTATGCGATGTAGAAGTATTTTCAAAAATTCGCGAAAAAAGCTCTGATTTAAAAAAAAAATTTTTGGTCTACGCCGCATACGAACTGAGATATGGAAATAATAAGTCCAATTTTTTAAGGGAGCTCGCGAGCTCGGACGTGTAGCACCTCCCCTTAAGGGAAAGTGGTGTATTGTATTCTGGAACAAAATACGAGTTTGACTTTCAACCAAATTTGCATCTGAAGTGGGGGAGACTAATATGGCATTTCTCACTGTTCCTGACAAGCTTTCAAATTGACCATTGAAATTCACCAAGAATCCGATGATCGAATTTCCTGATAGCATAAATCTTCTGCCAAATAATACCAATCGTTTGATTCACAGAAACTGTTACGCCATAACAGCAGAATAACATATCGAATTCTTGAACGGCATCGTTTTTGGCACGGGCCACAGACAAAAACAACAATCGTCGAATACAATTTATTCGGAGTCCAATTTATCCAACTCAATAATAATTCTCTTCCTCGGCTCATTTAAGATCGTCTTTAAAAAAAGGTAGACAAATGAGCCGATCAGTCTTTCCTATTATCGAGGTATTATTAGAATGTCCGCTTGAAACCAACGTTTTCTATTTGTTTACAGAGTCTCTCCCAACGACTTGGCGACGATAAAACGCTTTCCGAACATTTGAAACTTCCGATTCAACGTATTAACGACTATCAACTTCTTCTGAAGGTAAGTTTCCACATCGTCCATCTTCCCTAACCAAACTGCAGTTTGATGAGAAGCTATAAGGCCTCTGGGTTCCTCAAATTTCATAATTCCCAATACAGAGTCTGTCACCCTGTATACTCACTCCAGGTCTTCTGATTCGTCAACATTTAGTTCGTCAGTGACATCTGGTTTGGGTGATTTAAAGCAGGATCTCCTCTTGCAGTTGTCACAAGTCAATGAGCACTTAATCCCAGTCTTCCAAGATCTCTAACAAACTGAACCATTCCTGCTGCATTTGCAGGAAGTTGGGGAGAGGACAGATTGTAGTGCTGGTTCTGTTAGGTGAGAGCAGGGGTAAGACCAAACTTTGAAGTCTGCCAAATCCAGTGAAGCTGATGTCCTATACACTTTTGCACTTTACTTCTCGAGTCATTACTCGGATGGCAGCTTCGGGTGTTTTTTTTTATGTTGTGGTCCTTACGAAAAGGAATATCCTGTAATGTTCAGAGAACATCGTGAGAACCAAGTGCGAGCAGGTAGGAATTGGTGTTCTTCTTGAATTTCTTGAGGTTATATGCCTCGGGGAACATCTCCCTAAGCAATGTGTTCCAGAGCCTCTCTGTTCGATGGATGAAGGAGTCTTTGAAGAAAGATGTTCTGCAGGTCTCCAAAGTGACCACGAAGGGATGTGAAGACTTAGCTTGACGGATTCGTCTCGAAGAGACTGCCAGAGGGGGAACTATTGCTGATAATCCAGGAAAACATCGCCCATGGAAATATGTATAAAATAGAGACATATCTCCTACTCTTCTACGATGTTCTAGAGAGGTGAGCGAGTTTGTAAGCGAGGCATCACCGACGAGACGAATTGCCCATTTTTGTACAGAATCCAGGAGTTTGAGGGTTTGTTTAGGTGCAGCACTCCAAATATGGTAACAGTATTCCAGGACAGGTCGAATCTGTGCCTTATAGATAATAAGCAGCTGACCTGAGGTGAAAAAGCTGCTGGCACGAAACAGAAAACCAAGTTTTTGGGATGCACTTTTAGCAATGGATCTCACGTGATTCTCCCAAGAAAGGTTACTTCCGACAGTAATACCAAGCATCGAAATGGATGTCTTCAATGGTATGGTCAATTCCGACAACTCTATGCTGGGCACAGTAAGATCCGCTTTTCTAGAGAAAAGACGTGCTTGTGTTGAATTCCACCAAGTTATTAGATCCCCATTCAAGAATCGTTGCCAAGTCCATATTTATGCTGTTAACATTTCTTCCTCGTTCGTTTATGATTTGGCAGGCTGGTATTGGAGCCCTAGAAGAAAAGGCGGTATGGAGGGTACTATCATCCGCGAAGCTGTGCAGTGGACTCGAAGTTGCTTCCATCAAATCGTTGATGTGAAGTAGAAATAGTGTTGGAGCTTGAAATGATCCCTGCGGAACACCAGCATTTATGGATAGAGAGTCAGATGAAACTCCATCGACCACTACATGAAGAGATCTGTGTGGGAGAAAACTAGCCAGCATGGAACACAGCTTTGGGGGCACGCCATGAGATGGAATCTTGGCAAGGAGTCCCTGATGCCAGACTCGATCGAATGCCTTGGAGATATCCATTGCTACGGCTAGGGTTTCACCATATTTATCAATAGATAGCTGCCATATATGTGAGACGTAAGCGAGCAAGTCACCAGTGGATCTCTGATGACGGAAACCATATTGCCTATCGTTGATAATTCCTGAGTGTTCCAGACGTTTCATGAGCTCGAAGCTGGTCGTTTTTTCCATGACCTTTGAAATGATAGATAACAGAGCGATAGGTCTGTAGTTGCTAGCTAGGGTCTTTTTGTCTTTTTAGGGACTGGTTGTACTCTTGCGATTTTCCAGTTGGATGGGAAAACACACAATTTGTAAGGGCTGTTGAACAACTTACAGAGGACAGGTGTCAGTTTGTGTATAGATGACAGGTTGAATTAAGATTTCACAAAGTACCTCCTGACCAACCTTGGTAGGAGCTGTCAAAAAGCGCCCAGTTTCGTCAACAGATTCAGGTCGAGTGTCACCACGGAAGAAGATTTTATTTCTTCAAGAAGACATTCATTTTTGAACAAATGCTTCACCACCCTGGATACAAATGAAGCCATTACAAGACTTAAACCTTTTGTAGCATTTTTCTCCACTTGCCTAATTTTCCTGTTTCACGCTACTGTCTCTTACAAACATTTCACTGAGGATCCTATCTGAAAAAATCTGAAATCCAATATGGGATAAATACTTCACATCTGTGTGAATTGAGTTCATAATACTTGACATTGACGTTGAGCGTAGTTGAAATGGGTCAACATTCGCTATTTCAGTTATTCTAATTTTATCTGGTCCCAAAAACATGTTGTCTGTTGATTTGTAACTCTGTCCTAACATATATCGTGATAATTTGGTTCACGGGACATTTAGAAATTCATTCTTCGCCTAGTTTGCTTTTGGGATAGAACAGATTGAAATGGAAGAACTCTATTTGGGTCATTCCTGACAAGTTCGAATCTCTTCTCACATGCCCTTCCAAGTCCCAAGTTTGAGGGGCATAATCTTTGTTGTTATCGACCTTAGTATTTGGCTCTACTTCCGAACTATTCATCATACTTCTACGTAGAAAATCCAAAAAGCAACAAACAAGGATTTTATTTTAGGAGTTGGTAAGATACAGCGCATGTCTAGGAGAGGACAACACCAATCTCCAAAAAGCCCTAGAGTTGATGCTAAGTATCCCCAGTAGGGCCGAAGACGACAAATTCACCTCTAGCATCGAAGGCTATCGTGGTAGTATCCATAAACTAGGCCGGCTCCTAGGCCACGATTGGTTCTCAATCACAGCTGGTGACTTGGTGAAAGAGAGATACTTATTTTTGTTCAAAGGAAGAATACTCATCTGTAAAGTAAGAAGGATATCTGACGACAGATCAGTTTTTCAACTCAAAGACGTTGTCAAAGTAAGTATACAAGCAGGTATTTCGCTACTTATTGCCTCATTCAATTCAACATCGTCATCTTCATTCTTCTGGATACCCCAATAGTTTCTTACTTATATTCTAGCTACAACAAGTCGAAGTGAAAGATCACCCTGAGCAAGATTCCATATTTGAACTAGTTGATAAAGCAACCAAGAACTCTGTCCAACTCACAACCCACAGAGACGGTGTAAAGGAAAACTGGCTCAAGGAAATAAGAGAATTCGCTAAAGATCACGGCACAGGTAAGGTTGCTTCAATATTCACAAAACAGTCTCGTCAAACATCCATTTTCAGAAGAAGAAAGTGGAGAGATCAGTCCAGACGAATTCAGGCTTTCATCTCCAGTAACTGAATCTACTTTAACACCAGAACTTTCCAAAACTGCATCTACTGCATCCAAAGAACTTACGAAACCCATTTCTGCATCCCCTAAAGAAGTACCAGCAAAAGTTCCTCTGAAGGAAGAAGTTATCGCAAGACAGGTTGTGGTACAATCTAAGGTTGAGGTTAAAGAATCCAAAAGCAAGACAGCGGTTCGAGTAGTTGAAGAAGAAAAGCTTCAACAATCTATCCAAGCTAAAGAAGTTCATTCGGGTGTTAGCAAAGCTGAACTTGAATCTTCTTCAGTGAAATATACCGAGGAAAAAACTTCGAGTGTTTCAAAAGTAGCACAAGTAAAGGAAAGGGAGTCCAAGCTAACTTCCAAGGTAGAGAAATCAGAAGAATCATCCCAAAGAAAAACAGAGATCAATGTTGAAGAAGTTACATCTGGGAAGTCTGTTTCTGCCAAGAGATCTGTCGAAGAAGATTCTACGCAACTGAAAGAAGGTAATAATGTCTGACTGTCAGAATTTTGTACTATATAAGATCCTCTCTTCACTTGGAGAAGCTCGAATTGCATTGTTCTCTTTACCCTTATTTCCTTTATTTCTCTTTCAGAAACCAAGAAGAGGAAAAGCCACCCCAAGAAACAACCTGAGCAGCACAAGCAGAAGGAAAAATCTCCAGAACATCCTCAAAGTCCATACCCTCCGCCAGAAGATCATCTCAAAAGGATAGAGGAGGTCGAATCGCTCATCGAAGTCAGCAAACCTAGGTTTGTGGAGGAAGTGATACCCCATAATCTACCTCTTTATAAAGCTCCATCAGGAAGTGCTCTATCGAAACTTTGTAGTGTTCAACCGGTACACGCAAGTGATCACGTGATAGCCGATTACAGTGTTGGTGTTGAAGTGAATGTTGAAATCGGCGACGACATGAGTCGAAGATATACCTCGAGTTCTAGCTCTAGAGCAGGTTTGTGGTGTGCACTGTCGAGTGATATTTTTTTACCAATTCCTTCTAACATTACCTTGTCTTGTAACATTTAATAAATGTGTTTGAATTTTTTGTTGTTTGCATTCTAATATAACAAAGTGAACACTACACAATATAACACCCAAATCTTTTACACACCATCAGCTCCACGGTTGGAAGCACTTTTTCGTTTTGACGCTTGGGCTGATTTAAATGGAACTCAAATGCTTGAAGCTGTAGAATAAATTTGAGTCAATAATATTGTTCCATTGACTCTGAAATCTATTATACGAAAGGGATTCATCTGCAATGTCAAAAATTGAAAGCACCAGGATTGAATTAGTTTAGATTTCAAAATTACATTCAGCTTGATTCAGAACCAAAAATAACTTGCCATAGAAGGGAATTCAGGAAGTCAGTGAAACAATATTATCGATTGTATTTCCGATGATCCTATTCGTAGCAAACTATCCATCAAATATTTCTACAGAAGCTCTAGAATCATCCTACAGCAGCAGACGTTCTTTAACGTCAGACGGATATTCCTCAAGATATAGCACCGATCTGTCAAGTAGCAAATACGGAACAGCTTTAGATTCATCACTCACAGGAGGGTCCAAGTACGAAGACGTATCCAGTAAATATTCCTCGAGATCAAAACTAGAAAGGGATGATGGTGATTCTGTATCAAGATACAGCAGAAGATCATTAACTGCTGGTGATGACGACTACGGATTCTCTAGGAGGTCAATCAAATCTAAACCATCTTCTATTGACAGAGGGGATGAAGACAGTTACAGTTATTCCAGGAAGATGAAGAGTTATGGAGATTCTGAAGGTATTTCTTGAGGCTTAAATTCGCAAAAGCTAAGATCTCCGCTTTGCATGAAGACTGTCATCACACAGCTTGTTCATTGCTCTTGCTGCCTCAAAAAGACACACTATTGAGTTGAAGACATAATTGGTATTCGCAGGTGATGGAAATAGTTACTCTTACAGCAGAAAAAGCGTCATAGCTGAATCAACTGTAGGAGTAAGCGATGGGAATTCTTATGTAAAGAAAAGGATAGTCACAGCTGCTGAGGCTATTGACGATGGAAATTCAGTTTCCATGAGGAAGGCCACCAGAACTTTCGTGGAGGGAGACTCAGATTTAACAACTGGGTCCAAATCTAGAAGAGAAAAACATCTTGCTATTGGTATGGGCTTTATTGTTGCTTACGATCAAAATGAGAAGTGATTATGTTGAGATCAAAAGGATTCAAATGAATCCCATGAAGTACTCAATTCTTAACAGTAATTTCCCTAAAAGGAATTGATGATGGGTTCCATTCTAACTCTTCTAGCATGGAAAAAGGTCTTCAATTCGAACAATTGAAAAATTGCACTTATTTCTTCAAATTGCATTGTTATTTCTGTTCTTACAGTTCCAGTTACCATCAAATGGTGTCTTCTTTAATATCTCTTCTTGTCATTTTACTCTGTTCTTCTTTTACTTCGTGACATATGTTTAAAATTTCAATTCCTTCTTCTTCAAATTGCCAGTTTGTTATTTCCAACATTTTATAGACTTTTCAAATTTATTACCTTGTTTTGAAGGAAAACGTCTCTAATATTTCTCTCTACATCTCCTATATCTCACAATTAGATAACCAGGATGAAGACAATTACAGCGGCAAATATACCAGGCGATCGCAATCGCTAAGAAACGACGAAGACGACGTCTACTCGAAGTACTCCAAGAAATACTCTAGGACAGACTCTGTGGATCGAAAATCAGATTTGGAAGATGACGTTTACTCGAAATACGCACGCAAGTACTCTAGGAGCACTTCTAGACAAAAAGACGAAGATTTGGATATAGAGGGAGAAGACAAATACTCCAAATACACCAGGAAGTACTCTAGAACCAACTCTAAACAAACTGATGACAACACTTCTGCGAAAATAGAAGGAGAGGAAGATGATGCTTACTCCAAATATTCTCGAAAATATTCCAGGAGTGATTCTAAGCGTACAGAAGACGATTTGGAATACTCTAGAAAGTATTCCAGGACGAAATCGAGGGAAGATGACGGTACTGAGGAAAAGTACTCCAGGCAATCTTCAAAGGCCACGAACAGTGGGAATTTAGAGGAGGACGATGCCTATAGTAGGTACAAAAAGAAATATTTGAGGAGTGAATCTTCGGAGAGTAACACTAGTTTCAAAAGACAAGTCAGTAGCAGCTCTGATAAACGCGATGATGGTAAGTTCTTGGAGAACCATTCTGCCTCATTCCGCAATGCTTTCATCAACGCATTCCCCAAAAACCAACACTAAACGTTTGGCGGTTTTTCCATGGATCCTCCTGTATTATAATTGCTTACATACTGCTGTGATTCATTGCTGGGGAACATTCTCTTCTTGACAAATTTTATATTGAATCCATTGACACTGAATCTTCACCCACACAATACAGGGTCTTTCACGAGGAACCTCACCCATATTTATACGGGAAACTACTGAACGTATTTTCATGAAATTCAGCACTTATAAGTATTTCACGATGCTGATGAAATCTAAAATATTTTCAAGGCATGAGCACCTCCGGTTTTTCCGGAAATGACGTCAACTTCCGTTTTTCAAATTAGAACACCATTTTTTTATTGCAGAAATAGATTCCTTAGAGAATTTCAAGTTATTTTGATGTAACATTTTTCAGTTTTGGTTGGAAAATTCTCTCTGAGCGGGAAAATTCGAAAAAAAAATCGAAAATAGAGCTCCGCTGAAACAAGAATAACTTCGAGGTTTTTGGATGGAAAATTTTCATTTTAGGGATTTTTCAAGATGTAAGATTGGTGTATCCACTTTGAAAATCGAAATCGCGATTCATGATACAGAGGGTGAAAAAATCGCTTTCAAAGTTAGGGATGACAAAATCGTGAAAAATCAATTTTTTCAAATTAGAACCCCATTTTTTTATGGCAGATATTGAATCTACATTAAAAAATAATGTGAGTGTATGCATCACACCCTTGCCCTAAAATGGATATTTTCTGAGTTATTCACAAAAAACTGTTTTTCGTCTTGAATTTTCAGCTATTTCTTTTCCCTTCACGCCAAAAAGATGAAATTTTCAGGAACTGTTATTTGAACCATGCTGTAGATTTTTCACCCCTTCTTGTGTATAGTTCCGACATCCGACATTTCTCAAGTTTGTCATGGTTCTGTTAATGGTATCTCTCGTTGGTCAGGAAACCTCTCAATGAACAGTCGAATCGTTCTATCTACAACTTTATTACATTCTCCATGGAGTAGAATGAGATTTAAATAATCTTCATTGGTAAAATTAGGCATAGTGATCGATTTTATAACTTAATACGAATTATCACCAAATTAATAGTAAACACAAAATGCTACTGAATAAAGAGGAATTTGGCAGATGTAATTAATGATATCTATCATTAAAAAAAAGAATGTAAAACATGGTAAGTTTTTGCATATGGTTCATAAGGAATTATTTATTTATCACTGGAGAGAAAACCGATGGCCGATTAGTTGAAATAAAGAGGTTTCCGATACAAATTCGAATCCAAATTCGCCATCTATTTAGGAACAACCTGTAACTTTTTTCTCTTGCATATTAGGGTAGTAAAATCTAAAACATGGTTTAAGTAACAGTTCCTGAAAATTTCATCTTTTTGGCGTGAAGGGAAAAGAAATAGCTGAAAATTCAAGACGAAAAACAGTTTTTTGTGAATAACTCCACATTAGGGCAAGGGTGTGATGCATACACTCACATTATTTTTCAACGTAGATTCAATATCTGCCATAAAAAAATGGGGTTCTAATTTGAAAAAATTGATTTTTCACGATTTTGTCATCCCTAACTTTGAAAGCGATTTTTTCACCCTCTGTATCATGAATCGCGATTTCGATTTTCAAAGTGGATACATCAATCTTACATCTTGAAAAATCCCTAAAATGAAAATTTTCCATCCAAAAACCTCGAAGTTATTCTTGTTTCAGCGGAGCTCTATTTTCGATTTTTTTTTCGAATTTTCCCGCTCAGAGAGAATTTTCCAACCAAAACTGAAAAATGTTACATCAAAATAACTTGAAATTTTCTAAGGAATCTATTTCTGCAATAAAAAAATGGTGTTCTAATTTGAAAAACGGAAGTTGACGTCATTTCCGGAAAAACCGGAGGTGCTCATGCCTTGAAAATATTTTAGATTTCATCAGCATCGTGAAATACTTATAAGTGCTGAATTTCATGAAAATACGTTCAGTAGTTTCCCGTATAAATATGGGTGAGGTTCCTCATGAAAGACCCTGTATATATAATTCTTTTCTCCAGTAAATATTAACTTTTCTCTATTCCCCTATTTCCCTTTTCCATGGATGCTTAGTACCTCCTAGTTTGACTCGCTTGGTACCAAAATATTGACCTCTTTCCACTCCACTAATCCAGTATGTTCCACAGAGATAATAACGGAAACCAAAACTCAGATCAACGAGATATCTAGTGCTTCCCAAACCCAAATCGTCAAAGATGTGGCAATCAAAGAAGAGGTCAATACTCAGCAAATGAAAGAACAATCGGCCACAGCTACGAAGAGAGTTTCAATCCAGGAATCTGTCAAAGTTTCGGAATCGTCAAGCGATGTGAAACAAGTTAAAGAAGCAGAATCTATTTCACTCACCATGAAGACAACAAGAGAGGAATCTGGAAAAACAGCTTCAGAAAAGGTCAACGAGTTGGAGGATGAGGACGATGGAAAACCTAGATTTGTTAAGACCATGCGGGGAGCCAACATCGAACGTAAGTATTTAAAAGTTTCTTCTATCTTCTCAACTTTCGAGTAATCATCTAGATTATATATTATGTACCATAAATCAACTTAAAATTCAGCTAAAGTCAAGTTTGGGGTATTGCTGAATATTTGTGTAAGAGGTTATGGGCCCAGCAGTGGAAATATGCAGTCTTCGACATAGAGTATGTTCAGAAAATATTCTTTGTTTGGTTGCTTCAGTCAAGAAGAAGTGAAAATATATCACATCTACTTATAAAGTCGAATTGGAAGAAGATGCTTAATTTTAGAACTATTACTGATAATCTGATTCCCCATATTTTATTATGCGGTTCACAGGACTCGTGATAGTGCATTCACCATTTAGCAACGTCAACATCATTGGTATTTTTCACTTATTCTAACAAATTCCTCATTATTGATTATAGAATTATTGATCCATTGAAGAAGTATTGAAAAAATGGTGGATTATATGAACTTTTACGAAAATATTGCTTTTCTCTCTCACCCATATGTTTCTATTTCGAAAAATGGTAATTCTTCAGTAGGCCTATTTTGTGATGAAATAGTTTTTCTTATTTTTACCTGTTTTTGAATCGATAGCTAGCGAGACTGCTCACTTCGAGGTAGCTCTCAACAAAAAGCCAGTAAGTTTCACTTGGTACAAAGATAACAAGCCCATCAATGGCAAAGACAAGATGTCTGGCCGCATTCAGTTCACATCTAGCGAAGACTGTCACGAATACAAACTGATCATCAAGCAAGTAAAGCAAGAGGACTCAGGACTGTACACAGCTATTGCTACAAACGAAATAAGCAGCGCTTCATGTTCGGCTCAGTTAATAGTACATGAATGTTAGTATGCTATGAAGTCTCTGTTATTTTGAAGAACAGAGACAAATTTGAGGCATGGTTTGAATCATTGTGATGTCAAAAATTTTATTCATTGTATTGTTCACAATTTTTTTTTACATAATCGTATTCCTTCATATTTCCATTTCGTTTCCATGGTGCTTCACTTTCATATGGAAATTTTATCGAGAAACCTAACACGAAACTTATTATACAGGGTGCACCCACTAAATCATGCATAATCCTGATGCTAGATCATGCAAAAATGAATGGAGACTGAAACCTCAATTCTATGTGAGATTTTTCTCATCGAGTTTTGCTGTGATAAAAACTGTTCAAAAAACATGAAACACTAGTTTTATGGTTCCAGGGAATTGAACTTTTCGAATAGGCTGTTTACGTACCTATAAAACAGCCGCTGATACAATTGGAAAGCTTAAGAGTTTTGAAATGAATACATTTCAATTTATTATGATTTCTTTCTTCAGAATGAGAATTTCCAAAACAATGGAATACAAACACTTTACTCTTGAAACAAAGATTAACAAAACAAGAAACTACCCTCATATATCAAATATTCTGGTTCCATCATTACATGAATAATTTTTGCTCATTCACAATCAAGTTCATGTTGGTGTGGTGATCATCTTGTATGGTTTCATCCAAAAAATTCCGGCCATATTATCACACAGATATCCTAATTTTCAGTGACACCAGAAGAGAGAGCTGACAGAATGAAAAATGACCATCCTGAATTTCTCGTTGCCCTCAAAGATACAGAACTTTTGGAGAATACATATCTGAGATTTATGGTGAAAGTTGCTGGAGAACCAAATCCAGAGATTGCCTTGTAAGTAATTTGATTCAATTCAAAGACTACATTGGACCTCTACACTGATCTTATAAACTTATTGCTTGATGGTGCTCCTTTTGATTTCAGTTTCAAGGACGGTGTCAAGGTCGTGGACAATACTGAACCCTATCAAATCATACGGGAACATTCAGATGTTGGTTTTTACGAACTGGTGATTCCCGAAGTCAAACAAAAGGATGCTGGTCAATATAAGTGTGTAGCTACCAACAAATACGGTGAAGCCTCTTGCGAAGCTAAAGTTGTTGTAACAGGTGAGGAATTTAGTTAACTCTCGTTGTTACAATCTGAATCTAGCTCTATTTTTTCAAATTAATAGAAGACAAGCAAGTTTTCGAGGACATGCCAGAAGGTGAAACACTTCCACCTGGTGAAAAACCTGCCTTTATGTGGAAGAAAGATGGCGAACCTTTCGAGCCAGAAGAAAGATTCAAGGTCCTCATGGGTGACGATGAGGATTCCCTAGCTCTTGTTTTCCAACATGTGAGACCTGAGGATGTTGGTCTTTACACATGTGTTGCCCAAACATCTAGAGGGCATATAAGCTGCAGTGCAGAGTTAACAGTGCATGGTAGGTATCTCTCCAGTTGATAAAACAAGGTTAATGCAGGAAAAGCTTTGGAATATCAATTCTACATGCAGTCAAACTTACAATCAATTCCAGGAACAATAAACCAGATATTCCGAGAACCAGAGAAGCCTAAACTTGTTATCGATAAAAGGGATCCCATTGTAACAGCTGGAGGATCAGCTATGCTAGAGTTACAAGTGAAAGGCTACCCAAAACCCAATATTAAGTTCACCCATAACAACAAGACCATCGAAGCTGGGTCTAAATATAAGTAGGAAACACTTAAAATTCTTATGAATCAATTATAATTCAATATCATCCTTTTAGGATCCTTCATGAAGATGAAGAGAGCATCTCTTTGGTGATCAAAGACGTGCAATCTGAGGATGCTGGTCAATACACCATAACAGCTGAAAATGAACTTGGAAGTGATGTAGGAGAGATGAATCTCACCGTGAAAGGTAGATAGGTGAAATAGGAATCATCAGAAAGTATTTCATGATATTTTGCAGCTCCACCAAAGATCACAAAGAAAATTGAGAATACGTCAGTGCATGCTGATGAGGTCCTCAAGTTGACCATGACCATTGAAGGTGTACCCAAGCCAACTGTGAAATATTTGAAGAATGGAAAAGAAATTAAGAAGAGTGAAAGGGTGAAATTCGTAGAAGAAGGAGACAAATACTCATTGGTCATCCAGAAAACTTCAATTAAGGACACAGGTGAATAGAAAAATACACAAAACTTGCAGATGACTGACCTTCTTTTTTTCAGGTTCATATTCGGTGGTTGCTCTGAACGAAATGGCTCAAGTGTCCGAATTTTGGGAATTGGACGTCTTCAGCAAACCGAAAATAACTCAAGGTTTGGAGAAGAATAAAGTGGTATCGCAAAGTGAGAACGTTGAGTTCGTGGTTAAATGTGAATCAAAACCTAAAGCGGAAGTGAAATGGTTCAAAGATGACGTGGAAATAAAATCAGACTCCCACTATACCATAAGAGAGGAAGGTGATTCTTATATTTTGAAGATCTCAGGAGCTGTCACCACTGATGCAGCTAAATACAAATTCAAGGTGAATATTATTGAGCTTGAAGAAGATTGTATACAAAAAAAAGGGGACATATCATTTTTGTTCTGAAAGGAACTGATCTAAAAAAATAAAATCTTCGTGGTTTCATTTAAGAATTAAAAAGAAATAAAAGATAAGTTAGTACAAAACAGTGAGCCACAAAAGGGCATTCATGAATCGATTTTTTTCATTAATGGATGAATTGTTCTTTCAGGCAGTGAATATTCATGGAACTGTTGAGGATGAAGTCAGGGTTGATGTCAAGAAAGTCCCAAAAATCACCAAACCTCTGCAAAACATGACAGTAACTGAGGGAGATTGTAATGTTACGTTTGATGTAAAACTTGAAGCTTTCCCCAAGCCCAAAGTCAAATGGTGAGAATGGAGAATCAAAAATTTATATTCACGAAGTATTCTAATTCGAATTTGGTATTTAGGTATTTGGATGAGATGGAAATAACTGAAACAAAATCTGAATTTACCAGCATAGAGTATGACGATGGTGTGAAATTGGTGATTAAAGAAGTATCTAGTTCTTTATCTGGAAAATATACGTGCAAGTTGAGCAATGAATGTGGAGAGGTGGAAACTAGTGCCAAATTGACAGTCAACTGTGAGTTACTTGAAGGTTTTATAATTTTGATAGGACTGAAGAGTTCTTGTTGATCTTGCCTACTTCATTAAGTTTCCTTGGGATCTTCCATATCACCTAAATTCTGCAGGAAGAAGAACACAACCAAGTTCACTTCCTAATATAGTTGTTCAAACTCAAATGTTTCCTTTTGGCCCATAGGCGCTCCACGCATCATCAAACAACTCAAAGACACCACCGTTGAAGAAGGAGCTACCCTTCACCTGGAATTGGAAATAGAAGCTTGTCCAGCACCTCAAGTGAAATGGCTTAGAAACGGCAGAGAAGTGAATGCTGATGCCAGGATCAAAATAACCAGAGATTCCAAGAGGAACGAAACTTATAATCTGGATGTCAGTCTGATAAAATATGAAGAGCAAGGAGAATATGAAGTATACGTTACCAACGAGCTAGGATCAGTCAGCAGCAAAAGCCATGTTACAGTCCATAGTGAGTACAACAAGATTCCGTTTTTTTTTCTTTCATTTTCAGGATATAAATAGTTCTCCCACATTTGATGGAGCTGTTAAAAAAATAAGAAAAAGGATATTGAAAAAATTCTTTTTTTATTTGGAAGCCACATAGGTAATCGAGTTTTTTTTTCTTTTATGTCTCGAAAACTTCCGGAAAAGACTTCACATTTGGATGATATTTTTTTCAAGACATAAATGAAAAAAATTGATTATACTCCATTCACAATTATAAAATCACAACTCTGGCCTTGGAAATTTGACACATTCCACTCTGTATCGAAGTTATGGCGTTTTTCAAAATATTTTTATGTTCCAAGTCAACACTATGTTGCCCTTTCTACATTTTAAGCGTATTTCTCAGAATGTGAATTTATTCGGAAAATGAATTAATTGGAAAAGATGTGATGGACGAAAATAATTAACCTTTATATGAATTGATAGAAAGGATTCCTTTTCTAGTTATTTGCATGAAAAGTACAAGAGATCACTGTTGAAATATATTATTTTTGCCATGGAAGAAAATTGCATTGCTTTCACATAATTTTCATATGCATGCTTGTGAAGATTTAATGTATATTATCCTCTTGAACTGAAAGTTCAAGACTTGACGACATCAATTGTTGATTCTAAATATCAACCCAAAGATATAAGATGAATTGATGGGTAATTACAAGAATCAAGAACAATATCATTTTGATTTTGTTGATAACTTTCTTAAAATCAATGTTGGGATATAAAACTCGGCTGCGTTTGTTCAAACAACATCTAAAGAATACATTTTTCACCATCTCGACCTTTGAAAGGCGTTTCTTATAGGAGAATTAGGTCTAAGTTCCACCTCATTAGTGAGGTACCTAACTTTTGCAAATCTGCTCAGATATCGCCAAATTTCTTGGAAAACCTGAAGAATATCATCCTTATCGACCTGTCGAGGCTCCATCCGATCCATCTACTGCGATATCTGTCCAAATAACAGCTTTTTCAACGAAATTCCTGTGTACCCCTTCAACCTCGAAATGTATGCATTCGTCCCGGTCTTGAAAATCGTCCTCACGCTCCAAACTGGTGCTAAAAACAATAAACATACGTTAATCTTGGACATTCGACGAAAAACTCACCTGCAAATATCGATTAAACACCAAAAATCTGCGAACAATTTGTAAACCTAACAAAATGTGGAATATCTTTGATACTTTTACTTTGATGTAAACAAAGAAACTTGCAACGTCGTTTTGTCATTAAAGATATTTTCTGTGCGCGCACTGACTTTTCATCATATGTTCTGTGCTTTTCATCAGGGGCACCAACTTCTGAAAACGAAACCATGACCTTCTATGTGATTAAATAAAAGTGAATGGAGTATACAGTTTCAAAATAAAAAAGAATTTTCCCAATACATTTTTTTTATTATTTTAACAGCTCCTACAAATATAGGAGAACTAGTTGCCGCACCCTGTACTATTAATGAATGTTTGATAATAATTTTTATAAATCCGTACCTACCTTTTTAGCGCATTCATACAAGGCGTTCTAGAGTAGGTGAAACAAAATTTGTTCTTATTACCATAAGTACAATCTACCCCATCAGTTTGTTACGCCTACTGTGAGACACCCTGTAGTGAACATGTAAGAGATATTAGATGATAATTGCCATTTTATATCATCAATTTCATTTTTTATGACGACCAATTTTATATCACATATAACTTTTCATCAAAACCAATTTTTTTGAAGTTCCCACTTAGTAGGTACCACAACTTTGAAGTATTTTCAATCAATATCAGTAAGTATTTCGTCCAAACCCTGAAAATACTGCAGGATTTACTTACTAGATGAAATTGAAACTGAGAATATTATTTATCTTTACTGAACTGGTATATTTCGGTCAATAACCAATTGGGCAATTATAATATCAATAAAATCCTGCAATAACTGATCCCAGTGTATGTTCTTTTTGAACCCTATGTTGTTCGTTGTCTCTATGTATACTTTTTATTTTTCTATTTGGCATTCTTTCGTAAGCTTCTATTATATTTCATTTATCATATTCAGATTTTGATTGAATGATTCAAACTTGTTTTTAAAAATGGAAGACTGAGCATAAGAAGTGCCGAATCGAACTTTTCAGCTCTTTTCGTATGTTCTGTGAACTAACAGTCCTCCCTGAATAACTAATTACAGAAGTGACACATACAGACGCTGTAGAAGAAACAGGAGAAGAACCGCAAAAAATGAAGATCGAAATTGTAGAAGACGATTCAGAAAACGTTCTTATTGAAGAAGTTAAAGATGAGGAGGACAAAGGTAAGATGCTTCAAATATTTGACATTCGGCAAGATTTTCCATTTGAATTCGAACGATAGGCAGATTCTTATAGCTTTCACCGTGTATCTTCTACAGTTGAAGGAGAACATATTTACGGTAAATCGCATTCGAAATGTAAAGCCCAGTAATTTGATATTTTGTTTATTTTATGATCAATGTTTTTTTTTATGGATTTAACTTAATTTTTTTTCCATTTTACTGGGGAATACGTTTCCACTGGGTATATATAGCTTTTGTGTTGTTTCGAAACGTAGATTTAGAGTGTAGTTGTTTTGTTTTTTGTTTTATAGTTGAATCTAACAACTTTACATATTAAAAACTATTTTTTCGCTATTTTCAAATAAAATCAAGACATTTCCATCATCCAAACACAATTTTTCGTGTGATGGTTTGTACATTATATCCGGGATATAGTTAACACCAATCGGTTACAAGAACCTTATCTCACTTTCACATTTGATACAAATAGGTCCTGTACACAAGAAACACATGACAATGCAAGAAACTCTTACTGTAACACTCAATCCATTCGTTGAGGAACCTTCAACACCTCTAATAGAATCTCCAGGCAGTGCCAACGCTGAATCTGCAGAATTCAATGTAAGAAATGAAGGAAATAGTGAACCGGTTGAAGAAACTTTTAGACTCTCTAAAAAACCACGAAGAACTTCTTCGGTGACAATAGAAGAAATAGATGTGATGGAAAATATAATAATAGAAGAGGAGCATGAAGGAGATTTGGAGTTCGAGAAATCAAAGAATGCCAAAGCTGGTACCAAGGAGGAGATTTCTGAGAGATTGGTTGAGACAAAAACAAAAAGTCTTGAAAATGTTGACCTTGATGGAGATAAGAGAAAAGTTGATAGAAGTGTATCAGTTCCAGTAGAAGATGGTGAAATCAAAGAGTTTGGCAGCACTCCTCAAACACCAGACGTGAATGAGGAACCTTCCAAACCTTCAAAATCAAGGAGTGAAAGGAAAGAGAGTTTGAAACTATCGATTCAAAGAATTCCAGAAGTTGATACCGCTGAGAAAACACCAGTTGATGTTGGTACACCGCTTCAAGCATCCAGTGCCACTAAAGAATTGATGTATGAACATACTTTTACCAGTGAAACTCCACAAACTCCAACCATCGAAACTATTCAAAGCCATAAATCAGCTTCGGTTTCCATCAGTGAAAAAGAAAATGGGGTAAAAGATGAGGGAGATGGGTATTTAGAAATAGAAACACCTTCAAAGTCGAAAACAAATGGTGAAACGAATGAAAAAATAAGAGAAAGTAAACTACAAAAGCAACAAAGCCTAGTGAATGGTGAGAAGATAAAAATTGAGGAGGAAGAAAAAAATCGAACTGATAGGAAAGTGGAAGAAGGTATTTACATAAAACATATTATAGCCAACATCGTATATTATTTAACATATTTAAAATTCAATAAATTCAATTTATCAGAGGACCCAAGAAGAATCGCTCTGACTAGGTTGAATCATAATTCGAAAATTTCACTCAGAATTCACTAGACTAACTCTGTAATGTTAACAGCTTTAATTTCTTTGTGTTGAAGCTTCGCTTATCAGAATGATGATGATGGCATTGTTGACAGCTGGGCCAAACTATGAAAATTTCAATAAGAATCTGAAAAAATCGTATCCATTCCATCAATAGGCATTTACTGATAGGCTAGCTATCCTTTCAAGGCCTTTGTATCCTTCGAACGGCTAAGAACGGTGCGGGTGCCAACACTGGATCCGTAAAATACACGACACGATCGAAAAGCAGTTTAATTGTCTAGTCATTACTCATTTACATTTTCCGGATCCAATGAAGCCACCTGCATTGAATGTTATGTGTTTGCTTGTGTAGATATCGCTTTCAGAACTTTATGTTTTGTGTTCGAATTACTATTATTTGTTGTGTATTGTATGCTAGTTATTTATTTGAATGACTCCGATGAATACTGAATAGATTAGATAGTAAGAATTGTTTTATTATTCGAAAGCTGTTAATGCCCAGAAAATTTGTATATTATGTACCATAAAACACTGCGCAAAAAAATTAACGCACATTATGGAAATCTCAAATTTATTCTACAACTGAAGGTGTTCTCAATGATAATTATTTTTATCAGAATTATGCTTGCATATGTTATCCACTTTCAACGTTTTTCTTCAATACAGATGTTTTCTCCCAGCAGGAATAAAAAAAGATGATATTATCAGATTTTGAATGTATTGGCTCCATTCTAAAATCAGTTGCTCTCGATCAATTCTAGTGATCAATAGTTTTTCTTTCGTTTGATTTTCTACACTGGATCGCTATGCAACGCGAAACACGCAATTTGACCCAAGAGGAATGTGCCCAAGCGGTAGTTTTGCGAAAAGAAGGGTGGACATACACAAGAATTGCAGAAAGGTTTGGAGTTTCCCATACAAGTGTGTCCAGAATGTTGCAGCGATTCAGGGAGATAGGTATGAATGTCCGAAGACCAGGACAGGGTAGACTGCCATTCAAGAACGTTACTTGAGAGTTTCTTCGTTGAGACAACGGTTTGCAACCGCTCGCCTCCTTCAAAATCAGCTTGAGCAAACTCATGAGGTGCAAATTAGCACTCAGACAATAAGAAATCGCCTCAGAGAATATGATTTAAGGCCTCGTGTCGCGGCAAGAGGCCCAGCTCTTACCCCAGCCCATCGAAGGGCGCGTTTGGATTTTGCGAGAGAGCATATCCATTGGGAAGAGGCCGATTGGGAAAGAGTTCTCTTCACAGATGAGTCTAGATTCTGCCTCTACCATTGTGATCGACTTTCCCTTGTATACAGACGTCCACATGAAAGATATACTCAGTGCAATTTCCTGAATACTACTTATGGTATGGGGTGGAATATCTTTGACTGCTCGCACAGACCTAGTGGTCGTTGATAATGGAACTATGAATGCTGATAAGTATACAGGGTGTTTGGTAATTCGACATGAATCTTGGAAAGGGATATACTAGACGTCATTTGCAGTGAATTGCGTCGAGTAAAGCATGGTCCGAAAATCTATGGTTACGAAGATATGGCGATTTTTCAATTTTTTTTGAAATTTTCTGCTTCGTTATCGAAAATAATTAATTTTGTGAAAACTACTCGACTCTAAATATTCAATGAATATTTTTTTGAAAGCTGAGGAGATGGTCCTCATTTCTTGCGAAAAAGTATTCACTAAAAATTCAGATAACCCGAGATATACAGGGTCATAAATGGCTGCACCTGTTTTCCTCATAAAATCTTGATAAAACAATTGAGAATTACTCGAAAAAAGTATTATGAACTTGGTTTACAAATGTGAGGAAAAACTTTCCTGTTTCATCAGCTTTCCAAAAAGGTACATATGTCAATAATTCCTTCATGCAATCTAAAAATATGGCCGGAAAACCGAGCAGACAACCGACTTTTTCGAGTCATATAGTGATCGAACCATGGCCCGCTTACGGCTTACGAATCACGCCAAGTGAAATAAAGGATAATAGGATATCTGAATGACTCGAAAAAGTCTCTTGTCTGCTTGGTTTTCCGGCCATATTTTTAGATTACATGAAGGAATTATTGACATATGTACCTTTTTGGAAAGCTGATGAAACAGGAAAGTTTTTCCTTACATTTGTAAACCAAGTTCATAATACTTTTTTCGAGAAATTCTCAATTGTTTTATCAAGATTTTATGAGGAAAACAGGTGCAGCCATTTATGACCCTGTATATCTCGGGTTATCTGAATTTTTAGTAAATACTTTTTCGCAAGAAATGAGGACCATCTCCTCAGCTTTCAAAAAAATATTCATTGAGTAGTTTTCACAAAATTAATTATTTTCGATAACGAAGCAGAAAATTTCAAAAAAGTTGAAAAATCGCCATATCTTCGTAACCATAGATTTTCGGACCATGCTTTACTCGACGCAATTCACTGCAAATGATGTCTAGTATATCCCTTTTCAAGGTTCACGTCGAATTACCAAACACCCTGTATAAGGAACATTCTTGAAGAGCATGTAGTGCCATTTGCCCCATACATTGGTGAAAATTTCATTTTTATGGACGATAATGCCAGACCCCATCGTGCGCGCATCGTTCAGGAGTACCTTGAAGAGGTTGAAGTCTCTCGAATGGAATGGCCAGATCTCAATCCGATTGAGCAGGTTTGGGACAACCTCAATAGAAAGCTGAGAAGTTCAGAAAATCATCCAGCTACTCTTAATGACTTAGGAATCCAACTCGGAGAAATCTGGGAAGGATTTGATCAGAACATTTTAAGATCACTCATTTTGAGTATGAACCGTCGTTGCCGAGCTGTAATTAACGCAAGGGGTGGAAATACCAAGTATTAAATCACTTATCAGCATTTCAGTATTTCGAAAATTGTTCATTTCTCTTCTTTCACATAAAATTCGGTGAAATCCTGAATTTTTCTTCCATTTAATGTTTCTTGTTTCGTTCAAAACCTTCCCGAGAGAACATAAAAAATAAGTTATAAAGTCAATGTATAGAGTTAACTTTCATTAAAATTGAGATTTTCAGAATGTGCGTTAATTTTTTTGCGCAGTGTATAATATGTGCCCATAAAAAAACTTTGGGATTGTGAGAATCTTTAAAAAGAGACAAAAGATATTCAGTATTTAGTTGAGTCATTTATTCATGAAATAGTTCTTTTCGATGTAGGTACAAACCATAGGTAAGATCCAGAAAGTAAGAATATAAGACAGTAAAGTTATGGTAAGTTTTGTAGATAAAAAAGCTGGCTATCCATCAGCCCAAAGAATTTACATATAATATTCAACAAGAAAACTTGTAACCTAAGATGTTATGATCTTGAAATCATCAGGTACTAACTCTCCACTCCCTTAGACCTGGTTAACTAGCCCCTTCTTCTTTTCCTAAGCACCATTTGAAAAAAATCAACTTATTCTATTTCCACAGTTGCCCCAAGCGTTCTCAGTACCAACATGAAAGACGGATCTCGCCCAGAATCGTTAGGTATCACTTACATCGTTCGTGGCTTCGCAAACCCTCCACCAACAGCTAAATGGTTGCACAACGACAAAGAAATAACACCTGAATCACACCTGCGTATGAAAGTGAGCCAAGAAGCAGAAGAATTCAAGCTGGAGATCAAGAAACTGAAACTGGAGGATGCTGGTACCTATACCTGCATACTTTCCAATCCTTTGGGACAAGCTGCCCAGAAGGCTGTCTTGGAGGTCACACGTAAGTAGTTGGTAACCACCTCTCACCTCATAACGACCCTGAAACAACGATGGTATATTTGCGAATTTTGCTTTTAGCTGAGAAGGAACTGAGAAGACCTAAGATAAGTCAAGGATTGATTGACCAAACGATCATCAAGAAACATTCGGTTACTCACAAGATCGTCGTGATTGCTGATCCCATTCCTGATATCACATGGTTCTTCAATGGGGAACAAATGAACATTGACGACTATGAAAAGAACAAGATAATTCTCGAGACTGAAGACCATGAGATTCAAGACGGTCTCAAAGAGTGCACATTCTCATTGACCATTCCAAGATGTGGGTATACTCATTTGGTTATTTATTTGTTTTTAGCAATATGAACATGTTTTAGGTGAGAGATTCAACCAAGGAAACTACAGAGTGAAGGCTAAGAACGTTTGGTCTGAAGCTGAGAGCAGTGCAGAACTCACCATCATCCTTCGTCCAGAAATTGAAGGTCCTGAGGACGTTTCTGTAGTACCAGGAGAACCAACCCAGTTCAAGGTGGTCATAGAATCAAACCCAGTCCCTGTGGTTACATGGTCTAAGGACGATCATGTGATAGAAAGTGATGACCATGTAGAAGTTGTTGAGGATGTTGCTAACGAAACGTATAAGCTGATCTTCAAGAAAACACTACTTTCTGATGGTGGATACTACAAAGTTACTGCGAAGAATGAACTTGGAGAGACAACATCAGAGGCTAGGATAAAGACAATAAGTGAGTCAGACATACTGCTTCGGCATTACTCAAAATTTACGCAGTTTTTCCTGGTTATTCTGGGTCTGGATATTTGAACCTGATGAGTCCTAACATGGACGAAACTACACAGGAACCATTTATACACTGTTTTAGTATATATGCATACGACATCTTCATAAGAATATTCTCTCAATAGATTTATTTTATTTTCAATTTAATTTTTTATGTTACATCTCTATTTTTCTTGTTTCAATTTATTACTTTTTGTTGAAGATTCGACAGAAAACGTTTTCAAATGAACTAATGATTTTTTGGGATTTAAAACAGTAGAAAATGTAAAATGCTCCACATGAGTTAGGGATATTGACTCAAATTGCAAAAAAATATAGCTAAAATAAGATTTTTGTGATGAAAATTCATATCAATATGATTTCAAGTTGCAAATTAATTTAAGCCTGTAGGTCTGCAGCGTATACAGGGTGGTTAAGAAAAATCGAGTAAAATAACGAAATTTCATTCCCAGAGAATTCAAGCATTTTAAGACTATCAATACAATGTATGGCCTCCACGGGCATCAATAACAGCTTTACATCTTCTTTGCATGCTACATACGAGGTTGTTGAACATTTCTTGGGGAATTTGGTTCCATAAACGGGGCAGAAGCTCTCTCAGATCATTTACGGATCCTGGGGTAGGTTGATGATTATCTAATCTTCTTTGGAGCATATCCCATGCATGTTCTATGCAATTCAAATCTGGTGAGTGCGGAGGTATTGGTAAATGTGGAAGACCAAGCTCCTCGCGCGCATTCTCAACTATGGCGGCACGGTGCGGTCTAGCGTTATCGTCTAGAAATTGAAAAGTTTCACCAATAGCAGCGTGAAAATTTGGCACAACATTGTCAATGACATGCTCCCTATAGTGTAAGGCAGTCATATTTCCAGGACAAATGTGTAGATCTGTGCGCCCGTTGAAACATATCCCGGCCCATACCATAACACTACTTCTTGGACATAGCGACGATTACGGGGTATGCCTGGGATTGACCATACCCTTATTCTTGTAGAATCTGAAAATCGTCCATATCTGGATTCGTCAATGAAAAGAACACTACGCCATTGATCGTTCCAATTGATATGTTGCCTTGCCCATTCCAGTCTTTGACGCTTATGGTTACGTGTTGATGGAACTCCTCTTAATGGACGTCTAGGACCTAGATTCACCTCTCTCAAACGTCGTCTGATGGTTTCGATGGAAACTTGGACCCCATCTGCATTTTGACGAGTATTCCCTAGCATTCTACACGTAGATGTAGGGTTTCTTCTCGCCGAAACGGTGATGAAACGATCCTGAGCAGGTGCTGTTTTTCGTCGCCCACCAAGCCTTGGCATTTTCAAAAAACTCTTTTCAAATCGAAGCCGTTGATAAACCGAATTCATTTCAAAATAAGAACATTCATGAAGCATATGCAAAGACCCAAACTTCAGAAACAAAGCGACCAGATTGAAGAAATGTCTCATACTGATTTTAATTAGATCGATTCAAGTTGTTATTGAGTTTTAAATGATTTTACAGCGATTTTATCGAAGATTACATACGATATCCCTAACTCTTGTGGAGCAATATATTTTTGGACAATACATACCTAAACATTGAAATTCAACACTAACCAACACAAATTTTTGATTACAGAAGATACTGAACCAACGAGTAAGTCTTTGTTCTAAGTAACTATGATTGGAAGTAATGCTTTACTGGCTTGTGTAACTCAAATTTAGTGGAAAATATGAAACTTTGATGAAAGAAGGTGAAACTGCACATTATTGCCATTCATTCTTAAGTTTCCTCAGCTTTTTTCATACAAAGAAATATTCTGTGAGAAAATCCATTCAATCACATATAGCTTCATCCCTTTTATAGATTCAAAAAATAAAAACGATGAGAAGATATAGAAAATATAAAAAGATAGAAAAAATGATAACAGTTAAAGATAAATGCAATTGAATGTTTGTCAAAAATCAGAAAAATAGAGTTTTTTAAAACTTCAATTTCAGTTTGGTCACCTCATCTCATATTTTCATGAAATGTGCACTCTCGCCTTGTAAGATGGACGCTTTACAAAACCTTTGATTTTGCTAGTAAAAAACTACTGTATATAGGCTTCTCGTGCTTTAATCTCTATTCTACTCCACCCCGTACATATTGGGACCAATACGACAAACCCCTTTATGTTGGCATCTTCTGGTACCGAGTTTAAAATACCAATTTTGTTTAGCTGAGAAACCAAAATTCATCACTGGATTGCTCGAAGACAATGTAGAAGATGGCGGAGATGCGGAACTTATGGTGCGCGCTGATGGACTGCCCAAGCCAGAAATAAAGTGGTTCTTCAATGCCAAACCTCTGGTTGAGGATGAAAACCATAAAGTGGAAACTCACACGGAAACTCAAGTTACCAGCTGTCTGCGCATCAAGAACTACAACAAAGATGACGTCGGCTTTGTGAGTATGCTATGTGTATATACACTGCGCAAAAAAATTAACGCACATTCTGAAAATCTCAATTTTAATGAAAGTTAACTCTACATTGACTTTATAACTTATTTTTTATGTTCTCTCGGGGAAGTTTTGAACGAAACAAGACACATTAAATGGAATAAAAAAATTCAGGATTTCACAGAATCTTATGTGAAAGAAGAGAAAGAAACAATTTTCAAAATTCTGAAATGCTGATAAGTGATTTAATACTTGGTATTTCCACTCCTTGCGTTAATTACAGCTCGGCAACGACGGTTCATACTCAAAATGAGTGATCTTAAAATGTTCTGATTCAATCCTTTCCAGATTTCTCCGAGTTGGATTCCTAAGTCATCAAGAGTAGCTGGATGATTTTCTGAACTTCTCAGCCTCCTATTGAGGTTGTCCCAAACCTGCTCAATCGGATTGAGATCTGGCCATTCCATTCGAGAGACTTCAACCTCTTCAAGGTACTCCTGAACGATGCGCGCACGATGTATGGGGCAAATGGCACTACATGCTCTTCAAGAATGTTCCTTATATACATATCAGCATTCATAGCTCCATTATCAACGACCACTAGGTCTGTGCGAGCAGTCAAAGATATTCCACCCCATACCATAATCGATCCTCCCCCGAAACCAGTAGTATTCAGGAAATTGCACTGAGCATATCTTTCATGTGGACGTCTGTATACAAGGGAACGTCGATCACAATGGTAGAGGCAGAACCTAGACTCATCTGTGAAGAGAACTCTTTCCCAATCAGCCTCTTCCCAATGGATTAGATTAGATTAGAGGAAAGGCGGAAGATCATCTGAACTCGCAAGCACCTTGACCTAAAGATCTATTGTGCATCCCCGCGCTGTTTACCAGTCAGGCAATAGTGTCTCCATGAACTTCCCAATGGATATGCTCCCAATGGATATGCTCTCTCGCAAAATCCAAACGCGCCCTTCGATGGGCTGGGGTAAGAGCTGGGCCTCTTGCCGCGACACAAGGCCTTAAATCATATTCTCTGAGGCGATTTCTTATTGTCTGAGTGCTAATTTGCACCTCATGACTTTGCTCAAGCTGATTTTGAAGGAGGCGAGCGGTTGCAAACCGTTGTCTCAACGAAGAAACTCTCAAGTAACGTTCTTGAATGGCAGTTGTTACCCGTGGTCTACCCTGTCCTGGTCTTCGGACATTCATACCTGTCTCCCTGAATCGCTGCAACATTCTGGTCACACTTGTATGGGAAACTCCAAACCTTTCTGCAATTCTTGTGTATGTCCACCCTTCTTCTCGCAAAACTACCGCTTGGGCACATTCCTCTTGGGCCAAATTGCGTGTTTCGCGTTGCAAAGCGGTCGAGTGTGGAAAATCAAACGAAAGAAAAACTATTGATCACTAGAATTGATCGAGAACAACTGATTTTAGAATGGAGCCAATGCATTCAAAATCTGATAATATCATCTTTTTTTATTCCTGCTGGGAGAAAACATCTGTATTGAAGAAAAACTTTGAAAGTGGATAACATATGCATGCATAATTCTGATAAAAATAATTATCATTGAGAACACCTTCAGTTGTAGAATAAATTTGAGATTTCCATAATGTGCGTTAATTTTTTTGGGTAGTGTATTAAGCAATAAAAATTGAATAAAGAGTGAAGAGGGAATCATTTTTGAGCAATATTTTTTCATTTCAGTATAAGGCAATGGCTGTGAACTGTGTGGGAGAAGTTGAAAGTTCAGCTAAAATCGCCATGATACAAACTCCTCCCAACTTCAGGAAGAAACTAGACCGTACTCATGAGATAAGTGAAGGTCAAAACCTTGAGCTCAAAGCTAAAGTTTCTGGAAGTCCAAAACCAACAGTGAGTATTTCAATTCTTCAATCATCCAGATTTATAGATATCTAACCAATCTGTATCTACTTTTCCTAGGTGGTGTGGTACAAAAACGGAGAACCAATCACTGACGAAAGGATTAAAACTGTGTTACTTCCGGATGGCACTGTTATCCTCAAAATTGACGAAGTAACACCAGAAGATAGTGGAGCCTACAAATTGGTGATCAAAAATCAAAACGGAGATACTTCTTGCTTGTGTGCAGTAGCTGTGCAACGTAAGTATCCCTCAATCTTAATTAAGCCATGTCAAAAGTCTTAATTTTCTACCTCAAACATGATTTCTCTAATCTAGCAACACCTAAGAGACCTAAATTCAAGAAGGTATTCAAGGATACCGACCTAGCTACCGGAGAAACTCTACGTTTGGAAGCACAGGTCATCGCTTATCCTCCACCAGAGATCAAATGGATGAAAGACGGTTTACCCATAAGAGCATCTTCTGAGGTTCTCATTGAGAAGCATCCAGATGGTAGGACAGTATTGGTGGTCGAATGTGCCAAGCCAGAAAATGCAGGAACATACCAAGTCCTCGTTTCTAATAGGCTGGGAGAAGCTTCAGTTGAAGGGAAGGTGATGGTAGAAAGAAAACCTACGAAACCTGAGTTCAAGAAAAGGTTACAATCGCAGACAGTGGTGGAAGGTTTTCCTGTCAAGTTCGAAGTTAAGGCTGATGGTTACCCTGAACCGAAAATATCTTGGTAAGGAATTCCTGGAGAGATCCTAAAGTACCGATTTTAATCCATGAATTTTCCAGGTTCAGAAACGGAGCAGAAGTTATATCCGACACCAAACACATCAGAATCACAGATCACCCAGAAGGCGTTAGCATTTTGCTTTTAGATGCAGCCGACACGGCAAGAGATGCTCTAACGTACAGAGCTGTGGCAATAAACGAAGCTGGAGAAGCTGAAACTTCTGCCATCCTCACAGTTAAACCGGCAACAAGGAGTGGAGAACCAGAGGAGCGGCCTTTGTTCTTGCACGGACTCAGAGATGTGTTGACTGATGAGGATTTGCCGTTGGTTATTGAAGCAGGTTTCACCGGGAATCCCATCCCTAGCGTAGAATGGATGAAAGATAATGTCCCATTGACTCCTACAGACAGGATATTGATGACCTGCGACGGAAGAAAGGTGAGTGTTCATTTAATGGAAAATCCTTCATTTTCTTCCATTTGTACCTTCAAAATTTTGTGCGTTTGTGCTCCTTTTCTGGCTAGGGAGTTTGCCTTATCGTTTCCTTAGATTCCTCAGTGACCAGGAACCCAGACTATAGAAACCTTGTTGTCCTTGCCTACCCCATCAATACCTCTTATTGGCTCTTGGATGGATTATAAATTTATTTCGTTTCTCAGGTTGGTCTCAGAATCGACCAAGCGGTACCGTCAGATTCCGGAATATACAAAGTGAAACTCATCAACCCATTAGGAACCGATACAGCAGAAGGAAAAGCAACTGTCAGAAAAATATACCAACCCCCCACCTTCACTCAGAAGTTCGGAGACTTGCAGCAGGTGACCAAAACGAAAAATCTACCAACCAATAAATACCTTAAACAAGTTTATTAATCTTACAGTTGCCTGAGAGGGATGCCAAATTCCCGTGCAGAGTCAGTGGTGTGCCCCAACCTGAAGTTACCTGGTCTAAAGACGGAGTTCCTCTTCGTGAAACCAGCAAATTCCACATCAAACGCGATGGTGACATGTGCTGCTTGTACGTCATCGACTGTAAGCCTGAAGACGCTGGTGTGTATAGAGCAACAGCCACAAATAAGGAAGGTCAAGATGAGTGTACAGGCACACTGGAGGTTGTGAAGGAAATGTAAGTTGTTGTTCTCACTTTGAATTCTTGTTGGTACCTTCATGGTTTATCTGGAAGAGCTTGGGAGCTCCTATACAGTATAGTTTATCCTGAGATTCAATCAATTTCTCTCCAGTAAAGCACGCCAGAAGATCGAACCTCCAGTCTTCTTGAAGAGAATAGGAGACACAGAACTCTTCAAGGGTATGACTGCCAAATTCACAGCGTGTGCTTCAGGAATACCAGACCCAGAAGTAGAATGGTATCATGAGGACAAAAAACTGTTTCCGTCTACGCGTATAAAGATGGAGACAGATATGGCGGGTTTGCTGAGGTTGACCATCGCTGGAGTTGATGTGGACGATCTTGGAAAATACACCTGTAAGATAACCAACGAGCATGGAAGCGATATATGTCATGCTGTGCTGAAGTTTGATGGTGAGTCCCAATTTGAATCTTTACCCAGAAGATTATATATGTCTTAGAAGGTATTGTGGTCTCCTTGGACTGCTAGCTCTTCTAGTAGTAGCCTCGACTCCATCTTTTATAGCTCTCTGCATCTGGCTATTCTAGGTCTCCCTATGAGAACCTTATTCTAGCCATTGAAGGGCACTTTCATGAAATGGATTGAGATTCCCTTACCTACCTGGCAAGACCTACCTTGTTGACTCAGCCATATCCTAAGCTTGACTCTGCACTAAATGTTTTCCCCATCAACCTTAAGTCTTTGTATTCACTCATTTCTGAATGGTCCATTGAGAACTTAAATATGCCAATTCAAATCCAGCCATAGTTTTTGATGGCATTTGGTTCTGTTTTTGATGGCTGCTGAACGATATAACCATGTCACTCCTCAATATTGCAGAGAACGAAATGAGGAGCAAACGTCCAATGGTCGACCAATACATAGAATACGACAAATACAAAAGAAGTGGTGCACCCATGCCTCTCTCCAACCCTCCTATCATCTCACAGATGACAGATCGTCACTGCACTCTATCATGGAAACCATCAATTCCAACTGGACCAAGATTCCCAGTGACTTATCAGCTTGAAATGTGCGAGCAACCGAATGGTGATTGGTTCACTGCCAGGACTGGAATAAGAAGCTGCACCTGTGAGGTTAGGAACTTGGAACCCTTCAGGGATTATAAATTCAGGGTGAGGGTTGAGAACAAGTATGGAATCAGCGATCCTTCACCATATGCTATCACCCACAGGTAAGGTTCAGTGTTGTTCAAGCATGTACCACCTAAGCTCCCATATGAAATCCTTTTTAGCAGCTGCATTTCAAGACAGATAATTTCAGTTAGCTATAAATTATTCCTCTGTCAGTTTTGAAGCTTCTTCTCCACAGCGGTTTGTTCGAAAAAATGTAGAAGCTACAGTCTTTTTAATGATTCATTTGATAATCTGTAGCCTTGCTTCTTGAGCCTCATTTCCACCTGAATTATTTCTTTGGTCCTTCAGAAATGACTATCAGAGCCTAACTTCGAATCGGTGGACTGATACTTTTCAGGACTCTTTGCAGAATTTTTCTTAAAGCTTTGATATTTTGTTGCTGCATTCAATCATCCACTAACTCTATTTCGCCTCAGAGTTGGTCTTTTTTTACTGCCTCATTTCATTTACTTGCTTTTGCTTCCAGCTTGTCAATTCTAACACAAGCTTAATTCAATCACTATGTCTTTTATTAATCCTTTTTCTTCTTCCTTGCAGGGAGAAGCTAGAGCCCGAACTTCCAAAATGGCGTCCATACCTTCCTCCAGACGTCGAATTCAAACCGGATATTTCCCCCTACTTCCCAAAAGATTTTGATATCGAAAAACCTCCAGTACATAACATGGCCCAAGCCCCCAGATTCTTGAGGCAGGAACATGATACCCAATACGGGGTGAAGGACCAAAATTCCAATCTGTTCTGGTTCGTTTATGGATACCCCAAGCCCAAGGTTTCTTTCTACTTCAACGACGAACTGGTAGAGTCTGGAGGCCGTTTTGATCATAGCTATACTAGGAACGGACAGGCTACACTCTTCATCAACAAGTAGGGACAAGAATTAATGTGTTTTTTGAAGGTCTACCCTTCCTTGAATTCAAATTCTCCTCCATTGATGTCAATAGATAGAGACACCTTGGTTTTTCTCTTCATGAAACTTTGAAGACACAAGATTATGAGGTTCAGCGTTGTTTGTCACCTATCTTGATACCTCAAAAGCTATAACTCTTATATTAGATCTTCAACAAGGTGAATCTGTCCTAATTCAAATCGTTCTTTCAAGGATGCTAGAGAGAGACGTTGGATGGTATGAAGCTGTGGCTAGAAATGAACATGGAGAGGCCAGACAAAGAGTGCGTTTGGAGATAGCAGATCTTCCAACGTTTTTGAAGAGACCAGAAGTGGAGTACATCACCGTGAGGGGTAAGGGAAGATTCGAAGCAAGAATAGTAGGTGTGCCGTATCCAGAAATCAAGTGGTATAAGGACTGGAAGCCACTAGCACCATCGAGCAGAATCAAGGTACTCTCCTATTTTATATACCACAAAGTGCACTTCAGTCTCCTCCAATCTTTCTCAGATTGCCTTCAATGAGCCAGATACAACCATCCTGACAATTCACGACGTGATCCTCAAGGACGAAGGCTTATATTCGGTGAGTGCAAGGAATGTGGCAGGATCTACAAGTAGCAGCGCCATGCTGCACATTGAAGAGAACGACTGGGAGTATAACATGAGGAATTACAACAACCCATCGCCGATCAAGATCAGAAAGCGTTTGTACACGGATCTTTACGATATTGGGGACGAATTGGGCAGAGGAACGCAAGGTGTCACCTACCACGCTGTGGAAAGGTTGAACGGTGAGTATGGTTGGAAATCTATGGAAGCGAGAAGGCCACAGATCCTTTGTTCAAACCTCAACTTCAAACTCTTTCATTTCTTCATCAGGAAGGACATACGCCGCCAAAGTTATGCATGGAAGAGGAGACCTCAGACCATTCATGTACAAGGAGTACGAGATGATGAACGAGCTGCACCATAGGAAGCTGATCGGTCTCAGAGACGCGTACGAGACTGAAGACTCTGTAATCTTGATACTGGAGTTGGCTGCTGGTGGAGATCTAGTGAAGGACTATCTGTTGAGGCAGGATTATTACACAGAGAGCGACATAGCAGGATTCATGAGACAGACGTTGTGGGGACTGCATTACATGCACGAGAGAGGATTTGGACATATGGGTTTGACTGTAAGTTTAGTGTCCCCAAGAATATCATTTTTGTTTCCAAAGTCTTTTCGAGTCTTTGGTCTGAGAGCGTCGTAATCGCAAATGAAGAACAGAGAATATTGGTTGCCAGGATTCTGTTGAAGTAGTCCTACGTAAAACTGGAAAGAAACTATCAAGGGTGTGACAAACAGATCCATGCTGATTGTGAGACTGCTATTAGAGCACTGAAGTCCTTTGTCTTCGACTCAAACCTAGTATGGAAGTGCCGAAAGAAACTTTATGAAGTCGGCAAGGACAACAAGGTCTCTTAAGTCTTTGTTCCTGGTCACTGAGGAATTAAAGGGAACACGAAGAGACCAACATTCTAGCCAGAAGAGGAGCACAAACGCCACCTACTGGTCCAGGACCTCTTTGTGGTTTAGGCAAGTACACCTACAAGAGAGAGTTTTGGAGGGGAAAGAGAAGCACTCTGTAGGAATCTTCCAGGAATGGATCATTCCAAAAAATTCCTTCTGGATTTCAGAACTGTAAGAACCAAGAATTGTTTGGATTCCAGTTAGAATGAGATATGCTTGCTCATCTGTCTTTCTCGCAGGACTTTGTTGCTTTAAGAAGCATATGTAGAGAATGAGCTTGTCAGAAACTGACGAGTGCTGACGAATGTTTTGGACAAGATATTTATAGGAACAACGTGAATTTAGCCTCCTTGAAGCCTTCCCAGATACTGGAGTTTCTTCTGATAATGATTTAGACTAGATTCAGGCTGTACATCAAGGCTTCTCCCAAGCGAGTTGTAACAAGGCTCTTCAATTTTCTCTCATTTTTGGCATGCTCTGGCCTCTCTCGAATACCAAAGCTCATGATCCTAACGACTCCAGTTCAAATAATAATACTCAACTATAGTTGAGTAAATCATTGAACGAGCTTTGGTATTCCAAAGAGGCCAGATGTGGATGAAGACAATTTCGATCTTATGTTTTGGTTGTTTAGCTTGGTGATCTTCTTATATCTCACCCTGGAGGAGATGATCTGAAGATTTGCGACTTCGGACTTACCAGAAGAATCAACATGGCTCGCTTGTATAATCTCAAATACGGAATGCCAGAATATGTGAGTCCAGAGTGTGTTAACGGGGAAGGAGTTAGTTTAGCTCACGACATGTGGAGTTTGGGTATCATCACTTACATTCTTCTCTCGGGAAGATCACCATTTAGGGGTGAGTCAAACATAGTAATTTAAAAAAGTCCCCAATACATTACTTGCCTTAAAATCCTTTCATCATATGTGAAAACAAGTCCATTTTACTTGCAACTGATGTTTTCTCCAAGGTGCAAATGACATGGAAACCTTGACCAATATAAAGAGTGGCAAATGGATGTTTGAAGAGGAATGGTGGATAAACATCAGTTCGGAAGCCAGAGATTTCATCACAAGACTCTTGACCTACAGATGGGAAGAAAGAATGGATGTGTACAAGGCTTTGAAACATCCTTGGTTAGAAAGGGCTGACAAAACCTATTCTGACGAGTACAGAATCAGCAGCAAATACCTCAGGGATTACTGGTCTCTCTATAGGTGAGTGTTAAGGCATGAATCTACAGGGTTGATCCTTTTCATTGGGACACATTTAGTTTTGGTATAACCACAAGACTTCTTTTTACTATTTTTCGAACTAAGAGTAGCTCACCACGAGAAACTTCTGGAGGAAAACAGAAAAAATATCACCCTGGAAATTTGCAATCGAAATTGGAATGTCACACGGAATGAAGTCTATAGTATATAACATAACTAGGAGGGTAAGAGGGTTTTTGCTGGCGAATGGAGGATATAACTGACGAGCCGCAGGCGAGTCAGTTACCTCCTTGAGCCAGTAAAACCCGTTACCTTGCGTGCATTGTTTTAAATTTTATTTGTTTCTCATTTGTAAAAGGTTAGATAAATTCCAAAAAAATTTCAATAATTTGTCGCAAATGTAAGCTATGGAAGCGTTGCCATGAACATGTCTGTTTATTTTTCTTTACATTTGTTTTGGCGAAAGCGAAAATGAATGTACCAAAAGAAATTATTGAGGCAGCCAGCAGTGTAGCTTCAAGTTTATTACCTGCAAAATCAGCTTCAAGGTACGAGCGAGAATACGACGACTACAAAAAGTGGCAAAACAAAAATAGTGTGATTGGGGTAACTGAAGATGTTTTGTTGGTCTACTTGAATCAACTATCAGCTAGATTCAGCCCTAATACTTCATGGGCAAAATGGTCTATGCTGAAAAGCTGCTTGGAAATGAAAGAAAATGCCCCTGTTCGCAGGTTTGTTTTCCTTAAAAAATTTATTGAAAAATATGACGTTTAGTTGTCATTTGCAGATTTCAAAAGGTAATAGCGTTTCTGAAACGCAAAATGAGCGTTATACGCCAAAAAAGGCCAAGGTATTGAGTAAAGAAGAGGCTGAACAATTTCTTTTACATGCTCCTGATGACCAGTGGTTGCTGGCGGAAATTGTAACAATATTTGGGATTTTTGGATGTTGTCGATGTGACGAAATTCTCTCCTTAAACATGAATGATGTAGAAGATATGGGAAAATACGTTATTGTGGCATTGCGGCAAACAAAAAATTTAACAACGAGAAGATTCACCATAACCGATGAGGGCCGCAGCTTAAAGCCCTGCATTTTATACAGAAAATATGTAAATCTTCGGCCTACTGGAACAGAAAGCCTAAAATTTTTTTCGACATACCGACATGTAAAGTGCATTTCCCTTAATGCTGGCCAGCACACTATTGGTGGTATCCCGAAGCAAATAGCGAAATATTTAGGTTTAAAAGACTCAGAGTTATACACCGGCCACTCTTTTCGCAGAACTGGAGCCTCTATCGTTGCGGATTCGGGTGGAGATATTTTAGCACTAAAGCGTGCAGGAGGGTGGAAGAGCACCGAAATTGCGATGAGTTATGTCGATGATTCGGTCAACAAAAAAATCGAAATGTCTAGCAAATTATTTGGTAGTAAGGAGAGTACAAATGTTCTGCAGTCCTCGAGTTCAGCAGTTTCTGAGTCAACAGATGGTTCATCATAATCAGTATCAACTCTTTCATCATCAAAAATCTGTGTTACTAGAAATAACAATTGTACCATGATTTCCAACATATATGACGATAAAACAAAATTTTCTAATGTAAATAATACTACTAACTTGTAAAAATTTTGCAAGTTAACTGTCAGTTTTACAAGTTAGTGACTTGATAAAATGAACTTTCTTGAATAATATCGTGTTTTTGGAACTGACGTTTACAAATGAGAAACAAATTAAATTATAATATCTATGCCAAAGTTCTGTTGATTATTTTGTGAAATGCTGATACAATGAGAGAAAACTCGAAAAAAAATCAAACCTCATCTGCCTGTAGTATCTCGAAAAAGGAAACGTTTATGGGACTTCTTTTTAATAAATTTTCTCGAAATATTTAATATTATTGGAGATTCAAACTGTTCCATGAGGATGTGATGAAATAGCGCTGATTGATTAATGAGAATGCACAGAATTCATTTGGTATTGAGGTTTTAGTGGCACCCTGTATCAAATAAAGTTTATTAATGTACCTATTGCATCCTAAATTCATTGGAAGCGTTTCAACTCGGCGTCAATAATGAATGCGTTCAAAAATAGACAGTCAATAAAAGTTTTTCTAAGAGAACAAAGAGTGAGTTATGTCCAAAGAAGTTGAAGAATATTTCGAATACAAATTGAAGTTAATCGATGGAAATGATAAGTTTTATGCGCAGAGGAAAATTCTTCATATTTCGGAATATCATCTCAACCAAGTGGAATTCCTTTTAGCGTGAGTGAAAAAAAATGTTTTGAATGAATGAAGAACAACATGACAAAATTCAGTGTATGATTACTATTGAGCTGTCCTTCAATGAATTCTTCTCTTCTTTTATTCAGAATTTTTAAGTCTTTTCCTTATTTTTCATATTCTATATCACATCTGGGTTTTCTAATTACAACAGAATTACAACCTCATATTTTTCAAGAGTCAGTTTATAAACGTGTTCTAAATTTCATCTTGTTTCTCAGAAAACTCTTTGATGAATAATCTTTTTTGTGCTTCAAAATTTCATCACCATAAAATGAATCATCTTTAATAATGAATGATTATGTCGATCAAATTAGATTTCTCTTTTGAATGTTAGTACGTAATTATTTTTTTACAGAGAATGGTATGACAATGCTTCCTGCAAAAGATGGTACAGACGCAGGCCACTTGAGGGAGCCTTCACTCATCCATCGAAGATGGTTTATCCTCCTGGTGAATCTTACACTCCCAGAGCGACCCCACCACCCCAAGAAAAGGTACCCAGGGCCCGCACCCCATGGGAAGATCAAATACCGACAAGATCTCCTCTCAACTACGAGATCGGAATGATCAAATCAGAGAGCCAGTAAGAATTTTTAATTTTTTTAATATGAACAGTGGGGGCTCTTCAGAGGATGCTCTCCCCTAAAATCCTTATTGGTCCAATTCTCTTCTCAATCGAAATAAACTGCGCAAAAAAAAATAACGCACATTATGGAAATCTCAAATTTATTCTACAACTGAAGGTGTTCTCAATGATAATTATTTTTATCAGAATTATGCATGCATATGTTATCCACTTTCAACGTTTTTCTTCAATACAGATGTTTTCTCCCATCAGGAATAAAAAAAGATGATATCAGATTTTGAATGTATTGGCTCCATTCTAAAATCAGTTCTTCTCGATCAATTCTGGTGTTCAATAGTTTTTCTTTCGTTTGATTTTCTACACTCGATCGCTATGCAACGCGAAACACGCAATTTGACCCAAGAGGAATGTGCCCAAGCGGTAGTTTTGTGAGAAGAAGGATGGACATACACAAGAATATTGCAGAAATGTTTGGAGTTTCCCATACAAGTGTGTCCAGAATGTTGCAGCGATTCAGGGAGACAGGTATGAATGTCCGAAGACCAGGACAGGGTAGACCACGGGTAACAACTGCCATTCAAGAACGTTACTTGAGAGTTTCTTCGTTGAGACAACGGTTTGCAACCGCTCGCCTCCTTCAAAATCAGCTTGAGCAAACTCATGAGGTGCAAATTAGCAGTCAGACAATAAGAAATCGACTCAGAGAATATGATTCAAGGCCTCGTGTCGCCGCAAGAGGCCTAGCTCTTACCCCAGCTGATCGAAGGGCGCGTTTGGATTTTGCGAGAGAGCATATCCATTGGGAAGAGGCCGATTGGGAAAGAGTTCTCTTCACAGATGAGTCTAGATTCTGTCTCTACCATTGTGATCGACGTTCCCTTGTATACAGACGTCCACATGAAAGATATGCTCAGTGCAATTTCCTGAATACTACTGGTTTCGGGGGAGGATCGATTATGGTATGGGGTGGAATATATTTGACTGCTCGCACAGATCTAGTGGTCGTTGATAATGGAGCTATGAATGCTGATAAGTATATAAGGAATATTCTTGAAGAGCATGTAGTGCCATTTGCCCCATACATTGGTGAAAATTCCATTTTTATGGACGATAATGCCAGACCTCATCGTGCGCGCATCGTTCAGGAGTACCTTGAAGAGGTTGAAGTCTCTCGAATGGAATGACCAGCAAGAAGTCCAGATCTCAATCCGATTGAGCAGGTTTGGGACAACCTCAATAGAAGGCTGAGGAGTTCAGAAAATCATCCAGCTACTCTCAATGACTTAGAAATCCAACTCGGAGAAATCTGGGAAGGATTAGATCAGAACATTTTAAGATCACTCATTTTGAGTATGAACCGTCGTTGCCGAGCTGTAATTAACAGAAGGGGTGGAAATATCAAGTATTAAATCACTTATCAGCATTTCATTATTTTGAAAATTGTTCATTTTTCTTCTTTCACATAAGATTCGGTGAAATCCTGAATTGTTCTTCCATTTTATGTGTCTTGTTTCGTTCAAAACCTTCCCGAGAGAACATAAAAAATAAGTTATAAAGTCAATGTAGAGTTAACTTTCATTAAAATTGAGATTTTCGGAATGTGCGTTAATTTTTTTGCGCAGTGTATTTTAAAATGCATGCACGATTTTTTAAATTTCGTAAGCGAATGGAAGTGAAATTTCCGACTTGACTGAACTTACCAAGCATTATGAAGATGCTATGCTCCTCTCAGGTCCACCCTCTAGAGTCTAGCTAGATCAAATACGTAAAAATGTTTCGAATGAAAATATACCCAGCAAGAATAAGGTGAAGAAAATAGAGAATAACTCTCGCTGATATGATTTCTGGACAACTCATTTCCTGTTAAATGGTATCCAAAAAAATCGGAAAGAATGTGATAGTAAAATCAGATGTGAATAGATTTCTTGGACAGAAATAATACACAGTTACCTAAACAAAAATCTTTAATTTATTTGCAATTCTTATAAAACGTTGATTTGTCTCTTCAGAACCCACTGAGGTCAATTCCTTGAGATTTGAGTTGTTCGTCGCATCTTTCTTGGTATTTCCTGTCGGGGTCGTATTTGTCCAACATTTTTTTAACCATATCCGGTTTTTTCTCGATCAAATAAAGTGTCATTTTCTGGCCACTTTCTTTCTGTTTGTCTGAACACTTGGCGCAGCATGTATCCAGTATTTCTGGTATGCGTTCTGCAAATGAGAGATTAGAGGTTTTTCATTTAAACATTTTTTGTTACTTAAATATTGTAGTCGTTTTTTGCAATTTTCTTAAATTTTACGACAAAGTTCGAAAGCTCCTTCCGAGTGTTGCAGTTTCTTTGTCAGTTAGTATATTAACACGATTCACAGCGTAAAATGAAGCTGCTCTTATTTTTTATTGGAAGATAGTTTATCCCAGAAATTTAGAATTTCAGGTGATTCCAGATAAGTACCCACATAAAATTTCTGGCAAAAATCTTACTTCTAAGGTCATCTGCCTCCGGTGTGCATCCTTTACCGTCCAGTAAGCAGTTGAAGTGATTCTGCAGTAACCTTTCGTTCTTCATGATGGTATCGATATCAAGATTGTCGAATTTCGAAGTATCGTCACCCCCCAAAACACACGCGACAGCAAATGCTAAGAAAACAACTAGGAATTTCATGATGTCAACTTGTCAAATATCACAAATCGACTGATTAAACAAGCAGTCAATTGGGTATTTATAAGGACACTGAATTATTTCACCGACGGAAATTCTAATTAATTCCTCATCACACTGTTTTTTGTCACTTCAAGAAGTCCATTTCGAGTTGATTAACGATACGGTCGTGATGTATCATCTAATTTTCGACTGGAAGGACTCCAACGACGATTATACTGATGATCGGGAGATAATTTATCGCCAATAACAGCCAATTTCGGGACTACTTATGCAGTAATGCAGTCTTACAAAAAATGGCCGAGATATGTCGTCCATTTGCATCAAATATTCGTCACATTTTCCATTAGGTACTTGCTTCAATCAGCCCAATCCAATTTGGAATTTCCTTAGATACTAACTGACAAAGAAACTGCAACACCCAGAAGGAGTTGTTTGAATTTTAATTTTTTTTGGGAAAACGTAGATAGTATAGCGGGAGTGAACGATTAAAATTTTGAGGAAAAACAAGAAGGGTGTTTGTCCACCGCGGTTATCTTTACACTCCGCAACACGTCTAGGGATTGATGCAATAAGATGTCTTTTTCTTCTTGAGGGCTACTATCCCAAGCTACCTGTACTTCATGTCTCAGAGCCGCCAAAGTCCGTAGGGGCTGGGGTAAAGGACCCCGCACTTTTAGTAGGTAAAGTGGCGACCGGTCAAATTTTCTGAAAATTTGGTATGTTGTTGTACCCGAATCATTGACCAAAAGTGTCAATGGGCCCAACCCAATCCTATGGCTAGTTTTCTAAATATGGGGGTGTTAAAGTTGAAAATTGCCCAGATTTTCGGATTTATTTGCTAATTATTAAGAGTTACATTGGATTTCTGTTGCATACACACGTTTACTACATGTTCTAGGTATGAAATTAGAGGATACGTATGATTAAAAATATTTATAGTTACCGGGTGATTCACGAATATATGACGGTAGTTTTTTCCCAAAATTCACTTTTTCTACTGTGACGTCAGGAGGGCATATTTTTGAAATGTTCTTTCCGATTTAGTATTATGACGACAAAATATTGCACAGTGCATATTTTTTTATACAGGGTGTTTCACAGAGAGAACCACTAGACATAATCATATTTTTTTAGGATTAATTCGAAATCATGTATTATTGAATTGATTTTTGGGAAAAGTAATACCACAAACATATGTGTGTCTCTAATCTCCAAAATATTCAGGGTGGTTTATTCATAGGAAGGTTTTCAATTTTGGGAAAAGTACAAAAAACATGAACACCCTGTATTCGAAAATGTCCTCGGTGAAATGCAACTATTTTCCCACGATATATTAATTCCCACAACATCTCCAGAGGTATGAATTCTAAATCCGATACTATGACCAGTTTTCGAGATACAGGGCGTAAAAGCGGAGAATAACTTATTTCATCATATTTTTTTTTCAAATTGAAAAGCCGGATTGATTTCATGTTGCGCCCATGAGTTCAGTATGAGTACAGATCAGATGCACAAGGAAAGGTTCAGCTAAAATATTTACTGTTACAGGGTGATCCACGAATAAATCACAATAGCTTTTGCAAACACTCGATAATTCTACAGTTTCATCACAGAGAAATCATTCCATGAAGTTAATACCTAGTCGTTCACAACTTTCAGTCTGAAATACTTCATAATAATTAGGTACTTTTCATACAGGGTGAGCCATAAATAATATGCTCTGAAATAATTGAAAGGAGAACTTTTCTGGTGAATTTTGAATAACTGTCTAACATTACATCAAGTGAAGTATTTCAGACTGAAAATTGTGAACGACTATAGGTATTAACTTCATGGAATAATTTCGCTGTGACGAAACTTTAGAATTATCGAGTGTTTGCAAAAGCTATTGTGATTTATTCATGAATCACCCTGTAACAGTAAATATTTTAGCTAAATCTTCCCATATGCATCTGATCTGCTCTCATACTGAACTCATGGGCGCAACATAAAATAAATTCGGCTTTTCAATTTAAAAAAAAAATTGATGAAATAAGTTATTCTCCGCTTTTACGCCCTGTATCTCGAAAACTGGTCATAGTATCGGATTTAAAATTCATACCTCGGGAGATGTTGCGGGAATCAATATAAAGTGATAAAATAGTTGCATTGGACCGAGGAAATTTTCGAATACAGGGTGTTCATGTTTTTTGTACTTTTCCCAACATTGAATACCTTCCTATGAATAAACTACCCTGAATATTTTGGAGATTAGAGACACACATATGTTTGTGGTATTACTTTTCCCAAAAATCAATTCAAAAATACAGGATTTCGAATTAATCCTAAAAAAATATGATTATGTCTAGTGGTTCTCTCTGTGAAACACCCTGTTTAAAAAATATGCACTGTGCAATATTTTGTCGTCATAATACTAAATCGGAAAGAACATTTCAAAAATATGCCCTCCTGACGTCACAGTAGAAAAAGTGAATTTTGGAAAAAAACTACCGTCATATATTCGTCAATCACCCGGTAAATATAAATATTTTTAATCATACGTATCCTCTAATTTCATACCTAGAACATGTAGTAAACGTGTGTATGCAACAGAAATCCAAATTAATAATTAGCAAATAAATCCGAAAATCTGGGCAATTTTCAACTTTAACACCCCGTATTTAGAAAACTAGCCATAGGATTGGGTTGGGCCCATTGACACTTTTGGTCAATGACAACAACATACCAAATTTTCAGAAAATTTGACCGGTCGCCACTTTCCCTACTAAAAGTGCGGGGTCCTTTCCAAGCCTTCTACCCTTGATTTCCCACACATGCGCTATGGGCGAAAGATCGGTGGATCTGGGCGGCCATGGCAAAAGATCCACATGGCTCATTTCAAAAAAGTTTAAACTTACTCTGGCAACATGAGGTCGAGCATTATCTTGGTGAAATTTTGGATTCTCGAGCCAGTTAATGTAAGGGAGAGTATATGGCTCAACTATTTCTGATGGTAACGCATCGCTGTCATATTACCTCGAAGAAAGACCATGCATGTGCAATAGCACATACCATAACGCCAACTGTACATGATGCTCAACATCAGACTGAGGTTCACGTCTTTCTCCTTGACGTCGTCTAACCCTTTTTCGGCCATCAAGTGCACCCAAGGAGAATCAAGATTCATAAGAAAAGACGACCTGATGCTATTTCACATTCCAATATTGTCATTCTCTGCACCACTGTAATCGTTGCCGGCGATGCCCAACCGTCAGAGGTAACACAAGATGGGGTCGATAATGCTGCAGTCCAAAAGACCTTACCCGGCGGAAAACCGTTTCGACAGTTACAGGATGGCCTTGTCCTCCTAACCACACATCAGCCGAAGATGGATTTGTCGCTAATCGGTCTCTAATGGCCATACGTCGAAGACGTGGATCTTGAACTTCATTTGTGTCCCTTCGACGTCCGGTGCCTACTCTTCTTCGATTTTGGGCATTATCAAACCACGCTTGACAACATCTCAAAACAGTTGTTGGATTTCTGTTCTCATTTGTAAATGTCAGTTTCCAAAAAGACAATATTAATCAAGAAAGTTTATTTTATCAAGTCACTAACTTGTAAAACTGACAGTTAACTTGCAAAATTTTTACAAGTTAGTAGTGTTATTTACATCAGAAAATTTTGTTTTATCGTCATATATATTGAAAATCATGGTATAATTGTTATTTCCAGTAACACAGATTTTTGATGATGAAAGAGTTGATACTGATGATGATGAACCATCTGTTGACTCAGAAACTGCTGAACTCGAGGACTGCACATTTGTACTCTCCTTACTACCAAATAATTTGCTAGACATTTCGATTTTTTTGTTGACCGAATCATCGACATAACTCATCGCAATTTCGGTGCTCTTCCACCCTCCTGCACGCTTTAGTGCTAAAATATCCCCACCCGAATCCGCAACCATAGTGGCTCCAGTTCTGCGAAAAGAGTGGCCGGTGTATATAACTCTGGGTCTTTTAAACCTAAATATTTCGCTATTTGCTTTGGGACACCACCAATAGTGTGCTGACCAGCATCAAGGGAAATGCACTTTCCATGTCGGTATGTCAAAAAAAATCATATTAGGCTTTCTGTTCCAGGAGGCCGAAGATTTACATATTTTCTGTATAACATGCAGGGCTTGAAGCTGCAGCCATCATCGGTTATGGTGAATCTTCTTGTTGTTAAATTTTTTGTTTGCCGCAATGTCACAATAACGTATTTTCCCATATCTTCTATATCATTCATGTTTGAGGAGAGAATTTCGTCACATCGACAACATCCAAAAATCCCAAATATTGTTACAATTTTCGCCAGCAACCACTGGTCATCAGGAGCATGTAAAAGAAATTGTTCAGCCTCTTCTCTACTTAATACCTTGGCCTTTTTTGGCGTATAACGCTCATTTTTTCGTTCCAGAAACGCTATTACCTTTTGAAATCTGCAAATGACAACTAAACGTCATATTTTTCAATAAATTTTTTAAGGAAAACAAACCTGCGAACTGGGGCATTTTCTTTCATTTCCAAGCAGCTTTTCAGCATAGACCATTTTGCCCATAAAGTATTAGGGCTGAATCTAGCTGCTAGTTGATTCAAGTAGACCAACAAAACATCTCCAGTTACCCCAATCACACTATTTTTGTTTTGTCACATGCCACAAGTCGTCGTATTCTCGCTCGTACCTTGAAGCTGATTTTGCAGGTAATAAACTTGAAGCTACACTGCTGGCTGCCTCAATAATTTCTTTTGGTACATTCATTTTCGCTTTCACCAAAACAAATGTAAAGAAAAATAAACAGACATGTTCATGGCGCTTCCATAGCTTACGACATTTGCGACAAATTATTGAGATTTTTTTGGAATTTATCTAACCTTTTTACAAATGAGAAACAAATAAAATATAAAACAATACACGCAAGGTAACGGGTTTTACTGGCTCAAGGAGGTAACTGACTCGCCTGCGGCTCGTCAGTTATATCCTCCATTCGCCAGTAAAAACCCTCTTACCTTGCTAGTAATGTTATATACTATTACTGCTTGCTATACAATTTATGTTTTACAAAAAAAAATAAAATATAAACAGATCCTTCTGGGTGTGTTGCAGTTTCTTTGTCACTTAGTGTACATATATGATCAGAGGAAATCGGAAATCCTATGATCTTTAAAATTTAAAAGCATCACGATGAGTTATTGTCTTAATTCAATATCAAACATTTGTTTGTGGGAGTAATGAAGAACCTACTTACTTGATTCCATTCGCAGCTACCAAAATGGTCCAGACACATACCTACTCCAACTGAGAGACGTAGACTTCCCAGTACGTCTGAGGGAATACATGAAAGTGGCAAATACCAGAGGCCCTGGATCATCTTACATTGTATCTGACGATCATGGATATGACTGGAGGGTAAGAAAAGAAAAACGCTTCCATTAGCTCAACTTACTACCATTTTCACATTTCCGCAGACTCCAATCATCAGGGAAAGACGTCGTTTTACAGACGTAATGGACGAAGAGATTGACGACGAAAGAAAAGCAAGAATCAACCGGTATGGCGCCAGCGAGAGCAGTTATTCCATCAGAAGACTGAAACATGAAATAGGTAGATAAATCAAAATGTGATCAGATGCACCTCCTTTGTTGATATTAATAAGTAATAACTAATAAGTATCATCAAATGCAATTCTGTATAATTATCTTCAGTTTGTTCACTCGACAATATATTGCACTAAATCACTTCAATTAATTTTGAAAAAACCAAATTTACCTACTCTAACTCGTCAGTAAAATCGCATTATCTCGACACAAATTATTCACGTGCTAATCACTGCGTTCAAATACTCGTTTACTTTTTAGCATATTGATCTACAGGCTGTCGGTACTTTTGCCTATTATACTCGCATTTTCCCAGTGAACCTTTTTCCACCCGACTACGCCAGAAGGAGGGTAATGTCTTTAGGATAGGGTGTATGTATACATACAGGGTGGCCAAGAGATTGACGTTAAAAACGAAAAAACAGGTCCCTCGTGTCATTGGCTATTCGAATCACTCCCCTGTATGTTATGCTATTTTTCACGGTTTTCGAGTTATGAATTTTCTTATGAACTTTGAGAATTTTCGACTTGACCATCTTAAAAAAGATAAAAAAAAAGTGCAAGACTTCTCTGTGAAATTCTTTTTGTAACTTAATCTCCTAGAATTTTATACTCTTATACATAAAATAACCAGATTCGTAGCTTTGATAAAAATTATGGAAATGTTGGTCTCCAGTGAAAAAGTTACGTAAATTGGATTATGATCTGAATTTTCGAATCAAAATTAAAAATGTAAAAAGGCTGATTCACGGTTTCTAAGTACCTAAAAACTGCGCTCAACATGCAGTCAGCTTTTAGAATCATTGATAAAAAATGGTACTTAACACTCTACTTTTGCTAGAATTAGCCTTCAAAGTCATCGAGGTGGAAAAAATCAAAGAACTAGACATTTACTACAAAATTATTTTTTGCCATTTTGAGATATTTCTGATCAAGTTATGATAGAAAATGCTGAAAATTAATGAAAATTAGCTTTAGATGTTGGTCAAGAACAGTTCTAGATAAAAAAAAGAGAAAGGTATGGCAATAGATCACACATCATAATGTAAATAAAAAGAAATTTATTTATAAAATGTACAGTAGGTTTTCAAAGTGGCCACCTCTAGCCTCAATACACATTCTACACCTCCTTAAAAAAATTTCTTTCAATCCCATAAAACCTGCCCTGTTCTCTCTTAGGACACGTTCGGCTTCTCTTAACTTCAGTCGTAGCTCGTCTTCACTCGAACATTCTCGGCGTAAACAATTTCTTTGAAATAACCCCTAACGAAAAAATCAATGGGATTAAGGTCAGGTGAAAGTGGTGGCAACTTGATTGGTCCGCTGCGCAGCAATGCAAAACCGATCGGGATTATTTAAATTTTCGAGAACAATTTTTGATTAACCACTTGAATGAATGATACCCGAACAGATGGTTCGGACGCAGTCGACCAATCAAGGGGCCCCCACGTTCACCTGACCTTAATCCCATCGATTTTTTCGTTTGGGATTATTTCAAAGAAATTGTTTACGCCCGAGAATGTTCGAGTGAAGACGAGCTGCGACTGAAGATAAGAGAAGCCGAACGTGTCCTAAGAGAGAACAGGGCAAATTTTATGCGATTGAAAAAAAAATTTCCAAGAAGGTGTAGAATGTGTATTGAGGCTGGAGGTGGCCACTTTGAACACCTACTGTAAATTTTATAAATAAATTCCTTTTTATTTACATTATGATGTGTGATTTATTGCCATACCTTTTTTTTATCTAGAACTTTTCTTGACCAACATCTAAAGCTAATTTTCATTAATTTTCAACATTTTCTATCATAACTTGATCAGAAATATCTCAAAGTGGCAAAAAATAACTTTGTAGTGAATGTTTTGATTTTTTTCCACCTCGATGACTTTGAAGCCTAATTCTAGCAAAAGTAGAGTGTTAAGTACCATTTTTTATCAATGATTCTAAAAGCTGACTGTTGAGCGCAGTTTTTAAGCATACTAAGAAACCGTGAATTAGCCTTTTTACATTTTTAATTTTGAATCGAAAATTCAGATCATAATCCAATTTACGTAACTTTTTCACTTGAGACCAACATTTCCATAATTTTTATGGAAGTTACGAATCTGGTTATTTTATGTATAAAAGTACAATTCATGGAAATTGAGTTACAAAAAGAATTCCACAGAGAAGTCTTGTACTTTTTTTTAATATCTTTTTTAAGATGGTCAAGTCGAAAATTCTCAAAGTTGATAAAAAAATTCCTAACTCGAAAATCGTGAAAAATAGCATAACATACATGGGGGTGATTCGAATAGCCCATGACACGAGGGACCTGTTTTTTCCTTTTTGACGTCAATCTCTTGGCCACCCTGTATACATATGTTTAACATATGAGGTCTCATTAGATTCGTATGAATTGTGGTAGTGATATACGCTATCTTTTTCTTTTAATAAAGTCTATTTAGAGCATTATTTGATTCTTGTCGGAAAATTTTCCGCTTTTTATGATCCACTACAGTTTTGTATGTCTCCAAAAGATCTAAAAAAATGTCCGCGACAACATATCTTTATCTCTTTAAGATAGCTAAAAGATCACATAAACACACATTAATCACATGGAAGAATTGTTTCACTTCTGAATTATCTTTACGTTACATTGAGATTTGCGAGAACCGACCGAACTCTACTTCCAGTTAACCTAGGTACTTCCTGCGATTTACGCATTTTCCCTCTTTATGCACACGTCGTTCTTGTTCACTTCACGCCGCTGTCGGAACTCCCTTTCTTCCCGAAAATTACTTTATTTAAAGCAAATTCAGTATAGGAATTGTTTTTTCTTTCAGTTTATTGTTTTTGGAGTAGCATTTTGTTTGTAACATAATTTTCGATCTGGTCTTCTGTTTAGGATCCCGTCTGGATACATATGTTGAGGCCGAAGCCTTCATTGAAAGCAAGCAAGAAGGAAGACTTCCATTTTTCAGGGAGAAGCCACAGTTCACTGCCATGCAAGAAGGAAAAGATTTAGAGCTGACTTGTTTGGCTGTTGGCGATCCTGCCCCAATTGTGCAGTGGTTCAAGTGAGTTATCACATCAGTCTAAATGCAGCATTTGATTATTATTCCGTTTTTGAATGGTATGATGAAACTGCCATCTCATACCAGGTTTGAGTTTGCCTCAGAAACAGAATTACCGGTAAAGGATCCCGCACTTTTAGTAGGTAAAGTGGCGACCGGTCAAATTTTCTGAAAATTTGGTATGTTGTTGTACCCGACTCATTGACCAAAAGTGTCAATGGGCCCAACCCAATCCTATGGCTAGTTTTCTAAATACTGGGTGTTAAAGTTGAAAATTGCCCAGATTTTCGGATTTATTTGCTAATTATTAAGAGTTACATTGGATTTCTGTTGCATACACACGTTTACTATATGTTCTAGGTATGAAATTAGAGGATACGTATGATTAAAAATATTTATATTTACCGGGTGATTCACGAATATATGACGGTAGTTTTTTGCCAAAATTCACTTTTTCTACTGTGACGTCAGGAGGGCATATTTTTGAAATGTTCTTTCCGATTTAGTATAATGACGACAAAATATTGCACAGTGCATATTTTTTATACAGGGTGTTTCACAGAGAGAACCACTAGACATAATCATATTTTTTTAGGATTAATTCGAAATCCTGTATTTTTGAATTGATTTTTGGTAAAAGTAATACCACAAACATATTTGTGTCTCTAATCTCCAAAATATTCAGGGTGGTTTATTCATAGGAAGGTATTCTATTTTGGGAAAAGTACAAAAAACATGAACACCCTGTATTCGAAAATTTCCTCGGTCAAATGCTATTTCAGACTGAAAATTGTGAACGACTAGGTATTAACATCATGGAATAATTTCTCTGTGACGAAACTGTAGAATTATCGAGTGTTCGCAAAAGCTATTGTGATTTATTCGTGAATCACCCTGTATAACAGTAAATATTTTATCTTAATCTTTCCATGTGCATCTGATCTGTACTCATACTGAACTCATGGGCGCAACATAAAATCAATCCGGCTTTTCAATTTGAAAAAAAATATTGATGAAATAAGTTATTCTCCGCTTTTACGCCCTGTATCTCGAAAACTGGTCATACAGGGTCCGGCAGAGATGTATGACGTTTTTGAAAAAATCATAACTAAGTGAGATTTTGAGGAAAATGAAATTTTATTTTTTTCAAATGTACATGAGAGTTTGCCATTGATACCACATCAAAAAAAAAGATGAAAAATAATCATGAACGGAAGATGATGTATCTAAGTGGTTGCCCTGTTTTTGCATACACTCCTGCAGCCGATTTGTGAAGTTGTCCATGCATCGTTCCAGCATGTTGTTTGGAATTGCTTGAATTTCGCTCAACGATCCTCTCGTCCAGAGATTGTGCACCCGCTTTAGGATGGTGTTTCGTGAAGGAACACGTCCATGCCTTCCAACATTAAAATTTGTTCGAAATCTACGTTGAGTTGCTACCACAGAACGATCGGTTTCAATGAAACTCTAGCGTCCACGGCTCCATGGCGACTGAACAAGAAATAATGGCAACTCCTTGCGGTCACATATCAACCATTGCGAAAAAGTTAGGCTTCCCCTTCGCCGAGTTATACGCATCCAAAAAACGTCATACATCTCTGCCGGACCCTGTAGTATCGGATTTAGAATTAATACTTCGGGAGATGTTGTGGGAATCAATATATAGTGAGAAAATAGTTGCATTTGACCGAGGAAATTTTCGAATACAGGGTGTTCATGTTTTTTGTACTTCTCCCAAGATAGAATACCTTCCTATGAATAAACCACCCTGAATATATTGGAGATTAGAGACACACATATGTTTGTGGTATTACTTTTCCCAAAAATCAATTCAAAAATACAGGGTTTCGAATTAATCCTAAAAAAATATGATTATGTCTAGTGGTCCTCTCTGTGAAACACTCTGTATAAAAAATATGCACGGTGCAATATTTTGTCGTCATAATACTAAATCGGAAAGAACATTTCAAAAATATGCCTTCCTGACGTCACAGTAGAAAAAGTGAATTTTGGCAAAAAACTACCATCATATATTCGTGAATCACCCGGTAAATATAAATATTTTTAATCATACGTTTCCACTAATTTTATTACTAGAACATGTAGTAAACGTGTGTATGCAACAGAAATCCAATCTAACTCTTAATAACTAGCAAATAAATCCGAAAATCTGGGCAATTTTCAACTTTAACACCCCGTATTTAGAAAACTAGCCATAAGATTGGGTTGGGCCCATTGACACTTTTGGTCACTGAGTCGGGTACAACAACAAACTTTCAGAAAATTTGACCGGTCGCCACTTTTCCTACTAAAAGTGCGGGGTCCTTTGCTCTTGCGGCAACATAAAAAATGAAAATGCATCCTTCAAAAATATCCTAAACCTCTTCAACTTTCAGGAATGATGCTATACTCGCAGAATCCCACCGCATCAAAATAACCACAGACGAAGTAGGAAGGTCTCATCTGAAACTGTGTCCGGCCCTATCATTCGACCAAGGCATGTACAAGGTGGTCGCAAGGAACAAAATAGGTCAAACAGTCGCCAGAACTCGCATTGTAGTCGGTTTAACACCTGACGAACCAGATTCTCCAGAAGCTGCCCAGGTGTCAGACACCGAAATATTGCTCACTTGGAAACAGCCAAAGTTCGATGGAAACTCCCCAGTATTGTGCTACAGATTGGATTACAAGCTGGCGGACGACATGGAATGGACCAAGAAGGCTGACAATATTGACCACGAGTTCTACTTGATGAAAGGGCTCCAACCGAATAAGACGTATCTGTTTAGGTTGGCAGCGAAGAACGCTATGGGATGGGGAGATTTGGGTGTGACCTCGGCTCCAATATCCACCAAAGATGCTGGTGAGTTTCCTCTTTGCCCGTAGGAACCTTCAAACAAGCGAGAATTCTTGGTAACGATTGCACATTTCAGGAGTACCTTTGATACAGTTCAGTAAGGCAATGCAGCACTTGCAGCAAATAACAGACAGCGGGCATGAAGTTAAAGTTGAGGCCAAAATATACCCAGATTATGCAGTCGAGGCAAAACCTGTTGAATGGCAATACAAGAACCCAGAAGATGAATACTCATTCATCTCTGAAATCTCCAGGTAGGGGCAATAACTAAGCCAGAAAATAACATTTTTATCTGCATAAATATAACATCTTCCACCAAATATCTTTCAGGGGTAGATTTTCGGAAGTGGTAAAGGCTGTCAATAAAAACACGGACGAAGTGGTAGTCGCCAAATTGATGGATGCTACCAGAGACCATCTTCCAGATGTAGATGGAGAATTCGCTGCTTTGAGATCCTTGAGGCACGAACGTATTGCTAGTCTCCTTGCTGCGTACAAAACTGAAGACACCAAACCTGCAGTTTTCATCTTGGAGAAGCTGCAAGGTGCTGACGTTCTAACTTATCTTGCCAGCAGGCACGAATATTCAGAACAAACAGTCACCACTATAGTTGGACAGGTAAATACCAATCATCTTCATTGAAGAGATTTTGGTCAAGGGGAGACTGCAAGAATTAGTCTTATACTAGCTGGCCCGGCGAACTTTGTTCCGCCCTAATGATACTTACGGTGGATTTCACAAATCCACTCTGATTTTTGAACTGTCAAATGTTTCCATGGATATGAGCTATCACACAGAACAGATACACAGAAATAATATGTCATAATATGTCAATCACTAATAATGGCAATTTTGGATTCAGTTTTTTCCGCAAATATATTATTTATTACCCAAACAGAAATTCAAAAACGTTTCAAAAATTATGATGAAAGATGAGAACGGACAATTCACGATTGAAACTGATCGCCAAAATCCGATTTACTTGAAATTTCGATAAAAATTCACTGTGATATTCAACCGCTTTTTGATCTGTTAATAGCCTTTCATGGTACTACACTACTGGAAAAAATTAAAGGATCAAAAAAAAATTCCAAATTTTTCGGCAATTTTCAACATGCCTTGACTTTGAGAGGAATGGTCGTACAAGGAATTCAAAAAAAGGAAATTGTAGCTCCAAGTGTCTAGTTTTTGGATTAAAACTTCAAAAATTTTAAATTTCAGTGGTTTTCGAGTAATGATAGAAAAATCAGCAACAAAAAAATTTTCAAAATTTTACCACTTTTTTTTTCTTGTCTACGAGCGTGGTAATTCTATTTTTGCATAATCGTTATAATGATGGGATACTTTGTTAATTCAGCTTTAATTTATTTTTTTATTGACCTCAATACGTCCATTTCTCGCCGAGATATCGGTCTTCAAATGGAAAAGGATCCATTTGTCTTTGAATATCGATTTCTCAGCAACCAATGATCGCACAGAAAATTGAAGGGGGGTTTCAAGACCTTAAATGAACTCCCATTAATGAACAACCATTGCTTATTCATAGAAATTTTTTTTTCTTAATGTCGCATCAGTACAAAAATTTATCAAAAAAAGCGCTTTCGGTGGTTTCTTGGAAAATCTACCGCTGGATCGAAAATGTTGAGGAAACCAATAATGTTAAGTGTGACTTTCACAGTTCCACATGTTTATAAAAACCTTACGAAGAGCCAACTCAATTCAGCGAGCCGTTTTTTTGTTTGACTCGATTGAATTCTTGAAAAAAATAAGGATCACGTTTTTTGCTCTGAGAAGCTCGTAAGCTTTAAAAAAGGCAAAAAAGAATTTTCTCGAGCTTTTTCCACATTTTAATTGCAGATAGTTCATGAATTTCAAAAAAAGAAAAATAAAAAAAACAACAAATAACATTTTTATTAATTTAATAACGAGTATTGCCACCACTGTTTGCAATAACGGCTCTCAAACGTTCAGCCATGTTAATGCAGGCGATAATTTTTTTCAAAAATTCAATCGAGTCAAACAAAAAAACGGCTCGCTGAATTGAGTTGGCTCTTCGTAAGGTTTTTATTAACATATTGAACTGTGAAAGTCACACTTAACATTATTGGTTTCCTCAACATTTTCGATCCAGCGGTAGATTTTCCAAGAAACCACCAAAAGCCCTTTTTTTGTTAAATTTTCATATTGATGCGACATTAAGAAAAAAAAATTTCCATGAATAAGCAATGGTTGTTCATTAATGGGAGTTCATTCAAGGTCTTGAAACCCCCCTTTAATTTTCTGTGCGATCATTGGTTGCTGAGAAATCGATAATCAAAGACAAATGGATCCTTTTCCATTTGAAGACCGATATCTCGGCGAGAAGTGGACGTATTGAGGTCAATAAAAAAATAAATTAAAGCTGAATTAACAAAGTATCCCATCATTATAACGATTATGCAAAAATAAAATTACCACGCTCGTAGACAAGAAAAAAAAGTGGTAAAATTTTGAGAATTTTTTTGTTGCTGATTTTTTTATCATTACTCGAAAACCACTGAAACTTAAAATATTTGAAGTTCTAATCCAAAAACTGGACAATTGGAGCTACAATTTCCTTTTTTTGAATTCCTTGACGACCATTCCTCTCAAAGTTGCGGCATGTTGAAAATTGCCGAAAAATTTGGAATTTTTTTTTGATCCTTCAATTTTTTCCAGTAGTGTATAAGCCCTATGTAAATTACACGGTAATTGATGTCATATGTTCTTTTTTCGACCATTTCAAACCACGACGACCGAAATGCTCGAAAAAAGAACAGATGACATCAATCGATGGCCGCGAAAGCCTGAACAAATTCATCGTCATTTAATTGTGATAATGTCAAATATAGTACCTTCACGATTACGTTATTTGGAATAAATAAAACTATAATAATAACTAATAACCATCAGTCATAATGTATGAACAGCGCCATCTGAAGTGGTAAGAACGAAACTTTTCTCATATCTCAACGAAATCTAATCATTTTAGACATCTGTACTCCTACGCTAAGACATTTTGGTTTTGCCCAAAAGCGCAGAGTTGTAGGAAACTCAAATTACACACTATTACAGTGACTATATAGGGGATATAGTCACTGTACACACTATTTGTGTATATCGCCATCTAACGCGGAGAATATCGGATGAAGTACCAACGAATAAGCGGTAGCGTAACTGTAACTGTAGCGACATCTGGTGGCTTTACTCTAAAGGAGGAAAAGCATTTCCTGTATAAGTAAAATTTTCATCGATTTTTTCAAAGTTTTATTGTATTTTATAATACCAGACCGTAGACGAATCCATATATGAAGTATCATAACAAACAGTCCATCCAATCTCGAGTTATAAATGATGTAACCAACATCTTTCTTTTATATATATAGATTGAAGCATATTAGATGAATGTAGTAAACCAAGCTGGTAATTTGCAGATTCTTGACGGTCTCCAATACCTCCACTGGAGAGGACTCTGCCACCTCGACTTGCAACCTGACAACATAGTTATGTGTAGTATCAGATCAGTTCACATAAAACTGGTTGATCTAGGATCTGCCCATAGGGTGACCAAATTGGGCTCCAAAGTACCAGTGGTTGGGCACCCACAGTATATTTGTAAGTAATCGATGAAAATATGATTTTTGAGCTAATTGGTTGATTTTTCGAACCACCATCATCGGCTATGACTAATGATTCTCTCTCTTCAGCTCCTGAAGTCCTCAGCGAAGAGCCAGCTATACCACAAACTGACATATGGACCGTTGGTGTCCTCACATACGTTATGCTCTCTGGAAAACTACCTTTCAATGGTGAAGATGAGAATGAAACAAGGCAAAATATTCTCTTTGTCAGGTATCGTTTTGAGCATCTCTTCAAAGAAGTTTCGCAAGAGGCTACCAGGTTCCTCATGCTTTTATTCAAACGACATCCAAAGTAAGTATAGTAAAGTCTTGTCAGAATGGAATATTAATTTTCTTTTTATAGTAAACGACCTACTGCGGAAGAATGTCATGAAAACAGATGGCTGTTACCTACAGATTTCATGATCAAGAAACGGGAGCGTGCTGTATTTTTGGGAAATCGAATGAAGGTGAGAAGTTCTTCATTGATATCTAAATCTAAGTTTGAAATGTCTATAATTTTTTTTAGGAATACTGTGACGAATATCACAACGAAAAAATGGTGGAATCAGAAAAATTAGTGCAGAAACTGGGAAGTAAGTTTAGCAGATCGTTCAGTATTCAAGAAGAACTCATGACTTCTTGAGAAAATATTAGTTTTTTTGTGAAATGTAAATATTGTTATATTTTTCTTGTTAGAATTCGTTTTTTGTGAATATTATTATTCCTTCTATGTTCTGTTGGTATTTCACTGAATTTAATTATCGAATAGAAGTTAATGATAGCTTCCTAATAAAATAAACTTCAAATGAACTTATTTTATTTCCATCTCCTTTCATAATAACTGGTTATGATGGAAGACGATCAGAGTATGAAAAATCCATTAACATTTTCCACTTGGTACAGACATTTCTAAATAGGTTTCGAAGACTGAGTCAGCTGAAAATTATTCAATTGTTGAAATTTAGAATTTATCAGTGACGTCCAATGCGAACAAGACCAAGAAGAAGAAATATGCTATGTTCGATGGTATTCTCTGTTCATAGTTGACAATTGACGCCTTGACACTGACAGACGTCAGTATTCTGTGATAAAAAATAAAAATGGCAGGTTGCATTTCTTGTTTCGTCATTCCACTGCTTCTTTTCTTGTTTCATCGATTTATACAGCCTTTAATTCTCAAATTCTGGAATCCCTGGCAGTCTAATCCGAAAGAGGGAGAAAAAGCGGCACTTGAATGTTTACGTACGGGGAAATGCGAAAGGAATAGTGGTGTTAAAAATTCAAAATCGGAAAATGAAGATGAGACAGAATCAATTTCCAACTCTGCCATTGAAAATGGGGATACTTGCAGATTGAGAACTTGAAATTCTACTAGGGTTCAACTTCCGCAGACGAATACCTTCATTCCATTTTGTTAAATACTTTTTATGAATGTGATGGAAAATACTTGTACATTAAATTATTCCTGAAGTTTTTGACTACCATTATTAAGATTTCTCGGGAAGGGAAACGTAATATTCACTTCTGCAACGGTACATGCACTTTGTTTCACGATAAATTCTTCAATAAAATAGCAGTGTCTACAATTACCAATACAGGAAAATTACAAAAAAAATGGAGAACTGCATTAAATGAAATTCAGTTTCGGATATTTACATAGTATCATGAAAAATCAATTTCCGTATGATAACGAACATTCCTAGTTGTTGATTTAGTATTAAACAAGGAGGTTTTCACTAGATAATTTCGATGAAAATTGAAGAAGCATATCGTACTTACGAAATCCAATACTTTAATCTCAGATCTATGGTTTGATTTCCTTTTTTGGTTGTATGCACACCACAGAATACCTAACTACACAGAAGCGTCACTTAGCGTCGGCACTTTGATCTTCAAGGGGCAAATTTTCGTGACCTTCATTCTCTGTTAGGTAGTACATATGTCACTTTTGAGCGGATAATCACAGAATACCTAACTAATTTAGGGTATTCTGTGACATAATTCTATACTTCATTTATAATTCTATGGGTCCAGCAGGAAGTTTAAATTTCACGTTGACATTTGTACTACCTAGCAAGGCACAAGCGTCATCAAATAAAGTTTTGGCGGGAAGGCGGAAAGACGCTTCTGTGTAGTTAGGTATTCTGTGATGCACACTGCACAGAGAAACTAAACTTGATCTTGAATGACAGACATATGACGTGCTGTGCTGCTAAATGCCCTCAATCGAATAGGACAAGTTTTGTTCTAAAATAGAGAAATGGATGCGATTTGAAAAACCAATTTCCACATAATTTTTTTGGCATGCGTAGCTCTCCACAGGAAAATTGTTCTAGAACATGTCATAACTTCTGTGCCTTAATTTTTTGTATCTATCTATGGTTTCATTGCTGTTTGTCATTTTTCTCAAAGTAATTTACGTCTCATAAGTAAGAAAAGAAAATATCTCATAACATCTCGAAATCTTCGTCAACATCAATCTAACAAAATCATCATGTCTGATTGGGATACGGTAACTGTTCTTAAAAAAAGAGCCCCTAAGGCTTCGACAATGAAAAGTGAGCAAGCCGTAAACGCTGCACGTCGTCAAGGAGTAGCGGTGGACACACAACTCAAATGTGAGTTTGATAAAGCATGTCTTCACGATTTACGCTTGAGATGGATTCATTGTATGAATTAAAATGTGCACAAACCCTCGAATGATGTAACTCTTTCACCTATGTAGCTATTTAAGGTTTTGTTGATTTCCGAAATTCTGACCTCACATGATTATTATTTATGAATTCTCATAAATGAAAATGATGTTCTACTGTTGGTATATCAACAATTTAGGTTATGTAATTCATGCAAGACATTTTCAAGGATATAAACCTAATTTTTATAGTATAATGCAGATACTGGCTGATGTTGATACTGCTAAATACCTATACATTCATAATTGTAATGTCTACTATGGTTCCATCAAATACAGTCACATAAAAGTTTTACTGTCAAGTACTGAAGGGATATGTTGCTTTCAGGGGGAGCTGGGAGCAACAAGCAGCATGTGGCCACGAAAAACACTGCAAAGCTAGATCGGGAGACTGAAGAACTCAAACATGAAACAGTCTCCTTGGATCTAGGCAAACTGATTCAACAAGGACGTCAGGCAAAAAATATGAGTCAGAAAGAACTGGCAACTAAAATTAATGAAAAACCCCAAATCATAACCGATTACGAAGCAGGAAGGGGCATTCCGAATAATATAATCATTGGAAAAATTGAACGTGTGCTGGGCATCAAATTGAGAGGAAAGGAGAGGGGAAGAGGACCTCAGCCTGGTGACAAGAAATAAGACTGGCTGTGGGGAGAATGTGGAGAAATTGTTGTATTTAAATCTTGATACGATTGTTAGATTTCAATTTGCATTTAATTTAAAGTTTCTCTGAGTTTATTTCAGTGTTTCACTTTAATTTCAATTCAAATTATTGATGAATTGAAATAACAATCTCAAAAATGGAATATTTACTGATAAAGAAGAACCATTATGAATGTGTTTCTATTATGACTATTAAATAATAATGAACTTGAATATGTGGTATTAAAAATAGTTTATGTGAATAAGGTTTTTCAGTATAAATTATTGGGTACTTTGGGCCCCCCATTCACTACACAAAATATCTACAATGAAACGAAGATTTTCTCTCTTATTACCATGACATAATTTATTGGGAAAAGGTAATGCACCCTTTGTTGATTCAACAAGTAATGCACCATTTCATTCACTTTAAAAAAATAAAATCTAACATAATTTATGAACATATCAAGTTTTTTATCTGCTTGATTTTGCTTTCAAGTTCTTGGTAAATTGCTCTTCATGCAATCCAAGTTTTCTTTGTTTTGGTGGGGGTACATTCTTGTCTTGTACCTCTTTCTTCTTATAAATCAATTTCTTTTTTCTCTCTGAATTGTCTTTTTCTTGTTTTTCATACAACTGAATTGCTTTTGTAGCTTCTTCCAACAGAAGCTTTGGATTGTAAATAGAATCATTATACTCTTTCATATATTTTTGTAGTCCCCTAATTGGTTTATAATTTTCGTCTGTTAATGTTTTTAATTCCACCAAATTTAAAGCTTTAACTAAACTCTCTCTATTTTTATAGACGACGTAAGCAGATTGGGAGCCATTTAAATGAGTATCAGAAATTTCGTCCCCATCACAAGCTCTTTTTATGAGAGTTACCGAGACTACTCGCCCAACTTCTGAGAATAATTTTTTAATATCATTTTTATCCAGATATAGCGGAACTTTCGCAATTAAAAGAGTTCGTCCAAGAGGTTTTTCGTCATTACAACTACCAGAATATTCTCTGACAAACATTTCATCTGGACTACATTCCTTATCGAATCTGAAAGAGATAACTAAAATATCATGTAATTTATGAAATTTGCAATATTAAACTTCGCTCACCCTTCATACCACTCAATTTTGTTTTGTCCATTTTCAAGTATTGAAGAAACTTCGTGAACAATGATGAAAATGATCAACATCAACTTTCCAAAAAAAAGAGAATATAGAAGAAAAAGATAAATTCATAGAAAATTTTGTCCATAATAATCACAGAACTGCAAACACAATATTTATTCTGTGATAGATGCATAGAATCTGATTTTATGCATCTATGTTCTGTGATAGAAATGGTCTAATGAAGCATTTCTTTTTTGGATTCTGGAACAAAATGAATAATTTCCTATGAAATAACTTGCAATAATTTACCAAGTTATCCTTGGTCGATAGCAGGCTGTAACATTTCAGTTATAAGGACAGTTACGAGGAATATTCTTTGATTTCATGTAATTCAAAAATAAACACAAATCAAGTGGACAAACGTTATTTATTATGGAATCGCATTTTCCATCACAAAACCTTAGCGATCCTAAATTTTAAATCAAAGTATTCTGAAAGTTGAATCACATGATGCAATTCAATGTATAAAAAATTCAACAAATCCACTATTTAATCCTTTCTCAGTTCAAAGAAATCTTCTTTAACTCCATCTTTGGTGATGATATTGATTCTAATACTATCACCAGTGTGTATATCTCTTTCTGCGGCTGATATGAAGGTGTCTTTCAGAATACCAACAGCTCTCTCAATGGTAAGAGGAGAACTTGGGATATTCACCATATTTTTTAATCCTATCTGGTTATCCAAAAGAGGTTGCAATAATACTCCTGCAGATCCTCCAGCTCTATAACTGGAACGTTCTGTGTGGCCTATTGGGTCATAACTATAGACGCACCCCTTTCCTTCAGAATCCAAGCCAGCTAGAATATTGGATATGTAGTAGGGAAAGAATCGTTTGTAGTAGAGCATCGTTGACAACATTTGAGCACATGCAGGTGTCGACATGGTCTTATTGTGCTCTTGCTCGTACATTTGCATACGGGCGTTCAAAATTCTTGTTAGAGTTAAAGTGTCGCACCAACAACCAGAACATCCTAAAACTGTTGTGTCTGTCAGCTTGAAAAGCTTATTTTGATCACGGGTGTAGATTGAAAATCCCGCACTCAAACGGGTATCTGCTCCGATAACAACAAAATCATCGCCAGCAATAGCAATTATACTCCTAGAAGAATAAAAAATGTAATGACATCCTATGAGAATTATGATCAGAATTTACCCTCCATTATCGGCATATGGGCTGAACTGACGTTGCATTGGATTTTGAGAATAATCTGGAAAATGTTGACGAGAATCGTTCATCATTAGAGACATTTCGGAATTATTCACAACTCAACGGAATAGAAAATTCGACAACGATGATGATCAACAAATTTTTCTTTTTGCATATATTTGGTTAGTTCACAGAATTCGGAAATCAGTCAATTCATACGCGTCCTTAGAAAATAAGAAAAATAAATGTCATTGATAACCTTTTTGTTATCTGTGGTCAGAGTAAATCTTCACGTTTTCTGTCTCTTGATGTAATAATCATAGACTAACTATAGATAAGCAACTCCCCTTCGATTTCTGGTTCATTGAAAAGCGCCATCTATGATGTGTAGACACACTATTTTTGGAAAACATTGGACAAAATTACAGATTCCTAACCGTCCACAAACGCCATCTAGTGGTTGGCATATCAAGTACCAGTATGAACAAAAGGTTGAGAATAAATTAATTAAAGGTGAGGTTTCATCAAATTTGGTGACAACTTGAAAGAAATTGTCACCAAATTCAATGAAAACCAAAAGAAAAGATCGAATATTAAAAATAAAATGTTTATTTTAGAGAACAATCAGTAACAAATCATTGCATCCAATACACACATTAAATTTGAACCTTTTTCAAACTGGAACACTATCGAGTACTATCTGAGTTCCCTCAGAACAGAAATTTCTTTCCCAGAAGCAATCCGCTTGCCATGAAACACTGAAAGTAAAATTATTTCAAAATAAATCATTAGCAATTAATTTGAGATAAATCTCCTAATCTTAGAAACTGACTCCAATACAATTTTAGTTACCTTTTCTACTTGTGCTGGAAGTTGCCTTAGGAACTGAGACTTTTCTTGATCCTGGTGGCACATCTACGTTCATAATATCTGAAACTCAAAATGACCTTATTAGACATGAAAAATGTTGATTGGCAATTCTCATCTCTCAAATTATCAATTTTTGAAGATTAGCAATTAATCATTAGCAATTTATTTGACATAGATCTCCTAATCTTCGAAACTGACTACAACACAATATTAGTTACCTTTTCTACTCGTGCTGGAAGTTTACTTAGGAACAGAGACTTTTCTTGATCCTGATGGCACATCTACGTTCATAATATCTGAAAATTAAAATGACCTTATTAGACATGAAAAAATTATCAATTTTTGAAGATTAGCAATTAATTTGACATAGATCTCCTAATCTTCGAAACTGACTACAACACAATTTTTGTTACCTTTTCTACTTGTGCTGGAAGTTGCCTTAGGAATAGAGACTTTTCTTGATCCTGATGGCACATCTACGTTCATAATATCTGAAAATTAAAACGACTTTATTAGACATGAAAAAATGTTCTCATCTCTCAAATTATCAATTTTTAAAGATTGATGTGGTTTGATATCAGAATAATTCAATCAAGGAATTTATTTTTTCTAAAAACTAAATACCTTCTGGGGTACTCCTTAACTCTAGTCACATCAGATTGAAATGTTCTACTTGAAGTTGTTGGTTCATCATTTGATTTAACCCCATGGAAAAAATCAACTTCATGTGCAATTTCACTGATACTTTGCAGGGGGAGATTTTTTCTTCCATACACCTTTGAAGAACCTTCGAGTTGGTGGATGATAATCTTTATTCACAAACGTATCAAAAAATATATCTTTATTGTTTGCGGAACTCACATACTCTGGAATAGGAGAAAAAATTTAATAGGTGAATGAAATTGGAATGTTTTAAATTACCTGGTAAATTGAGAGTTTCTATAATACGACAGCTATGGCCTGTATATTCCAATTCAGAAACTTAGATACTAAATACATATATATAAAATGAATTAATAAATATTGCATTGATTAAAATATTTATGAAATTGGCGTTTCCAACATTGTTATTGTTTACACTTTTCATGTCACAATGAATAAAGAGTCTACGGCCTACGCGCATGCGGCAAGCGTGAACCAGAAAATCATGGAATTTAGTTCTGCACCAACGCTAAGGTGGCGGTAGTGATGCATGAATTCGGCCGTACTTAGAGAGTTACACCCCCCTGGTAATAATTCCTGTTAGTCCGGAAGAATTTCTATTTTTCACCAAAGTAATACAAATTCAACATGTCTAATATGAGTGAAGATGGGGATATTTACTCTAGTCAAGGAAATTCACCTTTTACTGGATTGACAGGTAAAATTTCCATGAGACATAATTGAAAGTATAAAATAACACTTCATATACTTTTATCAGGTGCATACAAACCATTCTCATCGCCTTATCTAAACTACGACCCAGGATATTTAAACCAAGCACAACCAGAATTCATTTTTCTTGATGGAGCAAGTAAACAAAGAGGCCGTATGGAATTGGCTTTTGGTCAAATTGGAGGATCATGTATGATAGGGGCTGGTATCGGTGGTGCTACAGGTTTTTACAATGGACTTCGTGCAACCACTTTAGCTGGACAAACAGGAAAATTGAGAAGAACACAGTAAGTTCCATGGGTGGAATTTTTAATGATTACTAGCAAAGTCTGATAGGTTTGAAATTTTGTTGTTTCAGTTGATTTGGTAGAATTGGATGTTAGTCTATCAGTTAATGACATATTTTTCAAGAAATTTCTCTGAAGTAAGTGTTATTTCCAGATTAATCAATTATATTATGAAGAAGGGAAGTGCAACTGCAAACACATTTGGATCAGTTGCTGTCATATATTCAGTGTTCGGAGTGATCCTTTCATGGGTAAGAGGAACTGATGATGATCTGAATACGATAACTGCAGCCACAGCTACAGGTCTTTTATACAAATCTTCAGGTAAGGATATTTCATAAAGTTGATGGTAGGATCTTGCTAAAATCAATTTTTACAGCTGGTTTGAGGAAATGTGGAATAGGAGGTGGTATAGGATTAGGAGCATCATTAATATACGCTTTCTGGAACAACAGGGATAAACTATCAGCTATAAGGACATTTAATCCAGCGTAAGAAATATTCTCACATATATATGAGGGACTGTAACATATTCAGCAGGTTTATCTTTTTGAGACTTCCGAATGATTAGCTATAGCACTTAGTGTTGATGAAAACCTCTTGTTGGAGTTAACTCTAAAGATTTATTATTGATATAGTTTTTATTATGTATATCGATTGTTTAACTCTAGAGAAATTGTCACTGAAAATTAGCTCTCAATGAGGTTCAGATCTTCAAATCATGCACGAGTAAAATACAAATTTTTATATTACATAAGCGCATCTAATATATACATTTGTTTTGTTTAGCTACTCACTGTAATCATAGATTTATTTTGTGTTACAGTAATTTTAATTACTCTGTTTTACAGTCTGAAAAGTGAGGCAGAATCGGAGAGAAATTTAGACAATGGTTGATTAGATAATTTTTAGTAGTATTTTAATTATTCAGTTTTAAAGCTTACATAATAATTTCTTGAATTTTGCGATTAGTTATCTATGTTTGATATTTGGAATCAAACATCTTCAAATCTATGGGCTCGTTACTAGGGAATTTACATTTAAAACATTGCTCATGAATCGGTGAATGATGAGGAATGTGAATTACTTGTCTGTTTCCTCACATTTTTGCAATCTAACTCTCATTTGTCGGACTGTAAATAATTCTGATTAAATCAAATCTAGTTTCTTTAATATTGTTTGCTGTGATATTGTGCTACAAAATGTGAAGATTCCAATAAATTAACCAACTAAGCATTTCTCATTCGGTCAATCCTTTATTTATTGTAGTATTTTTTTCAACAGGAAATAATAGGAGACAACAGGCATAAGGAAATAGAACAATTGATTTTATCCCACTCCCAAATTGTGAACTTGTAAATAAATTAGTATTCTAGTTCTGGACTTATTTACTGTGTTTGCTGCTGGCTTTTTTTTATGGAAATTATCTATTATTGAGTTCTGACCCTGTACAAGGAATTTGAAAATTACCTTCCACAATTTTTTATATCAGATCCTCAATATTCCATTAACCATTCTTGATTCAATTTTGTTTGCACCAAATTACGAACTTGTTCAAATTCTTATCAAGAGCAGTCAATTCCAAGTACTAAACTTGCTCAATGCTGCTGACTTCATGATTAATAGAATTTCCATGCAACAAAGATTATTGGGTGATTCATTTTATCTATTTCATTGAGAATATGGGAAATTTCATCCGAATTGGTCAATAAGTTTCAAGTCTATTGAATTTCTAACAGAGGATCTTTTCGACCAATTTACGAACCACATGTGATCAAAAACTGAAGATCGAGTCCTAGTTCCAGAATTATCCGCAAAATTTCACGATCGTTGCGCTATTTTTTGTGAGAAATAGGTTATGTTTTTAGCGATGACAGATGTCATTATGAAGTTCATGTCAAAAGTATCATCAAAATATAATGTCATATAATATTGTGGTTATGAAGAATAGCCCCTGAGATTTTTTTACCGACAAGACAGCCTTAACAACACCAGTTTTTCTATGCATCTATATATTATGGTAGCATTCCCAAAATTATGTGGACATTTGGATTTAGGATCAAATTTGCATAATAAACTATCATAATTCATTCATTTTTTATTGAAACTGCATCCCCATCTATAACAACATTACCGATTTTCTTGAGTTTTTTATTGAAACGTTTGTTGAATTTTTCAGCTTCCACCTCTCCAATACACGTCCTGTATTTCTTGAATATTTTCTTCTGTAGCTTTGTTAACGATATTGACTGCTTTTTATTTAGCACTTTTAAAATCTCTTCTTTCATTTGGAATGTTGTAGTTTCCTCAGTGTTATCATTACTGTTCTCCGTTGTTTCTTTTTGGTCAGGAACTTCTTCCACTTTAATTTTTTTACTGCTTACCGTATCATCTGAATGTGTGTTTTTCCTCTTCATATTGTCATTTTGTGTATCAGGCTTGATGTCTCCATTTTTCTGGTTACTATTGTTCACGACTGGTGTAGCTTTCTTTTTGTGTTCTTCAATTACATTCCATACTTCTTCAACTGCGGAAAAATCAACTCTGCCTCCCATGTTAGATTTCATGAAGTTCTGGGAATTATAAGTATAAGATAACATGAAATATTTAAACATAATAATAATACTTACAATGAATTTCGGTTTCTTCCTAGGAACATTTGTAAAATTTACAATACTGTTCAACAAATTTTTACATTTAGGTTTTAAATTAGTACTATCATCTAAAATTGACCTTATCATATCAGACCATTGTTCTTGCTTCACTTCACCCTTCTTGACAATTCCATTCTTATAAGTGCCTTTGGCAGCATAACGTTCCTCCTCAGTCATACATTTTATGTGAGCCCCGTATTCCTCCCCACTGAAAAATAATTCTGATTAATATCTCCGATTTTAAAGTTATTTTGTTTGGTAATATTACCTGAAATCCTTCAAACAGTCAACACATGTTAAAAATTTATTTCTTCTACACACAAATGCGTAATGCTTTTCTACTCTTGGTTTTTGGAGACTTTCACCACAATGATTACAAGTGAATACCACCATTTTGAAAAATCGAGCAGCTCAAGTTGATACACTAGTCCAGTCTTTGCTCTTCAGTAAGGTAAACTTGAACAGCAACAGGCAACAAGACAAAATTTTTGAAAATTTTAGGTTAGTATAAAAGTAAGGTTATATCACAGAACATATAATAGGGTTATGTCATAGATGCAGATGAACAGTTTTGTCATTCAATCACAGCCGTCTTTACGAGATGAGAGGTACTATGTGGCAACCGCTTGTTTTATTCTCAGAATATTAACTTTTGGGTAATAGCACTCATGAATTCATCATTTATTATTTATTCGCAAAAGAATATTTATTAGAGTTTCGAGTGATGAATTTGATTTAAATCTTTTCTTCCATATATTACATTACGATTAACGTTGTTATGGAAACTGATTGCATTAAATTTGAAGGATATTTTCAAACAAATTGAAATTAAAAGTTTAATCAATAAAGAATATATATTTCATTTTGTTTGCATTGGTTTATTTTATGCGTTTACTTTCTCAATGCAAAATAAAGAAGATCCTTGTGCTCACAAAATTCCTAAAGCTATAGATGATGAATTCCTTCAGGAAAAATTGCTGGAGCTCACACAATGTGGGGAGGCTGGAAGATTGGCACGAATCGAAGGGCTTCCTTTCGACAAGGCCGAAGTTATCAATTTGGATTACTGCAGTAAGATGTTTTTGCAGGCTGTGATCGTATGATTAATGTTCTAAAGTTTGCCCAAAATCTCTGCTGGTGAAAAAGTATATTTCGTCTACAATCTTCTGTATTTCGGATAACCATTGTTGGTATTGTTATAAAAACTGCATAACCAGTATCTTTTCTGAGATATGTCTATTTCCTACCTTATTTTATTCTTCCTTTTGCGTTTAGATATACTGAAACTCGATCACCTGTGGGTTTTGACCAACTTAAAGAAGCTAGTGTTGAACAACAACTGGATAGACAAAATTGAAAATATACACATGCTGATACACCTCACTCATCTCGATTTGTCGTTCAATAGATTGACCAAGATCGAAGGCTTAGAAACGTTGGTCAATTTAGAACAGCTTAGTTTGTTTGATAACCAAATAAGTGAGATTGAAAATCTGGAAACTCTCCAAAAACTGGTGATATTCAGCATAGGTAGAAACCGCATCGCTGAGAGAAGGAGCGTAAGTTGCCTGAAGACTTATATTCAGCAGGTTTAGGTTTGAATTGATACCTTTGGAATAATAAAAGCTATGAAGGCAATGTTAACTTTTTCTCAGCACTCAGTACAAATTAGGAACTCGCTGTACTGTATGCTGATTTCATTCAAATATTCTTCAGGTAGTGTATTTACGCCAACTAGAAAGCTTGAAGTCTTTAAATATGGCTGAAAACCCGTGTGCCTACGAGGAAAATTTCAGACTCTTTGTCGCTGCTTTTCTTCCTCAGCTAGTATACTACGAGTATAGATTCATCCACCAATTAGAGCGAGAAGTTGGTATGGAGACATTCAGGTCAGTAGGTGATCAATTTCAATTCTTTCAATTTTATAATAAACTAGCAGGGGCCCTTGATCCTATATGTACCACGAATATATAGTCAGCATCTATAATACTTAAAGGTGTTATCATCATAATAGGTCAGAAAAAAGTTGAAAGAATTGTCCCAAACTTTTTTCCTGCAATTCACCATTCCTGATGTGATATTTTGAAGATTTCATTATTGAACCATCCTTTCAGTGACGAATACAATACAATCGCCCAAAAAGAAGCCGTAGAAAAGGCTTACAAAGCGGCTAAACAAAAAGAAATAGCTGACGCCCAACTTCATGCCAGAAGTTTTGTTGAATATTTGAATACCAGAGCATTTTTCGATTCTTTGTTCGAAGAAGATGTAGAAGGAAAAGCTTTTCTGGACATTGGAGAAGAAATGGGCGAGCTGTACATTGATTTCGAGGAGAATGTTATAGCTGAATGTCAGAGCATTTTCGAATTGGGACAAGAGCAATACGATCTCAGGCAGATTGAAATTGACCATTATAACCAGAGCGTTCAAAACGCAAAGTTGGAGAACCAGGAGAAGAGTATCGTGAGTTGATTTCCTTTCGAATTATTCAGGGCTAATTCAAATAACTACCCCATTTGAGCTTTGGTTACTCTTCCAAGAAATAAATTATAAGTAAAAAAATCACTCTTTTTTTCGACATAGTTGCAATTCCTATTGACTTCAGGCCTATATGGAAGAATTTCTTATAAAGAAAGAGGACATCTTCGAAGAAATCCGTGCAGGTCAAGAGAGATTCATGCAGATAGCAAACATAGAAGACTACAACAAAACGGTTGAGATTCAAGCCGAGATATTCCAGAATCTCGTGCAGTCTACATGGAAGTCTCTGATGAAAATGGAACTGGAGCTGTTCGAACAGATGGTCGATGTGAACGAAACGTTCGAGCACACTTTAACGGACCTCATTAACAATCTGATAGAAGCTGCTCAAGGTCTATTCACCAGAATCAGGGATTTAGAATCTGATTTTAGCGACGGGGTTGCCGAGATCGCGAAGAGGTTTCATGTCAATATCAGTATGACGGAAGATCCTCAAATTCCACCATCATTGAAAGAGGTTAGAAATTCATTTCGCCTTTCAAATAATTTAGTTTTTCTCCAAAATTATTTCAGATAATGTCGGATAAGGATACTCTTGCTAACGCTTTAGGAGCTAGTCATGATATTCATACACTCTTGATTGACACAAGAGAAGATACACTGATAAACAATGCGAGAGAATGGTTAGAGAAGCTGGTAAATCATCTGGAGAAGTAAGATATTTTTTCATAATTTCACAAAGAAAGTTGTTGACTGAGTAAATTACCTCCATTAGGCAATCCAAACCAGGTGGTCATCCACCAATGTTAACCTCAAAACGTTTGACAGTTCGCTGGTTAGCGGTAAATACGGGGAATTTTATTCATTTTGTGAGTGAATCAGTGAGTTTCATCAGGGCCGGATTAATCATGTGGGTGCCCCTAGGCAGTACAGTTTTCGGGGCCCCTCTAGGCAGTTGCCTACTCTGCCTAATGGTTAATGCTTTGAATATAAAAAAATATCCTGGAGCAACACTGACGAAGAAAATTTTACTCAATCATATGATCGCACTGTAGAGAAAGTATTAAAAAAGGAATATTTATTATAGCACTGCAAACTTCTCTAACCTTTTATATGATAAAAAATTCAAATATTCATCAGTTTTACATGCAACATGGACTGAAAACTGCTAATTTCAGTTTTTACGAAGGAATGTCTCGATGACTGCTGATCACATTTCCCATTTTTCCTGGTAAGACACACTGAACTGCAAGGGCGGTCCTAGGCTGATTTTCTGGGGGGGGGGGGGTTATAATTGGATGAACAATCGAAATTTTAAACTAAAAATTTGAAGGAACACCCTTTAGGTATCTCGAATACAAAGCATTTGCAGTCCCATGTTTGAAGGTTTTACGTGTATGTATCCGTACTGAGTGATTATATAGGGTGTCCCAAGTTCGAGTGGCTATTAGACGTTTCTGGAGAACTGGACATATTTGAAATCTGAAAATTGGGATTATTATATTGTTCATTGTTTTTCTCCGCAGAATCCAACGCAATCATAAAAAATAGAGTTCTAATTTGAAAAACAGAAGTTATGGCCAATTTTCGATCATAGTTTTCGACACAAAATTTGAAACACCCTGTGATGAAATTCAAAATAAGCATGACCTTTCCACATTCCTCTATTTTGACGTTGTGAGAACAGTTTGCACTTGGAATGTTCAGAAGAAGAAAAATAAACATGATACTAACTATGAATATTCGACTTTTTCTAAGGTTTTTTTTTTCGATATTTTGAAAACTATTCGATTGAAAACAATGGTTTTAACAGAAATGTATTAACCATTGAATACTGAATCATATCATTGACGGAAAACATATTTATTTTCACTCCCTGTATAACCGGAAGTGCTCAGGCTCCCAAAATATTTTAGGTCTGTAGAAAATTTTGAACAATATCATAATCCCAGTTTTCAGATTTCAAATATTTCCAGTTCTTCAGAAACGTCTAATGGGCACTCGAACTTGGGGCACCCTCTAATAAAACACAAAGACCTATTCCATGATGTGTGACTTGATTCATAATTCATATCACTTAAGGATTTTTCCATTCCGCTCTTCTCTTTATTTATTTTATGTTAATCTTATTCAATATTTCAATGCCTTAGTCATAACTCTGTGATTTTTTTCGAAGTTTATACTTATAACTCCAGAATGTTTTATTTATTTGTGTTGTTTATTTTTTCTGTTAATTCCATATCATTATAATATTATTTCAAAGCCGAAGTCATACAGCGATTTTTTCTCAATTGAGAAAAAATCTTTGAAGATGATATAACTTTTTTTTTTGTTCGTTTTTTCATGAATAAAATTTAAAAAATCGAATTAGTTGTAGTGCTCTGGGGGGGTAATTACCCCCTATACACCCCCCCCCCCGTAGGACCGCCCTTGCTGAACTGTGGATAATACCAAGTTACACATAGTGGGTGTTCCAAAATATTTAAGAAAATCCTATTAATTTGAACGACTTGAAGATCCAACATTTATGGCATTTTTTTGATGAAAATGAACTTAATTTAAATAATTTTCACTGGTTAAATATTCCTGAGAGTAAGATTGACTGAAAATGCAACCATAAAACAATTTTTCAAGCAAATAAACGTTTTGAATATCAACATGAACAAAGCTAGATGCCCATTGTTTGACCACCAGCGCTAACCTCAAAAAATATTTGACAGGTCGTTAGATTGCCTATAGGTGTGAAATTGATAGGATGCAATCCCCCAATCAAGAAATAAGCTGGCCTTCCAATGAAAAATAGATCGAGCTTTTAATAGAACACCATAGATAAACTACAAATAACATATTTTCTTATTAAGTTGAAGTTTCATCTTTGGCCAAATCCTCCTTCCATTCATCTTCAGTCCACTCATCCTCACTCGTATCGTCTTCTGAAACTGAAGCAAAATTCTGTACCAGGGATGACAGAGCCTTTTTAAGAGAGTCTCTGCGATTGCCAACTGTATTGCCTGATACTTTTTTATTCCATGTTTGCCGATTTAAAGCAACAGATGGTTCTTCATTGTAACTATGAATTACATCCTTTGAAATGCCAGGTTCGTCCGTCAAAGAATTGTACAGTTCTTTTGACAGATTGGACACCATTTGTGCATAAGGATTTGAGGGTTGTTGCAGTTCTTGAGTTGGACCCTGCTCTAAATACATGGACTCCACCATGTTTTTGAGAGCTTGCATTTCAGGTTCCAAGGTCACCTCCGGCCTCGCATTTTGTTGAGTTGAATGATTAACTGAGTGAAGTACTTCGTTTATAGTCTTGCACAGCTTCCTACCACTTGCGTCACATTGTTTGGGCATGATTTCTTCGTCATTATGTTTTTTTCTTGGAATAGGATCTCCAGTTTTTTCTGGCCCTCGTCTAACCTATCAATACATCTTGGTATCATCATAATATGTTCTTTTACTAAAACACTCACTTCCTTAGCTGATCCCTCCATTCCTGAACCAACTTCCTCTAATCTCAATTCCTCCTTAGATGAATTCCTGGGATTTCCAGATTCACTTTTTTGAAGTCTTTCTTCACTGTTCATGATCACGTAATGGTAACCAAATGTACAGTTTTAGTCAAATTGGTCCCTGATTTTCTGAGTCTTTCAGTAATGTCAAAAACTGACTGATCCATTACCTACTTTCTTTTTTTATACAAGCATATATGCATAGAAACCCAGGTGTTCGCACTGACCAGATTTTGTTCAAGACTCTCTTGTCCACCGACCATCCGAGTATATGATCACAGGTCTGTGATATGATCTACTTTTCATTTCTCTCGGAATAGGTCACGCACTCACGCTATTATTTTATCCGTTACCGCAAGAGCGCCACGATCGTGAAATAATGCGGATAATGCTGGAACTATTGCCCTAGAATTTTGAAATAATCTCAAATAGCAGGGCAGGAATACAACACTCACTATAGGCCCCATGGATGCGCCTAGTGTAATACATAATTTGTTTGTAGGGATGAAACAAATCGAAACAGAGATAAAGTTATGGAAATCAGTCATTTCATGGATGTTCAACGTGAGGAGTTTGATACTTTGGCTAATGCTCTTTTTGAAAGCCAAGTCTTAACACTTGGTTTGATGGAATGAGAATAAATATACTATTTTTGAGACATTATGTTCAGGATATGAAACAACTAGTGTACCACTTATGTAGAGTTCGAATATAACAAGTTTTTAGAAAAAATCGGGGACAAGTAGGATGTCGACATTTGAAAGTAATGCTCAGCTTGTACCAAATTCCAGCAACAGAAAACTCTAGATATATAGGCTTACTTCAAAATATGGCCAGCCAACTAGACCACGAATTTTCTGAATGCTTGTTATCTTTTGAACTTTTTGTAGAAAATAAATAGTTCTTTCCACAGATTTTGTGTTCATATCATCTATCAATTACTCAACAAGCATAAGATGCTCGTTGAATAATATACTATTATTCAGATAGATGGGAAAAATTTAATACATTTCTTTTGCTATATTCGAAATGAAGAAGTCGATACCAAAAAATGCTTAATTTTGTAAATTCTCTTCAAGATCTGACTTCTTTCACCAATTTGGTCCAAAGAAAGCTTTGCGGTCGTATATTTTGAAATAATAAAACTGAAAATTCTTATTGAAGATTCAATTTCCCAGAGAGTTCCAATATAGCGTCATATAATACTATCATTATGACAAAAACTTGCTCCAAATGAAAATGATACTCTCCGAAATATGTAGAAATAGAATGTTACTTATTTAAGCAGTATTATTGGAATGTCGAGCAAATGTGTGTTGATTTGTACCTTAGACAAAGGTCTAAGATTTGTACAAACGAATTTCCAGGCGACTGAAACGCATATTTTTTCATTGATGAGGTATTCGAACAAACAAATTGTTAATAAAAGTTTAATGAGCAATGTCAATGACAGTTACCAAAATACTTATTTTAAAGTGTTTCACTTTAATATCACGTAAATAAACATTAAAATATAATAAGTACCTTCTATACATACAATATGATGTAAAATATATATTTTCTAATGGTAATAAATTACATTTCAAATTCCTACAGTAAATTGAAAAACTAACCTTGCTATAAGTGCTAGTATATACTGAGAAGCAAACGGCTCCAAAATAATATATCACACAATCATTTTATTCACAAAAAAACAATGTGATGTATAAAATTCAAAAAATCAACTTAAACAAGAACACATAAATAATACGTAATAGGCCATAAATTCTAAAAAATAATTTTTCGAAATATTTGAAGAATGAACATTTAAAATTATATAAATAGCATGGTTTAGGGAGGTTCTTAACGTCGAAGTCATTAATAAATATTTCTCACAAATGAAACTCCCCTTCAGCACCACAATTTCATTATTACACTTTAAAGTGGACAACTTCAATCAGCATTTCTCAACTTTCGTCAATTCAGATTCCGTAACACCCTGTATATTCTACCGTAAGAGATAAACCATTCTTTTTGTATCAAGCAATTTTTTACTTCTTTCTAGTTTTCACTTAATGATTAAAATGTTAACATTATATCTTATCACATCAACGCAAAAAAACTTTATTTTTCATTAATTTTCCATTTCGGTGTAAGATGAAGATCTTTAGCTAGCATTTGTTCTTCGAAATCACGATCTTCAGAGAGGTATCTAAAAACGCTAATTGTTTATAAATCCGGTGGAATGCAAAGAAAGACTCACCTCAGCCTGTCTTCTTCGAGCAAAGCAATAAGTGAATCTCTTTTGGAAACAATTTCAAGCATCTCATTGATGATTTTGTAGTCTATCTCTTTGTCTTCTTCACTCTTATTCTCTTCTGGAAAAAAAATAATCCAGTAAAAATATAATTCAAAGAGAGAAGCAAAATAATTCGTTGAAAATAAAGAAGAGGAAAAAGAACTGAATGAAGCATATTCAAAATTATAACGAATTTCAACCATTAAATGATACCTTTCAGTCTTTTTCTGAGCTGATGCTGAAGTCTTGCATGTCTGTCCTCCAACTCTAATTCTTGCGCTCTGACCATGAGTTCCTTTTCGTATCTTCTCAACTCTGTTCGATCACGCATGATGTCAAACCATTCCTGAAGTAGATCAGATTCTTGCTTGGAAGACCCTTCGTTATCTTCACCCCTCAGCGCTTTCTCTATCATCACACCTTTGTCCTCCAGTTCTTTAGTTTTGACCTCAGTCTCCTCCAACTTGCGCTGAATCTCTTGAGCCATTCGATGTCTACAATAATTGTGAATAAAATTTTAATTTGCTGTGAGAATGGGAGTATTTACCTCTTGAGTTGAGCTTCTCTCACTGATCTCCTGCTTTTCTTGCAAGAATGCCTTTCCGTTAAACTAGATACAGAATCGTCTATATTAGCTGCTCCTCCTAATGTTTCGGAAGAGCTTCTCTTACTGTGTTTGAATTCGTCATCGGAACTGTCTTCTACAACAGAGTAAAATTAATTAAAATTCAATAAGAACATCAAAACAAATTTGTATGAAAAACACTTTTACAAGAAGAATCTTAACATCTTCATCTTAAGTTTGTCCTGTAAATACCTGATCGTCGAAGTAAGTTTTCGGTATAACAAAGAGGCAATGGCGGCACTGGTGGTGGAACTGGGCTACTTCTCTGGGGTAAATCATTTGGGACACTTTTAATTTTACTTCCTTTGGTGAAACTTACTTTTTCCTGAAAATCACCAAACATTATTTCGAGATCAAGAAAGTAGTCAAATCCTGCTTAGTGAGCATAATTCACAATATCTTCCTATAACTTTTTGAGAACTCGTTCTACTTACACATCACTACTACTACTACTACTACACAATCGCCAAGAATGATCGAAAAAATCTAATATTACTGTAAAAAAATATCTAGGAGCATTAACAATTCCTTTGACAGTTACTGTAAAAAAAATTGATTGCTGTCAAAAATTTCTTTCATTGATGTCTTGAACAGGAAAATGTGGATGAAAAAAAAGTAATTAACTTGCTAATTTCTTGTCTGATATGTGGAAAGGTAAATTTCCAGTTTAAGTCCCCCTCGATTTTGCGATGTTTTAATTTTTTTTCGTGAAAAACAAGTGATTTGGTATGATTTACTACTAGTTTCAATGCTGGCAAACAAGTAATTTTGCTGTTTTTCCAACGGGATTTGGAGTGAATAGGGGTGCTGGGTGGGTTTGATTTTTAGAAATTTTCTTCAAAAAATGACAATTTACGGAAAGAATTAGTCTTGAATCGTCTAAAAAGATCAAAATTTGTCAAAAATGTCAAGGTAATTGACCTATTCTTTCAAGGACATGACCAAAAGAGGAATACGAAAAATGTACAATTTCATTGGCGCTGAATCAATGAAGATATTGAATTTTCTCGAGGCTATAGTTTCTGAAAATTTCAAAAATAATTTGTTTTTTCGAAAGTCTCCGACAGTATCCATTGATAAAAATATGTCGACCAGAAAGCATATTTTCATTAAATCAAGATGCGATTGCTCCAAAAACATACCTTGAAAGATACTGACTGAAGTATCACATTTTCGGTATCCTCCTTTCTGAAAGTATTGTAACCGCAACTTGGAACACACACACACATTCAAATCTTCCATTGTTACACTCACACTTGAAGAACTTCTGACAAATTACTATTTTATAATCTAAGGAAAGATGAATGAATATCTCGAATGACTTTTCAAGTTTCATCTCATGAATTATTATTTTGAAATACCTAGCAACGATACCCTACGCTCGTGATTTGGACGGGAAATATTTTGTTTGAATCAATGAAAATTCAGCGTACGATGCTTGTTGCCACGTTCAATCAATGCATTTTTATTGCTCAAAAAAAAAAATGAAACCGAAGGTTTTTATATCATATAGGTATTGGATATCTCATAGGAATGGATGATATGAAAAATAGATTGGACAAATTTCATTCAGGCGTCGTTTTACGAATGTAACGTTGCTTTCTCGAGGTTAACATCATAATATCAGTTGAAATAATATGTTATCATTGCAGTATATATTAAATTAAGCCATCAGACTCCGAACTGACATAACCTAACCTTACCGAACTGGTGAAAAACGATAAGGCCACCAAAATTTCAGGGGGAGGCCCCCTGAACCCCTCCTTGTGGGCGCCCATGCCCTCGTTTGAATAGAACGAAAAAAGTGCCGACGTCATCGGGGAACAAGGGGATAAATGTCTAAAGCCTAACCCAACCTGAACCTAACCTAACTGCTGAACGATAAGGCCACCAAAATCTCAGGGGGGGGCACGCCCCCCCCCTGAACCCCCCCTTGTGGGTGCCCATGCCCTCGTTTGAATTGAATGAAATCAGTGCCGACGTCATCAGGGGACAAGGGGATAAATGTCTAAACTCTAAAGTCTAAAGGCTCAGCTCTTGAAAATCCACCTGCCCTGTGTGGAAGTTCTATGTCTATCTTAGTATTTAAGACATTACTGAGATTTGGCAACACCGTCTGTTCGAGAAAAAAATCACCTTACGGTATTTTACACTGCCGACGCGATTCAAATAAACATAAAGTCTAAACGCAGGTGGAAATATTCACAATCTTTTTTATTTTTTTTCTCCGAAACTACTTGTTTGCCAATGCTGAAATTAAAACTGTAGGGTGTCTTCACCATATACAATCACGAGACAAAATATTTTAAAAATCGGAGAGGGGGACCTAAACTAGATATTGACCTGTGGAAAAACTCGCAACAAGAGATGCTCACTAAGCAGAATTCGTTCACTCAGACAAATTAACACAACATTCACAAGCGATTAGTTCGTTAAAAATTATTCCCAAAAAAAGATAAATCAGTCAATAAGCGAAATAATTAATAATCAACGAATAAAACGTAAAATTCCACAGAGAAAACCATGCTGAAACTAAGTAAAATGGAAAAAACATAAATGAATCTCTGAAAGAAAAATAGGCACAAAATGTTTCATTCTCACAATGAAAAAATTTAGAAATACCATTGTTGTTGATGTCCATTCAAATAATGTTGGGCAAGACTGAAAGTTGAAAAATATATGAGCATTCATAACGAATTAGAATTACAAAAAGTCCAATATTGAGCATATGAACTATAAATTTCCATTCCAAGTACCTAAAGTGAAATCCAAATAGATTTCAATGATGTTCTGAGTGAGAAACATCAGAAAAAACACCATGATTATGATTGGTTTCAAATGAAATCGTATTAATTATTAAGCTAAAAATTTCAAGTTGAGAAACTCACCTTTGACATATCCTTGGATTTCGGTGAAATTTTCGAGAACAATCCTTTCGGGCTCTTCTTCGAAAACAAATCCATAATTTTCGTGAATTTGATTCCTTTTTTCGGACTCTCGTCTTTAGTTTTCTCTTTGACGTTCGTCATTCGAAACAGATTGGAATCGGATCGACAAATTTTTTTACCCTCACTCTTGCTTCCGATAGGGCTGAAGGACTTCCTATTCTCGTTCGTTTTTGGTAAATATTCGCTAATCGGCCTTTTCTTCGCGAATGCGTCGTTAGAAGAAACAGGCGTTTCTTTATTGACCACCATCGGGTAAAGTTGGAACTCGGAATTTTCAGAACTCACGCTACGTTCGTATCTTCTGGTCTTTTCTCGTAATCTCAGAATTTTATCTTCTGGACTCAGACCCAATTCTTCGTTCGATAACATTTTAGCTCTCGCCCTCGCTTCAGATTTCAATTTCTCGGTGGTATTCTTCAAGTCTCTAGTTCGAGGAGGCGCTATAGGAGTAACTTCGATGTTATAAGTAGTTCTATTGTCCCCTGGAACATTTGGACTGGTCTGAGATTTCTGGAGAATATTCATTGCTACGATAGGTTCCTTTTCTTTCAGAACGAAATTATCTTCCACAATCCTTTTTATAGGACTCTCCAAGTTGCTCATATTTATTTTCGCGATATCAGCAGTGGCTGATTTGGATAGTTGGAAAGGTTTGTTTGTGTATGTTGTTGGTCTGTTTCTTACTTTCCTTTCAAAAGCCTTATTTTCAGCCCTCATTTTACTCATGACCATTTCTTGGACCAATCTCTGATTCACATTTCTTTCTTTTTCTATTACTTCCTTATTGTATATTTGATCTGGTGTTTTGATGGTGGGCGACAGATTTAATGTGATGTCTTGCAACTTCAACTCCGAACACATTTTTTCCTCTTGGATTAGATCTGGTTTTTGCGTTGAATCCTTGCTCTTCCTCCTAGATTTTCTAATATCAATCGAATCTTTAACATTACCAAAATCAATCTTGGACTGTAATCTTTGGCAGTGCTCGTCGAATTCAATCTTAACATCATCTTTTTCCTTCATTTTTTCTATTTCCCGTTCAATCTGCACTTGAAGTAATATATCATCCTTTTCTTTCTTGATCTGACTCAGTTTCTCTTCTAACCTTTGTTTTTGAATGTTTAAAGCTGCATTTGAATCTTTCGGTATTTCGGTTACATTTTTTACAGTCGAATCACTGCAAGTATTTTCTTCGGTTGTTGTTTCAACCACCAACAAGCTATCCTCTTCACGTTCGCATAGATGTTGATTCTGTTTCAGTTGTTCAACGTCTGAAGGTTTCAAAGTCACAACTTCACCTCCAAAATTGTTGTTGTCCGTTGCAATTATGCAATAACCTGAATTTTTAATTTTTGATTCTGTGAGGACTGGGTTTTGTGCTTCTACTATGTTATTGAGGATTGGATTCAAACTGTCTTCTGCAATTTCTTCATTATTCAATATATTGTAGGTTATACTTGTTACGATTCCGTCTTCGCTATTACTTTCTGTGCAAGTATCCATGAACTCGATACTGTCAAAATTGGCACTGAGGGGTTCTTTGATTATATCCCTGTCTTCTATTTTTCCACAAATATGACCTAAAGTGTGCAGCTCCGGTAGTTTCTGTTTTCGTTGTTCTTCCTCGTTTAAATCGAAAGCTACACCTTCTAGATCATCAGAAACTCCTCCATCCCTTGCCCAATCGGATAGTTCAGTTTCTGTGAATGCATTTGTGAGGTCGTCTCCCATGGATATCGGTGTGCTACATCCACTCGATCTATCATCTTGAGAAGCCAATTTTTGGTAACCCGATTCTTTAGGTTTCCTCTTCATCGAGTCAGAGAACTCAGTTTTCAAGCCTGGCAGTGTTTTAGGTTGGTTCAGTTGCTTTTTGTCACTCGAGATAGATTTAATGAAGTCGCTACTTTGTGAAATTTCAGTTGAATCTTTCACCATTTCTTGAGAATCCTCTACCTCGCAAACTTCAACGGTTGGAATATTTTTATGAGAGAGATTCGGAGTTTGTATTTGTTCATCGCTGGATGAAGAAGAGGTGGAGGAGGACGACAAACTCCCAGCACTTTGCGAAACTTTTTTCCAGTCGATTTCAGGAACGATGAGTGAAGTTTCGTGAAGTGGACTCCTTGGACGGCCTTCAGTTTCATTCACAAACGCTGGTTCATCCTTTTTCTCCTCGCTTTCTGCAACTGTAACGTTTATGAGATCGGGTGGTGGCAATTTTTTATTTTGGTTTTCTTCATTCTTGGCCTCTGTAAGTATCGTTGGATGGCTCAAAGTTAACGGACTGAGAATCGGTGATATATTTTCGTCGAGTTTCTTGCAGAAAGTCTGCATACTGGCACTGATTTCCGTAGAAGGCTTCAATAATTTCTGACAGTCAGAAATGTTCGAACAGAAAGATTTCAACTTTGTGTCCAGAGTGGACGCGCTACCAGACTTCTGAATATTACCACCGCCACCTATAGATTCACCCAATAAATATTTTTTTTTTAGTTCAAGGGAAACCTTAGTAGCAATACCCCCAGTGCTCTGCGTCCTGTTCAAAGCATAAGCTTCGGTAGGAGGTTTTATGGATGACGTGATTTTCCTCAAACTCGGTGCAGGAGAAACAAGGGGTGTCAATTTCAACTCGATATCTTGCTTGAGTGCTTTTCCATTGGAGGGTTTTTGCAAAAAGCCACTGGTCACCTGAATTTTTTTGGGCCGGTTGGACGATGAACCCCTAGTGGTATTAATGTAAAGATCGTTGAGAAGTATTGCTGGAACCTCGCTAGTCGGTGTTGGGTCATCATGAGCGAACTCCGAATCCGTTGAGATTTCAGTTGCAGAGTTCTGAACTTCACTTGACACGTCAGAGCTGTTGTCATCGGAGAATACCTGAAAATTGAGGATTAATGTATTTTTGACATCACTGTATAGAATTCAGTCGTGCAAATCTAATGGTCACATATTTTTCGCTCATAAGCTTTAGTTATCTGCAGATTGGATTTTTATTATTGTCAAAATGAAGCCGATTTGCGCTAAGCATTGAGTTTCTTTTTATAGTGACTATGTAGATAACCTATTGTCTCAATACTAATAAAAATGTGACCCATTCACACTTTTTTTCAAAGATCTCGAACTCACAGACAAGAAACACAAACATAATCATCACAAACAAGAATTTTCCATATCAATTTCAAATTATAGTGGTATACATACAAAATACGGTGTGAATGCCTTGTTTTCAATCGATAAAAATTAACAAAATATGAAATTCTAGTTGAACTCCAACCAAATGAAAACCTAGAACTTCACAAACAAGCGTATCATGTTTTGAATAAATTCTGCTATGTCCTTTTTCTGTTCATTCATCGTTTTCAAAGTGTTTGTTATATTGTGTTAAAAAAAACAACACTCACGTCAGCAATGGATTAAGCAGCAAAAATTAATATGAAAACATCACGATACACATTTATATATTTACCTCTCTGACCATTGCTTGTACGTGATTGTTGGCCAAAACGCCTCCCAAATTTAGTGTAATGCGCCTAAAATTTTACAACCTATTTCGTAAATATATATACACAAATGATCTAAGAAGCTTCTCTGTCTTACAAAGAGTTGTCATAATACATTTTGTTAATAGATCATTTCATTCCGATTTATTCGAAAGACTATTTCTATCGAACTTTTCTAAAGTTACTGTATCGAACATTCTTTGTCCTTGGTTTCTGTACTGGAATTGAGGTTTACGACTTCGCATTTTTGTGCTTTAGGCGTTTCGTGTTTCGTTATTCTCTCTTTTTTTATCCTCTCCAAATTCTTCAATTTTTCTTCGGTTGGAACATACCTCGTTCTTTCCACGCTTTCTTTATTTCTTTGCTCTAATGACCTTTTTCTTTGAGGTCTTTGAGGAGGAGATACTTCTTTTCCTACATATTTGGATCGAACAGGAATAGGAGGCGCTTTTGAACTCGCTTCATGGAGGTGTTGTTTACTTACCAACGACTCAGAGTACTTATTACCATTAGACGAATTTTGTTCACCACCACACAAAACTGAGATTTCAGAGCAAACGTCACTGTTTTTATCATCCATTTTTTGTTTGGGTGAATTCAAATTGAACTGCAATGTACTTATTTTTTCCTGAGATCGACTTACAGAAGTTGTTTCAGTTTCATTGTCAAGAGTTGCTTCATTCGTTGCAATCATTTCATTCAGAGATCCTATCATGTGGTCTAAATCTTGCTGAATTTCATCGAATACATCGTTGTTGTTTATTTTTTCAAACTTCTCATCATTTTTCCCACATTGATCGATATTAGTTTTTCTTTTTTCCCCTTTAAATTTATTTTCCACTGAGTCTGATTGTACACTTTCTTTGTGCTTCGTTGTTTTAATATTTTCTGAATTATCCAACGTTGTTACCTTGTTAGTTTCTACAGTCTCAGTCGTTTGTTTATCAATTGTTTCAACTGATTCATTTTTGGAGGGTATTTCATTTTGTAAATTTTCGTTGATGGAATTATTCTCTGAATTAAGAACAATTTTCTTCAATTCGATATTATTTTCTCTCCTACTGCTAGACTTGTTGTCCAAATCCATCTCATTCCCTATTGAAACCTGCAATACATTTTCAAAAATATTCTCCTTGTAATCCTGGTGATTTGTGATATCTATATCTGCTTCGTTTACTTGCAGGTCTTCGGGAGGCATTTCATTTTGTGAATTTTCATTGATACAGTTATTATTCTCTAAATCAGGAACAATTTTCTTCATTTCATTATTATTCTCACTCATTCTGTTGGATTTGATGTTCGAATCAATCTCCTTCTCAGTCGAATCCTTCAAAACTTTCTCAGAAATATTTTCTTTATGGTCCTGATGATTCGTGATATCTGTATCTGTCTCCTTCGCTTGTATTTCTTTAGAAGGCATCTTATTTTGTAAATTTTCATCGATACAGTTATTCCCTGAATTAGGAACAATTTTGTTCATTTCATTATTATTCTCACTAGTACTTTCATGGTCCTGTTGAGTCCTGATATCTGTATCTGCTTCTTTTGCTTGTATTTCAGTGACAGAATTGATGAAATCATTCGTAGCTCTTGGTGATTCAGTTAGATCAGCAGAAATTGTACTCAACTTCTTATCCGAGTCAAAAGAACTTGCATTCTTGGCATTGACATCATCTACCACTTCAACATTTTGTTCAAAATCATCATTTGGCACAGAGATAGGATCTTTTTCATTTTTTCCTGGAACCTCTGAAATATTTTCGACATAATTGGTTTCTCCCACTAATGATTCCACAGCAGTTTTTATGTCCTCATTTTGGGTTCGAACAACTTCATTTTCCTCTTTATCATCGATTGTTTCACTTTCTAAATCTGGCTCGGAAGGAATTGTGAAATCAAATGGGTACTGTTCATAGTTTACCTTTACTTGCATGTTGAAGTATGTATCATCCAAAGTGTCCGTTTTTGAGCCATAAGATGTCCCATTTTCATTTAGACCAGAATTTTTCTTGTACTCACTCCCTAAATTATTGCTACTGACTTCACCAGATACATTTTTATCTTCTTCCATGTACTGCTTTTGACGTAATGAATTTTTATGTGGCTTTGGTTCAATGTTGGTTTTCGATTTTATATTTGTATTCATAAAAATTGGTTTTTTGAAGGTAGCAAAAGAGGAGCTTCTTTTTCTAGGAAGCAAAGGTGAACTTTCCTTGTTTTCAACGTTTTCAAATTTCTTCAAGACTTGTTTTATATCTACTTTGCTAACAGCGTCCAAGTCAACCGAAGTTCGAGGTTTATTAAAATGAATTTCAGTTTTAGATCTTGCCAAGGAAGGTTTTTTCCTATGTTTCTGTACGTATTCAGCAGTATCTGTATATTCACCATTTTTTTTGGAAGGATCTTCATCGGAAGCGTAATCCAAACTTTCGAACTTCCTGAGAACATTCTTTATGTTAACTTTTTTAATTGCATCTAAGTCTAAAGAAGTTCGATGTTTCGACAAATGATTGTCTACATCTGCTCTGGCCCAGCTGAATTTCCTGGGGGGCACCTGGTCTTCTGTTTCAGAGTTTTTACCTGCGAGTAGTTCATCGAAGTATTTTATGTTATTTTTCGCTAGTTTGCTGATGGGAACGGAACTCTTTTCAGTTTTCAAAACCTTTTCTAAGTTTTCATATTTATCACAATCATCTTTCAATACACCAGGAACTTTGTTATTCGCTTCTTGATGATCCACTTCTTCCATCCATTGCAACAGTTTTTCAATTTTAACATCCTTTTCTTTCATGACGGAATGTTCAAACACATCTTCATACGTTTCCATTTCTAAGGCTTCCAGTAAATCATCAATACTATCACTTTTTTTCTCTTCGTTCTCTTCACAGTAATAGAGATTTTTGAATCTATCAGGATCAATCGGTTTCATGAGTTCCTCCTCATCTTTTAATAATTGTTCGATATAATCATCTGTATTTTTGAGATCTTCTTCTTCGGGTTCAAAATTGAAAGAAAAATTACTGTTTAGGGAACTGCTTTTGAAATAAGACCGATCTGAAATTTTGGGTCTGGGAATATTCCTAGCTGTATTAGATCTGCGCAGGGTTGTTTTTGGGGGAGATCCGAAATATTTCTTTGCTTTCTCATCCATATTTTTGTTAACAGCTACTTTGGGTTTCCCCACTTCTTTCGGTAAATTAATTTTGCTGGGGGTTCTTTTTATCACAAGAAGAGGCTCGGGTTCTTCCGATTGAAACTTGGAAACGAAAGCACTGCCGAAAAATTTTTTGCTCATTTTTATGGAGGGACTAACACTGTTGTCTTCACAGGAAACTTCACAGTTTGTGACTTCGGGGGACACTTCGTTATTTGGGAGGGATTCACTTGTGTTAAGCGTACGCGGAATTTGTTTATTATTTTCGTCAATAATGCAATCGAAATTATCTACTTTTTTGTCCACTGTTCTTTCAATCACAGTAGCGTTCGAATTGGTTTCACTTCTGGAAATAGTCGCACTATCGTCTGCGGAGTCAATGGGAGAATGGGTAATTGCTGCGTTTACCTCATTTTTCGAGATAACATTGTTGCAGTTTATATCGAAATTGTCCTCCAAGGCGCTATCGAAATCGGTCGAGTTTATTGAGTTACTAGAGGAATTTTGAGAAAATCGGGGTTCTGAACAGTGTGTTTCAGTACTTTCACTATTAGACGTAATTATATTATCGGAGGTTTTTATGTTACACTTCACCTCTGTGTCGGTGCCAGTGTCCGCTAGTATTATCGGCGGTTCGAGACGAACTTCTTGCAATCGCAGTTCCCTGGCCCTGATTTCTTCCTCTCCCTCCGTTGCCGTGTCAGACTCATCATCTGCAACAGAAAAAACTTTGTTTTGGAATTTTTATCCCATGTTGTTATTGCACAATATGTTTATTAACCCACATAATATTCGGAACCGATTGAACATATTGAATTATTATTCTTATTCTCGATATTTATTTGCATTTTTTATTTAAAAAAATGTGTGCTTTCGTTATACAGGATGGGCCAAATTGGACACTTTTGAATGGACCTCTTTTCAAGTTAGATAGTGAAAACCGCATATCGATATCTACCATAACTTCAGAGTTTTCGAAAAGATAGTTGGCGTTCGATGAATAATTTTTCCACAATCGCGTTTGAAATTTTTACAGAAATGTTTAGAAAAAATCTGAATCGATTATAGATAGTTTTCACCATTGAATTTGTCACGAAAATTTACCTCCAAACACCCCTAGACATCAGTTTTCGTCCTTAGCTTAAGAATAGGACTTTTAATTTAATGTGGACGTTCAATGTAGTGTTTTTATTTCAAGTTGCATTTGAAAATAGTTTCACTTTGAGAACTAAAATGTTGTGGGTGAACTCAGATAGGATTGGAGTTCTTAATGAAATATTTGAAATCGATTTCATTTCGAAAGTTCAATTATTTCTTTCAAAAATAGAAGAAAATAAGCGGAATCATGCTTCTGTTTTATTTCAAACGAAAGACCGATGAAAATAGATCAACTTCCGAATAAAAGTGAATCTACAAATAATTTCGTTCAGAAAAACAACTTGAAACACGGAATTGGCAGAGAATGGCCAAACTCAAATACACTGCGCAAAAAAATTAACGCACATTATGGAAATCTCAAATTTATTCTACAACTGAAGGTGTTCTCAATGATAATTATTTTTTTCAGAATTATGCATGCATGTGTTATCCACTTTCAACGTTTTTCTTCAATACCGATGTTTTCTCCCAGCAGGAATAAAAAAAGATGATATTATCAGATTTTGAATGTATTGGCTACATTCGAAAATCAGTTGTTCTCGATCAATTCTAGTGATCAAAATTTTTATTTCGTTTGATTTTCTACACTCGATCGCTATGCAACGCGAAACACGCAATTTGACCCAAGAGGAATGTGCCCAAGCGGTAGTTTTGCGAGAAGAAGGGTGGACATACACAAGAATTGCAGAAAGGTTTGGAGTTTCCCATACAAGTGTGTCCAGAATGTTGCAGCGATTCAGGGAGACAGGTATGAATGTCCGAAGACCAGGACAGGTTAGACCACGGGTAACAACTGCCATTCAAGAACGTTACTTGAGAGTTTCTTCGTTGAGACAACGGTTTGCAACCGCTCGCCTCCTTCAAAATCAGCTTGAGCAAACTCATGAGGTGCAAATTAGCACACAGACAATAAGAAATCGCCTCAGAGAATATGATTTAAGGCCTCGTGTCGCGGCAAGAGGCCCAGCTCTTACCCCAGCCCATCGAAGGGCGCGTTTGGATTTTGCGAAAGAGCATATCCATTGGGAAGAGGCCGATTGGGAAAGAGTTCTCTTCACAGATGAGTCTAGATTCTGCCTCTACCATTGTGATCGACGTTCCCTTGTATACAGACGTCCACATGAAAGATATGCTCAGTGCAATTTCCAGAATACTACTGGTTTCGGGGGAGGATCGATTATGGTATGGGGTGGAATATCTCTGACTGCTCGCACAGACCTAGTGGTCGTTGATAATGGAGCTATGAATTCTGATAAGTATATAAGGAACATTCTTGAAGAGCATGTAGTGCCATTTGCCCCCATACATTGGTGAAAACTTCATTTTTATGGACGATAATGCCAGACCCCATCGTGCGCGCATCGTTCAGGAGTACCTTGAAGAGGTTGAAGTCTCTCGAATGGAATGGCCAGTAAGAAGTCCAGATCTCAATCCGATTGAGCAGGTTTGGGACAACCTCAATAGAAGACTGAGAAGTTCAGAAAATAATCCAGCTACTATTAATGACTTAGGAATCCAACTCGGAGAAATCTGAGAAGGATTAGATCAGAACATTTTAAGATCACTCATTTTGAGTATGAACCGTCGTTGCCGAGCTGTTATTAACGCAAGGGGTGGAAATACCAAGTATTAAATCACTCATCAGCATTTCAGTATTTTGAAAATTGTTCATTTCTCTTCTTTCACATAAGATTCGGTGAAATCCTGAATTTTTCTTCCATTTAATGTGTCTTGTTTCGTTCAAAACCTTCCCGAGAGAACATAAAAAATAAGTTATAAAGTCAATGTAGAACTTTCATTAAAATTGAGATTTTGCGCAGTGTATATGGCGGGAAGAAGTTCCTGCTTTACCCACATATTCACTAATTTCATAGTGCAGCGAGTTTCGGATGGAGAACGCCATTGTACATTTCATTCATAAGGTAAGGATAGGGATATTCATAGAACTTACATTATCACTATAAGTTCTATGAATATCCCTATCCTTAGCTGTACCTGTATGAAATGTACAATAGCGCTCTCCATCCATAGAACTTCTATGGAGATATTCCATAAAATGCACGGTGGCGCCTTTATCGGATTAGTTTTCCTACTCGCTCAGAACGGCGACCTTAAAACCCGGTAGTTCCTCAGACCATAGTATAAGGGTAGTTCTCAGCAATGATTTACAGCTTCCTCTAATAGATATTTCACCAAAAAATCGATATGGCAACCACATTTGCTTGAAATCACTTCAGGATAACAAATCACAATTAAACACTCACCATCAGTGCTATTCTCATAATAACTTGACGAATCCGAGCTTCCGTAAGGTTCAGAATCTGATTTATCCTGTTTGGAATAATGCCTCTTGCTCATTCTCTCTGCCCACTTCAGCGTTCCTTCCTTCGTAGCGGGTTCTTCCATCGCTTCCTCATAAGCCTCTTCATCATCGCTGTCCGTATCACTGAAACCATTTCATCATAATCCCACTCTCACATTCCTAACCTCATTCTTACTCCTACCTGTAACTTGACGAATCGTCTTCGTCGTCACTACTTCCGATCTCAGCGGTTGAAGCCCCGAAGTTCCTGTCAGTCCACTCATCTTCGTCCATCTGACTTACCGAATCTTCCAGATCTGAAGAACCGCGACTCAAATTTGCAAACTCAGCCCTTTCTGGTGTACGAACTGAAGACAAAAATGCTGGTGAATTCAAATTTAGTAGAATTGGGAAATAATTACCCCTGTCTAAAAGATCTACTCCAGAAACACCAATTAATTTTTTCGGTGTAGCTTTCGTTTCTTTATGGGACGGCTTTCTCGCCACTTTCGTTGTAGTGGGGGCTTTACCTTGCATACCATAATGGTGTAGACAGAAGAACTTGTGGCCATAAATACCATCTTTGTCGAATGCGTACGAACCCAGTCTAAGTTGAGCCTTGCAATACTGACATCTGGAAAATCAAAGTGTTAATTCGACATTTGAAGATGAAATCAATATTCAAATGGTAGATTCATACTTGAAACAGCCATGGTGGAAAAATCTGCCTTCTGCAGAAAGTCTCTCCATAAGATAAACCCTCTTGTTGCAAAAATGGCAAAATTCTGAGCCACTGTAAGATGGTATTATAACAGGTTTGTCAACCTAGAAAAATGCTCAGTTCGATTTTTTTCAAACAAAAATAAACGTTGTTCTTACAACTTTGGGTACTACAGGTTCTGGGGGCTCAGGTATTTTGCTCGTTAATTTTTCTGTTATACTTGCTACTTTATTTTGGCCAAGATCTCTATTTGTTCCTTCCTTCAACTTGAGCTCCAAGTGTTTCAAATTCTTGTCGATATTCGCATATTTTGCTGAAATATAGAATCTTATATACCAATATGCGGAAATAAAACCGAATAATGTGAAGATTATAGATATTAATGTCGATGACTAGAGTTAAAATGATATTTGTACCAAGTACTGCTTGTAACTTTTAGTTTACCTTCTGCGCTGTCTTGTCGATCAAGTTTTTCCAACTTGGTTTGCCTAGCCACAAATTGCTCACGACTCCATTTCGGCACTTTTTCTTTATCCCTCACTATTGGCTTGCCTAATTTGTTTTCTTTTATCTTCTTTTCAATCTCCTTTATATTCCAATCAGACGTTTCTATTTTACCTATCTTCCTCAAGAGATCCTTTGGTTTCTTTTCCACCAACTGTCTACTCTGCCATCCCTCTTCTATAGACTTTATTTTGGAAGCAAAATCGTCATCTGTATTTGTACGAATGAGGGAAGGAAGTTTTGTATCGTATTCCTGTCGAAAATACGAATTTCAACGATAAGCTAAATCAAGGCGAAGGTTATAAGGAATATGAAATATTTTATATAATGAGTTAAACTTTTTTTTTATTAAACATTTTAAAATTCAATCTGAACAACAACACTGAAAACAGCACTTTTAATTAAATGTTTTTTATTCCAAACTTACTGCAGGCATCAAAGAAAGAAATTCGTAATTTGAACAGCTTTTAGATGAAAATCTATTTGTATATTCAGTCAGGGAACGCTACTACACTGCGCAAAAAAATTAACGCACATTATGGAAATCTCAAATTTATTCTACTACTGAAGGTGTTCTCAATGATAATTATTTTTATCAGAATTATGCATGCATATGTCCACTTTCAACGTTTTTCTTCAATACAGATGTTTTCTCCCAGCAGGAATAAAAGAAGATGATATTATCAGATTTTGAATGTATTGGCTCAATTCTAAAATCAGTTGTTCTCGATCAATTCTAGTGATCAATAGTTTTTCTTTCGTTTGATTTTCTACACTCGATCGCTATGCAACGCGAAACACGTAATTTGACCCAAGAGGAATGTGCCCAAGCGGTAGTTTTGCGAGAAGAAGGGTGGACATACACAAGAATTGCAGAAAGGTTTGGAGTTTCCCATACAAGTGTGTCCAGAAGGTTGCAGCGATTCAGGGAGACAGGTATGAATGCCCGAAGACCAGGACAGGGTAGACCACGGGTAACAACTGCCATTCAAGAACGTTACTTGAGAGTTTCTTCGTTGAGACAACGGTTTGCGAACACTCGCCTCCTTCAAAATCAGCCTGAGCAAACTAATGAGGTGCAAATTAGCACTAAGACAATAAGAAATCGCCTCAGAGAATATGATTTAAGGCCTCGTGTCGCGGCAAGAGGCCCAGCTCTTACCCCAGGCCATCGAAGGGCGCGTTTGGATTTTGCGAGAGAGCATATCCATTGGGAAGAGGCCGATTGTGAAAGAGTTCTCTTCACAGATGAGTCTAGATTCTGCCTCTACCATTGTGATCGACGTTCCCTTGTATACAGACGTCCACATGAAAGATATGCTCAGTGCAATTTCCTGAATACTACTGGTTTCGGGGGAGGATCGATTATGGTATGGGGTGGAATATCTTTGACTGCTCGCACAGACCTAGTGGTCGTTGATAATGGAGCTATGAATGCTGATAAGTATATAAGGAACATTCTTGAAGAGCATGTAGTGCCATTTGCCCAATACATGGCTGAGAAGTTCAGAAAATCATCCAGCTACTCTTAAGGACTTAGGAATCCAACTCGGAGAAATCTGGGAAGGATTAGATCAGAACATTTTAAGATCACTCATTTTGAGTAGAACCGTCGTTGCCGAGCTGTAATTAACGCAAGGGGTGGAAATACCAAGTATTAAATCACTTATCAGCATTTCAATAATTTGAAAAATGTTCATTTCTCTTCTTTTACATAAGATTCGGTGAAATCCTGAATTTTTCTTCCATTTAATGTGTTTTGTTTCGTTCAAAACCTTCCCGAGAGAACATAAAAAATAAGTTATAAAGTCAATGTAGAGTTAACTTTCATTAAAATTGAGATTTTCAGAATGTGCGTTAATTTTTTTGCGCAGTGTACATCAGTTATTTCACAATGAAAACAAGAATCTCTTCAATATTATCTTCAAATGTGAGTTAAAAAGTAATTCAAACAAACGTAAAACTCAAAACAAAAATTAAACACTACCAGTAGTATAAACCATCGAAATACAAAAGTACAAATCCTCCAAGCCGATCCAATGGAATGCTGTTAGTATAATCAAGCAAAAATGTATCACACTGATGTAAGATTAAAATTCCAACTTCACAACTTCACAAACCAGCACACATTCTTACGGGTATATAGGTGAATTTTTTCTCTAAATCTTTGACACGATCTTCGAAATTTCTCGCAGTCTGTCTGTACACAAAAATTGAATAATCTTCAAATGGGGTATCAGACTTTGCGTTTGCGGCCAGCATCTGCATGCTTTTTATGAAGTGTTCGGCGTTACGCTTTCGCTGTTGCTGCCTTTTTGATAATTTACTACTCTTTGAGCTATTTCCTTCCTCGAACTGTTTATGTATTTCTGCCTTTATGAGAAAAGAACTGAGGATTAATGATATATCAATGAAGGATATAAGTTTCAAACAGATTTAGAGACTTAAGGGCATGAACTATACGCTTCCTTAGTCATGACTTCTTAACCTCCAAATGTGCACAAGCACAAGGGAGGGAATGTCTCCCCCCTTATATTACATCAAGTTCAATTACATATTGAATAAGTGTCCGCATTTATTTTATTAAAATTGAAACAGCAATCAAGTATAAAGAGTATACACCAGTGAAAACATTTATTGTAAAAACTACAAAGACTCTCTTGAAAACAAATGATTCAATAAATATATAAAACCGCTTGTGCCATACCCATATCGCTCTGAATTTACGAATACATCCATTACGAATAGGGTCAGTGTTACAACACTACTTTCAATGACACCACGCATAAATGTTCTGAACACCTGAAAAAATTTCAACAACTTCAATATTCGAAATCAAAGGAAAGTTTGCCCCAGATCTGAAAAATCTTCTTTCTGCCTTTTATAGTGTGGCGACCGAAAAGAAAGACCCCCAATATGCAGACTATAAAACACTTGACTTACAAGCATTCAAAAACTGATATCTTATTTCAGTTTTTAGCCAAATATACTTGATATACATCCAAATATTTTTTATCATTTTTAATTCATTCCTTTTGCGTTTTTCGAAGTGGTAAAATTGATTAAATTCATAAGGGATGCTGAAGAATGTCCAATATCAGCATTTTTGCGAAGTGATTCGAAATATCATGATATCCAACCAAGACGAAAATATTTTTTCAGAAAAATCTGAATTGAATAATTAAAATGTAACAATAATTTGGAAAAGGGGGTTAATTAATGAAAAGCTTTTCAGTTTTATGCTAAGATCTTTATAAATTTCGAAAATCAAAACAAAATAATCATAAATCCATAATGAGTTCTAAAAACATGAGTGTTTAGTCTTGCAAAAATGTAAATTTCCCATACATGAACTGATGTGTTATAAGGCTTAGTGGTGATGAATTGATGAAACCTAAATATTCTGGGAGACTCTTCAGAAGAAATATCTACATAACTTATCACACATCTGCACTCACCACATTTCCAGTTTTATCCAGGGTTCTTCTCTTTCTTGTTTTCCTTTCAATATTCGCACTTTTATTAGACAATATACCTTCGATGTGTCTCTTATGCCTACTGGATGGTCTCGATGCTACATTAGGAGTTATTACAGCACTTGGGTCTTTCAGAAGCGTTTTGAAGCTCGTGACAGTGTTTTTACTCTCAGGAAGTTCCTAGAATCACATTCAGACGAATTATCATTTTCATAAAATCATGAGAATGATAAAAATATTTGCTAATCGACATTTATTCTCTGAACTAACAATAAAAAGTGTAATTGTGTAAAACTCTATTTGAAAAAGGGATAATTTTTCAAATTTAATGTTGGAAAATAGAGATTCAAATATCAATACTTCTCACAAGTAAATTAGGGGGCAGTATCACCTTTTGAATCGTGGTAAATCTCCATTCAAAAGTGGTCTCTTTATTTCACGTGTAAGTATCCTAATTTACGACGTAGAGACTTGATTTTTTTTTAAATTAAAGTTGAAGAACGTCCCGAGGGCAAATAGTTTACTTCTTTTCGATTTAATTAGTTTTCAATTAAAAAAAAAACAGGGTAATCGTTAGATCTGGGGTTATTTAATATGTTTTTCGTTTTTCATGAGAACAAGCTATATTTTTGAAATAATAATCATGAAAATTTTTGTAGATATAGAAGATTAAATTGCCGAGGGCAAATAGTTGCGATTTTTTCGATTTAATTAGTTTTTCAATTAAAAAAAACTTCAGCGTTTCGGAAACTACACTTAATGATTTTTTTCTGACGGTTATTCATCATTTTTTGGAAAAAATCGCAACTATTTGCCCTCGGCAATTTAATCTTCTATAAACTACAAAAATTTTCATGATTATTATTTCAAAACTATAGCTTGTACTCATGAAAAACGAAAAACATATTCAATAACCCCAGATCTAATGATTACCCTGTTTTTTTAATTGAAAAACTAATTAAATCGAAAAAAAGAAAACTATTTGCCCTCGGGACGTTCTTCAACTTTAATTAAAAAAAAAATCAAGTCTCTACGTCGTGAATTAGGGTACTTACTTGTGAAATAAAGAGACCACTTTTGAATGGAGATTTACCACGATTCAAAAGGTGATATTGCCCCTTAATGACAATGTAAGAATACTGAAAAGGTACCTGTGTGAGTTTAAAACAAATAAATGATTAAATATGAATTATAGCTGATTAAGTGATTCCAAAACTTATTCATCTCAATTGGTAATGTTAAATTGAAGTCATGATTAAAATAAAGTTAGATAAAATTAGTGGATTAGTACTTCACTAAACAAAACTACGGAAAAACAATTTATTTTAAAAGATGGTCGATTCACCAAAGATTTATACAAATCTGATAATCTTCAAGGAATTGTGCGTTATCTTTGCAAAGAGATTTATTTCAGCGAATATTCTTCATTTCAGTAGGGACAAAAGAGGCAATATATCGAGAAATCGAGTTGAATAAAGATGGCCAACAAAGAAAATAAGATCAAATTGAAAATAAGACCTACTGACTCTTGGCCTTCCATTATAACAGAAAAAGGAGCTGGAGTTTCTAATTTAGCTTCGTTTGGAAACAGGGAGAAGTGGGGAAATTTTCCTAACGTTTTAAACATTTGGTTGTAAGCTAGGAGTTTCAGTTTATTCGGGAACTTCTCCTGCTCGGCGGAATCGTCTTCTTTCAAATTAGATAATTCTCCAAGAATGAGCTTCTTTTCTTTCCCCAAACTTTTCTTTTCCAAGCACTTCGTTATGGAAGTGATATCTGAGAAACCTTCCTCAATGTTCGTTTCAATCGGTTCTGGTTTTTTATGCGCAACTTCAGCACTCTCACTTTCTTCTTCGAAATCGTTACTTTCGATCCAGTTAGAAACTCTGCTAAAAACTTGTTCAGGGCCTATACTTTCTCTTTCTTCTGCATCACACATGATAGGGTTCGACGAAAATTTTATGTGAACGTTCTTCGGAATTAGACATTAGCCTTTGACGCCTCTGTCATCAATTTTTTCCGTTCTTATCAGATTCGAAGGGTAGGATGTTTTTGCTGGGAAAGGAAAAATGGGATTACACAGTCGAATTTTGGATTTGAAAGTTCGGGTATAAATTGCTGAAATAATGACAGGATGCGGAAAAATACGAATTCGAGCGTGAACCACAGAGCGAGGATGTTGTTTCCATGAATTTCACTATAGATGCATCTATATTTCACTTTAAATAGACAATTGGAGTAAATCAGAAATAGCTAGAGTCTTGAAATTTTCCGGGCGCATTCGAAGACTAAATACTAAATTTCGAAGGATTTCCTTTTTGACATTGTATTTCTCCAATATTTCAAAAACTACTTATCCAATCTTGTTAACATTTGGTATCGAGCTTCAAAATATACAGGCAAGAACACCAAGGTCTCTTTAGTCTGGGTTCCAGAAATCAAAGGAAACGAAAAGGCCTACACACTAGCCAGAAAGGAAGCACAAACGCCACTTACTGGGCCCAGAACCTATCGGTGGTATAAGCAAATGCACTTAGAAAAGAGAGTTTTTGGAGAAGGAAAAAGAAAGTTCCTTTGGGATTTTGGATCTGTAAGAACCAAGGATTATTTGGATCTCAATAAGAATAAGATACTCCTCATAGGACATTGAGGCCTTAGGAAGCATATGATGAGAATGGGCTTGGAGGGCGAGCTGTAGATATCGCAGTTGTGAAAGCTCCTCTGATGGGGGCACAATAGATCAGCAGTGGAATGAATGTAACCTCCTTCAAACAATAAACTAGTACCCTCATATTAAAAGTTTCATATGATTCCTTCTGATCATAAATAACTTCGTATCTCATAATTCAGATCACATTATTTCAAGTTGTCTGGTTATCTAGCCTTTGTGGACTACAACCATTATTTTGTGCTGAACTGTGCACATTTTTTTTTATCCTCCAAATGTATATATTTTCCACAAGAGTTCAGGATTTATGAAAATATTTCTATTTTCTGTTTACTGCTTGCTCCGCTATTATTTTAGTGTCATTGGTGTCCTTCAGCTACAGATGTCTATAGTTTTTCTCATTAAATTTCTGTTACAGTCCCATACTTCCCAAGAATTGTTAGTAGAGAAAGATCTCCTTTCTTATGTGCTGTTATTGTTGAATATAAAGATAGAAAAAGATTGTTAGTATTGCCACACATCATTGAAAACGCATAATCAAATTACCCTTTTGAAAGATGACCCTTTGCCCATGCTTCACATGATGAAGTTGTGAACGAATGGAAAAAATATCCAACAGAAAATTATCGTTGAGACACAAAAATCATCACATTTTGTTTAATATCTCTTCCACATATTTGACTGTACAAAATGAATAGATAAAGAATTGAAAAGATGGTTTTCTGGAGAGAATTAACAATAGGAATATAAGTTAATGGCAATTCTGAAACAAATAATGCATTTACCAAACCTAATGAATAAAATTACAGTTTTTATGATGTTCTTAAAGAGGGATAATTTTCTTACCTTCCAAACGGTAAAAATCAAATTAAAAGAATTCTTAAATGATAAAAACTGCAAATTTTAGTCGTCACAAGTTGAATTTTCATGTAAAATTAATTTTATTAATAAGTTGCCAAAAAATAATGTTTATGAAATCATTCCTTCTGGGTTCAACACTTCTAATGCAACTGAATGTATTGTTCTCAACATTAAAACAGAGATGGGCATTATAGTTGGCTGAATACTGAAGAAACTGGGATTTTGATCAACTTCTGAAGAGATTAACTATTATTTACAAAATTTAAGGTTTTACCAGTCATGATAAGAGTCGTTCTGGATGGCTCGAAAAATGGTGCAAATCTTCTATTATTTTCCATTATCTCAATGAAAAATAATTCTCTTGACACATCATCGAAGTTGCCGCAAGAATTGAATTCTATTTCACGAACATCAAATTGATTCTCCACTGACTTATCCTTGAGAAAACACTTCTTTTTCACCATTTTACTTCTCAATTTGAATGAAAAATTTTCGGAGAATTGTGTCACTACTTTTCTCGGTTTATCAGTGAAATTATTCCTTTTTGTCGACGCTTTCATCGTTTCTAGTTGATTCGGAGTTTCCAAACACACTGAAGACGGATGATCTATAGATGCAGCGATTTCTTCAAGTTCTCGCTTTTGCAATTCTAATTGCTTTGGGATTATCTCACTCTCAGAACCACATTCCGAAGGCTTTGTGGATAAGAAATATGGGTACAGCTTGAATAGACTCTCATCACTTGGGGAATTTGTTTTCAGAGTACTAGTCGAGAATTTCATTACTAAATTATTTTTGCTTTCCGATAGATTTCTCTTCGATTTATCACTAGGATCAATGAAGGAACTTGTGGAAAGTGAATTGGATTTCAGGGATTGTTTCGGCATGGCAAAATTTGAAAGCGTCCATATATTTCGCTGCAAGAAAAGTTTCATAAAACTGAGTTAAAACATCCAAGTCACAACTTATTCCAACTTCTAATTTTTACAAAACAAACATGATTAAACTCACTTTCTCCCATATTCTGATATAAAGAAACGAGTGTTGGATCTTAATTGAACAAAAATAAGTGTTAACGCCGGAATCGCTCGTTCTGGAACAAAGCCAAGGAAGAAGAAGAAATTCCACCCGACCAGTCTATGCACGCCTTCAGAGGGTTAGAATGGTACCTGAGAAGAGGCACTACGGTCATCGTCGTTTGTGTGGCATTATCGTTGTCGTTCGAGTTGGGGCAGTACCTATCGCCCAACAGAAGTAACCTGCCCTTGAGACCACATGCTCTCAAGGCAGTTCCATAGTATTCGTTTCGTATCGTCAATCGTCATTATCGTTTTTTGTTGTACAACACAGTGTAAATATATGAACAATATATAGTATTAAAAATTGCCCGTGTCTGATTTAAAAGGCAAAGGTTCTTAACATTTGGGTTAAGTTTTTACAATAAGAAACTGCAAAACATTTATTCCTCCATTAACAAAGTATATAAAAATCCGTAATCTCAAACAAAGTTAAACCGTCATAGAATTAAAAACACGTTTAAAAAAAGAACAAGGTTAGTACGTTTACAATAATTCATTCCACCACCGTATTTTAACATTCCGAGTAAATGGTTAAATGAAGCTTGTTAAAGTCTACTGGTTTTGATAATTTCGGGTAAATCAGTTATTTCTTCTCGATTTTTTTAGTCTGAGGACTGATCGTACCCCTTTCGAAACATTTCTGAAGAATCTTACCAGTTTCGGGTGCTTGACGTGGGGAATTTCAGTTCTGAACACATCGTATATTTGGGTGAGGTATGCTGTGAGTGCTAGGTTATCGTGGGTAGAAGTTATTTCTTGGCCAGTCATAATTGGTGGAATACCTGAGAAAAACAAACTCTGCTTTAATGCACTGCTAGAGGTTAGTGAGAAATTAGGTTAACACACTTGTCACTTATGCTATTTGCCCTTCAAGGTTAGGTAAGGTTTAGGTAACCTGATCAAAGGCGTTCTTTCTGTGAAATAAAGGGTAATTTCAAAGTGTGGCTGTGTGTATCTAGTTTTGGTTTGGTTTTACTCACCTATGTCTTTTTCAAGGACGTCAATGGCTAACTGATTATTGATAGATGCTTCGTTGTTAACTAGACTAGAATAATTGACCAGATCAGGTCGGTAGTGATTGACGATTGCACAAAGTACTTTTCCCGAATGGAAAATCGAAGATAGATCCGTAATTTCGATACTAGGATGACTTTTCACTTGTTTCTTCACCCATTCTATCAGAATTTCACTATCTACAATTTCTATAAAAAAACAAAACTCAGATAAGAACAATCTGTGTTTTAATTTTCATCTCTCACCTCTTCTTCGTTTCCTAGAGATATTTGTTATATTTTCTAAGTTTCTTCCCATTTTCTCAACGTTCTGAATGTCGTCTGTATCATACAAGCCGACTAATTGATGAGGAGATACCGTAGCTCTATTCAGGTTTGGGTATCGAGTGACAGGGTCTAAAGTATACGATTTCCAGTCCTTATTCAAATTATCCGGAGTAGTTTGAGCCAGCAGCCTGTATATTGATTCTCTCTCCGCAAGCACCTCCAAGGGACTGGCCTTTCCTAAACTCCACGACCTACAAAAGACATGCATTGCAACATTTCGCAGATAATTATATCAATTTGAAGCATTCACCTTATTGCCCATGCAGCATCCAAAGACGACAAGAATCCTCTAGCACAACCGGATCCAGTAGGCCAAAAGGGCTCCAATAAACTGTCACCCACTAAGATCGTAAGAAGTTGATAACCGTTTCTCTCCAACACCTTGGATGCGTTCTCCGCAGCATACATAGACGTGAAATCGAACATAGCTACATCTGGTTGACCGTAGTGATTAACTGCAAATTCCATGTTCGACATTTGATAATTTGTGCTAAAGTCCGCTGCTTCTCTGGCGTAATTCAAGAGAGCCTCCCTGTTCACATTGTCTGGAGCTAGCAGTCTTTCTGTATCAGCCAAGTCCTGGAAAAAACTTTCAAGATGACGAAGTATCTTTTAAAACACCGAGTACAATTGTAAATACAGATTGCATACACTGTTACATGTTTCATTTCGTATCCATATCTTGTAGTTGCATATACAGGGTGAGTCTTTGACTTGTACATATATTTTAACTATAGATTCCTCCCATCAAAAGAAACACTTTTTTCCCATACCATTTTTCAAAATTCGGTTTCGTTTAGAAGATACAGGGTGTCAAAAATCCATTAAATTAACACTATTCTTTCGATATATTCGGAACCGATATTTCGAATGAACTGAATTTTGGTTTATTGTCTACTCTATTCATGGTGCATATTCCTCAATTGAAACTCATTTCATATTTCTCCTGGTAAAAAAGTTACAGTATAGTCGACTTATAAATTCACGCAAAAATACTATGAAACCACTTGAAAAAGATGAACGGTTCACGTTTTCGAAAGAATTAATTATTTTAGAAAACAAAAGTATTCTTATATTTTTTCAATAAAACGCGTCGTTCTCAAGTTATTCCTAATTGTATAAGATTGAATTAGAGGAAAAAATCATGAATTTCAAGAATGATCTGAATGCTGTCCTGAGTTAAATCTCATCGAATATAATTTTTTTCTCTGGTCTCTCAACAAGTTACCAACGTTGTCAGAATGTTTATCAACTTTGTCAAGACTAAAATCTCTATAATGAAAAAACGTTTGATGTAGAGATATGTAATAATAAAATTCCACATTCGTGGGACATAAAATTGAATTCTAAGAAGCCTGAAATTATACATTTTATAGGCAGTTTCTATTTAAAATTCATTGTTACCGGTCCTTCAGCAAAATATCTATCGAAACAATATAACTCGATACCAGAACGACACTACTATTACATCAATTCACTGAAAGTCATTTACATAATCATCACCTGTTTGCTTCATTCTCTGTAAATAAATAAAGAGTGTACTTCGTCTATGGGATCACTGACTAAAGTTTTAGGTTGGACTGGTTGGAGCACAGAACAACGGTCTTGCGTCACGGCTACAATGGCTACATTTACGGCCTTCTGAAGGGAACGTAGCGCTATATTGGCGAGAATCAGAACAACTCTTTTGGCATTTTCAAAGAGCAACGCCTAGACGCCTTTAGCGATTGTGATAGTTCATCCGCTAACGATAGGGAACGTACTGCTTTCTTGAGTTCGCATTGTTTGAAGAGAAAATCGGCAATCTGGCACCGTCTTCTCTGGAGTTCTGTGGGTGAATTGAATGTCACAGAGGATGGATATGGTTAGGTCATTGACACCGAAACATATGACTTTGGTTAATGGAGTAGGATAGGTTAGTGAGAAACCAATTTTTATGAGATCGTTTTAGAATATCGAGGAAAGATGAACAAATTATTAGTGTCTATAAACTAATCTCCAGGACAATCGAAGAAGGAACTCATTTTGGGGTGAGAAATATAGCCGAAATGATCGGACAGAACTAAGTATTTTGTTAGGAAATATCGTGTTTATAACATTCTTATTCAAATAAGGTTAGTGCTTGAGTAGTTTTTAAATGTATCACCCAGAATATCTAATAATCACATCAATTTCAATCGAAAAATATGAACTTTGAAGTGTTTGCAGAGAATAATATCAGGCACATACTTAGCCCGATTGATTTTTTCGAATGGCTATATCTCTTTAACAGAGCCGAATTCGGAAAAATGGAAAATGAAAAAAAGGTTTCCTTTGGCCTCAAGAATCTACAGTTAAAATATATGTACAAGTCAAAGACTCACCCTGTATGTGCCAAATTTAATGTTTCGATGAAGAATTTCCAACTTAATCTCACCTGTAAAATAACTCCTTTCTCTATCAAACTTGGCTTCTTGGCAGTCATGACAAAGTAGTGCGTCTCGTCCTTATAATAAACTATATTCTCCAAGTCGATACCCGTGTCATGGTACAGGTCCTTGAAAAATTTCTGGTTGAAAATGAAAGCCACACCGCTGATTTCTTCCACTCGAGCTTCCGCTTCTGTCTTCTTATTTATAAAATTGGCTGTGATAGCAATGGCCAGTTTACCACGAAATTCTTTCCTCTTGAATCCGGTCAAAGTGTTTCTCTTTCCGTCAGCACCAATTATAACGTCGAATTCGTACTGAGATACTGGATGATTTGATGGTTTCACTTGAGCTCGCCATCCAATTTCTGAAAACAAACAGCTATGTTAAAAAGATGTCCCAATTACAAATAGACGATAAACTTTTTCAACCACACTCAAATTGTCCTTAATGTTTTCGATATTGAAGCAAAATATCTGAATTAAGAAGAGGCACAATCAAAAAATGTTTCTAGCAATTTGATGACAAGAAACCTCTTCTACAGAATTGAAGTAAGATTCAAAACATATAGTTAAATGATTTGTAACTAATAAAAGTAATTATTTGTGTCAAAAAGCCTACATTATCCTTGAAACTAAAAACATATACATTCCAATATAAAACTTACTTTCATCTTGACTGGGTTCGACTAGACCTTCGAAGCTGACTTCTGTGTGGATTTCAACCCCTAATATTAAAGCTACCTTGAGCAGAATGCACTGAAGTTGTCTTATACTAATGTGATCAATAGCTCCCGCACAAAATTTTCCAAAAAATTTCTTAGCACCTAATGCTCTCAAGTCTTCTATTACGAAAGGCCACAGATGAAGTACATTATTCCTCGATAGACGATCCCTCTTCTCCACGACCACCTGAAAAAGATATCATTGTTTCTTCAAATGGCTCAGAATATTAGACATTCAATAATTGGCGACTCTCATCTTCATTGGGAGAACCTCAGAGTAAGCATAGGGGGAGTAACTGCAGTTTTCAAACTTCCCTACATCTATACTCCATTCACTTTTATTTAATCACATAGGAGGTCATGGTTTCGTTTTCAGGAGTTGGTGCCCCTGATGAAAAGCACAGAACATATGATGAAAAGTTAGTGCGCGCACAGAAAATATCGTTGATGACAAAACCATGTTGCCAGTTTCTTTGTTTACATCAAACTATCACATTTTGTTAGGTTTACAAATTGTTCGCAGATTTTTGGTATTTAATCGATATTTGCAGGTGAGTTTTTCGTCGAATATCCAAGATTAACGTATGTTTGTTTTTAGCACCAGTTTGTAGCGTGAGGACGATTTTCAAGACCAGGACGAATATTTACATTTCGAGGTTGAAGGGGTACACGGGAATTTCGTTGAAAAAGCTGTTATTTGGACAGATATCGCAGTAGATGGATCGGATGGAGCCTCGAGAGGTCGATTAGGATGATATTTTTCAGGTTTTCCAAGAAATTTGGCAATATCTGAGCAGATTTGCAAAAGTTAGGTACCTCACTAATGAGGTGGAACTTAGACCTAATTCTTCTATAAGAAACGCCTTTCAAAGGTCGAGATGGTGAAAAATGTATTCTTTAGATGTTGTTTGAACAGACGCAACCGAGTTTTATATCCCAACATTGATTTTAAGAAAGTAATCAACAAAATAAAATTGACATTATTCTAGATTCTTGTAATTACCCATCAATTCATCTTATATCTTTGGGTTGATTTTTTTTAATGAATTCTTGATTAGAATCAACAATTGATGTCGTCAAGTCTTGAACTTTCAGTTCAAGAGGATAATAAACATTAAATCTTCACAAGCATGCATATGAAAATTATGTGAAAGCAATGCAATTTTCTTCCATGGCAAAAATAATATATTTCAACAGTGATCTCTTGTACTTTTCATGCAAATAACTAGAAAAGGAATCCTTTCTATCAATTCATATAAACGTTAATTATTTTCGTCCATCACATCTTTTCCAATTCATTCATTTTCCGAATAAATTCACATTCTGAGAAATACGCTTAGAATGTAGAAAGGGCAACATAGTGTTGACTTGGAACATAAAAATATTTTGAAAAACGTCATAACTTCGATACAGAGTGGAATGTGTCAAATTTCCAAGGCCAGAGTTGTGAATGGAGTATATGTGTTTGCTATTCAACTGTCAGTTCGTTCTTTCATTAGGCAATTCAAACCAACGTGATCAGTACACCAGTGTTAATCTCAAAACGATTTTGAAAGCTCGCTGGATGGCGGTAAATATGAGGAATATTTCATGAGGGAACCAGTGAGAAATGTACACTTCGGTTTCTTATCTTCAATTTTGTCTTGATGTCAGCTGACCAAGTGTCTCTTCGTTTCCTAGTAAGACACTCGATATGACATTTATGGCTTTTTTTTTTAATAAAACGCACTTAATTTAAATAACTCCAGAGAGTGAGATTGACCTAAAATATAAAAAAATGACTGCATCACACAATTTTTCAAGCAAATAAACGATTTCAATAACTATGTGAACTGAGCTTAAAGACTTGTTCGGACTAGGCCAGTATTTTAGTCGAGTGGAGAGTCGATTCGCCCACTGACTACTCTACCACAATATCAAAGACTCTTAAACAGTATAAGGTAGTAGGTACATCATCCTGTGACTCTACTCGACTCGATTGCTGGCCTTCGCACACGGGAAATTACAAAATCATTCGCTACTCGACTAATCTACTGGCCTAGTCCGAACAAGCCCTAACTTCCATTGTTTGACCACCAGTACTAACCTCAAAAACCTTTGACCGATCGTGGGATCGCCTAATTTCAAGATAGATACCGCATAATTTCTAGATTTATTGCAGTTCTAGAAGAAATTGTGTAGTTTGTGGACAAAATCATAGTACTTTAAATTTTGGGGCTATCAAAGAACAAACTCGGTAGAACCTTCACACTTACAACTTTGCATCCCAACAGCTGGGCCTCAATGGCAGTCCTCAAGCCGCAAGGCCCCCCTCCAATCACCAGCACCCTCGTTTTCTCCCCAATTTTACCCTTCCCGTAACATTTGTGATTAGCCCTAGAATCCAACTTTTTCCATATAGCCTTCGCCTTCCAACTGTTCAACATAGCCTTCAGTTTCGGATAGAACAGAGGCAGGTAGGTGGGCTTCATGTGAAGAAGTTCGCACATGGTCCTAAAGTAACCCAGTATGTTCTTCAGGGTGGTAGCATTGATGAACTGTTCGAAGTACTCGAGGGCTTGGGCCTGGTTGATGGGGGTGTCCGCCTTGGAGGTGGTGCTCGTGGTGCGAGCGTCTCCGTGGAACATCGTGAAGGTGATGTTTGTTCAATAGATGTATCTGGAAGAAAAATGAAAGGTTTAACCTGGTGTAAGGATCTATTGAATTTTTCGAAGATGCAAGTTTTCTAAGAATGAATCTTATGTTCCAGTTATATTCTTTGTTCTTCATAAGCATATTTAGGTCCAGAAGCAGTTAATGAAAGAGTTAGTTGGCCCCAGAACTGAAGAAATAAAAGAGTAAACAAACCATGACGGCATCTCTATCTTTATAGATAGATGGAACTCTTAATCGTGTTGAATGCTCGAAATTGAAAGCATAGTTTAATTTGTCGATCTGGTCGAATTAATTCGCCAGGAAAAAACCTACAATTACGATTTACGCATCAAGAAACATAGTGTTTCAAGCATGACTATTAGTAGATATGCATAATAAACACTGGTAAACATATTCGAAATTTAAATTAATTGGTTGAGTTGTAATAATCCCGAAATGATCTGATCTGGACTGTATCAGAATTGCTGGATGGTATAGGCATCATCAACTTCCCCTTAGTCGGGTTGAACTTTCGTCATGACTCCTGAATAATAGCAGTATGAGCTATGAAAAGGGCATCGTTTCACCTTTACGCATTTTCTCATTTGGCAGGATTCATAGCCCAAAGCTGACGAAAAGTTTCGAAGATAAATGCCACAGGCTTCTCTAAATCCAAAGCGCGAACCAACATCTGACAATGCAGCAAGAGGGACGGAAGCTATGACAGTATGAAATAGACAAAAATTAAATTTCACAGGTGAACATCTTTAGTATGCTAGTAAGGGCTATGGAATATTTTTTATTGGATTCAGCGACCTCGAAAACCAACATTTTGATACCAAAGTCAACCATGAACCCCTCATAAAAAAAAGATTTTTTGTGTCCGGTTATGAGGACGTACTTAAGCATTAAATTTACCAGTGGAAAAATCGAATTATCATTATCTGTGTAGAAATTAAGGATTTTAGTTTCCAATACATTTCTGTAACATAAAGTAAATAACTTCAATAATGTGAAGAAGGAAGATGAGGTTCAATGTCTTAATTTTCCTCCTCATTTTTATCTACCTACTTACAAAAAAGGGCGGTTAACAATTATATTTCGACTTGGACTTCTTCATAAGAGTGTCACCAAGCTTCTTAAAACGAGAAATAAAAACTTCATCTGCTTACCTACTACATGATTGGAAAAACGCTGACATTAAATATTTAATCGCTAGTGTTTTGAATATCCCTCCTGATATCAGATAAAAGTACATTATCGAGTGTAAATAGCAAGAGATATGGAATGTATAACTTGTATTGCAGAAGGTGATATAGGCTAGCATCCGGAATTTTATATTTTTCTTGATTTTGAAATAATTATTTTTGGTAAACTTCTAAGACAGAAGTAAGATGCCTAGAATAATGGTGTAGGCACTGATTAGATTTTGTTTCGACCAAATTGAGAATATTAACATTGTTTCGTTCTTTCCACTTCAGGTGGCGCTATTCACAAATTATGACTGATTTTTATGAGTTATTTCAAATATTTGAATTTATTCTGGCGAACGTGGCGTGTTAATGGTTGATAATTTTGTCAAGCAATAATGTGTGCTTATATTCTTGACATCCTGATGTACCTATATTAGTTCTTAGGAAAAGTATAAAAAAATGCCATTCCGCTGTCATGCTTTGGCAAATCAGCTGTTGATACATCAATCAAATTGACAACGGAAAATACACTGAAATAATATTGCGGCGCCGCCACGAAACATTGCTAATATTTTCGATTTGGTCGAACGTCATTCCATTCAAAAATTGACGAGTTCATACATCATTATTCTAGTCATCTTAGACAGAAGTAATGCATCGGTAGTTGGACTCTGTGCATCCAACACATGAAAAAATTTTGCGTAAAGGTCTACACCCATACAAGATCCAACTGGCCTAGAACAGCTTAAATGTGTTTTATTTCAATTTAAAGTTCTATCCCTGCAAAAAAACACCCGATACTACACTGCGCAAAAGAATTAACGCACATTCTGAAAATCTCAATTTTAATGAAAGTTAACTCTACATTGACTTTATAACTTATTTTTTATGTTCTCTCGAGAAGGTTTTGAACGAAACAAGACACTTCAAATCAAGGGCGGATTTATGGGGGGGCGGGGGGTGTACTGGGGGTAACTACCCCCCCCATGAGTATCGAAGACCTTAGAAAAAGGTGGTGCACATAAAATATTTCATACATTTTGTACCTGATTTTATGGTTTTCAATCGTTATTACCCCCCCATGATCGTTATTACCCCTCCAATGAAAAAGAGCTATATCCACCCTTGCATTAAATGGAAGAAAAATTCAGGATTTCACCGAATCTTATGAAGAAGAGAAATGAACAATTTCCAAAATACTGAAATGCTGATAAGTGATTTAATACTTGGCATTTCCACCCCTTGCGTTAATTACAGCTCGGCAACGACGGTTCATACTCAAAATGAGTGATCTTAAAATGTTCTGATCTAATCCTTCCCAGATTTCTCCGAGTTGGATTCCTAAGTCATTAAGAGTAGCTGGATGATTTTCTGAACTTCTCTGCCTTCTATTGAGGTTGTCCCAAACCTGCTCAATCGGATTGAGATCTGGACTTCTTGCTGGCCATTCCATTCGAGAGACTTCAACCTCTTCAAGTTACTCCTGAACGATGCGCGCACGATGGGGTCTGGCATTATCGTCCATAAAAATGAAATTTTCACCAATGTATGGGGCAAATGGCACTACATGCTCTTCAAGAATGTTCCTTATATACTTAACAGCATTCATAGCTCCATTGTCAACGACCACTAGGTCTGTGCGAGCAGTCAAAGATATTCCACCCCATACCCTAATCGATCCTCCCCCGAAACCAGTAGTATTCAGGAAATTGCACTGAGCATATCTTTCATGTGGACGTCTGTATACAAGGAAACGTCGCATACAATGGTAGAGGCAGAATCTAGACTCATCTGTGAAGAGAACTCTTTCCCAATCGGCCTCTTCCCAATGGATATGGTCTCTCGCAAAATCCAAACGCGCCCTTCGATGGGCTGGGGAAAAAGCTGGGCCTCTTGCCGCGACACGAGGCCTTAAATCATATTCTCTGAGGCGATTTCTTATTGTCTGAGTGCTAATTTGCACCTCATGAGTTTGCTCAGGCTGATATTGAAGGAGGCGAGCGGTTGCAAACCGTTGTCTCAACGAAGAAACTCGTAAGTAACGTTCTTGAATGGCAGTTGTTACCCGTGGTCTACCCTGTCCTGGTCTTCGGACATTCATACCTGTCTCCCTGAATCGCTGCAACATTCTGGACACACTTGTATGGGAAACTCCAAACCTTTCTGCAATTCTTGTGTATGTTCACCCTTCTTCTCGCAAAAATACCGCTTGGGCACATTCCTCTTGGGTCAAATTGCGTGTTTCGCGTTGCATAGCGATCGAGTACAACTGATTTTAGAATGGAGCCAATACATTCAAAATCTGATAATATCATCTTTTTTTATTCCTGCTGGGAGAAAACATCTGTATTGAAGAAAAACGTTGAAAGTGGATAACATATGCATGCATAATTCTGATAAAAATAATTATCATTGAGAACACCTTCAGTTGTAGAATAAATTTGAGATTTCCATAATGTGCATTTTTTTTGCGGAGTGTATTTTCTAGTGGAAAAAATCACCGCCTGATAGCAGGGAAAAATATCTGTCGCACAATGAGTGGTGGCATCTCACAAGATATTCAGTGACATAACGAAAGGCGACCTTTCAAATCGAGAACCGAAGGTCGATACAGCGGAAATGCATACCTTATATTTCGATGCAGCAAACCGATCGCTGTTCTATTTTCAGATCTACAAGGTACTGCATATCCCAACTTGTTCAGAACGAGAGATATGATATCAGAAATCGATCTTATGGAAATTGGCTGCGAATAAGACCCCCCCAGCAGAATTCTAGATTCATCCACAAACGTTGATATGGGTGATATTTCTCAGTAATAAGGAACAGGAAGATTTCTTACCAGCAATAGCGGATTTATTCAACACTAGCTGGCCCGGCGAACTTTGTTCGGCCTAAATGATACTTGAGGTGGATTTCACAAATCGTAATCACCGGTGATCGGAGATCAACGGCTTGGTTCTCTGATTTTTGAACTGTCAAATGCTTCCATGGATATGATCTATCACACAGAACAGATACACAAAAATAATATGTCAATTACTAATAATGGCCATTTTGGAATCAGTTATTTCCGCAAATATATTTATTACCCAAACAGAAATTCAAAAACATTTTAAAAATTATGAGAAAAGATGAGAATGGCATCTCACGATTGGAACTCATCCGATTTACTTGACATTTCGATAAAAATTCACTGTGATATTCACCTGCTTCTGGATCTGTTAATAGCCTTTCATGGAACTATAAGTCCTATGTAAATTACACAGTAATTGATGTCATATGTTCTTTTTTCGACCATTTCAAACCACGACGACCGAAATGTTCGAAAAAAGAACAGATGACATCAATGGATGGCCGCGAAAGCCTCAACAAATTCATCGCCATTTAATTGTGATAATGTCAAATATAGAACCCTCACGATTACGTTATTTGGAATAAATAAAACTATACAAATAACTAAAAAATAAAACAATTTATCAGGAATTTGGACTTTAATGTTTTTTGTTAAATTTCTTCAATTCATCACCAACGTTTCGGATCTCTTGATTGACCATTTTACACGATACGGTTATATTTTGACATAAAAAACACAGAGCTCTGATGATTTCATAAAACTGGTTAGACAGGTGACTGATAACAATGAAATTGGAATGATCTTATCTGATCAATATCCAGGAATAAATTCCAAAGAATTCAAGAAATTCTTAAAAGAAAAGAATATACCAATTGTTTTCACAGCTGTGAATTCACCTTTCTCAAACGGTTTGAATGAAAGATTGAATCAAACATTAATAAATAAAATAAGATGTAGAATAAATGAAAAACGGACCAAATCTGCATGGACAACAATAGCACAGGAGTGTACAAGAAAATATAATGAAACCGAACATACGGTCACAGGTTTTACACCTACATATTTAATGGAAGGAAAAAATGTTACAATTTTACCAATGGAATTGTATCAAGGAAAAACACAACGCGATTTGTTCGAAGATAGAAAGATTGCTCTGGAAAATACCATTAAATCTCACCAGTACAATAAGAAATTGTTCGATAAAAAGAGGAGAAATTATTAATTTAATGTTGGAGACTTAGTTTTTGTAGAGAATGGAAACCGGTTGAACCGAAAGAAATTGGAGGAATTAAAAATTGGACCATACAAAATTTTAAACAAATTATCAAAATCAATTTATGAAATAGATACAGGACACAGAAAAACAGAATCGAACCTATTCCACATATCGAAACTCATTCTAAATCCAATCAGTTCATAGGGAAAATGATTTAAAAAATTTGTTTTTTTTTTGAAAAAATTTTTTTTCTCCTTGGAGGGGAGATGTAAAGAAATATTATTATTATTATTTATTTTTTACATGATTTTGAATAGATCACTGATGTCAAACTTATAAGAAGTTACATCGTCAAAGAATACACTTAAATGTCGTTTCTTTGATTTCAGGTAACGTTTATTGTATTTACTGTAAATAATAAGTTTAAAAATAAACTTTGATTACAGAGAAACACTTGAGGTATTCATTTTTGTAAACTTCTTAGAAGAAACATTATTATATACAGGGTGACTGGTGACGTAAGGGACAACGGCTAAGTGGAGATAGAGGACTTCAAACTGAATGAGAATTTGTGTTTCAAATGTCCCATAAGGGTATTCGTTTCGGAGATATAGGGTGATTTATGAAAAAATGCAAAATCTATGAACTCCCATATCTTCGTTAATATGATATGTTTTTCGCTGATATTTTAGATGTTGGTTCATACAGGCATTCTCTGTCAGCATAAGAAAAAAAAATTGAAAAAATTGCTGGCCCGTACTCAAAAATTTCAATTTACATGTCAAGTGAGAAATATCACACGGTATATGAGATAAAATAAAATCAAATAGAAATTTGGAAAGAGGGAAAAACTGATGAAATATCTGTTTTTTGTTTGAATGGCACAAATTTTCTTTCGTTTCTATGATATGTTGAAGTAAGAATATTACAATATTTTTATATTCAAATCATGAAAATTAGTACTAGTGATAGAAAAAACCTTGAATTCGAGGCGCTAGAATGAGCCTGGCATCAAAATATTCCTTTAAATCTTGAAATCTATTTTTATCAATTAATATTTCGATGCCCTATAAAATTTCAAAATAAAATTTGTTGTAGATGGGGTGATGAAAGAATTGGATACTCAAACACAAAAATAAAAAAAGTCGCAAATATAATTCATAAAAAAATCAAGTAAGCAAATGTTCGAAATGAGAGCCGTTCACCTCCATACATTTATTGGCTTTCTTGAACAAATGAAGCACAGCTTTTCTAATCAGAGGAATATTTGTTTTAATTTCTTCGCATGCTTCAGTTATTCTGCTCTTCAAATGTTCACGGCTTGTTATTGTTTCTTTATACACCGTATCCTTAAGATGACCCCATAGGAAATAATCCAGAGGAGTTAGATCGGGTGATCTAGCAGGCCAATTCCTAGAACCTCCCCGACCAATCCACCTGTCAGAAAACTCCCTATTAAGAAAATTCTTTACTTCATTTGCAAAATGAGGAGGTGCACCATCAAGTTGAAAAATCATACCTCTCTGATTAATATTTTCTAGCGCCTCGAATTCAAGGTTTTTTCTATCAGTAGTACTAATTTTCATGATTTGAATATAAAAATATTGTAATATTCTTACTTCAACATATCATAGAAACGAAAGAAAATTTGTGCCATTCAAACAAAAAACAGATATTTCATAAGTTTTTTTCCCTCTTTCCAAATTTCTATTTGATTTTATTTTATCTCATATACCGTGTGAAATTTCTCACTTGACATGTAAATTGAAATTTTTGAGTACGGGCCAGGAATTTTTTCAATTTTTTTTTCTTATGCTGACAGAGAATGCCTGTATGAACCAACATCTAAAATATCAGCGAGAAACATATCATTTTAACGAAGATATGGGAGTTCATAGATTTAGCATTTTTTCATAAATCACCCTATATCTCCGAAACGAATACCCTTATGGGACATTTGAAACACAAATTCTCATTCAGTTTGAAGTCCTCTATCTCCACTTAGCCGTTGTCCCTTACGTCACCAGTCACCCTGTATATACAGGGTGTCCGGTAAACCTTGTACAATATTGAAACTGGTGATAGACCAGGTCATGACTGTTCAGAATATCAGAATTTCACCTCAGTAAAAATATCACCATTTTCGAGATAATGGGCATTTTCTAAATATCTAGAAAATAACTACCTCACCTCCGTTTTTTGAGTGCTATGTCTAATGTATCAAGTTCTGAAAAACTGTTTTGTACGTCTGAGAGCATCACTCATCATTAATCTTCAGCAACAAAGATATTTGAATTGGTCTCAATTTGTAGACATAGCACTCAAAAAACGGAGGTGAGGTAGTTATTTTCTAGATATTTAGAAAATGCCCATTATCTCGAAAATGGTGATATTTTTACTGAGGTGAAATTCTGATATTCTGAACAGTCATGACCTGGTCTATCACCAGTTTCAATATTGTACAAGGTTTACCGGACACCCTGTATATATATATATATATATAGATTTTCTGTTACAATTCAGGTATTTAAGAATTGTTGATCCTTTAAACAAGCCTGTTGTGCCGAAAATGTTGATAAAAACATTGAATAAGAAATAAGAATTTGATTACTGCCTAGATGCCCATGAACAATTTCAACGATTCAATACTTAGAATTGGCACTTCACTCGTACCTAACAACGAGTTTTTCACAAAGTCACGAACGCCAAATAGAAAATTTTCAGCATCTTCGTGAAAAGAATTGCAAAATCTTCAATATGATATGTCACTCGACCCCTATTGTAATATAAGATATTCAGGGGGGTTGCCACCCCGCTTATGAGTATGGTCACCCACAAATTTGAAAGTAAAAGATGACCCCCATCGAAAAAACTGAACTGTATTGCCATTTTCCGGAAAACTCAATCTTGACTTGTTTAACGCAGACCACCCTGTATATAAAAAATAGGTGACTACTTTTTCCTTACTGCTTTTTTTGTAAATTCAAATATGTAGAACGTTTCTACGAATCCAAACGATTATAGAGACTTGATTCGCTCACGGAATAAAAATAACTTTCAGTATTGTGCAAAACGCCGATTTCGAAATTTACGAAACCCCACTATCATTCAGGTGTCACCTACGAAAATAGAACATTCTTTTTCGAGCGCAGTAGCGGAAATATACTGCTTGTATCGTTGAAAATGAAGCGGAAAAGAAAATGCTAGATTCGGTCGACTGAAACAAAAAAAATCGAAGAATTTGTAGCATTCCATAAAGAGGCGATCAAAATGATCTCTTAGCAACTGCCCAAATCTGAGGATCACAAGGCTGTAAATAATAAACAATAAAACAACATTTTTCCCAGTATGGTTATATAATAAGCATGATATGGATACAAAATCCTAATTTTATGTAAATTATAACAATACAGTTTGGAACTGTTATAATTAGTAATAATTAATATGATTCCTCACTAGGAGTCTCTGTATAATTCCAAATAATAATAACAATTTATTTGATTGCGAATTTATCTGATCATTATTGTTTTATTCTCGGTTGTTTACACCGGAGCGAATGTAAACAATAGTCCATGAGTACATTCACGTTTCTAGTAATTAATCTTGGCTATACAGGGTGAGTCTTTGACTTGTACATATATTTTAACTGTAGATTCCTCTCATCAAACGAAACACTTTTTTCCTATACCATTTTTCAAAATTCGGTTTGGTTTGGGAGATACAGGGTGTCCAAAATCCATGAAAAAAACACTTTTCTGTTTATATCTTCGGAACCGTTATTTCGAATGAACTGAATTTTGGTTAAGTTTTTACTCTATTCATGGTGCATATTCCTCAATCGAAACCTATTCAATATCTTTACTAGTATAAAAGTTACAGGGTAGTCGACTCATCAATACACGCTAAAACACCATAAACAACTTGAAAAAGATAAACTGTTCATATTTTCGAAAGAATCAATCATTTAAGAAACTAAAAGTATTCCTATTTTTTCAATAAAACGTGTCGTTTCGAGTTATTTCCAATTTTACCCGGAGAAATTTGACGAAAAAATCATTAATTTCAAGAATAATCTGAATGCGTCTCGGAATTAAATATCATCGAATATTATTCCTTCTCTGGTCCTTAAACGAGTTTACAATGTTGTCACAATATTTATCAACTTTGTCGAGATATTTTAATAACAAAATCCCACAAATGTGGGAGATAAAATTGAACACCAAGGAGGATTTAATACGCACAGTTTCTATCGAAAATTCATATATAGTTACCGGTCCATATTGAAGTTAAATGTTGATGAAATACAAAATTCGGATATGAATGATGAATCTCGATACAAACTACTTATTAAATTGAAATTAATGAAAAATAATACGATACCTGATAATCTGTGGTGATGTTTCTATCTAAACAACATCCTCTTGGAATTTTATAAACTCGACACGGTTGAAATTATTCACTTCACATAATAATCACATTAGAACAATAAGTCACTGAATGTATTCAGATTATTCAGAACTTCACATAATGTTTACATTTTGTTCAGAGACTCTGGTTTGTTATTGTTTAACGTTGGCTCCAGATAACCATACTTCGGTTTTCGCTCTACGCATGCGTGGTAAAATTTGGCGGCTAAGTCGATTTATGATGGAAACGGCAGAATTCATAGATATTTATACCACGATACACAAATGTTTCGTGAGTTATACTATGTTTCGTAAAAAATCCTTAACCTCAATGAAAATATCAGCAAGCTGACAACATCTTCTTGAAATGTCTGTGCAAAAATTCACAGAATCGATACAAATTACAAACTAATCTGCAGAAAAATCGAAGAAGGAACTTATTTTGGTGGAATAAATTTGGCTTTTTAGTTGCAGATATAATCCGATGAAACTAACTGTTTTTGTTGAAATTATCGTGTTTGCAACATTTTTATTCCAATAAGGTTAGTACTTGACTACTTGAGTATTCCCTAAATTGGGCCTAAATGTATAAACTCAATTTCTATCGAGAAATATGAACTTTGAATCAATTCCACAGTATCATTTCAGGGACGTATTTAGCCCAATCTTTTTAACAGAGCCGAATTCGGAAAAATGGAAAATGAAAAATATATGTACAAGTCAAAGACTCACCCTGTATACAGTGTGTCTCAATTAAATCACCCCACACAATAATAATAGTCACACAATCGATTATTTTTCAACCTTTCTTTCATCAATCTTTTTAACATAACATGAACTGGATACTTCTTATTTCAGTATCACACATTTACGGCTTTTTTTTTAAGGCACTCAATTAAAATGATTTTCACTGGTTTGATATTCCTGAGAGAGAAATTGAACGAAAATATCAATAAATTGTCTCCATAAAACAACTTTCCAAGCCAATAAACGTTTTCAATATCCACAAACAAAGCTAAATTCCCATTGTTTGACCACCAGCACTAACCTCAAAATATATTTGATAGATCCTTGTATCTAAGATGTCCAGACATCTTACTCGTATCTAGGACTAGGAGCATATTCTATGCTCCTAATTTATGGTTTATTAGAATATCGATCATTTAAAACTAGGAGCATAGAATTATTATAAGCTCCTAGATTTAAAAGGTGTATAGCATTCGACTCTAGCGTTGCTCAAAAGGTGTCGCTTTCAAAACTCCAATTAACCCGGCATAAAAACAAAATTTGAATCGAGTCAGTTCCAGAATGGATGGTGAGCGACCCCGAATGAAAACAAAAAAGTTAAACGCTCGACACAATCGAAAGATTACCTTGTAACAAAACTCCGCTACTTTACAAAAAGACAGCGACAGCTATTATCCAATTAATTCAACTCTAACACAATTCACGTCTCGTTTAGAGTTTTCTGCACTCGCCCGAACGACATTTCCCAACGAAACTGCACTCCCAAGTCAGAGGACGACGAGCGAATCTTAACAGTCTTAGGACGTTAAGAACCCTCATTATCATACGAGGCACAAGGCACAAATAAAATCTGATTCACTTAATTATTTGATTACGCGACGACGGAGAGAAGCTCTAGAATCCGAAATGAATGGGAAAATTTCAGTGGCGTCAGACGAGAATCGAGGAAATGAGTCCGAGATAGCATGATTCATCGACTGGTCGAGAGGTCGAGCGGGTAGATTGGGTTTTCTCGGGGCAAAACACCAAGTTCAATGAATTTTTATTTTTAACCGTGTTTTTCAGTATCGAATCGTCAGTGTTATTTACGAAATTCACCGACTCGTTTATTAATATACAGGGTGATAGGTAAACAAGCGCAAAATTTCAGGAGATTATTCCTTGGACTATTCTAAGAATATTTTATTCTTTGGTTATTGTTGAAAAAACGCTTTGTTCCGAAGATATAGGGCGAGAAATATTCAATGTAAGAAACACAAATTTTCTGCATTCTATGCTCTTTTCTCGCTCTGTGGTATAACCCACGCCTCCGAGGTAGGTAGTTCTGTTCGTCGTTATTCTATTTTATGCGAAGTATGCATGGATAGTATAGCAAGGACTATTCCACTCTTTTCATTTTTAGTGAGGACGTTTCCGTAGCAACGATCGTTTCATCTCGAAAAAACTTTCAAACCGGCAAAACCAACATGTTAGTTTTTCAGCGACAACATTTTTGACGTTTCTCGAATTCATAGATAGCTTCTGAAATTAATATCATAAAGAAAACAAACAATGTTAAGTTAATCTATGAATTCTAATTTGCCAAATAGCGGAATCCGTGTCAAATGTGACCATATTACTTATAATGTTAGACATTTTCTCGTGAAATAGTCATGCCGAACACCACTCGAGATGAAATTTAAGCAGGTAAAATTTCTCTCTTGTAATATTCAAGTTTGTTGCTTTCGAAATCACGAGCCTTCAGGCGAGTGATTTTGATACAACAATGTCATTCGCGAAATTTCCAAGCAACAAAATTTCATATTACAATCGAGAAATTTTGCCGGCAAAATTCCATCTCTAGTGGTATTACATATGACTATTCCACTCTTTTCATTTTTAGTGAGGAAGTTTCCGTAACAACGATCGTTTCATCCCGAAAAAATTTTCAAGCCGGCAAAACCAACATGTTGGTTTTTCAGCGAAAACATTTTTGACGTTTCTCGAATTCATAGATAGCTTCGGAAATAAATATCATAGAGAGACCAAACAACGTTTAGTTAATCTATGAATTCTAATTTGCCAAATAGCGCAATCCGTGTCAAATGTGACCATATTACTTAATGTTAGACATTTTCTCGAGAAATAGTCATGCCGAATACCACTCGAGATGAAATTTAAGCTGGTAAAATTTTTCTCTTGTAATATTCAAGTTTGTTGCTTTACGGAAATTCCGCTCACGACATTTTTTCCAAAATCACTCGCCTAACGGCTCGTGATTTTGATACAAACATCATTCGCGAGTTTTCCGAGCAACAAACTTTCATATTATTACAATCGAGAAATTTTGCCGGCAAAATTCCATCTCTAGTGGTATTACATATGAAAAATCCTTCACGATTTTTTCTCCTAATTTAATCATTCACTCCCTGCTATACTATCTATACTAGAATGGGGATCTTGGCTTCAGGACTGCTTTAGGGTGAATAACACACTCTCTTCAAATTGTCGACGTTTCGATCCTTTTTGGGATCTTCTTCAGGACTGTGAAAATTTATTTCAATTTTAGACGAGTAACATACAAAGGAACAATACAACAACACATGCTTTCTTTCTCTGAACACCTTTTTGACAAAATTAATTTATCTTTAAACATGATAAAAACGACAGGAACACTTAAAAATTGAAATGACTCACATTCAGGTGGAATTTGGATTTGTTTTTAATATATTACATGTTATTCAATAATTATTCTATTTTTCCCTTCACAATATTAGTTTCGTAAGTTGTTCGTAACTTATGGTCTTACCAATTTAGTCAAGTGTCTTACGATGTGATAAAAGTTGAATTTCATTGGAACTGTTTGTATTTTTTTCCAATTTATTTTTATATTATTCATTAGTTGTTTTTTCAACCCAATACGTTTAGGAGGTCAACGACATTGCATTAGAAAACAGGACAGCATGAAACCAGTATCACATTGACCGAGTCAGAAGAATAATCGCACTCGTTTCTTGAAAAACAACTAATAAATAATATAAAAATAAATTGGAAAAAAATACAAACAGTTCGAATGAAATTCAACTTTTATCACATCGTAAGACACTTGACTAAATTGGTAAGACCATAAGTTACGAACAACTTACGAAACTAATATTGTGAAGGGAAAAATAGAATAATTATTGAATAACATGTAATATATTAAAAACAAATCCAAATTCCACCTGAATGTGAGTCATTTCAATTTTTAAGTGTTCCTGTCGTTTTTATCATGTTTAAAGATAAATTAATTTTGTCAAAAAGGTGTTCAGAGAAAGAAAGCATGTGTTGTAGTATTGTTCCTTTGTATGTTACTCGTCTAAAATTGAAATAAATTTTCACAGTCCTGAAGAAGATCCCAAAAAGGATCGAAACGTCGACAATTTGAAGAGAGGGTGTTATTCACCCTAAAGCAGTCCTGAAGCCAAGATCCCCATTCTAGTATTGATCAGCAAGGACGAAACTTGTTAAATATACTATCTATGTTTTACCAAAAAAAATTGAAATTTAAACAGCTTCTGGGTGTTGCAGTTTCTTCGTCAGTTAGTATTATACATTAATATGTTGTTTACATAAAATGACAGATACCGAAAAAGAAAGCCTAATGACGAAAACACGGGGTTGCCAGATGAAACAATGGATAATAAAATAGTAGCGATATCTGTCATCAAAACCGCACAAACTTATTTTAACTCCTGATAGTTTTCTAAAAGTGCACATGGGTTTCTGAATAAGATCTTGTCAGCAAAAATAAACTGCGCAAAAAAATTAACGCACATTATGGAAATCTCAAATTTATTCTACAACTGAAGGTGTTCTCAATGATATTTATTTTTATCAGAATTATGCATGCATATGTTATCCACTTTCAACGTTTTTCTTCAATACAGATGTTTTCTTCCAGCAGGAATAAAAAAGATGATATTATCAGATTTTGAATGTATTGGCTCCATTCTAAAATCAGTTGTTCTCGATCAATTCTAGTGATCAATAGTTTTTCTTTCGTTTGATTTTCTACACTCGATCGCTATGCTACGCGAAACACGCAATTTGACCCAATAGGAATGTGCGCAAGCGGTAGTTTTGCGAGAAGAAGGGTGGACATACACAAGAATTGCAGAAAGGTTTGGAGTTTCCCATACAAGTGTGTCCAGAACTTAGACAAAGGTCTAAGGTCCAGAATGTTGCAGCGATTCAGGGAGACAGGTATGAATGTCCGAAGACCAGGAGAGGGTAGACCACGGGTAACAACTGCCATTCAAGAACGTTACTTGAGAGTTTCTTCGTTGAGACAACGGTTTGCAACTGCTCGCCTCCTTCAAAATAACCTTGAGCAAACTCATGAAGTGCAAATTAGCACTCAGACAATAAGAAATCGCCTCAGAGAATATGATTTAAGGCCTCGTGTCGCGGCAAGAGGCCCAGCTCTCACCCCAGCCCATCGAAGGGCGCGTTTGGATTTTGCGAGAGAGCATATCTATTGGGAAGAGGCCGATTGGGAAAGAGTTCTCTTCACAGATGAGTCTAGATTCTGCCTCTACCATTATGATCGACGTTCCCTTGTATACAGACGTCCACATGAAAGATATGCTCAGTGCAATTTCCTGTATACTACTGGTTTCGGGGGAGGATCGATTATGGTATGGGGTGGAATATCTTTGACTGCTCGCACAGACCAAGTAGTCGTTGATAATGAAGCTATGAATGCTGATAAGTATATAAGGAACATTCTTGAAGAGAATGTAGTGCCATTTGCCCCATACATTGGTGAAAATTCCATTTTTATGGACGATAATGCCAGACCCTATCGTGCGCGCATCGTTCAGGAGTACCTTGAAGAGGTTGAAGTCTCTCGAATGGAATGGCCAGCAAGAAGTCCAGATCTCAATCCGATTGAGCAGGTTTGGGACAACCTCAATAGAAGGCTGAGAAGTTCAGAAAATCATCCAGCTACTCTTAATGACTTAGGAATCCAACTCGGAGAAATCTGGGAAGGATTAGATCAGAACATTTTAAGATCACTCATTTTGAGTATGAACCGTCGTTGCCGAGCTGTAATTAACGCAAGGGGTGGAAATACCAAGTATTAAATCACTTATCGGCATTTCAGTATTTTGAAAATTGTTCATTTCTCTTCTTTCACATAAGATTCGGTGAAATCCTGAATTTTTCTTCCATTTAATGTGTCTTGTTTCGTTCAAAACCTTCCCGAGAGAACATGAAAAATAAGTTATAAAGTCAATGTAGAGTTAACTTTCATTAAAATTGAGATTTTCAGAATGTGCGTTAAATTTTTTGCGCAGTGTAGGTGATGATGACACCCTTTCTCAAAGACACTCACAGGCATTGACAGCACTGACGTATCCCAGAAACCACATGAAAAATCCAAACGGCGTCAATCGTCATCAATCCGTAACAAGTGTGTCACACACGCCAAACAAAAATCGAACGGGAATGAGTAAAATCTTACCGAAAGAAATCCAACTCAAGCGGGTCACATGCTGGAAATCACACGGCTCGTCTTGTCGGCCTGCAAATAGAAATCCATCGTTTTGAATCCGAACCAATTAGCTAATTAATGAGAGACCGATCGTCGCTCGTCGATCGAGAAAAAATCAGCTGATAAAACGCGCGACTTTCTCTCAAAACTGACGGCGTATAGAGGAAAAAAGGCGCACTTTTCCGCGGAGTAAGGTTACAGAGGAACGAAATCGTATACATTTATATTTTGGTGTTATTAATAGTTTCGGAGAACACCACCAGCATTCACACAGAAATGGCACAACGTCGGAAATATAAGGGTGATAGCACACCGACAGGTCAGGTGAGATGCTAGGAGTTCTTCAACAGAGAACAGTTTCTCACTTATTTTCATAAAAGTAAGGACTGAACGAGAATAAATTCGCTATCACAAAAACGCCTATATCTCTTGAACCAATTGAGAAAAAAATCAAAATTTGATCATAGTTAGCTTTGATATGAACGTCAGAAACATGTGGAACATTTACTTCATAGATATTCCAATTCTCTGTCGCAAAATGTAAAGCGAGGTGAAAACACGAGAATTTATATTGAAACTTCTTCAAAATAATCAAAAATGGAGCTTCATAAGAATCGCAAAAGAGGCTCGCGTTCGTCCGGAACGGTATCAAGAGTTGTTAAGCGCTTCAACGAAGATCTCACAATTAACCGCAAGGAAGGAACCGGGAGGAAAAAGGGGTTTCATAGCCCAAAAAAAGTGAAGAAAGCCATCAGCCTTTTTCAGAAGAATCCTAACCTTTCAGGACGGAAAGTGGCCCAAATAGTGGGTTGTTCGCAGTCAACCGTTCAGAAAATCAAGTCGAGTTGTGGGCTTATAACATACAAAGTGCAGAAAGTGCCAGACAGGAACGCTGTGAAGAATCAAGAAGCGAAATCGAGAGCAAAGAAATTAAAAAAAGATTTCTTGAAAAATTTTTCCTATTGCGTGATGGACGACGAAACCTATGTCTAGGCTGATTTCTCGCAACTTCCTGGTCAGGAATTTTATACTGCAGATTCTCGTGGAAATGTTGACGAACAATTTCGCGTAAAGAAACAAGCAAAGTTTCCTAAAAAATTCCTGGTTTGGTAAGCAATTTGCACTTGTGGGAAAAGGAGCAAATTTTTCGTTGGCCAAGGCTCTGTTGACTCGAAGATATACATCGAGGAATGCTTGAAAAAGCGACTTTTACCATTTTTACGTGAGCACGATGTGTCAACAATCTTTTGGTCAGATTTAGCTTCATGCCACTACAGCAAGGCCATCAAGGAATGGTACGAAGCTAATGAGGTGGTTTTTGTCCCCAAAGAGGCCAATCCACCAAATTGCCCAGAACTCAAGCCAATCGAAAGATATTGGGCCCTGGTAAAAAGAGAATTGAAGAAGACTAAGAAATCAACGAAAACATTAGCGGAATTCGAGCAAAAGTGGACGACAGTATTCCAGAAAGTGACTGAGAACACTATAAGAAGCATGATAGGAAGAATTCCAGAAAAAATCCATGAATGAAGTTTTGGTTTTTTTATTGTGAAAACAGTTTTCATTAGAATTAGAAGATGAATCGAAAATGAGTTTGATTTTCGAAATCGGTCCATTGGTTCAAAAGATAAAAGCGTTTTTGTGATAGCGAATTTATTCTCGTTCAGTCCTTAAACGTGCGGCATTTTCGAAACACAAAACACTCGCACCCTCGCCGTAACACGATCGAAGATTACTGATCACAATCGATATTCTGAGTCATGTATGATAATAAAACAAGAAACATGTTGATATCTACGGAGGAGCAGGCGAGGGAGCAGGTTCGGACTGAGGAATTTTCAGATTCACCTAGAAACTAGAAAATATTGTACATAGTTTCATTTTCTCGAAACAGGGGCGTAATTCATATCAAAAATGTTTGGTAAAATGACTTATTTAAATACACCCTGTATACTTGGAGCGATAGTTAAGTTTCGAGATATGCCAACATCGATGTGAATATCTGAAAATAACAAATGCGTCTTTTTTCATGATCGAAGAAACAAACACCGAGATATACTCCATTTACCTTTATAAAGTCTCCCGGTTGGCCAAGATTTAGGTTTATTTTTACTCAAAACTGACGCAGGTTGGTACTCGTTAAATGTCAAATGATTCTCAGAGACGTTGCCAATGTTAATTTTTATTTACTCTTTTTCAACTTTGTAAATGTTTAGTTCTATTGAGGTTTAACTGTGACACAGGTTTCGTAGTACTGGATTATTTCAAGTTGTACAAAAAGGTATTTAAATGTCTTATGTAGGCTTGTTTCTTGAGAATTTTGAAAAGTGGGGAATTTCATAGGTCAGTCAGTTCCTTTAGAAGTTTTTCTGTTGGGTTATTCGAGTACTTTTATTCTTTTTTCGAATGAACTATCACAAATTAATGGACTATTCTGTCCATTATTTTTCAGTAAAATTTCAACACTCGATTCTTGATTTCCGTACAAGAAAATAGCATAACTGTTTCTTCCAACCATTTTTATAAACGTGAAATAATTCCAGTATTAACAGAGAAAAGAGTTTCTTCAACATTCGCCAGGTCTTTGGAATTATTGAATTCACGTAATATTTTCTAAAATTCATTATTTTCCCAAAGTAAATAAACATTTCGATAAATACCTAATCACAACGACCTCTATGTAGAAAGGACCACGTTGCTTATTAATCTGACAGGAAAATGACTATAACCTAAAATTTTCAAAATATACACGGTGAAATGGGTCAGAATTCAATGGCCAACCGGGATACATTATAAAAGTGAATAGAGTATACAGGGTTGGGATACAGTTTGGCACCAAATTAATATATTTAAAACGGAACGGACGGTAATTTTTTGAAATTTGGCAACTGAGTGAATGGCAAGCACTTCGATTAGTTAAAATGATTTTTTTTTAATTATTTTCAAAAAATTTTTTCTACTATAGTAAAAGCCCTGTATTTCTTCTCTTTATAGATTTTCATAAAAATACGTCATGAAAAGCATGGAACCCGATATGGACAGATCCGAAACAAGGTGCACTTTCAGAATCTGCAGAAATATACAGGATGTCCCATTTAAATAAAATTTTTTCTTGTCATTTCCGGTTAAACCGGAAGTATCTCATTAATGAAAATGTGCTCATCAGATGCATTGTGGTCCATTACACTCAGCTGCCAAATTTCAAAAATATCGCCCGTTTCGTTTTAAAGATATTAATTTGGTGCCAAACTTTATCCCAACCCTGTATATCTGTGCAACAAAATAGAGAGCACCTGTTGAATATAATACATTTTCTGTTCTTGTGTGTATGGGGACCCTTAAACAATGTCCCATGTGTAAATTCTATTTTCGAATCGTTGGACTCTTTTCCTAGTTTCGGTTTCGCAAGGTTTTTCACCTTTTTTTCTGGAATAACCGATGTGTGTATTTTGTCTCTGTGGCCGTTCACTCGCACTCACCACGCAAAGTAATTATGCATGTCAAGCAGGCGCATCTGTTTCGCCAAACCTGGTGAATAAATATTTTTGTTTTCATCGGAATACCGTTTATAAAAATTGTTTTCAACACTTCCAAATCTGATATATCGGGGTTTCCAAAAGAGTCATTACATTTTCGGAACACACATTTGAATGTTTCTCATGAAGTGTCAACGTCAAAACGTCAGTCAAGATCATAGACATGTATTCTTTGTCTATGGTCAAGATAAACATATGACGTTTGAACTATTTGAAAACGATGGCAATGTTGTTTATAACGTAATATTATTCATACAGCTATGAGTTTAAAAAAAGTTCGGAGCAGATTTTTGGTATTTAATCGATATTTGCAGGTGAGTTTTTCGTCGAATATCCAAGATTAAAGTATGTTTATTGTTGTTAGCACCAGTTTGGAGCATGAGGACGATTTTCAAGACCAGGACGAATGTTTACATTTCGAGGTTGAAGGGGTACACGGGAATTTCGTTGAAAAAGCTGTTATTTGGACAGATATCGCAGTAGATGGATCGGATGGAGCCTCGAGAGGTCGATTAGGATGATATTTTTCAGGTTTTCCAAGAAATTTGGCGATATCTGAGCAGATTTGCAAAAGTTAGGTACCTCACTAATGAGGTGGAAATTAGACCTAATTCGCCTATAAGAAACGCCTTTCAAAGGTCGAGATGGTGTAAAATGTATTCTTCAGATGTTGTTTGAACAAACGCAGCCGAGTTTTATATCCCAACATTGATTTTAAGAAAGTTATCAACAAAATAAAATTGACATTATTCTTGATTCTTGTAATTACCCATCAATTCATCTTATATCTTTGGGTTGATTTTCTTTAATGAATTCTTGATTAGGATCAACAATTGATGTCGTTAAGTCTGAAAGTTCAAGAGGATAATAAACATTAAATCTTCACAAGCATGCATATGAAAATTATGTGAAATCAATGCAATTTTCTTCCATGGCGAAAAATAATATATTTCAACAGTGATCTCTTGTACTTTTCATGCAAATAACTAGAAAAGGAATTCTTGTTACCAATTCATATAAACGTTAATTATTTTCGTCCATCACATCTTTTCCAATTCATTCATTTTCTTCTGAGAAATACGCTCAGAATGTAGAAAGGGCAACATAGTGTTGACTTGGAACATAAAAATATTTTGAAAAACATCATAACTTCGATTCAGAGTGGAATGTGTCAAATTTCCAAGGCCAGAGTTGTGATTTTATAATTGTGAATGGAGTATATTTGTGCAACAAAATTCAGAGCACCTGTTGAATATGATACATTTTCAGTTCTTATGTGTATGGGGACCCTTAAACAATGTCCCATGTGTAAATTCTATTTTCGAATCGTTGGACTCTTTTCCTAGTTTCGGTTTCGCAAGGTTTTTCACCTTTTTTTCTGGAATAACCGATGTGTGTATTTTGTCTCTGTGGCCGTTCACTCGCACTCACCACGCAAAGTAATTATGCATGTCAGGCAGGCGCATCTGTTTCGCCAAACCTGGTTAATAAATATTTTTGTTTTCATCGGAATACCGTTTATAAAAATTGTTTTCAACACTTCGAAATCTGCTATGACGGGGTTTCCAAAAGGGACATTACATTTTCGGAACACACATTTGAATTTTTCTCATGAAGTGTCAACGTCAAAACGTCAGTCGAGATCATAGACATGTATTCTTTGTCTATGGTCAAGATAAACATATGACGTTTGAACTATTTGAAAACGATGGCAATGTTGTTTATAACGTAATATTATTTATACAGCTATGAGTTTAAAAAAGTTTGGTCAGCTAAAGCACTTATCTTATATACTCCATTCACTTTTATTTAATCACATAGGAGGTCATGGTTTCGTTTTCAGGAGTTGGTGCCCCTGATGAAAAGCACAGAACATATGATGTGCGCGCACAGAAAATATCGTTAATGACAAAACGACGTTGCCAGATTCTTTGTTTACATCAAAGTAAAAGTATCAAAGATATTCCACATTTTGTTGGGTTTACAAATTGTTCGCAGATTTTTGGTATTTAATCGATATTTGCAGGTGAGTTTTTCGTCGAATATCTCCAAGATTAACGTATGTTTATTGTTTTTAGCACCAGTTTGGAGCGTGAGGACGATTTTCAAGACCAGGACGAATGTTTACATTTCGAGGTTGAAGGGGTACACGGGAATTTCGTTACTGATGTCGTCAAGTCTTGAACTTTCAGTTCAAGAGGATAATAAACATTAAATCTTCACAAGCATGCATATGAAAATTATGTGAAAGCATTGCAATTTTCTTCCATGGCGAAAAATAATATATTTCAACAGTGATCTCTTGTACTTTTCATGCAAATAACTATTAAAGGAACCCTTTCTATCAATTCATATAAACGTTAATTATTTTCGTCCATCACATCTTTTCCAATTCATTCATTTTCCGAATAAATTCACATTCTGAGAAATACGCTCAGAATGTAGAAAGGGCAACATAGTGTTGACTTGGAACATAAAAATATTGTGAAAAACGTCATAACTTCGATACAGAGTGGAATGTGTCAGATTTCCAAGGCCAGAGTTGCGATTATATAATTGTGAATGGAGTATATGTAAATTCAAGAATGTACGAAACAAATTTTTGATAGTTGACAAAAAATAAATCGACAACAGCTGTCCAAGCAATCATCCAACCTGGATATTACAAAAATAACGTAATATTATTCATACAGCTATGAGTTTAAAAAAAGTTCGGAGCAGATTTTTGGTATTTAATCGATATTTGCAGGTGAGTTTTTCGTCGAATATCCAAGATTAAAGTATGTTTATTGTTGTTAGCACCAGTTTGGAGCATGAGGACGATTTTCAAGACCAGGACGAATGTTTACATTTCGAGGTTGAAGGGGTACACGGGAATTTCGTTGAAAAAGCTGTTATTTGGACAGATATCGCAGTAGATGGATCGGATGGAGCCTCGAGAGGTCGATTAGGATGATATTTTTCAGGTTTTCCAAGAAATTTGGCGATATCTGAGCAGATTTGCAAAAGTTAGGTACCTCACTAATGAGGTGGAAATTAGACCTAATTCGCCTATAAGAAACGCCTTTCAAAGGTCGAGATGGTGTAAAATGTATTCTTCAGATGTTGTTTGAACAAACGCAGCCGAGTTTTATATCCCAACATTGATTTTAAGAAAGTTATCAACAAAATAAAATTGACATTATTCTTGATTCTTGTAATTACCCATCAATTCATCTTATATCTTTGGGTTGATTTTCTTTAATGAATTCTTGATTAGGATCAACAATTGATGTCGTTAAGTCTGAAAGTTCAAGAGGATAATAAACATTAAATCTTCACAAGCATGCATATGAAAATTATGTGAAATCAATGCAATTTTCTTCCATGGCGAAAAATAATATATTTCAACAGTGATCTCTTGTACTTTTCATGCAAATAACTAGAAAAGGAATTCTTGTTACCAATTCATATAAACGTTAATTATTTTCGTCCATCACATCTTTTCCAATTCATTCATTTTCTTCTGAGAAATACGCTCAGAATGTAGAAAGGGCAACATAGTGTTGACTTGGAACATAAAAATATTTTGAAAAACATCATAACTTCGATTCAGAGTGGAATGTGTCAAATTTCCAAGGCCAGAGTTGTGATTTTATAATTGTGAATGGAGTATATTTGTGCAACAAAATTCAGAGCACCTGTTGAATATGATACATTTTCAGTTCTTATGTGTATGGGGACCCTTAAACAATGTCCCATGTGTAAATTCTATTTTCGAATCGTTGGACTCTTTTCCTAGTTTCGGTTTCGCAAGGTTTTTCACCTTTTTTTCTGGAATAACCGATGTGTGTATTTTGTCTCTGTGGCCGTTCACTCGCACTCACCACGCAAAGTAATTATGCATGTCAGGCAGGCGCATCTGTTTCGCCAAACCTGGTTAATAAATATTTTTGTTTTCATCGGAATACCGTTTATAAAAATTGTTTTCAACACTTCGAAATCTGCTATGACGGGGTTTCCAAAAGGGACATTACATTTTCGGAACACACATTTGAATTTTTCTCATGAAGTGTCAACGTCAAAACGTCAGTCGAGATCATAGACATGTATTCTTTGTCTATGGTCAAGATAAACATATGACGTTTGAACTATTTGAAAACGATGGCAATGTTGTTTATAACGTAATATTATTTATACAGCTATGAGTTTAAAAAAGTTTGGTCAGCTAAAGCACTTATCTTATATACTCCATTCACTTTTATTTAATCACATAGGAGGTCATGGTTTCGTTTTCAGGAGTTGGTGCCCCTGATGAAAAGCACAGAACATATGATGTGCGCGCACAGAAAATATCGTTAATGACAAAACGACGTTGCCAGATTCTTTGTTTACATCAAAGTAAAAGTATCAAAGATATTCCACATTTTGTTGGGTTTACAAATTGTTCGCAGATTTTTGGTATTTAATCGATATTTGCAGGTGAGTTTTTCGTCGAATATCTCCAAGATTAACGTATGTTTATTGTTTTTAGCACCAGTTTGGAGCGTGAGGACGATTTTCAAGACCAGGACGAATGTTTACATTTCGAGGTTGAAGGGGTACACGGGAATTTCGTTACTGATGTCGTCAAGTCTTGAACTTTCAGTTCAAGAGGATAATAAACATTAAATCTTCACAAGCATGCATATGAAAATTATGTGAAAGCATTGCAATTTTCTTCCATGGCGAAAAATAATATATTTCAACAGTGATCTCTTGTACTTTTCATGCAAATAACTATTAAAGGAACCCTTTCTATCAATTCATATAAACGTTAATTATTTTCGTCCATCACATCTTTTCCAATTCATTCATTTTCCGAATAAATTCACATTCTGAGAAATACGCTCAGAATGTAGAAAGGGCAACATAGTGTTGACTTGGAACATAAAAATATTGTGAAAAACGTCATAACTTCGATACAGAGTGGAATGTGTCAGATTTCCAAGGCCAGAGTTGCGATTATATAATTGTGAATGGAGTATATGTAAATTCAAGAATGTACGAAACAAATTTTTGATAGTTGACAAAAAATAAATCGACAACAGCTGTCCAAGCAATCATCCAACCTGGATATTACAAAAATAAATCCCTAGGATTTTGAGGAATCTGGTTGAGCGATCTAGACAAAATTCTACACATATCTTGATTACGTCATTCTCCATCCACGTGTAAAATTTAATCTATATCGAATCTGTAGTTTTGAAATCATCAAGAAAACAAAATTTCGAACGGCCATATTTACGGACAGAATTGATTTCGACCTTGGATTCGATATCAGTGAGTCCAACCTACTCGATTGAGACCTTTCCTGGCTCAGAATACAGACATCACGACGTTTAAGTGAAACGAGCGCTCAAAAAGACTCAGCTTCGAAAACACCGTGTATTAAAATGAATATCAATCTGATCAGATAAATTCGAGAATCTTCGCGAGTATGCATTACCAAAATGAGAACGTGCACTTCCTGGAAAAGTTAAAACTCGTGATTCCAAGAAAGTGTCAGAAAATAAAATTATATAGATCAACGTCAGAGTAACAATCAAACAATGAGACATTTATTTACCATAGATCCTTTCTTATCAGTGAAAAAACAAGCCACCTGAGGGATCTATTTAAATGGTGTCAGACTTGCAGTTGGCAATTATTTCTTGCAGTGGTAAGTTGTCAGTTGATTTAATAATGTTCAGAAAAATTTGTGTGTGTGCTGAGTTTTTATTCATACGTTACAACCTGAATAAAAAAAAATAGACAACAATTATTGTAACTAAACTAAAAGAAATGAATAATTGAGAAGCTAATTTGCTTGAATAAGATTAACTTCATCAGATGAAATGGAGTTTTCATGTGAAAATTGTTTTCAGATTCCATGAGGAAAATCCAAGATGAAATATCTTCTGCCTCTGATAGTGGTACTTCTTGGAGTGGTGCACTGTTATGTACCGTATGTCCCAGCACACGTTTATGTACCAGTAAACCCTAATCTTATCGGCTGGAACAACAGCTACAATAACTACAACAATGCATCGAAAAACCAGTCTTGGACAGGACCTGGTCATCTCTTCTGGGGAAGGATTGGGCCAATGGACAAACTGTTATTTGACAGGGTATTTATGAATTTTTCTCATGGATAGATTCTCTCAGATATTGGATATTATAGCTGGTGTTTTTTTTTGAGTGATATGATTTTCGATAGGGATAACTGTGATTTGACAGAAGTTAGAAGCTATGTTGTTTTGACATTTCTGTTCAGTATTCAGTAAGTATTGATGACAAATAATCATGAAAAGACTCACGCCGCAACAACGTTTACAAATTGTTGAAATTTATTTTCAAAATCAGTGTTCTATTCTCCAAACTTAAAGACTGCATGCATATGTTATCCACTTTCAACGTTTTTCTTCAATACAGATGTTTTCTCCCAGCAGGAATAAAAAAAGATGATATCATCAGATTTTGAATGTATTGGCTCCATTCTAAAATCAGTTGTTCTCGATCAATTCTAGTGATCAATAGTTTTTCTTTCGTTTGATTTTCTACACTCGATCGCTATGCAACGCGAAACACGCAATTTGACCCAAGAGGAATGTGCCCAAGCGGTAGTTTTGCGAGATGAAGGTGGACATACACAAGAATTGCAGAAAGGTTTGGAGTTTCCCATACAAGTGTGTCCAGAATGTTGCAGCGATTCAGGTAGACAGGTATGAATGACCGAAGACCAGGACAGGGTAGACCACGGGTAACAACTGCCATTCAAAAAAGTTACTTAAGAGTTTCTTCGTTGAGACAACGGTTTGCAACCGCTCGCCTCCTTCAAAATCAGCCTGAGCAAACTCATGAGGTGCAAATTAGCACTCAGACAATAAGGAATCGCCTCAGAGAATATGATTTAAGGCCTCGTGTCGCGGCAAGAGGCCCAGCTCTTACCCCAGCCCATCGAAGGGCGCGTTTGGATTTTGCGAGAGAGCATATCCATTGGGAAGAGGCCGATTGGGAAAGAGTTCTCTTGACAGATGAGTCTAGATTCCGCCTCTACCATTGTGATCGACGTTCCCTTGTATACAGACGTCCACATGAAAAATATGCTCAGTGCAATTTCCTGAATACTACTGGTTTCGGGGAAGGATCGATTATGGTATGGGGTGGAATATCTTTGACTGCTCGCACAGACCTAGTGGTCGTTGATAATGGAGCTATGAATGCTGATAAGTATATAAGGAACATTCTTGAAGAGCATGTAGTGCCATTTGCCCCATACATTGGTGAATATTTCATTTTTATGGACGATAATGCCAGACCCTATCGTGCGCGCATCGTTCAGGAGTACCTTGAAGAGGTTGAAGTCTCTCGAATGGAATGGCCAGCAAGAAGTCCAGATCTCAATCCGATTGAGCAGGTTTGGGACAACCTCAATAGAAGGCTGAGAAGTTCAGAAAATCATCCGGCTACTCTTAATGACTTAGGAATCCAACTCGGAGAAATCTGGGAAGGATTAGATCAGAACATTTTAAGATCACTCAATTTGAGTATGAACTGTCGTTGCTGGAGCTAATGTCACAGTGAATGTGGTGCTCGTTATAGATCGATGATCAATGATTATTTGTTTCAAATTTGAATGGTATCGACCCATAAGTGTTTTGGTTCCAACAATATGGTGCTACACCTCATGCTGCTACCGTAACAATTCATTTATTGAAAGAAAGATGTGGCGATAAAATTATTTCGAGGAATGGTCCAATTAATTGGCCTCCAAGGTCATGCGACATAACTCCAGTGGATTATTTTCTTTGGGGTTATGTCAAGTCATTGGTTTATGCTGATAAACCAGAAACAATAGATGCTTTGGAAGCCAACATAACTCGTGTTAATAAGCAATAACACGACTACAACATTTAAGTAACAAAAAATCTTTACATGAAGAATGCGCGCTTGGAAAAACTCCGGGGACAAAAATTGCACGCTTGGAAAAAGTCCGGGGACAAAAATTGAGCGCTTGGAAAAAGCCGGGGAAAAAAATTGCGCGCTTGGAAAAAGTCCGGGGACAAGAATTGCGCACTTGGAAAAAGTCAAGAGACAAAAATTGCGCACTTGGAAAAAGTCCGGGGACAAAAATTGCGCGCTTGGAGAAAGTCCGGGGAAAAAAATTGCAAGCTTGGAAAAAGTCCGGGGACAAAAATTGGACGCTTGGAAAAAGTCCGGGGACAAAAATTGAGCGCTTGGAAAAAGCCGGGGAAAAAATTGGACGCTTGGAAAAAGTCCGGGGACAAAAATTGAGCGCTTGGAAAAAGCCGGGGAAAAAAATTGCGCGCTTGGAAAAAGTCCGGGGAAAAAAATTGCGCGCTTGGAAAAAGTCCGGGGACAAGAATTGCGCACTTGGAAAAAGTCAAGAGACAAAAATTGCGCACTTGGAAAAAGTCCGGGGACAAAAATTGCGCGCTTGGAGAAAGTCCGGGGAAAAAAATTGCAAGCTTGGAAAAAGTCCGGGGACAAAAATTGGACGCTTGGAAAAAGTCCGGGGACAAAAATTGAGCGCTTGGAAAAAGCCGGGGAAAAAATTGGACGCTTAGAAAAAGTCCGGGGACAAAAATTGAGCGCTTGGAAAAAGCCGGGGAAAAAAATTGCGCGCTTGGAAAAAGTCCGGGGACAAGAATTGCGCACTTGGAAAAAGTCAAGAGACAAAAATTGCGCACTTGGAAAAAGTCCGGGGACAAAAATTGCGCGCTTGGAGAAAGTCCGGGGAAAAAAATTGCAAGCTTGGAAAAAGTCCGGGGACAAAAATTGGACGCTTGGAAAAAGTCCGGGGACAAAAATTGAGCGCTTGGAAAAAGCCGGGGAAAAAATTGGACGCTTAGAAAAAGTCCGGGGACAAAAATTGAGCGCTTGGAAAAAGCCGGGGAAAAAATTGGACGCTTGGAAAAAGTCCGGGGACAAAAATTGAGCGCTTGGAAAAAGCCGGGGAAAAAAATTGCGCGCTTGGAGAAAGTCCGGGGACAAAAATTGAGCGCTTGGAAAAAGCCGGGGAAAAAAATTGCGCGCTTGGAGAAAGTCCGGGGAAAAAAATTGCAAGCTTGGAAAAAGTCCGGGGACAAAAATTGGACGCTTGGAAAAAGTCCGGGGACAAAAATTGAGCGCTTGGAAAAAGCCGGGGAAAAAATTGGACGCTTGGAAAAAGTCCGGGGACAAAAATTGAGCGCTTGGAAAAAGCCGGGGAAAAAAAATGCGCGCTTGGAAAAAGTCCGGGGACAAAAATTGAAAAAGTCAAGAGACAAAAATTGCGCACTTGGAAAAAGTCCGGGGACAAAAATTGCGCGCTTGGAGAAAGTCCGGGGACAAAAATTGCACGCTTGGAAAAAGTCCGGGGACAAAAATTGGACGCTTGGAAAAAGTCCGGGGACAAAAATTGAGCGCTTGGAAAAAGCCGGGGAAAAAATTGCGCGCATGGTAAAACTCCGGGGACAAAAATTGCGCGCTTGCAAAAAGTCAAGGGACAGAAATTGGCGCTTGAAAAAAGTCCGGGGACAAAAATTGCGCGCTTGGAAAAAGTCCGGGACAAAAATTACACGCTTGGAAAAAGACAAGAGACAAAAATTGGCTTCAATATTTATAATTTAAATGCGTTTTATTTCAATTTAAAAACGATACAAAACATCTGTTTTCAATCACTTCAGTGACGAAAGCTGAAACTAGTTATCCAACCTATTTCGATCCATTTTTACGTCAATAGAACAATAAAAAAACCCAATAAACCAGATGTGTCCATTGAACTGATTCTGATAATGTGGACGCCGATTTTTCAATTCGTATCTTCGGCGACACTAAACAGCAAACGACTGTATGAGCCATTTCCTATTTTGAAGTTGTTCTATTTGTTTTTTGTCAATTTTCATAATGAATTATTTCTTTCTGCAAAACATTGAATGCTTCATATGGGTTTAATTGTATAATTGAATAATCGGGTAATTTCTCGCAGATGTACTACAAAGACAGCCACTGGTGGACTTCCAGAGAGAAAATCATCGAGTATCCCAACGATGTGCAGTCTGGTTACGTCAGGCATGAAACAATTTCCGCTATACATATCATCAATATATTCTATCAAGGGAACAACGCAAACGCATCTATATTGTCTGGAGGCGTGGGTAGACAATATGTGAAAGTGAAGCTAGCTTCGAAATGGGGATATGGATTCAGATTTTTAGTGCAAATATTCGGCCATTAAAATATAGGACAGATTGTGATAAACAATAAATCCTTCAGCAGCGTTTTCATGTTGTTTTCTTTCCATTTCTTCAGCCTCAAGTTCTTTTTCAGACGCCAATCACTTACAGATTGAATTAATAAGAGAAGACACAATTCGAAATCGTTTAAATCGTTAACACTCAGCAAAAGATACTGAGACCGCAGATCACTTCATATACTACACTGCGCAAAAAAATTAACGCACATTATGGAAATCTCAAATTTATTCTACAACTGAAGGTGTTCTCAATGATAATTATTTTTATCAGAATTATGCATGCATATGTTATCCACTCTCAACGTTTTTCTTCAATACAGATGTTTTCTCCCAGCAGGAATAAAAAAAGATGATATTATCAGATTTTGAATCTATTGGCTTCATTCTAAAATCAGTTGTTCTCGATCAATTCTAGTGATCAATAGTTTTTCTTTCGTTCGATTTTCTACACTCGATCGCTATGCAACGCGAAACACGCAATTTGACCCAAGAGGAATGGAAGAAGAGTGGACATACACAAGAATTGCAGAAAGGTTTGGAGTTTCCCAAACAAGTGTGTCCAGAATGTTGCAGCGATTCAGGGAGACAGGTATGAATGTCCGAAGACCAGGACAGGGTAGACCACGGGTAACAACTGCCATTCAAGAACGTTACTTGAGAGTTTCTTCGTTGAGACAACGGTTTGCAACCGCTCGCCTCCTTCAAAATCAGCTTGTGCAAACTCATGAGGTGCAAATTAGCACTCAGACAATAAGAAATCGCCTCAGAGAATATGATTTAATGCCTCATGTCGCAGCAAGAGGCCCAGCTCTTTTGATTTGATTGATTGATTTCTAAGCTGACAAACAAGAGACAGGGTTAGCGCTTGGCCTCCCTGTGACACTGCGACCAACTTGGGTCTATTGTATCACTCTTTCGTCAGTGGTTCCTCACGAGAATAGGTTTGTGTCCTTTATCAGGTTCAGTAGCCTTTTTATGAGGTTTTTCGGATTCATTCCCGTTTCCGGATTGATTTCACCAAAAACTTCTTCCCAAGGCGTCGCATTCAAAGATTATGTGAGGGTCTGTTTCTTCCTCTTCGCCGCAGAGTCTGCAATCCACGGGTTCTCCAAGTATTCCTATGGTGTTCAGATGTTTTCTGAGGCCGCAGTGCCCCGTCAGTAGACCTACTATTATGCGTGCCTTTGTTCTGTTTAGATTCAAAAAGTCAGCTGTCAAGGTTTGGCTTGTGCGTCCTACCATGGCTTCGCTGTGTGTTTGCCCGTCGCTCTGTTCCCAGTGTTGTCGGTGTCTTTGTTTTATCCACTCCTCAATCAGGGTCCTGCATCGGTTTTTGCTGATTCCAAGCACAGGTTCTGGCCCTGTGAATGGCGTTTCAGATGCTTGTTCTGCTAACTGGTCTGCTTTTTCGTGGCCTGCTATTCCCTTGTGACCTGGCACCCACATCAAAGTGACCTTGTTGTGTTTTGCCAGCTCCAGAAGGTCCCGGAGGCATTCCCAGACGAGTCTAGACTTTATCTGTGTCGAGTTGAGAGCTTTGATGGCGCTCTGGCTGTCAGAGAGAATGTGGATGTGTTTTCTTTGGTAGCCACTTTCCAGGTTCTTCTGTATGCATGTCCTAATGGCATGTGTTTCAGCTTGAAATATCGTGGCGTGTTTGCCGAGAGGTATTATGTAATCCCTTCTTGGCCTCACTCCATGTATTCCCGCTCCTGTTCCTTCATCTGTCTTAGAACCGTCTGTGTACCAGACTATTTCTGCAGATGATTGTGATTCTATACTCGAGTCCCATCTGTTCCAGTCGAGCTGTGTTTTGAATGGTTTTTCGAATGAGTATAGAGGTTGCATGTAGTCTGAAATCATATTAAGCTCGGCTACGTCAGCTACATGAGTGATTCTGTTGTGTCCAGTTGTGCTGGTTCTCCAGTTTTTTGTTTGGATCAATCTGTATGCACCCATCCTGGCCTCTCCCATGATATGTATGTCAAGGGGTGAGAGGTTGAGGATGACCTCCATAGCAGCTGTTGGAGTGCTATTCATTGCACCCGTGATGCAGAGACAAGCAAGCCTTTGGATTTTTCCAAGGTTGGTTTTTGCATGTCTCTGATTTGTTTTTGGCCACCACAGGAGTGAGCCATAAGTGATTCTGGGTCTTATTACCGCTGTGTAAAGCCAGTGCATGGTTTTCGGTTTGAGTCCCCAAGTTTTTCCAAAAGCTCTCCTGCACATCATAAATGTCGTTTTACTTTTGTTGGTTACATGATGTAGATGTGGGTTCCAGGTTAGTTTCTTATCGAGAATCAGCCCAAGGTATTTTACCTGGTCCAGCTCTTACCCCAGCCTATCGAAGGGCGCGTTTGGATTTTGCGAGATAGCATATCCATTGGGAAGAGGCCGATTGGGAAAGAGTTCTCTTCACAGATGAGTCTAGATTCTACCTCTACCATTGTGATCGACCTTCCCTTGTATACAGGGTGTCTCAAGTTCGAGTGCCTATTAGACGTTTCTGGAGAACTAGACATATTTGAAATCTGAAATTTGGGATTATGATATTGTTCGAAATTCTCTACAGACCTAAAATATTTTCAAGGCCAGAACACTTCCGGTTATACAGGGAGTGAAAATAAATTTGCTAAAAATTTTTTTTTTCAATGTTTTCGTTTCTGATATGATTGAATATTCAATGCTAAATACATTTCTGTTGAAACCAGTGTATTCATTCGAATAGTTTTCAAAATATCGAAAACAAATCTGAAAAAAAGTAAAATATTCATAGTCAGTATTATGTTCATTTTTCTTATTCTGAACATCCTGATTGTTAACCGTTTTCACAACGTCAAAGTAGAAGAATGTGAAAAGGTCATGCATCTTTTGAATTTCATAAATATCATCACAGGGTGTTTCAAATTTCGTGTCAAAAACTGTGATCCAAAATTGGCCATAACTTCTGTTTTTCAAATTAGAACCCTATTTTTTTATTATTGCGTTGGATTCTGCGGAGAAAAATAATGAAAGCACTCTCTGATGCTCTTGCTCTTAAATTCAGTAATTCCCGAGTTATTTGAGCTTTTCTGGATTCATGTTGTACGTAGAATCAAATTCATCTAATCTTTTACTTAAGAATATTCTGTGATCATAGAAGATAAGTTTTCCCATTAATAATTCCCAAGTGACAGGTCTAATTTTAGGTTTTATCTTTACTTTTCGATTTTATTCAATGGTTTCATAAAAATATTCATCGAGTATGTTGCATGAGAATCTTCTGTGACATTGAAGATAAATAATCCCATTAATAATTCACAAGTGACAGTTCTGACTATTACTTGTTACTATGGTTTCATGAGAATATTCATCGAATCTGTTTAGATTCGATGAATTTAACTCTACGTACGACATGAATCCAGAAAAGCTCAAATAACTCGGGAATAACTGAATCTAGGACCAAGAGCATCTGGTCTGGGAGTGCTATCATTATTTTTCTCCGTAGAATCCAACGCAATAATAAAAAAATAGGGTTCTAATTTGAAAAACAGAAGTTATGGCCAATTTTGGATCACAGTTTTTGACACGAAATTTGAAACACCCTGTGATGATATTTATGAAATCCAAAGATGTATGACTTTTCCACATTTACTTTGACGTTGTGAAAACGGTTTACACTCAGGATGTGCAGAATAACAAAAATGAACATAATACTGACTATGAATATTTTACTTTTTTTCAGGTTTTTTTTCGATATTTTGAAAACTATTCGAATGAATACACTGGTTTCAACAGAAATGTATTCAGCATTGAATATTCAATCATATCAGAAACGAAAACATTGAAAAAAAAATTTTTGAGCAAATTTATTTTCACTCCCTGTATAACCGGAAGTGCTCTGGCTTTGAAAATATTTTAGGTCTGTAGAGAATTTCAAACAATATCATAATCCCAAATTTCAGATTTCAAATATGTCTAGTTCTCCAGAAACGTCTAATAGGCACTCGAACTTGAGACACCCTGTACAGACGTCCACATTGAAGATATGCTCAGTGCAATTTCCTGAATACTACTGGTTTCGCGGGAGGATCGATTATAGTATGGGGTGGAATATCTTTGACTGCTCGCACAGACCTAGTGGTCGTTGATAATGGAGCTATGAATGCTGATAAGTATATAAGGAACATTCTTGAAGAGCATGTAGTGCCATTTGCCCCATACATTAGTGAAAATTTCATTTTTATGGACGGTAATGCCAGACCCCATCGTGCGCGCATCGTTCAGGAGTACCTTGAAGAGGTTGAAGTCTCTCCAATGGAATGGCCAGCAAGAAGTCCAGATCTCAAACCGATTGAGCAGATTTGGGACAACCTCAATAGAAGGCTGAGAAGTTCAGAAAATCATCCAGCTACTCTTAATGACTTAGGAATCCAACTCGGAGAAATCTGGGAAGGATTAGATCAGAACATTTTAAGATCACCCATGTTGAGTATGAAACGTCGTTGCCGAGCTGAGATTCGGTGAAATCCTGAATTTTTCTTTCATTTAATGTGTCTTGTTCCGTTCAAAACCTTCCCGAGAGAACATAAAAAATAATTTATAAAGTCAATGTAGAGTTAACTTTCATTAAAATCGAGATTTTCAGAATGTGCGTTAATTTTTTTGCGCAGTGTATTTCAGGAAGTTTTCGAGATATGATTTTTTGTTTTCTTTTTAACCATTCAATGCTTAAATAATTGGTAACAGGGAGATCAACAAAGGTATCATCATTTAAATTGATCCAGACCAATTTTCGAAGAAAACTTTTGGTTTTATAATGAATAAGTATGTATAGAATTAAGCAACCATTTCTTCAATGTGTCTTGTTATTCTGAATTACTCATTATTTCCTTGTTGAGTACCTACATATCAAACAAGTCAATAATATATGCTGCGACAAATATTTAGAGACGCAAATATGTATAGACGATTGTCAGTCAATGTTGAAGATTTCATATTTAAGAAACAGAAAATAATAGTGATGTGATTAATATACATTATATTATATTCAACTTCCTGATTATGCAGTTACAAGGTCGAATGAAAATATACGGAATTCTGTTAATCATGTTGTAGATATCCATTTTATACGAATAAAAAATAATGATTCTGAACTAGCCAATTTTTCTCAATCATTTCCCACAATTTTGGATGTATGTATATTGTATGTCTAGGCCCTAGGGCCCCTAGGTTATTGTTGATGGTCAAAAAGAACATTCAAATTGCAGCATTATACCCTCAGACATATCAATAATGATAAAATGTAATTCAAAAACATTTTGAAGCATTGTACTTCAAGCAGGTCATTCGAATTTGTTTTGAGATGAATGAAATGAAATGCAATTCGATTTCAAATGCCTCGATTGTGTGGAATGGAATGCCCCAAAAAATACTGTCTACGTTTTGGCTAATTTCCAAAACGGTTTCAGGATCGTATTTCGACTTATGTCTTCATGAAATCATGCACCTTTACTTTTAAGTGTACTCACCAATTCTGATATTTCCACATCTCTAGAATGTAGGCATCGACCACAAAGGTATTCAGCACAAAAACTAGTAACACAAACTGCGATAATTGAATAAAAAAGCACGTAACACTTCAGCGACAGCGAATTTAGGTTGCCTCTAATCTAAATTTTAACAGTTCAAAGTGAATTAGTATTCATGTACTTCTTTTATGTATAAAGAATGTAGGTGGTGAACCCACTTCTGTATATATTCGTAAAGTGGATTACATTCATTGAATCGTCTAACCATTGAATTATCTCTCGAAATCAATAACATAAATAAAAACTGAAAAAACAATAGTTAAGTGTTATACTCTACCACACCTGAAAAATTGTATCTTTCAAAAGATTAGACTTCCACTCATAAAATATCAAAATTTCATCAAATCCAATTCTCAGAGTTAAAAATAAAATCGAATAAAGATTTTTTGTCTTAAGAATTTTTATCAAAATATTGTTATGGAACTAAAGACTAGCCCGATGAGATGAGTCAAATTCTGACATTTAATTATGGAGGTGGGGGTTAGATCATAGCTGGTATGACGTACTGTGAAGAAAAAGAATCAATCTCTATAGTTGATTAAAGCGCACAGAACAATAGAAGTGCATTATGGAAATATGTGTTCTGTGGTGGATAAGAAAATAATATGGCAACGTCGCATTGTTTAGCCGCAGTATCGTAATTTTTCGGTATTAGGCTCCAAGGGCGGATATAGCTCTTTTTCAGGGGTAATAACGATTGATTACCATTAAATCAGGTACACAATGTATGAAATATTTTATGTTCACCACGTTGCGTAACTACGGCCGTAACCAGTATGCGCCGCATAAATGCTTAAACAGTATGCGTCAATAAATGCGGAAACAGTATCCGCCAAAAAAGCAGAAACAGCGAATAAATGCAGAACCATTATGCGCCAATAAATGCGGAAACAGTGTTCGCCAAAAAGTACGGAATCAGTATGCGCATGTGAGTGTTGATTATTTCCCTCTTACAGCGGTGCCTTGTTGACACAAGTACATGGCTTGTCATTGGCTAATGCCGGATTTCCACCAAGCGGACAGGTCAAAACAAAACACGAACTGTCCGTTCGGACAAAAATTTCGAACAATTTTGTTTGGAAAATGTTCGAAGACTGTTGGGGTTCCTAACGGACTTTCTGTTTACACCAGTCGCGGACAGAAATGAATGAAAACTGTTCGTGTTTTGTTTAAGTTTGATTCAGTTTACATAGAGACACCGGACGTGTAGTTGTGAGAATGTGGCGCGCTGCAAACTTGAGAAAACAAGACGACGAGGATTTATTTTTGCTGGCAGTTACATTTCACATAATTAAAAAGAACAAAACTAAACGCTGGTTTTGGATTAGGCCATCCTTAAGGCAAAAAAGGGAAAATGTGACGTCTAAACTGTTACAAGATCTCAGTGGAGATGATATGAGTATAGGAGGTAAACTTCGATCAAGTTTTAATAAACATTACGACTTTTTCCTTCACGCACCGAATCAAACTACCACATTAGATCGCAACAACGTGAATAAAAACAAACTGGGCGTTTACACCAAGCTGACAAACAGTCCTAGAACTCGTAAATCCTTTGAAGTTTACCGACATTGGATGGGACTCTGTGTCCGTAAAAACGCAATTCGCGGACTTTCGAGTCCGGAAAACAATCCACAAGTTCTAGAACAGTTTGCAAACAGTCCGCGGACTGTCACAAACGGACCGAGTTCGTGTTTTGTTTTTGTTCTGTCCGCTTGGTGGAAACCCGGCATAAGATGACTAGAATTCTAGTCATCTTATCATTGGCCCTGTGCTCTCTGCCAAACGCCAGTCTCTCCTTTTCTCTATGGTTCAGTTCAGAAAAGAAATTGTTTGTTGTGTACGCTGAACATCACTTTCATAACAAATAACATAAAATCGAAAACTTATAAGTCTGGCAATCGTTGCTGATTACAAAAACCTTCACCATAAAACTCAATATGAGGTACTATATCAACTTCTCAATATTATTTATTCATCCTAATTTTTTTTTGCTTTCAGTAATTCTCGCTCAGGTACGTCACAAATGAATGGGAATTCAAATCGAAAACATCCAAATTTAAATAGGAATAATTCAAATGAAAAACCTTCCAACTCTAACCATAATAAAGAGCATGACTACATCATAAATTACATCAGCGATTCTTGGAACAGTGTCTACCAGGAAATAGAAAAAAATACAGGAACTACCCAGTTTTATAGCCAAGAAAGTCACAATTTGAAAGATTTCCGTCCATTCAATTTGGAAGCATTTTGGGGCAGGAGAACAGTACAATATTATCAGCAGAATCAGACCAGACATTCTTAGCTTTTAGAACGAATTATTGACTGTTAGTGTTTTGTACTTCGTTTATTTTAAGTATGTGATTGTTTTAAGAACCTGATTTCAGTAAACCTGAGAAAAAGAGAAGTAGTTTTTGCCTTATTAAAGTTTCCCAAACCTGAACGGAGGAATTTTATGCTAGTTATATTGATTTCATGAAAACAAGTTCTTCCTTCCCAATTTTTTGTAGGAAGTGACCAAATTCCAGACTCATTAAGAAAAGTACAAGGTACCTAAGTACTCTTTACTTTTTCTGTTACTGTATTTTATACCATCATCAGGTTTTGACTTGATTCATTCAAACAATGGAGATTGAATTGTAGCTTACGGAAATAGGCCACAGCCTAAACATTAACTTTTCTTCAAATTCCAATGTCACTGACAATTTCATTCATCAATTCCCACTTTGATGAATTAATTTTCAATTTCCAACAGTAAATTTCTAAACATTTTTCAAATATTTTTGACATGACCAGGAATGAGTTTATTTTTTATTGAAATAAAAATGGTAATTGATTGAAGTGTTGTGATATGGCCATAACATGCTGTATCATTATATAATCAAGAAGGAGGAATGCAAAATGTTTAATATCTTTATTCTTAAATATCCATTCAAACTACCAGCCAAATTTCATTCCAAATAGAAGATAAATCAAATGAAAAATATGATTGTGAAAATTTCAACTTCAAACTAGACAATTGTGCAATGTGAACAATATAAAAATCTACTGCTTACACCAAGTAATAACAAATAGGTAACTGGATGAATAGGATAATACAAATTTATCCTCAATACACAAACATTAAAAGTAATATTTACATTTGACTGATGAAAAACGGCAGTCTTCTTCATGAAATAATAATAAATATTTCTAAAAGTGGCCACTATGTTATTTTTCTGAAAAAGAATGCATATTAACACTGAGCGCTGCCAATAATATGAAAAGGTGTTTTTATCGAGATTTAAAAATTTCATCACAGAACCTACCTTTTTTTGGTTAATTTCTATCATTTCCAGGCCTGTTTCACTGCTTTCTTCGAAGCTAGAGTTTTAGTAGCGTATGACGCCAATATCAATCCAATCAAAACGAGAATGATCAACTTATAATCAAAGTCTTCTTTCAGCACATCAAATGTTTTAGATGGTGCCACTCGTGTATAAAACATATCTAAACCATACACTAAAATGTGACTAGTACTCTCCAGTCTAGCTGGAGCAACAGATATTCCTTTAACTTTAGATAATGTTTGGTTATAATTTATTGCAGCCTCTGGGGTCAGAGATAGTTCAGGCATGTAGGGGTAGCAACTTTCCTCCGGTCCGCAGGGTATATCAGCAAACCTTGGTTGTATCATTGCCCAAGGTATTTCTATCACAGAGCCAGTACTCAGAGCCACAAGGAGACATTTGTTGGTTATGCCCCTTTCAGTTAAAGTAACGGTTATTTTAGTTGGTATCGCCGGTAAAATGTAACTCTGACTCTGCACCTGGGGAAGCTGACTCATCGCGTAAGAACTGAACACCGTCGAGTTACTCTGGATGTGGCCTTCGTATAATTCTAGAGCCGCCAGTTCCGTTCTGCGATATCTATCGTTGAAGAAGGTGTACACAAACCAATTCTCGGAATGTATCAAATTCACTGGACCTCTAGCTCTCTTATGCGCTAACGAATAGATCACAAAGCCTAAAAACAAGGAGAAAATAGTGATGGATTGAATGTGTCCCCCTAGTTCATCGATTAAATTGGACAAGTTGCTGTAAACAACCTAAATTACAATGAAAAGTTCGACACTAAATTACTGAATTGGATATCCCCATTCCTGAAATCTGTGCTTTCAAGGGATTTTCCACATTTTCATTTGATAACTGTAAGATCAGAGTGTGAACTTTCCGTTGGCCCACCCTGTGTAATGATAAGAATGAAGAAGAAAATTAGCTCAGAAATAATACTCACCAGTAATTCCATCGAGAAGATATACGCTCACTACTTGTTTATGTACTGGATCGTCTGTTATAGTAGCAACTGCGATCATATTTGGATTTACATATTTATAATAAACAGATCTGTCAGGAAGGACTCTTCCTTGGGAGTGAACCCGTTCACCACTGGGTCTAGTGCTGATTGCAACTAATTTCGAGGGTCCCAGTAAAAAGTTCCAGTGGAGCGAGGTCTTTAGATTTCCTGATTCAGATCTTAAGGAATAACCTTCTATTGAATCTTCTGTGACCATGTAGAAATAAATCGAAGATAGATGTTCCTCTACAATACTCCTAGCTTGTTTTGGATAGACATCAACAATATCGTTATCACTAATCGTTATGAACGGTTTCAAATGATTCTCATCCTCATATGGTAGAAGCATAGCTTGTTTCACTTTTTTGTTGATTCTAACGATTCCATGGGAACTATAACCAGTAATCGGATCAAACTGGAACATTATAGTATATCCTGTGATACTATCTTTAGCTAAAAGCGTACACTGAGCCGGTAAAGGTGAATATCTAGCCGTCCTCTGTACAAATAACAGTATAACATCTTCGTTTTCATTGTCAAAAGGTACAATATATGGTATCCTATAACTCCAAACGATTTGCCCACTCAAAGTATCAATTCCAAATAATTTTCCAATCTTTGTTACAACAACAATGATTTTATGTAATCCAAAGTCATCCCTGACTAACATATTATCCATTTGTAGTTTGGAGCCAAGAAGTAGATTTGATAGCTGCCTGGTTTGAGTGGATATTCGATGAATGAACATGCTTAACATATCTTGTGACGAACTTTTGAATTCGTTTTCAATACTGGCATCAAGTTCAGACACTGGTAATTCGAAATACTCAACGGCTGTTATTTCAGAAAGTGCTTCCTCTCTAGTCCAAATTATTTTGCCTTCAGGTACTCTAACCATAATCAATGCATGGTCAATACTCGGGAGTAAAAGATCACATGTATTCTGTTTACACTTTCCTGATAATAAATAAGGCACTCCAAGTCCTTTAGGATATTCCAAATCTACTAATAATTCATCCCCGGGCTTAAGATTATTTCTTTTTATTCTCAACAACTTTTTGGGATTGTCAAGATTTATTTCAAGTTGAAATACTTGATCAACACCATTATTTTTAACATTTATTGCATTCTTCAGAAAAGTTGATGGCAATATCTCTACTTTTTCTTTAAATTGAACAATTTTTCCAATGTTATCCTTCACTACTAAAACTGAAGGAATCTCATGTTCGAAATTCAAAATTTCAGCTTCACCAGAGTCTGAAAGTTCAATATTGATAGTTGATACTTGAGGTGAATTCATTTGAAGATTTATGTACTTAATTTCCTCATTAGCATTATTCTTCAATGTACAAACGAAGTATCCTTCAGTAAGGACGCATTTCGAAAGGTCTTTAAGCCATGGAGTAGAAATTTTCTTAGTTTTTGAATTTGTTTCACCGGATTCAAGATTGTATGAAAATATTTCAATATGTGATCCTTCAGTGGGTATGATATGAATGAGCTTTTCATTATCTACAATCGACCAAAAAGGTGTCGCAGAAATTTTATCTGAATTGATGCTCCACTCCCAAAGCAATGTACCGAAGTTTATATCCCAACCACGAACATACCAGGATTTATCACTTCCTGAAATCGAAATGATGTCTTTTTTTACTTGAAAATGTTTTATTTGTTGTTCAGCGGCATTTTCCAATATTTGGCGCCATATAATATTGCCGTTCTTCGCATTTAAACATGCTATAACATTATCCTCAGTCCCTACAATCAGTTGATCTGCTTCAAAGGATGCATATTTTACTTTTCCTATGAAAGACTTTTTCCAGTCAAATTTTCCAACCTGATCCTCATATAAACCGCTACATGGTTTCGCAAAATATAAAATAATATTCAAACATAAAGCTAATTTCAAAGAAACATAATTATTTCTTGCCATTTCTAAATCATCTAACATAACCTCAAAGCAACACGAAACATGACATTTTTTGTAGCCGATGAACCATAGAGTATACAAAAGACACAGAAATGGAATACGGATGCGTTCAACTGGTTCCACCTGAGTAGGGAACATCCCACACTTCAAAAAGAGAATAGAATTTTTTTCGAATCTGCAACTTATCATAAGAAATCCTTTCCTATTTCACAGAAAAATATCCAAATTTTATTATTTCCAACTCATCTGCTTCAAAAATTATCAATCTTAGATGAGAAAGGAGCATTATCACAAATATCAAAATGAACAAATATTCCATATTAATAAAACCATTTATTCAAGAGATACTTCAATAAAAAAAATCATAAATCTACCTATACATTATTCATTCTGTAAACAAACTCAGAATCACATTCTTTCTCCTTCGTCATCTTCTTCTCTTTTCCTTTTCAAACTTTCCATAATCTCCATCGAGTTCGAACCATTATTACCCAAGCTCGTAACTGGCATTTGTATATTCTGAGTGATATGAATTTTCGGTTTCAAAACAGTCTTCTGAGGTTGAAGGTTTAGATTTGTTGTAATTTTGGGTTTAGGAATTGTAACAGTTTGCTTTGTAACACCGATTGGAGCATTACTTCTCTTGATGTAACTCACATTAGGTTTAGTTGTGATTTTCAAACCAGTTGAAGCACCAGAAACAACATAGTTAGTCTTATTCTTCTTATAATTTGAAGATGCTGGTTTGAGAGTATAATTACACTGTGATAAGCAGTAACGATCTGGAGGTAAGCGTAATCCACAATGTGGTTTCACTGGTTGCAAGGGGGTATAGTTTTTCACATGTGCACATTCCAAAATAATCTCTCGTGGAGGTGGTGTAACAAAACTTGCTTCATTAGTTAATTGCAATGCTAACCTGACATCTTCTGCATCAAGGAATTTTTTTTTGGTGTTGTTAGCATACATTCTAGCTTCATCAAGAACAGATGTGGCATATCTGTACACGAACTCACACAATTGAACTATGGTTTTTGGATCAAACTCATTGATACCCATTTCTTTCATCATTGCCATAATTACTTGACCATCCTTTGGAATATTTTTCATTCCTGGTTTTGGTTTCTCTTTATCTGGTTGGCTCATTTTGTGACTTCAAAAAGCTTGAGGTGATTCCACTTTTTTGACAATTCTTGATTTCGTGAAATAAATAAACAATTCTTACTTCGGAAAATGGAAACTGGGATACAGGTTAATTTCTCGAACACAGATGACAGATTAGACGAACCACAGACAAGGTATACTGAAGCACAGAACAATAAATTCACTATCTGTGACTCTATCAAGAATGCCTGAAGGGTCGTTTCTTGGAAAATTCTATCAAGAAATAAATTTAACTCTTTTCGGTCATCAGAGTGGCCTTATTGAACCTATTTCAGAAAATAAATAATGTTATCGAATTTTTCTATGCATCAGATAGGAATGTTGTTTACACGCCCCTTGACACAAAGACAAGAAATGACAATCTGATTGATAAGATAATGAGGTTAACTTTGTCTTAATTTTTAGAGACAATTTCCAATCAGTGGAATTAGAATGCGTTGCTGAATTTCTGATTGGATGTGTTGATACAAGGATAAAACAAATCACAATTTTTTCCAAATGGTTGGTAATCGTATTATTATTGCATTTCTCGTTTATATCTTTTATTTCAATGAAAACTTTTAGTCATCCTATCAAGATGATGAAGAAGGTGTAGGGTTTGATGGAAATCCTAGTTCCTTCCCTAAAGATTTTGGTTACGGATTCGATGGAGATAATGATGTCACCCTGTCGACGGGGGAAAATAAGCCTAGAATATTGCTGATGGGTTTGAGAAGGTCAGTAATCAGTATATCACAGTGGCTAGTCTACGAGTTGGTTTAAAAATGATATAGAAAGAAGTTCCTTAGCCTAGTGATGAGAATTCTAATGAAATCATTTATTACTTTTCAGATCTGGGAAGTCGTCAATACAGAAAGTGGTATTCCATAAAATGTCACCTAATGAAACTCTATTCTTAGAAAGCACGAACAAAATTGTGAAGGAGGATATCAATAATTCTAGTTTTGTTCAATTTCAAATTTGGGATTTCCCAGGTCAAATTGATTTTATCGATTCCACATTCGATTCAGATACAATATTTGGAGGATGTGGAGCTTTAGTTTTTGTGATTGATGCACAAGTAAGTTGATTAGTTTCAACACATTACTTCAGTTACTAAGGAATAACAAATTTTAAGGATGATTATGGAGAAGCACTTAATAAACTGAATGTAACAGTCACAAAAGCGTATAAGGTGAATCCGAACATCAAATTTGAAGTTTTTATTCACAAAGTAGATGGTCTTGGAGATGATTTCAAAATGGAATCTCAGAGGGATATACATCAAAGAGCCACTGACGATTTGACTGACGCAGGTTGGGTCTCATTATACAATCAATCATAAATAGGCTTCATACTGATTTATTTTTAGGATTAGACCACATTCATCTCAGTTTCCATCTCACATCAATATATGATCACTCGATATTTGAGGCGTTCTCTAAAGTAGTACAAAAATTGATACCCCAATTGCCAATCTTAGAAAACTTATTGAATATATTGAATACGGTAAGGAATTCTTGTTTGTTGTTAATTGATGCAATTCTAAGTTGACTGGTTTCAGAATTCGGCTATAGAGAAATCGTTTTTGTTTGATGTAGTCTCGAAAATATATATAGCGACTGATTCAACACCTGTGGATATGCAAAGCTATGAATTATGCTGTGATATGATCGATGTAGTTATCGACGTTTCCTGGATTTATGGGTAATTATTATTTTGTTCATTGGGAGTTTGTGTAGAGATTATAAATTTACGGCTATGATATCAATGTTTAAATTTGGAACTATTACGCAGAGATCGAGAGATGAAGTCATTTTAAAATGCAATTTTTATTCAGAATCAAAGAGGACCAACCAGATGCAAACGCATTTGACGAACAGAGCTCTAGTCTTATTAAACTAAATAATGGAACAGTTTTATACTTAAGAGAAGTGAACAGGTTTCTAGCACTCGTGTGTATTTTGAGGGAGGATAATTTTGATCATAAGGGTAAGTGGAGTTATTTCTTGAAAATCGTTCTCATGAAGATTTAAAGAGAATTCTTGAATAATACAAGAATCAAAAGAAGTACTATAAAATAATTATCATACAAAAACATTTGTGCCACGTAATATGTGTGATATTGAAATTAATCGTTTGTTGTTCAGGTATCATTGACTCGAACTTCTTGAGTTTGAGAGAAGCTATCCAGCAAGTGTTTGAACTGAGGAGTAAAGCGCAAGCCTCTCTATTAACATCACCAGACAGTCCCATTATAACGAATGGAGGTGATGCTGTGCCACCGGAGTCCCCTCAAAGTCCTCGTACTTCTTAACAAGATTTGTTTAATATATTCTCTTTGAAATACTGATTCGGCAAGTGATGATTTATCAAGTGAGAATTTTTTGTTATCTTCATCGTGTCGCCATAAAATGTCTACATTTGGTTTCATGGCTTTGATTAAGTAATTTATTGAATGTTTTACAGTGTTTTGGTCTAATCCTTCGCAAAATTTTGTATACAGAAAAAGTTTTTAACCAAATTGAAATATTAATATATAGTTTCTTTGGCAAACCGTCTTTTTTGTTTTCAGAGTTTAAGTTTCTTCTACAGTGGGCAGAAGAAGTGAAAATATTATTTCCGTTGAAATTCTGTAGCCATTTTTTTCCAAAAGAAATATGTATAAATACAGGCAATAATATGTCTAGTTGAACCTAAAGAAACTCTTATTTTCATTATTTAAAATAAGGGGACACCTACTATGGTTGCTTCAGTTGATGTGTCCCATATATTGTTTACTTGCAACTTCCATTCGATATGAATTCATATTCAAATTGACAAAACATTTATGAATTCATATTATTTAAAATTTTTAACAAAGATTTTAGGAGATTAATATCATAAAGTGTAAAGAATATATAATGTACAATAAACAATGATATCAGTCAACACGATTGTTGCTGTCTTGTTTTTCAAACAAGGATATTTAGGTTTGGAAAGTCTCGGTAATACATTTTATTTCTGTTGGACCCAATAAAGTTTTTGACTATCATTGTCTTGAAAATGAATGAATTATTCAACCAAGATTGTAAACTTGTGGATATATTACAGATTTGAAGCATTACTGCCCTGGTACTACTTTATCTATAGTTGGAGCATGGTGCAGAATTTGTTTGAAATTTTCATTTGATACGAAATTTTAAGTTTCGGATTAAATAATTGCTTATGATTACAGATACTTTTACTGGATCTTCCATAAATTTCTAACAAATAAAAGAATGGAAACCTTGTAATCATTGAGAAATCTACTTTCCTCTAAGATTCAATATGAATTAAAAATACTCTATGTGAAAAATTGTATATTATAATGTTATGTGTATAAGTAAAATTATTATATTTTTGATGTTTTTTACTATTTTTGATCACCAACACTTTTTTTGCTCAATTAACTGTGAAACAAATCTTGTTTTGGGTTAATTTTGATACTGTGTTCCTCTACTTACCTGTGCAGGTCTCAGAATGAAAGTACGGGAAGTCTTGAGTTTTTCAGCGCACGTACCTTTTAGGTAGATTCGCATTGTCTAGTTTAAGCAATTTTTGACAGCTATCAATGAATATCTGACAGCAGCAGTCAAAGAAATATGATTTATCACAGAAATATTGGAATATGTTCGATATTTTGATAGGATTTGAGATGGTTCTGGTTACGTGAACTCAAAAAAACCTTTCTTTTATTATGCCAAGTATATTCACATGCTTGCGACAGGCGTTGGATCTTTAGTTGAGGAGCCAAATTAGGAAATTCTCAACACTCGCGACAGCCTAAGGCTTCAATGACATTATTTTGAAAATCAAAGATACATTTCACATTTTCAAAATGGCGGAATTAATAAATTCAACCAGTGGATCTTGAACACAGTTCAAACAATCGAGTTATTCGATATTTTCGAAAATGCATTTGTTCGAATATCGATAACTCATAAATCTAGACGTTACATAGGCCGGTTCTTTCTAAGCTTTGATTAATCAGCAAAAGAGTTCTAAAGTGCGTCATCTGTGTTTTCTTCTATGCTCCAATTTTACACTTCCAAAAGTGAAGCGTAATGATCGTGTGCAGCTAATCGACCAATAATATTTCAAAATATTGAACTGCTTCAAATGCTGGTGATGACTTAGTCAAAATTAACTACCTATTGCAGAATTCCTAGCCAAGCCGATCAAAATCTATACAATATACAATTGCACCCCATACAAATACAGCTACAATTGACAAACCTTGTGAATAACCACCCCCACCCTGCATGCCGAACCCTTATTCAAAGCAGCATAAAGATATTTGTACCCTAAGCGCGTTCGGCAATAGCATCCGAGAGCGGACGGATTTTTTAGTCACGTGATAACAGATTGTACAGATTTGTCAGATTTTTCTGTAATAAACGAACGCTACGGAGCATTTTGATCGATTTTTCTGTTTGACGTATGTAACGCCTTACCCGAGCCAGATATTAAATTAGAGCTTGAAGGTCTATTCGTCCGTAGAGGTAGTCTGGGTACTATTTTAATTCTTTTGTTATAGTTCTCAACATTTCTATCCCTTGGTTGAGATGATTCAATATTTTGAATCATTATTTTTTTATCAAACAACATTTTTTCATTTATTACTACACAACAAATAACATAAGACACGAAAATTCAACAGACTGTTCAAGAATATTCGAAGCGGGATAAAAAATCCATTCACAAAGGCCGAAAAGTAATTTCTGTTTCTGTTCTGTGGAAAAAAATCCGTTTCCTCCGTCGAAATACACCGAGCAAAAAGATCTACATCCGATTGATCAGATTTTTTTGCCGAACGGTCCAGATGTGTACTCCCCTCAATCTGGATGTAATAAACGAACGGTTCAGATCAATCCGACCAGTCAGATGTCATTGCCGAACGCGCTTCCTGAATAATGAACAATGCTCAGGCTCAAATTGGAAATGACTGCTCTTCCTGACCGTGCGACTACGGAATACAGGCGTAAAAAGATCGATAAAATTATTCATGAAGTTAATTGACTACCCTTATCACTTGACGAATACGGCATAAGTCTTTCGGAAATGTTTAATTTTGGAATAATAGTATGATGATGGGCAAAACAGGTCAATGGCCAGATATACCCAGATATCTGTGAGACCAAAGATGCATTTGAAGGGCGGGGTCCTGCATGTGCATGGCAACAAGGCCTTGCTAGCGGGCGTCGGACATAGGCGGCGCTCCATAGGGGTTCAGGCACGGATACTGTGTTTGAGTATCCGTGGGGTTCAGGGTTCATATTTTTCCAATATAACGTCCACAATAAAAATTCGTGAATTGTTCTAGATTGTGCAAATGTCCCTCCTACTAATTATTTTAAGAATTCAAGAATTTACTTATTGATTCTAGTTCTCTATTATATGCACATACAGATTCTATGAATTTTAAACTGAATTTCAGGAAGATCCGACAAAGATATGTATACAATTCTGTGAGGAACTTCTAATCATTGGAAAAGGTTGAATCAACAAGAACGAGCACTCGGAAGCTTTAAACCCCAAGTCAGTACTTTTCTAGAATATTTTTCAGCTTTCGTTTCGTTTATGTATTCCATGGAGTACATTCTTGAATAAATAGAATAAAGACTTGAGCAACTTCTATTAGGTCTATGATGTCTCATTATATCATTTTCTATGTGTCAGAAGTGTTTGAATTGACATGTGAATAATATATGAAGCCATCACAAGTTCCATATTCTGTAAAACTATTCAGCGACCGATCTAGCAAATAATAATTTCATCAACCAGCCATTAGAATGTACATGTTTCGTTAGTCACTGACAAAGGATCTAGGATCTAGATCGGAGCTTCACGTCGCCGCCACTGCTCGAGGGGGAGAAGGAGTAGAGCCCCTGTCGCTTCCAGCCGAAGAGTGACGTCACTGACCGACCCGCCCGAGCTCGCTGTGTTGCTTTGCTGCGTTCTCCACTTCTCGGCTCGAATTGTTGAATCATCCAAAGTACATCCTCTCGTTGTGTTGATAGTCGTAGTTGTCGGTTTTTCTCCTTCATTACAGAAACTTGTGTTTCTCTTGAACTTTTAACTGTGTGCTCGTTAAGTGGTGTTCGAATTGAACGGATATGGCTACAGAGGTAGAAAACAACGCACCCGCTATGGAAACCAAAGAAATAAAAGAAGAGATTGCAGCCGGCGACAATAAAGCGGAAGAGGCAAAGCAAGAAATCGGTGCTGGAGACGCTGCAACTCCAAAGGAGAAAGAACCCGCACCTCCAAAAGTAGTCGTTCACAAAACGAATTATGAAAAAGATGTTATATATTTGTACCAATTTTCCCGCACCCCGCTTTTGCCATCTTTATCGCCCTATTGTCTCAAAGTCGAAACCTGGTTGAGGCTTGCCGGCATCAAATATGAGGTTAGTTAATTTTCATTCTTACAATTAGATTTATTTGTTATAAATAATGCGTTTGGTTGTTTCGTTTACAGGCTATTGTTAATTCATTCTCTTTGCGAACATGCGAAGTAATAGTGACTCTATGGTCGCCATTTTAATCTATTCAGGGAAGCTTGTTATGTTTTATACGTTATTGTATCAATTTGGAGGGTATTTCGCGAAATTTGCACTAACTTGAGATTTAATATTTATACTTCAATTCATGTTTGATTCGAATTCGAAATAACCGTTCAGGTTGTGCATTTCGAAAAGAAAAATTGAAAATTTGATATAATTTATTCTGTGGAAGGTACCTACTCGTTTTTTTGCGATTCTATTCACCACAGATAGCGAATTAATAATTATTCCACTCTGTTTAATTCTTGGGATATGTGAAGTTTCCATATTCTCATTACCTGTGAATTTAAATGGACTGTTTGATTAGTTAGATGCGCTTATCCCCGTTCAATAGATCTGCTTCTGTTTAAAATTGATATTATTCGAACATATTATTGGAACATAGGATACTTTGCGAGTATTGGAACTATGGGAAAATTAGAATTTCAAACTTGAGGAAATTATCGTAATTTTTATAGTTCACTTAATGTTATCTTTAAATTGTCTCATCAAACATAATTAATTAATTGGTGGTGACAATTTAATTTCACCAAGGGGGAGTGGTAGCCATGAGTCATAGAATGTAACGAACAAAGCTTTCTGTGTTAAATTTTCTACCTAGTTGGACAACCCTGTTTCAGATGATTTTTGATTATTATCGGAGCATAATTTTCCATTAATAATCCGTATTCTGAAAATGTCCCCGAGTGAGTAAAATTATATTCATGTATCATTGAAATTCCAGACCAATCCTTCATTTAAATACCTCTCGCATCCGCTCGATATCTTTGCGCACCAGTTGTTTTCTGTGGATTGAAAAACGTGCATTTTCGTTCGATGTTGAGGATTTGCCATAGAACTTATAGTAACTATAAGTTCTATGATTTTCGCATATGTTTTATTATGATATAGTTTTAACCTGAATTTATACGAATTTTGCGAGTCTTTCCTATGTTTGAATGTTGAAAATGAATGAAAAAGAATCTCCGAATCCTCGTTTAGGACGTATAACAGGAATGAGTCAATTAAAACACTTATATTTCACATTTTGAGTAGATTCCATAGAACTTACATTATTATTACCATAAGTTCTGTAGTAGATTCCATAGAACTTGTAGATCATGTAGGTAAATTCTATGGTAGATTCCCATTTCCTGTTCAAGAAATGTGGAAGTTTTTAGAGATATTCGAACTGTATTTTACAAGTTATTACAGGCTATTTGCGTCTTTGTCCGAGTGGGGAAAAACCCTCTAGAGTCTAGAGCTTTTTTTGTGCGACAAGCTATCAAGACAGCCGTATCCTTAACCCACTTCTCTTCGAGTACGAGCAAACATCGAGAAGTGCGCCTCAAAAATCGGATTATCTTCCTCAAACTTGACGAAGCGCCTTGTTGACCGAGGTTTTCGTTCACACAAGTATTTGCATAATGATCGTGATATTCCTCGGCCGACAATGACGGGATGCCACTTCTAGACCGTGTCTTCGTGGAACTTGTTAAGTGCTGGACGTCTGAACTAGAGAGTTCATAACCGGGGTCAAGTATCCGAACCGAAGAAGTCGTTCCGATATTGGAATTCGTTAATTTTTCGTCTCTTGCGATAGATCAGCGATTTACCGTTTACCGTTATTATTGCCCGCATACAGCGCGGTGCTTTATAGGTGTTTATTAATCGTTTGTGATTTTTATAGGGGTGGTAAATGTCGTTGAATCGATTATTTTATGAGTAATAACTCGGTGTGAAGTCATTGATACGTGCGTTATTGAGTACCGCCTTTTGAGATACTGATTTTCAATCAGCTCTGATTTTTAAAGAACATTTCTCTCATTGAGTATTAATTATCAATGAAAGTATGAATATAAATGCATAGAATAACACTGGTACTGGTGTATCGACTCCTTACTAAAAATCGTGACCAAAATTTGTAGATCAAAACGGCATTCTAGATTTCAGATTTTGGTCTAGTTCCGGTATAAATCCGCAATATTTATTGGTTGTGGCGCTACTGTGGCAACGACAAATAGCGCGACCCCTTTTTGGAGAAATTCTAGGATTTTCGATTTACAAGAAAGTCTTGAACAAAATCTAATCAGTGCCAACACCAGGTATTCTATGCATCTATGTTTGAATGAATTATGTGGAGAAATTTCACATTTGACATGTGAAACTACGCTATTTATAAAAATGGAACGATCCACGCTTCAACAAGGCATTGAAATTATTAATTCGCCAAAAAAGGTTTAAATTTGGCAGAGACGGTTCGTAAAACTCGATTATTTTTGGGTCACTGTGCAGCAGTGGCGTATATAGAAAATATTTTAGGGGGGGGGGCCCAATGCTTACACCATCAAATGATCCAATGGTTAGATCAGGTTAGATGCCATGCTTCTCGAGTCTGTTTAATTTATTATAGTAGTTCAGTTTTCTTTACTACTTTTCTTTGCTATATTTTTTTCATGAAAATATTTTTTTCGTGTTTGTATAGGGCTTATCTACAAATTAAAATCATTTTCAAAAAATAGTCAACATCCCTATTGTCGCATCTGGGGCTCGAAAAACCCAAGAGTTATTATTGAAAAGCCACTCATCCTTAACATGTGACTATTTGGTGCAGTTTATGGTCCGGTTGGATTATTTGACCTTTTCGAGGATGAGACTGGAGCAACAGGAACTTTTGATGGATTGCGCTATCGAGAGATGATTAATGATTTTTTTTATGGCCGGAGTTGATATTGATCTGGAAAACGTCTACTATCGACAAGACGGCGTTGCGTGCCACACAAGCAACGAAACCATTGATCTTTTACGGAAAAGTTTCCAGACCGTGTTATCTCTCGAAAAGGTGATCACATTTGGCTACCGAGATTTTGTGATTTAACACTTTGCGACTTTTTGCTTTGGGGCTATGTGGATTTAAGACCTCAAAGATGGAATTTGTGAGGCTGTCGAGGACAAAGAGCAGCCACTTTGCGATTTGGTTATAGAAAATTTCATGAGAAGGACATGGTCCTGTAGTCGTGGTGGTCATTTGTTATTTTCCATTATAAACGGCAGACATTCCTCTTCATAATGATATAGGCGGTCTGCATATTTGTAGGTGGCGGCCTCCGTGGTGAAATTAAGCAATACTCGCGTTAAAACATAACGCTTTTACCGTGTTTTGCATGCTAAAGTGCTGTTGAAATTTTAATTTTTTTGTCGATATTAAGGGTTTTTGAGTTGGTTTTTTTCAATAACTTATTTATTGTATTGAATATGGATTCTGAATGGCCAACTATCTCTTGAAGAAGTTGAAGAAACTTATAGTGTTGCGAGTGTTAGAATTCATGTAGAAAGATCAATTCAACGTATAAAAATTTATAGAATTTTACATGAAATACCATATAATTTATTTAAATATTTAGATGACATTGTACATATATGCTGTGTGTTAACTAATCTTCAACCACCAATTATCGCAAATTGTGAAGATGATGAATAAGGATATCTTCTAGGATTTAAAGGAAGTACATTACTCTGTATCATCAACAATGTTGAGTTATATGGACTCTACTACACTAAACTCTGTTTCACAGATATTCTTTAGCATATGCTATTCTGTTTGGCAATAAGGGAAGTGGTTGAAATGAAAAATGAGTCGGTCAAAACTATATCAGAATATTTTTCAACAAAAACTAAAATATTCACAAAAATCAAACAACTTACACAAAGTATGTTCTACCAAGAAAACAATCACCATTTTACATGATGAATAATTATAAATCGTCCAATTTATCCAAAATTTCAATTGTCGGTCTCCTGAACTCAAGCTACAAATTTGAGTGGCCAGGAAACAAATCTTTTCTATATTTTTGCATTTCCTAAACACTACAAATTTGTTATATTTATTCATTATTACCACCCCTTCATCAAATTGACCTAAAGTTTTCAACCCATTGCAAAAACGAATTTGACACTCTGTACGGCTCTAATATAAAAATAATGAAATTGAAGGAACGAGGATTTCACAATTTACAGAATATAAATTAATTACATACAAATGATAATAATGTGCGTTCAAAAAAATTCGAGGTCAAGTAGGCTATGGAAATTATTTATTTATCGAATTTGAACCATATTTGAACTGCGTTCAAACGCAGAATATTGACATTCCAGACTCCAGGTTCCATAGCCTACTTGACCTCGAATTTTTTTGAACGCACGTTATCTAATAAATTTTTTTTTTATTTTTTTTTGCCCTTGAGGTAGGGGGAAGCATTTACGCAAAAAACTGTCGCAGATAAATGTTTGCAATGTCCAGAAATTCCAACAATGCAAGAGCATGTTGCACGCCTCACGTTTCTCTCTTTGTCCAGCTGGAAAACATGCATTATTTAAAAGAAAGATCATAATACTGACTGTTATGTACTTACGGTGATTTCGACCGTATACTGTGGCAAATTAACAGAGGTTTGTCTCATTACTTTAGAAGTTATGAGACCACTCCGCTCTCTCACCTCATTCACATGACCAGCTTTTTTCAAAGCTTGGCCTTTTTCTTCATTTCCTTTCGGGAAATGATCGAATTATTTTTTAAAATCCAAAAGATCTTTGAATATCCATTGTATAAACACCAAAATTCGCTCAAAAGTCAGAAACAATAAGCAACAATAAGCTAACCTATCATTAAGCTTTACTTCATGTTTTGACGAAAGTCACCACCAGATGTCTCATTTCAAGAATATGCAGACCGCCTATAAATATCCGATCATTTATTTGAAAAATGGCATTCTTTTTTTTATATAAACATAACACCTCTCATTGGAAAACCCTATAAGGTGCATACACATTGTTATCACGTCACGTCACATCACGTCATCTTCCCAAAAGGTGCAACCACGATAATGCATGGAACTTAGAGCATAGGAAGAGAGACACACCTTTCAATAATAAATAGTGCCAAATCAACAGAACTAAACTGGGTGATTATACTACGGAATCAAAATGTGGTAAAAATTTTTGCAACATTGTATCTGCTGTCACGTTATAGCACTGATAGCACGCAAGATCTATATTCCGCAAATTTACATTTTCTGAATGCACGTGATACCACGTCTGATATTTTGCGAAATGTCATTCTGATATACATTTGAAACCGATCTGGGTGCACATTCAATAATTCTTGAATTAATTGACGGAATTCCCCCACTTCCTCTGTTCGTTTATTCATTTGGTAAATCGAATCCCCTCTATGAGAATCACCAGCAACTGTAAAAGCAGCTATATTTTCCATATCTTCTTCCCAATTTCTCGCGTGAGCTCACATGACGTGACAACAATTTGTATGCACCTTTAAGGTGCAAACAAATTGTTGTCACTTCACGTGAGCTCACGCGAGGGACTGCTTTCACAGTTGGTGGTGATTCTCATAGAAGGGATTCGATTTATCAAATGAATCAACGAACAGAGGAAGTCGGGGAATTCCATCAATTGATTCAAGAATTATTGAATGAGCACCCAGATCGGTTTCAAATATATTTCAGAATGACCAAAGACAAATTCAATTTCTTACATGGGCTTATTAAAAATGATATTGAGAAGCAAAACACTCAGCTTAGAAAAGTGATTTGTACCGAAGAAAGGTTCACTTCAATCACTTCACAAAATATCAGACGTGATATCACGTGCGGTCAGAAAATGTGAATTTGCGGAATATAGATCTCGCGTGCTATCAGTGCTGTAACGTGACAGCAGATACAACGTTGCGAAAATGTTACTACAATTTGATTCCGTAGTAGCACAGAATACCTAACTACACAGAAGCGTCATTCCGCCTTCCCGCCAAAACTTTATTTGATGACGCTTGTGCCATGCTAGGTAGTACAAATGTCAACGTGAAATTCAAACCTCCTGCTGGACCCACATAATTATAAATAAAGTATAGAATTATGTCACAGAGTACCCTAAATTAGTTAGGTATTCTGTGATTATCCGCTCAAAAATGACATATGTACTACCTAACAGGGAATGAAGGTCACGAAAATTTGCCCCTTGAAGATCAAAGTGCCGACGCTAAGTGACGCTTCTGTGTAGTTAGGTATTCTGTGGTTGTAGTACAATCACCCAGTTTAGTTCTGATGATTTGGCTTCACTATTCATTATTGAAAGGTGTGCCTCTCTTCCTATGCTCTAAGTTCCATGCATTATCGTGGTTGCACATTTTGGGAAGATGACGTGATGTTGCGTGAGCTCACGTGACGTGATTACAATGTGTTTCCGCCTTTAGAATCATCTGAAACTTTTCAATCAGAATGGTAAAAGTTGCGCATAGTTTTCTTCAACGTGAACAAAATCTGTTTCTGCCCGGAGAGCAAAAATACAAGTTGGATTCGTTATCATTAATCATAAAATTGATCGAATTTAGGTTGAGCTACTTGACTAAGGCGTTGATGTCGAAATGCTCTATAGTCTATACATCAGACCTTCAATTTTTTTAGTTATCAGGTCAACGGACTGCAGCGAACTTCCAAAGACCAAAGAACATGACACGGCCGTAATTATTACGTCGAGAAGAAGCGAGCTCTCTCGCATCGGGATACAAAGCCTCAATTAATTTCTAGGCAGTTAGAATACAAGTCGAAAAAAAATCTCTCCGTCTTTAATCATCCGAGCAGATGAGAGTATGCATGTAACCGACGACGCCGGTATCCGATGTCGTACCGAGAAGCCCGTTTAAAAGCCACGTTCCCATGCCCCAAGTGTGAATGCGGGTATTACCCCACATTCTATTTGCGCTTGGAATTGGAAGATACGGCGCGGTAAATTGAACGAAATTCGGTTGATTGATGACGTGTCGCGTTGGTTGGGGGGTAAGAAAAATTGGTTGATTTTTATTAGGATGAGGTCATTCGAACTCGATATACAGGGTGGAAACGCAAGCATTATTCTTAAGACTGTGATTGCACCCCCTTTTTTAAGAATTTTCGAAGGAAAGCATAGATATTAAGGGAAATAGACGATGTGTGTAGGGGAAAAGGGGGTAATGGCGGTCAGTTAAGCTCTTTTTGGAATAAAACTCAAATTAAAAATCACAGTTCTATTAGGAACATAACATCACAATTCTGCATTAAAGGACTATTAATTGAGGTCAAAGTAATAAGCTTTGGAGTAATGATTTATTAGTAGTAATAGTTTCAAAAAACAGCTTTTGACCACAATTGCACTCACGTGAGGGCAATGGAATTATGGAAATCTCAAATTCATTCTACAACTGAAGGTGTTCTCAATGATAATTTTTTTTATCAGAATTATGCATGCATATGTTATCCACTTTCAACGTTTTTCTTCAATACAGATGTTTTCTCCCAGCAGGAATAAAAAAAGATGATTTTATCAGATTTTGAATGTATTGGCTCCATTCTAAAATCAGTTGTTCTCGATGAATTCAAGTGATCAATAGTTTTTCTTCCGTTTGATTTTCCACACTTGCAACGCGAAACACGCAATTTGACCGAAGAGGAATGTGCCCAAGCGAGAAGAAGGGTGGACATACACAAAAATTGCAGAAAGGTTTGGAGTTTCCCATACAAGTGTGTCCAGAATGTTGCAGCGATTCAGGGAGACAGGTATGAATGTCCGAAGACCAGGACAGGGTAGACCACGGGTAACAACTGCCAGTCAAGAACGTTACTTGAGAGTTTCTTCGTTGAGACAACGGTTTGCAACCGCTCGCCTTCAAAATCAGCTTGAGCAAACTCAAGAGGTGCAAATTAGCACTCAGACAATAAGAAATCGCCTCAGAGAATATGATTTGTGGCTTGAGCTCTTACCCCAGCTCATCGAAGGGCGCGTTTGGATTTTGCGAGAGAGCATATCCATTGGGAAGAGGCCGATTGGGAAAGAGTTCTCTTCACAGATGAGTCTAGATTCTGCCTCTGCCATTGTGATCGACGTTCCCTTGTATGCAGACGTCCACATGAAAGATATGCTCAGTGCAATTTCCTGAATACTACTGGTTTCGGGGGAGGATCGATTATGGTATGGGGTGGAATATCTTTGACTGCTCGCACAGACCTAGTGGTCGTTGATAATGGAGCTATGAATGCTGATAAGTATATAAGGAACATTCTTGAAGAGCATGTAGTGCCATTTGCCCCATACATTGGTGAAAATTTCATTTTTATGGACGATAATGCCAGACCCCATCGTGCGTGCATCGTTCAGGAGTACCTTGAAGAGGTTGAAGCCTCTCGAATGGAATGGCCAGAAAGAAGTCCAGATCTCAATCCGATTGAGCAGGTTTGGGACAACCTCAATAGAAGGCTGAGAAGTTCAGAAAATCATCCAGCTACTCTTAATGACTTAGGAATCAAACTCGGAGAAATCTGGGAAGGATTAGATCAGAACATTTTAAGATCACTCATTTTGAGTATGAACCGTCGTTGCCGAGCTGTAATTAACGCAAGGGGTGGAAATACCAAGTATTAAATCACTTATCAGCATTTCAGTATTTTGAAAATTGTTCATTTCTCTTCTTTCACATAAGATGCGGTGAAATCCTGAATTGTTCTTCCATTTAATGTGTCTTGTTTCGTTCAAAACCTTCCCGAGAGAACATAAAAAAATAAGTTATAAAGTCAATGTAGAGTTAACTTTCATTAAAATTGAGATTTTCAGAATGTGCGTTAATTTTTTTGCGCAGTGTATTTGAAATCTGAAATAGGGATTATGATATTGTTCGAAATTCTCTACAGGCCTAAAATATTCGTGGAGCCTGAGAACTTACGGTTATACAGGGAGCGAAAATAAATTTGTTCAAAATTTTTTTTCAATTTATTCGTCTCTGATATGATTGGCTATTTAATGGTGAATACATTTCTGTTGAAACCATTTTATTCATTCAAACAGTTTTCAGAATAGATATCGAAAAAAAACCTCAAAAATGTCAAATATTCACAGCCAGTATTATTCTTATTTTTCTTATTCTGAACATCCTGGGTGTATACCGATCTCACAACGTCAAAGTAGGAGAACGTGGCTCAGGCTCCACGAATATTTTAGGTCTGTAGAGAATTTCGAACAATATCATAATCCCAATTTTTAGATTTCAAATAGGTCCAGTTCTCCAGAAACGTCTAATAGGCACTCGAACTTGGGACACCCTGTATAATGACGGCAAAATTCATTTTTTCACGGATGCATAACGGATAAAAAACGCCCAAATTTTGGTCAATTGATCCGCAAGAGTTGTTTTGCTAACTTTATGTACATGTTTTGTTTACTCCTTTTTACCAGAACAAGCATCGAATTTGAACCGCGAGATTTTTCCTGAAACGAAACGCATATCTCGCGGATCGTACACTCCCATTTCCGAGATTCAATGACAACTTCCACCTGCGTTTAGGAATGCAAGACGCAGTATCATTCCTTGTCGATGAGACGACGTGATTATCATGCAAGAATGTGTGAGGAAACGGCCGCGGAAGTACGCCACTGTGCCAGGCACATGCTGCATTTTGACACACGAAAGGTACGCCTCGTGAATATTTTCGGAGGAACTTCATTATTATTAGCAGGGCGAACCTATCACGACGTCGTATTTGCAAGGCAAAAGAAACAACGGAATGCTTTGTTTCAACGTTGAAAAACAGAACTTTTCACATAGGGGAAGATGGGGCAATCGTGGTCAGCAGGCAATGGTGGTCTATGCGTGCAAAGTGTGGTAACTTCACATAATTCACAACCCCCCGAGTCCCCTAACACCCTCGGTCATTCCACACGACGCATTCATATACGACGAGTGCCTTTCGTTTTCGCTCTTAATCGATCTTATCTAACGTAGTAAGTTATAAAGGAAAGTTATGAAATTTTTCTTTTTTTCACGTGAATCATTGAAAATTGTATGAAACTGTTCATCATAAATTCATAATAATGTTCAATTTGAATCAAAATATGGTATTCTTTTTTTCTATTTTGTATATTTTGAAAACCATTCGAATGAATACAATGGTTTCAACCTCGGTTTCAACAGAAATGTATTCACCATTAAATAGCCAATCATATCAGAGACGAATAAATTGAAAAAAAAAATTTTTGAACAAATTTATTTTCACTCCCTGTATAACCGTAAGTTCTCAGGCTCCACGAATATTTTAGGCCTGTATAGAATTTCGAACAATATCATAATCCCAATTTTCATATTTAAAATATGTCCAGTTCTCCAGCAATGTCTAATAGGCACTCGAACTTGGGACACCCTGTATTTAAAAAAATATGATGTGTCGCTAAATTGATATCAACTCAGCAAAGCAACTATCCGAAAAATGTTTTCAGCAAGAAACAAAGTAGCTCATCTTTTTCAGTGAATTATTCGTGAAAAATTTGTATCATTCAATGTTTTGTAGAAAAATGACAAAATCTGATAGATAGTTCTGCGGCCGACGTATATCAGGCATTTTTAAAAGAGCTGCAAAATTTATTTTTTTACGGATAAAAAGCAGCAAAATTTCGAGCTATTCCGAGTTCGATTCGCAAGAGTTCTGTTAACTTTATGTACCTACATAATCAAAACTATGATGCCGAGAGGAGTTTTTTCAAGTTATAATCTTCAAACAAGGCATCTTACATGGTTGCAACTTATAAAATTACTACTACGAAATTGGCCTTTTCAACTGCAACAAGCGCTGATAGGTTTGACCAATTTTTTTTAAGTTTTGGTGAACAACTACTTCTGTGAAATACTGAACGATTCCAAGTAGGTTTCGCTGTGGGAATTAGCCCCTTTTAAAGTCCAGAAACGGTCGATTCCGACGGTAAGAAATGAATTCGTAGACGCGCAGTTTCGATAATTTGTCAGCCGTTTTCCCTTCGACCCTATAACAAAAGATCGGCCTGGTCGATGAATATCGACAATTATTCATCTGTCCACTCGCATTCATATCGCACTTCCAAAAGCGCACCGACGGAAGTAAGTGCGGTCGGCATGCATTGCATCCTATACGTGCTAATTATGCCGCGGTGGTATCTAATTAATTATCAATTAGGAGCGACCGAATTCATCGGGGACGAGCGTGCACCGAATTCCGACGGAATTTTAATTCGAATCTGATTACGCGTCCTATGTAAATCTTTTCCGGTGTGCTCTTTTTTTTTAGTCACGTTAGGACCGCTGTTTTGTTGGCGATACTGATGGATGTCGCGTTCGGCGGAGCAGAAAATGCCACCGTTGACTGTCGATGGGAAATGAACCGTTTTGAATAGATTTATTTCGAAATTTATGTTATTCGAACGGGAATTGAATTTTATGAGTACCGGTCTATTTTTCAACTTGTTTGGCTTTTGTGTTTTATTAATTCACAGGTGCTTTCTCGACTGTACGTCCAAAGTAGTAAATATAGGGTTTTCCAATAAGAGGTGTTATTTTGACGTTCAAAGAAAAATGCCATTTTTTGAAGTGTTTCACGACGACCCAAAAATGTTCGAGTTTCACGAACCAATTTTCCATTTTTATTAATGGCGCAGTTTGTACTTGTGAAATGTCAAAAAATGACAGCTTCAAAAGTGACAAGTTGACAGAAAAAATGTATAACTCAACACAACAAAACATTTATTTATTTATTGAAAGTACAATTAGTGAAAGTGCAATTCGTAAAATTCAACTCAACACTAGATTCGTTGCTGTTCTCTTGTATAGAAGATCTATTTCCACGCATAATATTTATTATCTTATTGTGGTGTTCTTGATCGAGGTTTAGGTATGGTTTGATAGAATTTTGATTGCTATGACCAGTAATCTTCAGCAATTGTTGTTCCTCTACACCACTTTTTGCTAATTGACTGACAGCTGTTGATCTATTTGAATGATTCGCCTCGTTTTGATATTAGTTTATGAAAAAGACGTACATGGCAGCTTTGTCTCTCACTATTGGAAACCAACCATTTACTACTTGTACAGCTTTTAGAACCACCTTGGCACGTTTTACTGAATACCGGATTGTATTCAGTGCGATTTGTTGGAGAACCATCGTTATTCTTCTCGATTTGAAAAAAAATTCACCAAACAAGCAACTGCCTCTCCTCCTCGCCACGCTAGTTCTACTGCAGCAATATGATAAAATTTACGCATAAGACCTTCAGGAGTATTTTCATCCCATAGCAATATTATTCTGTTAACTTCAGACAAATTTAACGAAACTGAACTGGATTTACGTTCACTTGGGTCTGCTTGTAATTTTTTTCTGATGGCATCGCGGGCATCTCGGGCTGGTTTAAATATTACATTATTAAACGGGTCAATCATAATGTTGTAGTCCTTATAATACTTTTCTTGTAAGAGTTTGCTCGAAACATTCCACATTGTCTTTACCGTTACTTCTTTGAATTCTTTTTTTCTCATATTGACGGCCCAATCTTTGAGTATAAACGCCAATTCTTCCAAGCTTCTGCGTTCATTCAATTCGTATGATCGTTCGTAGCAAAATTCCATAAATATTCCCCAAATATATTTGTGGCTATTGGAAGTATTTCTGGGAATGTTTTCTTTGATAAGCTCATTTATATTTTTATCTGATGGCATGTCATAATGACAACGTTATGTCACTCAATTTTGATGACATAAGGAAGCTCATTATGGGACTAAGTACCATAATGAATTCATTATGGGACTAAGTACCATAATGAAATTCTATAAGGAAAACATGTAATGGTTTGATCAAAAAAGTTTATTCAAAATGCATAACTATGTACAAAACTATTTATTATAAATGGTAAAAGAACAATTACTACAATTTGTAATATTAATTCCAATGGATTCTACAGTTTTTACATCAGTAGTTGATGATTGTTGGCAAACTTGTAATCCTGTTTGGTTGTTGACACCAAAAATTGCTTCTGATATTTTTTTTTTGCTTTTTCGAATTTTCGATGACAGTATTGCTTTTCCATCCGCCATGGCGTTTCACGGTACACAGATCAGCTCCAGAATCAGCCAAAAATGAAGCAGACGATCGCCGAAAACAATGTCCGGTATATTCTTCAGGGCGAGGTAAATTCAAGAAAGTGGCAATAACTTTTGGCATTTTACCAAAGGTATGTATTCCAACGGGTTGTTTTGTGCATTTCTTATTTCTATAAGTGACAAAAAAACGTAGATGGTTTGTGTTGCAAGGTCGTATTTTCACATATTGTCTGACAAGTTCTACCATATTCAATCCTGGGATATTTCCCGAAGTTACAAAAAATTCTCGCATTACCTTTGTTTTTGTATTCGGTAATGTAATTCTAAAAACGGATCCTTCATCTATTACATTTTCAACAAGCATATTTGTCAATTCATCTCTTCTGCATGCTCCACTTAGTCCAATTATCATGGCAACTTTATTAAATAAGTATGTATCATCTGATGCTTCCGTTAAAAACTTTGTAACATCTTGTTTAGTAAAAATTTTGGATTTTTTAGCTCTGTAACCTTCTGATTTACGTTTTAGTAATGCAACCAGCTGTAGGTACTTACTAATATCGACGTTTTTTCTTGTTGATAAAATACTTCTTATCGAATAATACGACCAAAGAGAAGATGGTTTTCTTTCCTTAGATAAACATTCAAAGTAAGCCAACAATACTTTTTCATGAGTGATATTCTTGATTTTTTTAGCAGAACACCATTCTTCGTACCGATTAAACACCATTTCATATACACTCCGTGATTTTTCCGGCAAAAGGGAGTCCACGATATTTCTCGACATTTCTTCCAAATCAGAAGGTAAACTATCAGCTTCAGAATCACTCATTTTTTGAATTATATTAAATTCTACCTGACAATAATTATTGAGTTTGACAGCGATAAATAAATATTGCCGTTACAACCTGATGACGTTGTCAAGGAAATGGCAAAGCACAGCTCACTCACCTACTAATATTTGAAACTACACAATATTTACTCCTTTAAAAATAGTTGTCATTGTGACATGTCGAAAATGCAGTTTTTAAGTTTTCGAAAATGTATTGATATAAATGCCATCAGATAAAATTTTGTATGTAATACGAATCATAAACAATCATTATGGCACACGCCGTGTTATCGGACTCGGCTACGCCTCGCCCGATAACATTCACGACTTGTACCATAATGATCGTCTTTATGATCCTTATTACATAAATAACTATTAACATTACCAAAACGTGACATTTTGAAATTTGTTTGGGATGATGTTGCCATGGAACTATTATATAATTTTATAAGACTCTATCGTGTTATCATTGGGATTGAAAATTGCATTGGATGTAGTTTTCGATGTAATGTTGACATGATTGGCTGCAATGGTTCCATATGATACAAAATCATAAATTGGATTTGTTGTTAGAACTGTCAAAAAATTTTCATTAAAATTTGTTGAGGTTTTCGTGAATTAATGGCAGTGTGTTGTATAACGGTCAAGTGTGGGAATTCATATCTGTCGACGTCCCGGTTGTGAAAAAAAGGCTTTTAATTAAAATAACGCACCTCTGTCATGGGATTACATTCCCCGCACTAAATCATGATGCAAAGCAGGTTAATTAAGCGCGGCATAGAAAACGTTGCTGGCCATTTCAGCTGATAACATTCTAGCGTTTCCGCTTCATCTATCCAGTTCGTTGACGGGTATATTACAATGGGGTTTCACAAAAGGGAATGCATAGTTTCATGAAAGCCACATTTCGAATGGTGAAAATGTCAATAGCTGTCATTTGTGTGTAGTGTACTTCGTTGATAATTCATGGTGACAACACACTCCAACAACGGTTGATTACTATTCAAGAATTTAATAAAAGGACCCCGCACTTTTTCTATGGCAAATGGCGTTCCGTCAGATGTTCTAAAATTTTGGTATAATGTAGTACTCGACCTACTGATCAAAAGTGTCCATGGCCACAACTCAATCCTATGACTAGTTTTTGAGATACAGGGCGTTGACGTTGAGAATTACTCACGTTTACTACGCCCGTATCTCGGAACGGAATGGAATGAACTTCAATTTTTCACAAGAAACATTTCATGACATCCCCAGGGAGCAACCATATAGAGGAATATGACCGAAAATCGTTACGAATACAGGGTTATCCATAATTGAATGCTTGCCCGATTTTGAAATTATAAAATATGTCAGTTCCAGAACGAGAACGTTCACAAAATGAACTATTACACTAGATATGTTGTTACATCGAAAAAGTCTGAAATACCCAGAATTTATACCAGGTGATCCATTATTATAGAAACTATTCTCAAGGAGGGTTAAATGGACACCCTGTATTTATGGGTTGATTCAAGGTGTTTGTTTAATTTTGTTAGAACATATCATCATGGATTTCAAAGAATACAGGGTGATTCAGTAATGAAATGAACATCAATACGACTGAGAGTTTTTATCCACTTCCTATGACCAGATTTTTTTATGTGATATGAAAATAATTTATTTATGTTATTCTATTCTTAATCCAACATAAAAAAAATCTGGTCATAGGAAGTGGATGAAAACTCTCGGCCGTATTGATGTTTTTATATCAGGTACAATGGTGAAAGAAAACTCCTACCTCATCGGAGTTAATCTTGAAATAGAGGGTTATGAAAAAAAGGTGGTTTTTGGGTATTTTCATGAGGTTCACAGTCCATTTCATGACTGAATGACCATGATGATATGTTCTGAAAAAATCAAACAAACATCTTAAATCAAGCCATAAATACAGGGTGTCCACTTAACCTTCCTTGAGAATAGTTTCTATAATAATTGATCACCTATACTCCATTCACTTTTATAAAGTATCTTGGTGGGCCATGGTTTAGGTTTATCAAGTTCTTTTACTTAAAACGGACGCAGGTTGGCACTCGTGAAAATCAAGCGACATTGCCAAGTCTACTTTCTAATTACTCTTTTTCAACTTTGTGAATGGAGTTAGTTCTTTCAGGCTTTAACTGTGAAACAAGATTCGTAGTATCAATACATTTTCATACTAGAGTATTTCAAGTTGCGCAAAGAGGTATTTAATTGTCCTCTGTAGGCTTATTTCTTGAGAATTTTGAAAAGTGGGGATTTCCATACGTCCGTCTGTTCTGTTCGTCTAAAAGTTTTTCTATCGGGTTAATGAACTATCACAAAGTAACGGACTATTCTGTCCATTATTTTTCAGTAAAATTTCAACACTCGGTTCTTGATTTCCGTACAAGAAAATAGCATAACTGAATCTTCCAATCATGTTTATACTCGTACACGTGAAATATTTCCAGTATTAACAGAAAAAAAGTTTCTTCAATATTCGTCAGATCTTTGGAATTATTGAATTCACATAATATTTCCTCAAATTCATTGTTTTCCCAAAGTAAATAAACATTTTGATAAATACGTAATTTCTACGATTTATATGTAGAAACGGTAACGTTGCGTCCATATTGCGACATACCTAACATTTTCAAAATATACGCGGTGAAATGTGTCAGAATTCCAGCGCCAACCGGGCTACTTTATAAAAGTGAATGGAGTATAGCATAAATTCTGGGTATTTCAGACTTTTTCGATGTAACAACAGCATATCTAGTGTAATAGTTCATTTTGTGAACGTTCTCGCTCTGAAACTGACATATTTTATAATTTCAAAATCGGGCATGCATTCAATTATGGATAACCCTGTATTCGTAACGATTTTCGGTATATTCCTCTATATGGTTGCTCCCTGGGGATGTCATGAAATGTTTCTTGAGAAAAATTGAAGTTCATTCTATTCGGTTTCGAGATACGGGCGTAATAAAAATGGGTAATTCTCAACTTCAACGCCCTGTATCTCAAAAACTAGTCATATGATTGAGTTGGGGCCATGGACACTTTTGATCAGTAGGTCGAGTACTACATTATACCAAAATTTTAAAAAAATTGACGGAACGCCATTTGCCATAGAAAAAGTGCGGGGTCCTTTGTTATTTTGTACAATACTCTACGTCTCTTGCGTTTGATGTGCTTGATTTAAATGCATCCCGATTAGTTGATCTACATCTTTAAGGTCGATCTGTCATTTACAGAGGTGAAGCACAGGATAAACGAACCGTCTTTATTTAGACAGCAGAAATGTTGTGGGTTGCGTTGTGTAATTGTCATTTGGATCACTTTTCAACGCTGTGTCGTCCCCGATAACAATGCAGGGACATCAGCCGCATTCCTGGCATAACAGAATGATAACGATGCCTCCTTAATTGATTAAAAGGACGTTTGCGAATCGAATCGAGCAGGCGGTTTCGTTATCTACGCTTATACACGGCGAAGCTCGAGTTGATGGATGCCGTTAAAGAATTGTGAACATTTTAACATAATTCAGAACTTTTATCGACTTCGTTTAGTGCACTTGATGACTCGACTAGTTTAAGTGACCTCATGAAGAATGAAGATCCTTGATCAAGTTGTCACAGCGATAAAAGGAACAAATCAAAATTTGAAATGGTTTTATTGTTTCGAAAATGATCCAAATGCGGTTAAGGACTGAACGAGAATAAATTCGGTATCACAAAGCAAAACTATTTTTTACAAAATTCATGGATTTTTTCTGTAATTCTTCCCATCATGCTACTTATAGTGTTCTCAGTCACTTTCTGGGATGCTGTCTCCCACTTTTGCTTCAATTCCGCTAATGTTTTCGTTGATTTCTTAGTCTTCTTCAATTCTCTTTTTACCAGGGCCCAATATCTTTCGATTGGCCTGAGTTCTGGGCAATTTGGTGGATTGGCCTCTTTGGGGACAAAAACCACCTCATTAGCTTCGTACCATTCCTTGGTGGCCTTGCAGTAGTGACATGAAGCTTAATCTGACCAAAAGATTGTTGACACATCGTGCTCAAGCAAACATGGTAAAAGTCGCTTCTTCTAGCATTCCTCGATGTATATCTTCGAGTCAACAGAACCTTGGCCAACGAAAAATTTGCTCCTTTTCCCACAAGTGCAAATTGCTTGCCAAACCAGGAATTTCCTAGGAAACTTTGCTTGTTTATTCACGCGAAATTGTTCGTCAACATGTCCACGAGAATCTGCAGTATAAAATTCCTGACCAGGAAGTTGAAGAAATCAGCCAAGACATAGGTTTCGTCGTCCATCACGCAACAGGAAAAATTTTTCAAGAAATCTTTTTTTTTATTTCTTTGCCCTTGATTTCGCTTCTTGATTCTTCACAGCGTTCCTGCCTGGCACTTTCTGCACTTTGGATGTTCTAAGCCCACAACTCGACTTGATTTTCTGAACGGTTGACTGCGAAAAACCCACTATTTGAGCCACTTTCCCTCCTGAAAGGTTAGGAGTCTTCTGAAAAAGGCTGATGGCTTTCTTAACTTTTTTGGGCTATGAAACCCCTTTTTCCTCCCGGTTCCTTCCTTGCGGTTAATTGTAAGGTCTTCGTTGAAGCGCTTAACAACTCTCGATACCGTTTCCGGACGAACGCGAGCCTCTTTTGCGATTCTTTTGAAGCTCCATTTTTGATTATTTTGAAAAAGTTTCACTATAAATTCTCGTGTTTTCACTTCGCTTGACATTTTGCGACAGAGAATTGGAATATCTATGAAGTAAATGTTCCACATGTTTCTGACGTTCATAACAAAGCTAACCGTGATCAAATTTTGATTTTTTCTCAATTGGTTCAAGAGATATAGGCGTTTTTGTGATAGCGAATTTATTCTCGTTCAGTCTTTAATACTTTCGGGACCGAAACTTGCATTCTGACAAACGTTCGTAATTAGCGGTATGTTGCAACATTGCCAAATTTACTCAGGGATTTTAATCTCGGTCAAGAAGATAGGTTTGGTTGTCAGCAACGGTTGTAATCTTGGTTTTGGAAATGAACCTTTGGATGTAATAATTCCTACAATTGTAAAAATCACCAATCTATTTGAATTTGAAAGCCATCGGTTGTCTCTTCATGAGTATCAATTTTGTGCAAAACGGAGAAATTCCTGAAACGGACCACTTTCAGGTAGAGAAAAATGTCGAAATGGAAAATACTTGAATATACTCGCTTACATATAAAGGCGCATCCAGACTATGCCAATTCAGCCGTTTCTTTTCGGTTTATGGCTGAATTGAATCAATGTGGATATCAAAAACGTCGACGACACGAATTGAAAAAACGGCGTCCACGTCCGCGTTGAATTTTGTCGAAATGGATCCAGATAGGTGGGATAACTGGTTTGAAGTCACTCGAAGCCTTAATGTTGAAGAGTGAAAATGCTCTCTTTCGAAATGAAATAAAGTACGAAACTTGATAAATGGCGATACAAACCCTTCGATCTTCGAACTGCCGGCTCGCCCGAATCCTCAAGACCATCCGCGTCGATAAACGCGGGTTGGGCGATTTAATTTCCTATTCCATCGACGTAGCCTCGGTCGCGACTATTCAGTTCAAGGACTGATCCGAAATTTCGAGCAGATGTTTGCGAATTCCGATCTTTTATTCACGCTTTTAGTCTCGGCGATACGGAGATCCAGAATGAGGATTGATTTCAGGAATTTCATTGCTGGATGTGTTGGAATTACTATTTTTCTGATCTTTCTTTGTCTGTGATCCCTGAGACTGTAATTGACGGTCATTTGGATGACGTTGAAAATTCTTGAGTATCGAAATCGATGAATTCCACACATTTTGAATCGAGAAACCCATGTACATAAAGTTAGCAAAACAACTTTCGCGAATCAAACTCTGAATAGCTCAAAATTTTGCCTTTATTCATCCGTAATCTATCCGTGAAAAATAGTTATTTTTGTATCTAGTGCGCGAAATGCTACTTTGGTGATCGAGAACTGATTTTTTTAACGAGGCGCAGCCGAGTTAAAAAAAATAGTCGAGATCACCAAAGTATTTCGCGCATGAGATGCAAACAAAATTTTTTCTACAAATGTCAATGACTGTACCATTAATTTTATATTGTAAATAACAAATAAAATCAGGTTGTGTTAAATTTTCTTACAATTTGAAAGCCTTAATTTTTGCTTTATACATTAATAAATTAATGATTTCTTGGATTTTTGCTTTATTGAGGAACATAAGGGTTAAAATATAAAAATCCCATATAATTTACATGCAGTGTGCGAAGTAAGTATTTCGCACACTACTTCGCGCACGGTGTCATAGTAACGAAGGAAAATGAAAAAAAGGGTCACTTCGCATATTGTTGTCTATGTGCGAACCTTGTCATTTTTTGACGTTTGTAGAAAAATAAATTTTGTCGCTCTTATATTTTAAAACATATGATATGTGTCGCTAAGTTGATATCAACTTAGAGAAACAACTATCCGAAAAAATTTTTCAGCCGAAATCAAACTAGCTCATCTTTTTCAATGATTTATCCGTAAATTATCCGTGAAGAAAAAAACGTCGCCACTATTGTATTTTTGAAAATATTGGATGTTTCGCTAACTTGATATCAAGTTGGCGAAACAACTATTCGAAAAATGGTTCCAGCACGAAACAAAATAGCTCATCTTTTTAAGTGATTTATCCGTAAATTATCCGTGAAAAAAGAACATTTGTATGAATCAAGGTTTCGCAGCAAAATGACAAAATCTGATTGATCGATCAGCAGCCGACTGAACATGATTTATGCATTTTTCTCGAAAACTACGCAAGCAATATGGTTGATATTTGAAAAGAAGATGAAGCTTTTCATCTTTGATTTATCCGTGAAGAAAAAAAATTTGCCGCTCCTGTTTTTACAAAAATATCACGTGCACTGTTAGTGTACCTACATCAAATTACCAGTGACATATCCATATCGAAAAAATTATTTCAGCAATCAACAGATAATTTAATTGTTTTCAATGATTTATCCGTAAATTATTCGTGAAGAAAAAAACATCGCCACTCTTGTATCTAAAAAAAAATAGATGTTTCGCCAAATTGATATCAAGTTAGCGAAACACCCAATATTTTTTAAAATACAAGAGTGGCGATGTTTTTTTCTTCACGGATAATTTACAGATGAATCATTGAAAAAAATTTAATTATCTGTTGATTGCTGAAATCATTTTTTTAATGTGCCACCTGGTAATTTGATGGACACTTACCAGTGCACATGATCTTTTTGTAAAAACAGGAGCGGCAAATTTTTTTTCTTCACGGATAAATCAAAGATGAAAAGCTTCATCTTCTCTTCAAGGAACAACAATATTGCTTGCGTAGTTTTCGAGAAAAATGCATAAATCATGTTCCGTCGGCAGCTGATCGATCAATCAGATTTGGTCATTTTTCTTCGAAACCTTGAATGATATAAATTTTCTTTTTTCACGGATAATTTACGGATAAATCACTTAAAAAGATGCGCTATTTTGTTTCGTGCTGAAACCATTTTTCGAAAAGTTGTTTCGCCAACTTGATATCAAGTTAGCGAAACATCCGATATTTTTTAAAATACAAGAGTGGCGATGTTTTTTTCTTCACGGATAATTTACGGATAAATCATTGAAAAACTTAGAGACACTTCTCATATCTTTCAATATATAAGAGCGGCAAAATTTATTTATTCACGGATAAATTACTGATAAATAACGGCAAAATTTTGAGCTATTCCGAGTTTGATTCGCGAAAGTTGTTTTGCTAACTTTATGTACATGAGAAACCCTTTGTATATTCAGTCGTGTAATATTTTCGAGGTACTTATGATCGAGCAAAGTCTGCACAAAAGTACGTCGGTCTGTTCAGCGTCTTGCGTTCGAAAATGATGATTCATCGTGTGTCTCTTTGAGTGGCTGACTATAAATACCCGACATTAACCGCTACTGCGAGAGAATAACAGGATTACTTTGATTTCTATTCGTTCCACCACTTTCTAACAGATTGGCCTGGAATATGCGATAAAAAGCGGCAATCGAGAACTACTACCCGGAGTTCTTCGGAAAAATGCCGTGGAAAACATCTGACACTCGCCCTCGATTCAAGACTTCCTCCGAAGCCACGCTCGTAGTCGTATCCATTAACATTCACACACAATTAAAGACGACATTTTAATTGAACCGTCTTATAATTGCTGTGCGAGAAACGTTTAGTCAATTAAAAATGCCGAGATGCATTTAAGATATGAATTCAAAAGTAAATAACTCGTTTGAATTCGTTTTCTACATTTTCATTTCGACGATAGTGACGAGGATATATTGAAAAATTCTTAGTCTACTATAGAACCATAAAAAGAAGTGTTATCTCCAAAAGGAATCCTGTAACACATCATTAGTTCCCTGGATGAAGAATTTGGCAAGTTCGTGTCGGATCCATGGCGGTTGTTGATATTTATATCAATGAACGCGATGTATCTGATAAACTCTTGATGTGTTACAGGATTCCTTTTGGAGATAACACTTCTTTCTATGATTATGTCATGTACTGGCTTACGCCGATAAAATGCGAACGATTCTCACGCTCCTGCTTGAATCAATCTGAAGACATTCAGCTGATTCCTGCCGAATGAGCAAAAGAGAGGTATGCCATCTATCTTCGTCCAGGTGACTTCGAGAGGGAATTGGTTGTCTGATTCTTAACTAGATGTCGCCTTGATGTATACTGTACCTCAAGACTTTGTCTAGTTTTGTTTAAGAGGACCTCCGTTCCACTCCAATTTTCATCGAGGTTGGTTATGTTGTCCTGAAGATGATCAAAATAATGATCGAAACCTAGGTCGACTTCTACCCACTTCGATGAGGTTGGAACTTTCATTAGTTCCCTGGATGAAGAATTTGGCAAGTTCGTGTCGGATCCATGGCGGTTGTTGATATTTATATCAATGAACGCGATGTTTCTGATAAACTCTTGATGTACTATAGAACCAAACAAAATTTCAATGTCAAAATATTTTATTACTCAACATATTCTCCTTTTAATTGAATACATTTATTACAGCGAAACTGCAACGTCTCTAGACCTTTGAAAAAAATATGTTTCTTCTTGCCCTGCAAACCAGTCCTCCACAGCTTTTATTACCTCCTCGTTGGAAGAAAATTTACGACCTTTTAAACTTTTTTTTAGTTGTGGAAAGAGATGATAGTCGGACGGAGCCAAATCTGGTGAATAAGAGGGGCGTTCTAGTAATTCTAACCCTAAATCACGAGTTTTCTGCATGGCAACATGAGATTTGTGTACTGGGGCGTTGTCCTGTAAAAACAAAATACCTTTGGATACCTTTCCGCGTCTTTTCTCTTTAATTTTTTTCCGTAGAGTGGTCAGTAATGTCGAATAGTAATCTCCAGTTATTGTTCTACCCTTATCCAAAAAATCAATCATGATTACTCCATGGCAATCCCAAAAAACTGAAACAAGAACTTTTCCAGCAGATTTTTGGACACGAAACTTCTTAGGTCTTGGAGAAACAGAGTGTCGCCATTCCATCGATTGTTGCTTTGTTTCTGGATCGTAGAAATGTACCCAAGTCTCATCCATAGTAACAATTCGGTTTAAGATCGAGCAAAGATCGAACGCGATGCTTCTACCCTTGCACGTTTTTGGTCAACATTCAAACATTTGGGGATCCATTTTGCAGAAATTTTTCTCATGTCCAAATTGACGTGAACTATATGATGAACGCGTTTATATGAAATCTTCGGTGCTTCAGATATCAGCCCAATTCGACGGTCTGATAAAATCATATCATGAACTGCATCGATATTTTCGGGGACTGACACAGAAACTGGCCTTTCCGATCGGTCATCATCATCAATGGAAAATTTACCTCTTTTGAAGCTTGCAGTCCAATTTTTCACCTTCGCATACGAAGGACATGGATCACCAAGGGTATTAAGCATATCTTCGTAAATCTGCTTACCTCTTAACTTAACCCTTTCAAATACAGGTACTTGATGATGGCTCGATACTCCAATTTTTCGATTTTTACAATTACGGTGGACATCTTTTTTCATTAATTTATTGCGTAACTCTGGTTTAGTTTTTTAACGTCGAACTCTACACTGACACTTCCTATAAGTTATTGTTCGTTGATAAGGTATCGCAATATTTTGTTAATGCATGGAACTGGTCTAAGCTAACTAGACATCAATACATCCTCGTATGTTAGTATTTAATTCTGAGGCGTCTGCAGAACGGTAGACAACATCGGCAAATAAAGGATATCGGAATCGCTACGATCGACTCAGATCAGAATTTGAATAAACGACTCGAGATTAGTTAAATTTTAAGGGTCTAACGAATTTGTATCGTACATCTCAGATGATCAGAACCCGATGGTGCCCAAAATTCCGATTGGGATATTTTTAAAGGAACAGTTAAATAAATAATCCGAAGCATTAATCCTTCAGCCCGAGGATGGATGACGTGTGGATGGTTACGTTGAACACATGGTATAAACGGGCTTGTTTTATTATTATTTGGGGATCGAACTAGGGTTCGGTATGGAACATCTGTTGGAGGGTGTTGAATCTTCGTTGAGCGACATTCCGAAGTTTACAACCGAACATTTTCTATGCCCTGTCTATGCCAGTTTGGCTAGACTGGCTAGAGCCACATTTTCTGAAGGTTCCTAAACTGTAATGTTTGGTTGGAGCAATTTGACGGAAATTATATGGACTCAAACCACCTCAGATGTTAATTTCCATCGCGTGCTCGAGACTATCATTGCGGTGAAAACTAATCGTCCTTCTGAAGCTCTGAAAGCTATCATTTTGTGAGAATTCTTCGGGATCTTGCTTTCAAGAACTGACGATGTTCATTATTTTATGTTAATGCTATAGGATAGGATGTCTAGGCTGTATAGATCAGAATGGAATTTCACGAAAAGTTGAGATATATTCAGCTAGGTTAACCGCATATTCGTGAATATCGAACGTTAAAACACATTTTTTTGTGTATTTTTATTGATTTATCTACCAATTTGCATATGTATACTCCATTCACAATTATAAAATCACAACTCTGGCCTTGGAAATTTGACACATTCCACTCTGTATCGAAGTTATGACGTTTTTCAAAATATTTTTATGTTCCAAGTCAACACTATGTTGCCCTTTCTACATTCTTAGCGTATTTCTCAGAATTTATTCGGAAAATGAATGAATTTGAAGAGATGTGAGGACGAAAATAATTAACGTTTATATGAATTGATAGAAAGGATTCCTTTTCTAGTTATTTGCATGAAAAGTACAAGAGATCACTGTTGAAATATATTATTTTTCGCCATGGAAGAAAATTGCATTGCTTTCACATGATTTTCATATGCATGCCTGTGAAGATTTTATGTTTATTATCCTCTTGAACCGAAAGTTCAAGACTTGACATCAATTGTTGAATCAAGAATAATGGAACATTATATCCCTCTACTGGAATCCAAATAGTTGAAGGGAGTTCTGATGCAACAGGAACTTTTTCTTGGAACATAACCTTAATAGCTAACTTAATAAAAATAAGACATTTCATTTATTTGATCTTATGAACAAGGAGTAAAATATTCTGACTGTATAGTAATTTATTAGTTTAAAAAATATTCATACATTACAACCACAGTAGGTTTGTACAAATAATATGGAACAGGTCAAACATATGCTTCACATTTATCATTCACCTGTTCTAAAATAAGACACAAACTCCTCCACATTATAGGGCCCCTACAGCATTAAAAGCTTGTGTTTTTTTTGAAAGAAGTAGCACTAGATATAATATATTCTTTCGATTAAGAGCAAATACCTACCGTTGAATGTTACATACACAAATTTCTTTAAAATGGGCTTATACGAAGTGGTTCTTTTTCTGAAACGTGAAAACGATCAACAATAATCATTTAGAGACCGATGATGGCTATCCAAAACCCGTTTACTTACGAAAATCGTGCAATTTCATTCTGCAAGTTCTTTCCTCATAATTCCTCGAAAATCTTACCTGATCCATATTTCCCGGTCGCTTTCGTGAAAAGATCGTATAAGGAAGCCTTTTTTGTCCATTTACACATTCCAAATAAATTTTGAGCACCAAAAACGATACCGAAACTAACCAAACTTCTGGGGGACCGTAATTTCGTTTGAAATCTTTCCAAACGGCCAGATACCTAAAAAAACTTCGTTATCAAGTGTAAATAAAAAGGCGATTAGTACTTACTTTTGCTTTATTCATGCTTATGAATCGATATTTGGTCCTATTCAAATTTGCCGTTTGTACCCATGTCAAAATATCTTTGATATTTTTACTTTGATGTAAACAAAGAAACTGGCAACGCCGTTTTGTCATTAAAGATATTCTCTGTACGCGCACAGAATTTTTATCAGGTGCACCAATTCCTGAGAAAACCATAGCCAGAGTTGTGATTTTATAATTGTGAATGGAGTATACATAAAGTTAGCAAAATAACTTTCGCGAATCAAACTCGGAATAGCTCAAAATTTTGCCGTTATTTATCCGTGAAAAAATAAATTTTGCCGCTCTTATATTTTAAAAGATATGATATGTGTCGCTAAGTTGATATCAACTTAGCGAAACAACTATCCGAAAAACATTTTCAGCCGAAATCAAACTAGCTCATCTTTTTCAATGATTTATCCGTAAATTATCCGTGAAGAAAAAAACGTCGCCACTCTTGTATTTAAAAAAAATCGGATGTTTCTCTAACTTGATATAAAGTTGGCGAAACAACTTTTCGAAAACTGTTTTCAGCACGAAACAAAATAGCGCATCTTTTTAAGTGATTTATCCGTAAATTATCCGTGAAAAAAAAAATTTGTATCATTCAAGGTTTCGAAGAAAATGACAAAATCTGATTGATCGATCAGCATAACATAATTTATGCATTTTTCTCGAAAACTACGCAATTGTTGATATTTGAAAAGAAGATGTAGCTTTTCATCTTTGATTTATCCGGGACGGAAAAAAATTTGCCGCTCCCGTTTTTAAAAAAATATCACGTGCGTTGCCTCGTGAGTGGGCCACTTGAGAGAGCCTCAAGGAGGCTAATTCCTTGTTCCTCCTTAAATTCTTCCGAGGGCATTTTTCGTGCAGACTTTCAATGGCGAGGCATTCTGTAACCAATTGATCAAGAGTTTCCTCCTCTTCCTCAAACACACGTCAGTTTCTGATAGGCCCAAGATTATTCACATTGGACCGGCAGGAACGTGCCGTGGAACGTGGAATGACCAGCTCTGCTCTGAACGTCGAGTGTGAACAGGCGAGCGATTCCGTCGAAGTGGCCAACGTTCTTGTTCAGCTCTTTATAATACGGTATAAAGCATGGAATTAGTTCGCCGTTGAAAGGCAGAAATTAATCAAATGACTTGTTCAGTGATTGTTGATGAACATCAGAATGAACACAGCGTATTACGCCCGGTAATTTTCTAGAAAGTCGCGTTATTCTTAAGGATCACCATCGTCGTTAAATCTAATTGCGCACTACTCGCAGTTTAATGAAGAAACGGTCATTACGCTCCGCAAATATTTACTCTAATCGTAAAAAGCCTTTTCGTATACTTCGCTGGAACAATGGACTGGCGAAAACCGCAACTAGTTTCAATTTTACACCGAATAGATCGCGTTGCCTCTCTAATGCATTGTGTATCGCCGGTCCCGTTTTATAAGCGACATAAAACATCGCGCGAGACGAACAAAGTGTCCGTTGATGTGTCAGCCTCCTGTATCTGGAACGCGGCAATAAAACGAATCGACCGCGCGGCGATCGTCTCGATGAAGAAGACACTTAGCCTAGATAGCGACTTCCAGGCCATAAACCCGAGCTTGAATAGAGGTGATTGATGTATTCTTTCCCATCTGCGATGGATCACTGTCCTGGATCCGTATCGAAAGACGCCCACTCCGTTTTTCGTCCCGTGAATGGACCTGTTCATTCGATCGGAAGTTACGACTCGGCGGTGTTTAAACGGTCGTTAATCCACCTTGTGAATAGATCCACTTTGTAGATAGATTCGCATTCGAGAATCCAGAATTTTTGACAGGTGTCATGAAATTTGACAGTGGCTGTCAAATTCTTTGACAGCATATGTCTAAGCTTGGTTCATAACGTTTTGGATGTGTTGAAATCGACCAGCACTTATTGCTGGAGCCATATACAGGTTCGGAATTATAAGTTGGAAACATAGCCAATTCAGAGTTGGACGAATGGATGAATATTGTCTAGTGGACCAGTATAATAATCAAAACCTTCGTCGCGATACGACAACCAATGAATGATTGACCTCACTCAATGGCATAGGAGACTGGATAGTGGAGGCTTCGATCTTTCTCTCTCTCTCGAGTCTCGTTGCAGTTCCTATGCCATTGAGTGAGGTCAGTCATTCATTCGTTGTCGTATAGCGACGAAAGTTCTGATTATTTGACTGTTTGATAGGACAATATTCTTCCACTCGTTTAACACTGAATTGGATATGTTTCCAACCTATCCCATGCATGTTCAATGCAATTCAAATCTGGTGAGTGCGGAAGTATTGGTAAATGTGGAATACCAAGCTTCTCGCGCGCATTCTCAACTATGGCTGCACGGTGAGGTCTAGCGTTATCGTCTAGAAATTGAAAAGTTTCACCAATAGCGGCGTGAAAATTTGGCACAACATTGACAATGACATGCTCCCTATAGTGTAAGGCAGTCATATTCCCAGGACAAATGTGTAGATCTGTGCGCCCGTTGTAACATATCCCGGCCCATACCATAACACTACCCCCTCGGAATGGATGGACTTCTTGGACATAGCGACGATTACGGGGTATGCGTGGGATTGTCCATACCCTTATTCTTCGAGAATCTGAAAATCGTCCATATCTGGATTCATCAGTGAGAAGGACACTACGCCATTGGTCGTTCCAATTGATATGTTGCCTTGCCCATTCCAGTCTTTGACGCGTATGGTCACGTGTTAATGGAACTCCTCTTAATGGACGTCTAGAACCTAGATTCACCTCTCTCAGACGTCGTCTGATGGTTTCGATGGAAACTTGGACCCCATCTGCATTTTGAAGAGTATTCTGTAGCATTCTACACGTAGATGTAGAGTTTCTTCTCGCCGAAACGGTGATGAAACGATCTTGAGCAGGTGTTGTTTGTCGTCGCCCACCAAGCCTTGGTCTTTTCAACACGGAAGCTGTCTCCCTGAACCTATTACAAAGTCGGGATATCACACTTTGGCCACAGAATACCTAACTACACAGAAGCGTCACTAAGCGTCGGCACTTTGATCTTCAAGGGGCAAATTTTCGTGACCTTCATTCCCTGTTAGGTAGTACATATGTCATTTTTGAGCGGATAATCACAGAATACCTAACTAATTTAGGGTATTCTGTGACATAATTCTATACTATAGTTGCGTTCGTTAAATACATATCCGCGGATTGAAGGGAGAGAATACGAACACAGAACATCTAATTAATTCGGATAAGAATATACAATTAAGTGACTTCGGAGCAGAAACGGTGAGGAAAGTGTCGACAGATGGAATGAAGGAACCCAACGTGGACACTTCCCTCACAGTTTCTGCTCCAAAGTCACTTAATTGTATATTCTTATCCGAATTAATTAGATGTTCTGTGTTCGTATTCTCTCCCTTCAATCCGCGGATATGTATTTAACGAACGCAACTTTTATTTATAATTCTATAGGTCCAGCAGGAAATTTGAATTTCACGTTGACATTTGTACTACCTAGCATGGCACAAGCGTCATCAAATAAAGTTTTGGCGGGAAGGCGGAATGACGCTTCTGTGTAGTTAGGTATTCTGTGCTTTGGCTGACTTGGAGCCTTTCCGCTACAACCACCTGAGTTAGTCCACCCTGTAGCATTCCGATAGCCCTATTAGCCTCAGCGTTTATTAATTTACGTCTTGGCATTTTCGGAAAACTCGTTTCAAATCGAAGCCGTGGATAAACTGATTTCATTTCGAAATAAGAACATTCAGCATATCGTCGTTAAAACCCGAAAAATGTGTAACTCCCAATTCAATCGAAAAAGAGATTTTGATGCCATCTCTTGGCTGACTTGGAGCCTTTCCGCTACAACCACCTGAGTTAGTCCACCCTGTAGCATTCCGATAGCCCTATTAGCCTCAGCGTTTATTAATTTACGTCTTGGCATTTTCGGAAAACTCGTTTCAAATCGAAGCCGTGGATAAACTGATTTCATTTCGAAATAAGAACATTCAGCATATCGTCGTTAAAACCCGAAAAATGTGTAACTCCCAATTCAATCGAAAAAGAGATTTTGATGCCATCTCTTAGCGGCTTTCAACATCTACATGCTCAGAAATTTATGTGGTTCCATCTAACAGTTAAATATTTTTCCCGAGCAAAATAGAATAATGTGTTTTGAAAAATATTAAGGGAGTACGGGTAATGAAAAAATTTATTTTTGCCTCTCCTGTACAATCAGCTAGAATGGAGTTACACATTTTTCGGGTTTTAACGACGATATGCAAAGAACCAAACTTCAGAAAAAAGGCGACCAGATTGACGAAATGTCTCATACTGATTTTTATTGGATCGATTCAAGTTTTAAATGATTTTACAGCGATTTTCTCGAAGATTACAGACTTTTAAAAACGATTGAATACGATATCCCTAACTCTAGTGGAGCAGTATATGTATTTGCAAGGTTGATTCCGCTCGCCTAGGCGCAACCATAGAATTTAATTGGGAATCGTTCTCTTCCTATCTGACAGCGCTCTGGCATAATTTTCCATGGAAATAATCCTTGTTTATTGCAATCGTTAACACAAACAGCTTGATTAGCGACATAGCCTACATGTTGCGAATTATATTTCCGCGAAACGCATCAATCTCGCGTCTAATGGAACTCGTTGACCATAATAATAGACAACAGGAAAGAAGTCGTATATATCTTCTATTTATAATCTCGTATAGTCCGACCGCATCAACCTCCGCCCAATCCAATCCGTCAATTTCACAGTCGTTCTCCTATCGAGCAGAACCTCCTCGTCTTGCTTTTTTCCGTACGAGCGCCAACTACGATGGCGTGGTGCAATAACCCGTTACAAGGTCGGGACGATCAATTCGCTTTTCATCGGACCTGGGTCATGGTACTTTTGGTTCGTCTTGGTTCATTACGTATTCGTCCTAGTCTCACGTCGTTATTTTCGATCGGACGCCGAGCGATAGGTGTACTTCCTGGATGTTAATTTAACCAGAGGATGTTGAAGAGCTGTCGTTTCCACCATTTGCTGTCGGCGAACTTTGTAACGCCTGAATTATACTTAAAAGTTGTATAAACTTACCATTGCTTTTTTTCGAGTAAAAAAAATTAGGCAAATAGTTCAAATTTTACAAAATTTTAATAATTTTGTAATTCACATGGAAAGAATTCTCTTTATTTAAGCGGTAACTAATTGTTGAACTTGAATAAATAACTTTTTGTTTTTAATTGTTGTACAGTTCTCGTTTTGCAGTACCTCATGTGACTGTGAATAGCAGGAGTATAATCCATATTATAGGTACCTTTCCTCTTATATGAATCAAAATGTCAAGAATATGAACAAAAATTATTCCTTTAATGAACTAATGATCACGCATTTGTTAATAGCCCAACCTGAAGTGGCAAAAACAAAACTTCTTATATTCTCAAAATCTAATCAGTGGTCACACCATCATTTTAGACATCTTAGCTATGCTGCTGAGCTCAAAATAATGGGTAAACATCTCAGTTGGTAGAGCAGCGCGATTCTCATTATTCCATGGATATGAACTGTCAATCTCTCTTCAATTTGTTCAATTTAGTTGACGATATAAAGCTCGTTGGAAGACAAATCGAGATGTTAAAATGTCGATAGTACGATCGACACGGCAAAATTATCAACACTGTGAATTATGTTGAACTCATATTCAAATTTATTGATGATCATTCGACCAGATCAGATTAGGCAACCCATGAAACATTATTGTATATCATAAGTGAAATCCCGATGAGCAAACGTTTCAAAATTATGGACGCTTACAATACTGTCTCTGTGCGAACAGAAACACGAATATAATATGTCAATAACTTATTATGGACAATTTTGGATTCAGTTATTTCCACAAATATATCTATTACCCAAACAGAAATTCGAAAGGATTTCAAAAATAAAGAAGAAAGATGAAGATGGCCAACTCACGTTTGAAACTGATCGTCAAAATCAGATACTTGATCTTTCGGTAAAAATTCACTGTTCCACCAACTTGAGATAAGTGTACCCGCTTTTTGATCTGGCAATAGACTTCCATGTTACCATGAGTTTTATGCGAATCACATATCGCCATCTAACAGCGGTAATATCAACCTACGACTACGTACAGTGACCTGTCTATTCACTGTACAACTACGCATCAACGGTAGCGACACCTAGTGGCCTTATTCAAAAGAAGGAAAAGCATTTCCTGCATAAGTAAAACTTTCATCAATTTTTTCGAAGTTTTATTGTATTTTATAATAACCAGACCGTAGACGATTCCATATATGAAGTTTCATAACAAACAGTCCATCCGATCTCTAGTTATAAATGGTGTAACCAACATCTTTCTTTTATATATATAGATTCGTTGTGTTACGGTCCAGAATTCGAATTGTCGGTTTAAAATTTCATCTTACAGTTAACGTCAATTTTAATGATTAATTACAGGGAACTCTACAAAATTCGAAATTTCTTCTTTTCATTGTTTTCAAAAGTTCCTAGTTTCCAATAAATTTCATAGATGTCGACAACTTGAATTCAAAATTTATTTTCATTCAATAAACTAATTCTCTAAAGTATCATCAACAACATGTTTAGTTTTTTTTTCCATACAAGTTTTTTTTGTGAAGCAAGTAATTTGAATAAGTCCTCAGATCTTTCTTTCTTGTTGAGAATTTCGAAGAGTAAAGACGAAGAAGTGGTGAATTCGAAAGAAGTAGTTGAGCGAATAGTATTTGGTTGAAATATTCATTGGGATTACTTATAGATTATATTTCTTTCGAAAGGCGTAGTAATCGATTAAATTCGGATAGCCTGAATCACCCTTCAGCTACCTAAATCCTCGTAATTCGAGGGTAAGTTAAAAATTCTTTTCTCTTCTACTCATTTAAAGTTTTTTTTTGCTAATGATTCTTTATTTCATCACTTAGATTTTTATTATTATCCATATCTATCTTGAGTATCTTGGAGACGGCAATCAATTTGAATAGGGGGAGTTCTGGACTGAGCATTGTTCACTTAAACTAATAGTTTGAAGATACTGGACGAAACTTTTAATCATCACAATCAACTGATCATCACCTCATCACATTTGGCCTGTGCAGGAGACAGAGTGTCCAATCTACCTTCTCTAAAGGGATATAGAGAGTTAAGTTGAAATCTCGTTCTTTTCAGTTTTTTTTTGTTGTTATAATTCGAGAGTGCCTATATAGATATCAGTTGTGATAGTCATTTTTTTTTTCTTTATTCTGCTGTCAGATACTCGAGTCATTTTTTTCCCTGCTTAAAATTGTTGTTTTTTTTGGTTGTTATCAACTGTAGAATCACTGTTGTGGGAGCTGACTTATAGGGTCAACAAAAATAATAATACTATTCATGTCAAACTTTTGCTATTTAGTTATAGATTCCACATTTTCAGATTTTGATTGCCTACCTGTTAATAATCAACTGTTATTGCTATTGTGAATAAACTATGTCTATAAAATCTTGAGTTTAGGCCATTCCTAGGACACTAGAGAGGGAGAATTAACCCCACCTGAACAAAAAAAAAAATAATAACATCCCTAGGCTTATATTCCGATAATTAAAGTAACTCATGTTTTCAATTCTATAGCCTGGAAGGCACGTCTCAGTTGATTTCTCGATAACTTCGAAACTACAGAGTTTATCGAGATGAATTCTCGCATTTGAATGAAGATTGACGTGATTAAGCTATACTCCATTCACAATTATAAAATCACAACTCTGGCCTTGGAAATTTGACACATTCCACTCTGTATCGAAGTTTTTCAAAATATTTTTATGTTCCAAGTCAACACTATGTTGCCCTTTCTACATTCTTAGCGTATTTCTCAGAATGTCAATTTATTCGGAAAATGAATTAATTGGAAAAAATGTGCTGGACGAAAATAATAACCGTTTATATGAAGTGATAGAAAGGATACCTTTTCTAGGTATTTGTATGAAAAGTACAAGAGATCACTATTGAAATATATTATTTTTCGCCATGGAAGAGAATTGCATTGCTTTCACATAATTTTCATATGCATGCTTGTGAAGATTTAATGTTCATTATCCTCTTGAACTGAAAGTTCAAGACTTGACGACATCAATTGTTGATTCTAATCAAGAATTCATTGAAAAAAAATCAACCCAAAGATATAGGATGAATTGATGGGTAATTACAAGAATCAAGAATAATGTTAATTTTATTTTGTTGATAACTTTCTTAAAATCAATGTTGGAATATAGAACTCGGCTGCGTTTGTTCAAACAACATCTAAAGAATACATTTTTCACCATCTCGACCTTTGAAAGGCGTTTCTTATAGGAGAATTAGGTCTAAGTTCCACCTCATTAGTGAGGTACCTAACTTTTGCAAATCTGCTCAGATATCGCCAAATTTCTTGGAAAACCTGAATAATATCATCCTAATCGACCTCTCGAGGCTCCATCCGATCTATCTTCTGCGATATCTGTCCAAATAACAGCTTTTTCAACGAAATTCCCGTGTACCCCTTCAACCTCGAAATGTAAACATTCGTCCTGGTCTTGAAAATCGTCCTCACGCTCCAAACTGTTGCTAAAAACAATAAACATACGTTAATCTTGGATATTCGACGAAAAACTCACTTGCAAATATCGATTAAATACCAAAAATCTCCTAACAATTTGTAAACCTAACAAAATCTGGAATGTCTTTGATACTTTTACTTTGATGTAAACAAAGAAACTGGTAACGTCGTTTTGTCATTAACGATATTTTCTGTGCGAGCACTGACTTTTCTTCATATGTTCTGTGCTTCTCATCAGGTGCACAACTCCTGAGAACGAAACCATGACCTCCTATGTGATTAAATAAAAGTGAATGGAGTATACGTGCAAAATTTTTCCTAGATCGCATGGCCAGAACCATTAATTCTAGCGAATGTCCGAGGAAAAATTCCCAGTATTTCTCAACAACATATCCGGTGCATAAGACTTCATAAAAAGAGTGAACAGGGCCTGAAAGATCTTCAAGATTCGTTAACAGTAAAAGTCGTGGTGATCATTCAGATTATGAGATATGGGGTGGAAAGTTTCGGGGTGAAGTAACTAAATAAATCACTTGATTAGACTAGAGGGGAGATTCCCTTCTGAAATGGCCAGGAAGCCATTTCCTGTAAAAGGAAAAACGAAGGAGGAACTAAGAGGCTGTTTCAAGTGCTTTTCCATTTGTCTTTCGATTGGCCTGAGTTCTGGGCAATTTGGTGGATTGGCCTCTTTGGGGACAAAAACCACCTCATTAGCTTCGTACCATTCCTTGGTGGCCTTGCTGTAGTGGCATGAAGCTAAATCTGGCCAAAAGATTGTTGACACATCGTGCTCACGTAAAAATGGTAAAAAGTCGCTTCTTCAAGCATTCCTCAATGTATATCTTCGAGACAACAGAGCCTTGGCCAACGAAAAATTTGCTCCTTTTCCCACAAGTGCAAATTGCTTGCCAAACCAGGAATTTTTTAGGAAACTTTGCTCGTTTCTTCACGCGAAATTGTTCGTCAACATTTCCACGAGAATCTGCAGTATAAAATTCCTGACCAGAAAGTTGCGAGAAATCAGCCGAGACATAGGTTTCGTCGTCCATCACGCAACAGGAAAATTTTTTCAAGAAATCTTTTTTTAATTTCTTTGCTCTTGATTTCGCTTCTTGATTCTTCACAGCGTTCCTGTCTGGCACTTTCTGCACTTTGTATGTTCTAAGCCCACAACTCGACTTGATTTTCTGAACGGTTGATTGCGAACAACCAACTATTTGGGCCACTTTCCGTCCTGAAAGGTTAGGATTCTTCTGAAAAAGGCTGATGGCTTTCTTCACTTTTTTTGGGCTATGAAACCCCTTTTTCCTCTCGGTTCCTTCCTTGCGGTTAATTGTAAGATCTTCGTAAAGCGCTTAACAACTCTTGATATACCGTTTCCGGACGGACGCGAGCCTCTTTTGCGATTCTTTTGAAGCTCCATTTTTGATTATTTTGAAAAAGTTTCACCGTAAATTCTCGTGTTTTCACTTCGCTTGACATTTTGCGAAAGAGAATTGGAATATCTATGAAGTATGTTTCTGACGTTCATAACAAAGCTAACTATGATCAAATTTTTTCCCAATTGGTTCAAGAGATATAGGAGTTTTTGTGATAGCGAATTTATTTTCGTTCAGTCCTTATTATCTATGTTTCACCAAAAAATATTCAAAATGTAAACAGCTCCTTCTGGGTGTTGCAGTTTCTTTATCAGTTAGTTTACTGAGAAGGAGCTATAGTATTGTGTAGAATCGACGAAGTAACGGTAAAATAGGGAAATTTACTCTGGCATAATTCCCACAGAGGAAAAACCTTGAGAAATCAACTCAACCAAATTCCCATACCGAGTGAGATTATGCAACAACTCGAAAACTCCAATAATGCACACTGTTACTCACCCATCCGAATAGAAAAAACGCCGTGACTCAATTCGACGGTTTCCAAAATTGAAAAAATGCCGTTCGAAAATATTTACGAAGATATCGACCCTATGCAGTTCCGAAGATACCTAAAGTAAACAAACTATGCGGCCCGACCAAATATTAGATTAGATAAATAGGGAAAGAATTCAGATAATCTCTGTAATCGGGGCTTTGGAATTCAGTTAGTATTTTCGATAAAAAGTCGATAGGAATAAAAGAGTATTTCCAAGAAACGAATCGTGTTGTTGTTCTCGTAATCTGGGGATATATTAAGAATATCGCTCGAGACAAAGTGTTATTATTGTGATTTTACTTCGTGGTTCAATGGCAATTACGGAATCAACAGTATCAATGGATTTAAATAAATAGCTCTCTATGAATATTATCTGAAAGTTCGGTTGCTACTCAGATTTAACAACGGCACGGTATAATATACTGGGTGACTCAGAGAAGCGTCTGCGCATAAGGACTGAACAAGAATAAATTCGCTATCCCAAAAACGCCTATATCTCTTGAACCAATTGAGAAAAAAATCAAAATTTGATCATAGTTAGCTTTGTTATGAACGTCAGAAACATGTGGAACATTTACTAGATATTCCAATTCTCTGTCGCAAAATTTGAAGCGAAGTGAAAACACGAGAATTTATAGTGAAACTTTTCCAAAATAATCAAAATTGGAGCTACGAAAGAATCGCAAAAGAGGCTCGCGTTCGTCCGGAAACGGTATCAAGAGTTGTTGAGCGCTTCAACGAAGATCTTACAATTAACCAGAAGGAAGGAACCGGGAGGAAAAATGGGTTTCATAGCCCAAAAAAAGTGAAGAAAGCCTTTTTCAGAAGAATCCTAACCTTTCAGGACGGAAAGTGGCCCAAATAGTGGGTTGTTCGCAGTCAACCGTTCAGAAAATCAAGTCGAGTTGTGGGCTAAGAACATACAAAGTGCAGGAGGTGCCAGGCAGGAAAGCTGTGAAGAATCAAGAAGCGAAATCAAGAGCAAAGAAATTTAAAAAAGATTTCTTGAAAAATTTTTCCTGTTGCGTGATGGACGACGAAACGTATGTCTTGGCTGATTTCTAGCAACTTCCTGGTCAGGAATTTTATACTGCAGATTCTCGTGGAAATGTTGACGAACAATTTCGCGTGTTGAAACAAGCAAGGTTTCCTAAAAAATTCCTGGTTTGGCAAGCAATTTGCACTTGTGGGAAAAGGAGCAAATATTTCGTTGGCCAAGGCTCTGTTGACTCGAAGATATACATCGAGGAATGCTTGAAGAAGCGACTCTTACCATTTTTACGTGAGCACGATGTGTCGACAATCTTTTGGCCAGATTTAACTTCATGCCACTACAGCAAGGCCACCAAGGAATGGTACGAAGCTAATGAGGTGGTTTTTGTCCCCAAAGAGGCCAATCCACCAAATTGCCTAGAACTCAGGCCAATCCAAAGATATTGGGCCCTGGTAAAAGAGAATTAGAGAAGACTAAGAAATCAACGAAAACATTAGTGGAAGACAGCATCCCAGAAAGTGACTGAGAACACTATAAGAAGCATGATGGGAAGAATTCCAGAAAAAATGCATGAATTTTGTAAAAAATAGTTTTGGTTTTTTATCGTAAAAACAGTTTTCATTAGAATTAGAAGATGATTCGAAACTGAGTTTGATTTTCGAAATCGGTCCAGTGGTTCAAAAGATATAAGCGTTTTTGTGATAGCGAATTTATTCTCGTTCAGTCCTTCCCTAATGAGAACGTTTTTCTGTCACTAGAAATTTAATGATTGTTTCGCAAAATGAAACTTCGTCTCTATAAATTAGGTTGGTCCCGACAGAGGAATATCTTTTCAGTCTCGAAAACCAGGCATTTCGAATCTCAAACATCTTCCATAGCTCCCCATAACAATGACACTCCTAGCAACTTTATCTGTTTTTTTGTGGAGTTCGGGAAGATAAATGGTTGTTTCTTACGTGGTTGGAGCGATCGATCTTCATGAACCGCCAATAAATCCCTTACCGAGCCGAACCGAATATCTGGATGCGATTAATTGAACACACAAAGACTTGCCAGATCGTAATTTCGAACGAAACCGCCTCTGCTATCTGGGTTGACTGAAATAATGGGCAGTTATTATTTGAGGAGCCGATCGATTGAAAAGTCCCGTATTATCCAGGTTTATAAAACGATGTATACCTTGGTTTGTCGATAGTTCAACGGGATCATACTTGATTGAGCTTTTTAAAAAGTTTCAACACCTTGTACATTTTAAACGAAGCGATTTCGTGAGTGTACAAGGATATATTGAAAAATTCTTAGCCTACTGTAGAACCAAACAAAATTTCAATGTCAGAATATCTTATTACTCAAAATGTTCTTCTCTTAATTGCATTTATAACAGCGAACCTGCAACGACTCTAGACCTTTCAAAAAAGAATGTTTCTTCTTGCTCTGCAAACCAGTCCTCCACAGCTTTCATTACCTCCTCGTTGGAAGAAAATTTACGACCTTTTAAACTTTTTTTTCAATTGAGGAAAGAGATGATAGTCAGACGGAACCAAATCTGGTGAATAAGGGGGGTGTTTTAGTAATCCTTACTGTTCAGAATTCATACATATATTTTATATACCACAAAGTTTATATATAGGATGGGCTTACTCGGTTAAGAATAAGACCGAGATCTTCTGTGCTCTGTGCGATTCTATGGCTGTTCCAAAAATCTCACAAGCATATACCTGCTCAGTCCGCCTCAGACCTGCCTTCGTCGCATTGCTTTATATACGGCTTAGCTCGAAGCCCATAGCAAACATTTTCCACGTCGTCGGCCTTTAGTTCGCCAGTTATCGCCACCCTTTATACAAAGTGAATTCGTATGTGATAAAGACATTTACCCTGCACAACACCACACGAGACCAAGAAAGAAGCAGATACGTAACCTTTCGTCTAAACAACTGTAAGTACCATTCCTTCAGTATTTACTTTGTGGTATTCATTCTATCAAACATCCATTTATTCTTTAATTTCTCGAGGCAATAAGAATTGGTGCAATAGTCCATTTCTTCTCTCCAAGAGAGCTCGTGTATATTATTTATTGGTCCTTCGAGCCGGATTGGTATCAATTTAATTGTCATATTGAGAGTTGAAGAAATCAAAATTATCAATTTCATTTCTAACATTATTCGAACTGTTTAAGTCCTATCTGCATATCTGTTTCTTATCCGTCAAGTACCTGCTCTCCTTCCGATACGAAATTCCTTTCTATTCGGTACGTTTTATTGCTCTGCGTCGCATCGTCCAGGTAATTTTGAAACCTTCAGACCCAGTCGTAAATTGGGTGAAGATTTCTGGCACTTCGTATTTATAGTTCAAATATTTCATTGAATATGGCAAAAACGCAGAAGCACTCAACTCTTCGATCGATTTATATTCGTGATATTCTAAATTTGCACGATCTCGCAGATAAAGTCATCACGGACAAATTAATTCTGTCCCGTTTCAAAGCGCATTATCAAGACTTAGAAGGTATCAAAGAAGAGTTTTTAAAACATCATAACACGGTCATTTCATCGCTCATAACCGAGTCAGACGGAAATTTGGAGGACGAATTCAAAATTCGTGAGGATTTCTTAGAATCCTATTATTTTATCAAAAGTGTCCACGCCGATATCTCAGAATCAGAAACTAAAACCGAAATTGCAGACCATTCAATTACCAATCAGCATTCACATATCATGCTTCCAACTCTTGAATTAACGAAGTTCAACGGTGATTACAAATCGTTTCCTTCTTACATAGATTTATTCGACGCATTAGTACATACCAATAGCTCATTATCAACTATAGAAAAATTCAATTACCTGATATCTTCCCTTTCTGGACCACCTTTGACTCTAGTCACAACGCTAAGGTTATGCAGCGATAACTATCAGATTGCATATGATCAGTTAAAGCGCAGGTATCACAATAAGAGATTACGCGCTCAAGACATGTGGAACGAGTTGGAAAATGCGCCATCTCTAAAATCCGAGAACGCCGCGAGCTTGAGGAAACTCTTAGACACTTTTTCCGAGAATCTTGCCGGCCTCACCCAAATGAATTTTCCTGTCGAAAGCTGGAACTTTGTTTTATCGATTATGTTAATTAAGCGTCTAGATCACGCGACTGTCACTAGTTTTGAGCTCAATAGGAATTCGATCGAAATTCCTGATTATAGAGATCTCCTGTCATTTCTTGAGAGACGCTGCACAGTATTAGAAACTTTGAAGGTTGTCGGTTCCTCTCCTGGGAATATGAATTCCCACAACAATATTTCCAACACGCGACAAAGATTCCAGCAAGACAGAAAAACCCATCATTATCAATCCACCACGCTTTTTATGAATACCTCATCTTCACGCACTTGTCTCCACTGCAAAGGTAAACATACAATTTACCGATGCAATGCGTTCTCTGCGAAATATCCAAATCAACGCTACGATTTCTGTAGAGCATCGCACCTTTGTTTTAATTGTTTGAGTGCATCTCACGACGTTCGCTCCTGCCAGTCAGCATACAAATGCAAGAAATGTGGGTCCGGCGAACACCACACTTTATTGCATGTGGACAAAATGCCTCTTTCGAGAACCCAAGTCAGCCGTTCAAAGAAAACCTCACTTCCCAGTTCGCCATCGTCGTCTCGGTCGCCTATTGAACAGGTCCATTCAGTCTTGTCAACAGCCTCCTTTCTTAGCGAGTCATCGAATGAAAGATCTGCGCCTGTTTCAAACACCACTTTTTGGAGGTCTCGGGACCTTCGGAATATAAATTCTAGGCAGGGTCACCTGTCAAAACGCCAACAAGTGAAGAACCCAGATCGTTCATCAGACACTAATTGGCGTTCCATGAGTAATTTGGAACAATTACCTTCCAAACCAATCCTTGAGCCACCCTGCGTTGATTTATATCTTCCTCCTCCTCACCCCTTTCGAAATAAGCCAGCCATATGCAGATCGGAAAACTTAATCAGAAGCTAAATTTTCTTTAACTTTTTACTTTTACTTTTCATTTTTTTTTGTTTGTTACTTTTTTCTCATTTCACGATAATTGCTCCTTTCTCTCAATATTTCACCTTTCTCAATCTTTTTTCTTAAAATGCATAGATGCATTTTCCCGGCGGAGAATGTTCAGAATTCATACATATATTTTATATACCACAAAGTTTATATATAGGATGGGCTTACTCGGTTAAGAATAAGACCGAGATCTTCTGTGCTCTGTGCGATTCTATGGCTGTTCCAAAAATCTCACAAGCATATACCTGCTCAGTCCGCCTCAGACCTGCCTTCGTCGCATTGCTTTATATACGGCTTAGCTCGAAGCCCATAGCAAACATTTTCCACGTCGTCGGCCTTTAGTTCGCCAGTTATCGCCACCCTTTATACAAAGTGAATTCGTATGTGATAAAGACATTTACCCTGCACAACACCACACGAGACCAAGAAAGAAGCAGATACGTAACCTTTCGTCTAAACAACTGTAAGTACCATTCCTTCAGTATTTACTTTGTGGTATTCATTCTATCAAACATCCATTTATTCTTTAATTTCTCGAGGCAATAAGAATTGGTGCAATAGTCCATTTCTTCTCTCCAAGAGAGCTCGTGTATATTATTTACTTACCCTAAATCACGAATTTTTTGCATGGCAACATGAGATTTGTGTATTGGGGCGTTGTCCTGTAAAAACAAAATACCTTTGGATAGCTTTCCGCTTATTTTCTCTTTAATTTATGCCCGTAGAGTGGTCAGTAATATCGAATAGTAATCTCCAGTTATTGTTCTACCCTTATCCAAAAAATCAAACATGATTACTCCATGGATATCCCAAAAAATTGAAGCCAGAAGTTTTCCAGCAGATTTTTGGACACGAAACTTCTTAGGTCTTGGAGAAGCAGAGTGTCGCCATTCCATCGATTGTTGCTTTGTTTCTGAATCGTAGAAATGTACCCAAGTCTCATCCATAGTAACAATTCGGTTCAAAAAGTCTACATCGTTTTCAAATCTAGCACAGATCGAACGCGATGCTTCTACCCTTGCACGCTTTTGGTCAACATTCAAACATTTGGGGATCCATTTTGCATTTTTCTCATGTCCAAATTGTCGTGATCTATATGATGAACGCATTCGTATGAAATCTTCAGTGCTTCAGATATCCGTTTTAGCCCAATTCGACGGTCTGATAAAATCATGTCATGAACTGCATCGATATTTTCGGGGACTGACACAGAAACTGGCCTTTTCGATCGGTCATCATCTTCAATGGAAAATTTACCTCTTTTGAAGCTTGCAGTCCAATTTTTCACGGTCGCATACGAAGCACCTTGATCACCAAGGGTATTAAGCATATTTTCGTAAATCTGCTTTCCTCTTAACCCTTTTAAGTACAGGTACTTGATGATGGCTCGGTACTCCAATTTTTCGATTTTTACAATTTCGGTGGACATTTTTTTTGAAATTTATTGCGTAACTCTGGTTTACTTTTTTGACGTCGAACTCTACACTGACACTTCTAATAAGTTATTGTTCGTTGATATGGTATCGCAATATTTTGTTTATGCATGGAACTGGTCTAGGCTAACTAGATATCAATACATCCTCGTACGTCATTCTCCATCTAAATTCAGGAAAACGTGTTTACGGACAGAATCGAATCGTGCACGGATTCGTCATCAGTGAGTCGAACCTTTTCGAGTCCATTTCCGGCTCAGAATTCGACAAATACATCGTGGCGAACTGAAATAGTCCTCGTTCATGTGGAACGATGGCTCAAAAAATGTCGCTGTTCGTAATTACGTTTTCCGTGTACATTCGACCGTACCAAGATCGTCCTACAGCGAATTACGATCAAAACAATGCACAAATGCGCTACCGGTAACGTTGTAATGCAATCCGGAGCGACAGGGACCTTGAGATGTAATTATTATTAATCTGAGGCATTTTGTTTTTGCGCGCTATCTCATCGCAAATTACAAACAGACCTTTTGTTTATGCATCAAGGACTCCATCGTTGACGTCCAGGATCGTCGGGTCATGTTTGATAAGGAATCTAGCTTGCATTCCTATCGCGATCGATTTCGTCGCTGAATGCAACGGGAGGAATGTGAAAATTGTACGTGCTGCTGCGTTTAGTTCGAAAATATGGCAATCGGGGGTATCGATATTAATATTGATACATCGGTTGCTTAATTGGGCGAGAAATAGATACGAATAAGAGGATGCAGGGTCATTCTTTCTCAACCTCACTTGAAATTCTACGGAGAATTACTCGCGGTATTTTCAAGATGTAAATATTATGAGCGCAACCAAATTAGGTTATGTTTCTTCGTGACAATTAGCAACGAAGATGCCCAATTATGTCTACTCCATTCACAATTATAAAATCACAACTCTGGCACTGGAAATTTGACACATTCCACTCTGTATCGAAGTTATGACGTTTTTCAAAATATTTTTATGTTCCAAGTCAACACTATGTTGCCCTTTCTTCATTCTTAGCGTATTTCTCAGAATGTGAATGAATTGGAAAAGATGTGATGGACGAAAATAATTAACGTTTATATGAATTGATAGAAAGGATTCCTTTTCTAGTTATTTGCATGAAAAATACAAGAGATCACTGTTGAAATATATTATTTTTCGCCATGGAAGAAAATTGCATTGCTTTCATATGATTTTCATATGCATGCTTGTGAAGATTTAATGTTTATTATCCTCTTGAACTGAAAGTTCAAGACTTGACATCAATTGTTGAATCAAGAATAATGGAACATTATATCCCTCTACTGGAATCCAAATTGGTTAAGGGAGTTCTGATGCAACAGGAACTTTTCTTGGAACATAACGTTAATAGCTAACTTAATAAAAATAAGAGTAGAAGATATACATTTCATTTATTTGATCTTATGAACAAGGAGTAAAATATTCTGACTGTATAGTAATTCATTAGTTTAAAAAATATTCATACATTACAACCACAGTAGGTTTGTACAAATAATATGGAACAGGTCAAACATATGCTTCACATTTATCATTCACCTGTTCTAAAATAAGACACAAACTCCTCCACATTATAGGGCCCCTACAGCATTAAAAGCTTGTGTCTCTTTTGAAAGAAGTAGCACTAGATACAATATATTCTTTCGATTAAGAGCAAATACCTACCGTTGAATGTTACATACACAAATTTCTTCAAAATGGACTTATACGAAGTGGTTCTTTTTCTGAAACGTGAAAACGATCAACAATAATCATTTAGAGACCGATGATGGCCATCCAAAACCCGTTTACTTACGAAAATCGTGCAATTTCATTCTGCAAGTTCTTTCCTCATAATTCCTCGAAAATCCTACCTGAACCATATTTTCCGGTCGCTTTCGTTAAAAGATCGTATAAGGAAGCCTTTTTTGTCCATTTACACATTCCAAATAAATTTTGAGCACCAAAAACGATACCGAAACTAACCAAACTTCTGGGAGACCGGAATTTCGTTTGAAATCTTTCCAAACGGCCAGATACCTAAAAAAAACTTCGTTATCAAGTGTAAAAAAGGCGATTAGTACTTACTTTTGCTTTATTCATGCTTATAAATCGATTTTTGGTCCAATTCAAATTTGCCGTTTGTACCCTTGTCAAAATATCTTTGATACTTTTACTTTGATGTAAACAAAGAAACTGGCAACGCCGTTTTGTCATTAAAGATATTCTCTGTAAGCGCACATATTTTTTATCAGGTGCACCAATTCCTGAAAACGAAACCATGGCCAGAGTTGTGATTTTATAATTGTGAATGGAGTATAGATAGTGAGAGATATGAAATATTTTCCTTGGCATATCTCATTTGAGCATAGAAATGTTTACATAGAAAAAAAGATGAGATGGAAGAATCTGAACATGAAATTTAGAAGATATGGACGTTGAATTGTAAAGAATCTACGAGGATGTACTGCCTCGTAATTAATGAGATGCTGTCTCCTCTTTCAATGTTCTAAGGTTTCAGAGTTTCACATTATATCGACAAATATGTACGTTGATAGTTCCACGACGAGAAACGATAACCACTACACTTTGAAGAAGTTAAAAGCTGATTAAGATAAAAAACGATATTTCCTCCGGGTTTAATCAATAGCCACCTATATAAATCAATAGAGGCTTTGTTTATAGGACAATTTCCAATCGAAAGAATCAAAGGTTGCGAAAACTTTCGATAACGAAAATTAATGAATCGTAACATTCATTCCGTTGGATATACAGGACTGCCCACTATCTCTGGCAGACACATCCCATCAGCGAATCTACCTAGTGATGCTATGTTTGAAAGAGCAAGCATTGAGAAGAACTTTGATATAACGCTATGTAAAAAGGAAGGAATGGGAAAAGGAATACAGTACAAAACATTTTGAAGTGAATACCATTAAATGTTATACAGCTGGTCCTAAAACCACAGCTAGCGCTGGAGTATAAGGGGCAAGACCAAAGTGTATACGCCATTGCCATTCACGTTTATAGATTATCCCGGTTGGCCATGACATTCTGGCAGATTTCACCGTGTACATTCAGATAACTAGCCAACGTTGACCTCTATGTAGAAAAGACTAGACTAAAAAAATAAATCTTTTTATAGGCACCTCGAGCATTATATTTAAAAAAATTCAAGATTTTAATGAGAAAAATGGAAAATTCCTAGAAAAATGGCAAAAAAACTATAACACTTTGAACTTTGGGCAAAATGTTATTTATTAGGCGCAACAAGTAGCCAAGAGCATCCATCACATATCCACCATTTACCTATGGCTACTCACCCTTCAAACGCCATGTATACAGGGTGAGTCTTTGACTTGTACATATATTTTAACTGAAGATTCTTGAGGCCAAAAGAAACCTTTTTTTCATTTTCCATTTTTCCGAATTCGGCTCTGTTAAAAAGATATAGCCATTTGAAAAAAAACTTTGGGCTAAATACGTCCCTGAAATGATACTGTGGAATTGATTCAAAGTTCATATTTCTCGATAGAAATTGAGTTTATACATTTAGGCCAAATTTAGGGAATATTCAAGTAGTCAAGTACTAACCTTATTGGAATAAAAATGTTGCAAACACGATAGTTTCAACAAAAACAGTTAGTTTCATCGGATTATATCTGCAACTAAAAAGCCACATTTATTCCACCAAAATAAGTTCCTTCTTCGGTTTTTCTGCAGATTAGTTTGTAAACACTAATAACTTGTTCATATATTCCTCGAAATTCCCAAACAATATCATGAAGAGAGACTTTTCATTCAGATTTATTATTGAACAACCTAACCTAATCTAATTTGTATCGATTCGGTGTATTTATGCACAGAAATTTCAAGAAGATATTGTCAGCTTGCTGATATTTTCATTGAGGTTAAGGATTTTTTACGAAACATAGTATAAATCACGATACATTTGTGTACCGTGGTATAAATATCTATGAATTCTTCCGTTTCCATCATAAATCGACTTTGCCGCCAAATTTTACCACGCATGCGTAGAGCGAAAACCGAAGTATGGTTATCTGGAGGCCAACGTTAAACAATAACAAATCAGAGTCTCTGAACAAAATGTAAACATAATGTGAAGTTCTGAATAATCTGAATACATTCAGTGACTTATTTTTCTAATGTGATTATTGTGTGAAGTGAATTAATATAATTTCAACCGTGTCGAGTTTATAAAATTCCAAGAGGATGTTGTTTAGATAGAAACATCGCCACAGATTATCAGGTATCGTATTATTTTTCATTAATTTCAATTTAATAAGTAGTTTGTATCGAGATTCATCATTCATATCCGAATTTTGTATTTCATCGACATTTAACTTCAATATGGACCGGTAACTATGAATTTTCAATAGAAACTGTGCGTATTAAATCCTCCTTGGTGTTCAATTTTATCTCCCACATTTGTGGGATTTTATTATTAAAATATCTCGACAAAGTTGATAAATATTGTGACAACATTGTAAACTCGTTTAAAGACCAGAGAAGGAATAATATTCGATGATATTCAATTCAGAGACGCATTCAGATTATTCTCAAAATTAATGATTTTTTCGTCAAATTTCTCCGGGTAAAATTGGAAATAACTCGAAAACGACGCATTTTATTGAAAAAAAAATAAAAATACTCTTAGTTTCTTAAATGATTTATTCTTTCGAAAATATGAACCGTTTATCTTTTTAAAGTGGTTTTATGGTGTTTTAGCGTGTATTGATGAGTCGACTACCCTGTAACTTTTATACTAGTAGAGATATTGAATAGGTTTTGATTGAGGAATATGCACCATGAATAGAGTATAAACTCAACCAAAATTCAGTTCATTCGAAATAACGGTTCCGAAGATATAAACAGAAAAGTGTTTTTTTCATGGATTTTCGACACCCTGTATCTCCCAAACCAAACCGAATTTTGCAAAATGGTATGGGTGAAAAGTGTTTCGTTTGATGAGAGGAATCTACAGTTTAAATATATGTACAAATCAAAGACTCGCCCTGTATATTGATTTGTGGGTGTTTGGCAATAATAGAAAAGAGGCTTGATATAACGAAGCTTCAATCGCCGTTCTATAAATATTTTATAGTTCCGAAATTTCTCGTCCACTCGAACATAACTGTAATATTTCATTTAAATTCCAAAGTCGCACTTCCGATAACTTTTTTCAAAGCTTCTATCGCTGCATTATCGAAACTTATAGTTCATCAAAATAAACGCTACTTTATTAATAGAACCGATGATTCATTTAATAGCTCACGAGCTTCTCTATTCATCGAGCGTAAAACGGGATCTTTCAGCGTTATCTCAGATATTTGTTAATTTTTCTCCCGCTTTCTTGGTGATTGTGAGAGAAAACAAACGCTATCGGCTTCTATTTCGGTGCCAAGCCGCGAAAATTTAAATAAACTGGAGAGCTTTTACAAGGCGATCTATTGTAGGAATATCGAGATTCCAAGGGCCCGCTGTCGGATCAAGGCTTTCCAGATCGGAAAAAATTCCAACATGCCCGCCGCACATAAGCGAGCTTTTTTTTCGTACCCGGTCGAGGCACGAAGGCTGCTCTCACTTCCACAGCCTCGGGCCTACGCTGCGGTCCCAATGATTGACCATAATCGTTGCGAGAAGATCGGTTCGTATCGAAGCAATTTGCTACCGAAGCAAAAGTGCTGTTTGGATAGACGGATTATCAATTTTTCTCGGATGTTACTTCGATATAGAGAACAGAAGCTTTTGGAGCGGTTTTTGTGAAACCTAATATGAAGTATGGGCAAGCGAGGTTGTTAGGCGGATTTATTACCTGAATGGTCGACCGCGCTAGCTACGAATTGACCATATTCATAAGCTATCGGTTGCAGCTTTTTGAACGTTTTCGGGTTGGCAGCAATAATTATAATATGTCATCACTGTCCTTACTGATTTGAAATAGGCCCGCCAATTCATTAACATTTATACTCCATTCACAATTATAAAATCACAACTCTGGCCTTGGAAATTTGACACATTCCACTCTGTATCGAAGTTATGACGTTTTTAAAAATATTTTTATGTTCCAAGTCAACACTATGTTGCCCTTTCTACATTCTTAGCGTATTTCTCAGAATGTGAATTTATTCGGAAAATGAATGAATTGGAAAAGATGTGATGGACGAAAATAATTAACGTTTATATGAATTGATAGAAAGGATTCCTTTAATATGTATTTGCATGAAAAGTACAAGAGATCACTGTTGAAATATATTATTTATCGCCATGGAAGAAAATTAAATTGCTTTCACATAATTTTCATATGCATGCTTGTGAATATTTAATGTTTATTATCCTCTTGAACTAAAAGTTCAAGACTTGACGACAGCAATTGTTGATTCTAATCAAGAATTCATTAAAAAAATGCAACCCAAAGATATAAGATGAATTGATGGGTAATTACAAGAATCAAGAATAATGTCAATTTTACTTTGTTTATAACTTTCTTAAAATCAATGTTGGGATATAAAACTCGGCTGCGTTTGTTCAAACAACATCTAAAGAAGACATTTTTCACCATCTCGACCTTTGAAAGGCGTTTCTTATAGGAGAATTAGGTCTAAGTTCCACCTCATTATTGAGGTACCTAACTTTTGCAAATCTGCTCAGATATCGCCAAATTTCTTGGAAAACCTGAAAAATATCATCCTAATCGACCTCTCGAGGCTCCACCCGATCCATCTACTGCGATATCTGTCCAAATAACAGCTTTTTCAACGAAATTCTCGTGTACCCCTTCAACCTCGAAATGTAAACATTCGTCCTGGTCTTGAAAATCGTCCTCACGCTCCAAACTGGTGCTAAAAACAATAAACTTACGTTAATATTGGATATTCGACGAAAAACTCACCTGCAAATATCGATTAAATACCAAAAATCTGCGAACAATTTGTAAAAACCTAACAAAATGTGGAATATCTTTGATACTTTTACTTTGATGTAAACAAAGAAACTGGCAACGTCGTTGTGTCATTAACGATATTCTCTGTGCGCGCACTGACTTTTCATCATATATTCAGTGCTTTTCATCAGGGGCACCAACTCCTGAAAACGAAACCATGACCTCCTATGTGATTAAATAAAAGTGAATGGAGTATAGACGGATTATCAATTTTTCTCGGATATTACTTCGATATAGAGAAGAGAATATCGAATATGGTTCGTTCGATATTGTTTTACATGCAGAGAACATAGTAAAAAGAGTCATAAGAACCACGTAGAATGTAGATAACGCCGTTTTTCTAGTTTATACGTACGATAAGCCAGATTCGAAGATGTTTTACCGGAGTACTTTTCTAGAAAAGTAGCATTTCTGCGCTTGCCGTTTCCGCCCCCCTCAGGGAGATTATAAAAGGCGATTTTCCCCTCATCTGTCATCCATTATTCACTTTTGCTCCGGCCTGAGTAGAGTATTCTCTTTTGCGTTTCCGAATTATCCTTTTTTTTTATTTGAAAGTTTAGCGACTTCCGTAATTCTCGATTTTTCTTTTATTTACCGAGTGAGTAGTAGTGCACCGAAATCGTAAGTACCGATCTAATTCATTTCAGTCCTATTTTTCTGTATCTTCGTTGAGTCTATCAAAATAGCTGTTACGTCGAGATCCGTATTAAACCTTCCTTTACTCGTACAAGACTCCCTATAGTACGTTTATCCGAGTAAGTCGGTGCTCGATTAGAGTCTGTCCTTTATGGTGAGTAATCTCATAGTCAGACCGGAGGGCTCATGCAAACCAATGCTATAGAACGTGGAGTCGAATTCCGATTCGGTACCGATCCTTCGCGCCCCTGGTTCGGTGCGTCCTGTTTGACCATTTATATTTAACCTGGCCAAACCCGACCTTTCTAGACGTGAAACAAGCTAAGTAGACAATATAACTCTTTTGAGTTTCCGGACTGAAAGAATATCGGACAGAAAGTAAGCACTGTACATTTTCATATTCGTCCCACATTTTTCAACTGTCGATTTAAATTCTCCATTTAATTCAAATTTCCCCCCCTTCTATTCTGGCTGACTCGTACCGTGAAATATTTCCTTTGAATGAATGCTCGCAGTCAGGCAAAACTGAATCACTTTTCTTTACCTGTGTATATTTGATATATGTTGGGATTAATGCATATTTGATGTTTTATTGATATTGGTGAATATTTGATATTTTCTTATTATTGCATATTTGATATTTTCTTGACCTTGTTGCATTTGTATCACTATTTCAGCCGTTTGAATAAATTGTGTGAATTGCTCTATTTTCGATTTCTCAGTTATCGCTAACACCCTAGATACAACCGAACTCTGTCTCCGGCTAAGCAGCTATCCTGGCAGGTTTGCTATTCTACCCTATAAGCAAAAAGAATAGCTGGCGCTCGAGGTAAGGTTTCTACGGGAAAAACCCCATTACACTATTGGAGCGGTTTTTGTGAATCCTGGTGATTCCTAATACAAAATATGGCGAGAATCAAAAAGCGATGTTGTTCGGCGGAATTGGTACCTTTGGTGGACCGCTCCAGCTACGAATTTGAATCAGCGCGCAAAAGCTCCCAAACTCGTGCTTCCAGAGCAGAAATGTAAATAAAATCGATAGACTCGCCTGGGTCGCTTGTCACAGTCGAAAAAATCGAGCTGGATTCTCGGACGTCCGAATTTCCGACAATCGTGAATTATTGAACGGATGAAAATGACTCACGCCGATAAAATCGTCGTAATTACGGCTGAAAATAATGGAAACACCGAACGCATCTGGGTCAGGTAAAATTGAAAAGAATAATAAGTGCATCTAGACTCGGGAAAGCTATCGCGAGTCGAGCTTACTCATTTGTCGTTGTAAGCAGAGTAATAATAGCTATTGATGAGTGAATCATCTCGCGATTTTTATGGAGAAACAATCTACTGGGTCGCTTTGAATGTCATAGATAATTCAGTGATTTTCTGCTCTTTTTAGTGGGTCTTAAACCTTTATTACCAATATTTAATAGATTCCTATCTCCTGTATTTTCTGAAGAGCTCTTCTTCCAATCTACCTTTCTAAGATCAATATAATATACAGTTATTAGAATGTTAAGGTACTCAGCTTTCTTTCTTAAAACATAATCCCTTATACCAGCTCCTAAATCACTTTTGACTAAACAGGAGGCCAGATAAACAGCAGATGATACATTCGAAAGTATTACAAGAAGAGTAGAAAAATCGTTATACATATTTGAAATTACACCTGAAGAAGTCATAAAAACTACAAGAAAAATGAAAAACAAGAATTCTTATGGATATGATGAGATTCCGATGCAACTAATCTCTAAAACCATAAACACAATAGCTGAACCAATGGCTTATATTATAAACAAGGCATTTATAGAAGGAACATTTCCAGAGGATCTCAAGATGGCATGGGTTAAGCCAATATATAAAAATGGATCTAAAGAAGAGTTAGGAAACTACCGTCCAATAAATATGCTCACATCCTTCGCAAAAATCTTTGAGAAATTATTGGCAAATCGATTGATATCATTCCTAAAGAAAAACAAAATTCTATCTAATCAACAACATGGATTTGTAAATAATAAGAGTACGGAAACAGCGATCAGTGAATTATTACAAACTATACTGGAAGCTCTAGAAGGGGGACATATTCCTGTGGCATTATTTCTGGACCTGTCAAAGGCTTTTGACTGTGTAGACCAGCAAAGATTACTTGAAAAACTGGAATGTTATGGAATCAGAGATAAGCAACTGCAGCTGATGAAAAGCTACCTAGAAAACAGGAAACAAAAAGTGATAATTAAGACAGACGAACAGACATATGAATCAAAAGAAGAAGTACACTTAGGAGTAGTACAGGGTAGTATCCTGGGTCCCCTGTTATTTGTGTTATATGTAAATGATCTACCAGAAATTGTGAAAAACAAACAGAACTCCAGAATGATAAACTATGCGGATGACACAAATACAATAACAACATCACAAAACATAGAAATCAGTATTAAGGATGCTGATATTCTTCTACAAGAAATTTTGAAATGGTGCAATGCAAATAAACTACAACTCAACATCAAAAAGACAGAATGTGCCATCTTTCAGACGGACAAATCAAACTTGGAATTACCAGAAAATATAGTAGGTACTGAACAATACAAGTATAAATCTAAATCAAAATATAAAGTTTCTAGGTATTTATATGGACACAAATCTCAAATGGCAGACACACATAGAACATCTGAGAAAAAAACTATCATCAAGCATATATACTTTTAAAGTTATGAAAAATCAGGTGAAAATGAATATATTACAGATCCTTTATTATTCAAATTTTCAGTCCATTATGTCTTATGGGATTATGTTCTGGGGAAATAGTCCTAACAGCAAGGGAATATTCAGACTACAAAAATTAGTAATTAGAACAATCTTTGGCATGAAATACAGGGAAACATGTAGAGGAACATTCAAGAAGAATAACATACTTACCATGACAGGCCTATATATACTAAAATGTCTTTTATTTTTACAAAAACATCCCGAGATCTTCAACCAATTCAAAAGTAGCAGCAATACTAGAAGAATTAACCCATACATATATCCCAAGTACAAACTTACCCTATCTCAGAACAGTGCTCAATATATGTGTCTAAGGTTGTACAATCACCTGCCAAGAGAACTGCAGCACATTGAAAAATTAGAAGAATTCAAGAGCAAATTGACAACATTCTTGGTGGAGAAAGAGCCCTACACATTAGAGGAATTTCTTAGTTAACGTGTTGTAAATTATTATAGAACTTTTATTAATTTCTATTTCGTTGACTTATTACTTCATTATTGTAGTATTTGGTATGTTACAATAATCTAAGTTGCAAATAAATATTTCTATTTCTATAAACTATGATCCTGAAATCGCCTGACGGCTCGGGTTGCAAAATTCATATGCGTGTGTTATGACTTATATTACCACTCAACAAACATTATACTATTATGGTCAAGGATATAACCCTTAATACCCTGTTCATATTTCAATCAGAAGCATTTGACGTGTAAAACAACTCGAGGAGTTCAACTTCAGGCCTAAATAACTTTTGACCACTGGAGGCCAGAGAAACTATGATCATGAGATCAGACTAAAATAATTCTAGTTCAACTAGTCACTAGTGTATACATTTTCTCATATTTGTGATCCAGAGAGTAAAAATGGAGAGTAGTTCAAATGAACTCATCAACAGAGACTTTGTTGGTTCACTTATGGCTCGAAAACTTTCAAAGAAGACCTGGAGTCGTTGGACTCAAATTCATCTAAGAATATTCCAGCTCTAGTAGATCAGCAACTATTTTTCAGGTGTAGATTCACGCAATTGATTGATTAGTCTCTTGAAACAGGATTGGGTTTGCCGATCAATATAATTCCTTTTATGGTCAAGATAAAAACCCTCAATGCAGAAGCATTTGACATATGAAACAGATAGAGATGTTCAACTTCGTGCCTAAATCAGTCGATAGCCCTTTGAAAATTTGTTTTTTCAATAAAGTTCTCTCTCTCTCTCTCTCTCCTTAATCAGTTTTGAACTGGAGAACAGAGAAACTATGCTCGTGAGATCAGACTAAATCAAGTTCTAATACAACGAGTGTACCTATACATTTCCTCATATTTGTGTTTCTAGAGAGTAAGACTGGATAGTGGATAGTAGTTCAAATGAACCCATTAACAGAGACTTGTTTGGTTCACTTATTGCTCAAAAACTCTTGAAGAAATTAGTCATGGAGTCTTTAGACCCAAATTCATCCAAGAATATTCCAGCCTAGGTAGATCAGCAACTATTTTTCAGGTGTAGATTCACGCAATTGATTGATTAGTCTCTTGAAACAGGATTGGGCTTGCCGATCAATATAATTCCTTTTATGGTCAAGATAAAAACCCTCAATGCAGAAGCATTTGACATATGAAACAGATAGAGATGTTCTTCGTGCCTAAATCAGTCGATAGCCCTTTGAAAATTTGTTTTTTCGATAAAGTTCTCTCTCTCTCTCTCTCTCTCTCTCTCTCTCTCTCTCCTAAATCAGTTTTGACTAAACTGGAGAAAGAGAAACTATGCTCATGAAATCAAGACTAAATCAAGTTCTAATACAACGAGTGTGCCTATACATTTCCTCATATTTGTGTTTCTAGAGAGTAAAACTGGAGAGTAGTTCAAATTAACAGAGACTTGTTTGGTTCACTTGTTGCTCAAAAACTCTTGAAGAAACTAGTCATGGAGTCTTTCAACTCAAATTCATCCAAGAATATTCCAGCTTAGTAGATCAGCAACTATTTTTCAGGTGTAGATTCACGCAGTTGATTGATTAGTCTCTTGAAACATGATTGGGTTTGCCGATCAATATAATTCCTTTTATGGTCAAGATAAAAACCCTCAATGCAGAAGCATTTGACATATGAAACAGATAGAGATGTTCAACTTCGTGCCTAAATCAGTCGATAGCCCTTTGAAAATTTGTTTTTTCAATAAAGTTCTCTCTCTCTCTCTCTCCTTAATCAGTTTTGACTAAACTGGAGAACAGAGAAACTATGCTCGTGAGATCAGACTAAATCAAGTTCTAATACAACGAGTGTACCTATACATTTCCTCATATTTGTGTTTCTAGAGAGTAAGACTGGATAGTGGATAGTAGTTCAAATGAACCCATTAACAGAGACTTGTTTGGTTCACCTATTGCTCAAAAACTCTTGAAGAAACTAGTCCTGGAGTCTTTAGACTCAAATTCATCCAAGAATATTTCGGCCTAGGTAGATCAGCAACTATTTTTCAGGTGTAGATTCACGCACTTGATTGATTTCTCTCTTGAAACATAATTTGGCTAGCCGATCAATGTAAATCCTTTTATGGTCAAAGACAAAACCCTCAATACCCTGTATTCACCTTTTAATCAGAAGCATTTGACATATAAAACAACTATAAGAGTTCAACTCCATTTCCAAATTCATTTTGACCAAACTGGAGGCCAGAGAAACTATCATCATGAGATCAGCCTAAACCTACTTATAATACAACAACTGTTTACATTTTCTCATATTTGTGTTCCTAGAGAGTAAAACTGGAGAGTAGTTCAAATGAACCCATTAACATAGACTTTGTTGGTTCACTTATTACTCGAGAACTCTTAGAGAAACTAGACCTGGTGTCTTTGGACAATTCATCAAAGAATGCCCCAAACTAGGTAGAAATGCAACTATTTTGCAGACGTAGATTCACGCTGTTGATTTTTCCTTGAAGCGTAATTGGGTTGGTATAGCAATATAAATCCTTATGTTTCTCTGAAAGCTGCAGCAAAACAGCTGTAGTACACGAGTTTAAAACTTCTCCCTCTACTTGGTGGCCAGCATAAATTGCCATTGTCATGGGTATCAGGCTAAAAAAGGAAGAGAATGAGGACCTGGTTCTGATTCCAGAAGAACCAACTCTTGGAAGGGTCATTCCACAACTTATAAGAAAACACTAACTACTGCATTCGAGGGACACCGTAGACTGGAACACTTGCATAAATAAGGTCTTGTCGCCATCTGTAGGCTTCGTATAGAAGGAACCCAATCTGCACCATGTAAAGCTATCAATCTCTTAGTGTTTCACCCTCAAAATTCGATGATTCACTCCCAAAGAAAATGAAGAACTACTCATAATCATTCCAGTTGCTAGACAAGCATTCTTAGCTTTTTTCCTCGCTCAAGGTTTCTTTCTCGCCAATTTCTTCGACAATTCTTCCATTCTGGTCCCATCGTGCTAATTTCACGGTGGCACGACCGCCTTATCGACTTTCTAAGGTCGCTAGCTGCCATCCGTCAGGAAATATGGAAGTCGTAACGAAGGTTAATGAGAACTAACCTGGCCATAAACATTCTTGTCTGGCACCCTCTTCCCACATGCATGCAAGATTTGTTTTTAACACGAAACGGGTGTTGTTGACGATGTCGTTCCACCCGAGTCGTCCAAGGACCAGGCCACGTTGCCAGGCCAGAAAGGTTTATCACTTTCTCCAATTTGAATCTGTATTGGGTAAATTTCGAATTTTTAATCGACCTGGTAAGATATTTCCTGTCTAGCCCGAAGTGGTGTTTCCCTCGATAAGTTTCCTAACTGTTGTCAGTTTAAATGAATGATCAGGGTACACTTTCTCAAGCAGTTCTTTAACAATGATAGAGAACCCAAGCCACCATCAGCTCGAATATCTCAAGAATCTGACCCAGAGTGGAATATGCGAGTTGATTTCCATTTTAATGAAAATGCACCTGCTGCAATGTGTTGAATATTCAGTTGGCAACATTGCCATATATGCAAGGATCTGGTTCCGACCGCAAGCTCCACTCACGCACACCACGCACCCAGGGTTGAGTTGAACGTCTCGATGACTTGCTAAAGAAGGAGTTGTTTCGCGAAATGATCTCCAAGTCTGGGGTGTATAATTGAAAAGCTACGGTGGCGGAAAGAATGCCGTTTAATTGGCTTGACTCACGCTAGATTCCGAGATTTGATTATCGAAATGAAGTCTCAGTAATTGAATCATACGTTCTTATTAAATGTTCTCTTTGGAAAGTATGAAAACACATGATTTTACATCCATATTGATGATACCCTAAATGCCTCTGAAACTCCTATGTTCTCATCAGAATGGTCAGATCTGAAAGTTAGAAGCTTAAAGTAGGGCGTCTTCAACCTTTCTAACAAAGTACTTCAAACGAATCATTGAATTAACCAATTAACGTTCTTAATTTTCCCTTTTTTCACTAATTCTCTCCTTGCCTTTTCAGAATGTGGACCACAAACTTAAATACCGCTCCAAGAAAGGACAGTTGCCCTTCGTCGAAGTCAACGGAGAAGAAATCGCAGACAGCGTTATCATCATCAAGGAATTGGCAGCTCGATACAACCATGATCTGGATATCGCCCTGACAGCAGAACAACGCAATGTGGCCCATGCCATGATCTCTATGATCGATAACCATCTCGCTTGGGTGGTTATGTGGTGGCGTACCAAATATCCTGACCAGGTAAGTCTAGTTTCTTAAATACAAAAATGCCACAATACAGGGTCTTTCACGAGGAACCTCACCCATATTTATACGGGAAACTACTGAACGTATTTTCATGAAATTCGGCACTTATAAGTATTTCACGATGCTGATGAAATCTAAAATATTTTCAAGGCATGAGCACCTCCGGTTTTTCCGGAAATGACGTCAACTTCCGTTTTTCAAATTAGAACACCATTTTTTTATTGCAGAAATAGATTCCCTAGAAAATTTCAAGTTATTTTGATGTAACATTTTTCAGTTTTGGATGGAAAATTCTCTCTGAGCGGGAAAATTCGAAAAAAAAATCGAAAATAGAGCTCCGCTGAAACAAGAATAACTTCGAGGTTTTTGGATGGAAAATTTTCATTTTTGGGATTTTTCAAGATGTAAGATTGATGTATCCACTTTAAAAATCGAAATCGCGATTCATGATACAGGGGGTGAAAAAATCGCTTTCAAAGTTAGGGGTGACAAAATCGTGAAAAATCAATTTTTTCAAATTAGAATCCCATTTTTTTATGGCAGATATTGAATCTACGTTAAAAAATAATGTGAGTGTATGCATCACACCCTTGCCCTAAAATGGATATTTTCTGAGTTATTCACAAAAAACTGTTTTTTGTCTTGAATTTTCAGCTATTTCTTTTCCCTTCACGCCAAAAAGATGAAATTTTCAGGAACTGTTATTTGAACCATGCTGTAGATTTTTCACCCCTTCTTGAAACCGACTTCAAGTTACTATTAGGAGAACCATGGCAAACTCTCGCAGTTATAACTAGAGAAGATGCTCAAAGTTTTGACCCGTTAATTTCTAGACATTTATTTATACGTCTCAGGAATGCTTCTTATTTCATCGGGAGGAAGAGATCTGCAAAAGTGTTTAAAAACCAAATTGAGTTTCAAAACTATGAATCTAAAAATCTAAACAAACCTGAACGCATTTCTGACTCGTTCTATGCAGTCCTCTTTATCAGTCAGAGGAGTTGAGTAGACAATATTTTTTATCCTACCCCAAACATAATAGTCTAAAGGAGTTAAATCGGGAGAACGTGGTGGCCAAAGATGTGGACCATTGTTCGCCAACCATCGATCTTCAAATAGCCTGTAGAGGATATTTGACACATTGAGTGAATTGTGTGGAGGCGCGCCATCTTGTTGATACCATAAGTCATTATGGTTCTGTACTAGCGGCTCAATTATTTGAGTCAATATGTCAGAATATCTATCTCCTAAGGGAGAACATTCTTTAAATAATGCAAACATGTGTAGTGTTCTATCTTACCAGTTAAAGTCCCATCATAAATGTGAACATCGAGAATTGCATTATTTTTGATGGCGCAAAAAACATTGAAACTCCAGGTCTCTTGAAAGTTCCATTGTCTGAAGTGGTGGTTGTTCTCTTCTTCCCAATAATGACTGTTATTCCTATTGAAAGAACCATTCTTTGTGAATTTAGATTCATCTGTCCAAATTATACAGTCCAAAAAGTTTTCATTCTCTTGAAATCGAATCATGATATCTATCATTAAAAAAAAAGAATGTAAAACATGGTAAGTTTTTGCATATGGTTCATAAGGAATTATTTATTTATCGCTTTATTTATTTATCACTTTCAGTTCCTGAAAATTTCATCTTTTTGGCGTGAAGGGAAAAGAAATAGCTGAAAATTCAAGACGAAAAACAGTTTTTTGTGAATAACTCAGAAAATATCCACTTTAGGGCAAGGGTGTGATGCATACACTCACATTATTTTTTAACGTAGATTCAATATCTGCCATAAAAAAATGGGGTTCTAATTTGAAAAAATTGATTTTTCACGATTTTGTCATCCCTAACTTTGAAAGCGATTTTTTCACCCCCTGTATCATGAATCGCGATTTCGATTTTTAAAGTGGATACATCAATCTTACATCTTGAAAAATCCCAAAAATGAAAATTTTCCATCCAAAAACCTCGAAGTTATTCTTGTTTCAGCGGAGCTCTATTTTCGATTTTTTTTTTCGAATTTTCCCGCTCAGAGAGAATTTTCCAACCGAAACTGAAAAATGTTACATCAAAATAACTTGAAATTTTCTAAGGAATCTATTTCTGCAATAAAAAAATGGTGTTCTAATTTGAAAAACGGAAGTTGACGTCATTTCCGGAAAAACCATAGGTGCTCATGCCTTGAAAATATTTTAGATTTCATCAGCATCGTGAAATACTTATAAGTGCTGAATTTCATGAAAATACGTTCAGTAGTTTCCCGTATAAATATGGGTGAGGTTCCTCGTGAAAGACCCTGTATTTCATAAATTTGAGCATTCAATCAACTTCATCTTATTCTAGGTACTCAAAGGATACAAGGTCAACCTCCAACATGCCCTTGGTACAAGAATACCCAACGGTATCTTGAACTTCTGTTTCAAATTCGCATTCGGCAGAAAGGTAAGATTTCTTGAATTTTAAATGAGTTCGGTACACATTCACACTTCACGTTACACCATTATTACCTATCCTGAAATTTGGTGTACATTTTTCATCAATTTTAGCACATTTAGATCAGTTTATTCATTGTGTCATTATAGTTTGGTTCAGTATCTTATGTTTAATTTTAGTTAAAATGAGTTTTGTTTCATGTAACCACTCGTTTTATTAGTTCTTTCAAGTAGTTTTGAATCTGTTAGGATATTTGTCGTTGTATGCATTTTTTAGGGTTTATCATTTCATTTGCATCATTCTCAAGTATCCTTGTTAACTGTTTGTTCCACATTTGTGATAATTTTTCTTATTTTAGTATAGCATGTTTCTTTACAGTGTTGTGTTTCATTAGATGTTTTTTAATCACATATTGACACTTTAGTGGTTCCAGGGTTCCAAAAAAGTTAAAGCTCAAGGCATTGGTGTACATTCTGCCGATGAAATCAATGCTTTTGGACAGAGCGATTTGAAAGTATTGTCCGATATGCTCGCTGACAAACCTTTCTTCTTCGGAGATGAACCGACTACAGTAAGTTAAATGAATATATAACCGATTAATAATGATTTAACCGACACAAAAACGAAGATATAACGAATTGTCTTGAATTCCAGTTGGATGTTGTGGTGTTCGCTCACCTGGCCCAAATTTACTTTATCGACAAGGAAGTGACATACCCACTTCGCGACTACATGACAGAGTCCTGCGCCAACCTTGTCGGTTTGGTCAACAGGATGAAGGATCGTTGCTTCCCAGACTGGGACGAGATCTGCACAAACCTCGACTTGAACTCTCACCTGCCAAAACCTGAGCCAGAACAGCAGAAGGACAACAAAGAGGCTGTCAAGGACGAGAAAGAGACGGAAGGAAAGGAATTGGAACCCGATGACAAAGATATCGAAAAAGAAAAAGTGAGTACGAATCAAAACAAAATTAGGTAAAATCAATTAATCAAAATCAATACATGATTCTTTATATTCTCGTAAAAGAACCGTAAATGTTCCCGGTTTGAAGATCGATTTCATTTGCAGGCTGACGACAAAGAGAAGGCGAAAGAAAAGGAAGTAGAAGAAAATAAAGAGAAGGAAACCAAGTAAAAAGTTGTGTTAAAGGTGTGTGAGGCAACTGCAATTTTTATTATTCATCTCATTGAATGAATCCCAAATTTCACGTTTATTTTTTCTTTTAAGTGTAAATTTAGCTAGTGAGGTCAATTTTCGACCATTCTTTCTAAAGAAACCATCGATCTCGGAATACACGATTCATTGGAAGTTTATTTATGCAGCTTTTCTTATCGACATCACACACCGAGTATTAATTTAAATGAAACAGGAATTTGCTAATTGATAAAAGAACCTTATGGTAACATCTAAAATTTTTGTGGAAATTGATATGTGATTTAAGTCTTTCATCGATATTGATAGAATTCTACAGTTTGTGTTTCATTTTTATTGGTGCTTGGTGTATCAAAGAATACTCCACAACATGACATTTAATCAGTGCTAGTTATATTTGTTTGTATAAAATAATTTAAGCCATGTTTTCTATTGTAAGCAATTGTATGTATAAACACTTTCAAAAGCAATTTAGGGGCCGAATATTAATTTAGTATACTGTGTGATGTGTGCAATTTGGTCCCTTGCACATTAGATGGAAAATCTTTGCTTGCTTTCGAAAGTGCGTCCATGTTAGTGCAGTCTCAGTGTACCAAATTATATAATCAGTTATTAGTAGTGCATTTATATTCATTCCATATTTTAAACGTTCAACATCAACAAATTACATAACTTATCGGTATAATTGTAGATTTTTGTATTTTTTTAAAAAATAATTTTAGGATTCGAATTTTGTAGGTAATTTGAAATGATAAAATTCTAATAAGAAACACTGCATATGGAAGAGCAGAATGAAGTTTGTTTCCTTCCAAGACTCATATAGGGGTTGTTGAAATGAATTGAATTTCCTGTTCTGGATTGTGCATTTTTCCTATTAGGCATTCTTTTACCGTTGTCACACATTTTGTTTAACGCAACAATTTCTGTGTATTATGACTCTTTCTTTCATTTCAATGTAATAATACTGAATGGAATTAACTTTATTCCTCGATACATGTAACGAAGAACAGAATGTTTGATCAATATAATTTAAATATTTTAAGTTTGATTTACAACTGTGTTGTACGCTATATTACAGTTAAAATAAATTGGTATTTTAAGTTGAATTGGTCCTTTATTTATTCAAATCCTCTGAACTAATGAGAGCTTTCGATGATAAATATTGGGCGTTCTGCTTATTAGCACCCGTGATGCCTCCGAAGATGCCTACAGTAGTTCTGGATGAAATTCCGATAAGACCACAGCCAAATTATCATTATCTTCGATACCAACTGCTACTTTATTCTCATTTTCAATCGACGCAGGCCATGATCGCAAAATTCGCCCGCCATCTTGATTCTAAGGATTTTGACATCTGAAGAAATAATTCACTACGCCGCAAACTGATCACTTTTTAATACAAATCTCTATTACCATTTTGGATTTCGACAAAATTATCATTATCTTTGATACCAAATGCTACTTACTTTATACTCGTTTTCAATAAAAACAGGCCTTGTTAGCAAAATTCGTCCGCCATCTTGATTTTAAGGATTTTGAAGTTTTCTGAAACTCCTTACGCCGAAAACTGATCAATTTTAATACAAATCTCTACAACCATTTTGAATTAACGAATTTTGATAAAACGATCCTAATTTTCGAACCGAAAAACCCCCATAGGTCATGACCAATTTTACAGAGATTCGAATCATAAACATTAAAAACGAAAGTTATCCGCCATTTTGGAGAGGTGGCGTTACAAGAATTTTATGAATTTCATAAAAAAGAGAAGGGAATGCGCATTATACACAATATCCATAAAGTAAAATTATCATATTTCTTGATCAGAAAAAATAATAAATGAATTGATTTTTTCAAATTTATATCAGCAGGATCTATGTATAATATGATATCGGACTTTCATTAAACAGAATCTCCTTTTTGATCACATTCATTGCTGGTCGAAATATTAATTTCTGGTTTGACCAATGCCTTGACTTCTGATTATCGGAGTTGAATATTATCAGAATTTGTTTGTGTGGTTTTTATCACACAAGGGACAATTCTATTTAAATAGCCTTCCATATCTACTCCAAACTTAATTGTTTTATTATTTAGGTACTGAAAAACTATTCTATTATCTTTGAGTGTACTTTGCATTGGGGGATAGATGCATAGAAATACCTGGTGTTGGCACTGATTAGATTTTGTTTAAGACTTTCTTGTCGATCGAAAACGTGATATTTTGTGCAGCTTTTCATTTCTCCCGAAAGGGTTCGCGTTTTTTGTCGTTGCCGCAGTAGCGCCACGACCGATAAATATTGCGGATTTATTCCGGAACTAGTCCAAAATCTGAAATCTAGGATGCCGTTTTGATCTACAAATTTTGGTCATGATTTTTAGTAGGGAGTCGTTACACCAGGTGTTCTATGCATCTATATTGGGGGCCATCTGCACACATTCTATGCATCTTCTACACACAGAACATCGAGGACATTTCATCTATGATCGGGGATCAGAGCAGGCTAGTCACAGAACATAGAATTGAAATATGTAATTGACCAGTAGTAAAATAACAGTTAACCTGTGTAAGAATCAAAGATATTCTACAGAATATCTTTGGTAAGAATCATATTATTGTTCTGGTGTACACCACAGAACATATATTGATTTACAGTGTACACTCTGATGAAAAGATCGCCGCCGTCGTGTTGTCATCGTTTTGAACCGCGTTTGCACTCTTCTTATATCATAGTTCTGTGAACTACACATTGAACACAGAACAATATACCTTCTACATAGATGTACAGTGGCTTTATACAAGATAGTGGCGACAATAGACGCTAGGAGCATAGAATAACTGGAGAGAAGGCTCCCCTACGAAAATGAACTGCCAAAAACGTCCGAACTTGTCAGTTCGCCGCAAGGTCACGAGATGGCGACAACGTCGTTTCTTCCTACAACATGGCTATCCTTAATAAAATTATCTTTAATGGTTATTCGTTGTTATTACTTATTAGGTCCCATTTATTACTATATCATAATTTATATTCTTTTGAAAGAAAGCAATACATACTTTTCTTCGTAAATCCGACAATATAATGCATATAGCACGTGTAAAGAAATGGCTACAAGGATCAGATTGAATATAGGAAGAAAAATCTGTTTCCCGCTACGAATCTAAGTGTTAGCAGAGGGAATGTAAACGGGGTACCATACAATTCTGCGTATAATACACGAGAACAGATAAAACCTCAGTCTTCCCGTATAATAACAATAATTCTTACCTGAATGTTCGCATTTTCCGATAAGGATATTGTTTTGACAAATTTATTACCGATCACAGACTTCCCATAAAATTGCGCATAAAAAGTTGACTAGAATGAAGCGATTGTATGTCATCAATATTGTCTATGTTATGATTTATGGCCATTTTCAATTAAAAAGAAGCATAAATGTATCAATAACAATGACAGCCACATTATATTCTTTGCAATTGTAGGGCCATAGAACAAAATATCTGACGTTACTGAATAAAGAAACTCAGCGTTATCTATCGGGCGTCACACGAAACTCTAACCTCCGCCGTTATTGGCAGTTCAAAATGATCTGTCGAGAGTATGAAGCCTTCCCTCCAGTTATTCTATGCTCCTAGATAGACGTTCACGTTTTGATTGGTCGGACTGTTTTCGACCACTAATGGCGGACTTTCATTGATTTGTTGTCATGTATCTAAACATAAAGCTCAATATCGAGTCAAATGTCAAACAGCACGACACTCAAATGTAAACAAATATACGCCATGTTTGTGCAAAAACGTGTTCTATGACCCTATTGTCGCCACTGTCTTGTATAAAGCCACTGTACATAGATGCATAGAATATTCTATGCATCTATCCCACGGATTGCTCATTATTCTCTAGATTGACCTCTTTGCTCTGTGACGCAACCATAGATCACTATTTTCATTTATCGAATTAATTTTGATACTTCTTATGGCGATTCCATTATTGCATATGCATTTCATGCTCAGATCGATAAAGACGCGCCATGTTCCTTATTTATCTGCGCTATGTAGGTCATGAGGAATACGCATTAGCAGGTAATTGTATTGAATAGAAAGGTCACTTGAAATTTTAGAAACATGTTTATTGAATTGTTTTGATGGTATCATAGGTATCATATTGAGACAATTTCTCTCTATCTTACAACAGACAGCAATGCGCGCATTGGTGGAAGTGGTTTGTTGTGTAGAACCATTCATTAAAAGCAACAATATATCATTAGAATTGTAGACTTTACTATACTCAAGAGGTTAAAATGAAATGGAACTTTCTAAAATTAAAGTCTTCTTGTGAAATTATTTACAAAGTAATCAGGCAATGGTCACCACCCAATAATAAAAATAACTAATCCCGGAATGTGGGCGGTCAGAAAAAATAAAAATAAATATATAATTCTGGTAAGATGTCTTCGTTTAGTGTTCGACTACAAAACAATGAAACAAAAATTGGTATGAATAATTTTTGTTGAAGACTAGTGACGCATAAAAAAACCGAAATAAAAATTATTAATCTAAACAGTCTAGTCATTTCATCTGCTAATTCTCCGGCATAGAAAAGACTCGGTCTATTTCTACTCGCCATTATTTTATTTGTTTACATGAGATTTTTGAGTTCGTCGTACAATACTAGGACAATAGCGCCACCTGTACCGCGGAGGACGTTGGAGAATGCTCCCTTGAAGAATGCTTTTCCACCTTCTTGCTTGGCGATCGTTGACCAGCAGTGGATGGTGTTCTTGTAGATAATTTCGCTCTTGGCCCTTCCAGACTGCATCATCATACGCCTTCTAACTGTGTCGAAGGGATATGAGACAATACCAGCGACGGTTGTTACAGACTGAAAGGTAAAAATGAAAAACGTCAGATCAGCACACAAAAAAGTGTTAAAACCATAGAACTAATCTATCTCTATGATTATATTATGGTCGATCTGTGGTTCGCACACAGATGCATGTAATATTATTACCTGAGCGATGGCCCATGAAATAAGAAGGGGAGTGTTCTTTGGATCTGGCAAGATGCCCTTAGCAGTATCGTAGAACCCGAAGAAGGCTGCTCTGTAGATGATGATACCTTGTACTGATACACCAAAACCTCTGTATAATCCAACAAGTCCGTCACTCTTGAAGATCTTTGTGAGACAGTTACCCAAACCACTGAATTCTCTTTGTCCTGCTCCTTTACCAACATCGGCGGCTAGCCTAGAAATAATTTTATGTTTATATCCCCATAATTTAAGGTCGAAGGACGTATTTTTATGCCAATCGAAAAAAATTATCTTTGTTTATTATCGTGAAAGAAAATTAATTGATTTTCCTGTCAAATAATTTCCCATGTTCGTGTACTTGAATCATAGAATTATGTCACTTGAATAGTCATAGAATTCCGACTTCTAGTGAATTTGTGCTTTATGGTTGGCAGAACATTGGAAAAGTCATTGAATAACAGCATACTTATAATAACTATACCTGGTTCTGGCGAAGTCAAGAGGATATACGAAGCAGAGGGAAGTGGCTCCGGCAGCACCACCAGAGGCCAAGTTTCCCATGAAGTAACGCCAGAATTGTGTGTTCTTGTCAACTCCGCTGAGGAAAACTTGCTTGTATTTGTCTTTGAAGGCGAAGTTGAGGGCCTGTGTGGGGAAATAACGGATGACGTTGGCAGCATTACCTCTCCAGTATGCTAGTACTCCTTGTTCTTTGGGGATTCTGATGAAGCAATCTACCATACCTGTCAAGGGGATTTGAGAATTAGGCTTCAATTCTAACAGAACCTTTGTTGGGCAACAATTTTTGAATTTTTTTTCTTAATTGTGTAAATTGATTTATTTCAATAAATATAAATTTATTCATTTCATTGAGTTATATGCGAAGTATGGGCCGAATTGGGCTATTATTTTCGGAGATATTGAATTCTTTTTCCATAGTTAATATTATTTCAAATGGAATACCCGATATTTTGCATTAACTATAGTTTTTTTTTTAATTTAGACTATTTGGGACTTACGTTGAGATTGGCCGAATTATTCGATCTTCAAGCACATGTCTGAATAGCAATATAGCCAAATTCTATAAATAAAATGTTCATATTGTGCGCACTAAAATGTATATGTTATTTTTAGATGATTGCGTCAACGAAAAATTGCATAACCCCAAATATTCCTTGTTGTAACTACAAATTTTTTAGCTGAGAGCGAATTTTTCGCCAATGGTTTTCATGCAAGTGCAGGTCAGTAATGGATATTTTTCTGAAGACAAAACATATGTGATTTTCTAAAGATTGTTTTGATATAGACAAATAAAAACGAATATTTATAATCAGAAGAAAGTTATTTTTCAATTTCGATTGAGGTATCTCCAAACCATGTGGTTTGAATGCATCAACCGCTTCTTCAGGCGTCGAAACACCTGGACCTATTTTTTTATCTGTGGGAATAAGAAAAAACCGATGGGTGTCGAACAAGGATTGTATGGGGGAAGACCCATCAGTTCGACGTTTGCGACTGCTCAAAAACGTTTTTGTTTGAGCTGTTGAGTAATAGAGCTTTCTAACAAGCTGGCAAATGTTTGCTTCAAAGTGTAACGTGCAACTTTTGTTGGATTTGGCTCATCTTGAAAGATCCACACGGTCGATTCTTGATTAGTTAGTTTTTAAAAGTGTCTTTTGGTGTACTCGGATTGCAATTTTTCTGCACCAATGGACTCGAGCTTTTATATGAGCAATTGTTCAATATTAAAAGTCGATAGATTTACAATGCTAATAGTTCTGTCGAATTCTTTCATAGCTCGGAATACTTATACATGTTGAATTAAAATACTAATCAACTATCCATTAATTTTTTACGATAGCACGTAGCATAGTCGAAGGTAAGAGACTCGATAATGATAACGATGTAAGTACGTATTTCATTGCTGTACAATGGTAGGTTTAAACCACCTCATTTGAAAAATTCGGTTAGGAAATAGCAACATTCATAAAACATCGAATCGGTTGGGCAAACTGGAAAGCCAAGTCAGCAAAATCGAATCATGACGAAATATCAACTGTGCAAATAGAGTTGACTGCTGAATATTGCATTTTTTTTCAATACGGAATGATAAAAATCAGAAGCTTCATTAGTGCGCTTTTTAAAATCTGTAGCTCATTCAGCTATTGACTTTTAGATAAAATCAATTTACTGATCTTAACAATATTTTAAGTAACGAATTTTGTCTATTTAATTGATGTAGGTACTTAAGAGATTTCAACCAAATTGAGCTTTTAGTTTCGGAGATACTTAATTTGATTTCAATATTAATTTTTTCAATCACAAATTTTTAATGATATTTAGTACAGGTTGAAAAATCGTCAATTTACTGCTTAATACCAAAATTGACTCTAATTTTCGATACAAGAACCAATAACTCTGAAACTATTAGGCTATTCACAAACATAAATCGCACATTTATGGGCTTATTCTGAAAACTTCAAGATCGTTCATTTCTTTTAAAAAATATCGTTTTTACGGCTGGCCGGACGGTCAGAACCAAATTTGACAACGAACTATACAGCAATGATTTGGATCTAGGCCATTTCCGGCACAAAAATCGAAAATTAGAGGCATTTGGATCCAAGATCTCTTTCTAAGGGACAACGGCTAAAGAATATTTTTGCAAATCCTCTCATTATACAGGGTGTTTCTGAATTGATGCGAAAGATTTCAAAGGGTGATGCCTTGTTCGATATAAAGGGTAATTTGTTATATAAATATTGGGTGAAATGTCAAACTTTGGGGAGATATCGCGATTCAAAGATGGCGGAAAGGGCAATTTGTTTTAAAACTGATTGACATTTTATTTTTTTACTAGCTGGCCCGACGAACTTTGTTCCGCCCTAATGATACTTACGGTGGATTTCACAAATCCACTCTGATTTTCGAACTGTCAAATGTTTCCATGGATATGAGCTATCAAACAGAACAGATACACAAAAATAATATGTCATAATATGTCATAATATGTCAATCACTAATAATGGCAATTTTGGATTCAGTTATTTCCTCAAATATATTTATTACCCAAACAGAAATTCAAAAACGTTTCAAAAATTATGAGAAAAGATGAGGACGGACAATCACGATTGAAACTGATCGCCAAAATCCGATTTACTTGAAATTTCGATAAAAATTCACTGTGATATTCAACCGCTTTTTGATCTGTTAAAATAGCCTTTCATGGTATTATAAGCCCTATGTAAATTACACGGTAATTGATGTCATATGTTCTTTTTTCGACCATTTCAAACCACGACGACGCGAAAGCCTCAACAAATTCATCGTCATTTAATTGTGATAATGTCAAATATAGTACCTTCACGATTACGTTATATGGAATAAATAAAACTATAAAAATAACTAATAATCATCAGTCATAATGTGTGAATAGCGCCATCTGAAGTGGTAAGAACGAAACTTTTCTCATATCTCAACGAAATCTAATCATTTTAGACATCTGTACTCCTACGCTAAGACATTTTGGTTTTGCCCAACAGCGCAGAGTTGTAGGCAACTCAAATTACATACTATTACAGTGACTATAGAGGGAATATAGCCACTGTACACACTATTTGTTTATATCGCCATCTAACGCGGAGAATATCAAATGAAGTACCAACGAATAAGCGGTAGCGTAACTGTAACTGTAGCGACACCTAGTGGCCTTACTCAAAAGGAGGAAAAGCATTTCCTGTATAAATAAAATTTTCATCGATTTTTTCAAAGTTGTATTTTATAATAACCAGACCGTAGACGAATCCATATATGAAGTTTCATAACAAACAGTCCATCCGATCTCGAGTTATAAATGGTGTAACCAACATCTTTCTTTTATATAGATAGATATATAGATTTCAAAACGGTACATTTTACGAGAAAAATACAAGAGATGAAAAAGTTTCTAACCAAACCAGGCTAGCCGAATTCAATTCTATCCAAGTGGTTGCGTAAGTTTTTCTTTAAATTTAGTTAACAATAATGATAGGGCCAGGGGTAGTCTTCTTCAAACCCCTCCACTCATCCTAAAAAATCAACAAGGTGTGTTTTCATAATAGCAATACTTCCATAAAATATGATCATTCTATCGCTTTTCGTTTATAAGTTATAACATCATTTGTCGCCGCATTTTTGAACCGCGATATTTTCCTAATGTTTGACTTTTCACCCAACAGTTATGTAACAAACTACCCTCTATTTCGAACAAGGAATCACCTTTTGAAATCATCAATTCAGAAACACCCTGTATAAAACTTGAACCACAGCCAACCAGCCACATATATTTTAGAAGTCTGTAGAGTCAAAATGTCCTCAATATTATGACCTTGACACAAATAAATTTTTTTCACTTGATTGTATGCGTATTCCAAAAACCAAATATGTTGATAATTCTCATTTCTGCGCCATGTAAAAGCTATAAAAGGAATTATTGAGTTGCAGTTTCTTATTGAGTATTACCAGGAGTGCATGAGATTGAACAGGAGAAATATAAAGGAAAAATTTACGCCGACTAAAGAAACCAGGTGGCTTATCATTTCAAATACCGATTATCAGTAGGCATTGTTTATCGTGTAGTGTAGTAGCTAAATAAAAATTTCCTGATATTTCATGGTTGTATGAATTTTCCATCCCTTTTATTAATACGTCAATAAAAAGTTTGATCGATTTTCTTAATCCACTTCTGCGAACGAAATAACTCTTCGCTAGTGGTAAGCAAGGGCAGGAATAAACTATTTAAAGACTCTCACTGGTTCAATCTCATTTAAAGCAGTTACATAAACTCCATTCTCAGAATATGCCCAATTTAGACTCTTAACATGCAGACATAATTGTTTCACGGCCATTCGAAATCAACTCGATGATACAATGTGGTAGGTAAAAATAGGTAAATCGGTAATTAGAAATAGGTGACTGGAGCCAAGTTTATTTAGGGCAGACGAAACGTGAGACCTGCGTTATGTAACTTCGAGAGTATGAGTGGCGTTATCCAAATATTTAGAGATTGAAAGGTGGATTCAGCATTTTTTTAGATTTACGAGATGTGGAGATGAACTGATAATCTGGATGTTCTTACCTTTGTATCTTTGATCGGCGGCGATCTGCTTCGAGATATGTTGGACTTGCAGCAGGAGCTTCACTCTCTCGATGGGGGCCACGCATGTCTTGGACACGGCGGCAGAGATGCCACCGGCCATGAAATCTTTCATGAAAGCAACGGGATCTGCTAAAGACATCTTGGCTCTTTTTTCGGTCTTCGGTAGCAATTGAATGGACGCGCACTGCACTGCAAGTGAAGTGAGATATCGGGGTTGCGCTAGTCGTCAAAAAGCAGGGTCATGTGCCGTAGGAACGACGGGTCATGTGCTCCTCCCAGGCGCTCCACACAGGAATAGGTCGGTGACGTAACGACGCCTGCGTCGGTTTTATCGAGCGGTGCGCGTGTGGTTATCCAATAAGTTGATCGAGACCTTCAACTCTGATCAACCGTCGGATTATTCTGATTGTTAGATAATGGTTCGTTTAACGGACTTTTCCTACGATGGCTATTTTTAAAGTTATAAATTCTGCGGGGAAATAATGAAAGTTATCGCTAATTCCCCTTTTTGCGAACGCAGGGTGGTTGGTTCGAAGAACTCTTAGGGATGTAGATACTGGAGGAAAATGCTTTGGCGTGCAATAACCAGACACGCCAAAGCAAGTCAGAACAGCATCACTGGATGCTGTTAGAACGTGCCCAACTAGGGTAATCGAGATCATCACATATCTCACACCTCTCTCTCCATCTTATGATAGACAAATAATTAGGCCATATAAGGCTATTCTAATAATATCTAAAGAGGTTTTTCCCAATACAACATCCATATCCTTTGTACACAAGAAATGAGCTGTCTTCAAAAAGATGGTTTAGATAAATACACTGCGCAAAAAAATGAACGCACATTCTGAAAATCTCAATTTTAATGAAAGTTAACTCTACATTGACTTTATAACTAATTTTTTATGTTCTCTCGGGAAGGTTTCGAACGAAACAAGACACATTAAATGGAAGAACAATTCAGGATTTCACCGAATCTTATGTGAAAGAAGAGAAATGAACAATTTTCAAAATACTGAAATGCTGATAAGTGATTTAATACTTGGTATTTCCACCCCTTGCGTTAATTACAGCTCGGCAACGACGGTTCATACTCAAAATGAGTGATCTTAAAATGTTCTGATCTAATCCTTCCCAGATTTCTCCGAGTTGAATTCCTAAGTCATTAAGAGTAGCTGGATGATTTTCTGAACTTCTCAGCCTTCTATTGAGGTTGTCCCAAACCTGCTCAATCGGATTGAGATCTGGACTTCTTGCTGGCATTCCATTCGAGAGACTTCAACCTCTTCAAGGTACTCCTGAGTCCTGAACGATGCGCGCACGATGGGGTCTGGCATTATCGTCCATAAAAATGAAATTTTCACCAATGTATGGGGCAACTGACACTACATGCTCATCAAGAATGTTCCTTATATACTTATCAGCATTCATAGCTCCATTATCAACGACCACTAGGTCTATGCGAGCAGTCAAAGATATTCCACCCCAAACCATAATCGATCCTCCCCCGAAACCAGTAGGTAGTGGCCTAGTATTCAGGAAATTGCACTGAGCATATCTTTCATGTGGACGTCTGTATACAAGGGAACGTCGATCACAATGGTAGAGGCAGAATCTAGACTCATCTGTGAAGAGAACTCTTTCCCAATCGGCCTCTTCCCAATGGATATGCTCTCTCGCAAAATCCAAACGCGCCCTTCGATGGGCTGGGGTAAGAGCTGGGACTCTTGCCGCGACACGAGGCCTTAAATCATATTCTCTGAGGCGATTTCTTATTGTCTGAGTGCTAATTTGCACCTCATGAGTTTGTTTAAGCTGATTTTGAATGAGGCGAGCGGTTGCAAACCGTTGTCTCAACGAAGAAACTCTCAAGTAACGTTCTTGAATGGCAGTTGTTACCCGTGGTCTACCCTGTCCTGGTCTTCGGACATTCATACCTGTCTCCCTGAATCGCTGCAACATTCTGGACACACTTGTATGGGAAACTCCAAACCTTTCTGCAATTCTTGTGTATGTCCACCCTTCTTCTCGCAAAACTACCGCTTGGACACATTCCTCTTGGGTCAAATTGCGTGTTTCGCGTTGCATAGCGATCGAGTGTAGAAAATCAAACGAAAGAAAAACTATTGATCACTAGAATTGATCGAGAACAACTGATTTTAGAATGGAGCCGATACATTCAAAATCTGATAATATCATCTTTTTTTATTCCTGCTGGGAGAAAACATCTGTATTGAAGAAAAACGTTGAAAGTGGATAACATATGCATGCATAATTCTGATAAAAATAATTATCATTGAGAACACCTTCAGTTGTAGAATAAATTTGAGATTTCCATAATGTGCGTTATTTTTTTGCGCAGTGTAGATTTTTAACCATATGGAATCGATCACTGCAAAATTTGTTCCATATGCCTTGGTCTACAATCCTCGCTCTTAGTTTAAACACCCTCTAACCCGATTCATGGATAATCTTTTGAATTGAAAGAGTTCTCAACCCAAGATAATTAGGTCAAGTTTGGGAAATTCATCTGTTTATTGTAAGACAATAATCATGTCCTGTGAACCTCCCCTCAGTTCCTCAGAATACGTCTTTTATTGGGCGCCTATCCAAATGGAATTTTTTTTTTGATATAGAAAATTGATTTGTCGAGGGCACTCCAATGAGTTTTCTACCAAAAACATGATCAAACGATTACGAAGTGAACTTTCATAGACTTGTTTCGAATTCAACCCGATTTTTTATGTGAAAAAACGAATATTTCAAAGAGAATAAATTGGAGTGCCCTCGGGACATCCTACAACTTCAATTTAAAAAAAAAACAAGCCTTTAGGTTAAAAATTGAAAGCATGAACTTGAAAAAACGAAACGCACTTTTTGAATGGAAAATTGGTGCAGTCGGCCAGAGTATAAGGTCCCCTTAAAACTAAATAGGTACGAACATCGTCAGAAGTCTTAGTCCCTTTAGGTTTCTCAAGAAATAACCATTCTGTGTTCTGGAAATGACACGAATATTTTCCTTTATTTCAACTGCAATTTATTTGATAGAAAATCTTTGTTTGTTACTCTTTGCTTCATGCAGGATGAGAGAAAATAGGAAAAAGGAGGAAAATTAAATTTATCGATTATTTATTTCTGATTGATTACAGTGTGACAAGAAAAATCTGGGACAAACTCTTTTTCATTTAACTTTATTAAACAGAAGAAATTGAACAAAACAACAACAAATAATAATAGCTTGAACATTTGTTAATAATATATTCAAGCCGTTTCGAAGTGGCTTCCTTTGGCGGCGATACACAGCTTCAGACGCTTCGGCAATGGGCCGCAGCTCCTCGGGCGTTAATCGGTTCCATTCCCGGTGCAGATATTGCTTCAGCGACTCCAAATTTTTGTGTTTTTTAGCACAAGCCCTGTGCTCCAAAATCGACCACACGCGGTAGTCCATTGGGTTGAGATCCGGTGAGTAGGGCGGCCATTCTGCAGATGAGATGAAACAAGGACAATGGGTCTTACACATTTCTTGCGTCATTTTCGCTCTGTGAGCCGGAGCGGAGTCCTGTTGAAAGGTCCAATGCGTATCGCCGAAGTGCTGCTTGGCCCACGGAAGTACTACGGTCTCGAGGATGTCGCAGCGGTAGACTTCTTGATTGATTTTGACCCCTTGATCCACGAAAACTAAGGGAGTTTTACCACTGCCGCAAATTCCGCCCCAGACCATGACGGATTGCGGATTTTGACGGTGTTCGACGATGGTCGATGTACCGGGAGCCTCTACGGACCAGACTCTGTCGTTTTGGTGGTTGTGGGATTGTTCTACGGTGAAAAGCATCTCGTATGTGAAGAGAATTCGCTCCCATTGCTGACCGGCGGCGAGACGAAGGAGTTGGCGGCACCTTTGGAGTCGTACGCGCTTGTTGCCTCCCTGAGGAGTTGAACTTTTTGGAGCTTGTATGGCTTGAGGTTGAGCTCCTTTTTGGCAATTTGGCGGACTGATTCGCGGTTGATACCGGTCTCACAGGCTATTTTCCTCATGGAAACCCTCGGATTTCGATTGACTCGCTCCTTGACGATGTTGCGATTGCTGGGTGTATTGACAGTGCGTTTTCTACCACTTCCTGGACGACGACCATCATGGCCAAGCTCCTTGAAACGACGAATTGCGTCGGACACGGTTCGTCAGCAAATCAATCAATCAAACCTTCCTCCGGAATAATCCGCATTATTTCAGGATCATGGCGCTATGGCGGTCAATCGGTCATGAAACATAGAGCGACCTCTTTCGGGAGATATTAAAAGTAGGACCCCATCTCAGATTTTCGATCGACAAGAAAGTCTTAAACAAAATTGATTTATTAAATAACTGTTTATTAGAAAAAAAATTGGCGCATTTCGATATGGAGTGGATTAGGACTACCGGAAATACTCTAGCTACAGGGTGGTGGGAAAACGTGTGCATCAAGTACCGCGTTCATATTCCCTAAGCGGAATTTATTCAATTAAATAATGCGCAAGAATCGCCCATAACGATTTTTATAGATATTCGATGGTAACACCTTCTGAAAGTGGCCAACAATGTGTCTTCATGAATAAAAAAAATATACAGAGCTCAGAATCATTTTTATTGGCTTGATTTCAAAATGCAATCACGATAAACTCTACAGAAATATAACAATATTATCGGAAAAAATTTGTACCTTATAGATAATAAGAATAATATATTTGGATTTTATATTTTCTCATATAACATCCATAAACAGCTCATCAACAACAAGTAAATAGAGTGATTTTTCGGAATTAATCATTAATTATCCAGTTTTTTATAAACCTATGTTAAAGACATCCAAATTAACAATTTTCAGGTTTTCATAGTTATCATTTATTATTGTGCACCAAAATTAAATCATTTTTTGGTTGAACTTGTACATTTTATTTTACTCTGGTACTTTAAATTTATACAGAAACAGGATCACATTTTTCAAGCTTTTCTACTCATGAGAACAATGATTTGTATTCAATGCTGATCTCATTCAGCATAAATTTATTTCTTTCTCATTTTTTTCCTTAATCTATAAAAAAGATCATTTTTCCAGTTCTCCAATAAATGACTTCAGTCAAACTTGCTTGAGAATTATTATTCGAATATATCTATAACATTGGAAGAATGGAATGTGGAATTCTTCATTCGAATACATCGAACACCAAACAACGAAATATTAATTAGCTATTATTAACATGAAACAGGTAATAAATTACCATTATTGTGAAATAAATGATATTCCTCAAAGGAATATTGTCCAGTTAAGTTCATCCACCACAAAGAGGAACTATAATTCTGACTGCTTTCAGATTCTTCGACGAAAGCAAGTGAAACACATAAAACATTATTCCCAATGGCAAAGAAGCACTTTGAGATCCTCAGAGGGATTAAAACTTTTGCATAAACGCTGTCACTGAGAACTTGTATAAGTGAAGGATTTTCATGAACTAAAAACATGATATTTTCGAATTATCTGGACCTTTTATGAGTACCAAAAATTTTTACATGCAAAATTCACCAGGTAAAAATTTGAAGTCTTTACTATAAAAATATTAAATACATTATGAAAATAATAAGTATAAGATAAGACAAAAAACTATTCGAGATACATAGACAGCTAACTTAAAAGGAATGTCCAACACATACAAGGTGTTTTCAAATCTGAGTCTTCACTTTGGCAGGAGGTAGAACTTTTTCAATGAACCAATTCACCTAAGTAAAACTTACAAGATCCGAATTTTCATCCCTTGAATTCGAATTCTATTACGTAAAATAGGGCTAGTACGGTCCTGCTTCAATATTCTCCCACAGAAACTGTGGAAATAACGATATTATGATACAGGACCGGCTCCCTTCATATAAGGGATTCATACATGGATGATTTTTGTCAAATTGGTTATTCTGATGAGTTATACCAACTGTTATCAAAAGACTAGTTCCAGTCACAAAAACTTGTCTACAGTAATTCCAATGTACTCCAAAATATCAATAAAATCAAAAAGCGATTGATAAGAATCATTGCAGTATAAAAAATGAGATTCAAAATGAGTTATTTAAGTTGCATATCAAATTTTATGTTTCAAGATCGTGTTATTCATCAACGAGAATGTAAGGTTTGAAAATCACTTAAATAGTATCTGATACAACAACTGGACAATAATTTCCCAAGTTTTACAAAGAAAACATCTCATTTTATATATTCTTAAAATATCTTAAATGCATTTTTGAGTAAATACTATTTGGTCAGTAATAATTAAGCATCATTAATAGATTCCCTCTATTCAAATCAATTAGAGGCTTCTAATATTCCTCATTCTTTTGATTAGGATGCAACTAGAAGACAATCCACAGGAAGCTTTAGCTAATTCCGATATATTGATTGATCTTCGGGGAAAATCAACTTTATTGCCAATCACCTAAAAAAATAATCATAGGTGGATTGGGTGCAACAACGATAAAACAGGTAGATTTTATCCAACAAAAAATGTTGCCTGAGAATATTTTTTAGAAATTTCAACGCCCAGTATCTTTGAAACAAAGTGCTCATAGACCTTTGATAAAATGAGTTATTCTATCAACTGTAAAGTTCTGCTGGTACAAGGTGGACCATAAAGTTAAAAATTCTTCTTACCTTGAATGAAGTGGGTATTTCTTCTATGCTCCTATGGACCAAAGTTCCATTCAAGAATAGCACATTAGCTGCATCATCCTCTGGTAATGTGAGTGTTTGATAGCTGAAAGTTGCTTCTCTTTCCATTCTTTTGAGAACTTCTTGGCTTTCTTTACCCGCTCCTACACATAAAAGGTCTGGTCCTGCCATCGATATCAAGCCTTTCAAATGTTTGGAACAGGGTACCTAGAAAATAATCACTCTTGTACATTCATCAAAAACTATTCAGTAATCTTTACCTTGATAGGAGTACAAGGATATTCAGGAAAGGCTGCCGCAACAGCTCTAGCACCTGCTTCATTAGTCCATTGGGATATACCCACGAAAAATTCTTTTCCTGGAAAAAATGCATGGTTTGATTCCATTAAAAGATCTTTCTGAAAGTGATGTTTCCAATCCACTAATTTTAATTGATTCAGACTTTTCACCTGTAAACAGGACATCTCCGCCGTCTAATCTAGCTGCATCATCTGAGATTTCTATTATAGGTAGATCCAATTCCTTCTTCAGTATAACTCTTATTGTTTCAATCTGAAATTAATAATTATTGACCTGAGATAGAGATACCTAATACTTAATATGTGAAGCAACATTTGTGTGACCGATTTGTCTCGGAGAATGAAAACCTGGGAATCAACAGTAGTCAAAATAAGTCTCATCCTTAAAGACATACATTGTACAGAATGTTTCTTCGGCATGCAAGCCAAATACACTAATACTAAGCAATTATGATTTTTCTTCTCCTAATGTAATGTGACAAAAATCTTTTTCCACTCACTTCTTTTGCCCTCTTAGGGTCTCCAGGTCGTGCTATCAAAACAGTTCCATTACAAACTACAGCAGTATCTTCGACAAAAACACACATCGGTAATTGTTCATCAGGTGGCAACTCTATTACATCTAATCCCAGTTCTCTAAGAACTCTAACATAAGTTTCATGTTGCTTTTTAGCTTCTTGTAAATCGATATCATTTGCAGATGTTGCTAAAGAATTTGGTATTCTGGACACCACAGCGTGTGTATATTTAAATGCCGACGCCATCACAACGTAATAACAATGTCCTGTGGTAATAAGGAGCAATAATAACTAGGTATATTGATTCACATATCAACACATTAATTGAATGTAGGTAATGTGGCCACTTCTATCACAACCAACTGTCGTAGTCTCTCAATTAGACACTAGGACAAATATATCTTTGACCTCATGTCGCAAAATTAGGGTCGTTTTAGTTATGATACATTATAAATGATAGTGTGAATAGAAATTAGCTTTTGCATATTACATTTGTATACTTTAAAATTGGTCTAGGTCCTTTCCTAGATGACGGTTGGTGTCGCAAATTGCGCGCCATCAACTACAGGATTCCAGGGTTGGAGTAGGAACAAAAAGCCTCCATAGGTATTTTCTTTCCAAAGTTTTCGTTTCTACGAATGGCCGGAGAATTTGACCCCAAAATTTTTCATCAGTGAGTCTAAATCCAAAATATTCGGTGAGGGCATGGTTTAAACTGGATGCGGGCATTGTTTAAAGAGAGTTTCTTTTAAACAATGGCTATATTCTATAATCCATATCAAAACTATTCCCGGGCGTAAACAAAATTTCAAAAGATCTTGTATTTACAATAACGAAAAAAATATTGAGCATAAATCAATATCGTCGGAAATAATCGCTCAACTCGGCTGAAAATTTTCATGTTTTAAATCAATGAAGATTGAAAGAGTTGCTCAAAAAATCGTTATCTTCGTGCCAAGAAGATCAGGAAATTATTTAAATCTGCAATTCAAACAAGCGTGGAGACAGGTCCTGCCATTGGTCCTGCTACGAATTTGAAAAAGGCAAAAAAGCTTCCAAAACCAAAATGGCTGATGCCTAGTTGAACCACCGTCTGTGGTTGAACCAGCTGGCCGAGCACTATTCAAAAAAAGAAAAAATTAATATTCTATGAACTTTTGTAATGCATTTTTGTTAATCTGTGACTGTGACGCCATATTTTTTCTCACATTGTTGACGTTACATGTTTGATTTTATTCTGGATTATTTAAAATAGGTTAATAGAAGATAATTCGTACTTCCAAATTGCAATATAGAACTTTTACCCTATCCGGCATATTCAATCATTTCTGAAATTCCTTGAAGGTATTGAGGATACAATATTTGTAGTTGGGTTATTTGCATAATTCTTATTCCACATAGGATATGGCAGACAGCGACGATGAATATGATAGAAAAAGGAGAGATAAGTTTCGAGGGGAACGAGCAGAAGTAAACTACAGAGGAACTGAAAGAGTCTCTAGACCGAGAGATGATTGGAACGAAAGGTATACATGAGTATGAAGCAGTGTGCCAGTAATTGATTTGCAGACATGGAATATGGCTTTTTACAATTTCAAATGCATCCATTGAATAATTAGTTAGTGAAAGATGAAGTGTTCGTTATTCTGTTCGATGAAGCAGCTAGAAAATGAGTAAAAATGCTGTGGTCACACAAGGACCAAGCCAATGGAAATCTGAAATTACGAATAAACAATATCAGTGTGTCCCCTATTTGGATGATTTTCAGTTATTGTTTTTTCCTACAGAGATACATGGCCTCGTCCAAGACCAAGGGATTATAGAAGTGGAGGTGTCAGAGATAGGGGCTACTCGCCTAGTATGGAACCAGCACCAAAAAGGATGAGACATGATTACTACGGTGATAGTTATTATGGACATTACGGGGGATATCATCAACCTGCTCACAGGTAGTCTGATTTATTAAATTGTGATTCTTCTGCATTTTTTAGTGCCTGTTCTACTTAAGTTTAGCTATATCTCAAAGTTCATATTGGGTTCGGGACCTCAACTGATGAGGTTTGACTCACTGATCACAAATCTATGGTAAAATTCAGTTATGATTGTAGAGACATCGGTGGGGATTGAAATTTTCAGGATTTCTGCGTATCTTGGATGAGTATCAGTGCCAACACTAGGTATTCTATGCTTTCATGAAATTTTTGACATGAGGCGTTTTCTGGCGTCCATGTATTTGAAACGTATTCGTCCGACGATTCAAATACATTCATTCTGGCGTTGAAACGATGACGTCACAAGAAAAACGATTCGAAACGTATTCATGGAGTTTTGAAACTAAGTAGGATGCAGTTTCAAAACATGATTCGTTGTTTTGTGCTTTCATAACCTTAAATTAAAAATAAATGATCGTTTACGATGGTCATTGCTTGATTGTTTGTGAGTTGAATTTCAAATTGATGGAGGTTGACAAATAATGGAGGTTGGAAAAAATTTAATATCGCGATTATCCAGTACCTACTCCAAGTCCAAATAGGTAATGTTTGATTATTGAATGGTATTTGAAACTAAGCATTCTCGAGGTTCATGATATTGATGACGTCTCATAGGAATCGCATTCAAATACAATATTGAATACGCTTCAACGCCAGAAAACGCCTCTGTACTTTCTAACCGCAATGAAGACTTCTGTCATCTCTCTAAAAACATAACATAACCTATTCCACACAAGAAATAGCGCCACAGCCGTGAAATATTGGGGATTATTCTGAAACTAGAACAAATACCACAATCAAGAGTGCAGATTTGATCTACACTTTTCAGTAAGGAGTTATAACATCAGGGTTTCTATGTATCTCTGCCTGAACCATATCAAACTGTGATGAATTATTGGGAAAAAGACCAAATATTTCTGTAACAACATATGTCAAAAAAAACTTTTAGTTGGTTTCTTGGACTTGAAAATGCGAATCTGCCTAAAGGGTGCTCTTGAAAGCTGTTTACCCTAAGTGCGTTTTAGTTTTTTTCAAATACTATTGACACTGACTGCAGTTGAGCATTTCTCTGAGCTCGTGATTTAGAAAGAGCAACACGAAACTCATTAGAGTTCATTAAAATAAAATACATTTTATTCTAGAGAAGAATTTTATTTAGAGGGATTGCGGTTTTGACCTGTAGTCTATCTAGAAAGCAATTGTGAATAACACCACTGATTTATAGTTTTATATTCTGCACTTTATCTGAATTCAGAGTGTTTGTTAGCATTTTGAACATCTTTTCAATTCAAATATTCCAACTTTTCTTTGTTTTTGTCTTTAATGCCAGGTTTATTTAGTAAGTAAGTGAATTTATTGGAAATAATTACACTAATGTTTTTATAAGTCAATACTTTCTAAATGGACTATCGTTTGCAAAAAACAATTAAATACATATATTTATAGGTATTATTTTGGATGTTGAGGCATGTATTTACTGATCTGTATGTAACGTAGATAGAATTCGTGTTTTGTGTTCACATTGAGGGACTTTCACGAATTCTAACGGGAACCTTATTTTTAAAGAGCTGCTAATTTCTTCAGAGAACCTGTATCTGCCCAAAGCGAAGGTTCTACTCCACCCATGATGTCATTCAAGGCTTTCCTAGCCACTCAGGATGACAATATTTCTGAGAGTGACGCTATCGAAAAATACAATGACTATAAACTGGAATTTCAGAGGCAGCAGCTCAACGAGTTCTTCGTTGCACACAAGGATGACGAATGGTATGTGGATAGAGTTGCTTTTGTCCTTTCATTAATTCCTTGTTTTCTCCAAGGGAAAGTGTATGTCAGTTTTCATAACGCTATGATTTGCTCCTTCAAAATTGATATCGTTTTTTGTGAGTTGTGAAAATTTCTTGAGCATCCACTCTATTTGATACATTTTGAATTCCTTCCAATATTTTTAGAACGCAATAGGTTATGGGAAAGGGATTAAGGTGTGGCTTCGTTTTGTATTTATTTCTACTTAGTGAGGTACTGCTTTCAATCACTGTTATGATTTCACCATTATTACCAACCTAACTTAATGAAAACTATATAAAAAATTTCAATTCCCTTGAATACTAACATAAAATTAAATACTCACCCCCTATTTTTCACTGGGATGGCAGAAATTTTTTTCTGATTTCATTGTAAAAAAATCACAGTTTGCAGGCAAAACTTCCAACATTGAATTCCGGGAAAAGCGTATACCTCGATAGCTTAGCGGACAGAGTACTTGACCGGCAATCAAGGGACGCAGGTTCGAATTCGGCTCGAGATGTAACTTTTTTCGGAATTCAAACCGTTTGTTTTAACGTGCATAGTTCTGTGCCAATTTGTTTTCTATCATAGCATACACTTTCCCGATTTTAAATGGGAGAACCCTGGTTGTCCAACATGTTTAAAATACCTTTTTCTCTACAGCACTGAGAATCGAGACATCCTGAATCTTCTGCGTTTGCAAAAAAATATATTAATTGTGTTGTGTGTGAAACGAATAAAACGTGAATTTCTACTCAGCAAAATATGATTATAAAAATGAAAAATATGAAAATCAAATACTTGTGGATTTATACTATATGCGTACCGTTTTATAAAAAGCTATGCGCGCAATGCATATGCTTTCGCGATTTTGGTTGTATAAAGGGTTAGTTGACCCACACAGGTGAGATTTTTCAACAACGACGTACCTAATTATTTATCTATTTTGTGTATGAAAATCAATGTATGTCAGTCAATCTGAAATCTTGCAATTTTGCATCCGTTTGTTCAGGATTGGCAGAGAAATTCTCCGGATAAATTACTGTATTAACCAAATATAACCTGTTTCACAGGATTTACACACTTTTTTCGTTTTGGTCAAAAAAAAAACATTTTTGTGTATATTAAATGTTTCATTATAATAAGGTATCCTGTGATAATATGTACAGTTTTTTTTTATTCTTCATTCTGCACTCGCCATTTTTAGGATTCTGTACATAGAAAAAACAAACCCTGGTAGGATCACTCGTCAATTTTCTCTTAATCTTCTCTACAGAATTGATACTTTTTGATCATATCTCGTTTTTTTCTTGTTACCTTTCTTACTTATCTGAATACCTTTCCTCTTCTTGATGTATATACACTGCGCACAAAAATTAACGCACATTCTGAAAATCTCAATTTTAATGAAAGTTAACTCTACATTGACTTTATAACTTATTTTTTATGTTCTCTCGGGAAGGTTTTGAACGAAACAAGACACATTAAATGGAAGAAAAATTCAGAATTTCACCGAATCTTATGTGAAAGAAGAGAAATGAACAATTTTCAAAATACTGAAATGCTGATAAGTGATTTAATACTTGGTATATCCACCCCTTGCGTTAATTACAGTTCGGCAACGACGGTTCATACTCAAAATGAGTGATCTTAAAATGTTCTGATCTAATCCTTCCCAGATTTCTCCGAGTTGGATTCCTAAGTCATTGAGAGTAGCTGAATGATTTTCTGAACTTCTCAGCCTTCTATTGAGGTTGTCCCAAACCTGCTCAATCGGATTGAGATCTGGACTTCTCGCTGGCCATTCCATTCGAGAGACTTCAACCTCTTCAAGGTACTCCTGAACGATGCGCGCACGATGGGGTCTGGCATTATCGTCCATAAAAATGAAATTTTCACCAATGTATGGGGCCAATGGCACTACATTAGGGCTGCCATAAATGTTGGAGCATCTACCGGGACGAGTGGCACAAAATTGATGAGACGGGGGGGGGGGGGGACCACTAGGTCTGTGCGAGCAGTTGAAAGATATTCTACCCCATACCATAATCGATCCTCCCCCGAAACCAGTAGTATTCAGGAAATTGCACTGAGCATATCTTTCTTGTGGACGTCTGTATATAAGGGAACGTCGATCACAATGGTAGAGGCAGAATCTAGACTCATCTGTGAAGAGAACTCTTTCCCAATCAGCCTCTTCCCAATGGATATGGTCTCTCGCAAAATCCAAACGCGCCCTTCGATGGGCTGGGGTAAGAGCTGGGCCTCTTGCCGCGACACGAGGCCTTAAATCATTCTCTGAGGCGATTTCTTATTGTCTGAGTGCTAATTTGCACCTCATGAGTTTGCTCAAGCTGATTTTGAAGGAGGCGAGCGGTTGCAAACCGTTGTCTCAACGAAGAAACTCTCAAGTAACGTTCTTGAATGGCAGTTGTTACCCGTGGTCTACCCTGTCCTGGTCTTCGGACATTCATACCTGTCTCCCTGAATCGCTGCAACATTCTGGACACACTTGTATGGGAAACTCCAAACCTTTCTGCAATTCTTGTGTATGTCTACCCTTCTTCTCGCAAAACTACCGCTTGGGCACATTCCTCTTGGGTCTTGGGTTCGCGTTGCATAGCGATCGAGTGTAGAAAATCAAACGAAAGAAAAACTATTGATCACTAGAATTGATCGAGAACAACTGATTTTAGAATGGAGCCAATACATTCAAAATCTGATAATATCATCTTTTTTTATTCCTGCTGGGAGAAAACATCTGTATTGAAGAAAAACGTTGAAAGTGGATAACATATGCATGCATAATTCTGATAAAAATAATTATCATTGAGAACACCTTCAGTTGTAGATCAAATTTGAGATTTCCATAATGTGCGTTAATTTTTTTGCGCAGTGTATTTTGAAAATAAATTTTTCATAGTAGGAATATCTATAATCGATCAACTGTTTTAATTCAATCATTCTTTGCCAATCCTTAACCAATTCTGCAATTATTTCAAGTCCATTGAAAATGTTTGATCCTTCATTTCGCATATGTGAAGAAGATACTTTTCAATCACCATTAAAAGTTAAATTTTGGTAGGTTGAAAAAACGTTTCAGTAATTATTGAAATAAAAATGATGGTATTTCCGAAGTGGCTTCAAATTATCGATTATCTCGCTCTAATATTCGCGATGCATTGTAGGTTCCGCCTGAAGTACCATCCCGAAGATTCTGTGAAACGCAAAGATGAACAAATGGCGGCACTCAAGGTGAATGAAACATTTTGAAAATGATAATTTAAAAAATTATTATAATGCTTTGACATTTTTCAGAAAAGAGTAGAAGTATTCTTGGATTTGTACAATTCAGGAAAATTAAATGGCGTTTCTGTTGATTGTTGTAAAACAAATGAATTATTGCACCTTATGGACACCGTTGTTGTCAAACTCGAAGGAGGGACAGATGAAGATTTGGCAACACTTGATCAAGAATATGTCGGTAGGTGGTCAATAATAAAGAAATCTTTTTTGTATAAAAGAGTTTAGGTGAAATGAAAGAGAAATTAGAAGTAAGATGATCGTTTATAGATATGGAGGAGAAATCTAAAGAACAGCAAAAGGTTCGGGATGAAATAATAGAAAAAAAAGCCGAGAAACAAACAGAGCAGAAGAAGGAAGAAGTTCCGGAACAATCAGAGAAAAATGAAACTGATAAACCGAATGAAGAGGACGAAACCGGTGAAATAAACGAAGAGCCAACTAAGGAAGAAACGAGTGAGGACAAAAAAGAGGTAGAAGACGAAAAAGTTTCGTCTGAAGTAGGTGAAATCATGGAAGTTGACCAAGAAGATAAAAAAACAGCGGAAGAAGAAAAAGAAGTAGCCAATGAAAATGGCGAAAGTGAGAAAAAAGAAGAGAAACCTGAAAACAAGAAAGGTAATGGTTTGAAATATGAGACGTATACTCCATTCACAACTCTGGCCTTGGAAATGTGACATATTCCACTCTGTATCGAAGTTATGACGTTTTTAAAAATATTTTTATGTTCCAAGTCAACACTACGTTGCCCTTTCTACATTCTTAGCATATTTCTCAGAATCTGAATTTATTCGGAAAATGAATGAAAAGATGTGATGGACGAAAATAATTAACGTTTATATGAATTGATAGAAAGGATTTCTTTTCTAGTTATTTGCATGAAAAGTACAAGAGATCACTGTTGAAATATATTATTTTTGCCAGGGAAGAAAATTGCATTGCTCTCACATAGTTTTCATATGCATGCTTGTGAAGATTTAAAGTTTATTATCCTCTTGAACTGAAAGTTGAAGACTTGACGACATCAATTGGTGATTCTAATCAAGAATTCATTAAAAAAAATCAACTCACAGATATAAGATGAATTGATGGGTAATTACAAGAATCAAGAATAATGTCAATTTTATTTCGTTGATAACTTTCTTAAAATCAATGTTGAGATATAAAAGTTGGCTGCGTTTGTTCAAACAACATCTTAAGAATACATTTTCTCTATTTCAGTATCGTAATGAGTTCATTACAGTACTAAAAACAGTGCTTTAATGAATTCATTACAGCATCGTTTTTAGTAACATTTTTCGTTTTGTGGTTGTCAGCAATGACTTCCGATCCTTTTAAATTTCAGCAGACGTCAATTTAGAAACGTCAACTTTCGTATTTCCTAACATTCACACCAACTGCCAAGATACAATATGAAAGTCACTAGGACCTACAGGGTGACCCAAGTTCGAGTGCCTATTAGACGTTTCTGGAGAACTGGACATATTTGAAATCTGAAATTTGGGATTATGATATTGTTCGAAATTCTCTACAGACCTAAAATATTTTCAGAGCCAGAGCACTTCCGGTTATACAGGGAGTGAAAATAAATTTGCTCAAAAAATTTTTTTTTCAATGTTTTCGTATCTGCTATGATTGAGTATTCAGTGCTGAATCCATTTCTGATGAAACCATTGTAATCATTCGAATAGTTTTCAAAATATCGAAAAAAAACCTGAAAAAAAGTAAAATATTCATAGTCAGTATTATGTTCATTTTTCTTATTCTGAACATCCTGAGTGTAAACCGTTTTCACAACGTCAAAGTAGAAGAATGTGGAAAGGTCATGCATCTTTTGAATTTCATAAATATCATCACAGGGTGTTTCAAATTTCGTGTCAAAAACTGTGATCCAAAATTGGCCATAACTGTGTTTTTCAAATTAGAACCCTATTTTTTTATTATTGCGTTGGATTCTGCGGAGAAAAATAATGATAGCATTCTCTGATGCTCTTGCTCTTAAATTCAGTAATTCCCGAGTTATTTGAGCTTTTCTGGATTCATGTTGTACGTAGAATCAAATTCATCTAATCTTTTACTTAAGAATATTCTGTGATCATAGAAGATAAGTTTTCCCATTAATAATTCACAAGTTACAGGTCAAATTTTAGGTTTTATCTTTACTTTTCGATTTTATTCAATGGTTTCATAAAAATATTCATCGAATATGTTGCATGAGAATATTCTGTGACCATAGAAGATAAATGATCCCATTAATAATTCACAAGTGACAGTTCTGGCTATGACTTGTTACTATGGTTTCATGAGAATATTCATCGAATCTGTTTAGATTCGATGAATTTTACTCTACGTACGACATGAATCCAGAAAAGCTCAAATAACTCGGGAATAACTGAATTTAGGACCAAGAGCATCTGGGAGTGCTATCATTATTTTTCTCCGTAGAATCCAACGCAATAATAAAAAAATAGGGTTCTAATTTGAAAAACAGAAGTTATGGCCAATTTTGGATCACAGTTTTTGACAAGAAATTTGAAACACCCTGTGATGATATTTATGAAATCCAAAGATGTATGACTTTTCCACATTCTTTTACTTTGACGTTGTGAAAACGGTTTACACTCAGGATGTTCAGAATAAGAAAAATGAACATAATACTGACTATGAATATTTTACTTTTTTTCAGGTTTTTTTTCGATATTTTGAAAACTATTCGAATGAATACACTGGTTTCAACAGAAATGTATTCAGCATTGAATATTCAATCATATCAGAAACGAAAACATTGAAAAAAAAAATTTTGAGCAAATTTATTTTCACTCCCTGTATAACCGGAAGTGCTCTGGCTTTGAAAATATTTTAGGTCTGTGGAGAATTTCGAACAATATCATAATCCCAAATTTCAGATTTCAAATATGTCTAGTTCTCCAGAAACGTCTAATAGGCACTCGAACTTGAGACACCCTGTATAATTTAAATTTTTTCGTTGAATTTCACAAATTTGGGTGAAATAGAGAAAATATCGTCTAATACTCGTTGTAGAATGCAATTCCAATACTCATGCGTTCAAAAACTCGCTCATTCGTCGCTCGTTTTCGAATTTCGCATTCGTATTGGAATAGGAGCCCATTCTGCAACTAGTTTTAGAATATACTATTTCACCATCTCGACCTTTGAAAGGCGTTTCTTATAGGAGAATTAGGTCTAAGTTCCACCTCATTAGTGAGGTACCTAACTTTTGCAAATCTGCTCAGATATCATCCTAATCGACCTCTCGAGGCTCCATCCAATCCATCTACTGCGATATTTGTCCAAATAACAGCTTTTTTAACGAAATTCCCGTGAACCCTTTCAACCTCGAAATGTAAACATTCGTCCTGGACTTGAAAATCGTCCTCACGCTCCAAACTGGTGCTAAAAACAATAAGCATACGTTAATCTTGGATATTCGACGAAAAACTCACCTGCAAATATCGATTAAATACCGAAAATCTGCGAACAATTTGTAAACCTAACAAAATGTGGAATATCTTTGATAGTTTTACTTTGATGTAAACGAAGAAACTGGCAACGTCGTTTTGTCATTAACGATATTTTCTGTGCGCGCACTGACTTGTGATTAAATAAAAGTGAATGGAGTGTAGAGTGTTTTTTAATAATCGAGTTTTTCCAGAAAAAAAGAGGAAGCGTTCAAGGTCATATTCTGGAAGTAGCAGTAGCTCGAGTAGCAGCAGTAGCGGAAGCGAGGATGAGAAAGAAGAAAAAACAGAAGAGGTGAAGGAGGAAAAAGAGGAGAAAACCGAAGAAGAGCCGGTGAAAGAGGAAGAGAAAGTGGAGACAATCGAAGAGGATAAACCGGAAAAACCTAAGGCTCTTCACAAGACAACCTCCATATTTCTCAGAAATTTGGCGCCTACTATAACGAAACAAGAAGTCGAAGCTATTTGCGCCAGGTAATTTTTCATATTGAATGTTGTGTTTTGTAACTTTTTTTTTTAATTTTTTTAGGTATGCTGGTTTTTTGCGTGTAGCCCTGGCTGAGCCTCAACCGGAGAGAAGGTGGCTTCGACGAGGTTGGGTGACGTTCAAACGCGACGCGAACATCAAAGAAATCTGCTGGAACCTGAACAACATCAGGCTACGCGATTGCGAACTGGGGGCCATCGTGAATCGGGATTTGAGCAGGAGGATAAGGGCAGTTAACGGTATCACGGCTCACAAACAGGTGGTGAGGTCTGACATTAATATCGCGTCCAGGGTGGTTCTCCATATGGATACCAAGGTGGGGTTGTGGCTGGAGGGAGGAGAGGTCAAGTCGAGCGAGAGGAACGAGTTGGTGAGTTGAAATTTTTATTTTGAAAGCGAAGGATCGAGAGAATTTTTTGCGATCGACTTCGGTTGTTGGTTTCTGATGAGGATCAATACCTATTCATAAAAACACTCCCAAATAGTGCATAATTTTGGAAAGCATCTGATTACCATAAACAGGTTATAGCAAGTCAATCTTGAGAGATAGATATATGCTATCGCGGACTTTTTTGTAGAACTATTTAAGAGGTACATTTCTGTCATACATTGTATCCACGTAAGTCTAAAGGTGCATACAAATTGTTGTCACGTCATGTGAGCTCACGCGAGAAATTGGGAAGAAGATATGGAAAATATAGCTGCATTTACAGTTGCTGGTGATTCTCATAGAAGGGATTCGATTTACCAAATGAATCAACGAACAGAAGAAGTGGGGGAATTCCATAAATTAATTCAAGAATTATTGAATGAGCACCCAGATCGGTTTCAAATGTATGTCAGAATGACATTTCACTAAATATCAGACGCGATGTCACGTGCATTCAGAAAATGTAAATTTGCGGAATATAGATCTTGCGTGCTTTCAGTGCTATAATGTGACAGCAGATACAATGTCGCAGAAATTTTTACTACATTTTGATTCCGTAGTAGTATAATCACCCAGTTTAGTTCTGATGATTTGGCTTCACTATTTATTATTGAGGTGTGTCTCTCTTCCTATGGTCTAAGTTCCATGCATTAATCGTGGTTGCACATTTTGGGAAGATGACGTGATGTGACGTGACGTGATGACAATGTGTCTGCACCTTTACGGTTTTTGCAGCGCACGTGAAAATAGCTGATTATGGCTCATTTTTTTGTAATTATTGAAGTTTTAGTAGGTATCCTTAATTTTTTCGGGTGAAAAGTATAGCTTATGTCACTCAGGGATAATGTAGCTTTCTAAGGGTGGAAGAATTTCTGAAATCGGTTCAGTAGTTTTTGTGTCAAGTCATATCAAACTTACAAAAATACAAATCTTTCCTCTTTATAATATTAGTATAGACAGCACGATGAGGTTTTCGATAGTTTTCGATTTGTACATCTCCTTCTTGGTTGATGTTGACGATCAATGTATTTGATGGGATATCTGTTGACATGTCAGCTTGGAGGTTGTGAGAGGAAAATAAAGGCAGCTTTTTTGGAGTTGTACAAGTTCAAGGGAATTTATGAACTTTTCGACTGTTAACCAATACTGATAGAATTAGGCAATTCAACGACCTGTCAAATACTTTTTGAGGTTAGTGCTGGTGGTCAAACACTGGGAATCGGCTTTGTTCATGTTGATATCAAAAAAGTTTATTTGCTAGAAAAATTGTTTTATGTTGACATCTTTTTGATATTTCTAGTCTATTTTACTCTAAGGAATATCAAACCAGTGACAAGTATTCGAATTAATTGAAGGGTTTTGCAAAAAGAGGTGTTATTTTGAATAGCCCGCTTTTTCGGTTTGAAGCTGTCATTTTTTGACGTTCGACAAGTAGAACTACGCCATTAATAAAAATGGAACGAACCACGCTTCAACAACGCATTGAAATTATTAAAATTCGCTATAAAAATGGTGAAAAGTTGGCTAAGACGGTTTCGTAATGCTCGAACATTTTTGGGTCGTCGTGAAGCACCTTGTCGAACCGCAATACAGAAATTGGTGGAAAAATCTGAGCTGTTGGTACAAGTTAGTGATGTGAAGAATAAAACCGGTGTATGTTGCTCAAGAACAGCCGAGAATATTGCTGCTGTAGTCGAAAGTGTTGAAAAACCCAGGTTTGTCCATTCCTCGTCGTTCTTTGGAATTAGGCATTCCACAAACGTCATTACACAGTATTTTGCATAAAGATTGGGTCTTAAGGCTTATAAAGTCAGTTAACACTTGAACTTGAGCAGGCCGATCATAAACAATGTCGTGTCTTTGCTAATTGGGTCCTTGAAATGAAAGAAAACTATCCGGAATTCCATCGAAAAATCATCTTGAGTACTGAGGTCCATTTCCAACTCGGTGGCTTCGTCAACAAATAAGATTGTCGCATCTGGGGCTTGGAAAACCCAAAGGTTATTGTTGAAAAGCCTCTCTATCCTCAACGTGTGACTGATCTTGTGATTTAACACCTTGCGACTTTTTCCTTTGGGGCCATGCAAAAGAGGAGAGGAGGTCTTCTCCAAGAGCCCAGCGTCGATTCAAGACCTCAAAGAAGGAATTCGTGAGGACTTAGGGGAGCCACTTTGCGATTTGGTAATGGAAAATTTCATGAAAAGGATATGGTCCTGTAGTCGTGGTCATGGGGGTCATTTGGATGAGTTATTTTCCATTATTTACGGCATACATTTCTCTTTATAATGAAATGAACATCCGATCGTTTATCCAAAAAAATGGCATTTTTTTGTTGGATGTCAAAACAACACCTCTTACTGGAAAACCCTTTAAAATTCCTCATATTTACCGCTTATGGGTGACCAATCAAATGCGGTTAACACTGGTGGAATAATCACTTGGTGTAGATTGCTCAAATTTTCGAAAAAATGGTTTATTTTGACGAATTCTAGCTCCTGTAAAAAATACACACCTTTGAAAACAGCGTGTTCAAGGTGTTCCATTGATATAAAGGAGTTGAAGCCCATTTTAACTCATCTCGTAGTTTAAGACCCTGTGTTAGATTCTGTTGATCGAACATATAAACCGATCGTTCCTCATTCTAATTCTTTTTGCAGTCTTTCGGTTTGAAGTCAAACAATCCCGTTCTGCATAATATCACGGACTACCTCATCGAGGAAGCTAGCGCCGAGGAAGAAGAACTGTTAGGATTGGAACCTTGCGCAGACAATCAGGACTCGTCCGTAGTGGACAGAGACGATACTCTCGTGAGCGTGCTGGATAGAATCATTCTCTATCTCAGAATTGTCCATTCTATCGATTATTACAACCATTGCGAGTACCCCAATGAAGACGAGATGCCCAATAGGTGCGGAATATTGCATGCTAGAGGACCTGCACCCACCGCCAAGGTAGGAATTTTTTTTCATTTTATATTTAACACCACCAAGAAATTCCACTGATAGTCATAGGTTTGAGAAAAAGAATTACAATTCAAGACCTTATTTACCAAAATATCGTAAGTATAATTATCTACACCTTCCACTTCTTACAGACCGATATGACACAGTTTATTGGCGAGCCAATAGAAAACAAGATGTCCAATTTTCTGCCGGAGAAGAAAAAGGAAGAAAGCAAAAACGAAGCTAAATTAATTCAGCTCAGTCTGAAGGATCAGGATACGGAAATCGACAAGTTTATTCAGGCTAACACTAGGGAATTAGCGAAAGACAAGTGGTTATGTCCGTTATCTGGGAAAAAGTTCAAAGGACCAGATTTTGTGCGCAAACATATCTTCAATAAGCATGGAGAGAAGATTGAAGAAGTTAAAAAGGAGGTAGACTTCTTCAATAATTATCTGAGGGATCTGAAAAGACCAATGTTGACGGATGCCCCACAGACTAAAAGAGAGGAGATACAGGCTCCTTACAGCCATCCGAAGTGAGAATTTGTACTTTTTCATTTATTTCTTTTATCTGAGAGAATTTTCTGGAAGTGTAAACTTCAAATTGAAATATAATTCTTTTGCTCAAAAATAAACTGGCATGTTTCAGCAATTTTGGTGGAGGGGGTTATGGAGGAGGTTATAGCCGGCCACAGCCTTATAATAATTTTTATCCACCGAGAGCCAGGGGGTATGCACCTAGAACAAGGTAAGTTGAATATTTTCGAAAGTTATAATTTTTTTTATATTATGGTTTTTTTCAGGGGAGCCCCAGCGGATTTCAGGCCTGTAATTCATTACAGAGATTTGGATGCTCCAAGAGAGCCAGAAGAATTTATTTAGAGTTAATATTGCATTATATTCCAGTTAGACAAACTATTACTTTATGTGTGTTGAATAAAGTGGACGTTTTTTCTCAATTTTTTCTTAATTAATTCTGATTGATTCCTTGATTAGTGAAACTATAATGCAGATTTTCCTGTTTTATAATGAAATCGGAGACTAAAGATAATGTGGGATTATAACATCTATATATATAAAAGAAAGATGTTGGTTACACCATTTATAACTCGAGATCTGATGGAGTGTTTGTTATGAAACTTCATATATGGATTCGTCTACGGTCTGGTTATTATAAAATACAATAAAACTTCTAAAAAATCGATGAAAATTTTTCTTATACAGGAAATGCTTTTCCTCCTTTTGAGCGAGGCCACTAGGTGTCGCTATAGTTACAGTTGCGCTACCGCTTATTCGTAGGTACTTCTCTCCGTTAGATGGGATGTACAGTGACTCTATTACCACTGTAATAGTGTGTAATTTGAGTTGCCTACAACTTTGCGCTGTTGGCCAACACCAAAAAAATCTTAGCGTAGGAGTCTAAAATGATTAGATTTCGTACCACTTCAGATGGCGCTATTCACACATTATGACTGATTATTAGTTATTTTTATAGTTTTATTTATTCAAAATAACGTTGTCGTGAAGTAGGATGTCTAGAATAATGGTGTAGGCACTGATTAGATTTTGTTGTGACCAAATTGATTATATTAGCAATGTTTCGTTCTTTCCACTTCAGGTGGTGCTATTCACGAATTATGACTGATTTTTATCAGTTATTTCAAATACTTGAATTTATTCTGGCGAACGTGGCGTGTTAATGGTAGATAATTTTGTCAAGCAATAATGTGTGTTTATATTCCTGACATTCTGATGTATATTAGTTCTTAGGAAAAGTAGAAAACTTTCATTATAAAAAGATGCCATTCTGCTGTCATGTCATGATTGACTTTAGCAAATCAGCTGTTGATACATCCATCAAATTGACAACGGAAAATACACTGCGGCGCCGCCACGTTGCTAACATTTTCGATTTGGTCGAACGTCATTCCATTCAAAAATTGACGGGTGCCTACACCATTATTCTAGACATCTTATCGTGAAGGTACTATATTTGATATCAGCACCAATAGATGGCGATGAATTTGTTGAGGCTTTCGCGACCATCAATTTATGTCATCTGTTTTTTTTTCGAGAATTTCGGTCGTCGTTGTTTGAAATGGTCGAATAAAGAACATATGACATCAATTACTGTGTAATTTGCATAGGACTTATAGTACCATGGAGGTCTATTAACAGATCCAGAAGCGCGTGAATATCACAGTGAATTTTTATCGAAATGTCAAGTATATACGATTTTGGCGATCAGTTTCGATCGTGATATGTCCATTCTCATCTTTTCTCATAATTTTTAAAATGTTTTTGAATTTCTGTTTGGGTAATAAATATATTTGCGGAAATCACTAAATCCAAAATTGCTTTAATTGGTAATTGACATATTATTTTTATGTATCTGTTCTGTGTGACAGCTCATATCCATCGAAACATTTGACAGTTCAAAAATCAGAGAACCAAGCTGTTGATCTCCGATCACCGGTGATTACGATTTGTGAAATCCACCGTAAGTATCATTTAGGCGGAACAAAGTTCGCCGGGCCAGCTAGTAACTTATATTTCACTGATTGAATGCCATGTCAAAACTTAAAAAATATTTAATACTGCCCTGAGGTTTTTAGAATGTTTGAATACGGGCCTGTCTCATGGTATCATTTCCGGTTTGACAAAATGAATCGATCGCTAGTTTCTCCCCGACCTTACTCGTTTTTTCAGGTTGGAAGATCAAGAAAGTTTTTATCTTTTTCGCCTGGAAAATCAGAAACTTTTCCTTTCGGCTGAAAATCGTTATTCATTTGTGTCTATGGTTCTTTAACAGCTCTTTTAACTGTCATGTCAGCTGTCACTGATGTCATAGATTTTATCTGTGGTTTTTGTTCCGTCAATCGTTGAAGATTTGGGAACTTTCGTGCCTTTTTGTTAAAATTGGTGAAATTACCAAATTTCCCATATTTTGAAAACAGTGTATTTTGTTTTTGATATTTCCATGGAAGAGGAAGTCGCAGAGATAAGTGAAGCTCATTCAGAGAGTAATTCGAGCGACGTCAAAGTTATAGATGTTATTCCAGTTCAATTAGTCGACAATGGATCATTTCAAACTTTTAGAACTGTGGAAAATACTCAAAGATCAAAATATTATAAGCAGACTTACAGACGGGCTTGGGAGCAAATGCCCGATTTTGCCGGTAGGTAATATAACGGAGAGTTTTGAATATTGTTGAAATGTTTTATTTCAGGGTGGTTGACCGGCGTTGAAGGTGAACCAACGAGAGCATTTTGTGTATATTGTCAGAAAACCCTCCATGCTCATCGTCTTAGTTTGCTTAAACACACTTGCACTATACGGCACCAAAAAGCTGCCCAACAGCACAAATTACGAAAGGTTTTTCTGCATCTCATACTTGTTGTGGATTCGATTATAATTTCTGTCTGTAATTTAAGGTGAAGCCCATCAAAGAGGTCACTATTTTAGCAGATGAAAATGAAATATATAACCAAGAGGAGGATGATGAAATGGTGGAATATTCAGAAGTCGTAGAGGAAAGAGAAGAAACAAATGAAAATAATTATCAAGAACGAGTTGAAGACGAGGAAGAAGAAACGGAGGAGACAGAGGAAATTCATGTGGTACAGGTGAGATTGAATATATTCAGGTGATGTTTTTACAGAATTTGAGATATGAATAACTCCATTTCATATAGAAATGACAGCTCAACTGTAACATTTTCATGTCTGAAAATTCAGAGGCTCTGTCTATATCAACAGTTTTCTTAGGATTCTTCACCAACCTCCAGTAGTTACCAACCAAATCCTCCTATATCAACACAGGTAACTGATGCAGTGGGGGGATTGCCAATTGCTGGTTTGGCAGTTAGTTTGTATAAACTAATTTATGGTAAATGGACTTATATAAATGAAGGATACACCAACTATGATGGTCGCTTTTCGAAATTTGTAGAAGGGACAAATTTCACCTCGGGCCGATATAAATTACATTATGATGTGGATAAGTACTTTGAATCGAAGAAACAAACATCACTTTATCCTTTCATTGAGGTAAGAAATAGCACATTCATTATTTTCATCCAGTAAACTGAATCCGTGTACACTGCGCAAAAAAATTAACTCACATTATGGAAATCTCAAATTTATTCTACAACTGAAGGTGTTCTCAATGATAATTGAGGCATGTAGATGGAAAAGGCTGTAAGTGCCAAAAAGAAAAAAAAAAGTTTTTTATTGGAAACTGAACTGCAACATATCGCCAATAGTAGGGAAATATCAGAATATACCTAGCTAGAATATTCACAGACTAACAGGCGTCAATAGATTGCGTAAACGTTGAATGTCCCTATGATTTAACATGGAAAAAGTTGTAAGTGCCACCGACTATTTCGCGTCAAATAAAGCAACACAAACGTCAGTTTTGCTCGTTTTCATATTGTTGTGTAAAATGGAAACTCAACAACATTTGAATAAAATCCAACGACAAAAATATCGAAAGAGCGCACGAGAAAGTGGAAAACCTTATAGTACTTCATCAGGATCAGAAAGACTTGGAAAAAACAAACCGCACAGTGATTTGATTTGCAAGTGTTCTTATGAATGCGGATTATTATCCCGGGAACAAAAAGAAAAACTTTTTTGCGAATTTTATAATTTAACTGAGAATGAACAAGGTTCCTATTTATTAGGCCGCATACAATTACAAAACATAGTTCTCAGAAGACATGGCACATGCACTTTTTCTTATATGGTACCAAACGGTGGAGGTGAAAATTTTCAAGTATGCAGTAAAACATTCAGGAATATTTTCGCAATTTCCCCCCGAAATTTACAAACACTGCAAAGTAAAAAGAAAAATGGGCACTTTGTGTACAGGGATGGTCGCGGAAATCACCTAAATTCTAATCAACACACAAAAAAAATTCACGGAAAATGATAAAAATTCGGTTCAAGACCATATCAATGCATTTCTTCGGCATGAAAGCCATTATAGTAGAAAAAAAAGTGCCAAGGAATATTTAAGTCCCGATCTGAATCTCCACAGAATGTTTCTTCTTTTCAAACAGGAGCACCCAAGCAATCATGTATCATACCGATTTTATTGTAAAGTGTTTAAAAAAGATTTCCCGAAATTAAAAATAGGCTATCCCATCATTGATTCGTGCAAAAAGTGTGACCGTCTTCATGCTATTTTATCAAACTCCCTCGATAAAACGGAGAAGGATGGTGCGAAATTTTCCTTGGAACTTCATCAGCGAAAAGCTGAAAAAGTACAATCACTAATGAAAAGTGACTTTAATATTTCACAAATGCCTTCAGATGATTTTTCAACAGTATGTATGGACCTTCAGCAAGTGATGTTTGTTCCTATGTTGACTCATAGCTCAATGTTTTATTCTCGACAGCTTTCCACCTACAACCTATGCATTCATGTATGGGATACTAGCAACAGTTTAGCGTTTAGTACTGTGGTGTGACAACTTCACAGCACAAAACAAAAATCAGATGCTATTGATGTCAATTATATATCTAGTGGTAAAAGGACCTTACGATTCCATTGAAGTTAAATACCTTGTAAGTGGTCATAGCTTCAATTCAAGTGATCGCGATTTTGGGATCATAGAAAAAAGAAGAAAGAAATGTAAGGCAATGGTTTCTAATGACTTGCAAGAAGTAGACGTACTGCAAGAATAAACAACCCCTTCATGGTGGAAGCAATGTCAGAATGTGATTTTGTTGATTTTGCAGCTCTCGCCAAACTTTTTTTAGATACGAGTAAACTTCAAATCACAAAAGCGACATGGATTCGAATAACAAAAAAAAAAACACATATAGTACGAACTGCATTAGCATTTGGAGATATCGATAACCCTGTTTGGATGAAAACAAATGTTTTAAAGAAAAACGCCAGCCTGGAAAATCTCCCTTGCCATTCTGATTTGCCGAAAATACATTATCAGTGCAAAATTTCTGAAGAGAACAAAAAAGACCTCCAGCAAATGCTTATATATCTAAGAAATGAAGACCGCAGATTTTATGAAGATCTTCTCAGTGTTTGAAGGAATGTTGAGGTCGTTGAGGAACAAACAGTTGATGATAATATCGCAGTTTCAAATTTATAAATGGCTATTGGATGTTCCAGTTTTCGATTTTTAGAATTAAGTGCACCTACCCATTAAAAGTTCTTGTTATTTTATCAGTGTATTTTTTAATCGGAATGAGTTTGTTGGCTGATCATGTGATCATACTTTCGTTATTTTAGGGAACATGGTGTCACGGAACAGCTCAACCAAATATTCAGATATGAAATGAACTGTTTTGGAGATACCCACAGGGTCTTTCTGTTAAAAAGTTGATAAAATGCACTTTCGGTTTTTTACATATAAGGTACTTATAGTGTTTTTCATGTCCGGTACATTCAGCATTACCGCATATCACGCAGGGCACATTCATCGTTTTCCATTTTGTTAGGAGCTGGCACATACGACGTTTCCTATGTAAACGTTTAAAAATGAATCATTATTGGATTTAATTAGCAGAAACATTCTGATCTGAGGATAAGGAACGGCCTTAGTATTTTTTCTTATTTTTTTAAGCGGAGTTTAGCTCAGATTTGAGTTTTTTTCGTTTTTCTCAGATTCGATTATTTGGCACTTACAGCCTTTTCCATTTACACTCCAGAATTATTTTTATCAGAATTATGCATGCATATGTTATCCACTTTCAACGTTTTTCTTCAATACAGATGTTTTCTCCCAGCAGGAATAAAAAAAGATGATATCATCAGATTTTGAATGTATTGGCTCCATTCTAAAATCAGTTGTTCTCGATCAATTCTAGTGATCAATAGTTTTTCTTTCGTTTGATTTTCTACACTCGATCGCTATGCAACGCGAAACACGCAATTTGACCCAAGAGGAATGTGCCCAAGAGGAATGTGCCCAAGCGGTAGTTTTGAGAGAAGGGTGGACATACACAAGAATTGCAGAAAGGTTTGGAGTTTCCCATACAAGTGTGTCCAGAATGTTGCAGCGATTCAGGGAGACAGGTATGAATGTCCGAAGACCAGGACAGGGTAGACCACGGGTAACAACTGCCATTCAAGAACGTTACTTGAGAGTTTCTTCGTTGAGACAACGGTTTGCAATCGCTCGCCTCCTTCAAAATCAGCTTGAGCAAACTCATGAGGTGCAAATTAGCACTCAGACAATAAGAAATCGCCTCAGAGAATATGATTTAAGGCCTCGTGTCGCGGCAAGAGGCCCAGCTCTCACCCCAGCCCATCGAAGGGCGCGTTTGGATTTTGCGAGAGAGCATATCCATTGGGAAGACTGGGAAGAGGCCGATTGGGAAAGAGTTCTCTTCACAGATGAGTCTAGATTCTGCCTCTACCATTGTGATCGACGTTCCCTTGTATACAGACGTCCACATGAAAGATATGCTCAGTGCAATTTCCTGAATACTACTGGTTTCGGGGGTGGATCGATTATGGTATAGGGTGGAATATCCTTGACTGCTCGCACAGACCTAGTGGTCGTTGATAATGGAGCTATGAATGCTGATAAGTATATAAGGAACATTCTTGAAGAGCATGTAGTGCCATTTGCCCCCATACATTGGTGAAAATTTCATTTTTATGGACGATAATGCCAGACCCCATCGTGCGCGCATCGTTCAGGAGTACCTTGAAGAGGTTGAAGTCTCTCGAATGGAATGGCCAGCAAGAAGTCCACATCTCAATCCGATTGAGCAGGTTTGGGACAACCTCAATAGAAGGCTGAGAAGTTCAGAAAATCATCCAGCTACTCTTAATGACTTAGGAATCCAACTCGGAGAAATCTGGGAAGGATTAGATCAGGACATTTTAAGATCACTCATTTTGAGTATGAACCGTCGTTGCCGAGCTGTAATTTACGCAAGGGGTGGAAATACCAAGTATTAAATCACTTATCAGCATTTCAGTATTTTGAAAATTGTTCATTTCTCTTCTTTCACATAAGATTCGGTGAAATCCTGAATTTTTCTTCCATTTAATGTGTCTTGTTTCCTTTCAAAACCTTCCCGAGAGAACATAAAAAATAAGTTAAAGTCAATGTAGAGTTAACTTTCATTAAAATTGAGATTTTCAGAATGTGCGTTAATTTCTTTGCGCAGTGTATTTGAGTAAGAGCGAATCAGTCGGTTTTAGGTGATTTTTAATGTTCTGTATTTTTTTGTTACAGATAGTATTTGATTGCAAGAACAGTAATAGTAATTATCATATTCCGTTAATTTTGAGTCCCAACAGCTACACTACCTACAAAGGGTCTCTGTAAAAACTATCGATATACATATAATTTATTTAATTAATTTTGTACAGAATTAACTCCTTGAGTGAAAAAAGGTTGAAATTATGACAATTATTAGGTTTCAATAGAATCCAAATAAAAATTGTAGACATAAGGATAAAAGGTTCGTGGTGAAAACCTCAGAATAAGATGGCAGAAGAGAGTATTGTATCAATAAATAATTTAAATAGGCGAAAGTGTTCTTTCTTGATATTGATGATTTGACATTGTTGATTAAGAAAGTGTGATAATTTTATTTCCTGACAGGTAATCAAAAATTTGAATGCTTCAAATGGACTATAGTGTGCTTGTTGTAACTACTTGGTGCACACTAGTATGCTCAAATAGGTGTCAATAATAAAATTACACGTCATTCGTTCATTCAAAAAATTTAATGATATTTAAATATTACAAAAGTTTCAAAGGTAAATCACAACTGACAAAAAGGGGATGAATGTTTTTTCAAAGCACCGGTTTGAAAAAATGTCTGAGGAAAAGTGAAAAAAGGGAGATGTTAAATGTCGACTCAAACTATTGGTCCCAAGAAATTAATATATACGGAAAAAAAGAGAGAAACTCATCCCTGCTCACCACAGAATTGATCAAAACTATACGAAATTGTGCAGTTTTCGATGCGGAAAATTCCTACAAAATATCAAAAATGGACAATGTGCATTTTCTTGATGAAGTATTTCATGAATAAACATAGTTCATACATTTAAGTGAGAAGTTGATTGAATTTTCCGAATTGAAAACTGGACCACCTGTTTAAAATGTTTCAAATCACATAATCGAAGAAATGAAAGAGCAAATATTAATATTACCCAATAATTTTGAACCCTGTGATTTTATTTACACATTCTGATTGCTGCAGCTATCACTTTCGTGAAGAATGTTACTAGTTATATCATTGTTTTTATAGGTATAAAAACAATGGTTTTATTAAAGTTGTAATATTAACTATCACAATACAATATGAAAAGTAAAAATCTGTAGTTGATATTCTGACATGCCATTAAAAATCAACAAATTCTAACAGTATATCTTATTTAAATGGTTTTTGTTACACACCGATGATTATTTGAATATCCACACTAAATAATGAGTACCAACATTGCTTTTAGATAATCTTAAAACAATGACCTATATTGCAGTTAGATGTATCATAATGTGATACGCACTTGATTCATGTCCGAATTAATTTTAAAACAACAAAAAATATTCATGAAATAAATGTTTGGATGTGTTTTCAATGTAATATTCACAATATAACCACAGACATATTTTGTTACATCAACATTTAAGTTTATTGGCACTGTTTATACTGTCGAATATTGATGGCGAGAGCATTTCCAAATAAATCAAGATAAGCTTCATAAAGAATCACCTCTAGAGGCGGGTAAACATAAAATTTCGCTATTCATTCAACATATCAACTCTTCACAGCCACCAAGGGGACGATTGAAATTTTAAAAAATTCCAAAGCATTATTCTACTTTGAAAATAGTGGAGGTCTGCATAATTTTAAGCGCAATAAAAGATCCCGAAATCACTGCAAAAAAAGAATATGTCGGAATTTTAGCTCTCTACATTAGATGCATAGAAAACTTGGTGTTGGCACTGATAAGATTTTGTTTAAGACTATCTTCTCGACAGAGAATCCGAGTCTTTGTCCTGCGTTTCATTTCTTTCAAAATGAAATTGTATTCTACCATAATACAATCTTATATGACATGTACTTCTCAAAGACATCTGTCATCTTTCTAAAAACATAACATAACCTATTTCACACGAAAAATAGCGCCACGACCGTGAAATATTGCGGATCATTCTGGAACTAGGCCAAATAATACAATCAAGAGTGCCAATTTGATCTACAATTTCTGGTCACGATTTTTATTAGAGGAGTTGTTACACCAGGGTTTCTATGCATTTATTGCATACAAAAAAATGGGCTAACCGAAAACCAATAATATACAGTGTGATCCATTTGAAGTATCAAAGTTGTTGCCAGGCTTGAGTATGAGTGACAAGTGCTGAAAATAACCCAAGTCCTGTTCTTCGCAAAACATGCCATCGACCCTGTATAACTGGGGAACAAATTTGTGTGGAATGGAGTAATTTTTGCGTGCAGATCCTCCTTGAAGCTTCAAAATCCAAATTTATAAACAACCTAAATTTCTGAGAATAACTCGTTCTGAATTCCCAAATAATGTTAATTTTCTCGAAACGTTGAACTCAAATATTTGATTCGGTTAGTATTTCCACATAAACATATTAACGTCGCAAGAATATTTACAATGAGTAACTAACTACTAACACGAGCACAGCATTAATATACACACTTATCTGAAAAGAGTATAAATCAGTACGAAGTCAACCCCGAAACTTGTCACGTCTTTATCCAACAAAATCAGACGGATTGAAAAACTTTGGTTAACAGTAGAGTTCTCTAAGAAAAAAAAATTAAGACAAATAGGGTAAATTTACTCTATATTGTGTTTAAATAAATAAATAGGAAATATATAAACATATTTACACCTGACATTAAAATATAATTTTCTAAGAACTATGAAAATTTTAAATGGCAAGTAGGAAACAAAAATGGGCCTCGAAAATATAGTTAGGCCTGAAAAATCCCACACTATGGCAATTTGAAGTTACTTATTTTTTTTACTAGCTTTCTCGGCTTTTCTTCTCATTCTTTCTTTCTCCTTCCTCTCTTTTTCCATTTGTTTCCTTTCCTTTTCCGCCTGAACTTTCAGTTCTTTTATTTTTCTCTTCAGACGAGCTTTCTCGTCGCTCGTTATACCTAAAATTTTGTAATCAGTCGAGGTCAGAAGCAACAGTGACTGCCCGTTCACTTCCAGTTCTACGAATTTGGCTACGTGATGCTCGAAACCAAGGGCTGCCAGCCACTGGCAAACCTATAAACATAGAAATATGAAAAAATCGGTCGCATAAAGCTCTGAATCGCATTTGACAGTTCAAGCATAGCCTTCTATAGAACCCCTATAGGTCGGCTATGGTTCAAGGAGCCAATTAGGCCTTTCAATGACTTGTCAAATACTTTTGAGGTTAGAGCTGGTGGTGCAACAGTGGGAATTAACCTTTTTTTCATGTAGATATTGAAAAAGTTTGTTTTATGGGGACATTTCTGTGGTATTTCGTGCGCTCAAAGAGAGCGTAGACTTCTATACAGTGTTCCCGGCTTTTCATGATCTAGGATTACTGTGTAGGAAGAAACTTTGAAAAAAGTTCTGGTTCTCACCTGCTCTTTTGTCCATTCCGAAACGGGTATAGAGTGCCAGAAGCCACTAGGCCTCTTTTCGCTACATATGCTTAAGGAGGAGAGGCTGATGTCGGTAGTAGGCCACGACATGTCGTGTCTAGATGGCGACACAGAACCTGACGATAAACTAGAAGGCGAGGGAGGAGTCGGTGATGTGCTACCCTGATGCTGCCACGGTGTAGAACCTGGCGGTGATAAACTTACTGGATCTACTTTTTTAACTGAAAACGACGCATCACGTCAATTTTTCGGCTCGATACCCACGCTCTCACACAGGATGTTTCATTGGTAATGGAAAATACGCCTTAATTCAGTATTCATAATGAAAATATAGTTGGCTTACGATGTAACAAAATGTTGTAAAGTAAAGGGTTTTCCAATAAGAGGTGTTATTTAGAATAGTCCGCTATTTCGGTAGATGTCACTTTTGAAGCTGTCATTTTTGACATTTGACAAGTGGAAAATACGCCATTAGTTAACATGGAACGACACACACTTCAAAAATGCATTGAATGATTATAATTCCACAATAAAAATGATGAAAATTTGGCAGAGACGGTTCGTAAAACTAGAACATTTTTGGGTCGTCGTGAAGCACCTTGTCGAACCGCAATACAGAAATTGGTGGAAAAATTTGAGCTTTCGGGACAAGTTAGTGATGTGAAGAAAAAACCCGTGCACGTCGCTCAAGAACAGCCGAGAATATTGCTACTGTAGCCGAAAGTGTTGAAGAAAATCCAGGTTTGTCCATTCTTCGTCGTTCTTAGGAATTAGACGAACTTTGTTCCGCCTAAATGATACACTTACGGTGGATTTCACAAATCGTTATCACCGGTGATCGGAGATCAACGGCTTGGTTCTCTGATTTTTGAACTGTCAAATGTTTCCATTGATATGAGCTGTCACACAGAACAGATACACAAAAATAATATGCCAATTACTAATCATGGCAATTTTGGATTCAGTTATTTCCGCAGATATATTTATTGCCCAAACAGAAATTCAAAAACATTTTAAAAATTATGAGAAGAGATGAGAATGGACATCTCACGATTGGAACTGATCGCCAAAATCCGATTTACTTGACATTTCGATAAAAATTCACCAGCTTCTGGATCTGTTAATAGCCTTTCATGGTACTATAAGTCCTATGAAAATTACACAGTAATTGATGTCATATTTTTTTTTTCGACCATTTCAAACTACGACGACCGAAATGCTCGAAAAGAGAACAGATGACATCAATCGATGGGCGCGAAAGCCTCAACTAATTCATCGCCATCTAATGGTGATAATGCCAAATATAGCACCTTCACGATTACGTTATTTTGAATGAATAAAGCTATAAAAATAACTTATAATAAGTCATAATGTGTGAATTGCGCCATCTGAAGTATTAAGAACGAAACTTTCTCATATCTCAACGAAATCTTATCATTTTAGACATCTGTAATCCTACGCTAAGACATTTTGGTTTTGGCCAACAGCGCAGAGTTGTAGGCAACTCAAATTACACACTATTACAGTGATCATAGTGGGAATGGTCACTGTACACACTATTTGTCAACATCGCCATCTAACGCGGAGAATATCAATTAAAGTACCTACGAATAAGCGGTAGCGTAACTGTAACGACACCTAGTGGCCTTACTCAAAAGGAGGAAAAGCATTTCCTGTATAAGTAAAATTTTCATCGATTTTTTCGAAGTTTTGTTGAATTTTATAATAACCAGATCGTAAACGAATCCATATATGAAGTTTCATGACAAACAATCCATCCGATCTCGAGTTATAAATGGTGTAACCAACATCTTTCTTTTATACAGGGTGTCTACTTTTAAAACGGCAAAACTTCAAGGGGAGATTATTCAAGTGATTTGCAACAAAAAATGTCATATAACACATGGTCGAAATCTTGACGGTTATTCTTCAATTTAACATTTCTCGTTTTCACGAAAAATTTCAATTTTTTCCATGAAATCTTTAATATATCAGTTAAGTTTGTAGCTTCATCGAATTCGATTACATATTTGGAAATGGTATTAAATTTTCTACAAGAAGAGAATTTCAGTGAGCCAAAAATATTTCTATTTCGGGTTTGGTGAGGAGATGAATATCACGATACTGAAGTGAACAAATTCAGTCATATTTTTCCAATGGGTTTTTCGTTGAAAAATTATCCATTATGGACATATGTTTTCTTCTCAGCAAAAAATACCTCATTTAGTGTACTTTCGAATGACATATCAACTTTCTTGCTAACTACTTGTTTTCTGCCATAATATCATGGCTTATAAGATGAAAACGAAAAAGTCGAAAAATTTCAAACCTAAATTTGCTCCATTTAGTTGTAGATGCTGAGGTACGATCAACATTTTGTAGGTGGTACCTGAATAAGTTAGGAGAATGGGGGGGGTAATATAATATTATGGACTGATGAGGCAACTTTCACGAGATCGGGTTTCATGAATTTGCGAAATAGATGGAAGAGAGAAAACCCCCATGCTACTATTGTTTCTCATTATCAACAAGGGTCAACGTGTGGTTAGCAGTCATGAGAGGTGAACTTTTCGGACCAGTTATACTCCCCGATCGCCTCAACTCTGATGAGTTCATAAGATTAATCCAAAGCAGCTTAACAGACATATTGGATGAAATGCCCCTGGCTACCAGACAAAATGTCTGGTTTCAAATGGATGGCTGCCCAGCTCATAATAGCCGGAACGTACGACAGTTGATGAATGAGTATTTTGGGGAGAAATGGATTGGAAGGTACGGTCCGGTAAGATGGCCACCAAGGAGCCCAGACCTGACGCCTTCTGTATTATTGAAAATTTTTTCATTGTTCAGAATTATTCTCATTTCATTGATAAATTCATGATTTCCATTAGAATTACTTCGATATTCAATCATAATGAGTTTCAAAATGGAGCAAATTTAGGTTTGAAATTTTTCGACTTTTTCGTTTTCATCTTATAAGCCATGATATTATGGCAGAAAACAAGCAGTTAGCAAGAAAGTTGATATGTCATTCGAAAGTACACTAAATGAGGTATTTTTTGCTGAAAAGAAAACATGCCCATAATAGATAATTTTTCAACGAAAAACCCATTGGAAAAATATGACTGATTTTGTTCACTTCAGTATCGTGATATTCATCTCCTCACCAAACCCGCAATAGAAATATTTTTGGCACACTGAAATTCTTTTCTTGTAGAAAATTTAATACCATTTCCAAATATGTGATCGAATTCGATGAAGCTACAAGCATAACTGATATATTAAAGATTTCATGGAAAAAAATTGAAATATTTCGTGAAAACGAGAAATGTTAAATTGAAGAATAGCCGTCAAGATTTCAACCATGTGTTATATGACATTTTTTGTTGCAAATCACTTGAATAATCTCCCCTTGAAGTTTTGCCGTTTTAAAAGTAGACACCCTGTATATATAGATTTTAGTATAACCAACAAAACATCCTGTGTAACTTTGATATGGATGAAAAATCATGATGAATTTGAACTATGATCACTTCCGAAAGAAAGTTTTCTCACCTTTGGCATTAGCTTCATTGACCGCTTGTCTGATTTCTTCGAGAAGGTGTTGAGCAGCGTCGTGTTTGCATTTCTCATTTAATTCATCTGTTGAACTTGATAAGCTGTCGTTGCGTTTCTCTCGTTGCGCTAAAACCTGCCAGAAATCGAGAATTTCGTATAATAGAAAATTTCAAAATTTTCTTACAGCAAACATTTTACCTGTTTCAGTTGTTCTGCCAATGAAGCAGGAGGTCCCATACCCAGCGAAGCTTTAGTAGGTGGCCCATTCCACGGGTCGGGACTACTTTGCTGCACATTAGACGATTCTTTTTGAATTATCTTGAAGTAGGGGGGTTGCGTATATGTTACGGAATAATGCGTATTTTGAGAGTTGCACTGTAGTTGTTGTGCTGTGGCGTATTGGGAGTAAAGAGACGTGTTTAATGAGTTTGGTCTAGGGTTCTTCTGCTTCGGAGTGTAGCTACTATCGCTTTGAGAAAAAGCTGAGTCTACTAGCTCGTCCCCAGAGTTATAGCTTTCATCCAAACCATAGTCCGAGCTACTGCAAGAATCAATGAGAAAATCGAAATGATTACACAGTTTATCATTTGGAAAAACAATAATTCACACGATGCTCTCAGAGGCGAATCTCATTTTTCAACAGAAGGTTAAAATAAACTATTCCATAAAAAAATCCGCAGGATTATATCTCAAGAAGAGTTTTTTGTTTGGGGCTCTTGAATAAATGCACCATTGAGTTTAAATGTACCTAGAGGAACAACGCCATTGAACGAATTGAAGCCACTATTATTTGTATACTCCATTCACTTTTATAAAGTATCTTGGTGGGCCATGGTTTAGGTTTATCAAGTTCTTTTACTTAAAACGGACGCAGGTTGGCAATCGTGAAAATCAAGCGACATTGCCAAGTCTACTTTCTATTTACTCTTTTTCAACTTTGTGAATGGAGTTAGTTCTTATAAGGTTTATCCTGTGATACAAGATTCGTAGTACCACTACATTTTCATACTGGAGTATTTCAAGTTGCGCAAAGAGGTATTTAATTGTCGTCTGTAGGCTTATTTCTTGAGAATTTTGAAAAGTGTGGATTTCCATACCTCCGTCTGTTCGGTTCTTCTGAAAGTTTTTCTGTCGGGTTGATAAACTATCACAAAGTAACGGACTATTCTGTCCATTTTTTTCGGTAAAATTTCAAGACTCGGTTCTTGATTTCCGTACAAGAAAATAGTGTAGCGGACGAAGTCCGCCTGAATACGTCTCTGGACTCTCTGATTCCGCGTACAGGAATTATTCTAGAAGCCTCCAGAAACTATCCGAGCGTTCTCGAACAGAGACGTATTAGGTATATAAAGACGCGCACGATGGGGACGGTCAGTTACTATCTGAATAGAGCCGGATTGAATTGTGAATCGCGAATTCCAAGTAGTGAATATAAATCAGCATTATTAGCAAGTGTGTAAATAAATCATTATTAGTTATTGTACATAAATTAGTGTGATCAGTTAGTGGTATTGGAAATAAATTAGACGTTTAAATTCAGCAGACCATTTGTTTGAACCCCGAGAACGTTACATTGGTGTCAGGTGTGGGGTCAATTGAACTGCTGTGCTAATTGAATTGTGGACTTCATTGTGGAACTTTTGAATGCCGACAACAAGATCGCAAAAGGAGAAAATGGACCAGGCGAGTATGGAATTTTTCAAGCAAGCCTTTGAACAAATGAGTTCAAAATTGGAAGAAAAAATTGATAAAATGGAAAATAAAGTGGAGGGAAAAATGGATAAAATGGATGAGAATTCTCGAGAAATGAGCTTGAAAATGGAAGAAAATTCTCGGGAAATGAGCTTGAAATTAGAAGAAAAAATGGATCAAATGGAAAATAAGGTGGAGAAAAAAATGAACGATTGTAACGAATTGGTGAGTCAAATTGCAAGTTCATTGGATGAGAGAATGGAAGCCATCAAGGAAGTAATAATAGATGAAGTTAATGAAAAATTTGACAAAGTCGACGAAAAACTTGATAAGGTTGATGAAAAATTTGATAAGGTTGATGAGAAATTTGACGAAGTAGTTGATGAGGTTAATGGACGATTTGAAGAAATTTCAGGAATAATTGAACAACATGCCAAGTTGATAGAGTCCCTGAAAAGAACATCACATGGAAAAGAAACTCTAGCTTCACCATCCAAAAACTTAGTTAAATCAGAAAACAACACAGAAGGTAATAAAATGAAGATTAAACCTCCAACTTTTGATGGCAAAACACCTTGGTGCACGTACCAGAAGCAATTTGAAGCAGCAGCGAATGCCAATGGTTGGGGAGAGGAAGAGAAAGCGACAGCTTTGATTGTTGCACTAAGGGGAGATGCATTGAATATACTCCAGACTGTTCCTGAAAGCCTACAAGGTAATTACGAGGCTTTAACAACTAAACTCCAAATGAGATATGGTGATGCACACCTCCAACAAGTGTATCACGCACAGATCAAGAGTCGCCAGCAGAGGAGTACAGAAACGTTGCAGGAATTTGAAGCCGATATAGCAAGGTTGGTAAGACTGGCATATCCTACAGCACCGGATAGCTTCCTGGAACAGCTCGCTATTCAGACCTTTGTCGATGGTTTGAGAGATATGGAAACCCAACAGACACTACGATTGGCCCGACCCAAGACTCTGGATGACGCCCTGGCCTTTGCATTAGAGTTTGAAGCTGCCAAACAAGCTTCGCACAGGGGACACAGCAAGGTGAGGCGCACTGTGGATGATTCCTTGGTCAACGATGAAATTATTGAAGAGGTACTACGCCGAGTTCGTCAAGAGCGACGGAAAAGAGGACAAAGATGCTGGAACTGCGGCGGAGAAGGACATATTCGGCGTTACTGCAAAGAGCCAGCTAAACGTCAGGAACAGGAAAACTAAAACGGGTTGGTGAGAAGGGGCATAAACCGACCCGCCATGACAATGCCCCAGAAGTCATAATTCAGACCATCTCTTCAAGTATTTATGTCGACGGTAAAGTTGATGGGCGGTCGGTTAAAATGTTAGTCGACACAGGCGCAACCCGGACCATAGTAAAGCCAGGAATAGTTGAAAGGAATGGAAAAATCCGACAAAAAATGGTCCGTTTACGAACAGCTACTGGAGAGGACGTATCAACACATGGAAAGAAATGGATTGTCCTGAGCATTGGAGACATAACTCTCGAACATGAGGTGCTGGTAGCAGATATCATGGAGGAAGTCATCTTGGGAATGGATGTCATCAAAGGTTATGGCTTCCAGATGGATATGAGGAACGATGTATTGAGAATTGGAAGTCTGGAAATCCCATTCTTGGGATGTGAAGGTGCATCAATTCGAGTCTTGCTCAGCGAAGATGTTGACCTAGGTGGCCAGGCAGAAACGATAGTGAAGGGGTACTTAGACAGAAACCTTCGAGATAACGGTACAAGACTCATTGAACCAGCTAGTGAGAATAACCTAGGAAAAGGATTGCTAGTCGGAAAAACCTTAGTGAGAGGCGGAAAGGAAGTTCCTGTGAGGATATTGAATACCAACATGTATCCGGTGACGTTGAAGAAGGACACGATTCTGGGGGAAAGCTGCTCCGTGCTTTGTGTGACAGGAGACATTCGGGATGAACAGAACAAGGTTACCAGAAGGAGGAAGTGTTCGCAAAAATTACTTGAGATACTGACTTCTTCCTACATAGACCTTGAACCAGAACACATAAGCGAGGTGAAGAAATTGATAAGTGAATACAGCGACGTTTTTGCTACGGATGATACTCAAATGGGAAGAACAAATGTTGTGAGACATTCAATCAACACTGATAAATCCGGTCCCATTCGCCAACACCCACGAAGACTTCCGATAGCAAAGAGGGAAGAAGCAGAAAATATTATCAAGGACATGCACCAACAAGGAATAATAGAGCCATCAGATAGTCCTTGGTCATCACCTGTAGTTCTGGTGAAAAAGAAAGATGGCAGCACCAGATTTTGTGTAGATTACCGTCGTCTGAACGAAGTCACTAAGAAGGATTGCTACCCCATTCCAAGGATTGATGACACTTTGGACACTCTTTCTGGCTCAAGATGGTTCTCCACACTGGACTTGAAGAGCGGGTATTGGCAGGTGGAACTAGACCCCAAGGACAAAGAGAAAACAGCTTTCACCATTGGGACAGGACTGTGGCAGTTCACAGTAATGCCATTTGGTCTATGTAACGCACCTGCGACCTTCGAGCGATTAATGGAAACCATTCTTCGAGGATTATCCTGGAAGACGTGCCTGGTTTATTTGGATGATGTCATTGTTTTTGGTCGGACATTCGAAGAACACCTGAGAAATTTAAGAGACGTTCTGGAGAGGCTACGCACTGCAAATTTGAGACTCAGTCCGAAGAAGTGCCACATGTTCAGGAGAGAAGTAAAATACTTGGGACATGTAGTTTCTGAAAATGGAATTAGTGCTGACCCAGACAAGGTCAAGGTCGTACAAGAATGGCCGATACCGCAAGACAGGCATCAAGTAAGAAGTTTCCTTGGATTGTGTACCTACTATAGGAAATTCGTTCTTGGGTTTGCCAATATTGCGAAGCCTTTGACGAGACTCACGGAAGATGGAAAAGATTTCAAATGGGATATGGAATGCGGGGATGCTTTCAATCGGCTGAAGCAAGCTCTAACAACGGCTCCTGTTCTAAGTTATCCCCAAGTCAGTGGAAAGTTCATCTTGGACACAGATGCGAGTAACATGGCCATAGGGGGCATATTGTCCCAAATTCAGAATGGCCAAGAAAAAGTAATAGGATATTTCAGCAAGGTCCTGTCAAAGCCCGAACGTAACTATTGCGTTACAAGAAGAGAGCTTCTCGCTGCAGTGAAGTCCATGGAACACTTCTATAAATATCTGTACGGCCGAGAATTCCTTCTCAGGACTGACCACGCCGCTCTGAAGTGGCTTCTACAATTCAAGAATCCAGAGGGTCAGGTTGCCAGATGGATAGAAAGATTGCAGGAATATAATTTTACTGTCGAACATCGTGCAGGAAAAACTCATGGTAACGCTGACGCATTATCTAGGAGACCATGTCCGTCAGATTGCAAGCACTGCAATAAAGTAGAAGAGAAAGAATTCTGCTTGAGAACGACCATCGTGGATACGGACTGGATGCCAGAATCCCTGAAGCGAGATCTAGAAAGTGACCCAGAATTGAAGATGCTGTTGAATTGGAAGATAAGCGGACAGAGACCAAGATGGGAGGAAGTGAGTCATCTGAATCCTAGGGTCAAGTCCTACTGGGCACAGTGGGATTCTATCATTTTGGAGGATGGACTGCTGAAGAGGTCCATCGAAAATGACGAAGGTACCGCAGCAAGGAAACAGCTGATAATTCCCAGGAGTCGAGTGAGAGAGGTTTTAGAGAAGTTACATGACGGAACTTCCGGTGGCCATTTCGGTATCAAAAAAACGCTAGAAAAGGTTAGAGAGCGTTTTTACTGGGTCAACTGCAAAGAAGATGTTAAAGACTGGTGCCGGAAATGCAGATTATGTGCCTCATCGAATGGCCCGAGGGGAAGTCGTAGAGCTCCAATGAAGCAGTATAACGTGGGGAGTCCTCTGGAACGAGTTGCCATCGATATTGCAGGTCCATTCCCCGAAACCGAAGATGGGAATAAGTACATACTGGTTGCGATGGATTATTTCACCAAATGGGTTGAAGCTTATGCTATTCCAAATCAAGAGGCCTCGACAGTGGCGGATGTTCTGATTAAGGAGATGTTTAGCCGATTTGGTGTGCCTCTCGAACTTCATTCGGATCAAGGACGAAACTTCGAGTCTAGCCTGTTCCAGAATGTATGCCAATTACTCGGAATCAAAAAGACAAGGACAACTGCGCTTCACCCACAGTCAGATGGCATGGTCGAAAGAATGAATAGAACTGTGGGAAAATATCTGGCTAAAGTGGTCTCTGATCACCAAAGAGACTGGGACAGGTATCTCCATCTGTTCACTATGGCCTACAGGTCGTCAGTGCAAGAATCGACTGGAGAGACACCAGCCTGTATTATGTTCGGCCGAGAAATAAGGTTGCCTTGTGACCTGGAGTTTGGATGCAAGCCTGGAGCGGAGATAGCTGGTGAGGACTACGCGAGCCTCTTGAAGGGTAGGCTTCATTACATCCATGAGAAGGTCAGACAGAACCTCCAAATAGCGAGTGACCGAATGAAGACTCGGTATGACAGCAAAGCTGCAGAAGGTGGTTTCAATGTGGGAGACCTAGTCTGGCTGTACAATCCCCAGAGGAAGAGAGGTTTATCACCTAAGCTGCAGAAGGATTGGGAAGGGCCATACAGAGTAGTAAAACGAATCAACGATGTAGTGTACCGTATCCAGAAACTACCCAGAGGCAAGAAACGTGTGGTCCATATAAATCGTCTAGGCAAATATGAGGCAGACTACGAAGAACATGACGAAACCCATCTGAGAAGAACGACTTTTCATAAAGCGGAGCATGAGGAGATGAGTTTCGACCTATTCATGGCAAACTACGGTGGAACCTGAAAGGCAAGATTCGGAGTAACCATCGAGAAACAGCAAGATCTCTTCTCTGTATCTGAAGACTATTCACTAGCCCATTGTGTCTCGGAAGACCTGCGTATGTCGAGAGGAATAGCATTCGTCTTCCGGAAGAAATTTGGCCGTGTACCAGAGCTCCTGAAACAACATCCTCGTACTGGGAAAACGCTGAGGTTGGCTGATGGCCAGCGTTACCTCTTCTACCTGGTAACCAAGAGATTCTCCGACAACAAACCCAGCTACAAAAGTATGTGGGACACCCTGTTGCAGCTGAGAGACGAGCTCACCAAGTTGAAGGTGAAAAAGCTAGCTGTGCCAAAGTTGGGTTGTGGTCTAGATCAGCTCAACTGGAGAATCGTTCGAAGTATGCTTGAGGTCATTTTCCATAGGACGGGAATGAAGATACTGGTCTGCAGTTTCAACCCGAGCGGATATACGCCGAAGAAGAAGACAGTGGAGTGCTATTTCGGACGACAGGGGTGCTGCAGAAAAGGAGACGCCTGTAGATTCAGCCACACCATCCAGGGTGTTCGGGGACCGAACGTCTTAAGGAGGGGGCAGTGTAGCGGACGAAGTCCGCCTGAATACGTCTCTGGACTCTGATTCCGCGTACAGGAATTATTCTAGAAGCCTCCAGAAACTATCCGAGCGTTCTCGAACAGAGACGTATTAGGTATATAAAGACGCGCACGATGGGGACGGTCAGTTACTATCTGAATAGAGCCGGATTGAATTGTGAATCGCGAATTCCAAGTAGTGAATATAAATCAGCATTATTAGCAAGTGTGTAAATAAATCATTATTAGTTATTGTACATAAATTAGTGTGATCAGTTAGTGGTATTGGAAATAAATTAGACGTTTAAATTCAGCAGACCATTTGTTTGAACCCCGAGAACGTTACAATAGCATAACTGAATCTTCCAATCATGTTTATACTCGTACACGTGAAATTTTTCCAGTATTACCAGAGAAAAAAAAGTTTTTCAATATTCGTCAGATCTTTGGAATTATTGAATTCACCTAATATTTCCTCAAATTCATTGTTTTCCCGAAGTAAATAAACATTTTGTTAAATACGTAATTTCTACGATTTATATGTAGAAACGGCAACGTTGCGTTCATATCTGACAGAAGAATGACTATAACCTAACATTTTCAAAATATACGCGGTGAAATGTGTCAGAATTCCAGGGCCTCCCGGGCTACTCAATAAAAGTGAATGGAGTATAGTTCCTTTTCTCGTTCATAGTAGCGCAGTTGTTTTTCAGAGAATCGAAATTTTTCACCCTCGCATCTGGCGGTGAGTAGCTGAGCTGTAAAGCACTATTTCCCATTTATTTATTATTGTAATTCAAATGATCTACATGATCTCCTTTTTACACCGCTTGTAACGAAGATATATAATTTGAACGAATCCGGCCATGCCAATGATTCATACGAGGGTTGCCTTTTAAATTTCGGGATCATAATCAAAATGAGTGATCTTAAAATGTTCTGATCTAATCCTTCCCAGATTTCTCCGAGTTGGATTCATAAGTCATTAAGAGTAGCTGGATGATTTTCTGAACTTCTGAGCCTTCTATTGAGGTTGTCTCAAACCTGCTCAATCGGATTGAGATCTGGACTTCTTGCTGGCCATTCCATTCGAGAGACTTCAACCTCTTCAAGGTACTCCTGAACGATGCGCGCACGATGGGGTCTGGCATTATCGTCCATAAAAATGGAATTTTCACCAATGTATGGGGCAAATGGCACTACATGCTCTTCAAGAATGTTCCTTATATACTTATCAGCACTCATAGCTCCATTATCAACGACCACTGGGTCTGTGCGAGCAGTCAAAGATATTCCACCCCATACCATAATCGATCCTCCCCCGAAACCAGTAGTATTCAGGAAATTGCACTGAGCATATCTTTCATGTGGACGTCTGTATACAAGGGAACTTCGATCACAATGGTAGAGGCAGGATCTAGACTCATCTGTGAAGAGAACTCTTTCCCAATCGACCTCTTCCCAATGGATATGCTCTCTCGCAAAATCCAAACGCGCCCTTCGATGAGCTGGGGTAAGAGCGGGGCCTCTTGCCGCGACACGAGGCCTTAAATCATATTCTCTAAGGCGATTTCTTATTGTCTGAGTGCTAATTTGCACCTCATGAGTTTGCTCAAGCTGATTTTGAAGGAGGCGAGCGGTTGCAAACCGTTGTCTCAACGAAGAAACTCTCAAGTAACGTTCTTGAATGGCAGTTGTTACCCGTGGTCTACCCTGTCCTGGTCTTCGGACATTCATACCTTTCTCCCTGAATTGCTGCAACATTCTGGACACACTTGCATGGGAAACTCCAAACCTTTCTGCAATTCTTGTGTATGTCCACCCTTCTTCACGCAAAACTACCGCTTGGGCACACTCCTCTTGGGTCAAATTGCGTGTTTCGCGTTGCATAGTGATCGAGTGTAGAAAATCAAACGAAAGAAAAACTATTGATCACTAGAATTGATCGAGAACAACTGATTTCAGAATGGAGCCAATACATTCAAAATCTGATATCATCTTTTTTTATTCCTGCTGGGAGAAAACATCTGTATTGAAGAAAAACGTTGAAAATGGATAACATATGCATGCATAATTCTGATAAAAATAATTATCATTGAGAACACCTTCAGGTGTAGAATAAATTTCAGATTTCCATAATGTGCGTTAATTTTTTTGCGCAGTGTATGTGTCGCCACATTAGGGCCAAAAATTTTGCTTCAATTCGTTCTAGTGCGTTGTTCCTCTAGGTATATACCTTCTGTATAAAAAGTACCCGGAATTGTAAAAAAAAACACATAAATTTAAATTTAATCATCAATATTTATTTTGTCTCCTTCAAAATAGTCCCCATTGCTTACAATACAACTATGATATCGGCGAACCCACTTTTCCATGCACCGCTCATACGCCGCCAAAGGTATGGCCTTCAGTTCTCGTTGCGAATTTGTTTTGATGGCTTCAATGGACTCAAAACGCGTTCCACGTAGGGGCAATTTGAGTCTTGGGAATAGAAAAAAGTCGCACGGAGCTAAGTCAGGTGAATACGGCGGTTGTTCGATGGTATTTATTGAGTTTTTGGTCTTGTATTCCTTAATAATTATGGCTCGGTGCGACGGCGTGTTATCATCATGCAAAATCCACGAATTGTCTTTCCATAAATCTGGCCGTTTACGACGAACATTCTCACGCAAACGCCTCAATACACCCAACTAATACTCCTTATTCACTGTCTGTCCTTCAGGAAGAAATTCTGAGTGCACAACACCACGATAATCGAAGAAAACAGTGAGCAAAACTTTAATTTTCGATCGACTTTGACGTGGTTTTTTCGGACCGTCTTTGAATGATTTGTACCAATCGTATGCTTGTGTTTTTGACATACAATTATCACCAAAGGCTTTTTTTAACATTTTCAATGAATCGGCACAAGAAAATTCGTTTGCAACTATTTTTTCCATTGTAAAATTCGCAGAGCACTTTTGAGGTCGACTGATACTGACAGCTGTTGTAAACACACTAGTTGACAGATCGCGCTCAAATTTGGCTTGGTAATAAAGGAAGGTCCTACCAACTTTAAGAAAAAAAAAATTACCGATTCCTTTTTGGCGGTTCATTTAAATAACATTTTCCGGGTACTTTTTATACAGAGAGTATTTAAACTCAAAGACTGTACGCATTCGCTGAATATGTTTGTCAATATATGGCCCTATCATCAAGTGCACTTTTGATAGCATTGTATGAATGATAATAATGAAGTTTTCATATGTACCTGTTACTCAGCGATCCCTTCTTGCCCGTAGGAAGCTGTCTGTTGGCCAACGCGCCTCTACCTGCCAGTTCCGCTTTACTTTTGCTCGCCGATATGTCGAGCAGTTCGTGGGGTGGAACCGCGCTGTCCAGTTCTTCCTTGATGGGTAACTTACGTTCTACGGTTGCAGTCTTATCGTCGTCGGGACTTACGTCCGAGACTTCGGTGTCCGAAAAGTCGGTCTCTAAAGATTGGAACAGAGGTTTGGGAGGCTGCTTTCGAGTCAACTTCGGTGTGAGCTGTTTGAGATTATTACTGTCATATGGCAACACCATCGGCAACCCGGCTTTCTTTTGGGTATCCAGCAGGTCCTTTTCGAGGGCTATTATTCGATCCTTCAAGTTTTTGACTAGATTATTGTATTCGATATCTTTTTCTTGCAGCAACTGTTGGTAAAATTCTTCTCGGTGCAGCATATCCAGTTCTCGTTGCTGGAATTCCCTAATCAAGTGTTTCGCTTTGTTGTATTTTTTTTCTAAGGATAGATATTGAGACTGGGACTGTTCCAACATATTTTGGTACGTTTGAACTTCTTTTTTGGACGTCTGTAAGATTCTCTCTGTTTCTTTCAGTTTCTGATTCGTTTGATCCAGTTTTTCTGATTCATCCGATTTGATGCCATTCTGCTCCATCAGCTGAAATCGAGATTTTAGTTTTAGGACCAATTCTATCTCGAATATCTCAAAAGCAACATCTGTTCTAAACTTTCATCATTATGAGAATCTTTGAATAACAAGGTTAACCAATACTGTTGATGCTTTATTTCATGCATATTGAACCAAGATTCCTCACAAATAAAATATTAGACTCAAAGACTACTCTAGTCACAAAAAGCTAATCTTACTTACCTTACTTTTCAGTCTTGCAACTTCAAGCTCGCTTATGTTACATTTACGCTGTGTCTGCATAACATAAAATACACAAACAGTTAATCTCTTTCCAGTAAACATCCGATCATTTCAAGGACAATAACTCATTCGACCACAATTTCAGTTGAATAAGAGGTTAGACCACTATGCATTATGAAGCGTGGTGAGGATAACAAGACATTGAACATAAACCCGTAATCTAAACAGATGTCTCACGATAGAATTTTAAATAATTTTCAATCGCTGCCCATTTGTGAATTACACTAAGATGAGAATTATTCAAGAGTGTGTTCCTATTCAAATAAAAATTTGTCCCTATTGGACAACCAAATTAAAGAATAACAAGTTAAAATATTGCAGCATTGTAAAATAGAACGGACTGAATAATTAAGGGCAAATGTATGATCCTGCTTTGCTGATGCTCATTCAAAATACCCCCCATATAAACTCTTTTCTATCTGATGCGTTGAAGAATGGAAAAATTAAATATAACGAATTATAATCGGATGAAAATGTAAGAGTACCAAACTACAAATCTACATTAACCAATCAAACCCACACATAATAAGTAAAAATCAAAGATGCAAGCATTGTACAAAGTAAAACTGGTCACTCACCTCTTGAAGAAGATGTCTCAAAGCTTCGACATCATTATTTTCTTGTTCGTTATCGAACAGAGACTCAGCGATTACAGTTGGACTTGTAGGACCATCTGATACACTTGTATTGGCAGAACCTGAAATTGCTGTTAGATAATTTGGGGGAATCGTTCGTGTTGGAAAGAAATACAATCCTCATTTCTCCGTTGAATGCTTACCTAAAGGTGCTGTACTAGCATCGCTTTGTTGTTGTTCGGCTTCCAATATTCTTTGCCTTCTCTCTTCTCTCTCTTTATCGGCTTGCAGAGACTGCTTGATCAACTGTGCTACCTCGCTGTTTTCCGGGTCTCTTTCTCGACCAATCAGAAATTTAACCAAACCAGATGTATTTCTAAGAACGCTTGCCGCATAAGCTTGCGTTACTCCTACCAAACTTTTGCCATCGACTTCGATGATCTGATCGTTAACCCTTATTCTTGTGTCTTTAGCTGCTGCTCCGTTCGTAGTGATTGTCTTCACGAATATACCTAACAAAAAATTCCGATTTTTCGAAAAAAAGGTGCTATTTGATTTGAGGAATATTTCATAACTTCTTCATTTGAAAGGACAGTTTTTATTCTTTTTGAATGAATGAGAATTAATACTTATATGATAATATCACATTTTCTAAACTTGAAAGTTATCTGAATCTACACTGCGCAAAAATATTAACGCACATTCTGAAAATCTCAATTTCAATGAAAGTCAACTCTACATTGACTTTATAACTTATTTTTTATGTTCTCTCGGGAAGGTTTTGAACGAAAAATTCAGGATTTCACCGAATCTTATGTGGAAGAAGAGAAATGAACAATTTTCAAAATACTGAAATGCTGATAAGTGATCTAATACTTGGTATTTCCACCCCTTGCGTTAATTACAGCTCGGCAACGACGGTTCATACTCAAAATGAGTGATCTCAAAATGTTCTGATCTAATCCTTCCCAGATTTCTCCGAGTTGGATTCCTAAGTCATTAAGAGTAGCTGGATGATTTTCTGAACTTCTCAGCCTTCTATTGAGGTTGTCCCAAACCTGCTCAATCGGACTGAGATCTGGACTTCTTGCTGGCCATTCCATTCGAGAGACTTCAACCTCTTCAAGATACTCCTGAACGATGCGCGCAAGATGGGGTCTGGCATTATCGTCCATAAAAATGAAATTTTCACCAATGTATGGGGCAAATGGCACTACATGCTCTTCAAGAATGTTCCTTATATACTTATCGGCATTCATAGCTCCATTATCAACGACCACTAGGTGTGTGCGAGCAGTCAAAGATATTCCACCCCATACCATAATCGATCATCCCCCGAAACCCGTAGTATTCAGGAAATTGCACTGAGCATATCTTTCATGTGGACGTCTGTATACAAGGGAACGTCGATCAGAATGGTAGAGGCAGAATCTAGACTCATCTGTGAAGAGAACTCTTTCCCAATCGGCCTCTTCCCAATGGATATGCTCTCTCGCAAAATCCAAACGCACCATTCGATGGGCTGGGGTAAGAGCTGGGCCTCTTGCCGCGACACGAGGCCTTGAATCATATTCTCTGAGGCGATTTCTTATTGTCTGATTTTGAAGGAGGCGAGCGGTTGCAAACCGTTGTCTCAACGAAGAAACTCTCAAGTAACGTTCTTGAATGGCAGTTGTTACCCGTGGTCTACCCTGTCCTGGTCTTCGGACATTCATACCTGTCTCCCTGAATCGCTGCAACATTCTGGACACACTTGTATGGGAAACTCCAAACCTTTCTGCAATTCTTGTGTATGTCCACCCTTCTTCTCGCAAAACTACCGCTTGGGCACATTCCTCTTGGGTCAAATTGCGTGTTTCGCGTTGCATAGCGATCGAGTGTAGAAAATCAAACGAAAGAAAAACTATTGATCACTAGAATTGATCGAGAACAACTGATTTTAGAATGGAGCCAATACATTCAAAATCTGATAATATTATCTTTTTTTATTCCTGCTGGGAGAAAACATCTGTATTGAAGAAAAACGTTGAAAGCGGATAACATATGCATGCATAATTCTGATAAAAATAATTATCATTGAGAACACCTCCAGTTGTAGAATAAATTCGAGATTTCCATAATGTGCGTTAATTTTTCTGCGCAGTGTAGAAATAATCAAATGGCGTTTTCGAAGTTATGTCGATACAAAATGTGTTGAACTTTTTCGAATACATTAACTCACCTAATTTCTCTAAACCTGCGTCTGCGCCAACTCCCATACCTATTATACTCAAGCCCAATCCTTCTGGCCCTTTTACTAGTTCAACCGGGAAAACATCCATTTTTTCTACACGTTTTTCGAGTTCGTATTCGGCAGAAGCGGCGACCGGATCGACATCTTCGTTTCTTCTATCGTATTCCGATATACTAAATGTAGAATACACCTAAGAAAAAATATTGAATGAAGTAAAAAAAAAATCGATGAAAGTTTTAATTTTGTACCTTGATGGGTTGACTGGTGAATTGCACTTTAGTATTAGGTTTAGGAATGTAATTGAGGCAATCGAGTTCGTCATCCTCGTCTTCCAAAGGTAAACCTGGGACTTCCATCCAAAAGTGGCCATCTTCATAGTAATGAACTCCATGCTCCACACCGACTATAGGCACTGCTTTCGGAGTGTACCCATTCATGATATCTAGATTGTTGCCTTCGGACAAACTTGTTACCGACCCTGGAAAAATCAGATATGAGAGGGATGGTGCACTACCTTTCCTGCGTATTTTGGCCACTGGGAAGCCTGAAGACAAACTAGGATACAAGGTTTATAGAAAACCAACCTACACAAAGAGTCCAATGACTATCCCCAACAAAAACGGGGTGTGATCAAAACACTTGTTGAAAGAGCTCGACGTATATGTGAGCCTGAATAAACTGCTCCACATGAGTTAGATATTGTGACAAGTACGGCCCTGTGCATTCCGCGCTACGGCTCGATCGAGAGTTTTCTGGAAACGTTCCATCGGACATAACGGCCGCGAACGATTCGGGAAAGTTCCAGATGGTCCGGACTCAACTAGAAACAATCGGCGTGATACATATAAGGGGCCCATCGACGGAGGAGGATTCATTCAGTTAGAGACAAGCGACGAGTGAAAATAAATACTAGTGCAAATAAATCAGTTGAAATAATTTGTACAGACTTTTGTTAGAATAAGTTCATTAGTTATTAATTATTCGCCACAAGTGTTATTACGGCCGTATTCGCCGTTTTCCATCTTAAGCGAAGCTTCCGTAAGCGCGCTTAAAACTTGAGCTAAGCTTAAACTTATGCGTTATGTACCGTAGTACGATAAACGTGGCTCAGCTAAGCGTGAAAAAAACTGGGCAACATTGCTTTTTTCAAGCGTTTCAAAAATATTTCACGTGTCAAACGTGAAAAGTCATAATTGAAAGTGATGCATCGTGATTTCGATTTCATTTATATTTACGTATCTAGTTATGTAGTATCATATCATCCATAATAGAGGATGAGAAAACCAATAAGGCTTCTGGAGAGAAAAAGGAAAAGACCTAGCAGCAGATCACAGAAGAGTTCAACGCATCTTCATCTACTGGTATAGTGGTATATTACGCAGTATGGTTTCTTTGAAGAAATGCTACGAAGATAGAAAAAAGAGCTTAGGAAAACCTTGGCGGAAGAAAAGAAGGAAGTTACTACTGACGGTGGCCCACTACCAAAGATAGAAAGGGATGAAACTGACGGTCTTTCAATGTCGAATATCGATAAAAATACATCGGTTGGTGTTGAGAACAAATTCGATGATGATGGAGATGAAAGCACTAGTCTGAATAGAGACCCAGATGAAGAAGAAGTGGAATATAGGTATAGAAGACGATAAAAACGCAGAAAACACATACTCTGGAAGGGAGACATCGCCATGATCGACTAGGAAACTGGAAATCATTTTCACTGAGAATTTCAACATGATTATATTCATAAATACTACTACCTATTCACTTCAAATACTTTTAATAACAGATTTCCAAAGTAATTGTCTATAATAAAATTTCTAAAATGATGCAATAATTTTTTGTGAGGATTAATCGGGGTATGTCTCCTTGTTGGACTCAATATTCCAATTCCTCCATATTCAGGCACACTGGAGGTGGGGTAATGCCATTGTGCATTACTCTAGTGATATTGTGTTTTGTCTTTATACATTGTATTGATTAAAGAAGGTGAAAGATATAAATGTTTTGTATACAATTCGTTTTCGAATTCTAAAGCATCTTCTAAGAGCTCCAGCACTTATAGTGTTGTAGACTTTGTCAGTCGGAATCTTCTATTGAAGGCCATATCATCCATCTCCTCGAAATAGTTGGGCCTCCAGAAATTTCTTTGCGGAAATCCGAAATCAATAACATCTAATATGCCATTACCATCTTCCAGAAGGATTCCATCTTCTAATTTCATCATTGGTATACTTCTTCACCTCCTAATACCAAAAGGGCAAATACTAATATTTATATTTTTGACAATATCAAAAAAGTGACGTTATGATGTCAGCATAAGCCTGGCTTAAAATATAAAGCTGCCGAATATGGCCGCTTAGAGTTAAGCCAGCCTAAAGGCGTTCATGGATACGGAGCATACAAATTCATAAAGTTAAGCGAGCTTAAGCTTTAAGCTTGGCTTAATAGTATACGGCGAATACGGCCGTAAGTAGTGTAAATAAATAGTTTAATTATCCCGGACGTTTTAATAACGCAGAAAACGTTACAATATATTGACTTGAATTGCAAAAAAATATAGTTAAACTAAGATTTTTGTGATGAAAATTTATATTAATAATAATAATAATAATAATAATAATAGTTTATTGATCCCTTAAGACATAATGTACATGTATAGGACAAGTCAGAAGAAAAAAAAAAAAAATCAGAACTCTATGGTATACACGGATTGAAAAATAAACTAATCAAGAATCAAGAAAATATTCAGCAACAGTATAATAGCATTTTGAAGCTAACTTCGCCTTAATGACTCGTTTGAACTCACTGACCTTGAGAGACTTGGTACACTTAGGTAGATGATTGAATAGTTTTATACACTGATATATGGGCGAATATTCAAATTTAGTGGTGTTGTGTTTTGGGATACGAAATAATTCCTCATTTCTTGTGTTATATCTATGAAGGCTCGAAAGCCTGGTCAAATCACTATCATTCTCTTTAATATATACAAGGCACTTGTATATATAAATGCATGCCATTGTCAGGATGCCGTTTCCACTAAAAGTCATATTAATATGATTTCAAGTTGCAAATTAATTTTAGCCTGTAGGTCTGCAGCGTATACAGGGTGGTTAAGAAAAATCGAGTTAAATAACGAAATTTTATTCCCAGAGAATTCAAGCATTTTAAGACTATCAATACAATGTATGGCCTCCACGGGCATCAATAACAGCTTGACATCTTCTTTGCATACTACACACAAGGTTGTTGAACATTTCTTGAGGAATTTGGTTCCATAAACGGGGCAGAAGCTCTCTCAGATCATTTAAGGATTCTGGGGTAGGTTGATGATTATCTAATCTTCTTTGGAGCATATCCCATGTATGTTCTATGCAATTCAAATCTGGTGAGTGCGGAGGTATTGGTAAATGTGGAATACCAAGCTCCTCGCGCGCATTCTCAACTATGGCTGCACGGTGCGGTCTAGCGTTATCGCCTAGAAATTGAAAAGTTTCACCGATAGCGGCGTGAAAATTTGGCACAACATTGTCAATGACATGCTCCCTATAGTGTAAGTCGGTCATATTTCCAGGACAAATGTGTAGATCTGTGCGCCCGTTGAAAGATATCCCGGCCCATACCATAACACTACCCCCTCGGAATGGATGGACTTCTTGGATATAGCGACGATTAGTGATTACGGGGTATGCGTGGGATTTTCCATACCCTTATTCTTCGAGAATCTGAAAATCGTCCATATCTGGATTCATCAGTGAAAAGGACACCACGACATTGATCGTTCCAATTGATATGTTGCCTTGCCCATTCCAGTCTTTGACGCTTATGGTCACGTGTTAATGGAACTCCTCTTAATGGACGTCTAGAACCTAGATTCACCTCTCTTAAACGTCGTCTGATGGTTTCGATTGAAACTTGGACCCCATCTGCATTTTGAAGAGTATTCCGTAGCATTCTACACGAAGATGTAAGGTTTCTTCTCGCCGAAACGGTGATGAAACGATCCTGAGCAGGTGCTGTTTTTCGTCGCCCACCAAGTCTTGGTCTTTCCAACACGGAACCTGTCTCCCTGATTCTATTCCAGAGTCGAGATATCACACTTTGGCTGACTTGGAGCCTTTCCGCTACAACAACCTGAGTTAGGCCAGCCTGTAGCATTCCGATAGCCCTATTAGCTTCAGCGTTTGTTAATTTACGTCTTGGCATTTTCAGAAAACTCGTTTCAAATCGAAGCCGTTGATAAACTGACATTTCAAAATAAGAACATTCATGAAGCATATGCAAAGAACCAAACTTCAGAAAAAAGGCGACCAGATTGACGAAATGTCTCATACTGATTTTTATTGGATCGATTCAAATTGTTATTGAGTTGCAAATGATTTAACAGCGATTTTCTCGAAGATTACATACTTTTAAAAACGATTGAATACGATATCCCTAACTCTTGTGGAGCAGTATAATAATATTATCAAAATATCAGTACAAAAACAACATCAAATGGAAAGAGGAGACTCCCGTTGTTCATAGTGCTTGTTTGCCAGCGATCTGCAATGCTAAAACTAAACCAGTCCGAAGCGGAGGGGATGAAAGGACCGACCACAGCGATAGATCTATAGTCTGTTGTTTTGCGCATTACTTACATCTTATTGGTCGAAAGGTCTTCTCTACAATTCTTTTCACGCCCCCAAAAGACTGCCAGGATCGTACTTAAAGCTTAGAACGGAATGTCGATAGTAGGTACAGGAGTGTTATGAAATTTGAATACAAGTGAATGCTTTGGATTTCTTTGTTACACTGAAACCCTTCTAATTAGGTCCTAGATCCGACCCTGGAGCCCTGAAAGCAAGCCTCTACCTGAAGGAAGCCCATCCTTCCTCTGCGCGACTTTGTTTATTTTGATTTCTCTTATATTTGAACAGAGTATAGTAACCTAACCAATTCGGAGCAGTCAATCGTCGAGTTACAACCTCCGAAGATGCCTTCCGCAGTTCTAATTTAGAAGAAAAACGAATTTTTCCGCTTTGAAACTCACCGATCAATCCGGAATCCGAAACGCTGGCGTCCAACTTGGACTGGGTGAAACCGTCCTCGTGAGTCGACGTATCGATGCTGGACGTGGAATCGTAGATCTGCGAACGCGCGGACTCGACCTCCTTGTGCTTGGACGTCGTCGTCGTGGTCGTCTCCGTAACGTCGAAGGTGCGGTTGATGATGTAGTCGCTGAGATGTTCCGTGGATTCGGCCGTCGATTCGTCCAGGAGGGACGGGGGGCCCATGCTGTCGTTGAGCGACACGGCGCCCGACGATTCGTACAACGAGCTGGTGACCGAGTCCTGGAGCAAGGAGCTTGACGCGTCCGGCTGCCATTTGTTGAGCTTGCCGTCCTTGGTGAGCAGTCGGGTGACCTCTTGGGCCTCCTCGTCGGAAAGGATTTCGGCTCTGAAGAAAGAATGTACATTTTTAATCGCTGTCAACGCTGAAAAGTAATATTAGCAAGATCTTAATGAAAGAAAATCATGCTTACCTCTTTTTCTCCAGTATTCTGAAAAAAAGAAGAGAAATCATTAATTTCAGGAACAGATTTATAAAGGATTTTCTCTATTTCAGTATCGTAATAAGTTCATTACCGTAATAAAAAAAGTGCTATAATGAATTCATAACAGCATCGTTTTCAGTTACATTTTTCGTTTTGTGGTTGTCAACAATGACTTCCGATCCTATCAAATTCCAGCAGATGTCAATTTGGAAATGTCAATTTTCTTATTTCCTAACATTCACACCAACTGCCAAGATACAATATGAAAGTCACTAGGACCTATGATTTGAGTTTTTCATTGAATTTCACAAAATTTGACTGAAATAGAGAAAATATCGTCTAATACTCGTTGCAGAATGTAATTCCAATACTCATGCGTTCGAAAACTAGCTCCTTCGTCGCTCGTTTTCGAATTTTGCATTCGTATTGGAATAGGAGTCCATTCTGCAACTAGTTTTAGAATATACTATTCTCTATTTCAGTATCATAATGAGTTCATTACAGTACTAAAAAACAATGCTGTAATGAATTCATTACAGCATCGTTTTCAGTTACATTTTTCGTTCTGTGGTTGTCAGCAATGACTTCCGATCCTTTTAAATTTCAGCAGACGTCAATTTGGAAATGTCAATTTTCGTATTTCCTAACATTCACACCAACTGCCAAGATACAATATGAAAGTCACTAGGACCTATAATTTGAATTTTTCATTGAATTCACAAAAGTTGAGTGGAAAAGAGAAAATATCGTCTAATACTCGTTGCAGAATGCAATTCCAATACTCATGCGTTCGAAAACGAGCGACGAAGGAGCGATTTGTATTGGAATAGGAGCCCATTCTGCAACTGGTTTTAGAATATACTATTCCCATAAGTGGTGTTATTTTGAATAGCCCGCTATTGCGGTATATGTCACTTTTGAAGCTGTCATTCTTTGACATTTGGCAAATAGATACTACGCCATTAATACAAGAAAAACTTCGGACAAATTTTGCTGTGGTCTGGAACAAAAGTATTTCAGCGCAGCCAAATAATTTTTATTCTCTTGGTTTCTCTACACTTGTCTGTACTAATATGTGAATTTTCAGTTTGATATAATTTCATGTCAAACAAAAGTAGTGCTATTTTGGGGCTGTTTCGTCAAGGTAGGCGTCAATGCGAAATTGTTCGTTTGCTCAATGTGCCTCGACAAACCGTGTCCGATGCAATTCGTCGTTTCAAGGAGCTTGGTCATGATGGTCGTCGTCCAGGAAGTGGTAGAAAACGCACTGTCAATACACCTAGCAATCGCAACATCGTCAAGAAGCGAGTCAATCGAAATCTGAGGGTTTCCATGAGGAAAATAGCCTTTGAGACCGGTATCAACCGCGAATCAGTACGTCAAATTGCCAAAAAGGAGCTCAACCTCAAGCTCAACTACTCACGGAGGAAAACAAGCGCGTACGACTCCAAAGGTGCCGCAAACTCCTTCGTCTCGCCGCCGGTCAGAAATGGGAGCGAATTCTCTTCACAGACGAGAAGCTTTTCACCGTAGAACAATCCCACAACCACCAAAACGACAGAGTCTGGTCCGTAGAGGCTCCCGGTACATCGGCCATCGTCGAACACCGTCAAAATCCGCAATCCGTCTTGGTCTGGGGCGGAATTTGCGGTAGTGGTAAAACTCCCTTAGTTTTCGTGGATCAAGGGGTCAAAATCAATCAATAAGTCAAAATCAATCAAGAAGTCTACCGCTGCGACATCATCGAGGCCGTAGTACTTCCGTGGGCCCAGCAGCACTTCGGCGATACGCATTGGACCTTTCAACAGGACTCCGCTCCGGCTCACAGAGCGAAAATGACGCAAGAATGGTGTAAGACTCATTTTCCTTGTTTCATCTCATCTGCAGAATGGCCGCCCTACTCACCGGATCTCAACCCAATGGACTATAGCGTGTGGTCGATTTTGGAGCACAGGGCTTGTGCTAAAAAACACAAAAATTTGGAGTCGCTGAAGCAATCTCTGCGCCGGGAATGGAACCGATTAACGCCCGAGGAGCTGCGGCCCATTGCCGAAAATTTCAAGAAGCGTCTGAAGCTGTGTATCGCCGCCAAAAGAAGCCACTTCGAAACGGCTTAGATATATTATTAACAAATGTTCAAGCTATTATTATTTGTTGTTGTTTTGTTCAATTTCTTCCCTTTAATGAAGTTAAATGAAAAAGAGTTTGTCCGAGGTTTTTCTTGTCACACTGTAATGATGGATTGATATAGGCTTCAAAAAACACTGAAATTATTGAAATTCACTATACAAATGGTGAAAATTTGGCAGAGAAGGTTCGTACAACTCGATCATTTTTGAGTCGTCGTGAAACACCTTGTCGAACCGCAAAAAAAAATTGAGCTGTTAGGGCAAGTTTGTGATGTGGAGAATAAAACCCGTGCACGTCGCCCAAGAATAGCCGAAAATATTGCTACTGTATCCGAAAGTGTTGAAGAAAACCTAGGTTTGTCCATTCCTCGTCTTTCTTTGGAATTAGACATTCCACAAACGTCATTACACCGTATTCTGCATAAAGATTAGGGTCTTAAGGCTTGTAAGTTCAGTTAACACAAGAACTCAAGCCGGCCGATCATCAACAACATCGTTTCTTTGCTGATTGGGTCCTCGAAATGCATGAAAATGATCGGGAATTCCATCGAAAAATCATCTTGAGTGATGAGGCCCATTTCCACCTCGGTGGAATCTTCAACAAACAAAATTGTCGCATCTGGGGCTCGGAAAACCCAAGAGTTATTGTTGAAAAGCCTCTCTATCCTCAACGCGTGACTGTTTGGTGCTGTTGGTATCATTTGACCTTACTTTTTCGAGTGTGAGGCTGGAGAAGCAGTTACAGTGAATGGATTGCACTATCGAGAGATAATTAATGATTTTTTTACGGCCGGAATTGGATGGTATCGATTTGGACAACGTTTACTTTCAACAAGACTACTTGCCACACAAGCAACGAAACCATTGATCTTTCGCGGGAAAAGTTTCAGGATCGTGTTATCTCACGAAGAGGTGATCACAATTGTCCACCTGGATCTTGTGATTCAATTCAACACCTTGCGACTTCTTCCTTTGGGGCCATGTGAAAGAGAAGGTCTACGCCAAGAGCCCAGCGTTGATTCAAGACCTCAAAGATGGAATTCGGGAGGCTATCGAGGACATAGGGCAGTCACTTTACGATTTGCTTATTGAAAATTGCATGAAAAGGATATAGTCCTGTAGTCGTAGTGGCCATTTGACTGATGATGTTATTTTCCCTTATTAACGACATTTCTTTCCCTTTATAATGAAACAAACATCCTATTATTTATCTAAAACATTGGCATTTTTCTTTTAATGTCAAAATAGCACCTCTCATTGGAAAACCCTTTAAGAAATTGATTTTGGGAGAGCGCAGGGTTAACAAACTTCCCTCTCACAAGATCAATCGTTTGACCATCTCTAAGGTATTGTGACTCAGTCTTGTTAGAAACACAACTAATTAGTAATTGAAAAACATTTAAGTTTCCTATTCAAATACTATAGTATATAACATTACTAGCAAGGTAAGAGGGTTTTTACTGGCGAATGGAGGATATAAAGTTACCTCCTTGAGCGAGTAAAACCCGTTACCTTGCGTGTATTGTTTTATATTTTATTTGTTTCTCATTTGTAAAAAGGTTAGATACATTCCAAAAAAATCTCAATAATTTGTCGCAAATGTCGTAAGCTATGGAAGCGTTGATATGAACATGTCTGTTTATTTTTCTTTACATTTGTTTTGGCGAAAGCGAAAATGAATGTACCAAAAGAAATTATTGAGGCAGCCAGCAGTGTAGCTTCAAGTTTATTGCCTGCAAAATCAGCTTCAAGGTACGAGCGAGAATACGACGACTTCAAAAAGTGGCAAAACAAAAATAGTGTGATTGGAGTAACTGAAGATGTTTTGTTGGTCTACTTGAATCAACTATCAGCTAGATTCAGCCCTAATACTTTATGGGCAAAATGGTCTATGCTGAAAAGCTGCTTGGAAATTAAAGAAAATGCCCCTGTTCGCAGGTTTGTTTTCCTTAAAAAATTTGTTGAAAAATATGATGTTTAGTTGTCATTTGCAGATTTCAAAAGGTAAGGCGTTTCTGAAACGAAAAAATGAGCGTTATACGCCAAAAAAGGCCAAGGTATTAAGTAAAGAAGAGGCTGAACAATTTCTTTTACATGCTCCTGATGACCAGTGGTTGCTGGCGAAAATTGTAACAATATTTGGGATTTTTGGATGTTGTCGATGTGACAAAATTCTCTCCTTAAACATGAATGATGGAGAAGATATGGGAAAATACGTTATTGTGACATTGCGGCAAACAAAAATTCAACAACAAGAAGATTCACCATAACCGATGATGGCTGCAACTTCAAGCCCTGCATGTTATACAGAAAATATGTGAATCTTCGGCCTCCTGGAACAGAAATCCTAAGATTTTTTTGACATACCGACATGGAAAGTGCATTTCCCTTAATGCTGGCCAGCACACTATTGGTGGTGTCCCAAAGCAAATAGCGAAATATTTAGGTTTAAAAGACCCAGAGTTATACACCGGCCACTCTTTTCGCAGAACTGGAGCCACTATGGTTGCGGATTCGGGTGGAGATATTTTAGCACTAAAGCGTGCAGGAGGGTGGAAGAGCACCGAAATTGCGATGAGTTATGTCGATGATTCGGTCAACAAAAAAATCGAAATGTCTAGCAAATTATTTGGTAGTAAGGAGAGTACAAATGTTCTGCAGTCCTCGAGTTCAGCAGTTTCTGAGTCAACAGATGGTTCATCATCATCAGTATCAACTCTTTCATCATCAAAAATCTGTGCTACTGGAAATAACAATTGTACCATGATTTTCAACATATTTTTCAACATATATGACGATAAAACAAAATTTTCTAATGTAAATAATACTACTAACTTGTAAAAATTTTGCAAGTTAACTGTCAATTTTACAAGTTCGTGACTTGATAAAATAAACTTTCTTGATTAATATTGTGTTTTTGGAAACTGACGTTTACGAATGAGAAACGAATAAAATTGTTACATCCCTATTGAAAAACCCAATTAATTCTTCGAAACGTTAAACAAAACTCACTGAGTACTAAGCAAATTTTCTGCTTCCGCTGGAGTCATGGCATCAGGCTCAGCCTTCTTTTCTCCAAAACTGTCATCATTGTCACTAGCGTCGGCATACTCTACGTCGTTCAAATCCAGAATGTTAGCTTCTGATTTCTGCAATTCAGGTGTCCTTGTACCTCCTCGTTCATCATCGTGTAATGCTTCCCTGACTATAATGAAGGGTTCCGTCTTAACATGTGAGGTGATATTATCACAGTTTTCTTCTTCGTGGCTCTCGATAGAGGTCACAGTCGCGCTGCTGTTTATCATTGTGTTGTACATAACATCGGAGTCGATAGATTTCTGAGGGATCACAGTCACCTAAGGAAAAAAGATAATTCTGCATTTCAGAATAACTTCACAAACATAACAATGAAATTTTGTGAAAACTTCTCATTGAATGAAAACATTGAGTTTAAATATACATAGAGACACAGTCCAATTCAACGATTTGAAGCTAAATTTTGTGTAGTTCCTTCACCGGTTCATAGATGGATAAGTGTGTTTCAGAGAAGCAAAAATTTTTGATGCAATAAAACGACAATTATTTTTGATCTTTCATGAATATAAAATACTGATGTATGAAAAAATAAATGCATGCAATATTTTCTTCATTCACAAGTATTTATTAATAGATTCTCTATGAATTTTTCAAAATATTTAATTTTTTATAAACAGCGGGATGCTTCTGTGTCGAGATTCCTCTGATTTTTTTTCGGTCCCCTGTACAGCTTCACTCTAATCAGTTGTCTCAACAAATGAATCCTGTGCTTTTCAAATTCTGGAGTTAACGGAGAGTTCCAATCTTCTATAAATTCATTTTTTTTTAATTTTCCTAAAATATACCTTTGAAGTCATATCTTTTCTGATTTTGTGACCATAAGATTCTTTATGACCAACAGCGCTTTCCTCATCAGATGTTTGAAATCGGTTGAGGGAATTCTCAAATGTATCCGATTTCGATTTGCAATATACAGGGTGTCCCAGAAGTCCCGCACTTCCTTGAGGGGATCGAAAGTGAAAAATATTCTGAGCCCAAATATCCATGTTTGAAATTTTTTGATGAAGTAGTTAATCAGTAATAAATTAATGAAAGTGACCAATCAGAAGCGCGCTATAGAAGAATGAGTAAGTAGTTGGGGACGCGAGAGTGAGACGCCAGAGCTGCTGCCGGCCTTTCACGCAGTAAACCGAGACTGGCGTCTCACTTTCGCGTCTCCACTACTTACTCAATCTTCTGTAGCGCGCTCCTGATTGGTCACTTTCATTAATTAATAACTAATGAACTACGTTATCAAAAAATTTCAAACATGTATATTTGGGCTTAGAATATTTTTCACTTTCGATCCCCTCAAGGAAGTGCTGGACTTCTGGGACACCCTGTATATCCAATCATTACCAAGCTTATTCAAATCATCAAGGAGGAGTGCTTTTTCGCAATTACCGCATTTGTTTTTTGGCAATATTCCTCATCACATACCCCGAGATACTTGCGATTGAGTTGGATTCTAGGGTATTTAGGGGTTCAATTAACTCTTTATCCCTTATATACCCTCACTAGGCCCACCGTTGCCCGAATCCGCAGAAGAAATGGTCGAATCTGTCCCATCAACCACATCAATAGGCCTACTTTCAGATTCTCCCATAGTACACAGGTCGAAATCATTGTCGTCTTGGCAGTTAGAATTATCGGAACATTTTTCAAGACAACCAGTCATGACCGACTGCAACCCAAATCTGAAGCATCGAGCTGAGGGGTTTGGATCATAACCCCTACGCTGTCTTATTTTGGAGAATGAATTCTCGATTGGGTCCTGGTTGAGCCGACTTTTTATCAAATATGGAAATGTTTCCTTCATCTCCTCCCACAATTGAAGGATGCTACTGATGGTTTGTATCAAACCGTTAAAACAATAGAGAATATTTTTCCCAACTGTCCAAGACTTAATAAATTCAATTGATTCCGTCAGAGTTTGTATTGCTGATGGCTGATAATTTCCCTCAAATTTTCCATTCGAATTGAGGCAGTCGAAAAAATCATTCATTTTCAGAAGGAACTGAGCAGTTGAATTGGTACTTCTCGACCTCAGCTCACCAGTTGCAATGACTGTTCTCATAGCCGAATATAAAGTTCTGATGAAAATCTGCGTGGCCAATTTAACCTTCATTTTCTGGAAGGCGTTTGGATGTATGTGGTTTTCAGTTATCTTCAAGAGGGTACGAGAAAGACAAATTCTTTTCATCAATTAAGTACGTTTCTTTTATGACCCTCCAAGAACCATTTTCACCACTCATTTCCTACCTGAGAACACTCCTTTGAAGAAATTCATGGCAAATAGTTCATCATTATTGAATCACACCGTTTGTAACGAATTTGGACGAATCCGACCCTGCCTACGATTCATAGAACTAGAGGAAAATAAATCTTCTACAGATTTCGATAAATGAGTAGTGACAAAATGGATCGGACGAATATAGTTCCTTTAGTAGCTACTATGTGCCGCCACTTAAGTTGGCAAATTGGCAAGTAAACTGCCAAAAAAATTTGCATCAAATGAATGAACTGGGTTGTGTCTCTATGTATATTTAAACTCAATGATGAAAATAAGAATAATTTAAATTTGAATATTTCAAGCGTAATATCAGAGCCATGAAAAATGACAAAACGCCAGGAATTGATGGAGTTTTTGCCGAACTAATACAGGAAGGAAGTGAAACGACACTGAAACAACTACGAACACTTCTAAATAACTGCCTACATGAGAGAAAGATCCCCGAAGAATGGAATGAATCGGTAACTATACTATTGCATAAAAAAGGAGATAAGAACAACTTGAAAAACTACAGACCTATTTCACTGCTATCACAGACATATAAACTTTTTACTAAAATAATAATTAACAGATTAGAAAACAAAATAGAAAACTTCCAGAATTGCGAGCAAGCGGGCTTCAGAAAGAACTACAGTACCTCAGACCATATACTGACATTAAAAACGCTGATAGAAGAAACCACCGAATATAACCTACCACTATACCTAGCCTATGTCGATTATGAGAAGGCATTTGACAGTGTGGAATGGTGAGCAGTACAAAGAGCGCTTCAGAAATGTAGGGCAGATTACAGATACGCCGAACTGTTACAGTCAATTTATGAGGGGACCACAACAATAATAAGATTACACGAAGAAACTGAACCAATCCCTATTAGACGCGGATTAAGACAAGGAGACTCAATGAGCCCTAAATTGTTTATAACTGTAATGCAAGATTTGTTCTCCAACTTGGACTGGGATGAAAAAGGGATAATTATAAATGGAAGAAGATTAAACAACTTAAAATACGCAGACGATGTGGTCCTCATTGCGAATAGCTTCGAGGAATTGCAGCAAATGCTAGTAGAACTATATGAGGAATCAAAAAAGATAGGTCTGAGATTAAACCGAGAAAAAACCAAGATTATGACCAATCAGAGGGAAGATAGGGACATCATAGTGGAAAATACTGTTATAGAACGCACAGAGGAATATATCTACCTCGGTTAAATTATAACATGCAGAAAGGCAAACCAAGCGGCAGAGATTACGAGGCGCATAAGATCAGCATGGTGTGCATTTGGAAGACAATCTAAAATTTTAAAGGATCAGAGAATCCCACTCAAATCAAGGAGCTCCGTCTTTAATCAATGTGTGCTCCCCGTTCTTTCATATGCTTCACAAACCTGGTCATTCACCAAAGGTTTGATGGATAAACTAGCTAAGACTCAAAGAGCAATGGAAAGACAAATGCTGGACATAAGGCTAAAAGATCGAGTGAAAAACGAAGACATTCGCAAGAGAACCAAACTTATCGATGTGAAACAACATATAGCATCACTAAAATGGCGATGGGCGGGACATACATTGAGACAGACGGACAATCGATGGAGCAGAGAAATTCAGATTTGGAGACCTTATCTGGGAAAAAGAAACAGAGGTCGCCCCCAAACAAGATGGAGGGATGACTTGAAACGAACAGCAGGGTTTAACTGGGCAGGAATGGCGCGAGATAGAGAATTATGGAGACGAACAGGGGAGGCCTATATCCAACATTGGATGACTACAGGCTGATAAAGAAGAAGAAGAAGAAGAAGAAGAAGATTTCAAGCGTAGAATCAAACTCTAACTACCTGGGAGGTGTCAGAGTCAGTCGAAGTGGTGGACTTCTGATGCACAACACTGTTCGGTTTGTGCGGAACAGCATACAGAGCTTCTATCTCTTCCTGACTCAACCGACAAATCCTGGGGGGCGATTTAGGCGAAACTTCCGTCACCTCGATGGGTTTCTTGTAATCGTCCTCGTCGTCAGAATACTGCAACGGTTTGTCTTCGTTCATCGGCAAATCATACAGGGACTCCTCGTGAGGCTTCAGCTTGGCTTCGACCTTCGGAAGGGGCTCGTTGAAACCCCCCTCGTCTGTCGTGGAGGAACTGACGATGGAGGCCGGCCTGCTTCCCAGACCTGCTGCCGGCAGGTTGATGGAAACGCTGGAAGCCTTCTTCCTTCTTGGCACATTATTAATATCTTCAGTCTTATTGTCTTCTTTCTTATTTTCTGGTCCATCTGTAACAATTAATATCAGTTTTATACGAAAGCAACAAAATGACACCCTTGAATTTCTCACAAAGACGTTTATTAAAGCAACAAATCTCAAAATACAGTATAGTATAATTCTCATTACCGTTACTGTATTTTTTTTTCATTTCGAATAAATATGAGAGATGATTCCCCAACATAAGGAGTAATCGGCGTGAAAACAGCAACGGTTTTGCTAGCAACGGTTTTAGCGGGTGCACCGTAACTATTGATCCCAGCTGAGAATATGCCTCGTTGAAAGATTCGCTATTGAAATTTCGCTGGCGACTGCAGAATTATTAGATAATATTCAAACTCTCAATGATATCATCGACATTCATTCGAGATCGATTAAATAAGGTGGTCATAAGAGGGTGAAAAAATAAAACACTGCTGAATGTTACGTTCCCTTAAACCTAAAAACAAATTGACATGAATTATATTGATATTTTAATATATTATGTATATGTGATTGATATTGATATTGGATCGGATATCAAAATGGTGAATAAAAATCGACGCTATCCATTGCCGTGCGCTAGAAGTGGAACGAATGTACTTTGAAAATTTCGAATGGTCAGTACAATGAAATTCGAATTAGGAGTTGTCGCTCATCTTGAGGTAGTTTTTGGTGTTGACTGAAAAGAGAAGAAAAATTCCTAATGGATGGATCCCATTGTCGGGCTTCAGGGGCGGCGCAGCAGGACTTTGAAAATTTCGAATGGTCAGTACAATAAAATTCAAAACAGGGATTGTCGCTCATCTTAAGGTAATTTTTGGCGTTGACTAAAATGACAAGAAAAATTCCTAATGGATGGATCCCATTGTCGGGCTTCAGGGGCGGCGCGGTAGGACTTTGAAAATTTCGAATTGTACGTTCGATAAAAACCAAAACAGGAGTTGTCGCTCATCTTGAGATAGTTTTTGGTGTTGACATAAATGAGAAGAAAAATTCCTAATGGATGGATCCCATTGTCGGGCTTCAGGGGCGGCGCGGCAGGACTTTGAAAATTTCGAATGGCCAGTACAATAAAATTCAAAACAGGAGTTGTCGCTCATCTTGAGTTGATTTTCGGTGTTGACTGTGATAAGAACAAACTTTTTTAATCGATGAATCCCATTGTCGGGCTTCAGGAGCGGCGCGGTAGGACTTTGAAAATTTTGAATGGTACGTTCGATAAAAACCAAAACAGGAGTTGTCGCTCATCTTGAGTTGATTTTCGGTGTTGACTGTGATAAGAACAAACTTTCCTAATCGATGAATCCCATTGTCGGGCTTCAGGGGCGGCGCAGCAGGACTTTGAAAATTTCGAATGGAACGTTCGATAAAAATCAAAACAGGAGTTGTCGCTCATCTTGAGGTGGTTTTTGGTGTTGACTAAAATGAGATGAAAAATTCCTAATGGATGGATCCCATTGTCGGGCTTCAGGGGCGGCGCGGCAGGACTTTGAAAATTTCGAATGGCCAGTACAATAAAATTCAAAACAGGAGTTGTCGCTCATCTTGAGTTGATCTTTGGTGTTGACTGTGATAAGAACAAACTTTTCTGATCGATGAATCCCATTGTCGGGCTTCAGGGGCGGCGCGGTAGGACTTTGAAAATTTCGAATGGTACGTTCGATAAAAACCAAAACAGGAGTTGTCGCTCATCTTGAGTTGATTTTCGGTGTTGACTGTGATAAGAACAAACTTTCCCAATCGATGAATCCCATTGTCGGGCTTCAGGGGCGGCGCAGCAGGACTTTGAAAATTTCGAATGGTACGTTCGATAAAAATCAAAACAGGAGTTGTCGCTCATCTTGAGGTGGTTTTTGGTGTTGACTAAAATGAGAAGAAAAATTCCTAATGGATGGATCCCATTGTCGGGCTTCAGGAGCGGCGCGGCAGGACTTTGAAAATTTCGAATGGTACGTTCGATAAAAATCAAAACAGGAGTTGTCGCTCATCTTGAGGTGGTTTTTGGTGTTGACTAAAATGAGAAGAAAAATTCCTAATGGATGGATCCCATTGTCGGGCTTCAGGGGCGGCGCGGCAGGACTTTGAAAATTTCGAATGGCCAGTACAATAAAATTCAAAACAGGAGTTGTCGCTCATCTTGAGTTGATTTTCGGTGTTGACTGTGATAAGAACAAACTTTTTTAATCGATGAATCCCATTGTCGGGCTTCAGGAGCGGCGCGGTAGGACTTTGAAAATTTTGAATGGTACGTTCGATAAAAATCAAAACAGGAGTTGTCGCTCATCTTGAGGTGGTTTTTGGTGTTGACTAAAATGAGAAGAAAAATTCCTAATGGATGGATCCCATTGTCGGGCTTCAGGGGCGGCGCGGCAGGACTTTGAAAATTTCGAATGGCCAGTACAATAAAATTCAAAACAGGAGTTGTCGCTCATCTTGAGTTGATTTTCGGTGTTGACTGTGACAAGAACAAACTTTTCTAATCGATGAATCCCATTGTCGGGCTTCAGGGGCGGCGTGGCAGGACTTTGAAAATTTCGAATGGCCAGTACAATAAAAATCAAAACAGGAGTTGTCGCTCATCTTGAGGTGGTTTTTGGTGTTGACTAAAATGAGAGGAAAAATTCCTGATGGATGGATCCCATTGTCGGGCTTCAGGGGCGGCGCGGCAGGACTTTGAAAATTTCGAATGGCCAGTACAATAAAATTCAAAACAGGAGTTGTCGCTCATCTTGAGGTGGTTTTTGGTGTTGACTAAAATAAGAAGAAAAATTCCTAATGGATGGATCCCATTGTCGGGCTTCAGGGGCGGCGCAGCAGGACTTTGAAAATTTCGAATGGTACGTTCCATAAAAACCAAAACAGGAGTTGTCGCTCATTTTGAGATAGTTTTTGGTGATGACATAAATGAGAAGAAAAATTCCTAATGGATGGATCCCATTGTCGGGCTTGTTCGAAATTTTCAAAGTCCTGCCGCGCCGCCCCTGAAGCCCGACAATGGGATCCATCCATTAGGAATTTTTCTTCTCATTTTAGTCAACGCCAAAAATTACCTCAAGATGAGCGACAACCCCTGTTTTGAATTTTATTGTACTGACCATTCGAAATTTTCAAAGTCCTGCTGCGCCGCCCCTGAAGCCCGACAATGGGATCCATCCATTACGAATTTCTCTTCTCTTTTCAGTCAACACCAAAAACTACCTCAAGATGAGCGACAACTCCTAATTCGAATTTCATTGTACTGACCATTCGAAATTTTCAAAGTACATTCGATCCACTTCTAGCGCACGGCAATGGATAGCGTCGATTTTTATTCACCATTTTGATATCCGATCCAATATCAATATCAATCACATATACATAATATATTAAAATATCAATATAATTCATGTCAATTTGTTTTTAGGTTTAAGGGAACGTAACATTCAGCAGTGTTTTATTTTTGCACCCTCTTATGACCACCTTATTTAATCGATCTCGAATGAATGTCGATGATATCATTGAGAGTTTGAATATTCTCTAATAATTCTGCAGTCGCCAGCGAAATTTCAATAGCGAATCTTTCAACGAGGCATATTCTCAGCTGGGATCAATAGTTACGGTGCACCCGCTAAAACCGTTGCTAGCAAAACCGTTGCTGTTTTCACACTCGTTAAGGAGTATACTCCATTCTTTTGAATAAAGTGTACTGGTTGGCCAAGATTTAAGTTTATCAAGTTTTTTTTTACTTAAAACTGACGCAGGTTGGTACTCGTGAAATATGGGCAATGTCAAAATAATCCAAGAGACGTTGCCATTACACCCAATGATAAAAGACTGAGGTTAAGCTGCATCCCAGTTTAGAAATACACTGCGCCAAAAAATTAACGCACATTCTGAAAATCTCAATTTTAATGAAAGTTAACTCTACATTGACTTTATAATTTATTTTTTATGTTCTCTCGGGAAGGTTTTGAACGAAACAAGACACATTAAATTGAAGAAAAATTCAGTATTTCACCGAATCTTATGTGAAAGAAGAGAAATGAACAATTTTCGAAATACTGAAATGCTGATAAGTGATTTAATACTTGGTATTTCCACCCCTTGCGTTAATTACAGCTCGGCAACGACGGTTCATACTCAAAATGAGTGATCTTAAAATGTTCTGATCTAATCCTTCCCAGATTTCTCCGAGTTGGATCCCTAAGTCATTCAGAGTAGCTGGATGATTTTCTGAACTTCTCAGCCTTCTATTGAGGTTGTCCCAAACCTCGGATTGAGATCTGGACTTCTTGCTGTCCATTCAATTCGAGAGACTTCAACCTCTTCAAGGTACTCCTGAACGATGCGCGCACGATGGGGTCTGGCATTATCGTCCATGAAAATGAAATTTCCACCAATGTATGGGGCAAATGGCACTACATGCTCTTCAAGAATGTTCCTTATATACTAATCAGCATTCATAGCTCCATTATCAACGACCACTAGTTCTGTGCGAGCAGTCAAAGATATTCCACCTCATACCATAATCGATCCTTCCCCGAAACCAGTAGTATTCAGGAAATTGCACTGAGCATATCTTTCATGTGGATGTCTGTATACAAGGGAACGTCGATCACAATGGTAGAGGCAGAATCTAGACTCATCTGTGAAGAGAACTCTTTCCCAATCGGCCTCTTCCCAATGGATATGCTATCTCGCAAAATCCAAACGCACCCTTCAATGGGCTGGGGTAAGAGCTGGACCTCTTGCCGCGACACGAGGCCTTAAATCATATTCTCTGAGGCGATTTCTTATTGTCTGAGTGCTAATTTGCACCTCATGAGTTTGCTCAAGCTGATTTTGAAGGAGGCGAGCGGTTGCAAACCGTTGTCTCAACGAAGAAACTCTCAAGTAACGTTCTTTGGCAGTTGTTACCCGTGGTCTACCCTGTCCTGGTCTTCGGACATTCATACCTGTCTCCCTGAATCGCTGCAACATTCTGGACACACTTGTATGGGAAACTCCAAACCTTTCTGCAATTCTTGTGTATGTCCACCCTTCTTCTCGCAAAACTACCGCTTGGGCACATTCCTCTTGGGTCAAATTGCGTGTTTCGCGTTGCATAGCGATCGAGTGTAGAAAATCAAACGAAAGAAAAACTATTGATCACTAGAATTGATCGAGAACAACTGATTTTAGAATGGAACCAATACATTCAAAATGTGATAATATCATCTTTTTTTATTCCTGCTGGGAGAAAACATCTGTATTGAAGAAAAACGTTGAAAGTGGATAACCTATGCATGCATAATTCTGATAAAAATAATTATCATTGAGAACACCTTCAGTTGTAGAATAAATTTGAGATTTCCATAATGTGCGTTAATTTTTTTGCGGAGTGTATGTTCTTCCCAATTTAGTGTATCGTTCACATGGATTCCCGAAAATTTTGTAAATGGAGTTAATTCTTTTGAGGTTTGACTGTGACACAGGTTTCGTAGTACTACTGCATTTCCCACTGGGGTATTTCAAGTTGTGCAAAAAAGTATTTGAATGCCTTCTGTAGGCTTATTTCTTGAGAATTTTGAAAAGTGGGGAATTCCGTAGGTCCGTCTGTTCGTTTAGAAGTTTTTCTGTCGGCTTATTCGAGTTCTTTATTCTTTTTTCGAATGAACTATCACAAAGTAACGGACTTTAAGGTCTATTATTTTCAGTAAAATTTCAACAATAGATTCTTGATTTCCGTACAAGAAAATAGCCTAACTGAATCTTCCAACCATTTTCATATACGTGAAATATACTGCTCCACAAGAGTTAGGGATATCGTATTCAATCGTTTTTAAAAGTATGTAATCTTCGAGAAAATCGCTGTTAAATCATTTAAAACTCAATAACAACTCGAATCGATCCAATAAAAATCAGTATGAGACATTTCGTCAATCTGGTCGCCTTTTTTTTGAAGTATGGTTCATTGAATATGCTTCATGAATGTTCTTATTTTGAAATGAAGTCAGTTTATCAACGGCTTCGATTTGAACCGAGTTTTCTGAAAATACCAAGACGTAAATTAACAAACGCTGAGGCTAATAGGGCTATCGGAATACTACATGGTCTAACTCAGGTTGTTGTAGCGGAAAGGCACCAAGTCAGCCAAAGTGTGATATCTCGACTTTGGAATAGGTTCAGGGAGACAGGTTCCGTGTTGGAAAGACCAAGGCTTGGTGGGAGACGAAAAACAACACCTGCTTAGGATCGTTTCATTACCGTTTCGGCGAGAAGAAACCCTACATCTACGTTTTGAATGCTACGGAATACTCTTCAAAATGCAGATGGGGTCCAAGTTTCCATCGAAACCATCAGACGACGTTTGAGAGAGGTGAATCTAGGTTCGAGACGTTCATTAAGATGAGTTCCATTAACACGTGACCATAAGCGTCAAAGACTTGAATGGACAAGGCAACATATCAATTGGAACGATCAATGGCGTAGTGTCCTTTACACTGATGAATCCAGATATGGACGATTTTCAGATTCTCGAAGAATAAGGGTATGGACAATCCCACGCATACCCCGTAATCGTCGCTATGTCCAAGAAGTCCATCCATTCCGAGGGGGTAGTGTTATGGTATGGGCCGGGATATGTTTCAACGGGCGCACAGATCTACTCATTTGCCCTGGAAATATGACCTTACACTATAGGGAACATGTCATTGACAATGTTGTGCCAAATTTTCACGCTGCTATTGGTGAAACTTTTCAATTTCTAGACGATAACGCTAGACCGCACCGTGCAGCCATAGTTGAGAATGCGCGCGAGGAGCTTGGTATTCCACATTTACCAATACCTCCGCACTCACCAGATTTGAAATGCATAGAACATGCTCCAAAGAAGATTAGATAATCATCAACCTACCCCAGAATCCTAAAATGATCTGAGGGAGCTTCTGCCCCGTTCATGGAACCAAATTCTTCAAGAAATGTTCAACAACCTCGTGTGTAGTATGCAAAGAAGATGTCAAGCTGTTATTGATGCCCGTGGAGGCCATACATTGTATTGATAGTCTTAAAATGCTTGAATTCTCTGGGAATAAAATTGCGTTATTTTACTCGATTTTTCTTAACCACCCTGTATACGCTGCAGACCTACAGGCTAAAATTAATTTGCAACTTGAAATCATATTAATATGAATTCTCATCACACAAATCTTATTTTAACTATATTTTTTTGTAATTTAAGTCAATATCCCTAACTCATGTGGAGCAGTTTTTTTCATATCTGTGTTCAACCTCTGATTAAACCTTATCGACTGATAAATTTCGCTCTTGTTGACTCAATTTCCTACGACGTCGCTGTATCATCATCATACTCAATGATAAATTTACTCAAATTGACATCTGGTTTTCCCGAATTTATTTTTAAGTTGTTATTTGGGTTTGTTGTGGGAGTCGAGTTCTGACGTTATTTTTATTCTTCGCTAAACCTTACCCTCTGATTCAGTTCCTGGCGTCAAAACAGACGGGTAAACATACTCGGCGACCGAAATAAATATAGGTGTAGTATAAACTAGCTTGATTATTTCCTGTTGCGGTTCGATAGAGACTCGGTAGCTTTATAGAGTTTGTAGATGAGTAGTTTATAGGTATGGTTCGAATATATGCCGAACTATTTAATTTGGAGTAGATTATAATGGGGAATTCCTAACTTTGACAGTTGATAGCGGCCATATTTTCGTATTGGCTGTCATTAGTCAGTCCTATTGACAGATATAGCGTTCAACATGCTATAGTCTTTGTATCTTGTCCAGGGTTTCTCAGGGTACCAGACAGTGGCGGCTCGTGACAGTTTAAGGTGGTGAGACACATCGGAGAAAAAAGATTCCCTGCCGTGGCGTTGCCGTGAAAAAGGCTATTGCAAAACTGATGATTAGAATAATTCTTTATCGCTAGCATACTCAACGTTATCTTTTTCGAGAAACATTTTGCTTCGTAAAATATTTACTTCTAACGATGAAGAATTATCTTACTCGAAAACTAAACATTTTGAAGGGTGTGTATGAAAAGTAATTTGAAGCCAGTTGAAGAAAATGAGCATCCTTATTGAAATTCTCCAATTTTTGGACCTTGTTAAGAACATCCTCTACAAGCAAGTTGATTTTCATCATATCATCAGATTTGAAACACCCATTAACTAGAACATTGAGAATATTGAAGTTATGTCACTCTGATAATGAAGTAAAATCTTCCACTTTCCCATAATTTTTTCGTTATATGTCAGCCACGCCGGATAAATTAAGAAAAATGTTGATGCCAATGAATAGGAATACTAATTTGGCACTAAGAGATGAAATAATATGAAGTGGTTACCATTAGAACAAACCGACCTAATTCTGATACCAGTAATACCGCTTCAAACGAACACCCTGTGGCCGGTACTATTATTTTAGTTAGGCTGATATATCAGTGCAAGAGCAACCATTTTTGCAGTAAACTTATTCCGTAATTGAGGTAAGTAATGAGATTATCTACTTCATTGCACTAATGGGACACTCTGTATATGTACATATACCTATAAATAACTAATTCTAGTGAACTCTCTTCTTCGTCAGTTGCGTAATATTCTCAAGACATTCACTCAAATCTGGAATAGATCGCTTTACTTCTTGAACTATATATTATGATTTATCCCCATAAGAATTACGCCAAAAACTTTGCTGATTAGCTGAAAAATCAAACCTTCGGGTCTCCGATGGAAATTGAATTCAGTAATAAGATTGAAAGACATCATATTATGAATACTGAGACAAACCTAAATCTACACGAAAAACAGATAAATCGAACCCAATTTGAAAACTGACCCGAGTTCATAGATTAAAGAACTAGTTCCCGAATAGTGCAGAATAATTACAGTTTGCCCTTCGCGAGAGAATATCAAGACTAGAGGAGAGGCTAGCCTCAGACTCAACGTAATATTTGACGTTTAGGGGTGCGGTTTTCTCGCCTGCCGTCCGTTCCCTATGATGTAAAATGACGCGTAAAGAAAGGCAGTGTGAGGCCTGCCTCTGCCGTTTACTGGGAGTTGGATACCTAGAAATCGTGAGATACGGAAACTTTCTTGTGATTTAATACCTTGCGACTTCTTACTTTGGGCAATGTGAAAGAGAAGGTCTTCGCCAAGAGCCCAGCGTCGATTCAAGATGGAATTCGTGAGCTATCGAGGACATAGAGCAGCCACTTTGCGATTTGGTTATGGAAAATTTCATGAAAAGGATATGGTTATGTAGTCGTGGTCGTCATTTGGCTGATATTATTATCCATTATTAACGGCATATCTTCCTCTTCAAGCTAAGCGTCCACATGTCCGCACCGTACGCATCGGACGGATCGGATTTACGGATCTCCATTGTAGAAATGCCGATGCTCCGATGCGTCCGGTGCGGGTCTGTGGACGGGCTTGCACGAGTTTCTATACAAAGAATACCGAAATCCCTTTGATCCGATCCGTCCGATGCGTCCGGTGCGGACATGTGGACGCTTAGCTTTATAATGAAATAAACATCCGATCATTCATCTAGAAAAATGGCATTTTTCTTTGAATATAAAAATAATACCTCTTGTTGCAAAACCCTTTAGTAGCGATATCTGATCTCTTTCTCTGAGTGCAATTTAACGAAAATCGTCATGAAGTTCTGTTATTGATTCTCCACAAAACAACAATACTATCTTCTAATTTCAAATTACACCTGCCCCGTTCCTATAACGCGGGAATTCTCTTTTCCGCTTCTCTAATTTTAGACCTAGTTCGTTCGATGTGTCTACAGTGTGGCATTTTCCGACTGTGACCCAGACGAAACCTCATTTATTTCATAATCTACCACGCATCCGATTCCAACTGTCCTGTCCACAACCTTCGAATAAATTGAAAAGCAGATAGTTATCGAGTTAAATTCATGCCAAAACTCGGATACCGAGGATTACCGAATTATACATTGTGATGATGCGATATTTGAATACCAGATGGGTATCACAAGGGCTCTGAACGGACCGCTGTATCCTTGGACATCTCGAGACAAGCCACTCTTACTTTTCGGCCGGTCAATAATGTTGGATTTATTGAAACTAAATGTACAGTTCATCCAAGAATAATTGGCATCTCGGGTGGCTTTGGAGAATCGAAATTATGTTGGTAATAGCCTATTCAGTAATATTTTGAGTTGCAGAATTCAGGTTGGTGATGGAAATATCACTGACGTTTTGTTCTGTCATTCCAAAGAGGAATAGTCTATGGTCATTCGAACAAATTTGGCAAATAATTGCGCAAGTGAAAAACCTTTGGAATGAGGCTCTTAAAGAATGTACAGCTAATAAATGAAAAGCCTGCACCAGCACGTAGAAACAGAAATAAGAGAAGATCAGTCAAAATATATGGAATGTTATGATATTGCTGACATAAAGCCTTTAATCATGAACATACGAGTTCTGCCCAGATGAGGAAATATTAACAGTGGTTGTTGAAGCAGAATAATAGGAATATTTACATTTTTAATTACATATTTCACAACTTCATTGTTCCTAAAAATTGAAAGTTACCAATGCCATGACAAAATTTTCAGTATATTAAGTAGATCCATTCGTTAAGTTTTGTTTCAGTCTTAATATCTATTACAAATTTTTCAATCCATTCACCTTGCAGCAACACGCTTCATATTATCAACTAGACTAGCTGGCCCGGCGAACTTTGTTCCGCCCTAATGATACTTACGGTGGATTTCACAAATCCACTCTGATTTTTGAACTGTCAAATGTTTCCATGGATATGAGCTATCACACAGAACAGATACACAAAAAAAATATGTCATAATATGTCAATCACTAATAATGGCAATTTTGGGTTCAGTTATTTCCGCAAATATATTTTTTACCCAAACAGAAATTCAAAAACGTTTCAAAACTTATGAGGAAAGATGAGAACGGACAATTCACGATTGAAACTGATCGCTAAAATCCGATTTACTTGAAATTTCGATAAAAATTCACGGTGATATTCAACCGCACTTTGATCTGTTGCCTTTCATGGTACTATAAGCCCTATGTAAATTACTCGGTAATTGATGTCATATGTTCTTTTTTCGACCATTTCAAACCACGACGACCGAAATGCTCGAAAAAAAAAACAGATGACATCAATCGATGGCCGCGAAAGCCTCAACAAATTCATCGTCATTCAATTGTGATAATGTCAAGTATAGTACCTTCACGATTACGTTATTTGGAATAAATAAAACTATAAAAATAACTAATAATCATCAGTCATAATGTGTGAATAGCGCCATCTGAAGTGGTAAGAACGAAACTTTTCTCATATCTCAACGAAATCTAATCATTTTAGACATCTGTACTCCTACGCTAAGACATTTTGGTTTTGCCCAACTGCGCAGAGTTGTAGGCAACTCAAATTACACACTATTACAGTGACTATAGAGGGAATATAGTCACTGTACACACTATTTGTTTATATCGCCATCTAACGCGGAGAATATCAAATGAAGTTCAAACGAATAAGCGGTAGCGTAACTGTAGCGACATCTAGTGGCCTTACTCAAAAGGAGGAAAAGCATTTCCTGTATAAGTAAAATTTTCATCGACCTTTTCAAAGTTTTATTGTATTTTATAATAACCAGACCGTAGACGAATCCATATATGAAGTTTCATAACAAACAGTCCATCCGATCTCGAGTTATAAATGGTGTAACCAACATCTTTCTTTTATATATATAGATTCTTCTGGTTTAGCGAATATTCATATTGAACTTTGGAAAGGAACATGCTCTTTAATCATCCACGATATTTTTCGTTATCGGACCAGAATTTCCATGCTATATGCTCCTATAATTGATTGTTCGAAAATGTCTCAATACAAGATGAAAATATTACTGGTGGTAATCGAATGTGATAATTGAATCTAGAAATATGAGAATCATTCACATCTTTCAATACCTTTTCTTTCGAATAACAGAATGGTCCATCAGTGGACGTTCAAAGCTCACCTTGTATAGTGTGTAGTATTCGAAACACTCGAAAACATTTTTTCAAATTTTCTTGTAATAACTTCCTTGCTCAACCGGCTGGCGGCTATGTTTTTCAGATTGTACAGAAAATGGCTAAACCCTGATACCTCTCATAACTCATTGACCAAGGGTAAAAACTGAACGCCTCTGCATCGTATCAGACATTCCATTTATATTCCACGATAATTATATGAAAGCATGCATTAAATGGGGAGCATATCCATTCTGGAATCGTACTTAATATATGCGAGATCCCAAAAAGGAAGTGAACAAGTCTCATTAGAATAATCCGAGCTAAGATCTCAATACTGGTTATTCTGAATTCTGATCTCATATCACAATATATCGAATTCCATGATATGCGGATTTTTCACACTGTTTAATCATAACTGCGTCACAATAATTGATCGATCCCGATTTGTTTGGACATTCTTTCTCTATTGTCGCGGGATAATAAAAGATAATTGAAATTAAGTGAATTTTTTCAGTCGACAATCGCCATGAGTCAAATATTCGAAAGGCAATTATTTTGTGCCGGAATGAACATTTCGACGTTATAAAATGGGTCCGAAGTACTCATGCATGATTAAATATGCATTATTTAATGTTGAGTTTGTTGTTTTTATATCATAGGATGAATTGGACATTTTTTATTCCCCATCTCTAACCACTATGGGTAAAAATTACCCCAATATTTTTAAATGGCATCGTAGGTCGAGTTTTTGTTTTGAAAGCTCCCAAAATTCTCTTCACAATATATCAGTTGCTTATTCAATTACTACTTGTCTCCAAGCGATTATTCTTCTGTTCTTGTAGTTTTCGAAAAACGCTACATGCTCCATTCACTCTTATAAAGTATCCCGGTTGGCCATGAGATTCTGACACATTTCACCGTGTATAATTTGAAAATGTTAGTTTGTAGTCATTCAACTGTCAGATTACTACGACCTCTATGTAGAGTTGCGTATCATATTTATCAGAATGTTTATTTACTTTTGGAAAATAATGAATTTGAGAGTATATAATGTTAATTCAATAATTCCAAAGACCTGGCGAATGTTGAAGAAACTTTTTTATCTGTTGATACTGGAAATGAACTGATCCACATTAGTTAGGGATATTGACTTAAATTGCAAAAAAAATAGTTGAAATAAGATTTTTGTGATAAAAATTCATATTAAAGTCGTATTCCAATTAAACTAATAAAAATGTCTTCATGTCTTTATATGACAATACTGAATTTCGAGAATATATAGGAGCATAGAATATGCTCCTAGATAATATTATCAAACTGACAGAACTCAAAACTAACTATCTCGATTATCAATGATTCTAACATTTCAACATTTCTCCGGGCCACATGCACGAGGTTGTTGAACATTTCTTGAGGAATTTGGTTCCATAAAAGGGGCAGAAGCTCTCTCAGATCATTTAAGGATTCTGGGGTAGGTTGATGATTATCTAATCTTCTTTGGAGCATATCCCATGCATGTTCTATGCAATTCAAATCTGGTGAGTGCGGAGGTATTGGTAAATGTGGAATACCAAGCTCCTCGCGCGCATTCTCAACTATGGCTGCACGGTGCGGTCTAGCTTTATCGTCTAGAAATTGAAAAGTTTCACCAATAGCAGCGTGAAAATTTGGCACAACATTGTCAATGACATGTTCCCTATAGTGTGAGGTCATATTCCCAGGGCAAATGTGTAGATCTGTGCACCCGTTGAAACATATCCCGGACCATACCATAACACTACCCCCTCGGAATGGATGGACTTCTTGGACATAGCGACGATTACGGGGTATGCGTGGGATTGTACAAACCCTTATTCTTCGAGAATCTGAAAATGGTCCATATCTGGATTCATCAGTGAAAAGAACACTACGCCATTGATCGTTCCAATTGATATGTTGCCTTGCCCATTCCAGTCTTTGACGCTTATGGTCACGTGTTAATGCAACTCCTCTTAATGGACGTCTAGAACCTAGATTCATCTCTCTCAAACGTCGTCTGATGGTTTCGATGGAAACTTGGACCCCATCTGCATTTTGAAGAGTATTCCGTAGCATTTTACACGTATATATGTAGAGTTTCTTCTCGCCGAAACGGTGATGAAACGATCCTGAGCAGGTGTTGTTTTTCGTCGCCCACCAAGCCTTGGTCTTTCCAACACGGAATCTATTCCAATGTCGAGATATCACACTTTGGCTGACTTGGAGCCTTTCCGCTACAACAACCTGAGTTAGGCCACCCTGTAGCATTCCGATAGCCCTATTAGCCTCAGCGTTTGTTAATTTACGTCTTGGCATTTTCAGAAAACTCGTTTCAAATCGAAGCCGTTGATAAACTGACTTCATTTCAAAATAAGAACATTCATGAAGCATATGCAAAGAACCAAACTTCAGAAGAAAGGCGACCAGATTGTCGAAATGTCTCATACTGATTTTTATTGGATCGATTCAAGTTGTTATTGAGTTTTAAATGATTTTACAGCGATTTTCTCGAAGATTACATACTTTTAAAAACAATTGAGTACGATATCCCTAACTCTTGTGGAGCAGTATATTTGAAGTACCTATGAATCGAGGAAAAAAGTTATAATAATTATAATAAAATAGAGGTAATCGTCTCTAGGACAGTAAGGGTTATGTGGCACTGATGAAGGCTAACAAGCCAGAAACCTGTTTGTCATTATCCTGTTGTGGTGGTGACACCATTGATGTACCTCAGAAATTAGATCTTTGCTAGTCCATCTTTCTCAATAATATTAATATTTTATTCAATATGATCAAAAAGTACCGGGAAATTGTTTTCTGCTAGACCTATTCTCATTAGGGGCTTCTTGATTCCTCAATACCCTGTGAGGAATCCAGTGAGGAGGTGTAGAGTATTCTTGCAGAGGTCTAGATCCAAATTCTCAGATCTCACAGTGTTGAAGTTTCCAAGAAATTCAGTTTCGATTACACAGAATCCAATTATGCTTTTAGTGACCAATGTACATCCAAACAGCCAACTAATGTGTCAGCGAATCATATTGAGGAATCCTAAGATCCCATTTCAACAAAAATATTGAATTTTTCGACGTGAACTAACGCTTGGTTCAATCTTCTCAAGAAACCTGATATAAGATAGAAATGGTAATTATCAGCAACTGAACAGTGTAATAACTACCATTAACCTCTTAACTTAATGGTGTAGGATGTAAGACGATTAGATAATGAATGTAGATAAAATTATTCCGAGCTGAGTTAATTTTTTGTACCAAAATTAAAGAGGATGGAATATCTAGGAAATAATTGATGATAGCTGGTATGGCGTTGTTTGAGCACATTGTTCGTTTGATTATACAGAAGAGATGCTTTAAAATGAGTCTTGCTGCTTGATGGTAGTAACCTTACGGCTACTTCTTCGTCCATTTTCCTAATTCTATGAATCTGCACTTCCTCCGTAAGGGCAATGCCTCTTAGAGTCTTATCCTACTGTAATTTAACAGAACTGATGATCCCATCACAGGTATTTTTGTCAAATTATTCATGAAAAATATTAGAAAGGTTGATTGGTTGGAATACTAAGCCTATGCCACAACGACCAATGGGATATATGTATTGCGACTCACTATCCTGCTACATTCAACCATTAGTACCCATCCATGTTAAGACTGTGATGATGACAACCTTAGACCATAGAAAGAGGAGACAGCATCTCATTCATAAATTAGAGAATTGGTGAAGACAAAACTTGGTCAGTTTTCAAGAAGATAGCATAAAGGAAAGCAATATCATTTTATACTGCCGTGGCAACATTGCAGAATATAACTATGAAAGGTCCATTGGCGTGGTGTTACCGATATTGAAGAATGGAAACAAAATTACGAGTGAATTAACTCTTTTTGGCGAATTCATACAATGTTCCGAACATTGAAATAGATTCTGAGTAAGGTAAACAGAGTCAGCTAAATTCAGAATTGATAACCTCAATATGAGAAGGGAATCTGAATAGTGAAATTCCACATTTTGTTAGGTTTACAAATTGTTCGCAGATTTTTGGTATTTCATCGATATTTGCAGGTGAGTTTTTCGTCGAATATCCAAGATTTACGTATGTTTATTGTTTTTAGCACCAGTTTGGAGCGTGAGGACGATTTTCAAGACCAGGACGAATGTTTACATTTCGAGGTTGAAAGGGTACACGAGAATTTCGTTGAAAAAGCTGTTATTTGGACAGATATCGCAGTAGATGGATCAGAAGGAGCCTCTAGAGGTCGATAAGGATGATATTTATCAGGTTATCCCAGAAATCTGGCGATATCTGAGCAGATTTGCAAAAGTAAGGTACCTCACTAATGAGGTGTAACTTAGACCTAATTTTCTTATAAGAAACGCCTTTCAAAGGTCGAGATGGTGAAAAATGTATTCTTTAGATGTTGTTTGAACAAACGCAGCCGAGTTTTATATCCCAACATTGATTTTAAGAAAGTTATCAACAAAATAAAATTGACATTATTCGTAATTCTTGTAATTACCCATCAATTCATCTTATATCTTTGGGTTGATTTTTTTTGATGAATTCTTGATTAGAATCAACAATTGATGTCGTCAAGTCTTGAACTTTCAGTTCAAGAGGATAATAAACATTAAATCTTCACAAGCATGCATATGAAAATTATGTGAAAGCAATGCAATTTTCTTCCATTGTGAAAAATAATATATTTCAACAGTGATCTCTTGTACTTTTCATGCAAATAACTAGAAAAGGAATCCTTTCTATCAATTCATATAAACGTGAATTATTTTCGTCCATCACTTCTTTTCAAATTCATTAATTTTCCGAATAAATTCACATTCTGAGAAATACGCTAAGAATGTAGAAAGGGCAACATAGTGTTGACTTGGAACATAAAAATATTTTGAAAAACGTCATAATTTCGATACAGAGTGGAATGTGACAAATTTCCAAGGCCAGAGTTGTGATTTTATAATTGTGAATGGAGTAGATATATGTGTAATGTGAAGAATGCACAATATTTGAAGAACCAAATACTCATTTCTGACATTCACGCACAAATGATTAAATGAAAGCTACTGGGAATAAAATTTCGTTATTTTACTCGATTTTTCTTAACCACCATGTATACGCTGCAGACCTACAGGCTAAAATTAATTTGCAGCTCGAAATCATATTAATATGAATTTTCATCACAAAAATCTTATTTTAACTATATTTCTTTGCAATTTAAGTCAATATCCCTAACTCATGTGGAGCAGTTTATTTCCAGTATTAACAGTGGTAAAAGTTTCTTCAACATTCGCCAGGTCTTTGGAATTATTGAATTCACATAATATTGTCCCAAATACATTATTTTCCTGAAGTGAATAAACATTTGGATAAATACGTAGTTACTAAGACCTCTATGTAGAAAGGACAACATTGCTTAGTTTTCTAACAAGAAAATTACTACAACCTAACATTTTCAAAATATACACGGTGAAATGTGTCAGAATGCCATGCCCAACTATTACCTAGTTTTGAAATGGTGATATCTCCGGAATAGTGATTCGTAGGGAAAAAAGTGTGAGGACCAGTTTGGTAGACAATTATATGATCTACAACTTTTGTCTCGACTATTTTCACGATAACACTCACCGTTTATGAGAAAAATGCAAAAAACCGATGTGGTCTTTGACCTTGAATAATTTTTTTGCGTACACGGGATCTCTGTGGATTTTTGATATGTTGGGTACTAATTATAGTGTTCCAAAGACCTATAACAAAATTAAGCTTCAAGCGAATCATTGCGAATCGAAATGTCGGTTTTGGCGTAGTAAAACTTTCCCTTTCGCCGACTCAACCGAGATCCACCCACCTGAACAATCTAAACACAACAATCTCAGTCTCAGGCACATCCTACTTTATTGCACCATCACCGGCGGTCTTCGCGGCCGGAAGTTCCTCATAGGTCCACCGGAATTTCGGCGTTCGGGCCCGTCCAAAGGCCGCAGGCACGCGAACTAAACCCCCGGCACCGGATCCGATCGACGACGCGATCCGCCAGCATAGCCCGGATTATTCCGGCGCGAATTTCGCAAGTTTCGCGGAATGTCTGTCCGTCTGTGTTGTCTGTGTAAGCGATGATAACGAGAAGACGAGAGAGGTCTTTGCGTTATAGGAGCAAGACTAGTTGAACATCCAGCCGGCACGCAACGGACGCCGCAGAATGCCTATAAATAAATTCCAACCTTCGCACATGCATTATACAGGATCGGTCTATCCCCTCTGGGAGCTTCGAAACCACCTGTATAAGACGATACGGAGCTATTAAGGCGGAAGGAGTAGCGATTTATCCGCCCTGTAAGGGCAGAAGACGCTGATCTGAAATCTTTCGACACTTTCCACTCACTAATTGCAATCAGTGGCTTAAAAAACCATAAAGTTTGAAAAATATAAATGAATCCTTTGTGTCATTCTAGAATGATGTAATCGAGACACCAAAGAGGCCGTTTCCTCTTCTTGTCCACATGAAACATATGTGCCAAACTACACTGCGCAACATTATGGAAATCTCAACTTTATTCTACAACTGAAGGTGTTCTCAATGATAATAATTTTTATCAGAATTATGCATGCATATGTTATCCACTTTCAACGTTTTTCTTCAATACAGATGTTTTCTCCCAGCAGGAATAAAAAAAGATGATATTATCAGATTTTGAATGTATTGGCTCCATTCTAAAATCAGTTGTTCTCGATCAATTCTAGTGATCAATAGTTTTTCTTACGTTTGATTTTCTACACTCGATTGCTATGCAACGCGAAACACGCAATTTGACCCAAGAGGAATGTGCCCAAGGGGTAGTTTTGCGAGAAGAAGGGTGGACATACACAAGAATTGCAGAAAGGTTTGGAGTTTCCCATACAAGTGTGTCCAGAATGTTGCAGCGATTCAGGGAGACAGGTATGAATGTCCGAAGACAACTTCCATTCAAGAACGTTACTCGAGAGTGTCTTCGTTGAGACAACGGTTTGCAACCGCTCGCCTCCTTCAGAATCAGCTTGGGCAAACTCATGAGGTGCAAATTAGCACTCAGACAATAAGGAATCGCCTCAGAGAATATGATTTAAGGCCTCGTGTCGCGGCAAGAGGCCCAGCTCTTACCCCAGCCCATCGAAGGGCGCGTTTGGATTTTGCGAGAGAGCATATCCATTGGGAAGAGGCCGATTGGGAAAGAGTTCTCTTCACAGATGAGTCTAGATTCTGCCTCTACCATTGTGATCGACGTTCCCTTGTATACAGACGTCCACATGAAAGATATGCTCAGTGCAATTTCCTGAATACTACTGGTTTCGGGGGAGGATCGATTATGGTATGGGGTGGAATATTTTTGACTGCTCGCACAGACCTAGTGGTCGTTGATAATGGAGCTATGAATGCTAATAAGTATATAAGGGACATTTTTGAAGAGCATGTAGTGCCATTTGCCCCATACATTGGTGGAAATTTCATTTTTAAGGACGATAATGCCAGACCCCATCGTGCGCGCATCGTTCAGGAGTACCTTGAAGAGGATGAAGTCTCTCAAATGGAATGGCCAGCAAGAAGTCCAGATCTCAATCCGATTGAGCAGGTTTGGGACAACTTCAATAGAAGGCTGAGAAGTTCAGCTACTCTTAATGACTTAGGAATCGAACTCGGAGAAATCTGGGAAGGATTAGATCAGAACATTGTAAGATCACTCATTTTGAGTATGAACCGTCGTTGCCGAGCTGTGATTAACGCAAGGGGTGGAAATACCAAGTATTGAATCACTTATCAGCATTTCAGTATTTTGAAAATTGTTCATTTCTCTTCTTTCACATAAGATTCGGTGGAATCCTGAATTTTTCTTCCATTTAATGTGTCTTGTTTCGTTCAAAACCTTCCCGAGTGAACATAAAAAATAAGTTATAAAGTCAATGTAGAGTTAACTTTCATTAAAATTGAGATTTTCAGAATGTGCGTTAATTTTTTTGCGCAGTGTAGATACGAAGTGGGGCATATCGTATTTCCGAATATTTTCCGGATGAACATTTAAAATTGTCCGTCGACCGTGCCGAATTTCAGCATCCCGCTGCGCTGGCCAGATGTTCGAGGTATAGGATGGACAAAAATCCGTTGACCAGTGGGGGATCTCGAGAACTACGGGAGCTAGGAGGAATCAGATTTAACATTTTCGAACTCTTCGTTGCCCTTTTCAGTTTGATGTCGTATTAGAAATCTGTTGTTCCTTTTTCAGGCGTTTATTATATATTATATACACTGCGCAAAAAAATTAACGCACATTCTGAAAGTCTCAATTTTAATGAAAGTTAACTCTACATTGACTTTATAACTTATTTTTTATGTTCTCTCGGGAAGGTTTTGAACGAAACAAGACACATTAAATGGAAGAAAAATTCAGGATTTCACCGAATCTTATGTGAAAGAAGAGAAATGAACAATTTTCAAAATACTGAAATGCTGATAAGTGATTTAATACTTGGTATTTCCACCACTTGCGTTAATTACAGCTCAGCAAAGACGGTTCATACTCAAAATGAGTGATCTTAAAATGTTCTGATCTAATCTTCCCAGATTTCTCCGAGTTGGATTCCTAAGTCATTAAGAGTAGCTGGATGATTTTCTGAACTTCTCAGCCTTCTATTGAGGTTGTCCCAAACCTGCTCTATCGGATTGAGATCTGGACTTCTGCTGGCGACACGAGGCCTTAAATCATATTCTCTGAGGCGACTTCTTATTGTCTGAGTGCTAATTTGCACCTCATGAGTTTGCTCAAGCTGATTTTGAAGGAGGCGAGCTGTTGCAAACCGTTGTCTCAACGAAGAAACTCTCAAGTAACGTTCTTGAATGGCAGTTGTTACCCGTGGTCTACCCTGTCCTGGTCTTCGGACATTCATACCTGTCTCCCTGAATCGCTGCAACATTCTGGACACACTTGTATGGGAAACTCCGAACCTTTCTGCAATTCTTGTGTATGTCCACCCTTCTTCTCGCAAAACTACCGCTTGGGCACATTCCTCTTGGGTCAAAGTGTTTCGCGTTTCATAGCGATCGAGTGTAGAAATTCAAACGAAAAAAAAACTATTGATCACTAGAATTGATCGAGAACAACTGATTTTAGAATGGAGCCAATACATTCAAAATCTGATAATATCATCTTTTTTTATTCCTGCTGGGAGAAAACATCTGTATTGAAGAAAAACGTTGAAAGTGGATAACATATGCATGCATAATTCTGATAAAAATAATTATCATTGAGAACACCTTTAGTTGTAGAATAAATTTGTTGTGTTTTGTCTTCTTATCATACATGACTCAGAATATCGATTGTGATCAGTAATCTTCGATCGTGTTACGGCGAGGGTACGAGTGTTTTATGTTTCGAAAATGCCGCAAGTTTATTCAAATAATGAACTTGTTGATACGCTTTTAATTTATGGTAAATAAAAACGAAATGCCAGTTCAGCGTATAAGTTGTACAAAACAAGAATTCCGCTAAAAAATCACCAAACTTCACGGATGTTCATTAACCTGGTGCAGAGATGTAGAGATATGATGCCCAACATGTTTTCATAATTGTTTTGAATGGAACATTTAATGTAAGAAATTTTCGGTGAAATGACTTATTTTGATGAGTTGATCTATCAAAAGCAAAGCCTCACCTTAAAATACACCCTGTATAATTGATTCATTGGTGTTATGGCTCGATTTATCAGAAGATATGGCATTGTATGAATTATTTCAACTTTGTATTTTTTTCCTATTTCATTACTTTAAGGAGCGTAATATCAATAGCAGTTGGAAGTTGGAACCATACTGATTATTTTTAAGTAAATCATCTTAGTACGGGTTTTCCAATAAGAGGTGTTATTTACTATTACGGTAGATGTCACTTTTGAAGCTTGTCATTTTTTGACATTTGACAAGCGGAAACTACGCCATAAAGAAAGACGGAAATCACACGCTTCAACAGCGCATTGAAATTATTCAAATTCACTATAAAAACGGTGAAAATTTGGCAGAGACGGTTCGTAAAACTCGAACATTTTTAGGTCGTCGTGAATCACCTCGTCGAACCGCAATTCAGAAACTGGTGGAAAAATTTGAGCTGTTGGGACAAGTTAGTGATGTGAAGAATAAAACCCGTGCACGGGGCTAGGAACACCCAAGAGTTATTGTTGAAAAGCCTCTCTATCCTCAACGTGTGACTGTTTGGTGCTCTTTATGGTCCGGCCGGGTCATTGGACCCTTCTTTTTCAAGAATGAGGTTGGAGCAACAGTTACAGTGAATGGATTACGCTATCGAGAGATGATCAATGATTTTTATGGCCGGAATTGGATGGTATTGATCTGGACAACGTTTACTTTCAGCAAGACGTCGCTACGTGCCACACAAGCAACGAAACCATTGATCTTTCGCGGGAAAAGTTCTAGGACCGTGTTATCTCACGAAGAGGTGATCACAATTGTCCACAGAGATCTTGTGATGCAATTCAACACCTTGCGACTTCTTCCTTTGGGGACATTTGCAAGAGAAGGTCTACGCCAAGAGCCCAGCGTCGATTCAAGATCTCAAAGATGGAATTCGTGAGGCAATCGAGAGCATAGGGCAGCCACTTTGCGATTTGGTAATAGAAAATTTCATGAAAAGGATTTGGTCCTGTAATTGTGGTCGTGGTGGTCATTTGGCTGATGTTATTATCCATTTTCAACAGCATGCCTTACTCTTTATAATGAAACTAGCGACCCGCCCCGGCTTCGCACGGATGCAATGCTGATACTTAATACCTACTACAGAATGTCCTTATAAACAACGTTTACATTCGACATATTTTGTTTAGAAGTTACTCTTGAGAGAGCGATTGAGAGAAACACGGCTTTCGACGCGCTATTTACAGGCTCACGCGGCCATCCGGATCGGTATTGCCGGCGCCCCACCGCTATGTCCCTGTATTTTTAAATCTGTAATAACTTCGGAAATATTCATTTAAATTACATGCTGTAAAGTCCATATTGATCTATATTGAATGGACAACGTATTTAAGGTACTTAATTGGATAAGGATTAATGCTGTATTGCTTAAAATAACTTCCTACGGGCCGATTGCACCGTATACAAAACTGTAGATTAAATCTTAAACCTCGATTAGTGTCTATTGATTATCATAGACACTAATCGAGGTTTAAGATTTAATCTACAGTTTTGTATACGGTGCAATCGGCCCGTAGGAAGAAACTCTTAAACCTCGATTAGTGTCTATTGATTATCATAGACACTAATCGAGGTTTAAGATTTAATCTACACTTTTGTCTACGGTGCAATCGGCCCTAAATAAGCCATTTTTCTTGTAAAATGTGGAGAAAAAAAAATGGTTATTGTGGGTTATCCTTAAGAGATAGACATATTCCATCGCGGACTTTTTTGTCGACCTTTTTTAGGTGTACAATACCGAGTACATTATTTTGATTTATCTCGTGGGGTTCAGTCAGCGTTTGCAATGTGAGCGCAAAAAAATGTGTTTATTTACGACATCACATTCGAAACTTGTAAATTCATCAGTGTTTCTCTACGATATTATGCAAGTATCATACATTTAAACTTTCCTCTATTAAAAAAAAAAAAGCGTTTCAAAATCCGTTGCGTAGTTTTGAAGATTTAAGGATACATAGGGACAGACAGCGATAGCGACTTTGCTTTATACCTAGGAGCATAGAATAACTGGAGGGAAGGCTTCATACGCTCGACAGATCATTTTGAACTGCCAATAACGGCGGAGGTTAGAGTTTCGTGTGACGCCCGATAGATAACGCTGAGATCGTTTATTCAGCAACATGTCAGATATCTTGTTCTATGGCGCTGCAATTGCAAAGAATATAATGTGGCTGTCATTGTTATTGATACATTTATGCTTCTTTTTAATTGAAAATAGCCATAAATCATAACATAGACAATATTGATGACATATCATCGCTTTATTCTAATCAACTTTTTATGCGCAATTATATGGGAAGTCTGTGATCGGTAATAAATTTGTCAAAACAATATCCTTATCGGAAAAAGCGAACATTCAGGTGAGTATTACCATTATTATTCGGGAAGACTGAGGTTTTATCTGTTCTCGTGTATCATACGCAGAATTGTATGGTACCCCGTTTACATTCCCTCTGCTAACACTTAGATTCGGAGCGGGAAACAGATTTTTCTTCATATATTCAATCTGATCCTTGTAGCCATTTTTTTACACGTGCTATATGCATTATATTGTCGGATTTACGAAAAAAAGTATGTATTGCTTCCTTTCAAAAGAATATATATTATGATATAGTAATAAATGGGACCTAATAAGTAATAACAACTAATAACCATTAAAGATAATTTTATTAAGGATAGCCATGTTGTAGCAACGAACGACGTTGTCGCCATATCGTGACCTTGCGGCGAACTGACAAGTTCGGACGTTTTTGGCAGTTCATTTTCGTAGGGGAGCGTTCTCTCCAGTTATTCTATGCTCCTAGTTTATACTATGTATTGATAAACATCCGATCATTTTTCTAAATGGCATTCTTTGAATGTCAAAATAACACCTCTCAGTGGAAAACCCTTAATTTAACGTTGCCCAATTTTGACATTGGTCGAGATCCCCAAAAAGTTCGAATAACTCACCCAAATTGAACTGCGACTTCTCGTTGGCCTCCTGCTCCTGCTTCTCGTTCTCGCTCTTCACCTTGCTCGGACTGCTCGGCGGACTCAGCGACGACAAGCTCTCCGACGTGGCCGACAAACTTTCCTTATTCGCCTCCTGCTCATCCGACAACGTCGTCGTCTTGCCTATCGCCACCGGCGGCGGTTGCAGACAGAAATTATTGATACTCTCGACGTACGCGTTATTCTTGAAGATATAATCGTTGTTGGACGACGCTCTCTGCACCGCCGAACAATTTTCCTCGGATTTAAACAGCGGGCCCTTTCTGGGCACCGCGTTGTCGGCGGATTTGACCGACGGTTCCTTGGTCGGACTGCCGACCGGACTTTTGTACGGTGTGGGAATCACCGAGGCGGGCCGCTCCTTACGACCGACGTTGGGACGCCTCGAAGCCTCGGTACGCACCGGGGGCGGCGGTGGAGACGTGGGGGGACTGCGTATTTTATTGTTGAAAGACGCGCTTCTGATGGCGGCCGTGGAATTCGTCCTGTTGTCGCAAAAGTTGGGGTCGTTTCTGTTTAGAGGCAGCTTGACCTCGGCTTGCTTATTGGGATCGCTGCTATACCGGTTAGAGCGCGACTTGGAAAAATGCGACGTCCAATTGCGCTGTTTCTCGATCAGCTCCTTGCTGTTGAGCTTCCGTTCGGGCTTGTCTGGTCTTTCGGGTTTTCTCATCAGGGCAGGTTTGGACGGGTTACGATCCTCGATCTGCTTCTGGAGGTTGCCGTTCGACTCGATCACGTGATTGCGGGGTTCTTCGAAGGGGGACGTTGTGATGTGCGAGGTCTTGTCATGGTCGACCCCGTTGATTTTGGTCAGGGCCTCGTTTGACACATGGACTGGTTCGCTGAAATATGAGTAGTCAAAATTAACGATTCGATTGATTAATAAATCGACACCCAGTATTTTATAGGAGAGATTAGTCTACAAGGGCCAGACCTGAATGGCCATTCTATAGACCCTTTCGACCAACCATCAGGTTGGGAAAATTTTTATCCAACTAGAAGAGCCACTAGATCTACCTATTAACATTGAGTTTAAATATACATAGACTAACAACGCCATTGAACGAATTGAAGTCACTTTTAGTTGTAGTTCCTTCACCGGTTCATAGGGGTGCAGTTGTGTTTCACAGAATCGACAATTTTTTACCCTCGCATCTGTCGGCGAGTAGCGGAGCTATAAAGCACCATTTCCTAAGCGGACTGGGCACGAATACGTGATTTATTTACCATTGTTATTCGAATAATTCACATGACCTATATACACTGCGCAAAAAAATTAACGCACATTATTTATTCTACAACTGAAGGTGTTCTCAATGATAATTATTTTTATCTACTCCCATAGAATAATATATCCATTATTCAACTGAATTTGATCTATAATAGTCTCTATAAACCAATAGTGTGAGGTAATAATAACTCACGCCTATAACTCACTCTTATACAAATAGGAAAAACAGCTTACCAAATGAATAAGAAAAGTCGGATCGATCGGGACCACTATTTCAAACACCAAGGTAACGTTCTCGCCATTCATTTCTACCTTTCCTTTGGCCTGAATATTCAAAAATCGAATTTGGAAAAAATGAATTTTTGACGTTCATTACGCGATTCAATTCTCGACCACAGAAATCGCGCTTGTTGAACGAAAGGGAACAATTCATTATTGACATCGAGGGGAGTAGGCGTCGGCGAACGGGAACTATTCATTATTGATATCGAAGGGAGTAGGCGAGTACGAGAAATGTCACTTGAATAATTTTGATGTACTGTATTTGAATTGAATTGATAGGTATCTAATTATTGTGGATATTTTGATGAAAGAGATGAATTCAGATAGTGAAGATGAATTATTATGTACACCTCCAGAAATACGGGAAGCAGCTAATACTACAATTCATAATTTATTGCCTGAAAAATCCGAAAAAAAGTATAAAGCTGCATACATAAATTTGTTGGATTGGTGTAAAAGTAAGAACATCAAGTCATCGATTTCTGAGAACGTTCTTCTGGCATATTTTAGTGAATTGAGCACTAAATATAAAGCATCATCCCTATGGACTTTCTACTCCATGCTAAGAAGCACACTTAACATAAATCAGGGAGTCAATATAGAAAACTATTCAAAATTACGTGCATTTCTGAAACGGAAATCAGAAAAACATATTGCCAAGAAGGCAAAAACTTTTACGCCAGAACAAGTGAATAAATTCTTAAATGAAGCTTCTGATGATAAATATCTGGCAACAAAGGTAGTAGATCTCACAATAATTCAATCGTTTTCATCATCTCGTCAAATATATAATTTATTTCAGGTTGCTTTAATAATGGGCATTATGGGTGCTTGTCGTGCAGCAGAATTGTACTCTATGCAGATTAATGATTTAGAAGACCAAGGATCTATTTTAATGGTCAATGTACCAAATACAAAAACAAAAATTGCCAGAAAATTTGCTATTACTGGAAATTTGTATATCATAGTGAAGAAATATTTGAATCTGAGGCCTAACAATATATCGCACAATATTTTATTCTTTAAATTTCAAAATGGAAAGTATCACCCACAAAGAATTGGCATCAATAAATTTGGAGCAATGGGGAAAGACATTGCATCTTTTTTAAAATTACCTGACTATAACTTATACACAGGGCATTGTTTTCGCCGCTCGTCGGCTACTTTATTAGTAGATTCTGGAGGAGACATAACGGCACTAAAGCGCCATGGCGGTTGGCGATCAACTACTGTGGCTGAGGGGTACATTGATGATTCCGAAAAAAATAAGAAAGATACTGCAAATAAAATTTACAGTTCTATAACACCCCAGCCAGTTAGTACATCAACAACACATATACAAAAAACACAAGAAGAAACAATAAACTTGCATAATTCATTCCCAAATATTCAGATTCAAGGTTGTTCAAATGTTACAGTTTATGTTATCAATAAAGAAAATTAGTACCTAATTACTAAAGTCCTTGTATTTATTGTTATACTCACAGATATTATACTGATAGGGAAGTCAAAGAAAATAGCTGATCATGATTCTGGAGGGTATGCAACATGAACAAAAATATTATAATTTTACCAAAAAGAGGGGGTTTTAAGCAATTTCAAGAATTTCTCAGTTGGGTATAGGTATTAACACAACCCTCTCAACACAGATGATCAATTTCGATTGTCTGATTCTGGCTTATTCATTCAAATAGAAATATGTAGGAAAATGACGATAGACGATATTCTGAGTAACCCAACCCTACTTCGTTCTTGTCTACTGCCACAGTTCACAACATAACTAAAGAATGGCCTGTTTTCATTCAAGAAAAACAATGTAAAATGCTGAAAACCTACTCAAAATAACCAAGCATGGAACGATGACAGTTCATTGGACTGCCCATAGATGCATATATGACTGCATGAAATATTCAGTGAACACAGAAATTTATGTCAGTGTTTTTGATAATTGTTTTCAATTTTGAAAATGCAAATGAATTCGAATTTTACTGAAGAAGTCGAAGATAAAGCATAGTATTCAATTCGCGGTAATGGTCATAACACACTTGATGAATCGCACCACTCGCCTGACGGCTCGCGGTGCAAACATTCATCTGCGTGTGTTATGACTTACATTACCGCTCATTGAACAATATACTATTATCAGAATTATGCATGCATATGTTATCCACTTTCAACGTTTTTCTTCAATACAGATGTTTTCTCCCAGCAGGAATAAAAAAAGATGATATCATCAGATTTTGAATGTATTGGCTCCGTTCTAAAATCAGTTGTTCTCGATCAATTCTAGTGATCAATAGTTTTTCTTTCGTTTGATTTTCTACACTCGATCGCTATGCAACGCGAAACACGCAATTTGATCCAAGAGGAATGTGCCCAAGCAGTAGTTTTGCGAGAAGAAGGGTGGAAATACACAAGAATTGCAGAAAGGTTTGGAGTTTCCTATACAAGTGTGTCAAGAATGTTGCAGCGATTCAGGGAGACAGGTATGAATGTCCGAAGACCAGGACAGGGTAGACCACGGGTAACAACTGCCATTCAAGAACGTTACTTGAGAGTTTCTTCGTTGAGACAACGGTTTGCGACCGCTCGCCTCCTTCAAAATCAGCTTGAGCAAACTCATGAGGTGCAAATTAGCACTCAGACAATAATAAATCGCCTCAGAGAATATGATTTAAGGCCTCGTGTCGCGGCAAGAGGCCCAGCTCTTACCCCAACCCATCGAAGGGCGCGTTTGGATTTTGCGAGAGAGCATATCCATTGGGAAGAGGCCGATTGGGAAAGAGTTCTCTTCACAGATGAGTCTAGATTCTGCCTATGCCATTGTGTTCCCTTTCCTTGTATACAGACGTCCACATGAAAGATATGCTCAGTGCAATTTCCTGAATACTACTGGTTTCGGGGGAGGATCGATTATGGTATGGGGTATCTTTGACTGCTCGCACAGACCTAGTGGTCGTTGATAATGGAGCTATGAATGCTGATAAGTATATAAGGAACATTCTTGAACAGCATGTAGTGCCATTTGCCCCATACATTGGTGAAAATTTCATTTTTATGGACGATAATGCCAGACCTCATCGTGCGCGCATCGTTCAGGAGTACCTTGAAAAGGTTGAAGTCTCTCGAATGGAATGGCCAGCAAGAAGTCCAGATCTCAATCCGATTGAGCAGGTTTGGGACAACCTCAATAGAAGGCTGAGAAGTTCAGAAAATCATCCAGCTACTCTTAATGACTTAGGAATCCAACTCGTAGAAATCTGGGAAGGATTAGATCAGAACATTTTAAGATCACTCATTTTGAGTATGAACCGTCGTTGCCGAGCTGTAATTAACGCAAGGGGTGGAAATACCAAGTATTAAATCACTTATCAGCATTTCAGTATCTTGAAAATATTTCATTTCTCTTCTTTCACATAAGATTCGCTGAAATCCTGAATTTTTCTTCCATTTAATGTGTCTTGTTTCGTTCAAAACCTTCCCGAGAGAACATAAAAAATGAGTTATAAAGTCAATGCAGAGTTAACTTTCATTAAAATTGAGATTTTCAGAATGTGCGTTAATTTTTTTGCGCAGTGTATAATTTGGACGAATCTAACCCTGCCTATGATTCATAGTACTAGAGGGAAATAAATATTCTACAGATCTCTGTGAATGAATCTGACCAAATTGACATGTCTGTCCCGGCAGATTATACATGCATAGTTCCTTTAGTAGCTATACTATGAGCCGCTACTTTAGGACCAAAAATATAAGCTTCAATTCGTTCAACTGCGTTGTTTCTCTAGGAATAGTATACAGTATACACCATTCACTTTTATAAAGTAGGTATCCCGATTTGCCATGAAATTCACTGCGTATATTTTGAAAATGTAAGGTTATAGTCATGTCTCTATCAGATACATACGCAACGTTGTCATTTCTACATAAAAATCGTAGTAATAACGTATTTACAACAATAATATTTATTTACTTTGGGAAAATAATGAGTTTGAGTAAATATTATGTGAATTCAATAATTCCGAAGACCTGGCGAATGTTGGCGAAACTTTTTCCGCTGTTATTACTGGAAGTATTTCACGTATATAAACATGGTTGGGAGATTCAGTTATGCTATTTTCTTGTACGGAAATCAAGAACCGAGTGTTGAAATTTTACTGAAAAATAATGGACAGAATAGTACGTTACTTTATGGTAGTTAATTCGAATAAAGAATAAAAGTACTCGAATAACCCGACAAAAAAAAACGAACAGACGGACCTACGGAAATCCCCACTTTTCAAAATTCTCAAGAAATAAGCCTACAGTAGACAATTAAAAATTTCTTTGCGCAACTTGAAATACTCCAATATATAAATGTAGAGGTACTACGAATCCTGTGTCCCAGTTAAACCTTGAAAGAACTAATCCCACTCACAAAGATTAAAAAAAGAGTAAATAGAAAGTAACCTTGGCAACGTCGCTCAGTATTATCTGACTTCCACGATTGCCAACCTGCGCCCGTTTTAAGTAAAAGAACTTGATAAACCTAAACCATGGCCAACTGGGATACTTTATAAAAGTGAATAGCTGACTCCCAACCTTTTAGAAGATTAATGGATTCTTTAGAAAAAAGGATAGACTTTTGTATTCGTGCATAGAAAGACATTTTGAACACCCTAAATAAATTCTATTTTATATTTTTATCTTACTAGCCTTTTTCAATTTTCATCTTGTTCATCTTTTTTGTTCAATTAATACATTTATCAATATGTACTTCATACCAGCATCGATTATTACTTCATAATTTTCAAATCAAAATGCTCCCAAATCGGTACACAGTATAGAGTTCTACCTTTTTGGTGTAAAATTGAATAATGTTCAAGTTCACTTGGAATTTTGCTCAATAAATCTAATATTAAAAAAGTTTTGTTCAATAGTACTTGATACGAACCGTGTAACTAGCGCCCTCTATGAGAATCAGACATAAAAACAAATTCATTGGATGTATCAGCTTCCAAAACCTATTCGTTTAAAATTTCATTACAATGTTGCCAGTAGTTTCGGCAAAATCGTAGAAAATGTGTATATTTTTTCTCTTCAAAGCCCTTTCTCTTGCATACTGATGGCGTTACGATTTTTTCTTACTGAGCAAACCCATAAAATTTTTCAGTTTTCTTCCTATTCTAGAAAAGGGAGACCTATTTATAAAACACTACCTTTTTATTTAGAAGGTTTTTCAATTTTCTGCAAAGTTCTATTGATTTTTAAACGGTTTCATCAGTTATTTCTGGGATATTTGAAAAAAAGAAGAGAATTTTGTTCTTTTTGCAGGTCGGTTATCATCTTATAACTTTTCGCAAGTGTGGAAATAGCCTCTCGATAAGCTTGTATCTATAGGCGAACCCAAGGAAGCAGTACGCCCCCTATCGTTAACGAATGAACTAAAGCATGGGCCCTCGTTTTGTTTACTTTTCACAAATGGCGTTGAGGCGTTCCTCTCTGGAAATTTGAGCCCATAGAGTAGTTCTGATTCTCGCCGATATAGCGCTACAATCTTAATTTAAGTCGCCTTTTGCTCGGCCTATGAACACTTCCCTTCCGCAAAATACTGGGTGATTTAACCTAATTTGTTCATGCGCACTTATCCATACCCTCAAACCATCAACTAACCTAAATTTAACCTCATTCTCCGCCGCCTCGATCCTCTTGCTCGCCGGTGGCGGCGACGGACTCCTCGAAGAACCCTCGAACTCGAACGACTTACAATCCCGCTGTCCGGCGGCCGGCTCGCTGTTGGCGGAACTGCTACGCGATCGCGCAGACGCGTCCAACACGCTCGAGGCGCTCTTCGTCGACTGGAGCGGCAGCGCCCGGCTCTGCGCGTCCCGCCTGCTGTTGCGACTGTTCTCCTCGCCCAGCTTCTCGAACAACGCCCGGGCGTGATTGAAACGAGTCACGTGCGATTCCGTACGCACGAGAGGGTTAGGCACGTCCGCCGACGTCTCGTTGTTGATCTTGTCCGCATGGTTGCCGGCGAATTTCGTCGCTTTCGTTTTGGTCAGGGGGGCTATGATCTCCTCCTTCTTGGTCTGCTGGAACCTGTTGGCGATCTCGGACACTTTGGAGCTCACGTAGCGCGAACTTTTCTTGTCGTCCATTTTCTGTAGACGATGTTATCTGGAAGAGGAAAAAGATTGATGAAAATCGACTAAGGGTTCTTCGGCAAAAAATCAAAATCTTCAATGAAGGATGCTTCATTGAAAAGTTACGATTCTAAATTGAAATGGAACATAACCATGACTGCAAATATGGCGGATCATTTCAGGACTAGGCCAAAATCTACAATCGAGAGTGTCGATTTGATCTACAATCTTTGATTTGACGTCGTTACACCAGGGCACATTTATTTATAATTCTATGCACCAGGTTTTCTTTGCATCTATGTCATGGGCAACCGATCATAGAAGAGATAAAAAGTTATCCTAATCAAGACAACTAACAGTATACAATCTTAAATTTAGATGAGAAAATTTTTAGTGATACTACAGTGTCAGTTTCCTACATCAATTCAGGACTCAGGTACGTCACGTTAAAATGATGAAAAATGATAAAAGGTGAATTGTGTGATGCAGCGTTACTAATAATTCATTTCTGTGTTCTCTTCGGATTCAATGAATAATAATTATTTTGGTAGCAAGTGCTTAAAGTGTAACTTTCTTGCATACTATATTTTTTTTATTGGGACTCTAACATTTTCCCTAGCTTCATAGAATAATATTAAAGATTCAATTTCGGACTGACAATTTGAAATCAATCACAGAAATTGTAACTGTCAGACGCAATCCACAGATAAATATGAATGTGGTTTGGAACCAATGAGCACGCCTAATCAGTAAGTGGTTATCAAATGAATAGGGACTCATAAGTGTTTGATTAAAAACCTTGTGATAATTTCCTGGAAGTAGATATGTGGTTACCATTGGAGCAGATAGTTTGGCCATATGTAAAACAACTGGATTCAAACAATGAAGTGCTTTCAGATTGGGTAAGATAAGAATAAGAACTGTGTAAAAGTTATCCAACTATATCATAACAGTTTTGGAAGGTACGGTTATGGAAAGAGGTGATGGTTATCAATTCATAATCAATTGATTATGATTTCAGTAGTAACAGAAAACCTAAATATGTATATTTCTAAAAATGAGAGAGTCACAGAACTTACAGTTACTATAAGTTCTATGTTCTATGGACAAAGTCGAATAAAATTTATCAAGTGACATTTTTTATGGAGCTGCTTAAGATGCATAGAATAATAGTTTCTATGCATCTATGAACTGCTCAATTGAAAATATAGGTTACAAATAAAAAGTTCTATGGAGTTCCAAAATTAACTGTTTTTCCTGAAATACTGTTTCTCTAGTTTAAATAATCATTTTAAATGATTAAAAAATTATATTTATTATAAGATATGTAAGTTGGGATGATATTCTGGAAACTTCAAATAAAAATCGAGAAATCTGTTTATTCAACATCACAGACAAGTACTTTCTAAGAAATTAGAATGAACTTTAAAAAATTACAAGGGAATATGTAATGTGGGTATCTCAGAGATGATGATATTCTAGATCTAGAAGACTCAAAAAGCTCAATGGTACTGACTTCAGATAACTAGATGTAAATGAAGTCACTTTAAATCTTCTTCCATCATTCGTTCAATCTCATGTCCATAAAAAACTGCCAAGATATAGATCTTCACGAGAACCTGAAGTGTTCTTCTCAATAAAAGAGTCCCCCATGGTTATTCTGAAGCACCAAAGCTTTGCATCGAAATATTCTGAACAATGTGCAATGATTATTTCCTTTTGTATTCTGATAAATGTAATGAAAAGCTCATTAACCATAATTGTTCGAATATATAACAAGCACTGGTTTTACTCTTTTGTAAAATAATGTCTATCATTATGGAAATTCGAGCATAAAATCTTGCAGTGAAGAAGTTGATTCGTATTTCATAAGAGAAAACAGAAATATAGAATCCTCTGAGATTTATAAATAACTATTTGCTGTAGGTCTGAGCACAAAGTTCAACTAAAGGTATCATTATCAATCCTTTTATAGTAATGTTTCAGGGTGGAGTACTTAAAGTTGTACAAATGGTTTTCAACCAAGAAAACCTTTGATGTGCGAAAAAAAAAGATGTGTGAACTTGACCTCAACGATGACATTTGGTAAACTAGCAAAATCGTAAAGGTACATGGACCCACCAAGGTCTTGTCAAAATTTGTTTCCGGAAGTAGTTAATCAAATCGATTAGTAACATAACTGAACGTAAACAGTAGAAACTAAATAATTGACCTAAATACTTCGAGAATAATAATGAGTAAGATTCTTATGAATTGGGGCAACTTCTTAAATATATGCAAAGAAAACATGACACTCAATAAACCGGTGATATAATGAATGAGAATTTGAATGAAAACATAAAATAATAATAAAATCAACATAATTTACCTTCCCTAATTTCCAGTTCACATTCCCGATAACAATTAGCTAAAATGAAAGCTTTACAACACAACTGTCAGTGCTTGAATTATCATGATAAATACACACAAAAAACCATATTGCACAAATTTCAAGATCACAGTAGGAGCGAACTATACATGACAATTACAGACGGGTAATTTACCGGAAGACTTTCATTGTAATCTAAGCTTTTTTGCGAATTTCCACTTCTGTGATATGAAAACAATCACCTGCACAGGTTTCAATAATATCGGCTTTAGAAGACCGTCTCCGAGTCGAGAGCAGCGGAGAGCAACAACCGGAGCACGGTGTGAAACACGCATGTGCTGCACGCCCTGGCAACGAATACAACAAATCGAACAATACCGAAATGGCGCGCTTACTTGAAAGAGAAACGATAGGGATATTTTACCTGAAATAGAATATTAGCTGACCTTTTCACCTTTCTACTGATGGATACTAAGAATGAATAATCAATCGGTATTCTATGTTCTATGGATAAATATGATTGAAAAGAACCTCAACTTCTTCATTTCAAATGGAACGATCACCCTATATATTAAAAGCATCATTGGGATCTACAACGAATTTTATTTAAGAAGCGTTGAATGCAGGACGACTAGGGTTTCCGTAAATATAACGTATTCAAGCTAAATTGTTGTGAATTATGGAAATAATTTTCAATATACAGGGTCTTTCACGAGGAACCTCACCCATATTTATACGGGAAACTACTGAACGTATTTTCATGAAATTCAGCACTTATAAGTATTTCACGAAGCTGATGAAATCTAAAATATTTTCAAGGCATGAGCACCTCCGGTTTTTCCGGAAATGACGTCAACTTCCGTTTTTCAAATTAGAAAACCATTTTTTTATTGCAGAAATAGATTCCTTAGAAAATTTCAAGTTATTTTGATGTAACATTTTTCAGTTTTGGTTGGAAAATTCTCTCTGAGCGGGAAAATTCGAAAAAAAAAATCGAAAAGAGGTCCGCTGAAACAAGAATAACTTCGAGGTTTTTGAATGGAAAATTTTCATTTTTGGGATTTTTCAAGATGTAACATTGATGTATCCACTTTAAAAATCGAAATCGCGATTCATGATACAGGGGGTGAAAAAATCGCTTTCAAAGTTAGGGATGACAAAATCGTGAAAAATCATTTTTTTCAAATTAGAACCCCATTTTTTTATGGCAGATATTGAATCTACGTAAAAAAATAATGTGAGTGTATGCATCACACCCTTGCCCTAAAGTGGATATTTTCTGAGTTATTCACAAAAAACTGGTTTTCGTCTTGAATTTTCAGCTATTTCTTTTCCCTTCACGCCAAAAAGATGAAATTTTCAGGAACTGTTACTTAAACCATGTTTTAGATTTTACTACCCTAATATGCAAGAGAAAAAAGTTACAGGTTGTTCCTAAATAGATGGCGAATTTGGATTCGAATTTGTATCGGAAACCTCTTTATTTCAACTAATCGGCCATCGGTTTTCTCTCCAGTGATAAATAAATAATTCCTTATGAACCATATGCAAAAACTTACCATGTTTTACATTCTTTTTTTTTAATGATAGATATCATTAATTACATCTGCCAAATTCCTCTTTTTTCAGTAGCATTTTGTGTTTACTATTAATTTGGTGATAATTCGTATTAAGTTATAAAATCGATCATTATGCCTAATTTTACCAATGAAGATTATTTAAATCTCATTCTACTTCATGGAGAATGTAATAAAGTTGTAGATAGAACGATTCGACTGTTCATTGAGAGGTTTCCTGACCGACCCAGACCAACGAGAGATACCATTAACAGAACCATGACAAACTTCAGAAATGTCGGATCTTTCGTTAAGAAAACTATACACAGAGAAAAAAGTGTAGTAGAAGATGAGAACAACGAAATTACAGTTCTTGCATATTTTCGTGTGAATCCTCAAAATTCTCTCAAAGATGCCGAGATTGATCTGGGATTATCTCAATCGAGCGTTTGGAGAATATTAAAAAAACATAAAATGCACCCATATAAATTCAATAGGGTACAGCATTTGAAGGAAACTGATTTCGTCAGGAGAACAGAGTTTTGCGAAGAGAATGAAAACTTTTTGGACTGTATAATTTGGACAGATGAATCTAAATTCACAAAGAATGGTTCTTTCAATAGGCATAACAGTCATTATTGGGATGAAGAGAACAACCACCACTTCAGACAATGGAACTTTCGAGAGACCTGGAGTTTCAATGTTTTTTGCGCCATCAAAAATAATGCAATTCTCGATGTTCACATTTATGATGGGACTTTAACTGGTAAGATAGAACACTACACATGTTTGCATTATTTAAAGAATGTTCTCCCTTAGGAGATAGATATTCTGACATATTGACTCAAATAATTGAGCCGCTAGTACAGAACCATAATGACTTATGGTATCAACAAGATGGCGCGCCTCCACACAATTCACTCAATGTGTCAAATATCCTCTACAGGCTATTTGAAGATCGATGGTTGGCGAACAATGGTCCACATCTTTGCCCACCAGGTTCTCCCGATTTAACTCCTTTAGACTATTATGTTTGGGGTAGGATAAAAAATATTGTCTACTCAACTCCCCTGACTGATAAAGAGGACTGCATAGAACGAGTCAGAAATGCGTTCAGGTTTGTTAAGATTTTTAGATTCATAGTTTTGAAACTCAATTTGGTTTTTGAACACTTTTGCAGATCTCTTCCTCCCGATGAAATAAGAAGAGCAACGCAGGAAGCATTCCTGAGGCGTATAAATAAATGTCTAGAAATTAACGGTCAAAACTTTGAGCATCTCCTCTAGTTATAACTGCGAGAGTTTGCCATGGTTCTCCTAATAGTAACTTGAAGTCGGTTTCAAGAAGGGGTGAAAAATCTACAGCATGGTTCAAATAACAGTTCCTGAAAATTTCATCTTTTTGGCGTGAAGGGAAAAGAAATAGCTGAAAATTCAAGACGAAAAACAGTTTTTTGTGAATAACTCAGAAAATATCCATATTTATTTTTTAACGTAGATTCAATATCTGCCATAAAAAATGGGGTTCTAATTTGAAAAAATTGATTTTTCACGATTTTGTCATCCCTAACTTTGAAAGCAATTTTTTCACCCCCTGTATCATGAATCGCGATTTCGATTTTTAAAGTGGATACATCAATCTTACATCTTGAAAAATCCCAAAAATGAAAATTTTCCATCCAAAAACCTCGAAGTTATTCTTGTTTCAGTAGAGCTCTATTTTCGATTTTTTTTTCGAATTTTCCCGCTCAGAGAGAATTTTCCAACCAAAACTGAAAAATGTTACATCAAAATAACTTGAAAATTTCTAAGGAATCTATTTCTGCAATAAAAAAATGGTGTTCTAATTCGAAAAACGGAAGTTGACGTCATTTCCGAAGGTGCTCATGCCTTGAAAATATTTAAGATTTCATCAGCATCGTGAAATACTTATAAGTGCTGAATTTCATGAAAATACGTTCAGTAGTTTCCCGTATAAATATGGGTGAGGTTCCTCGTGAAAGACCCTGTATATGGCGGATCTGCATGTTTTTACCAAAATGTCTCGAAATTTAGTCCTCTAGTGATACGAGAAGAAGTAGTTAGATAGAAAGCTATTTCGCACGTTTCTCGATGGTTTTTTTGGGGAAAGAATCATCAGGGATGGATTTTCCAATTGTTGAAATCAATAAAGCACCTTTATGAGAAATATGTGTAATATACAAATTGAAAATCATTTTAACTTAATTAATACACCTATATAAACTATGAAAATCAGAAAGATGATTGGGATTTATACAATTCAGAATTTTTACATCAAAGAACATCCATAATAAATCATAATCCATAAATTTGTCCACCTTCTATGCATTATCAAAACCTTATCTCCTTTCTCTATAACGTTGGCGGTTGTCCCTTTCTCTGCCTCGATCTCTCTCCCTGGAGCGTTCGTTGGTCCTCCATAAGAATTCATCTACTGATCTGTCGTAAGACCTGCAAAAATTAGAGATGAACAAATACACATCAATTCTGAATACTTCTGCCCATCGTGCTGAACTAGATCCAAATATATTTTGGCTTATGCTCTGAGTGAAGTCGATTCCGAAATTTTTTTTATCATTCTCCTAGACCAAAACGATCTATTCAAGAATCCAATGAAAGCACATTTTTTCAAGCTGTCAAAAAAAATGACAACATCTGTCAAAAAATGGTAGCAGCTGTCATAAAATGGTAATGTCGGAAAAACTTTTCCACTATAATTATTGTATTTCAGCCCATATTATACTCGAAAGAAGACTTAAACTGGTATTTCAACTTTTTGGAAAACAATTAACAATTTTCGAAGTCCCATAACTCGGGATCTATTGAACCTAGAGAATTGCGATTGGGCTCAGATTATATCGAATTTTGTCTTATTTAAAAGTGATGATGATGTGCCTTTTCGGAAAATGCACCCTACAGTAGTTGAAAGCCCAAAATTCAAAGAAGTCCGTAACCTTTGGTAGTTTTGAGTTTCAAATTTCATATTACACCTTCTATTAGTTTATGGTGACTGGCATTGGGTGAAATTCTTATTGGACCTTGGCTAGAAAGTTTGGAATATTCTGATTTTGTAGTTGAACCTGGACGTGAAACCTTCATCAATATACACTGCGCAAAAAAATTAACGCACATTCTGAAAATCTCAATTTTAATGAAAGTTAACTCTACATTGACTTTATAACTTATTTTTTATGTTCTCTCGGGGAGGTTTTGAACGAAACAAGACACATTAAATGGAAGAAAAATTCAGGATTTCACCGAATCTTATGTGAAAGAAGAGAAATGAACAATTTTCAAAATACTGAAATGCTGATAAGTGATTTAATACTTGGTATTTCCACCCCTTGCGTTAATTACAGCTCGGCAACGACGGTTCATACTCAAAATGAGTGATCTTAAAATGTTATATCTAATCCTTCCCAGTTTTTTCCGAGTTGGATTCCTAAGTCATTAAGAGTAGCTGGATGATTTTCTGAACTTCTCAGCCTTCTATTGAGGTTGTCCCAAACCTGCTCAATCGGATTGAGATCTGGACTTCTTGCTGGCCATTCCATTCGAGAGACTTCAACCTCTCCAAGGTACTCCTGAACGATGCGCGCACGATGGGGTCTGGCATTATCGTCCATAAAAATGAAATTTTCACCAATGTATGGGGCAAATGGCACTACATGCTCTTCAAGAATGTTCCTTATATACTTATCAGCATCCATAGCTCCATTATCAACGACCACTAGGTCTGTGCGAGCAGTCAAAGATATTCCACCCCATACCATAATCGATCCTACCCCGAAACCAGTAGATTCAGGAAATTGCACTGAGCATATCTTTCATGTGGACGTCTGTATACAAGGGAACGTCGATCACAATGGTAGAGGCAGAATCTAGATTCATCTGTGAAGAGAACTCTTTCCCAATCGGCCTCTTCCCAATGGATATGCTCTCTCGCAAAATCCAAACGCGCCCTTCGATGGGCTGGGGTAAGAGCTGGGCCTCTTGCCGCGACACAAGGCCTTAAATCATATTCTCTGAGGCGATTTCTTATTGTCTGAGTGCTAATTTGCACCTCATGAGTTTGTTCAAGCTGATTTTGAAGGAGGCGAGCGGTTGCAAACCGTTGTCTCAACAAAGAAACTCTCAAGTAACGTTCTTGAATGGCAGTTGTTATCCGTGGTCTACCCTATCCTGGTCTTCGGACATTCATACCTGTCTCCCTGAATCACTGCAACATTCTGGACACACTTGTATGGGAAACACCAAACCTTTCTGCAATTCTTGTGTATGTCCACTCTTCTTCTCGCAACACTACCGCTTGGGCACATTCCTCTTGGGTCAAATTGCGTGTTTCGCGTTGCATAGGGATCGAGTGTAGAAAATCAAACGAAAGAAAAACTATTGATCACTAGAATTGATCGAGAACAACTGATTTTAGAATGGAGCCAATACATTCAAAATCTCATAATATCATCTTTTTTTATTCCTGCTGGGAGAAAACATCTGTATTGAAGAAAAACGTTCAAAGTGGATAACATATGCATGCATAATTCTGATAAAAAATAATTATCATTGAGAACACCTTCAGTTGTAGAATAAATTTGAGATTTCCATAATGTGCATTAATTTTTTTGCGCAGTGTATTAACAAAACGTTGCTCGAAAAGACAAAGAAATGCAGATTTCCATTCAGATAATCTGTAGTATGAATGATTTTATCGTCTGTGAATTCAATTAGAAAGGAAGATTTTTAGCGGCATGTAGACAATTTTTTGAAATTCCGGAAAAAGTAAGAGCACCGACCCGGAAAGTAGGAGACGCAGGTTCATTTCCTGCACAGTGTGTGACTTTTTCCGGAATTTCAAAAAATTGTCTGCATGCCGCTAAAAATCTTCCTTTCTAATAATCTGTAGTGTTGTTTTAAATGTACATTTTTGTGCCTTGAAGCCTTCTATCAAAGTTCCATCTGCTTCAAACCCAATCTGAAGTGTTTGTGGACCCTCAAGGAACAGACAAAGCCTGGATAAAAACTTTCAAGATTTTCCTTACCTTTCCTCAGAGTAGGAACTTCCCCCTCTGGAACTGATGCCATAGTCTGGTAATGGAAGTCCATCGTAATATCGAGGAGGTGGAGGCATTGGATCGTACGAAGAGCCTGAAAACAATCCCGGAGGTGGAGCATATGGCAATGGGGGTAACTGATGCTGCATAGTTCTCATGTAGTCAGCGACAAACGCCTCTGCAGCGGCAGCGGTGTACGTTCTAGGGGAATCCCTAAACAAATTGAATCTGTAACATAAACAAAGAACTCGTTAGTGAATACTGAAAAATAGTTTCAACAAACAATGTTTGTAGTACAAGAGTTACCAGAGAAAATCAAGAATGGTGTAAGTTCAGAAATCTATAAAAAAATTCACAAATTGTCTACCAAATACAATATGGATGATTCTCACCTATCTCTTGGTCTAGGTGATGAGGATCTCCTATATGACGAAGACGTTAACCCCCTACTAGATAAAGAATATTTTCTGCGAGATATTGCTCTATTTCCTCTGAATCCAAAAGATGGATTCCTTGCTGCTATTGGCATTCTTGTCTTAGGATGACGATATCCATCACGGCCTCCGTCATTCAATCTTTTGGCTGCTTCCTTAGCTAATCTAAAAGGAATTGCCAAACTTTGATGCATCTCTATTTTAAAACATTCAATATATTCCAGTCAAAAAAATAAGGTTATCATGAATTCATTATGGTGAAATACCTTAAAATGGGAGTTATATCAATTCCATCATCTTGGGGAAACAAACGACATAATTCCTCAGCTACCCTAGGCTCAATTTCTTGTCCATCTCTACCAATTTTCACTGGTTTTCCTTCGTTCCATGGATTGTACAAATGCATAGTACTGGAGAAGGGTAGTTCTTTACGACAGATCCAATCAACCTTAAAAACTCCCCCTAATGCTTTAGCTGATAAACCACGAGGAAGGACCCATGAAATTGGGGGTACGTCGTGTCTAGATTCTCCATTCAACCTAGCAAATCCTGCGAATTTTCCACTTTCCTTCTCTGAAAATACCAGAAGTACGTTCCTGGATTCTCTGAAGGCTTTGTTCAAGTTAGATTCATTTTGTGGAAGAGTAGACCAGACTCCTTTAGCTTTAGATAATGTTATATTTTCAGCGTTATTCGATTTTATCACAAAAAATCGAGCTCCTCTAAATAAATAGTTTAATTTTGTCAGAAAATCGTAGGACTTTGTTCTGGTATCTTTAGCACGAATCCTTTTACTGGGAGGTGATGGACTCTTATCCCTAGATCTTTCTCTTTTGTGCTTAGATCTTCGCCCCCTAGAGGAACCACTGCTCACTGAACTGATGCTTGGTGCACTTGAACTGTCGGAACTTGAAGAAGAAACATCACTTTCATAATTCACTTCGTCAACAAGTTTCAAATCATCTCCCATCAAATCCAAGTTGAGATTTTCATTATCTACACTTCCATTTTTATTTTTCGAGTCCATCATGAAGGATTGGATTGAGGACAGAATGAAAATTTGGACTCAATTTTTCAAAAGCATTATACTTTGAGGTTCTCGTTTTCTCTGAGAAAGAATATACGAAGATTTATTTTTTTACAAATTCCTTTATAAACTTGATAACCAAACCCTACAAGCAAACCAAAACAGTATTGCATAGAATATAATTTACAGAATCCACAGACTCTATTTGACAGATTGTCAAAGCGACCATATATTCTATGGTCTACTTCTACCATGAAACGGGCCCGTATCAAAAAACTTCTTGAAAATGTAGGGCCGGTTTCAGAATTTTCTTTATATGGGTTGGAAAGATTATAGTCAAATATTATATTTGTTGATGGATTAGGTCTGGGAACACATAAAAAACACACTGTAACAATAAATATATCTATTCAAAAAATTCTCTTCTCTCCATTAAAGGTGAAGATTTCATTCTTATGAAATAATTTTCATTACCTAGAGGACTATATAAACTTTCACCTTCTTTTCCTAATACATTTCTCAAACACATATTTCTGAGTAATAACTTTGTGAAATATTCCTTTCCCCCAGCTGCAAATTCTGGAGATTTTTCTTTTAATTCTTTGTCAGTTTTTTGTTCATAATATACCTGACTATAGTCTTTAACGAAAAAGTAATTGCCTAATGTGAAACAAGTAACTAAAGAATACATAATCAATCGTACTCCGAGAGGTTTAGCAAATAAGTTATAACTTGTATTGATGGCATTTGAAAGGGCATATGTCGCAAAAGCCGAAGTTGTTCCTATAAATGTATCAATTAAGAGTTTTGGTGATTCCCTCATCTTTATTTCTCTTGCAATGGCAAAATTTTGTGCATTTTCTGACAAAATTAGTGAACTCCTCAGTTTTTTTCCAGCTTCTGTTTCCCAAGAGGCCAATGACTCACCATTCAACTGTAAAAAGTATTGTTAAGGAACATTTTCTTTATAAAAAAAGATTATATGAATACTTGACATATGCCTACAATTTTCTGTTCGTCTGATTTTAAATTATAAATTTACACCATATCTTGTAATTTATGTGCACTCACAGTGATTCTTGATGTATCAACGTCTGTTTCTTTTACATATGCAAAATTGGCAGGTATTCCTATACGAATTCCCCATTTACTAAAAGAAGCTCCAATACCTCCAACATGGAAACCAACAATGTTGAAAGGTCTATACAATGGTTTTTCTTCAGGTTTCACCTGAAGTGCAACGAATTTATTATACATTACAGATATTCAAAATTCAAGACATACTTCCAATAAATCCAGAACCTTATTGAATTTTTTTATTGTTTCATCGGTAAGAGGTACAGCAAAACCTTTCCTACGAATTGTAACATAAGTTTCCGAATTTTATTCATTATTTTTATGTAAGTACCTATAATGATGAAGAAAATCCACATAGTAATCAATGAAAAAGGTGTGAGGTGCAATATGAGCAAATGTAACACTTCCAACTAATCCCACTGCTGCGAAAGAAGCTGCTCTTCGTCCATTTTTTGTGGTACACCACCTTAAAAATTTTTCAGCCATTTTTCATTAGTTTAAGCAATATGAATTATTGCTTATTATTTCATTCGTCCTAAAACCAAAATAAGTCGGATTTTGTCTCTTCAGATTATAGGTTATTTTTTATCTCATTTTAGACAATTTTCACTGTCAATCTATGGTTCAAAATAGAAAAAAATTCGATGAACTAGCACATAGAAGCACTCGAAAATCTCAATTTATGCTAGTTAACAATTTCTAGGCATCAAAATATATCTTTATTATTCCATTCGATTAAATGAATTTGATACATTTTTACAAGGACTTGAAAAAACATTCATGGGTTCATACGAAAAAAAACTTGCATGTCCGTCAGTGTCACAAAAGTGTCAGCTTATCTATCTGTCGTTCATGTGACCGTAGATTATCGTATTTTCATTAGACAGAGTTTCATAACAAATAAAGCTAGTGTTAATAGGATAAAAATGAATATATTTTGATTTATTATAACCGACAAAGCATAGCTAATTTTTTTTCCGAAATAATACGATGTGAAGATTTCCCTTGCAAATTATACTAAAATGATGAAAATGATGGATATAAAGTGTGTTTTTCTATTAATACTGATGTGTGGATTCGTCTGCTCGAGCGACGAGAATTTAATTATAAAAAATGGAGACAATGTGACTAATAACACAGTTTCTTCTGTTAGCACAACAACAGCAACTACAACGAATGTTACCCAGAGTTTTAAACCTAATCAAGAAGTTTCAACTTCCTCAAAGCCAGTATCTGATGTAACACCCAATAATAATGTTAATGTATCAGTTTCCACAAGTACTACCAAGAAAATGGAACCTACAGTTTCGTCCACTACAGCTAGTACACCTGTTGTGAATAATCAAACGAATATAAGCTCTACAACAGCATCAGCTGATCCTGTGTTGCCTGATAAGGGTTCTGCAGAAGATGAACATAATAGTTCCATGGCAATATTCTTTGTGCTCTGTGTATTAGCACTGGGTATTCTGCTTATACATTTTATGTTACAAACTAATTTCCAATATGTGCCAGAAAGTATTGTCATTGTATTCTTAGGAGCACTCATTGGGTTAGCTATGAGTGCATTATCAAACCGAAATATCAGTAACTGGAGAAAAGAAGAAGCATTTTCCCCTACAGCATTCTTCCTCATTCTTCTACCACCAATTATATTCGAATCTGGATATAATTTGCACAAGGGAAACTTCTTTCAGAACATTGGATCCATATTAGTATTTGCTATATTTGGAACAACCATCTCTGCTTTCATAATTGGATGTGGCATATACTTCCTTGGATTAGCAGACGTAGTTTACAAATTAGGCTTTGTGGAATCATTCGCCTTCGGATCATTGATATCAGCGGTGGATCCAGTTGCAACAGTGGCTATTTTCCATGCTTTGAATGTGGATCCTGTACTCAACATGTTAGTGTTCGGTGAAAGTATCTTAAACGATGCAATTGCTATCGTTTTAACGACTGCTGCCCTCGAATCAAATAACCCCATGATGTCAGCAGGGGAAGCTTTAGTTATGGGAATTCAGTCGTTTTGTCTGATGTTCTTCGCTTCCGCTGGTATAGGTGTGGTGTGCGCTTTAGTCAGTGCTCTACTTTTGAAACATGTAGATCTTAGAAAGAATCCGTCCTTGGAGTTTGCTATGATGTTGGTGTTCACATATGCTCCGTATGTGCTGGCAGAAGGTAAGAACCAAAAAAATTTTATTTACTCCATTACACTTGCTATTTGTGTTAGGTGTAAAGGCTTTTTCTATGGCAAATGGCGTTCCGTCAAATGTTCTAAAATTTTGGTATAATGTAGTACTCGACCTACTGATCAAAAGTGTCCATGGCCCCAACTCCATCCTATGACTAGTTTTTGAGATACAGGGCGTTGTAGTTGAGAATTACCCGTTTTTACTACGCCCGTATCTCGGAACAGAATCGAATGAACTTCAATTTTTCTCAAGAAACATTTCATGACATCCCCAGGGAGCAACCATATAGAGGATTATGACCGAAAATCGTTACGAATACAGGGTTATCCATAATTGAATTCATGCCCGATTTTGAAAGTATAAAATATGTCAGTTTCAGAGCGAGAACGTTCGCAAAATGAACTATCACACTAGATATATTATTGTCACATCGAAAACGTCTGAAATACCCAGAATTTATACTGGGTGATCCATTATTATAGAAACTATTCTCAAGGAGAGTTAAATGGACACCCTGTATTTGTGGGTTGATTCAAGGTGTTTGTTTAATTTTTTTAGAACATATCATCATGGACTTCAAAGAATACAGGGTGATTCAGTCATGAAATGAACTTTGAACCTCACGAAAATACCCAAAAACCACCTTTTTTTTCATCACCCTGTATTTCAAGATTAACTCCGATGAGGTGGGAATTTTCTTTCACCATTGTACTTGATATAAAAACATCAATACTGCCGAGAGTTTTTATCCACTTCCTATGAGCAGATTTTTTTTTTATGTAATATGAAAATTATTTATTTGTGTTATTCTATTCTTATTCCAGCATAACAAAAAATCTGGTCATAGGAAGTGGATAAAAAATCTCAGCCGTATTGATGTTTTCATATCAAGTACAGTGGTGAAAGAAAGCTCCCACCTCATCAGAGTTAATCTTGAAATACAGGGTGATGAAAAAAAAGGTGGTTTTTGGGTATTTTCGTGAGATTCAAAGTTCATTTCATGATTGAATCACCCTGTATTCTTTGGAGTCCATGATGATATGTTCTAAAAAAATTAAACAAACACCTTGAATGAACCCATAAATACAGGGTGTCCATTTAACCCTCCTTGAGAATAGTTTCTATAATAATGGATCACCTAGTATAAATTCTGGGTATTTCAGATTTTTTCGATGTAACAACAACATATCTAGTGTGATAGTTCATTTTGTGAACGGTCTTGCTCTGAAACTGACATATTTTATACTTTCAAAATCGGGCATGCATTCAATTATGGATGACCCTGTATTCGTAACGATTTTCGGTCATATTCCTCTATATGGTTGCTCCCTGGGGATGTGTTGAAATGTTTCTCAAGAAAAATTAAAGTTCATTCGATTCTGTTTCGAGATACGGGCGTAGTAAAAGTGGGTAATTCTCAACTTCAACGCCCTGTATCTCAAAAACTAGTCATAGGATTGAGTTGGGGCCATGGACAGTTTTGATCAGTAGGTCGAGTACTACATTATACCAAAATTTGAGAAAATTTGACGGAACGCCATTTGCCATAGAAAAAGTGCGGGGTCCTTTAGGCCCTGATACCAGAAATGTAAAAATGATTGTTAAGGGGTCAGCAATAAATAAATAAAAAAAAAATAAAAAAATTGCTGTGTATGGATAGTTGGGAGGAGCTTACAGTTTGAAAAAAAAGTGCTACAGAAAGATTGAAAAAAAAATATTAAAATTTTATTCAACAAGAAAGAAACATTTCAATTTCTAAGAATTTCACAATGTTTCATAGATATTTCTGAAGACACCAATTACTTGTTAGTCTTATGAAACAGCTGGGAAAGGTATTTAAAAAAATATTGAGAATTTACTGTCATTAGGTAATTTTCAATTCTGCTTGAAATTCATTGGGCTTGCATTCTTTTTCATTTATTTTAATGTTTTTTTTATATCAATAATGGTATTTTTCGTGCGATATTATTTGGGCTTTTCTCATTCAAAATGATTCATTTTGTGACAAGAGACTGTAATGCCAATGAACAACTTCACTACCCTGTGTCAATGAATTGTCGATTTCATAATCTCAAACATGAAGACAGTTTAAGTGACATCTGGAGGGATTTTGAGAGATCTGGATAACCCATAGGATTGAATAACTTCATATCCCTATTAATTCGTCAGATAAAACATACCCCAGTTATTATTTTGAAAATTCAGCTTCCAAATATTGAACAGTCCATGGAAATACTTGCTATAGTTTTTTCTTGAAGCTTCTCCGAACTATTCATACCAAAAAGTGGTTTTCCTTGCAACAATATTATATTACTAAAAAAAATAGTCATCTGAATGATGAGAGGAGCCTGATTTATTTCTTATTCAAATATCCATTTCTTTCAGGTATTCATCTTTCTGGCATAATGGCTATTTTATTCTGCGGGATAGTGATGTCACATTACACCCATTTCAACCTGTCTACCGTCACTCAGATAACGATGCAGCAGACTCTCAGAACCTTGTCATTCATCGCAGAAACCTGTGTTTTTGCCTACTTGGGACTGGCATTGTTCAGTTTCAAACACAGAGCGGAACCTGCTCTCGTTGTTTGGAGCCTGGTCTTGTGCCTCCTGGGCAGAGCTTGTAACATATTCCCGTTAGCTTACTTGGTGAATAAGTTCCGGGAACATCAGATAACTAAGAAAATGATGTTCATCATGTGGTTCAGCGGTTTGAGAGGAGCGATCTCCTATGCCTTGTCGCTTCATCTCAATTTCAGCGATGAAACTAGACATGTCATCATAACGACTACTCTGATAATCGTTCTGGTAACCACTCTTGTATTCGGAGGTGCTACTATGCCCCTCTTGAAATTCATGCAAGCCACCAAGAATCCTTCGAGGCGTCTCAGGAAAAAGAAGAAGGATAGGGAGGTGATTCTTAGTAAGACGAGGGAATGGGGGAAAACCATCGACTCTGAGCATCTTTCTGAGACGACCGAAGGGGAGGCTGAGGTGTCTTTCGTTTCGGACAGAATAAAAGGTTTCGTGAAGTATGACATCAAGTACTTCATCCCGTTCTTCACAAGGAGGTTTACGCAACAGGTGAGTAGTTTTGAGAATTTCGTATTCGCATTGTCAAGTGCATAACACCAGGCAATAAAAAAATGACCCAAAAATAAATATTTACACTGACTGGAGGTATTGTCTACAACAATTGATTTGAGGTTGAAATAATACAATGTAATTATAACATTCATCCCAGATTACTGTATCATTTGTTTTAGTTTTACCACAGTCATTAAATTTAATCCTGTTGCTTTGTTATAAATACACTGCGCAAAAAAATTAACGCACATTATGGAAATCTCAAATTTATTCTACAACTGAAGGTGTTCTCAATGATAATTATTTTTATCAGAATTATGCATGCATATGTTATCCACTTTCAACGTTTTTCTTCAATACAGATGTTTTCTCCCAGCAGGAATAAAAAAAGATGATATTATCAGATTTTGAATGTATTGGCTCCATTCTAAAATCCGTTGTTCTCGATCAATTCTAGTGATCAATAGTTTTTCTTTCGTTTGATTTTCTACACTCGATCGCAATGCAAAGCGAAACACGCAATTTGACCCAAGAGGAATGTGCCCAAGCGGTAGTTTTGCGAGAAGAAGAGTGGACATACAAAAGAATTGCAGAATGGTTTGGAGTTTCTCATGCAAGTGTGTCCAGAATGTTGCAGCGATTCAGGGAGACAGGTATGAATGTCCGAAGACCAGGACAGGGTAGACCACGGGTAACAACTGCCATTCAAGAACGTTACTTAAGAGTTTCTTCGTTGAGACAACGGTTTGCAACCGCTCGCCTCCTTCAAAATCAGCTTGAGCAAACTCATTAGGTGCAAATTAGCACTCAGACAATAAGAAATCGCCTCAGAGAATATGATTTATGGCCTCGTGTCGCGGCAAGAGGCCCAGCTCTTACCCCAGCCCATCGAAGGGCGCGTTTGGATTTTGCGAGAGCATATCCATTGGGAAGAGGCCGATTGGGAAAGAGTTCTCTTCACAGATGAGTCTAGATTCTGCCTCTACCATTGTGATCGACGTTCCCTTGTATACAGACGTCCACATGAAAGATATGCTCAGTGCAATTTCCTGAATACTACTGGTTTCAGGGGAGGATCGATTATGGTATGGGGTGGAATATCTTTGACTGCTCGCACAGACCTAGTGGCCGTTGATAATGGAGCTATGAATGCTGATAAGTATATAAGGAACATTCTTGAAGAGCATGTAGGGCCATTTGCCCCATACATTGGTGAACATTTCATTTTTATGGACGATAATGCCAGACCCCATCGTGCGCGCATCGTTCAGGAGTACCTTGAAGAGGTTGAAGTCTCTCGAATGAAATGGCCAGCAAGAAGTCCAGATCTCAATCCGATTGAGCAATAGAAGGCTGAGAAGTTCAGAAAATCATCCAGCTACTCTTAATGACTTAGGAATCCAACTCGGAGAAATCTGGGAAGGATCAGAACATTTTAAGATCACTCATTTTGAGTATGAACCGTCGCGTCGTTGCCGAGCAGTAATTAACGCAAGGGGTGGAAATACCAAGTATTAAATCACTTATCAGCATTTCAGTATTTTGAAAATTGTTCATTTCTCTCCTTTAACATAAGATGCGGTGAAATCCTGAATTTTTCTTCCATTTAATGTGTCTTGTTTCGTTCAAAACCTTCCCGAGAGAACATAAAAAAATAAGTTATAAAGTCAATGTAGAGTTAACTTTCATTAAAATTGAGATTTTCAGAATGTGCGTTAATTTTTTTGCGCAGTGTACATAGAAGTCGTACTAATTACGTATTTATCGAAATATTTATTTACTTTGGAAAAATAATGAAATCGAGAAAATATTATGTGAATCAATAATTCCAAGGACCTGGCAAATGTAGAAAGAAACTAATTTCTCTGTTAATACTGGAAATATTTCAAGTATATAAAAATGTTTGGAAGATTCAGTTATGCTATTTTCTTGTACGGAAATCAAGAATCGAGTGTTGAAATTTTACTGAACAATAATGGACAGAATAGTCCGTTACTTTGTGATAGTTCATTCGAAAAAAACAGTACTCGAATAACAAACACTTTAATAATAATACAACGAAGAGCTACTCCAATTTCTTCTTTAATAATTATGTTTTTATTTTGAAAAACAAAACATTTTTTAACAAGACTGGAGATGTTTTTTGGTGTGGTATATAGATACTTTCTACCATTTTCATTTACTCTAATAGGTATTATGAATCTAGAGATTCAATGGAAATAATAATAATGACTCATCAAAAATTACATTTCCTTCCTTGACTGCCCAAAGTTTTTCTCTGAACGGTTTTGCAAATATCCAGTTTTAACTGGCATCACTGCATTGTCCTAGTATCAAATCAAATACTTTCAATCAATATCCTTTATGCAGGTCACGCTGATATAAGTGAATTACTTTTATGACATGTTATTTTATTGATGCCAATTATTTTTATCAAGGACTTGGTCCACGAAATCAGGTATAACAACTACGAACTCCTATTTCGGTAGCGATAAATATACGTTACGTATTCAATGTGGAATTCTCAGATTTAAAATTGATGATGGGAATACCTAATAAAAAGTTTATGATGTTGATAAAACGGGACTCCTCTGTAAACTATTATTAACCTAGACATCTGCCAGATTCGTGATTTCATCCGAATTTTTTCAATGACGCAAAATTTGATAGCTTCCCTACATTTATGTACTCAGAATTTCAATTTAATTTATCAAACTTTAGCCTTTATATTCATGCCAGTTGTAATATTCTTGGTAGTCAAACCAAAAACTTTTTCTTCGTCATATTTACGCTAGCGAGCATAAGGACTGTCCGACTGAACTAGAATAAATTCGCTATCACAAAAACGCCTATATCTCTTGAACCAATTGAGAAAAAATCAAAATTTGATCATAGTTAGCTTTGTTATGAACGTCAGAAACATGTGGAACATTTATATACTTCATAGATAGATGCATCTTCATAGATATTCCGAATTCTCTGTCGCAAAATGTCAAGCGAAGTGAAAACACGAGAATTTATAGTGAAACTTTTTCAAAATAATCAAAATTGGAGCTTCAAAAGAATCGCAAAAGAGGCTCGCGTTCATCCGGAAACGGTATCAAAAGTTGTGAAGCGCTTCAACGAGGATCTTGCAATTAACTGCAAGGAAGGAACCGGGAGGAAAAAGGGGTTTCATAGCCCAAAAAAAGTGAAGAAAGCCATCAGCCTTTTTCAGAAGAATCCTTTCCTTTCAGGACGGAAAGTGGCCCAAATAGTGGGTTGTTCGCAGTCAACCGTTCAGAAAATCAAGTTGAGTTGTGGTCTTATAAAATACAAAGTGCAGAAAGGGCCAGACAGGAACGCTGTGAAGAATCAAGAAGCGAAATCAGGAGCAAAGAAATTAAAAAAAATTTCTTGAAAAATTTTTTCTGTTGCGTGATGGACAACGAAACCTATGTCTTGGCTGATTTCTCGCAACTTCCTGGTCAGGAATTTTATACTGTAGATTCTCGTGGAAATGTTGACGAACAATTTCGCGCGAAGAAGCAAGCAAAGTTTCCTGAAAATTCCTGGTTTGGCAAGCAATTTGCACTTGTGGGAAAAGGAGCAAATTTTCGTTGGCCAAGGCTCTGTTGACTCGAAGATATACATCGAGGAATGCTCGAAGAAGCGACTTTTACCATTTTTACGTGAGCACGATGTGTCAACAATCTTTTGGCCAGATTTAGCTTCATGCCACTACAGCAAGGCCACCAAGGAATGGTACGAAGCTAATGAGGTGGTAATTGGGCCCTGGTAAAAAGAGAATTGAAGGAGACTAAGAAATCAACGAAAACATTAGCGGAATTCAAGCAAAAGTGGAAGACAGCATCCCAGAAAGTGACTGAGAACACTATAAGAAGCATGATGAGAAGAATTCCAGAAAAAATCCATGAATTTTGTTAAAAATAGTTTTGGTTTTTTTATTGTAAAAACAGTTTTCATTAGAATTAGAAGATGATTCGAAAATGAGTTTGATTTTCGAAATCGGTCCAGTGGTTCAAAAGATATAAGCGTTTTTGTGATAGCGAATTTATTCTCGTTCAGTCCTTAAGTTCGAAATTTTAACATAAAAATATGCTTCTGACACATAAACTCAGTTATAATTCAACAATATCGTTTTGGATTCATAATACTGTAGAAAGTCTGTTCAAAATAATCAATTTGGGTTAGTGTATTCTAAATTTTCATGTTTTTAGTTCACTGTTTGACTTTATCTACGAGTTGAAGAAATTATGTACTTAATTATTGTACTTTTACCGCTACTTGCACCTATAATTGTAAAAACACGTTTGTTATCAGCATTTCCCTCATATAAATGTTCGAGTATCAACTAAAAGAATTATCTTTCGTTTGAAATTCGATTTTCCATGGGGGAAAATTTATGTCAAGGTTATCGCGTTCGTTCTGATAGATTATAAGGTGCGGAGCTGAGGAATAAAAGATGAAGAGTTTCAATTTTTCACCTGAATACACAGGGTGGGTCAACTGCGCTCTATAGATCGATCACCCTTGAAAATCTTAGGCTACACAGCGCATATGCTAAAATCACTTTTCACTCTATATTTTGAATATGCCTGAAATTCTGATTTCGAAATACCCTACTTGTTGGGTCATATACAGGGTGATTTTTTTAAGTGTTTCATTAAACGTTTTCGAGGAAGGAAGTGCGATACGAATTCAAAATTTTGTATTTTTGTTTTAGAGTACATGAACTCAATTTCTAAAATATTTTCTCTATTTCAGTATCGTAATGTGTTCATTACAGTACTAAAAACAGTGCTGTAGTGAATTCATTACAGCATCGTTTTCAGTAACATTTTTCGTTTTGTGGTTGTCAGCAATGACTTCCGATCCTTTTAAATTTCAGCAGACGTCAATTTTCGTATTTCCTAACATTCGCACCAACTGCCAAGATACAATATGAAAGTCACTAGGACCTATAATTTGAATTTTTTCGTTGAATTTCACAAAATTGGGTGAAATAGAGAAAATATCGTCTAATACTCGTTGCAGAATGCAATTCCAATACTCATGCGTTCGAAAACTCGCTCCTTCGTCGCTCGTTTTCGAATTTCGCATTCGTATTGGAATAGGAGCCCATTCTGCAACTAGTTTTAGAATATACTATTCAAGCCGAATCTACTTCCGGTTCTACCGGAAACGATGTGAACTTCGTTATTTCAAATGCAACACCCTGAATATTTATACATATTTGAATTCTTCCTTCAATTCTGCAATGATTTGATGTATGATATGCGAACCACATCAAGCGATTGTTGAGTTATATCGTGATTCTCAGTTTTTTTGACAGAAAGATTATCACAAATTAGTGTTCATATCTTCAAAATCCCTCATTGTAAGAATTTTTTTGCAACAGTGGATCAAAAGAAAGTACGCTGATACTGCTTATTGTATGAATTATGAGGAAATACTATACAGGGTGTCTGAAATGGAGCTTCAAAGCGATCCTCAACTAAACTATAAAATCTCATTATTTTCAAATGGGAACCATATAATTTTGTAATTCCGATCGATTGCTCGTAAAAAACTGGCTAGAGTGTGCCAAACATTTCATGTCTTTAAAATCAGTATTTTTGCTGTTATCGAATAAAATTCGAATTTCACGACTAAATCCAGGTTTCGCTCAGTCAAATTCATTGGTATGCATGTCTTTTTCATGTTAGGAATTGTTATTCTTACTTATTTTCATTAATCGAGCACTATTTGGTCATCGTTCATTATCTGTTTTTTTTTATTTGTCACATTCGCCTCAAATAGAGAACAGACTTTTGATGAATAATTCTAGTGTACCTAATTATTATTGCAGGTTCTGCATAGTGCTCGATTCATAAAAATAAGTAGGAATGACAATTCCTAACATAGTCTACTTTGAAAAAGACATGCATACCAATGAATTTGACAAAGCGAAACCTGGATTTAGTCGTCAAATTCGAATTTTATTCGATAACAGCAAAACTACATGAAATGTTTGGCACACTCTAGCTAGTTTTTGACGAGCAATCGATCGGAATTACAAAATTATATGGTTCCCATTTGAAAATAATGAGATTTTATAGTTTTGTTGAGGCTCACTTTGCAGCTCCTTTTCAGACACCCTGTATAGTATTTCCTCATAATTCATACAATATGCAGTATCAGCGTACTTTTTTTTGATCCACTGTTGCAAAAAAAATTCTTACAATGAGGGATTTTGAAGATATGAACACTAATTTCTGACAATATTTCTGTCAAAAAAATTGAGAATCACGCTATAACTCAACAATCGCTTGATGTGGTTCTCATATCATATATCAAATCATTGCAAAATTGAACGAAGAATTCAAACATGTATAAATATACAGGGTGTTGCATTTGAAATAACAAAGTTCACATCGTTTCCGGTAGAACCGGAAGTAGATTCGACTTGAAAATATTTTAGAAATTGAGTTCATGTACTCCAAAACAAAAATACAAAATTTTGAATTTGTATCGCATTTCCTTCCTCGAATACGTCTAATGAAACACCCTGTATACCCCATTCACTTTTATAATGTATCCCGGTTGGCCATGATTCAGGTTTATCAAATTTTTTTTTTACTTAAAACTGACGCATGTTGGTACTCGACCTCTATGTAGAAAGGACAACGTTGCTTATTCATCTGACAGGAAAATGACTATAACCTAACATTTCCAAAATATACACTGTGAAATGTGTCAGAATGTCATGGCCAACCGGGATACTTCATTAAAGCATAAAAGCGAATGTATTGAAAACCTTCTGCAGTTTTACGGAAAACTCAACAGGTGGTCGGAAAGACGCTGCAATTTTTCGACAAACCAAAAAGCCAAACAGTCATATAAAATTGTACACTGAGGTTTTGAAATCCTGTAGACTATCAATATGTGTATGCGTTTTTTCCAGGAACTGAAAGATTGTAAGAGCCAAATGACTGATCTCACCAACCAATGGTATCAAGCCATTCGAATCTCGCCAGACCAATCGGATGAAGAACAGGCAAACACTCCTAGATCCAGTATTTCAAGCATTATACGCTAATTGATATGTATTTTATCCTTAAACTTTTTACATTATATTTTTGAAGATATATAATAGAAATCAAATTGTTTATCGTTGAAAGAATTTGACAAAGCACAAAATTTTCACCTAAAAGAGTACACTTAAATGAGTTAAGTTTAGTTTTGGACTGGATGATTGGCTCTTGATACCAAAAACTGTCATATTTTACGTAATTTTAAGAAGATGATTGATTATAACACGTAAAGAGTTGGGAATTGTTGAAATTTACAGTTATTTAAATTTTTGACAAATCATTTTTTCAGGGGGTTTCTTTACATGTTACTCCTGATTAAAGTATATCTAATATATCATTCAATCTAATAGAAGTTGCCGTACTGTCGTCTTTGAAAATTGAACTGACATAAATGCAATAAACCATATTGAAATAGGTTTTCTGCTACGTGCCAAAGTAGAGTTCAAATGAGCAGTTTGCTCAACATAATTTATTTCCATTTAAAGACAGATAATCTACTTGCTCTTATTTTGGGAATACTTTAATCATTGGTAGTAAGTTTGGGATTGATGTTCTAAATTAAAGTGATTCGTGGTTGAAATATGCATAAATGAAGCAAAATGGCTTATATTTTGTTCATTATATTACAGCTTCATTCAGTTCTTCGAATATTTGAAACCATTGCGTATTTTCACTGTAATTGGTCACCTTCAAATTAATTTTTTCAATGGAATACAATTATTCAGTTGTCTTCATTCCATGAAAATGTTTCTAGTTTATAGGATATTTGTTAACTATATTATTCTTTTCGAGTAAACCTCCAAAAGAATTGGGTAAAATAGTTTCCATTGTAAATAAAGTTGTTTGTTTTATCTGAAATTAAGTGGTACTTAGTGTAAATAAATAATCAATTTGCTTTAGTGCTTGTGATGGAATATTTTATTTGTGTGATAACACTGTGATTTAGTTTCAGTTATGTTGAATTCCTAGGTGTAAATCTGTTATATAAGAATAAACTATAATTCGAACACATACACTTGTTCATTTATTTACCCAGAAAGTATTAACCAACGTCGATCCCTTATTATTCTCCCTCTACATAGTGAGCATATCAACTCTTTCTCCGGCCACTATGATTTGATAAAAAACCCGGATAATTTGAAAACATTTCGCTTTACTGATTAGAATGATTAGATGTTCAAAAATTCCCGCCAAAACTATTCCTAACCTAAATGTTATGTCAAAATGGTCGCGATTCAGGCAGCGCCCTCTACTACACGTGTATACGGGAGTGGGTAAGATTTGTAAACATTAGTTCTGCCATAAGGTAATTTGCGGGGAAAAAATAAAATGGAAAGTGAAAAGAGTGCTTTTCTGAGCATAAGCGAATATTTCCGATATTTGGAGGCAACTCCAAATAGTAGGAAGGTTCTTTGGGTCTGAAGGAATGAGTAGCGTTGAGATTATAAAAGAATTCAGATAGCAGAAGGAAGGTGTACTAAGTACTTAGGTATTTTGTATTGCATAAGGTTTTACTCTTTGGGTATCAAGAAATATAGGTATGTAATATTAATATTTCACCAAATATTTATGAATAAAGTTCATGTTCTATTCTATAAAAACTTTTATTAACATATCCTGATAACTTGATAACATTGGATTAAAAAAAACAATGGGACATATTATAGTTAATACAATGAATTTATACATGGAAATTGAAAACTAATCATTACACTCGGCAATATAAATTAATGATATATAGTTATGGTAAAAAGGGGTTACAGTCCACTACGACATTAAGGTCTATTGTGCTACTTATCATAACAGTATATTAAAGTATAAGTGGATATTAAGGTCTTTACTCTTTAGAGACGGAAATAGAGAACGTGTTTTAAAGACCAGTTATCCACGAATACTTTACACAATTTTTTTATTGGTAGAATTTGAAATCATTTAAATACTGTAAGGAATGCAATTGACAGCTAGATCAATAATTAAAAATCGACGTTGAGATGAGATGTCATATGTTTGTGATGATAGTAACCATGACACAACTAAAACACGTTCTGGTAATGAGCAAAATAAGGTACCTACCTAAAAAATTACAGTTATTCCTAGTTTACAAGTGTTGTACTTGGGAAAATAATGAAATGAGACTGGACCTCTGTTGGCTTTACTATTGCATCCATAAACGCAATAAAACGCATGTGATTTCGACATTTCAGGGCAGTAATCACTTATCACAATGTTCAAACGTATATAAAACAGAATCTCGAACACAATTTTTCTAACTCACTTCACTAAAATAGAAAAATTAACCGGTAATTAATGTAGAAATCGAAGTTTTCCATATACTAACCTACAAACCTACCCACTCCCGTTAATGCTGTTTCTGCCGCAAGGTGGCTTGGGACTCTTGGGAGATGAACTTGAATCGTGATAGATGCATAGAATTCAATGCATCTATGTTCTGTGGTTCTAAGAGAAGCCGAAAGCGAAGTGAGGTTAAAGGGTTGGAAAGAAAAACACTTCAGTATTTGGGAAATTTGTTATTTTGTATTTGAATAGTTATTGTGAATTTGAAACCGACGAAATGGCGATTGATCGTACACCCTGTGTATTGAATGAAGAAGCAAGGACTGCAGTGAAGAAGGCCAAATTGTTGGTAGTCGGCGCTGGAGGTATCGGCTGTGAAATTTTGAAAAATTTAGCATTATCTGGTTTCACCGATATCGAAATAGTAGGCATACCCATTATTATTCACTATCTGAGTTAATTAAAATTGACTGATTTCAGATCGATTTGGATACTATAGATGTTTCCAATTTGAACAGACAGTTTTTGTTCCGAAAGGAACATGTAGGCAAATCCAAAGCAGTTGTCGCAAGGGAGACAATTCTTGGATACAATCCAGACATAAATGTTAAAGCATATCATGACAGTATTACAAGGTAAACATGACTCATTTTGTTCCCACAAGCTTTCATACTTATCGAATAATTTTGTTTTAGTCAGGAGTATGGAGTAAATTTCATCAAGCAATTCAATGTCGTTTTGAACGCTTTAGATAACAGAGCAGCAAGGAACCATGTCAATAGAATGTGTTTGGCTGCAGACGTTCCCTTGATCGAATCTGGGACATCAGGTTATTCCGGTCAAGTTGAACTTATCAAGAAGAATGTTACTCAGTGTTATGAGTGCCAACCTAAACCTGCCCAGAAGACTTTTCCAGGTTGCACCATTCGTAACACTCCTTCAGAACCAGTGCATTGCATTGTTTGGGCCAAGCATTTATTCAAGTGAGTTTTTGGCTCTACTGAAATTGCTATATTCGTTTGAAACAATCTTTATGATTGTTTTTTCGGTGAAATTCTATTTTCCCATGTCCTTCCAGCCAACTATTTGGAGAAGAAGATCCAGATCAGGATGTCTCTCCCGATTCAGAAGATCCAGAGGCGAAAACTGAAGAAGGTCACAGTATGACAGAATCAGGAAATGTTAAGAGAATTTCCACAAGACACTGGGCCCAGGAGATCGATTACGATCCTTCTAAACTTTTCAATAAGTTTTTCTTTGATGACATCCAATATCTTCTGAGAATGGGTAAATACTTTCTCTGAAATATACGGAATTACACTGCGCAAAAAATCAACTCGCATTATGGAAATCTCAAATTTATTCTACAACTGAAGGTGTTCTCAATGATAATTATTTTTATCAGAATTATGCATGCATATGTTATCCACTTTCAACATTTATCTTCAATACAGATGTTTTGTCCCAGCAGGAATAAAAAAAGATGATCTTATCAGATTTTTAATGTATTGGCTCCATTCTAAAATCAGTTGCTCTCGATCAATTCTAGTGATCAATAGTTTTTCTTTCGTTTGATTTTCTACACTCGATCGCTATGCAACGCGAAACACGCAATTTGACCCAAGAGGAATGTGCCCAAGCGGTAGTTTTGCGAGAAGAAGGGTGGACTTACACAAGAATTGCAGAAAGGTTTGGAGTTTCCCATACAAGTGTGTCCAGAATGTTGCAGCGATTCAGGGAGACAGGTATGAATGTCCGAAGACCAGGACAGGGTAGACCACGGGTAACAACTGCCATTCAAGAACGTTACTTGAGAGTTTCTTCGTTGAGACAACGGTTTGCAACCGCTCGCGAGAGAGCATATCCATTGGGAAGAGGCCGATTGGGAAAGAGTTCTCTTCACAGATGAGTCTAGATTCTGCCTCTACCATTGTGATCGACGTTCCCTTGTATACAGACGTCCACATGAAAGATATGCTCAGTGCAATTTCCTGAATACTACTGGTTTCGGGGGAGGATCGATTATGGTATGGGGTGGAATATCTTTGACTGCTTGCACAGACCTAGTGGTCGTTGATAATGGAGCTATGAATGCTGATAAGTATATAGGGAACATTCTTGAAGAGCATGTAGTGCCATTTGCCCCATACATTGGTGAAAATTTCATTTTTATGGACGATAATGCCAGACCCCATCGTGCGTGCATCGTTCAGGAGTACCTTGAAGAGGTTGAAGTCTCTCGAATGGAATGGCCAGCAAGAAGTCCAGATCTCAATCCAATTGAGCAGGTTTGGGACAACCTCAATAGAAGGCTGAGAAGTTCAGAAAATCATCCAGCTACTCTTAATGACTTAGGAATCCAACTCGGAGAGATCTGGGAAGGATTAGATCAGAAGATTTTAAGATCACTCATTTTGAGTATGAACCGTCGTTGCCGAGCTGTAATTAACGCAAGGGGTGGAAATACCAAGTATTAAATCACTTATCAGCATTTCAGTATTTTGGAAATTGTTCATTTCTCTTCTTTCACAAAAGATTCGGTGAAATCCTGAATTTTTTTCCATTTAATGTGTCTTGTTTCGTTCAAAACCTTCCTGAGAGAACATAAAAAATAAGTTATAAAGTCAATGTAGAGTTAACTTTCATTAAAATTGAGATTTTCAGAATGTGCGTTAATTTTTTTGCGCAGTGTATTTGTGGTTGACCGAATTATTTTATTTCAGAAAATCTGTGGAAATCAAGAAAACCTCCCGTACCCTTGAATTGGACCGATACAAAAAAGGATGATGAAAAAATGGATGTAGACGAAGAAGACAGTGTCAAAAACAGGGACATGAAAGTATGGTCTATTGAAAAGTGTGCTCAAGTTTTTGCGAGTACTGTGGATCTCCTCAAAAAAGAACTCAGCGGTAAAGACTACCTTATTTGGGACAAAGATGATAAACCTGCTATGGATTTCGTAACTGCCTGTGCTAACATCCGAAGTCATATATTCTCTATCGCTATGCAATCCAGATTTTCTACGAAATGTGAGTTTTTATTTTTTTCTTGTTAAACGTAAAATAACATCAGAAGATTCACTTTTTTCATCATCAAAACAGTTGATTAATCATTGAGAATTCCCTAAATGTACTAACTCAATTTCAATCAAGAAATGTGAATTGTAAGGTTCATAACAGAGAATCGTATCAGGCACGTTTTTGGCCCAAGAGTTTTTTATTTGGTAATGATCATTGATCTTTTTGCAGCTATCGCTGGCAGCATCATACCTGCCATAGCAACTGCCAACGCTATTATAGCTGGCTTGGTCGTCTTACATACCTTCAGAATATTGCAAGAGCAATATGAAAAGTGTCCATCTGTGTACCTTAGGAGAAAATCCAAATTTTCAAAATTCGTCTTGGCGGCAGATAACGAAGTTCAAAAGGCCAACCCTTTGTGTTATGTTTGTTCACCAAAACCTTTCGTCAATGTGTTTGTTAACACAAGTAAAATGACTGTGAAGGAGTTTGAAAGTGAGATATTGAAGAAACAGCTGAATATGATTGCTCCGGATGTTGTTCTTGATGGAAAATTTGTGGTGGTCATTTCTTCGGAAGAAGGAGAAACAGAAGTGAGTATTTTTATGAATTGTTATTGCTTGAAAAAATGTTGTTTCATTGAACTCTATTATAATAATCTAATGATTGTTTTGAACAATTTTTTTGATTAATATATTTATTTTTCAGACTAACAACAATAAAACTTTAGCAGAAATGAGTGTTGTCGATGGCGCAATGTTGAAATGTGATGATTTTCTCCAAAATTATGAACTTCAAATAGCAGTTAATCATTACGTGGCCAAAGACAAAGAAGATCCTCTTTATAAAGTAGCCATTAACCCTGAAGACTTGAAAGCCAAAAAGGAAGAAAATGGTATGAACGACTTCTATTTTAAACGCTTTATTTCTTTGTAATCTATCGCGAAATTAATAATTCTGATTGATATCGAATTTTCAGGGTCTGAAGAGAAAGTTACATCGATGGAAACCGATAATAATGAGGCTGATTCAGATGATGAGCCTGTTATCGTGGAAACTCCAGCTGAAGATCCCCAGGAAGGGTCATCGTCAAAAAGAAGAAGGCTGAATCCTCCTGATGATAGTGATGATGACTTGGTCATTCTTGACGAGATAATTGAATGAAAAAATGATAAATAAATAATTAAGAATATTCTTAATGTTAAATGTAGGTTTGATTTTTGTAATAAAGTGTCCAACAATTTTTGCACAAATGACTAGTTTTATTTCATTTAAATGAGTGAAAAGATCCATTCTGTCCGTCCGACCGGCTGTGAACACAAAATTTTGTCCAGATCCCTGAAAAGTCTAGTGAATCTTCGAAAAATCAAATCCCAATATTTTCTGTAACCACCAATTCCGGGATCATTGAAGATTTTTCTGACAGCTGCTGCCAAATTTAGTTTCGACAGCTGTCAAATTTTTTTTAACTGGAAATTGTGAATCAACCTACATGGTAGATGACCAAGCGCTCGGAAGCTCCTATTTTCTTCAATTTCAATTCTTCCTGAAAATATCGCCGAAGAATTCGAAAAACACGGCCCAAATTTCATATTCTATGAAATTTATATACCAAAAATTCGGGAAAGCATTCAAAACAGATGCATAGAATACCTGGTGTTGGCACTGATTAGATTTTGTTTAAAACTTTCTTGCCGATCGAAAATCTCAGATTTGGTCTGCTTTTCATTTCTCCCGGAAGGGGTCGCGCTATTATTCCATTGCCGCAGTAGCGCTAGGACCAGAATTATTGCGGATTATTCCGGAACTAGACCAAAATCTGAAATCTAGAATGTCGTTTTGATCTACAAATTTTGGTCACGATTTTTAGTAAAGAGTCGTTACACCAGGTATTCTATGAAACTATGGTTGCACTTATTTATATGTTCTGTGGTTGCACTTCCGCAGATTTATTAGATGTTCTGTGTTTTAAATTGTTTCATGACTTTTACAGGTGCTGCAAATTTTTTCACAGCTGTCAAATTCAGTTTCCATGCATAGAAACCGTGGTGTTGACACACATTAGATTTTGCCTAAGACTTTCTTGTCGAAAGAAAATGTGAGTATTCGATCTACTTTCCATTTCTCTCGAAAGAGGTCGAGCTATTTTTCCATTACCGCAATATCGCCACGACCGTGAAATATTGCGGATGAATCCGGAACTAGGAAATATATTACAATCAAGAGTGCCGATTTTTGGTGAGACGGCGTTACACCAGGGCACATAAATCCATTTACAATTCTATGCAACAGGTTTTCTATGCATCTAGTTCTTTTATCTATGCTTACAATCAAGAGTGCCGATTTGATTTACAAGTTTTGGTGAGACGCATAGAACTTAAAGTAATGTAAGTTCTATGGTGAGACGTCGTTACACCAGGGCAGATAATTCTATGCACCAGGGTTTCTATGCATCTATTTTAAGAGTTTCTCGAACTGGAAAATGCGAATCAAAAAATGTTTTCTCTATTTCAGTATCGTAATGAGTTCATTACAGTACTAAAAACAGTGCTGTAATGAATTCATTACAGCATCGTTTTCAGTTACATTTTTCGTTTTGTGGTTGTCAGCAATGACTTCCGATCCTTTTAAATTTCAGCAGACGTCAATTTGGAAATGTCAATTTTCGTATTTCCTAACATTCACACCAACTGCCAAGATACAATATGAAAGTCACTAGGACCTATAATTTGAATTTTTTCATTGAATTTCACAAAATTTGAGTGAAATAGAGAAAATATCGTCTAATACTCGTTGCAGAATGCAATTCCAATACTCAAGCGTTCGAAAATTTCGCTTTCGTATTGGAATAGGAGCCCATTCTGCAACTAGTTTTAGAATATACTATTATTTATCATCGTACTTGAAGAATTCGGATCGAAAACTTTGTCGAAAAATGAATTTAGCATTAGTAAGCCAAAAATATTGCCTCAAACCTTTATGGCCGTCATGATTTTCAAGAATACGCCACTGTATTCATTGTCGACAGAGCGCACTAAAAGACCTGATGTTCTACCTGATTCCATTCATAGAGTGTAGGAGGAAAAGCAATTATCCGTATTCCAACTAGCTGTATTCTCGCTTGTAAGACATTAATTTGTAAATCATATTATGGCCCTATACAGTTGCTTGTAAATTACTAAATGAGATAGGTACTGCATACGGACGCTACGTTTGTTGAATGAATTCACAATAAAATCTGACTAATCATCTAGCAGACGCTCTGTTCCACCCGCACAACAGCTGGTCGAGTTCTTATAACATGATAAATTTTTGTTAGATACCTAAATAATTAATGAAGGTGAAGCTTGTTGCATCAACCATTATATAAAAGTATTTTCTACGCCTGACATATTTCAGGATTTCATAATTTGAAATGGTACTGCCTCGAAAATTAATTTGATAAATAATGGATTAATGGACTTCTTGAAATATTTGCGTATTTGACATTTTGTCTACATGGTTCTATGGTCTTAAATCTCTAATGCATAGAAATATACCTACATTTCTTGTTGAATTCATAGTCTATCCTCAAATCTGGGAAACAATAACAATTCCTTATACTCGTATCTAGGTAGGTAGGAATATCTGTCGTAGAGGTACCCTCACTTCGACTTCGAGAAGTTTCAAAAGTGCCCAACCAATGACGTTTTTAGCACATCCTATAGAAAATTCAGTGGCCTATGCCATAGATTGAATGGTCCGCACCTCTATGGTCTAAACCCACGATTTGGCCACGAAAAGATCACTTCCCCTCGGAGCTGTCGAAAAACCCCATCTCATCCACTCAATTTATGAGAAATTCCTAACCGTTCAGAAGTTATCAAAATAACTCACCGGATAAGAAAAACCAATTCAATCGAAATTCCTCGGGAATCGTAACACAGTGCTGTCCCTCATGAGACTCCGCTTTATATGGGGATCACATAGCTCGTCGGAAGAGGAGGTGAAAAATATCTGTGCCCTGATAAGAAAAATGAAAAACGACGCGTGTGATGACAGGGGCGGAAAATTAAATTGCCGCGCAAGGTCCATATAATATAAAAACGGGAATTTTTATGATCTCTTATCGGGAAAACGTTGGCATCTGGTGTAATTGGAAGTGAACCGCTCTATTTCATTCCTGACGCTGAAGATATCCAATTGAGATTGGCCGCCGGAAAAATTTCATACATTCTTTTAGGAAATGTTATTCAGGATTAATAAAAAATGGGTCCTTTGAGCACTGATTTGCAGTCAAATTTTAATCGCTCGGTTAATCAAATTATAAATAAAAAAATGTTTGACAGCTGTCAAATAAAATTGATAGATGTCACAGAAATCGTATATGATCATGGATCTATTATTACAGAATGCTAGGAATTTTGTTTGCCTGGTCATTTCAAAACTCAAAACTACAGATTAGATCGAGGCGAAATATTATTGCATTCAGATTTCAGATAGAGAACAACGTATTTGAGGGAAACTAATCCGATAGAGGCGCCAACGTGCATTTTATGGAATATCTCCATAGAACTTACATTATCACTAACTAAGTTTTATGAATATCTCTCTAATTATGAATGAAATGTACAATGGCGCTCTCTATTCGAAATTCTCTGACCATGAAATTAGTAAATATGTAGGTAAAGCAGGAACTATTTTCCGCCATTTATTTGAATTTGGCCATTCTCTGCCAATTCCGTATTTCGAATTGTTTTTCTGAACGAAATTATCTGTAGATTCACTTTTAATCGAAAGTTGGACTATTTTCATCGGTCTTTCGTTTGAAATAAAACAGAAGCATGAATTTGCTCATTTTCTTCTATTTTTGAGAGAAAAAAAATGAACTTTCGAAACAAAATCGATTCAAATTATTTCATCAAGAATTACAATCCCTTCTGGGTTTACCCACAAAATTTCATTTCTCGAAGTGAAATCATTTTCAAATGCAACTTGAAATAAAAACACACTGATGCATTGAACGCAATTCGAAACTTTGTCCTGAACAATATTAAATTCAAAGTGATTCAATTTTTTTAGACAGCTTTAAATTATTTTCTTCTGATGGATTAATGAATGCGAATCTACCTAGAAGGTTGGTCTGCTCACAAAATGGATCTACTTACAAGATCGATTTCATACCCCTTGATCATTTTTCACTCAAATATAGACATTTTTGAAATCGCTCATATTTTGCACAGAGATACTTTGGACGGTGCTGATCAATAATACACCGCGCAAAAAAATTAACGCACATTATGGAAATCTCAAATTTATTCTACAACTGAAGGTGTTCTCAATGATAATTATTTTTATCAGAATTATGCATGCATATGTTATCCACTTTCAACGTTTTTCTTCAATACAGATGTTTTCTCCCAGCAGGAATAAAAAAAGATGATATTATCAGATTTTGAATGTATTGGCTCCATTCTAAAATCAGTTGTTCTCGATCAATTCTAGTGATCAATAGTTTTTCTTCCGTTTGATTTTCTACACTCGATCGCTATGCAACGCGAAACACGCAATTTGACCCAAGAGGAATGTGCCCAAGCGGTAGTTTTGCGAGAAGAAGGGTGGACACTGGACATACACAAGAATTGCAGAAAGGTTTGGAGTTTCTCATACAAGTGTGTCCAGAATGTTGCAGCGATTCAGGGAGACAGGTATGAATGTCCGAAGACCAGGACAGGGTAGACCACGGGTAACAACTGCCATTCAAGAACGTTACTTGAGAGTTTCTTCGTTGAGACAACGGTTTGCAACCGCTCGCCTCCTTCAAAATCAGCTTGAGCAAACTCATGAGGTGCAAATTAGCACTCAGACAATAAGAAATCGCCTCAGAGAATATGATTTAAGGCCTCGTGTCGCGGCAAGAGGCCCAGCTCTTACCCCAGCCCATCAAAGGGCGCGTTTGGATTTTGCGAGAGAGAGCATATCCATTGGGAAGAGGCCGATTGGGAAAGAGTTCTCTTCACAGATGAGTCTAGATTCTGCCTCTACCATTGTGATCGACGTTCCCTTGTATACAGACGTCCACATGAAAGATATGCTCAGTGCAATTTCCTGAATACTACTGGTTTCGGGGGAGGATCGATTATGGTATGGGGTGGAATATCTTTGACTGCTCGCACAGACCAAGTGGTCGTTGATAATGGAGCTATGAATGCTGATAAGTATAAAAGGGAACATTCTTGAAGAGCATGTAGTGCCATTTGCCCCATACATTGGTGAAAATTTCATTTTTATGGACGATAAGGCCAGACCCCATCGTGCGCGCATCGTTCAGGAGTACCTTGAAGAGGTTGAAGTCTCTCGAATGGAATGGCCAGCAAGAAGTCCAGATCTCATTCCGATTGAGCAGGTTTGGGACAACCTCAATAGAAGGCTGAGAAGTTCAGAAAATCATCCAGCTACTCTTAATGACTTAGGAATCCAACTCGGAGAAATCTGGGAAGGATTAGCTCAGAACATTTTAAGATCACTCATTTTGAGTATGAACCGTCGTTGCCGAGCTGTAGTTAACGCAAGGGGTGGAAATACCAAATATTAAATCACTTATCAGCATTTCAGTATTTTGAAAATTGTTCATTTCACTTCTTTCACATAAGATTCGGCGAAATCCTGAATTTGTAGAGTTAACTTTCATTGAAATTGAGATTTTCAGAATATACGTTAATTTTTTTGCGCAGTGTATATGAATAAAGATTGGATGCGATGAGAGAAACGGAAGCTATAACATGTTGAAATTTCCAATTTTGAAAAAAAAGTCGATTTCGCAGGTGAAATATAAACTATGACAGTTAGGGATCTGAAATATTTCATTCGATTCAGCGACCTCGAAAACCTAAATTTTGATACTTACATCGATCCTATGGCCCTCATAAAACAAGAATTTTTGCATTTTATATGTTGGACAATTCATTTTCGAGTTTTCTTCGAGGGCACAGACCAATCCAGGTATGGGCGTTATTGATGCGAATATATCAGTTGATTTTACTTTGTCGTCTTTTCTCCTTTCGCTTTTGTTCAATAATATGACAAAATTCTTAGTCAACCTCTTCGGAGAATGAAGAAGAAATTGTATTGTAAGGAAAAAATTACCTACAATCTACAATATAGGAGTCAGCTTATTCTTATGAACAAATTCAATATTCCTACACTTATTCGAGGAGGTAGAGTTTTTTATACAGGGTGTTTGGAGGGTGAGTAGCCATAGGTAAATGGTGGATAGGTGCTCTTGGCTACTTATTGCGCGTTGCGCCTAAGAAAATAACATTTTGCCCAAAGTTCAAAGTGTTATAATTTTTTTGCCATTTTTCTAGAAACTTCCCATTTTTCTCATTAAAATCATGAATTTTTTTAAATTTAATGCTCCAGGTGCCTATAAAATGATTTATTTTTTAGTCTAGTCTTGTCTTATTCAGATTGAATCATAATTTCATACAAACGTCTTCAAAAAACCTGACAGCGTCGTATCAAACATCAAAATGAAAAAAATAATGTTGCGTCCACTTTACAAAGTGAAATAAAAAAAAACAACATAGTGTTGGGTTTTAAAATGGTTTTAAAAACTTCTCTAGTTAATACTCTTTGCAATGGTATGTTACATGTACCATTAATAATCAGATAACTCAACAAAAAACCGTTTTGTCTTCAAGGATGCCTTAAAAGGGTGACGACGAAACTATTCCATTGAGCAGGTAAAATTAATCTAACATAGCTTTTTCTTGAGTTATCTGATTATTAATGGTACATGTTACATACCATTGCAAAGAGTATTAACTAGAGAAAGTTTTAAAACCATTTTAAAACCCAACACTATGTGATTTTCTTTTATTTCACTTTGTAAAGTGGACACAACATTATTTTTTTTTCATTTTGATGTTTGATACGACGCTGTCAGGTTTTTTGAAGATGTTTGTATGAAATTATGATTCAATCTGAATGAGACAAGACTAGACTAAAATATTAATCATTTTATAGGCATCTCGAGCATTAAATTTAAAAAAAAATCAAGATTTTAATGAGAAAAATGGGAAATTTCTAGAAAAATTACAACACTTTGAACTTTGCGCAAAATGTTATTTTATTAGGCGCAACAAGTAGCCAAGAGCATCACCTATCCACCATTTACCTATGGCTACTCACCCTCCAAACACCCTGTATGTGCTCTTGCATCATATGTTGAACTGTATGGTGCCCCCTGTACCCCCATCGTTCTGAAGATAAAAGTGGAGAGGAAAGTTCATATTTTTATTCTTATACAGAGTCATCAAGTCTGCATATTCGCTACGCCAATGGTAGCGTCAGTTGAATAATTGCAATTTAAGTTCATCATAACCGGCACCTTCACCATTCTGCAACTCTAATAAATCGATTTGAATCCTGTTCTAGCCCAAAATTATAGTTATAGACCGATCGAGCACTGTTGACTCACCCTGTATATAATTCTTGTTCCACTCATTTACATCTTTCTAAAAATGTGAGAGTGTCTTTCTTATCATAAATAACACCGCAATATGAATTTTAGTACCTACTCTTTCTTTGTTGGTGGCCTTGTCTTTTGGCTGGGACACCCTGTATCCATTCGGTCGTGATCTCAAGGCATCGAGCACGTCTTCTCTCAGCCTCAGATTGATTCGTTCAGCTTCGAATCTCAACCGGAAGCGAGAGAGAAAAAGGAGACGCATTAAAGTAGGAAAATCAGCTCGGTTCGACCAGTCGGAACCATAAGTCATTCGTAAGCCGATCAGGGGGCCCGAACTGATAAGGATGCGAAGTCACGACGGATACTTAACATCATTTATTTAGTGCTTTATATGGTATCATAATTGTACGGTCCCCATTTTACCTATATCAAGGCAGAAGTCCATCTTCATCATCTCTTCATGCTACTGCCGTCCTCTTGCTTTTCTCGGTCACGTTTTCCGATGTCAGGAACGAAACGCAGCGGCGTAGGTGGAATATGAATGTATACAGTATAGGTACTCAATTCACTTTTATAAATTATCTCGATTGGCCATGACATTCCGAAACATTTCACCTTGCATATCTTGAAATTGTTAGGTTATAGTCATTTTTCTGTCAGATAACTACGCAACGTTGTCCTTTCAACATAGAGGTCATAGTGATTACGTATTCATAGAAATGTTTATTTACTTTGGGAATAGTAATTTACGTAACAAGTCCGGAAAATAGGGTTTTTTTGGACGAATAGCCAAAATTCTAGGACGAGCCGGAGGCGTGTCCTGGAAGTCTGTGAGTCAAAAAAAACTATTTTCGGGCGTGTTGCGTACAATATTTTTTCGGCAACCGTGAAAAATTACAAATCAATGAGACAACACATCTCTTTATTGGACATTTTGATTCTTATTTGAATTAAACAGAACAGAACTGTCATCCGTTATTTCGTTGCTATTGTGATGTTCATAACAATGACAACAACGACGTGATTTTTTCCGGCCTAGTCCGGAAGGTGCGTATTTTCCGGCCTAGGCCGGGAAATGCTACTTTCTCAAAGAAAATGCGTCCGGGAAGTGGGTTTATCCCGGACGGTTGTAGAAAAAATAATTAATTTGAGGAAATTTTATGTGAATTCAATAATTTCAAGGACCTGACGAAAGTTAAAGAAACTTTTTTATCTGTTAATTCTGAATTTATTTCACGTATATAAACGTGGTTGGGAGAATCAATTAAGCTATTTTTTTGTACGGTAATCAAGAATCGAATTTTACTGGAGAATAATGAACAGAATAGTCCGTTACTTTGTGATAGTTCATTCGAAAAAAGAATAAGAGTACTCAAATACGAGGATGTATTGATATCTAGTTAGCCTAGACCATGCATAAACAAAATATTGCGATACCAATGGGCGCGTTCATCCGACTAAGTAGCTACCGCTACCGCTCCTTCAAACGTCAAAACCATATGATTTTTTCGATTCGTTGTGTCAAAATTACTAACTAATTTGACACAACGAATCGAAAAAATCACATGGTTTTGACTTTTGAAGGAGCGGTAGCGGTAGCTGCTTAGTCGGATGAACGCGCCCAATAACTTATTAGAAGTGTCAGTGTAGAGTTCGACGTCAAAAAAGTAAACCAAAGTTACGCAATAAATTAAAAAAAAAGATGTCCCCGAAATTGTAAAAATCGAAAAATTGGAGTATCGAGCCGTCATCAAGTACCTGTATTTAAAAGGGTTAAGAGGCAAGCAGATTTACGAAGATATGCTTAATACCCTTGGTGATCAATGTCCTTCGTATGCGACCGTGAAAAATTGGACTGCAAGCTTCAAAAGAGGTAAATTTTACATTGAAGATGATGACCGATCAAGAAAGCCAGTTTCTGTGTCAGTCCCCGAAAATATCGATGCAGTTCATGACATGATTTTATCAGACCGTCGAATTGGGCTAAAACGGATATCTGAAGCACTGAAGATTTCATACGAACGCGTTCATCATATATAGTTCACGTCAATTTGGACATGAGAAAAATGTCTGCAAAATTGATCCCCAAATGTTTGAATGTTGATCAAAAGCGTGCAAGGGTAGAAGCATCGCGTTCGATCTGTGATCGATTTGAAAACGATGTAGACTTCTTAAACCGAATTGTTACTATGGATGAGACTTGGGTACATTTCTACGACCCAGAAACAAAGCAACAATCGATGGAATGGCGACACTCTGGTTCTCCAAGAACTAAGAAGTTTCGTGTCCAAAAATCTGCTGGAAAAGTTCTTGCTTCAGTTTTTTGGGATTGCTGTGGAGTAATCATGATTGATTTATTGGATAAGGGTGGAAAGAGAACAATAACTCGAAATTACTATTCGACATTAGGTACTGACCACTCTACGGAAAAAAATTAAAGAGAAAAGACGCGGAAAGCTATCCAAAGGTATTTTGTTTTCACAGGACAACGCCCCAGTAGCCAAATCTCATGTTCCCATGCAAAAAATTCGTGATTTATGGTTAGAATTACTACACCTCCCTTATTCACCAGATTAGGCTTCCTCCTACTATCATCTCTTTCCTCAACTGAAAAAAAGTTCAAAAAGTCGTAAATTTTCTTCCAAGGAGGAGGTAATAAAAGCTGTGGAGGACTGGTTTGCAAAGCAAGAAGAAACTTTTTTTTTGAACGGTCTAGAGACGTTGCAGGTTCGCTGTAATAAATGTATTCAATTAAGAGGAGAATATGTTCAGTAATAAAATATTTTGACATTAAAATTTTGTTTGGTTCTATAGTAGGCTAAGAATTTTTCAATATATCCTCGTACAGAAGAAAATATCGCTACTGTGAGTGATAGTGTTAATGAAGATCCAGATTTTTCTACTCGTCAACGTTCACAACAAGTTGGACTCTGTGCATCCCATTAGATGGAAAATTTTGCGTAAAGATCTTGGTCTACACCCATACAAGATCCAACTGGTTCAAAAACTAAAGCCACTTGACCATAATGAGCGTCGTTTGTTTGCTGATTGGACCCTGAACAGCTTGAAGTTGATCCCCTTTTTATCGAAAAATTGTGTTTAGTGAAGCTCATTTCTGGTTGAACGGCTACGTAAACAAGCAAAATTGTCGTATATGGAGTGAGAACAATCCTCAAGATGTTCTGCAGGTTCCATTGCATCCTGAAAAATGCACTGTATTGTGTGCTTTACACGCTGGAGGCCTCATCGGTCCATATTTCTTTAAAAACGATACTAGGGCTAATGTTACAGTGAACGGTGCTCGTTATTGATCGATGATCAATGATTATTTATTTCAGAATTCGAATGGTATCGATCCAGAAGTGTTTTGGTTCCAACAAGATGGTGCTACCGTATTACCGTAACAATTGAGATCCAAAATTGGTCTGGTCGAATGTGTTTCCTCAGGGCTAGTCGTGGCAGGCCCGGATCTACGATTTTTTCTGACCGGGGCAAAAATTCATGGTGGCGCCCCACAAACAAAAAATACAAATGAATAATGAAAATAAAAACTAATAATAAGGAAAATATCAGAAGGAAAGAAATTAGATTTTTTTCTTCACAGCTTCATGCGGCGTGATTTTCTTTCCGCGAACGCATCTATCAGCTCCTCGAAATCTGTTTCGGAAGCAGTTTTGTTTTCCACAGCAAGATCAGTAAGATCGAGAAACCATAGAGAAGTTTCTGACTCATCGAGGAACGCAAATAATTTTTTATCATTTTCAATTTGCTGAAACCTGAAACTGTGTTCACCTCTTGTAGACATGGTAGGTAATGTGCAATATATTCTTTAAGCAATACTGACATTAGGGAAAACTTCTTGCAGATCTTGCCTGTCAAGAATTTTTAGCAGGTCTAATGAAGTCGATCTTTCACTAATTTCAGGAACCAGCTCTTTGAAAACCGCTAGTTCCTAACAAAAGTCAACTGCATTCAAGTCACTTCAATATTTTCGCGTTAAAAGGGTCCCATTTTTCTGCAGATCCTATTTTTGCATGTTTGAAAGGGCATGGCCATTGACGAATATGAATTTCGTATGCAGACTCTCTGCGCTTTCTAAACTTTTTCTGATTTCTGACAATAATCTGTCGAAAACAACCTTAACTTCCTTCGAGAATAAACCAACTAGATCTAGCATTCTTGACTCATCATCGCATATTTCGTCGACCTGCTTTTTCTTCTTGGAAATAAGTTTATTTCTAAGAACTGGCTCCACATCCAATTCTTCTGAAAGAAGTGTAGCTTCCGAGATCCAGTTTCCAATAGGTTTTTCTCTCATTCCTTGCTAGATCTTCACAAGACCTTGCAACAACGATATTGAACTTGAAATCATTATAACCCCTTTCTGAATCGGGTCCTATTCAATAATAAGTTTTTTTTCCGAGAAAATGAAAAATGAAAAAAAATTAACCCCTGGTTGTTTTTGGCGCCCTCTTAAGCTGGCGCCCAGGGCAAGCGACCCGCTTGCCCCCCCCTAGATCCGGGCCTGAGTCGTGGTGGACATATACCCCATTCACAATTATAAAATCACAACTCTGGCCTTGGAAATTTGACACATTCCACTCTGTATCGAAGTTATGACGTTTTTCAAAAAATTTTTATGTTCCAAGTCAACACTATGTTGCCCTTTCTACATTCTTAGCGTATTTCTCAGAATGTGAATTTATTCGGAAAATGAATGAATTGGAAAAGATGTGGACGAAAATAATTAACGTTTATATGAATTGATAGAAAGGATTCCTTTTCTAGTTATTTGCATGAAAAGTACAAGAGATCACTGTTGAAATATATTATTTTTCGCCATGGAAGAAAATTGCATTGCTTTCACATAATTTTCATATGCATGCTTGTGAAGATTTAATGTTCATTATCCTCTTGAACTGAAAGTTCAAGACTTGACAACATCAATTGCTGATTCTAATCAAGAATTCATTGAAAAAAATCAACCCAAAGATATAAGATGAATTGATGGGTAATTACAAGAATCATAATGTCAATTTTATTTTGTTGATAACTTTCTTAAAATCAATGTTGGGATATAAAACTCGGCTGCGTTTGTTCAAACAACGTCTAAAGAATACATTTTTCACCATCTCGACCTTTGAAAGGCGTTTCTTATAGGAGAATTAGGTCTAAGTTCCACTTCATTAGTGAGGTACCTAACTTTTGCAAATCTGCTCAGATATCGCCAAATTTCTTGGAAAACCTGAAAAATATCAATCGACCTCTCGAGTCTCCATCCGATCCATCTACTGCGATATCTGTCCAAATAACAGCTTTTTCAACGAAATTCCTGTGTACCCCTTCAACCTCGAAATGTGAACATTCGTCCTGGTCTTGAAAATCGTCCTCACGCTCCAAACTGGTGCTAAAAACAATAAACATACGTCAATCTTAGATATTCGACGAAAAACTCACCTGCAAATATCGATTAAATACCAAAAATCTGCGAACAATTTGTAAACCTAACAAAATGTGGAATATCTTTGATACTTTTACTTTGATGTAAACAAAGAAACTGGCAACGTCGTTTTGTCATTAACGATATTTCTGTGCGCGCACTGACTTTTCATCATATGTTCTGTGCTTTTCATCAGGGTCACCAACTCCTGAAAACGAAACCATGACCTCCTATGTGATTAAATAAAAGTGAATGGAGTATATGCCGGAAATTATTTTCGAAACATGAATGTCATAAAATTATCTTTCAAATGAAAAATTGGGCTTCAAACTCAACTCGGAGCTTAATGCCTTCCGGTTACAGTCCAGCTATACCTACTCGAAACCAGTCGCTGAAGCTCAAGCAAAGGCAGCAGAGAACGCGAAGGTGTAACTAAAAGACTCGATAATTGATGATTAAGATAATTAAAGCGAATTAGTACGTCAGCTGAGATTAAATCGCGAAAAAATGATCGATAAAGCCATTAGACACGACGTAGAGAGCAGTCGCGTTTTTCCTTCTCGCGAAATCATTTGTCACTATTTGTCACTTACGTTTCTGGTTACACGCGTATGAATTCCTTGCGAGATCATCTTGCGACTCAATTACCGCATAATTAATGGGAATACATATTTGCCGGAGGCCCAACCACGTTTTTACGACTCCTAATGAGTTATGACGTTTTTTTTTCGTTCGAATACCCTTCAGGAGTTGTTATTACCACTGAGATTGATATGTAGTTACCTACATAATTCTTGAGAGAAATTGATTCGAGACAACAATTTTTTGGAGAAGGTGTAGAAAAACTGACAAATGGTACTATTGAAAAATAGCAGACGTCCAGCAAACAGGAAAAAATCATTTAAAAATATTTCCCAATTGACAGGTACTGAAGTTCTTTCACTCAAAACTGACGCAGGTTGGCATTCGTGAAGGTCCAATTATTCTGATATTTACTCACACAGGTTTCGTAGTACTACAACATTTTTGTGCTGGAGTATTTAAAGTTGTGCAAAAAGGTACATATTCGAATGTCGTCTGTAGGCATATTTCTTGAGAATTTAAAAAAATGGGGAATTCCATAGGTCCATCTGTTCGTTTAGAAGTTTTTCTGTCGGGTTATTCGAGAACTTTTAATCTTCTTTCGAATGAACTATCACGAAGTAACGGACTATTCTGTCCATTATTTTTCAGTAAAATTCCAACACTCGATTCTTGATTTCCGTACAAGAAAATAATTCAAAAAAAATGAAAAGTAGGTACTGTTATGGTTCTAAATGTTCTTTTCCAAAATTAAAAATTAATTTCAATTTATTGAGGCCAAATTTGAAATGAAAGATCTAGATATAAATTTAGTTTGAAGTTTGTACATAGATTAAGGATTCTGTGAATAGTTATAATTAGATTAGAAAAGTCAAGAAGTTAAATTGAGAAATCAGAAAGGAAAGCTAAGAAGATAAATTGAAAAATAAGAAAGAAAAGTCAAGATGATAAATTAGAAAAAATCAGAAAGAAAAGTCAAGAAGAGAATGGAAAAATCAGGAAGAAAAGTCAGAAGATAAATTGGGGAAAATAAAGGAAGTCAAGAAAGAAATTGGAAAAAAATTTAACGAGTACTAAGAAGATTGATACTAAAAAACAGGAATATAGTGAACGGACAATTATTATCTAAGTGAGTTTAATTTTATTCAAGGGATAGAATAAGTTGTTTATTTTTTTTTGTATTTGAATAAGAAGTAGAATTGATATTAAATTTGATATAAATCTAAATTTTTCATTATGATTTGGACTATCAATTGAGATAGAGTTGTTGGGCATACAAAATTTGAAATTTATTGTTTTATCAATTTGTTTGATTCCAAATTTATCAATATTCAGATAATAAAGACATATTAGGAATCATGACAGTACCTACTCGAATAACCCGAAAGAAAAATTTCCAAACAAACTGACGAACCTATGGAATTCCCCACTTTTCAAAATTCTCAAAATATAAGTCTACAGAATACTCCAGTATGAAATAATGTAGGGTAAGAGGATATATTGAAAAATTTCTCAACATATTCTTCTCTTAATTGAATACATTTATTACAGCGAACTTGCAACGTCTCTAGACCTTTAAAAAAAATGTTTCTTCTTGCTCTGCAATCCAGTCCTCCACAGCTTTTATTACCTCCTCGTTGGAAGAAAATTTACGACCTTTTAAAATTTTTTTCAGTTGAGGAAAGAGATGATAGTCGGATGGAGCCAAATCTGGTGAATAAGGGGGGTGTTCTGGTAATTCTAACCCTAAATCACGAATTTTTTGCATGGCAACATGAGATTTGTGTACTGGGGCGTTGGCCTGTAAAAACAAAACACCTTTGGATAGCTTTCCGCGTCTTTTCTCTTTAATTTTTTCCCGTAGAGTGGTCAGTAAAGTCGAATAGTAATCTCCAGTTATTGTTCTACCCTTATCCAAAAAAATCAATCAAGATTACTCCATGGCACTGCCAAAAAACTGAAGCAAGAACTTTTCCAGCAGATTTTTGGACACGAAACTTTCGCCATTCCATCGATTGTAGCTTTGTTTCTGGATCGTAGAAATGTACCCAAGTCTCATCCATATTAACAATTCGGTTTAAGAAGTCTACATCGTTTTCAAATCGAGCATAGATCGAACGCGATGCTTCTACCCTTGCACGCTTTTGGTCAACATTCAAACATTTGGGTATCTATTCTGCAGAAATTTTTCTCATGTCCAAATTGACGTGAAATATATGATGAACGCGTTCGTATGAAATCTTTAGTGTTTCAGATATCCGTTTTAGCCCAATTCGACGGCCTGATAAAATAATGTCATGAACTGCATCGATATTTTCGGGGACTGACACAGAAACTTGCCTTCCCGATCGGTCATCATCTTCAATGGAAAATTTACCTCTCTTGAACCTTGCAGTCCAATTTTTCACGGTCGCATACGAAGGACATTGATCACCAAGGGTATTAAGCTCATCTTCGTAAATCTGCTTACCTCTTAACCCTTTTAAATACAGGTACTTGATGATGGCTCGATACTCCAATTTTTCGATTTTCACAATTTCGGTGGACTTCGTTTTTTTTATTTATTGCGTAACTCTGGTTTACTTTTCTGACGTGGAACTCTACACTGACACTTCTAATAAGTTATTGATCGTTGATACGGTATCGCAATATTTTGGTTATGCATGGAACTGGTCCAGGCTAACTAGATATCAATACATCCTCCTATGTATACTACGAAATCTGTGTCACAGTTAAACCTTAAAAGAACTAAAGCCATTCCAGTGTATGAAATTAAGATGGGTCTTTTCTATAACAAAATTTCCTCAGCCCACCATTTTTCGAGATATCACCCTTTAAACGTGGAGACTAAAATTGAGTTTTCATTTTTTTTCTTTTCAGCAATCGGTTATGAGAGAAAAATTCAAGAATATGATTTCTTTTAAATGAAACCAGGATTTTCAGTTATAATTTAATTTCATGATACTTCATCTCGAAAAAAAGGTTTTGATGTGACATAAAGTAAGGGTTGCTAATAGACAAGTCCCTTCATGCTGGCCAACTGTTTATAAAAATACCTGAAAATCACTTCCCTTTTTTTCGCAATGATTCAACTCTTACATGAAAGCTTTAATCCCAATGAGCAATATTAGATGTCACGAAGGTCTTCATCAAAAGCTATAAATTATTGTTTTCTTATGTTTTCATTAATGGAAATCTATGACTTTCCAACCTAGAAAACGACTTGTTTATATTTTTACTTGCTCCTAAGCTGTTTTCATTGACTTAGAAATTAGAATATCTATTCTAAATCAATGGCTGTTTCAGGTATTCTTGAGGGATATGATCCTCGTAATTCGAGGTACTGAGCTGTGACTTCATCTTTCTGTAAGATGGAAATTAAAAAAGGTGAAGTATCTGCACGAAAAGATTTTTATGTTTCAATCGTCATGATATATTTGAATTTTAGGCCAGTAGATGATTATATAACAATGTAAGCAAAGTACTAGTAATGGAAAAAACTGTTTTCAATTGCTCTTCAAGGAAAAGTAAAAACACGGCTGTTCGTTTTGATAAATTTCATGAGAAAGATGCCTCAACACCGAATATCACTAATGCCTTCGGCATATTGCATAAATTGGACTGGAGAAAAGCATGGATAGACAAACTATGGATGGGAACCTTGCTGCAAAGAATATATGTGTTTGTTCCCTTCACGTGGACGATTATGTCAAGTTAATTTTTCATAAGGGAAATAAACCTATATGTATGGCCATTTAAAAAGAAGAATACGGTGGAACAGATTAATATATTTTATTGTGATGACTCGATTCCTGTGAAATCATTAATGTAAATCTCGTGAAATTTGTCATGTTCTGATTTTTAATGTGTTTAATTTTTTGTAGCCTTGATAAAGGTCCGATTTGAGACCGAAACGTCGGTGTTTTTGATGTAAAGAGAGGAATATCGAAATATACAATATCCAAATATCTGAAAAAGTGTTCACGTTGTTAATTTCAGATTTTTATCCAGATTGAAAAATCCATAAATAAATTGCTCCAGAGAGATAAGCTTTAGCATTAACATTGAGTTTAAATATATTTAAACTCAATGGTATTAATAAAACTGAAACTGTTTGTGAAGTAGCCATTTTAAAGGGAGTTTCTCAATCAGCTGCGAACAATATTTTTAGTAAATATATTGTGTGTATTTAGCTGATATTTTGAGATGTGGTATTCACTGGCCAAGTTCTGATATTGAATTGATGAATTTACCACTTTACATTTTAAGAATATACTATGATTTCAAAGTGATACTTCATTGTAATGATTTTCCAGTACAATGATCCTAATTTCTCATGCGGCATCAGAACTTATTCACATCATAGTCTATGGCAGTTGTAAATACTTTTGGGTTGTTATTCTGTAGTAAGTTTCCGTGCAAATAAAGAACATTCAAAACAATCATTTATTTCCCTAATTTCCTTTGAATTCCTCGTTGGATTTCTATCCAATTGGCAATTAGAAGCGAAAACCCAATTATACACCTATATTTAATAAACTCCACAATACAGGGTTAATAATACAGTAATTCACTGAAAGTCTTCCTATGATCTCTACGAATTCAAAGAAAACACCTATAATAATCAGTTTTACATCTTGCAACAGGTCTTCATACGAGTGCTCCGTCTTCGGAAATGAATGAAATTTGAATTTGATATTTCTGCAGTATCTTGAATCATTTTTACACTGTTAATAGAAATATCTCATTCATCAGAAAATTTATTATAAAAAACAAACTCTAGCGAAATCCTCATTTGATTCGAAAAATTTAAATTCTCCATTCAAACATTTTGGTGGGGATATTTATTTTCCATTGATGAAATCCTAAGAAAACAAAAATTTATAGCTTTTGATGAAGACCTTCGTGACATCTAATATTTTCAGGATACACTCATTAGGATTAAAGCTTTCAGGTAAGAGTTGAATCATTGCGAAAAGAAGGGAAGTGATTTTCAGGTATTTTTAAACAGTTGGCCAGCATGAAGGGACTCGTCTATTCCACCCCCTTATAATGTAACAGAAAGATTGAAAAAATTCCCGTGGTTAGTCCTTTGCGAGTGCTCGGAAATTACAGAATTTCAAGTTTCTAGCTTCACTGAAATTTCAGAAAAAAAAAATTCAGTCACCACTTTAAGAGGGTGATATCTCGGAAAGGGATGGACTGAGGAACTTTTCTTATAGGAAAGACGCATCTTAATTTCATACGAGCAATCACCTCCCGAATTCAAAAACACCCATCAGTAGGTCCACAAGACGGACACATCCTCCCAACAGATAATCACTTAATACGCCGAAATATCCCAATTATCGAACGAGCGACGATTGCCGCGCGCGTCCAGCCTCCAGATCGTCCGCGAGTAGGTAGATGGATGCTGAATTGTCGAACGGTATGCGCCCTTTGGCTCCGAGGGCGGTCCCTCCAGTTTCCAACAGACAGCGGATCGCCAGTTCTCGACTGCACCAGACCGAGAGTCAGTCATCCCACGAGCGTCGAGAGCAGAGCGAGAGAACGTCGGACTATCGGCCCTGACACCGTGCGTCGCGCGTTCATTTACGGAGTGAACCAGTGAAATGGTGCGTTGATACCCGCGAAAACCGAAAAATTCGTCATGCTGCCAGTCGCCCTCGTCTTAATCGCGCTAGCGACCGTGCGGTCCGACGACATGTACCTGAAGATGTTCAAGGATCAGAAGATTCCGGACGACCCCTGTTACGACGAAGATCGTCCCAAATCTTGCGTGCCGGAGTTCGTGAACGCTGCCTTCGGGATGACGGTGAAGGCTTCGTCCACTTGCGGAGTTGTAGCCCCAGTGCACTATTGTGAGCCTTCAGAACCAGGAGCGACGCCTCAGTGTCATATCTGCGATGATCGTCAACCGAAGACACGTTTCCCGGCTGTGTTTCTGACAGATTTGAACAATCCCAGTAATATGACTTGTTGGAGGTCTGAACCTCTCCCCCCAGCCACCTCCATCGACGCTCCTCCCGACAACGTCACCCTCACTCTCAGCCTCGGAAAAAAATACGAACTCACTTATGTCAGCCTCCAATTCTGCCCTCACACCCCTAAACCAGACTCCATAGCCATCTATAAGAGCATGGACTACGGAAAAACCTGGCAAGCGTTCCAATTCTACTCCAGCCAATGCCGGAGAGTCTACGGAAGACCAAACAGAGCCACCATAACCAAAGCCAACGAACAAGAAGCTAGATGCACTGACGCCCATCGTTACACCGGAGGAGACAGCTTAGGTTTCGGTCAAACCCCTCGCATCGCCTTCAGCACCTTAGAAGGACGTCCAAGCGCCATGGACTTCGACACTTCCTCCGTCTTGCAAGACTGGGTTACAGCCACCGACATCAAAGTAGTCTTCAACAGACTCCACATGCCAGTTTCGGACAACCTCGACCTACCACCCATCGACGAACACCTTCTAACCGGCAAAGACGAGTACTTCACCAAAGAACCATCTGTCCAGGTGGTCAACGAGATGCAAGCCTTCGAAACTGACGACCCCAAGGCGGGGGCTAACACCATAATGAACACGTTTCAACAGCAGCACCAGGTGACCCATCAATACGCCGTGGCTGATCTGTCGGTTGGCGGTAGATGCAAATGTAATGGACACGCAAGTCGTTGCGTGGTCGGTAAAGATGGACAGTTGGGTTGTGAGTGTAAGCACAATACGGCCGGCAGGGATTGCGAAAGGTGCAAACCTTTTCACTTCGACAGGCCTTGGAGTAGAGCTACGTCGAGGGACGCCAACGAATGCAAAGGTACGTTCAGTGGTAGAGCGTAGAGCACCTGTTAGTGGCTGCGTGCCAGTAGACATTTCTGCAAGCATTCAATCAATTTCCTAAGGGGTAGAGGATGTAAAACTCACCCCAAAAGTCCAGGAGTCCCACAATACCCTATGTTACTCTTGTCAAATGAATCCCATCAACAGAATGTTGATCTCGATGTTGATAGGGGACTATCGAAGTGACCTGGCCCCAAAGATACTTTTATTTAATCAATCTCCTAAGGGGTAGAGGATAGAAGACTAACCTTGAGTTCAAGAACAACTCATGTTCCACTAAGTAAAACTTGCCAAAAGAACCCTATCAACATATTATAGAAAGACGCTTGAATTCAACTAGTCAATGAAATAGTTTCGTACAATCAATTTCCTAAGGGGTAGAGCTTATAACACTAGAAGGACCGGAATCTTACGTCCTACTATGTGAGGCTTGTAATACTTTTGATGAACTTACATAATTGATTCGTAAAAACCCATAATTGAGAAGGGACCTTCGAAACCACCTATCCATAGTTCGATTTACTTTATCAATTTCCTAAGGGGTAGAGCACGTCTTATCAAATGAATCTCAAGAAACTCATGTCGCACAATGTAAATCGCTTGAAATGAATCCTTTCCACTAAGATGAATCATGACAATTCGATTTAATCAAGATCCTTATAGAGATAGAGGATAGGAAAGTATCCCCAAAATACATAAGAAAAGAAAATTTCGTTATAACGGATCATATCAATATAATATTGGAATTTTTTAGTCGTTAGTTTGATTTCATCAATTTTCTAAGAGGGAGAGTAAGAAAAACTCAACCCAAAAATAGAAGAATCTCACTTATGATCCTTCATCAACATGAATTCGATAAATGAATCAATTTCCTAAGGGGCAGATGATGAAATAACCCAGCAATAAATCCCGTAGTCAAATGAATCATATCAATTTTAAATGGAAAGGGATCGTTCGAAACGACAAGATCTAAAATATTTTTCGATTGAATCATTTTCCTGAGTGGTAGAAGTTTGGAAATGATTTCAGAAATGCATACGTAACTAGCTACAATGGGAAGATCTGTGAAATTATTGTTAAACTATTTCTATCAACATTAAATTGAATTGGTCTCCTGAAATTATCAAGCCGATAAGATATACTGATTTCATCAATTTTCTAAGGGCTACAAGTATCTCTCTTGTGATTCTTTCAAAACATCAATATGAATTCAGCGATAATGTATTCATTTAATCAATCCCCTAAGGGGTAGAGGACGGAAAACCATTTCTATAATAATGGAATTAATCAGATCGCACAATATAATTATGGACAATTGTTAAAATTGACAGGAATCGTTCGAAATGACCTGATCGCTCATATATTTTTAGATTTAATCGATTTCCTTAATGGTAGAGGATGCAAAACAACTCCCAAAAATATGGAAGATGCAATAGGAACCTCGTTGGAATGTGAAATTGTTATTGAACGAATCCTATCAGATCAAATTGAAATGGTCGTCAGAAATCATCTAGTCGATAAGATATTTTGATCCAATCAATTTCCTAAGGGGTTTAGGAAATGAATCTAATACCAGAATACAGGTTGCTCACTTGTGATCTTTTTTATTTATCTACATGAATTTGATTGGGAACGTCCAGTAAGGTTTTATCGACAATATATTCTGGTTTCATCAATTACCTAAGGGGTAGAATTAGAAATCAGGTCTATGCTGCAGGAATCATACATCGCACTATGTAAGTCTTGTCAAATTACATACATGACCTTATAATTGAGAGGAATCGTTCGAAATGACCCGGTCAATAATATATTTCGATTTGATCAATTTCCTAAGTGGTAGAGTGAAAATATGTGCTCAAATAATTTGGTCATAATCGAAGAATATATGACATTTATTCTTTTGCTTTGGAAATTTCAGTCTCTTTTGAAGTTTATCAACAGATATTGAACAATATATTGTGGTTTCATCAATTCCCTGAGGGTAGAAGATGGAAACCTAACTCTGTGATACAGGCATCTTACAACGCAGTATGTAAAGTCATATCAATTGATTTACATAACCTTAGAATTGAGAGGAATCGTTAGCAATAATCCAGTTGATAATTTAATTCGATTTAATCAATTTCCTAAGTGGTAGAAGAAAAAGAATTGAGGAATCCAAATTCGTTTCATCCATAAATCTGACAAGAAATGATCATGATCAAAGAATATATTTTATTTATTCTCCTTCTTTGGAAATTCCTGCCTCTTCTGAAGGTTACGAACAGATATTGAACAATATATTTTGGTTTCATCAATTTCCTAAGGGGTAGAAGATGAAAACCTAACTCTGTGGTACAGGAATCTTACAAGGCAGAGTATGTAAGTCTTATCAAATTGATCACAAGACCTTAAAATTGAGAAGAATCGTTCCAAATGACCCGGTCGATAATATATTTCGATTTAATCAATTTCCTAAGTGGTGGAAGGAAAAGAAGTGCACAAAAATATAGGAATCTCACTTCGAACTCTGTGAGTCTTGTCAAATTGATCCAATCAATTAAAACTGACAGTGGAGTTTCATAATGAACTGATCGAACATACCTTTTGATTAAATCAATTTCTTGAGGGGTAGAGGGAGGAAATCTAACCTTAAAATAAAGGAATCCGAAGTCGTTCTATAGATCGTTTCGCCATAATCTGACGAGAAATGATTTGACCATAATCAAAGAATAATATACAGGGTGACCATTTGAAAACGAAACAGACGAGATTACAGACGAAATAAATTTTTTCGATAGAAATGCTCGGACAGGTCGATTTCTGTTTCGAGGGGGACAACTTAAGATGTAGGTTACGGACGCATAGCGCTTCAACCCTTGCTGCTACAACCCCCACCCCCAATTTTTGAATAGGGAAGATGGGGTGAGTGATACCTCAATTCAAAGGTATTTTTATACTGATTTCAGCACAGTAATTGTTTTTTCATTTTATGCATTAGTTCTCGAAATATTCTTAACTAAGTATTTGAAAATGAAGTGGTGTTTTCATGGCACTTGGAGTGTTTTTTTGTGAAAAATCGACATCTTGATTAAAGATTCTATGTCAGTGGATTGGAGGAAGGAAGCCACAGTCATGGTTGTTTTGAAGCTCAAAATGTCGATTTTTCACAAAAAAACACTACAAGTGCCATGAAAACACCACTTCATTTTCAAATACTTAGTTAAGAATATTTCGAGAACTAATGCATAAAATGAAAAAACAATTACTGTGCCGAAATCAGTATAAAAATACCTTTGAATTGAGGTATCACTCACCCCATCTTCCCTATTCAAAAATTGGGGGTGAGGGTTGTAGTAGCAAGGGTTGAAGCGCTATGCGTCCGTAACCTACATCTTAAGTTGTCCCCCTCGAAACAGAAATCGACCTGTCCGAGCATTTCTATCGAAAAAATTTATTTCGTCTGTAATCTCGTCTGTTTCGTTTTCAAAGGGCCACCCTGTATATGATATTTATTATTCTTCTTTGTAAATTCCTGTCTCTTCTTAAGTTTACCAACAGATATTGAGCAATATATTTTGGTTTCATCAATTTCCTAAGGGGTAGAAGATGAAAACCTAACTCTGTGGTACAGGAATCTTACAAGGCAGTATGCAAGTCTTATCAAATTGATTACAAGACCTTAAAATTGAGAGGAATCGTTCCAAATGACCCGGTCGATAATTTATTTCGATTTAATCAATTCCCTAAGTGGAAAGAGGGAAAACAGCTGCTCCCGAATATAGGAATCTCACGTCGAACTGTGTAAGTATTGTCAAATGGATCTAATCAACATAAAACTGAAAGTGGAGGCTCGTAATGAACTGACCGATAATACCTTTTGATTAAATCAATTTCCTAAGGGGTAGAGGAAGGATAACCAATCTTGAAATAAAGGAGTCCAAAATTGTTCTATAGACCGAACTGACAAGAAATGATTTCATCATAATCAGAGAATATATGACATTTATTCTTCTTCTTTGGAAATTCCTGTCTCTTCTGTTTGCAGACAGATAATGAAGTGAATCTCTTAGTATTCCTGGACCGAACGATTCTATTCAACTGAAGTTTTCATCGGTTTTCTTTCATGGGCGTACACTCAGATGGCTGCTCAAAGGGTCGCGTACTTTCTACGTCGTCTTACTATTAAATATGCCTCTTTCCACGAATAATTAATTTTGCTGCCTTTTAGTCCTGTCTGGAAGGGGATTTCTTCCACTTTTAAGAATTCTCGCTGTTTTCGGTACCTCCTACCAAGAAATCTGTTTAGAACGATCCTTTCATCGCGATAACTCCTTTGTTTGACTTGTACTCGACCGGCCAAGTTTCTTCCTCTCGCGAAAGGCTCTCTGACATAATCGAACCGGCAAACCACTCATCTTTCCTCAGAATCGAGTTACCCTTTCAGTTCGCAACCAATTACGGGCCCGATAACAATTTGTCGATATGAAGCATTCCGTTTTCGCATGTTGATGCTCTTAGCCCCGGGAAAGTTTCTCGTAAAACGCGAATGTTGTTATGTTCCCGCAGAAATATTCGACCATCCAGCTAATATCGCCATGGTAACTCGTTAATGCACCGGGCAAACTTGGCTCTCGGAGTGCTGTTAATTTTGAAACCTGATAGTTTGATTATATTTCGAGTTTTAAGCTTACGGCACGGTTAATGCGTGTTGGTACATGTTCGCGTTTCAATGGTATTAACCGGGTTTTCCGCAATTCCTTTCTGGCCGGATTATTATGGGTTTGGAACGACGTTTTGAATTAATTCAATTCCGGACATTCTGCAGCCAGCGCTTACCGATTTGGGGCGATAATCGATATTGATTTGGGTTTACAGCCCATAAACATGCTGTAAACTTGAATGGTAAGATCGAAGTGCGGCCATACATAATTTCCGTTAAGACCACTGGGGCCATAACTGAAATAAGTGTAATATGTGGCTTATCAAGTGTTCGCGAAATAGTTGTCGAAAAATAGGTTATGTCTTTCATATGAAACTTCTTGAGCCCCCTGCTTAGTTACGGACCCATAAAGACGGGGCAGTTTTCCTTGAAAACTAAAAAACTGACAAGAATAAAATTAGGCCAGACATTTTATGCGAGAGAGAAGGCACTAAAAATTTTTTTCATTGGTGTTCCTACATGATTGCAAGGGGTAGAAAAAGCCACCCCTAAACCATGTTTCACAAGAAACTTCTTTCCATATTTATATTTCGTAATGAAAAATTGATTGTGGAGAGATTTATCCATTCTTATGGTGGGCGTGCAATGTAGTGTGTTTTTATTTCAAGTTGCATTTGAAAATGGTTTCACTGAAATTTTGGGAGTGAACTCAGAAAGGATTGGAGTTCTTGATTAAATAATTTAAATCGAGTTCATTTTTTTCTTTCAAAAATAGAAGAAAATGAGCCAACTCATGCTTCTGTTTTATTTCAAACGAAAGACCCATGAAAATAGTTCAACTTCCGATTAAAAGTGAATCTACAGATAATTTCGTTCAGAAAATCAACTTGAAATACGGAATTGGCTGAGAATGGCCAAATTCAAATACACTGCGCAAAAAAATTGACGCACATCCTGAAAATCTCAATTTTAATGAAAGTTAACTCTACATTGACTTTATAACTTATTTTTATGTTCTCTCGGTAAGGTTTTGAACGAAACAAGACATATTAAATGGGAGAAAAATTCAGAAATTCACCGAATCTTATGTGAAAGAAGAGAAATGAACAATTTTCAAAATACTGAAATGCTGATAAGTGATTTAATACTTGGTATTTCCACCCCTTGCGTTAATTACAGCTCGGCAACGACGGTTCATACTCAAAATGAGTGATCTTAAAATGTTCTGATCTAATCCTTCCCAGATTTCTCCGAGTTGGATTCCTAAGTCATTAAGAGTAGCTGGATGGTTTTCTGAACTTCTCAGCCTTCTATTGAGGTTGTCCCAAACCTGCTCAATCGGATTGAGATCTGGACTTCTTGCTGTCCATTCCATTCGAGAGACTTCAACCTCTTCAAGGTACTCCTGAACGATGCGCGCAGGATGGGGTCTGGCATTATCGTCCATAAAAATGAAATTTTCACCAATGTATGGGGCGAATGGCACTACATGCTCTTCAAGAATGTTCCTTATATACTTATCAGCATTCATAGCTCCATTATCAACGACCACTAGGTCTGTGCGAGCAGTCAAAGATATTCCACCCCATACCATAATCGATCCTCCCCCGAAACCAGTAGTATTCAGGAAATTGCACTGAGCATATCTTTCATGTGGACGTCTGTATACAAGGGAACGTCGATCACAATGGTAGAGGCAGAATCTAGACTCATCTGTGAAGAGAACTCTTTCCCAATCGGCCTCTTCCCAATGGATATATGCTCTCTCGCAAAATCCAAACGCGCCCTTCGATGGGCTGGGGTAAGAGCTGGGCCTCTTGCCGCGATACGAGGCCTTAAATCATATTCTCTGAGGCGATTTCTTATTGTCTGAGTGCTAATTTGCACCTCATGAGTTTGCTCAGACTGATTTTGAAGGAGGATAGCGGTTGCAAACCGTTGTCTCAACGAAGAAACTCTCAAGTAACGTTCTTGAATGGCAGTTGTTACCCGTGGTCTATACCCTGTCCTGGTCTTCGGACATTCATACCTGTCTCCCTGAATCGCTGCAACATTCTGGACCGAGTTGTGGACACACTTGTATGGGAAACTCCAAACCTTTCTGCAATTCTTGTGTATGTCCACCCTTCTTCTCGCAAAACTACCGCTTGGGCACATTCTTCTTGGGTCAAATGGCGTGTTTCGTGTTGCACAGCGATCGAGTGTAGAAAATCAAACGAAAGAAAAACTATTGATCACTATAGAATTGATCGAGAACATTCAAAATCTGATAATATCATCTTTTTTTATTCCTGCTGGGAGAAAACATCTGTATTGAAGAAAAACGTTGAAAGTGGATAACATATGCATGCATAATTCTGATGAAAATAATTATCATTGAGAACACCTTCAGTTGTAGAATAAATTTGAGATTTCCATAATGTGCCTAAATTTTTTCGCGCAATGTATTATCAATCGCCGATGTCCAGATCTGGTAATTTCATAAGTGGAGGATCTAAATTCTCTCTAAATGCAAAAAAAGACACAAAAACACAATCGGTCTGCAAAAAAACAGGGCCTGGCCTTGTTCCGATGCGACTGTGAACGTTTCCGCCGACATAAAATTGAATCTGCCGATCTATTATAGAGGAACGACCGGCGAAAAAAGAAACAATGGTCGAAATGAATACGGGATCGGTGCCAAGAATTCGGTCGCGATCGACGGAACGTCCGACGTACGGAACGTGACTCGGCAATCGTAGAAAATAAATTAATATATATAAAATCAAGGATGGAAAGCTACGTCTTTCTTCCAAATTCCAACAATATTGCATTCATAGTTTTCGAGAAAAATGCCTGATATACGTTTCGACGGCCGCAGAACTATCAATCAGATATAGTCATTTTTCTACTAAACGTTGAGAGACAAATTTTCTTACAGCACGAATAATTTACGGATAAATCACTGAAAAGATGAGCTACTCTGTTTTTTGCCGAAAACATTTTTTGGATTATTGTTTCGCAAAGTTGATTTCTAGTTAGTGAAACATCTAATGTTTTTTAAAACACAATAATGGCGATGTTTTTTTCTTTACATATAAATCACTGAAAAAAATGAGCTAGTTTGCTTTCTGCTTGTTTCACTAACTTTATGAACAGGGTGGCCAGATTTCGACGGTTTAGTTCTACTCCTAAACTATAAGAGATAGAGAAAAAGTAAGATATATATCGTGTTCTCTTTTTTCAAAAAACAGATATTGCTGAAAACAAGTTGCTACGGCGTCTAGTTTCCGAGCTACAGGTCGATTTTGTTATTTGGTCCATTATTATAATTGGCTATAACGTCCGTGTTATAGGATCTACGTTCTCGAAATGAACACATCTTCAGGGCACTTTTTTTACTGCTTTTCAGCAATGCTATAGGATTTTTTGTATCTGCTCAAATTTCGGAGCTATAACAAAAAAAAATGTTTTCAAATGGAAACCATGGTGGGAAATGATATTTCCAAATTCATCTTTCTTCAACGATTTCAAAAATATATATCATGATAACTTCCGAGTTCACTGTATATCGAAAATTGCGAAAAAACACTTTTCGTTCAACAAAATCCAAGCAGGCTTCGATTCTCTTCCTTCATATCTTAAGCGGTCATAGAATTCCATCTCTTATTTATTTTCACTTGTCAAATTCAATTCAGTTTCATCATTGTTGTATCGTCTGGCGCTTTTAAAGTTCTTATAAGGTCATAGAATTCGATATCTCACAATTATTGTAAGCTGCCAAATTGATTCAGGAAATATTTGCTTTTTAATTACTCAGACCAAACTTGTAGATTCTAGTGTGATTTATCTGCTAAATTGAAGAATGAAAAGCATTAAAATACTTAGATGAAACAAAAGCCATTAGATTATTCTTCAGCCTTGTGAATATTCTTCTGCGGCTGAGTTTTTATCAAAATACTAGCTGGCCCGGCGAACTTTGTTCCGCCTAAATGATTCTTACGGTGGATTTCACAAATCGTAATCACCGGTGATCGGAGATCAACAGCTTGGTTCTCTGATTTTTAAACTCTCGAATCGAGTTGATTCTATATCAAGCTCCGATCACCGATGATTACGCTTTGTGAAACCCACCGTTAAATTTGTGTCAACTAATCATTGCTATTTTTTCAAGCAGGAGATAAATTAGGCAAAATATACAAAATTTTAGTAATATTGTTATTCGTACGAAAAGAATTCTCTTTATTTGTGCGGTATCTAATTATTGTTGAACATATAATTTTTCTTTGAATGCTTTACAGTTTTCTCATTGCTGTACCCAAATAAAAATATAAATCACGATCGAATTATATGGATGAAAAATAGTTCCAATGATTAATTACCTCTGATCACGCTGAAAATTCGAATTGAAGTACTTTGTCACTTTGTCTATGGTACTTTAATCTCACTCCACAAAATACAAATACACTAAGATGTTTTCTTATTTTTCTTCTTGACTAAGACATATTTGTTTTGGTCCACAGCACAGAGTTGGAGGCAACTCAAATTACACACTACATATTTGTTTACATCGCCATCTAACGGGGGGAATATCAAAGAAAGTACCTACGAATAATAAGCAGTAGCAGTAGTTTTATTGTATTTTATAATAACCAGACCGTAGACGAATCCATATATGAAGTTTCGTAACAATCAGTCCATCCGATCTCGAGTTATAAATGGTGTAACCAACATCTTTCTTTTATATATATAGATAGAATGTTTTATATTCGAGCAAATTATGACGCTGATAATGCATCTCAAATATATTTTGATAGATATCCTGAGAGAACTCAGCCGCAGAAAAGTTTATTCACAAGGCGTAAGAATAATCTAATGGCTTATTTTGTTTCATCTAAGTATTTAAATACTAGAATCAACAAGTTTGGTCTGAGTAATAATATAGCTAATATTTCCTGAATCAATTTGGCGGCTTACAATAATTGTGAGATATCGAATTGTATGACCTTATAAGAACTTTAGAAGCGCCAGACGATACAATAATGATGAAACTGAATTGAATTGGACAAATGAAAATAAATAAGACGTGGAATTCTATGACCGCTTCAGTTTTGAAGGAAGAGAATCTGAGCCTGCTTGGATTTTGTTTTTTCGATATTTTCGATATACAGGGTGTTTGGAGGGTGAGTAGCCATAGGTAAATGATGGATAGGTGATGCTCTTGGCTACTTGTTGCGCCTAATAAAATAACATTTTGACCAAAGTTCAAAGTGTTATAATTTTTTTGCCATTTTTCTAGAAATTTCCCATGTTTCTCATTAAAATCTTGAATTTTTTAAAATTTAATGCTCGATGTGCCTATAATAGTTATTTATGTAATAAGGATCATAAAGACGATCATTATGGTACAAGTCGTGAATGTTATCGGGCGAGGCGTAGCCGAGTCCGATAACACGGCGTGTGCCATAATGATTGTTTATGATTCGTATTACATACAAAATTTTATCTGATGGCATTTATATCAATACATTTTCGAAAAATTAAAAACTGCATTTTCGACATGTCACAATGACAACTATTTTTAAAGTTATGTCACTCAATTTTGATGACATAAGGAAGCTCATTATGGTACTTAGTACCATAATGAATTCATTATGGTACTTAGTCCCATAATGAATTCATTATGGTACTTAGTCCCATAATGAGCTTCCTTATGTCATCAAAATTGAGTGACATAACGTTGTCATTATGACATGCAATCAGATAAAATGATTTATTTGTTTAGTCTAGTCTTGTCTTATTCAGATTGAATCATAATTTCATACAAACGTCTTCAAAAATCCTAACAGCGTCGTATCAAACATCAAAATGAAAAAAAAATAATGTTGTGTCCACTTTACAGAGTGAAATAAAAAAAAATTACATAGTGTTGGGTTTTAAAAACTTCTCTAGTTAATAATCTTTGCAATGGTATGTAACATGTACCATTAATAATCAGATAACTCAATAAAAAACCGTTTTGTCTTCAAGGATGCCTTAAAAGGGTGACGACAAAACTATTCCATTGAGGTAAAATTAATCTAACATAGCTTTTTCTTGAGTTATCTGATTATGTATTAATGGTACATGTTACATACCATTGCAAAGAGTATTAACTAGAGAAGTTTTTAAAACTATTTTAGAACCCAACACTCTGTAATTTTTTTTTATTTCACTTTGTAAAGTGGACACAACATTATTTTTTTTTTCATTTTGATGTTTGATACGACGCTGTCAGGTTTTTTCAAGACGTTTGTATGAAATCATGATTCAATCTGAATAAGACAAGACTAGACTAAAAATTAAATAATTTTATAGGCACCTCGAGCATTAAATTTAAAAAAATTCAAGATTTCAATGAGAAACATGGGAAATTTCTAGAAAAATGGCAAAAAAATTATAACACTTTGAACTTTGGGCAAAATGTTATTTTATTAGGCGCAACAAGTAGCCAAGAGCATCACCTATCCACCATTTACCTATGGCTACTCACCCTCCAAACACCCTGTATAGTGAACTCGGAAGGATATCATGATATATATTTTTGAAATCGTTGAAGAAAGATCAATTTGGAAATATAATTTCCAAATGGTTTCCGTTTGAAAAAAGGATTTTTTGTTATAGTTCCGAAATTTGAGCAGATACAAAAAATCCAATAGCGCCGACGAAAAACAGTAAAAAAAGTGCCCTAAAGATGTGTTCATTACGAAAACGTAGATCTTATAATACGGAAGTTATGGTCAATTATAACAATGGACCAAATACCAAATTCACCCTGTAGCTCCGAAACTAGACGCCGTAGCAACTTGGGGGTTTCAGCAATTTCTGTTTCTCTATCTCTTATAGTTTAGGAGTTGTAGTACCAAACCATCGAAATCTGGCCAGCCTGTACATAAACAATAGACAGCGTTGCAAAGTTGGGAGCCATGAAATGTCAGTGCATTTGATATTTCTTATAGTTCGGGACTTGTGCAGGTTACAACCATCCTCATGGTATGCTTATTCATCCAATTTTTCCTCAAATCTGCATTCTTTCTCACTTCTATTACAACAATTATGCGTTCGCTCATGGGAGAAGAGAAATGGCAAAACGCTTGTCATTAAGCGGTAATATACATGTGTGAAGGCTTCATTAAACCTGCTCGTTAATTATCGCCAAGATGCCCATTTCTTTCTGCCAGTTAAATACGTACAGCTTCATTCTTGAGGCGAGAATATAAGTTTATCATTCGCGTGAGGCGCGTTTACTTTTTTCGTTTCGCCTTCTTAGCGCTGCATACCGCCTAGAATTATTGTTTTCGCTGAATGTTTCTGTGTAAATGCGAAAACATGAATACGTAATTACGAAATGGTAAGACGCCTTGAGTGGAGTCGGAGTTATGCGTTTTTACATGGTTTACGAGAAATTATAGACTAATCAAGTTGTGGAACGCCTTTTAAGGAATACCGCTCGGCACTCGTCGACTAGGAATAATGAAATATGGGAGCTATTATGGACGTTATTGGGGAGTATTTTGATGCGATAGAGTCGGCCTGCAGATATAAGATTGCGTACTACCGATTGATCATACGAATTTTGTCGGGCAGAGCCAATTTTTCATAAAACCCACGATATAGAGGGATATTAGCACAAGGGTGTAAGGATAAATGAGATTCCGCCATGAAACACCGAGATATACGATCACAAACAAGACTAGGAACCAGTGGCGACTCGTGACAGTTTAAGGTGGTGAGGCACATCGGAGAGAAAAGATTCCCTGACGTGGCGTTGCCGTGAAAAGGGCTATTGCAAAACTGATGATTAGAATAATTCTTTATCGCTAGCATACTAAAGGTCATCTTTTTCGAAAAACATTTTGCTTTGTAAAATATTTACTTCTAGCGATGAAGAATTATCTTACTCGAAAACTAAACATTTTAAAGGGTGTGTATAAAAAGTAATTTGTTGAAGAAAATGAGCATCATTATTGAAATTCTTCAATTTTGGACTTTGTTAAGAACATCCTCTACAAGCAAGTTGCTTTCCATCATATCATCAGATTTGAAACACCCATTAACCAGAACATTGAGAATATTGAAGTTTGTGTTTTCTGTTATGATGCAGGCTACTATTTGTACTCCTTGAACAATGTTTAGTTGCCTGTATTCCTTGTACACGATCGGTGATCTTCATCTGTGGTTTTATTCTTTTGTTGACATTATTAATTGTGAATGTTTTTAACGATATCTATCATAGAGTTCTTTTGGTAACTGGCCTACTGTTTCGATAGCTTTATAGTTTTCTTATTGTTTCTTGATGCCATTCCTCTTGACGAATGTTTGTGGTTTTTTTACTTTTAATTCTTTAAGTTGATACACGTTTTTGGTAAGTTATTTGATTACTTGAGTGAACTGTATACATGTATGTTTTCTTTTAATAAATTGCAGGCCTGAAGAAGCAAAGGGACACCTTTGCGAAACGTCGCCACGAATGTGAAAAAACTTGATCATCTGTGTTTTTCCTAGTCCTATTTCCTGCTATTTGTTGCTTTTTATTAAGAAAATGGAGGACGAAAATTATTATGACAATTGAAGTTTATGTCACTCTGATAATGAAGTAAAATCTTCCACTTTCCCATAATTTTTTCGTTATATGTCAGCCACGCCGGATAAATGAAGAAAAATGGTGATGCAAATGAATCGAAATACTAATTTGGCACTAAGAGATGAAATTATATGTGGTTACCATTAGAACAAACCGACCTAATTCTGATACCAGTAATACCGCTTCAAACGAACACCCTGTGGCCGGTACTATTATTTTAGGCTGATATATCAGTGCAAGAGCAACCATTTTTGCAGAAAAATTATTCCGTAACTGACGTAAGTAATGAGATTATCTACTTCATTGCACTAATGTGACACTCTGTATATGTACATATACCTATAAATAACTAATTCTAGTGAACTCTGTTCTTCGTCAGTTACGTAATATTCTCAAGACATTCACTCAAATCTGGAATAGATCGCTTTACTTTTTGAACAGTATATGATTTATCCCCATAAGAATTACGCCAAAAACTTTGCTGATTAGCTGAAAAATAAAAAAAATCACAAGTCTTTCGAGCATTTACATCTAACTGGGGAATTCGTGACGCCCCATCGGTCCCGTTAAATACATTTCGCCTTCGGGTCTCCGATGGTAATTTAATTCAGTACTTAATAAGATTGAAAGACATCATATGAACACTGAGACAAACCTCAATCTACACGAAAAACAGATAAAACTGTTTTTACAAATCGAACCCAATTTGAAAAATGACCCGAGTTCATAGATTAAAGAACTAGTTTCCGAATAGTGCAGAATAATTACAGTTTGCCCTTCGCGAGAGAATATCAAGACTAGAGGAGAGGCTAGCCTCAGACTCAACGTAATATTTGACGTTCAGGGGTTTAGCGGTTTTCTCGCCTGCCGTCCCTTCCCTATGATGTAAAATGACGCGTAAAAAAAGGCAGTGTGAGGCCTGCCTCTGCCGTTTACTGGGAGTTGGATACCCAGAAATCGTGAGTTACGGAAACTTAGACCTAACCGGAGACGCATTTTATTGCTATATAATGAAGGGAAATTTCGATATAAAAGCGTATGGAAGAAGATAATGAAAACAATTTTAATTGATTGAATAAATAATTAATAAATATATGATATTTATACGTGTAATTTTCGACGTTTATTGGTGAGGCACTGCCTCACCTGCCTCATAGGACGAGCAGCCACTGCTAGGAACGAGAACAATTTCAAAAGTGTCGAGTTTGGGAAGGAACTCGATATGAATATGGTAACAAACTGTATCAACACATTAGGGATTTTGTTTTGGTGCCATATACTTTTGTGCCAAATAATGGCACAAAATGCTGGAAGTGTTGATTTTCTCCTTCCACTCGAAGAAAACGGCAGCTGCAGCGCATCGAGAGCTTCAAAAAGTTTACGGAGACGCTGCTCTAAGTGAAACAACGTGCCGTGATTGGTTCCTTCGCTTCGTAGACGGCGATTTCGATCCGAGTGAAGCTTACCGGAGTTTCAAAAAATTTGTCTACCCACCGATGATTCTTTGTCTCATTCATGATCACAGATGATAAAAACTCCATTCTCAAATTAGCTGTCTTGTGGAGAATACACAACCTAAAGCTTATATGGAATCACCCTGTATTGCACACAAAGAGAGGATTCATGACGACGATGAATTGGTATTAAAATATTTAAAAAATTCACGAGTAGCCTATTTAATAGGATGTATTACAAAAAAAGAATACACCCATTATGTAGGTATAGTGATTAATTCAAGTTGACTTGAGGAGCTACAGCATCAATTCATCCTGATGAATAATTCATTTTTGGTGTGTAATAGATTATAAACAGGTGTAAAATGAAAAAACATATAAAATTATGAAACACTTTAGTCCAGCAGACGTAACAACCATTCTAAATCATAATTCTGATGAATATTCAGTTCATATTCTGCGTGGAGCGGTGTTTGGTCAAAGTTAGTGTGCAAAAAATCGATATTTTAATATTTAATGAAGTCTGCATCAGTCTCTTGAAGAAATTCATAGAATTCCCCTCGAGCGAAATATGTAAAAAATTCTGTATCTTGTCGGCATGGACCATTAAAGCGGGAGATTTGGAACAGAAGAATGTTATAAATTCCGAATCTCGAGGATTTGTTGTCCCGCCCTTAGATTCGCTAACTTAATATTAGGTAAGCTGAGTTACCCAAAAATAATATGGGACATATGAAGATCCTGAAGCAAAAGACTCGAACCTCTTGGCAAAACCCTCTGAAGACATTTGGCCGGTCATACGTGACAGGAATTGTGCAGTGGACAACGTAAATCAAAGTCATCCATATGGTACACTGTTGGATCAAAATCTGACGAGGAAGCAGGCATAGGAGTATATTGTCCTAAACTGAGATTTTCCGTGCCAATAGGGCAAGAACCCCCCGTTTGACTTGCGTGAATAATGGCTAGGCGTACGTCCAAGAGTGTCTGAGAAGAAACCTCGAAGGGGCCACAGTCAATCACCACCAAGAGCTCTGGAATCTAACTGAAACACCATAAAGCAACTGGCCAAAGGCAACTAAGCGACTACATACTGGGTTCCAGAGCACTGTGCCATTGAGGGTTATGAGAAGACTGACGCTCTTGCCAAAAGTGTATAAAAGGTTGAACCCGTTGGACCTGAATCCTTCTGTGACCTTGGGAAGGACCACTATAGGGCAGCGATACAGTAAAGGGAGATGCAAAACATGACACTCCTCTGGAGGAGATCTCCAGGACCAAACCAAGAGCAAAGATTTGTAGAGTTTGCTACGCTTGAAAATTCTTTATTAGCGCTTAGGACTAAAAATCTCGCTTATATGCTGGATGGTCCCAAAGCTCAGTTGAAGATGGCAGTGATTTAATATTCACATCCAGCACACTTGCTCTAGTTGCCGAAAAATCACTAAACAAATCTAGATAAATGATATATAACAATAATTCTGAAGGGGGAGTAATTACCTCGAGGTCCTTATATAGCGCTATATATGGCTCACACTGTATACATAAATAGATCATACAACGATAGCAACTTATGTGTGAAATAATGTACAGAAACCTTATGAGGTTCCTATCAAAATAACATAAATAGGTCTCATACGTTAACCTAATACTGATAAAACTAAATAATAATGCAAGTATTATCTGACTTAAACTTAATAAAGCAAGATATTAGCGCTGATAAATTCCAGAAATTGATGATACGACCTTAGTAAAGTTCCTCGATCCAAGCGATGTTGAAATCACCAAAAGCAGGACTGATTTTCTTGGGCTTACTTGTCCCGGTGATTTATCAATCGACAATAGATATTGCAGATATTCCAGCGAAACCACTGAAATGTCCCAGAACAAGGACCCAAATTTAGAGAAATCAAAATGGCGAACTCGCCAGTCAGAAATACCTACCTCTTTCAGAGGGTTCTCTCAGTACCAAATTAAGTACAGTTTCCTCACTGATTATAAATGAGAATACTTCACCGAAATAGAGTTCCAGCAGAATATTGATCCTGGTTCTAAAATAGAAGACACAAATTGCACGAGGCAGAATTGAAGGAATGACGAATCTCACCTCTCAATATGGCAAATCCGAGGGCAAATCCCTTTTCAGGCACAGTAAGATCAGACAAAATCCTCCAAATAAGCTCTGAAGCTAAACGAAATAATCCCACTGTATATAACGTTTTCGAAATTCAAATCCCAAAATCAGGTAAGTATCAAAACTCCTCGACTTTCGAAAACCACCATTAAATTGAAGAATGTGCAGAAAACAACCATTCCACTCGTCCCCACGTGAATCAAATTCACCTATCACCGTATTTCAGTTCCGAAATCCTCAATTAAAAATCCCTAACCAACATATCCTCATCCTTGTCCCACAAATCGAAATTTCCAAAATTCTATCTCGTTCCCACACCGCAGGCGATACAACCGGTTTCCCGACAAGAAAACATATTTTCCCCCAACCTCGTCGTAATACAGTGGCGTGACCACGATCAGGGATCGGAAAATTAGCATCCACCAATTACGGACATAACAAGTTACAAAAGGGAGCTTGTCCATCTAACGCCGCAGATAGAGCTTCTTTGTGTTGTGGACTGCTGACAGGACACTATCGGTATGAGCCTTTCCTCTTTGGGATTGCCAGCCATGTCGTTAGTTTGAGGGCTTCTTCTAATCTCGATCTCAAACCCTGCCTTTTCCTTCTCGGCCAACTCCGTCCCTGTGAGATTCCTCCATTTTTATCCCCCGCGAATTAAACCCATTCCGAATGGAAATAAAAGAAATCAGAGACCTACTAGACGGTCCATCTACATGCATAGTGAGGAGATTCTTTCTCGCTGATGCAAATTAGATGAATAAATAAACGCAATTTGCGTTCGGCGACAATCAAAAACGGATAAAGCGAAGCGCGAAGGCGATGCAAATTCGAATTTGCTCCGTGTAATAAAGATACGATCGGCGATGGATCCGTTCTTGCCGTTGGTCTCCGAATGTGACTCCGACGATCTTCCAGCCATAAAGTTCATTAAACAGTTTAAGACCGGGCAATAAAAGTCGTCACCGTAATGTCTGAAACCTATTTGGCACAAGTGTCTACAAGACCGCTTGCGAGCGCGGACGGGTTGTTGTAGGAGGAAGCATATCTCTGTTGGCTTGGTGATAAACAAAATTACGTTTGCTACCGCGATCCTCGTCTCTATTTCGACTACACAGGAGATTTCGAAACGTTATGGGGTTATGATCCAAATCTTCATCTTAGAAAATCTAATATATGTACATAAACACAAAAATAATTTTCAATTACAATCAGATATACATAACTACAACACTAGGAACAGATCTCTCATAAGAAAGAATTTTTTAAGACTTAGTAAATCACAACGCTCTCCTGCCTTCTGTGCAGTGTCCTTGTACAATGTTTTGCCTTCATCTTTCAAGAGTTTACCTCTTGAACACTTCAAAAATAAGATGAAGGAGATACTGATAGGGAAGGTTTTTTATTCACTGGATGAGTATTTCGGTTGCAATTTTATTTGAGGTTGTCTTGGCTATATTTGCATTTTAAATTGTACCAGTCTGGCTTTTATGATATGAGAAAGTATTTAAATCTTTTATTTATTATACCATTGTAAATGTACGTATGTTTCCATATATGTATATATTATCTATTGACTTGTTTTATTACTTTATATTGTTTTAGTGTCTTTTGACTGTTCATTGTACATGTGAGTTACATATTTGAATTGATCTTACTTATTAATTTTGACTTGTGAAAGCATTCGTATTGTTTTGCAATATCACCAATAAATTCTATTCTATTCTATTCTATTCATAAACGTCCTTCTGAGCTTGCTACTCGCCGAGCCGAGAAGCAAGAAACTGAGAGATTATTAACGCCATAAATATACAAGAGCTCTCTTGGGGAGAAGAAGGGACTGCTGTCCAATTCTCATCAGGAGAATGAAAGAAAAACTGTATGTACGAGATAGAAGCACATTCCACGAAGTAAACACTGAAGGAATGGTACTTACGGTTGGTCTGACTTGAAGAGATGTATCTGCTGATTTTCTGCCACGTGTTTTGACTAGACTCTCTTGTCACGGGAGGAATTCAATTTATTAGATACATACAACTTCAATCAGCTCCACACAATTCCAAGCATTTCCTCACATTTCCAAGACATGCCATTTTTTTTAAATGACTCCAGATGTTTAGATGGCCCATAAGATGAAATATTTCTATAATGGAAGCCATGATTGCAGAAGATAGAGCTGTATGATAGGGGACAAATTTTTGAATAACAAAAAAGTTTAAACCATTTATTAGTATTCAAGATCAACAATTAAAAATAATGTTCAAAGAAAAACTCGGTACTTTTGCGGACACCATCAGCTCTCTGTTAGCACAGAAAAATCATATTTTAATAACGAAACGATGTGGAAAAAAAAACTGAATCATGAGGCTAAAAAGGTAGAATGCTCCGCTCACCGCTATGTCATTGGGTAATTAAAAAAATGTACCTATATCTTAAGAGTAGGTACAGTTTATCGCATTATGAATTTGGAACTCTTGAATTCCTTATAATATTTGTTTATGAGCTGATTTTGAATTCTTGCTAATTGGAAAGGATGCATGCAACTCGAATTGTTTGTCCACTTTTTCGATTTTAGTATTTTTTGGCCACTTATATTCGATAAGCTTTCTAGAAATTTTACTTTTAGCTTTTCTTCAATTCTTCAATTACTCTCCCTGAATATCACTCAGAGTCGTAAAATATAGCATAGTATTTTCAGTTAGAATGTGAATATGACGTATAGGTTGCGTTTCATGTTCATAAAAAGACTCTCCATTCTCTCCTGAATTTTCATCCAGAACAACGGCCCTATTATTGATATCCAAGGTTTCAGAGGTTTCATCAAGCGATCGCTTTCTTCAATTTTTTTCTTGCAACAGTAACAAAGCCTACCCAGAACACAACTGCTTCTCTGAACTCGTACAAGTTACAAGCTTCGAAGCTTGTAGTTTCTGAGGGGTCTCCTTGGGAGACCTAGTAGTAATCAGTATAATCAATAACATGGTCTATAAAATCAGATATGAATGAAGTCTTTAAAATTCAATCTATTGCCCACTTTTAAATCTTCTGATGATTGTTGCAGCTCTATTTCATCTGCAGCCTCTTCTGCAATGTCATTTTGTTCAAATAATCGTTTTTTGAAAAATGTAGAATATCTCCAAAACAAAGCGAGTTAGGTTTATATAGGGCATTCTTCGTAAGAAATGTTGACATTTGAGAAACAAATCAATGAAATAAAAAATACAGGTTATTCCATTTGAAAAAATCGAGTAATGGCATATTTAATCTGAGTAAATAGGTAAATTTATATTACACACTCTGTATAAAAAAACCCCCAGACGTTTACCGAATGATGAAGCTAGTTAACCTTAAGCTAAATACGTTCATCTAGATTGAAAACAGCGGTTGCTATATAAGAATTTTGATGAACCCCTTAAAACACTAAAAATATCCTAAAAATACGAATTATGTGGCAACGCCGTGATGAATTTTGAAAAATGAGGTATAAGTGTAAAGCTCTTGTTTCCTCGAAAGAATTATGCTATGAAATACAGGGTGTTCCATTTGAAAAAACTACATATTTTTTCGTAACTTTTTTTTGACGCACCCTTTATATGTAAAACTATTTTTAGTTTGTAGATTTTTGTCAACCTTACAACCATATCACAAAAGTTTTCTTCGACACGTTATAGTTTAGGCGCTATTTTAACCGTACCTACGCCTTACTGACACCCTGTACACATAAAATTAACAGGATAACGTTAGCAATATTCAAATGAATGTTCTAACCTCACTTTCAGTGCGTCATTTCCAAAACATTTCTGAACATTTCCACAATTTGCACACATTTCCAAATGATTCTACACATTTCCAAATGTTTCCACATATTATTTTTAGACATTTCTACACAAGTGTACAACAATCCACTCGTGATCACTCCCTTGGTCAAAAAACAGGTAGAATCTTTTGTGGGTTTCTGGGTGATTCCCTCAGACCACAGATTGGAAGAAAGTGGGTAAATCATAGAGCTCTGGGTATTCTTTGTTACGATGTCCATTCGCAAGTATGGACTTTGTGGTATTAATAAAAATGTGAATTTTGAACAGTACTAGTGTTCTCGAGATTATCTTGTTTTTCGGATTCCCAATCAACACATTCGTTCAGCTAGAACATCATCACCATAAACTTCCACTAAAATACCCTGACTTTCGGAAGCATGTTTCTTCATTTTGAAGTAACGAAGTGAATCTCCCCGCAAAAACACATAATTCGGTACAAAGTTGTCATTTCCCGTCGCTCCCAGAGTAGCAGATCCTTCTCCAAGGTCGTAACTTTCACGTTATCCCCTCTGGCCTTCAAAGATGTGCATCCATGAATAAATGAAATGAATAATGAATCGACTTCGTTTGGCCCCTTCAACAAAACAACCAGTTCCGATACACCAATTGCTCGTTCTTCTCGTAAGCCTCGGCGCAACCGTGATGAGTTATGAGTTCTGCCACAAAAAGAGTACCTACCTCCGGCCTACGGACTTACCATAAGGTGCGACCTAATCGAGCACCTCATTCAGATCAACCGCATTCGTAATTGCTGAGCCACATATTCTTAATGACGAGAAGAATTCATTTAGAGGACTTTCTTCACTCGCTCGTCTGGTGATGGATGACCGTTGAGCGTAGTTTTATGACTTTGCGATCGTTAGAAGAAAAATTCAATTTTTTTACCATACTCGTATAAGACAAGAATTTTGCAAAATACAAACACAGGAATCGATACAAAATCGGTTCAACTATACGAAAGAAAAGAACCAAAGAAAATTGGTACCCTATTTCGGTAATGCTCTTTTATGTTGAATAATGCCCAAATTTATAGATGAAAAACAGTTAAAAAATCCTTCTGTGAATTTTTCATGTAGAAATAGTATGTATAACATTACTAGCAAGGAAAGAGGGTTTTTACTGGCGAATGGAGGATATAACTGACGAGCCGCAGGAGAGCCAGTTACCTCCTTGAGCCAGTAAAACCCGTTACCTTGCGTGAATTGTTTTATATTTTATTTGTTTCTCATTTGTAAAAAGGTTAGATAAATTCCAAAAAAATCTCAATAATTTGTCGCAAATGTCGTAAGCTATGGAAGCGTTGCCATGAACATGTCTGTTTATTTTTTTTCTTTACATTTGTTTTGGCGAAAGCGAAAATTAATGTACCAAAAGAAATTATTGAGGCAGCCAGCAGTGTAGCTTCAAGTTTATTACCTGCAAAATCAGCTTCAAGGTACGAGCGAGAATACGACGACTTCAAAAAGTGGCAAAACAAAAATAGTGTGATTGGGGTAACTGAAGATGTTTTGTTGGTCTACTTGAATCAACTATCAGCTAGATTCAGCCCTAATACTTTATGGGCAAAATGGTCTATGCTGAAGAGCTGCTTGGAAATGAAAGAAAATGCTCCTGTTCGCTGGTTTGTTTTCCTTAAAAAATTTATTGAAAAATATGACTTTTAGTGGTCTTTTGAAGATTTCAAAAGGTAATAGCGTTTCTGAAACGAAAAAATGAGCGTTATACGCCAAAAAAGGCCAAGGTATTAGCTAAAGAAGAGGCTGAACAATTTCTTTTACATGCTCCTGATGACCAGTGGTTGCTGGAGAAAATTGTAACAATATTTGGGATTTTTGGGTGTTGTCGATGTGACGAAATTCTCTCCTTAAACATGAATGTAGAAGATATGGGAAAATACGTTATTGTGACATTGCGGCAAACAATAAATTTAACAACAAGAAGATTCACCATAACCGATGATGGCTGCAGCTTCAAGTCCTGCATGTTATACAGAAAATATGTAAATCTTCGGCATCCTGGAACAGAAAGCCTAAGATTTTTTTTGACATACCGACATGGAAAGTGCATTTCCCTTAATGCTGGCCAGCACACTATTGGTGGTGTCCCAAAGCAAATAGCGAAATATTTAGGTTTAAAAGACCCAGAGTCATACACCGGCCACTCTTTTCGCAGAACTGGAGCCACTATGGTTACGGATTCGGGTGGAGATATTTTAAGAGGGTGGAAGAGCACCGAAATTGCGATGAGTTATGTCGATGATTCGGTCAACAAAAAAATCGAAATGTCTAGCAAATTATTTGGTAGTGAGGAGAGTACAAATGTTCTGCAGACCTCGAGTTCAGCAGTTTCTGAGTCAACAGATGGTTCATCATCATCAGTATCAACTCTTTCATCATAAAAAATCTGTGTTACTGGAAATAACAATTGTACCATGATTTTCAACATATATGACGATGAAACAAAATTTTCTAATGTAAATAATACTAACTTGTAAAAATTTTGCAAGTTAACTGTCAGTTTTACAAGTTAGTGACTTGATAAAATAAACTTTCCTGATTAATATGGTGTTTTTGGAAACTGACGTTTACAAATGAGAAACAAATAAAATAGATTAATCAATCTATTAAAACGGTTCTTCTGGCATAGCTAGCGCAGTATATCAGAATTGGCGTTGAAGCTCATGTATACCTGGATTAGCAATAAAAGTGTATAGCTCGAGGATCTTTATGGTATAAGCTCGAAGTATTTTATTGCTCCGATACAAAGAAATAGCTAGAATCTATCCTTCCATTTCCTGCGAGATGTTAACAATTAATCACATGGACTCTGCGCCATAAAATTTAATCTTCAATATATTTCCAATCGTAATTGCTGCTCGTTTGAAGAAGGTTGGAATGATGTTCATTCATCAGTGGAAATGAATTTGAGATGATAAAACTTGTTACATACTTAATAAAGTTCATGAAGATACGGAGATTGAATAGTATCATTTTTATAACTTCACTTGTATTACTTTCAACGATATTTCAGTTTTGTGAAATTGCCATTTTTTCCCTTGAAAAACTTTTGTAGTTCATTAAATTTTTTATCATGAACTTGAATGAAATCTATATGACTTTTATTTTCCTTCAAACCTGCTTGGGATGCTTGGAAGATTATGATCATATCACACTACAATGGCACCATAGGGAGATTTGATGTCTAGCAGTAGATGTTAGATGATAATAATGAAAAATAGTGGCTATAAAGCTCTCTGGAGACAACCAAAATGTATCGGGTGATCAAATATACTCTATTCCCCTTTATAAACTATTCCCGTTGGCCGTTTTTTACTTAAAACTGATGCACGTTGGTACTCGTGAAATGCCAAATAATTCTCATATACGTTGCCAATGCTAATATCTTTGTTCTTTTTTAACTTTGTAAATAGAGTTTGTTCTTTTAAGGTTTAACAGTGACACAGGTTTCGTAGTTGGTACTGCTACATTTTCATACTGGAGTATTTCATGTTGTGCAAAAAGGTATTTGAATGTCATCTGCAGGCTTATTTCTTGAGAATTTTGAAAAGTGGGGAATTCCATAGGTCTGTCTGCTCGTTTAGAAGTTTTTCTGTCGGTTTATTCGAGTACTTTTATTCTTTTTTCGAATGAACTATCACAAAGTAACGGACTATTTCTGTCCATTATTTTTCAGTAAAATTTCAACACTCGATTCTTGATCCCCGTACAAGAAAATAGCATAACTGAATCTTCCAACCAAGTTGATATACGTGAAATATTTCCAGTATTAACAGAGAAAGAAGTTTCTTCAACATTCGCCAGGTATTTCAAATTATTGAATTCACATAATATTGTCTCAAATTCATTATTTTCCCAAAGTGAATAAACATTTATAGAATGTAAGCTGAAATTAACTATGTACAAATTATCACAAAATGTGACGAGTGTTCAAAAAGACAAGTTTGCTAGATGTGAAGTTCCATAGCTTCACCCCTTTCTGAAGAGACTTCATTGTATTCGAATCCAACAAACTTCCAGTAAGTTCCTTACGAGTGATGGTCCATCTTTCTTCGTGGCAGATCGAATGAATAAGAAAATGCCATCTAATTATACACTGGACCTCGAAATGAGACACTGATAGAGTCTGTTTCGAAACCTGATTTATCGAAGTGAGCGTCCGTCCTCCTCGAGAAAAAATGAAAAGAAATCAATACCGTTTCTGGTATAATTATAGTGTGCCACGCCAAACGTCAAGAACAATCGAGCATCGCATTGTTAAGATAAAGGGGAAAATCACGTTCCCGCTAATTGTGTCATTCTATTGTTAACCACGAGCTATTATAGCTGACCCAAAGTGAACGCCATTTACCGTTTGAAGATGGCAGGCAATAAGGCCTACAGAATTTTGTTGTTGGGCTCGCGAAGGTCACAAATTGAATTATCTTAAATTGATTTATCAAGCGATGCGCGGAATCTGATATACACTTGAACAATCTTTTGAAACATCTGCCAAATGACCACCACGGCCACAACTACAGGACCATATCCTTTTCATGAAATTTTCCACAACCAAATCGCAAAGTGACTGCCCTATGTCCTCGATAGCCTCACAAATTCCATCTTTGAGGTCTGGAATCGACGTTGGGCTCTTGGCGTAGACCTTCTCTTTCACATGGCCCCAAAGGAAGAAGTCGCAAGGTGCTAAATCACAAGATCTCGGTGATCACCTCTTAAAGAGACAACACGGTCCAGAAACTTTTCTTGTGAAAGATCAATGGTTTCGTTGCTAGTGTGGCACGTAGCGCCGTCTTGTTGAAAGTAAACGTTGTCCAGATCAATACCATCCAATTCCGGCCATAATAGTTATTTATGTACCAAGTTCCTAACGCCCGGAGGGAAACATTCGGCCCGAGGGCCTTTGGCCCGAGGGATGATTAACTTTCAGTAGTAACCATGGCACTTGTTAATATTTTGAAGTTCGTTATTGCTTTCATCATTTTATTAAGTGAATGTCATTACTGTTTTCGTTGTGAAGATTTAAAGAAATAACAGAATTGAATAGCAATTTGCCAAATAATATAATTGAAAATGCAGCCAAAGCTGCAAATAATCTATTACCAGAAAAATCCAGACTCGTCTACGACAAGGATTATGAAACATTCCATCAATGGAAGTTGAAAAATGAAATAATTGCTATAGATGAAACAGTGTTATTTTATTGGCGTACTTTCAAGAATTGGTATGCTATTTTATTTTTCATTTTGTTCATGTGTGGGTAATTTTTTTTTATTTCAGTCTGAAAAATTTTGTCCTGCGTCATTGTGGACGAATTATTCTATTTTGAAATCTACACTGATTGTCAATGAAAATATCAATATTTCACAATTCTCCCGGCTAGTAGCGTTTTTAAAAATGAAATCTAAAGGATATATTCCGAAGAAATCCAAAGTTTTGACAGCAGAACAAGTTCATACATTCATCAATGAAGCTCCTGATGAAATTCATCTTCTTCATAAAGTAGTTCTAATAATGGGTGTTTTTGGAGGACTAAGGAGAGATGAATAAGTGAAAATGTCTATCAAAGATATAGAAGATAAGGGTAGCTGTTTACTTGTTAAAATACCCGAAACTAAAACCGGTATGTCAAAAGGATTTAGCATTGTAGAGGAAGAAAAAATAGGAGCTTTGGGGCTGGTCAGAAAATATATATCCTTGTGACCCAGTGGAGTGAAGAATCCTAGATTTTTCCTCACGTTCCGAAATGGTCGGTGCACCATCCAACCTGTTGGCAAAAATACCATAGGAAGTGTGCCTTCGATGATTGCCAAATACTTAAAATTGGATAATGCAAATGAATATACAGGACATTGTTTGAGACGGACTTCAGCAACTCTTTTAACTGAGGCTGGTGCATCATATGAAACGTTAAAAATGCACGGAAGATGGAAGAGTGCATCTGTGGCGGAAGGTTACATAGAGCAGAGCATTTTTTTCAAAAACAAAGTATCGACGATGATTGTGAATTCGGTAACAGATTCTCATGAATTCTCTAGTGGTTCTCTTGTGAACGAACTTCCAAGTACTTGTGGTCAAGTTTTCGCTCCTCAGGTTTCGAAAACATCCCAAGATTCACGATTGAAGAATTTTTCCGGGAAATTCGAAAACTGCACTTTTAATTTCAATTAAGAAAGACTTTGTTTTCGTTTGTTGAGTTGTCGTTGTTTTAGTATTAAAATTCTGCGAAATAAATAATTTCTTTCTAGCTTATTTTGCTTCTCGTACAACGAGCGGGCGTTATGATCCATAATGCTCGCTAAAATGCCCACGGGCATAATGAGTGTATTTATAGCAACCGTTTTTAAGGTAAAATAAACATATAATGTACAAGGTGCGCAAAATTGGTGCTACATGAACTAAAACTTTTTAACCCGAGGAGATAGAGAAAAATGAATGGCACCTTATAGTCCTATTTTTTCGAGAAACTGATAATGCCACCAACTGCATTCCTCTATCTTCTTTCGTTTCCCAGTTATAGGCCAAAATTTTGGGCGATTTCAACTTTGGTTATTATCTCCGTTTCTGTTTATGCTAGGATGTTGAAATAAAAACATTATACAGGCACTTTTCTCATAGCAGTCCAGTGGCGTACTCTGATTTTTTCTGAGAGGTTTATTTGCTGAGTTATAACATAAAGTTGAGTTTTTTCTTATGGAAACAGTAGTTTGAAATGACTCAGAAAGAATCGCCATTTTTTTCCCGTTCCAGAACTGTATCATATGTCATACATGTTCATGTAGCACCAATTTTGCCCACCCTGTACAAGTGAAAAATAAAAAATCATTAATGATTTCTCGATAGCACAATCCATTCACCGTTACTGTTTCCCAAGCCTCGTTCTCGAAAAAGTAAGGTCCAATGACCCCGCCGGACCATAAACCGCACCAGTCAAACGTTGAGGATAGAGAGGCTTTTCAACAATAACTATTGAGAATTATCACCGAGGTGGAAATGGGCCTGATCGCAGAAGATGATTTTTCGATGGTACTCCGGATCATTTTCATGCATTTTAAGGACCCATTCAGCGAAAACACGACGTTGTTGATGAGCGGCAGATGTGAGTCCTTGGGTTGGCTGAACTTCATAAGCCTAAAGACCCAAATCTTTATTCAAAATACGGTGGAATGTCTCCAAAGAACCACGAGGAATGGACAAACCTGGGTTTGCTTCAACACTTTCGGGCACGGGTTTTATTCTCCACATCACTAATTTGTCCCAACAGCACAAACTTTTCCACCAATTTCTGTATTGCGGTTCAACAAGGTGCTTTACGACTACCCGAAAAATATTCGAGTTTTACGAACCGCCTCTGTCAAATTTTCACCATTTTTCACAAGCTTTTATTTAGTTTCACCTGTCCCGGTGTCTTTCTGTCTGTAATAAAATCTTTCAAGTTAAATATGACATCCTTCTTATCGTTTTTATTGATTTGAAATTTGACAGGTGTACATAATTCTGATGACAATGCATCATGAAAAATTTGTTACAGAAAAAACAAAATGACGGCGCCAAAATGGCGAATGAGTTTTGTAATTATGATCCGATTCCATTCAAAATTACTATCTGGGGGTTTTGGGTTCGACAATAATGATTCTTTTATCAGAATTGGAGAATTTGAGATGGCGGCTACAATATGGCGGACGAGTTTTGTACCTAATAATCATTTGATTCTATTCAAAACTAGCTGGCCCGGCGAACTTTGTTCCGCCCTAATGATACTCCAATAATGATACCAATAACTCTGAAACTATTAGGCCATTCAAAAACATAAACCGCACATTTGGGCTTATTCTGAAAACTTCCAGAACGTTCATTTCTTTTAAAAAATATCGTTTTTACGGCTGGCCGGACGGTCAGAACCAAATTTGACAACGAACTATACAGCAATGATTTGGATCTAGGCCATTTCCGGCACAAAAATCGAAAATTAGAGGCATTTGGATCCAAGATCTCATTCTGAGGAACAACGGCTAAAGAATATTTTTGCAAATCCTCTCATTATACAGGGTGTTTCTGAATTGATGCGAAAGATTTCAAAGGGTGATACTTTGTTTAAAATAAAGGGTAATTTGTTATATAAATATTGGGTCAAATGTCAAACTTTGGGGAGATATCGCGATTCAAAGATGGCGGAAAGGGCAATTTATTTTAAAACTGATTGACATTTTATTTTTTTACTAGCTGGCCCGACGAACTTTGTTCCGCCCTAATTATACTTACGGTGGATTTCACAAATCCACTCTGATTTTCGAACTGTCAAATGTTTCCATGAATATGAGCTATCACACAGAACAGATACACAAAAATAATATGTCATAATATGTCAATCACTAATAATGGCAATTTTGGATTCAGTTATTTCCGCAAATATATTTATTACCCAAACAGAAATTCAAAAACGTTTCAAAAATTATGAGAAAAGATGAGAACGGTCAATCACGATTGAAACTGATCGCCAAAATCCGATTTACTTGAAATTTCGATAAAAATTCACTGTGATATTCAACCGCTTTTCGATCTGTTAATAGCCTTTCATGGTATTATAAGCCCTATGTAAATTACACGGTAATTGATGTCATATGTTCTTTTTTCGACCATTTCAAACCACGACGACCGAAATGCTCGAAAAAGAAAAGATGACATCAATCGATGGCCGTGAAAGCCTCAACAAATTCATCGTCATTTAATTGTGATAATGTCAAATATAGTACCTTCACGATTACGTTATTTGGAATAAATAAAACTATAAAAATAACTAAAAATCATCAGTCATAATGTGTGAATAGCGCCATCTGAAGTGGTAAGAACGAAACTTTTCTCATATCTCAACGAAATCTAATCATTTTAGACATCTGTACTCCTACGCTAAGACATTTTGGTTTTGCCCAACAGCGCAGAGTTGTAGGCAACTCAAATTACACACTATTACAGTGACTATAGAGGGAATATAGTCACTGTACACACTATTTGTTTATATCGCCATCTAACGCGGAGAATATCAAATGAGGTACCAACGAATAAGCGGTAGCGTAACTGTAACTGTAGCGACATCTAGTGGCCTTACTCAAAAGGAGGAAAAGCAAAAATTTTCCTCAATTTTTTCAAAGTTTTATTGTATTTTATAATAACCAGACCGTAGACGAATCCACATATGAAGTTTCATAACAAACAGTCCATCCGATCTCGAGTTATAAATGGTGTAACCAACATCTTTCTTTTATATATATAGATTGGTATATGAGCGTTTTCTGGGTCGAAAATTACAATGCTTCAAAATCGAGGAATTCAAGATGGCGGCTTCAAAATGGCGGATGAGTATTGTTATTATGAAAGCTCGTTCTTGAAAATATTTTTTATAAAAGCTTGTTTATAATGAATTTAAATGATTTCAATGCGTATTTGAAGCGTGTATCGTTCCATTTTTATTAATCACTTATTTTGTACTTGTCAAATGTCAAAAAATGACAGCTTCGAAAGTGACATCTACCGAAATAGCGGGCTATTCAAAATAACACCTCTTATTGGAAAACCCTTAAGATACAATATAAATTGACTCAGAAAATTAAGGTTGACGAATTTACAGCAAACCATATCCTGATTTCCTTAGTTGTAAAGTCGCCGGCTTCAAATCTTCCACGGTATCCTGAACACAGACGGAGTGTCATAAATCGGCCTGTCCAAGATCGCAATGTCTATGCGCGCCTTTATTCGAACCAAGTCGAACGTAATTAAACCGCATTACAAAAATACCAACCGAAGTAACGGAATACAATGTACCGGCTATGTACCGCCGAGGTTGAGTAATACGGATTATTCTAAAAATCTGACCACAGATGCACATGAGAACACGCGATAGTCAGACGCCGAAAAATAGAATACGCGATCTCGAACGATGAAGATGGATGCATTCGTTCAGGTCTTCTGGCAGAATATCAAAGAATTCATTTTTGCGTTCGACTCAACACGAGTCCGACCCATTCCAAGACTATGTTACACTGATAAACACTTTCTTTGTCTTCTTTGCACTGAACTCTACAGAATCTTTGAGGAAGAATAGGAGATTCCTGGCCACTTTTTCACAGAATGCCTCGCCATTGCAAGCCTGCTCAAGGAATGTCTTGGGCAAGAGAATTATAGGAGGAATGAGGATTTAGCCTTCTTCAAGTCTTCTCAGATATACTGGAGTTAATTGGAGCTCTGGAGCTGAAGGGCGAGCTGTAGATAGCTCAGTTGCGAAAACAGCTCTGATAGGGGCACAATAGACCTCGAGGTCTCAGGAAACTGTAAAACTGTAACCCCTTTCTAACTATAGCTTTAACTATAAGCCCCTCACCACACTATAACTATACAGGGTGAGTCTTTGACTTGTACATATATTCTTGAGGCCAAAAGAAACCTTTTTTTCATTTTCCATTTTTCCGAATTCGGCTCTGTTAAAAAGATATAGCCATTTGAAAAAAAACATTGGGCTGAATACGTCCCTGAAATGATACTGTGGAATTGATTCAAAGGTCATATTTCTCGATAGAAATTGAGTTTATACATTTAGGCCCAATTTAGGGAATACTCAATTAGTCAAGTACTAACCTTATTGGAATAAAAATGTTGCAAACACGATAATTTCTACGAAAACAGTTAGTTTCATCGGATTATATCTGCAACTAAAAAGCCACATTTATTCCAACAAATTAAGTTCCTTCTTCGATTTTTCTGCAGATTAGTTTGTAAACACTAATAACTTGTTCATATTTTCCTCGAAATTTCGATTCTGTGAATTTTTGGACAGAAATGTCAAGAACATGTTGTCAGCTTGCTGATATTTTCATTGAGGTTAAAGATTTTTTACGAAACATAGTATAAATCACGATACATTTGTGTACCGTGGTATGAATATCTATGAATTCTGCCGTTTCCATCATAAATCGACTTTGCCGCCAAATTTTACCACGCATGCGTAGAGCGAAAACCGAAATATTGGTTATCTGGAGCTCTGGAGGCCAACGTTAAACCATAACAAACCAGAGTCTCTGAACAAACTGTAAACAGTGTAAACATTATGTGTAGTTCTTAATACATTCAGTGGATTATTGTTCTAATGTGGTTATTACGTGAAGGTAATTAATATAATTTCAACCGTGTGGAGTTTATAAAATTCCAAGAGGACGTTGTTTACATAGAAACATATCAGGTATCGTTTCATTAATTTCAATTTAATAAGTAGTTTGTGTTGAGATTCATCATTCATATCCGAATTTTGAGTTAATCGACATTTAACTTCAATATGAACCGGTAACTATGAATTTTCAATAGAAACTGTGCGTGTTAAATCCTCCTTGGTGTTGGGGATTTTATTATTGAAAAATATCTCGACAAAGTTGATAAATATTGTGACAACATTGTAAACTCGTTCAAAGACCAGAGATGGAATAATAATAATATTCGATGATATTTAATTCAGAGACGCATTCAGATTATTCTTGAAATTAATGGGTAAAATTGGAAATAACTCGGAAACGACGCGTTTTATTGAAAAAAAATAGGAATACTTTTAGTTTCTTAAATGATTGATTCTTTCGAAAATATGAACCGTTTATCTTTTTCAAGTGGTTTTATGGTGTTTTAGCGTGTATTGATGAGTCGACTACCCTGTAACTTTTATACTAATGAAGATATTGAATAGGTTTCGATTGAGGAATATGCACCATGAATAGAGTAAAAACTCAACCAAAATTCAGTTCATTCAAAATAACGGTTCCGAAGATATAAACAGAAAAGTGTTTTTTTCATGGATTTTCGACACCCTGTATCTCCCAAACCAAACCGAATTTTGAAAAATGGTATAGGAAAAAAGTGTTTCGTTTGATGAGAGGAATCTACAGTTAAAATATATGTACAAGTCAAAGACTCACCCTGTATATACAGGGTGTTGACAGATGGAAGCTGGGCTTATTCTGAACATTTTTTTCCTATGAACATAGGTCTGATTCGTTTTTGTTTAAAAGATACAATCATTTGAAAATTTATATTTTTATGTTCAAATCAAAATAATAAATGGAAATTTTGGGACTATAAAAATTGTTCAAAATGTCCACCTTCTCCTTGAATGCAAGCTTCACATCGACGAACTAAAGATGCCTTTACTCGTCGGATCATATTTGGGTCGTTTCGTATTTGATTTGCTGCATCTTGAATTAGGAATATCAAGTAATTGTTGATGAGATAGAATTTCAACATGATGAACAAGCTTCTTATGTCCCCATAAATAAAAATCTAAAGGATTTAGGTAAGGAGAACGAGGTGGCCATTGTATTGTTCCCCCTTGACCTATCTATTCATTCGGTGAATGTTCATTCAGCCAACTGACTACTTGTCTTCTTCTATGTGGTGGTACACCATCGTGACCTTATATTTCTAACAATGTTGAGCTCTAAGTCGTCAATGAAGTCGAAAAGGTTGTGCTCCAAAAAACTTTGTACAAGTCTGCATTCAAACTATCATTTATAACAGAAACTGGCATCAAATCTTATTCCTGAGCCGTAAAAGAATGCATTTTTATTCAAAACGTACATCAAGTGTTAAATGAATAATCAGAATAACGTCAATTACCATATAAACCTGTCGGCTCAAAACATGAAAATATTTTTTTTCAAATGCTTGTAACTCCTAAACAAAAACGAATCGGACCTATGTTCATAGAAAAAAAAATGATCAAAAGAAGCACAGCTACCTTCTGTCAAAGTTTGTCCTAGAGCTTGGAGAACACCCCGTATCTAATAATTGTTTTTGTCTTTGATTTGTATGATTTTTTCAATTTTTGTTTGTAAATTAGTTGAAAATGATCCAGTCACATAAGAGCTTCGGACCAGTCACCATATCATGGTATCATTTGATAATAATACATTATGAAAGCGAATTTTTTACTAGAAACGACACTAAGTATATTATGCAAGTATATCGTTTCATAGAACATATACTAATACTTCATAAACTCTATACAGGGTGTCGCATTGAAAAGCAAACAGAGATCTTTTTCAGTAGAAAAATCAAGAGAATATGGAACCAAATATGCTTTCAATTAAATCATAATAACCGATTATAGCTTATAGCGTATAGCTTCTCAATTATATCTTTAGTTTATATAAAGATGATTTATTTATCGTTATGATAGTTTTCATTTATGTTTCATCTGATTCCGTAGCCGTAATTATAGTATTTATCACCGATCAGTAGCAAACTTAATCAAATGGAATATCGGATAGCGTATAATTAACATAATTTGAATGTCATTTATTTCAATTCGAACTTTTCACGATATATGGACGATGGAATTAATTTGAATTAATATCGCATCATAACGGACGTTATGGATTTATTCAATAAATGTAATTTGTATTGATCGGGCACGCAGTTTCAATGTTATGACCCGCAACAAAATATTTGGTTTGCATTAATCCTCCTTCATTGTAGTTTGGGAATAATTGATGGAAGGGAATAGTGAATAATCGAATCAAAGAGAATTTTATATGAGACTCTCCTTCAGACTTAAGTACATATTATATATAATTTAAAAGAAGATAATAGTTTGCCCTTCAATGCTAGAAGTATGAATTTTCTGTTTTTCAATCTCATTTTGACGAAAAAATTCTACGTTATGGAACACTGAAATCATGTGCTCTTATTGAAACACCCTTTATCAGTCATAATCAAAATTTACACTTGAAAAATCACATCCATTTCAAAAAAATAGCCACACCTGGTTTGAGATCAATTTTGTTACAGCTGATTCGCGAGTCATATTTCACAAGAGAATGAACGATATGCATATTATCTCATGCTCAGATAATTCCTCTGTCCCATTTTCTTGGGACTTATCGTCATAATGTTGATTCATGGTTTATTTATCGTTAATGCATTATTGATGTAAGCAATTAATCAACTGAAATCGTCCTAGAAATTTATTTACTCTGGTGTGTACAGAGCATTCCTTCTAAATTAAGTTTCATGGTTTGTTGATTGCGGAAGTGTTTTTTACTATGTATAAAGATCGTTTTCGACTTTTTGCATTACCATGACGCCGTAAAAAGATTGAATAATGTCTCTGAGAAGAACCAGAGGCAATTTGAAATCTCTGCGTTTGGTTACAAGTTCGTTATCTCGATCGATAGAGACCAGAAATGAAGAGGTAAACTACCTGATGCTTCGGTATTTGTTCACCATATTTCATGTAGAATTGATTCGGGCTTATTTCCATTTAAATTATGATAAAATGCAAATCAGAAATGCAACATTTCGAAACAGTTCTCCTATAAGACGAGTTTTTGTCGATGAAATGTGACTTTCTGACCACTAGGCAGTTCTCTACGTATTTCTTCTATCAATTCAATTAATTGGATATTTGAGGGTCAGCAAGTTGAAAGCATTTTAAGCTTTCGTTACACTTGAACGAGGGCTGTATCATTTTCATTCGACCAGGGTCCTGTATGTCCGTTCGTTCTTTTTTAACACGAAGGACAGCTAGTGACATTTTAAATATGGCTGCTATGACGTTTTATAAACATATCCTGTTAACCGCAGTGGGATTAAATGATGAAAACAAAGTCTAAATCGATTTTTAACTACAGATTTCCCTGTCGCAGCCGACGTTGCTTCGTCGTCAAAATGAGACAACGTTAAAAACAGATAAAGTAACTCGAGTGGATGTTGTTGGTGCCGGCAGCTATGCGCTAATTGAATATTAAGAACGCTAACGATCCATCTAGAGTGCAAAAGATACCACACTTGGTGCTCCTCTGGTTGCTACGACCATGCACAAGGTCGGAAGGTGGGTACAAGCTACAAGGTATTCGAGAATTGGTCCAGCCTGCGTGCCAATATGCGGAATTCTACGGGATTTTTGGGATAATTGCATCTGATCTATCTTTTTGTATCTCTCTTCATTATTGGTTTAAGTTTCAAACTTCTTAAGCATTTGAAATGTGGGAAAATGGTTGGTTTAATTGAAAATATGTTGACGGACAGGAGACTTCGTGTTTTTATTGATGGTGATAGTAGTAGTTTCAAGACTTTGAATAACGGACTTCCCCAAGGATCGGTGTTGTCAGTTGTCACCCCTTCTTTTTAATTTATATTTGAGTGATATTCCTGATACTTCCTCCGAGAAATTTATCTATGCAGATGATATTGCTCTTGCCCTCCGTCATTCTGATATCAACATTCTTGAGAATACTTTGACTGAAGATTTAGAAATTTTGAGGAACTATTTTCTGGAGTGGCGTTTATGCCCAAGTCCCACTAAAACAGAGGTGTCCTGTTTTCATTTGAATAATCATCAAAAACATAAAACTTTGAGGGTTAGTTTCAACAATACAGTTTTAACTCATAATTTCACTCCCAAGTATCTGGGAATAAAACTAGATTCTTCTTTGACTTTTAAGGCTCATTTGGAAAGTTTACGTCTAAAGTTGAAGACGAGGAATAATATAATTCAAAAATTATCTGGTACATCCTGGGGTGCCGATGCTACCACTCTTCGTACGGCTGCTTTAGCCTTGGTTTTTTCTGCAGCTGAATACTGCTGTTCTGTTTGGTTGAATAGTTCCCATGTCCATAAAATTGATGGGCAACTCAATATTTCTATGAGGATTATAACTGGAACCATTAAATCTTCTCCATTAGCTTGGTTACCAGTTCTTTTTAACATAATACCTCCTCATATTCGTAGACAGGTTGCTGCCATGAAGTCTTGGGATAAATTTCATTCCTTTCCAAATTCATTTCCTATTATGAGTTATATGCCAGATACAAGACTGGCTAGATTGAAATCTCGAAAGCCTCTATGGATAAATAATTTTCTTTATTCTAAAAAAAATCATAAAGAAATTTGGAGTTCGGAATGGACTTCATATGATTTTTTCAATAAAAGTTTAATTCTCGATCCTTCAGGAAAGTTCCCGGTTTTCATCTGTCTAGGAAAAATTGGTGTCTTCTGAATCGTCTTAGGACAGGTCATGGACGTTGTAATAGTATGCTCTTCAAATGGAATGCCATTGATAGCCCGAGATGTGAGTGTGGGCATGAAGAGCAAACTATTGACCATTTGGTCAAAAATTGTCCAATATATAAATTTCCAGATGGTTTCAACTCTATTCATTCAGTATCTGATTCATTTTTGAGATGGGTTGGTACCTTCAAAACAATTTGAATATATTAGTGGATTTTGCATTTCCTTTTTTTCTCCCTTTGGTTTTTGTTTCAGATTATTTAAAAATGCTTTGTCAACCCCTTTGAAGAAATGAAGAAAGAATTACATTCGAAGAAGATGCCCTCCAATATGAATATTTGTAAACAAATCCAATATCCCTACACTCATACGGGGAGACAGAGTTTTTGCTGAGGTTTTTATCTGTGCTCTTGCATCATACGCAGAACTGTATGGTGCCCCGTTTGACATTCCTCTGCTATTACTGAGATTAGGGGCGGGGAATGGATCAATATGTTTGTTTGAATGATCTGTTCCTTGTTGCCTTTTCGAGACACATGCCATATTTGGAAACAAATCTGTACAGCTCCATTTCATAAGAATATATATATATATTGGCTTTTTCAAATCGATAGATCTCCTCACTTGGAAGTGAAAATCTTAATTGCGATAATGTGAGTCTCAAATTCATCTTCCTGTGCCTAGATTTTTGTTTTGTTTCATTCTTTCCAAAATTCAGTTTCTAACTCGATCCACAAACTGAAAGCACTCAAATTGGAGGTTTTATGGGTAAGTCAACCGCTTGTTCTGAATGATGCGAATGTGTTGAAGCCTTGTCCATTGTATCTCATTCAATTTATTCCGAAATTGACGATAAATCCACAAAAATCTGTGTACCTGCAACGGAATTATTCGACAAACTGATCCACCCAATATGTTGATGTTTATCTGTGAGAATTCTCCTATTTCTGACTGAAATAAAAGATTGGACGAACCATAAGCTTTATCACCCTTTCATTCTTCTCGCCAGTGTTTGCCATCTCGTCTAGACAAAGTGCAATAATTCAGCAACGAATGAAATAGAAACTTTATTTTCCTAACGTCGTGCCACTTTATTGCACTTATATTGGTGTGAAATCATAGTCGAGTTGAACATTGTTATTTTTGTTCTCGCTTTTCGTGTATCCTTTGCCAGTAAAGTTTTCTATGGCGTTCTGAACAATATAGGAAGAACTTTCTTCGTCCGATAAGGCTTTGTTGACCCTCATCAATCTGCGTTATACAAAATGTAGACTCTGATTCCTACGACAGCAGATATATTTCTTAAGCCAGCATCAATCGTGATAAGAATTGGTATATCAGTCCAAAAAAGCTATATGTATCGAGTGGGAGACCAATTTTGGATCACTTGTTTGAATATTTCGTGAGTTATTTCAGCAATAATATGAGGTATTTTGGCTTCCAAAGCGTCTATTGTTTTTGGTTTATCAGCATAAACCAATGACTTGACATAACCCCAAAGAAAATAATCCATTGGAGTTATGTCGCATGATCTTGGAGGCCAATTAATTGGACCATTTCCCGAAATAATGTTATCGCCTATTCTTTCTTCCAATAAATCAACCGTTACGGTAGCAGCATGATGTGTAGCACCATCTTGTTGAAACCAGAACACTTCTGGGTCGATACCATTCAATTTTGAAACAAATAATCATTGATCATCGATCTGTAACGAGCATAATTCAGTGTAACATTAGCTCTCGTGTAAAACACACCATACAGACATTTTTTCCAAAATCACTCGCCTGACGGCTCCTTATTTTGATACAAAATCATTCGCGAAATTTCCGAAAAGCAACAAACTTGAATATTACAAGAGAGAAATTTTACCTGCTTAAATTTCATCTCGAGTGATATTCGGCATGACTACTCCACGAGAAAATGTCCAACATTAAGTAATATGGTTACATTTGACACGGATTGTGCTATTTGGCAAATAAGAATTCATAGATTAACTAAACGTTGTTTGTTTTCTCTATGATATGCATTTACGAAGCTATATATGAATTGGAGAAACGTCAAAAATTTTATCGCTGGAAAACCAACTTGTTGGTTTTGCCGGTTTGAAAGTTTTATCGGGATGAAACGATCGTTGTTACGGAAACTTTCTCACTAAAAATGAAAAGAGTGGAATAGTCACTCTGAAAAAACACTCGATACATTTTTAAGACTGACTTATACTCCATTCACAATTATAAAATCACAACTCTGGCCTTGGAAATTTGGCACATTCCATTCTGTATCGAAGTTATGACGTTTTTCAAAATATTTTTATGTTCCAAGTAAACACTATGTTGCCCTTTCTACATTCTTAGCGTATTTCTCAGAATGTGAATTTATTCGGAAAATGAATGAATTGGAAAAGATGTGATGGACGAAAATAATTAACGTTCATATGAATTGATAGAAAGGATTCCTTTTCTAGTTATTTGCATGAAAAGTACAAGAGATCACTGTTGAAATATATTATTTTTCGCCATGGAAGAAAATTGCATTGCTTTCACATAATTTTCATATGCATGCTTGTGAAGATTTAATATTTATTATCCTCTTATTTTGTTGATAACTTTCTTAAAATCAATGTTGGGATATAAAACTCGGCTGCGTTTGTTCAAACAACATCTAAAGAAGACATTTTTCACCATCTCGACCTTTGAAAGGCGTTTCTTATAGGAGAATTAGGTCTAAGTTCCACCTCATTAGTGAGGCACCTAACTTTTGCAAATCTGCTCAGATATCGCCAAATTTCTTGGAAAACCTGAAAAATATCATCCTAATCGACCTCTCGAGGCTCCATCCGATCCATCTACTGCGATATCTGTCCAAATAACAGCTTTTTCAACGAATTTCCCGTGTACCCGTTTAACCTCGAAATGTAAACAATAAACATTCGTCCTGGTCTTGAAAATCGTCCTCACGCTCCAAACTGGTGCTAAAAACAATAAAGATACGTTAATCTTGGAAATTCGACGAAAAACTCACCTGCAAATATCGATTAAATACCAAAAATCAGCGAACAGTTTGTAAACCTAACAAAATGTGGAATATCTTTGATACTTTTACTTTGACGTAAACAAAGAAACTGGCAACGTCGTTTTGTCATTAACGATATTTTCTGTGCGCGCACTGACTTTTCATCATATGTTCTGTGCTTTTCATCAGGTGCACCAACTCCTGAAAACGAAACCATGACCTCCTATGTGATTAAATAAAAGTGAATGGAGTATATGTGTTCAGATTGATGAACAGTATCCGTACACAAAATCGTTTTTGATTTTCTCATAAATTAGAATTAAACACAGAATTTATGGGTACATTGATTCTACTTATGCCTAGATGTTCCAATCTGTTCGTTACATTCAAATCTTGTACCGTACATGGAATCAACGTTGGTATTTAACTAAATCTTATTGATGTTGCATTATGTTTGTGGGATTATGAGTTACAATCTAATAAGAACCGAACAACAATACTAAATCAATTCATTATAACTAATGATGTGGAGTCGAATCCATTCATGCTTCAAACGGCCATAAAACTTCGTTTGATCCCGTGGAAATCTTCTTGCTACCTACATAATCATTCGATTCCAATTGAATATCGTTCAGCTCATTTGCATACGCCATCGGTGTACATTTGTCTTCTCGAACTGGTCCAGCAGTCAGGGTTTTAATTAGCGATGCGGATCTGTCACGAAGAAGAATTAATTAATAACTTTTATTACGCACATTACTTTATGTTCAATCGTTGAAACGCATAGACATTCTCGAATTCCGATTCGGGTATAGAATTTTTCGTAACAACGCGAGCCAACTTTTCAGAAGAATCTATTGTTCGATTCAATTCACTTTTTATACAGGGTGAGTCTTTGACTTGTACATATATTTTAACTGTAGATTCCTCTCATCAAACGAAACACTTTTTTCCTATACCATTTTTCAAAATTCGGTTTGGTTTGGGAGATACAGGGTGTCGAAAACACTTTTCTGTTTATATCTTCGGAACCGATTTTTAGAATTAACTGAATTTTAGTTGAGTTTTTACTCTATTCATGGTGCATATTCCTCAATCGAAATCTATTCAATATCTTTACTAGTATAAAAGTTACAGGGTAGTCGACTCATCAATACACGCTAAAACACCATAAAACCACTTCAAAAAGATAAACGGTTCATATTTTCGAAAGAATCAATCATTTAAGAAACTAAAAGTATTTTTATTTTTTTTTAATAAAACGCGTCGTTTTCTAGTTATTTCCAATTTTACCCGGAGAAATTTGACGAAAAAATCATTAATTTCAAGAATAATCTGAATGCGTCTCTGAATTAAATATCATCGGATATTATTCCTTCTCTGGTCTTTAAACGAGTTTACAATGTTGTCACAATATTCATCAACTTTGTCGAGATATTTTAATAATAAAATCCCACAAATGTGGAAGATAAAATTGAACACTAAGGAGTATTTAACACGCAGTTTCTATTGAAAATTCATAGTTACCGGTCCATATTGAAGTTAAATGTCGATGAAATACAAAATTCGGATATGAATGATGAATCTCGATACAAACTACTTATTAAATTGAAATTAATGAAAAATAATACGATACCTGATAATCTGTGGCGATGTTTCTATCTAAACAACATCCTCTTGGAATTTTATAAACTCGACACGGTTGAAATTATATTAATTCACTTCACATAATAATCACATTAGAACAATAAGTCACTGAATGTATTCAGATTATTCAGAACATCACATAATGTTTACAGTTTGTTCAGAGACTCTGGTTTGTTATTGTTTAACGTTGGCCTCCAGAGTTCAGATAACCATACTTCATACTTCGGTTTTCACTCTACGCATGCGTGGTAAAATTTGGCGGCAAAGTCGATTTATGATGGAAACGGCAGAATTCATAGATATTTATATCACAGTACACGAATGTATCGTGATTTATACTATGTTTCGTAAAAAATCCTTAACCTCAATGAAAATATCAGCAAGCTGACAAAATCTTCTTGAAATTTCTGTGCAAAAATTCACAGAATCGATACGAATTAGATTAGGTTAGGTTGTTTAATAATAAATCTGAATTGAAAGTCTCTCTTCATGATATTGTTTGGGAATTTCGAGGAAAATATGAACAAGTTATTAGTGTTTACAAACTAATCTGCAGAAAAATCGAAGAAGGAACTTATTTTGGTGGAATAAATGTGGCTTTTCAGTTGCAGATATAATCCGATGAAACTAACTGTTTTTGTTGAAATTATCATGTTTGCAACATTATCATGTTTGCAACAAGGTTAGTACTTGACTACTTGAGTATTCCCTAAATTGGGCCTAAATGTATAAACTCAATTGCTATCGAGAAAAATGAACTTTGAATCAATTCCACAGTATCATTTCAGGGACGTATTTAGCCCAATGTTTTTTTCAAATGGCCATATCTTTTTAACAGAGCCGAATTTGGAAAAATGGAAAATGAAAAAAGGTTTCTTTTGGCCTCAAGAATCTTCAGTTAAAATATATGTACAAGTCAAAGACTCACCCTGTATAATAGGAGAAAAAATTTAGGGCAAGCAGAAAAATTTTTGAAATTCCGGAAAAAGTTACACACCGAGCTGGAGTCGAACCTGCGTCTTTCTGTTTGCCGGACGGGTTGCTCTACCTCTGAGCTACCGATCGTTAAACCCATTCGTGAACAACTTCAAGAGACCATAAAGTTTAGGATAACAACAAAGCTTCTTTATACAATGTTTCAAACTAACAGTGGCTCATCAAAAAAAAGTTCTGGAGAAAACAGGGGACAGTGTTCCAGAAATAATACCAACCTGCATATTTTCAATCGAAATTGGCATATCAGATAGTGTAAATCTAGTCAAATGATGATACTATGAGAAAAAACTCGAAAAAAATTCGACACCCTGTATCTTGTAAACGAAACGTCCGCTGTCCCATGTTTATGGAAATTTTTGTAATTAAACTCTTCCCTCTCAGTTTGTACCTCCAATTCAGGGAGACCCTGTATAGAATTCGAGCATATCTTATTGAATTTCTTCTGCTCTCAAAAAGAATTCATAAAGGAAGGAAAGGTGGAAATCAAACTTTTTCCATTATAGAATGTTTGTAAGAATATGGAGCTTCAATATTGAAATTCGAGATGAGCAGGATTCATATGAGTTGAATATAAACTTCGCGAATCGAACATCTTTGATATTGCAGAAGGATTTCCAATAATATATTATTACCCTTTTCAATCAGTCAAGATATTCTGGATATTTCTTCTTTCTATACCTACTTTACTAAAATGGTAACTCTGTGGACTGACACGAGGAAATCTCGAAAAAGTGGGTCCAGAAGAATCTTAAAATCGCAGCGAAGCTGCGATACCGTCAGGAAATTTTTATACCGTCTGAAAGAGGAATAATAGATGCATAGGGTAAAATTTTGATTCTCTAGGCGGTATTGAAGTATTTTAAAAAAAATTGCGAAAATCGTGTACGAATCCGGCAAAAAGGGTAATTTTAAACTCAATAAAACTTTTTTGTCAGATATCTTCAGAAGATTTAAAAGTGGGCAATAAATTGAATTCAGAAGACTTCATATCGGATTTTATAGACCATGATATTGATTATACTGATTACTCCTAGGCCTCCCGAGGAGATCCCTCAGAAACTACAAGCTTCGAAGCTTGTAACTTGTATGAGTTCGGAGAAGCAGTTGTGTTCTGTGTAGGCTTTGTTACTGTTGCAAGAAAAAAATAGAAGAAAGCGATCGCTTGATGGAACATCAGAACTGGAATAAACCTCTGAAACCTTAGATATCAATAATAGAGCCATTATTTTTGATGAAAATTGAGGAGATAGTGAAGAGTCTTTTTGTGAAAATGAAACACAACATATACTCCATTCACAATTATAAAATCACAACTCTGGTCTTGGAAATTTGACACATTCCACTCTGTATCGAAGTGAAGACGTTTTTCAATAGTATATTTCATTACTAGTCCAGAAAGTAAGCTTTTTCCGTGCGCGCGCGAAGAGTTCGTGCAAGCACGAAAAAAGCCTTTCTGGACGTGTAATGAACGATATTTTTCATTACACCTCTCTGAAAACAATCCAACGATATTTGTTCTTCGACAGAAAGCATTTCGATATTGTAAAACAATAATTATTCGAAACACTGACGTCTACTGTCATCACGCAATCGTTGCTTTGTGTCTCAGCATATATGCATCTATGTCTCAGCGCACGGAAAAGGGCCAGTTTCGGTGCGGCCGCACGGAAAAGGGTCACTTTCGGTGCCCTGAATCGACATGTTTTGATAGGGTTTTCAGAGCGGTGTAATGAAAAATATTTTTATGTTCCATGTCAACACTATGTTGCCCTTTCTACATTCTTAGGGTATTTCTCAGAATGTGAATTTATTCGGAAAAGGAATGAATTGGAAAAGATGTGATGGACGAAAATAATTAACGTTTATATGAATTGATAGAAGGATTCCTCTTCTAGTTATTTGCATGAAAAGTACAAGAGATCACTGTTGAAATATATTATTTTTCTCCATGGAAGGAAATTGAATTGCTTTCACATAATTTTCATATGCATGCTTGTGAAGATTTAATGTTTATTATCCTCTTGAACTGAATGTTCGAGACTTGACGACATCAATTGTTGATTCTAATCAAGGATTCATTGAAAAAAATCAACTCAAAGATATAAGATGAATTGGGTAATTACAAGAATCAAGAATAATGTCAAGTTTATTTTGTTGATAACTTTCTTAAAATCAATGTTGGGATATAAAACTCGGCTGCGTTGGTTCAAACAACATCTAAAGAATACATTTTTCACCATCTCGACCTTTGAAAGGCGTTTCTTATAGGAGAATTAGGTCTAAGTTCGACCTCATTAGTGAGGTACCGAACTTTTGCAAATCTGCTCAGATATCGCCAAATTTCTTGGAAAACCTGAAAAATATCATCCTAATCGACCTCTCGAGGCTCCATCCGATCCATCTACTGCGATATCTGTCCAAATAACAGCTTTTTCAACGAAATTCCCGTGTACCCCTTCAACCTCGAAAAGTAAACATTCGTCCTGGTCTTGAAAATCGTCCTCACGCTCCAAACTGGTGCTAAAAACAATAAACATACGTTAATCTTTGATATTCGACGAAAAACTCACCTGCAAATATCGATTAGTTACCAAAAATCTGCGAATAGTTTGTAAACCTAACAAAATGTGGAATATCTTTGATACTTTTACTTTGATGTAAACAAAGAAACTGGCAACGTCGTTTTGTCAATAACGATATTTTCTGTGCGTGCACTGACTTTTCATCATATGTTCTGTGCTTTTCATCAGGGGCACCAACTCCTGAAAACGAAATCATGACCTCCTATGTGATTAAATAAAGGTGATTGGAGTATACGTCATATTCACATTCAAAACGAAAAATATTATGCTTTTTTTCACGACTCTAAGTGGTATTTAGTAATGGAAATATTGAGTAATGGAAATAAACGAAGAAAAGCTAAAAGTAAAATTTCTATAAAGCTACTTGAATGATTATAAGTAGCCAAAAAATGCTCAAATCGAAAAAGTGGACAAAAAATTCGAGTTTGTGGTCCCATCAAGTTAATCGGTACGCATCTTTTCCAATTGGAAATTCATGGGATTGTGTGGAAATGCTTGGAATTATGTGGAAATGTTTGAATATTCTCCAATATTTGGAAATGTTGTACACATTTTTTGATCGTGATCACCCCTCGTCTAGGGGCTCTTCTAGTTTTGACTATTTTAGCAAACACTTGACTCAGTTTTATGCCTACATCGTTTTAACAACGAGCGATGTGTTTGATTAATACAGAGAGAAATATGTCAAAATAATTTCTGCTTAGATGAGCAAACCCTTATAACCTCAGAAACCCATTTATCAAGGCAACAATATAGTTGATGAATTTCAGAGACAGGGAGTTCTTAATGGAGGATCCTAGGTGTCATGGGAGATCCCAGCCCTGCCATTTCAAACTAAATTACGTATTCATTCATAAAACGATTTATTATAATTTTGTAGGAGCTTATACGAATATTTGATATTAATGTTGCGCTTCTACAGGGAAGTTAATTAGGAACATCATCCCCTCCTTTCAGTGTGTATATAATTCAATCAACAGGAAGATAAATAGGTATAGTTGTTTCAAAGTTATTTGACCTTTCACAAAGATGTTCCGGCAAAATATCAAAGGAGCATCTGCGTCAAAGTTGTGGTTCGTGCTGGATGGTACTTTTTTTTTGTTTCGGATCGAGGTTTGGATGGAAAATATTTTGAAAAACCATCAAGCCATTTTCGGTTATAAATATTTGTCTTCATTGGGTCTATCACAAAACCCATGCAACAAGAAGGCTATGTTTTTGAAATCCATTTCCAGAGACAACTGAACATTTCAGAAATAAATCCTTCACGAGAGGGAAATTTCTACATTCAGATATTTCATTTTGTTAATAACCCAAACTCGAACCTGAAATTCAACAATGATTCTAATATTCCGTCTACTCCTTACATCGAATAGACTGTTTATTGAAACTCAACGATGAATAAGTGTATTCCATTCATTCCTGATTCTTGAAAGCAATCTGAACCTTCCAACGCGAGAGAAGTAGGGGACAATGTTGAAACAAACATCAACAAAAGCTCACCACGTAGGGTTGGTATATATGCTCGGATGGAAGTGTCTAATTGCTTTCGGTTCTTGTTAACCTTCTCCTCTCCTCATTTTCCGTTTCATTTTTCACCACGTAATGAAAATTCCCCGACATCGTTCGACGCTTTTCTAACATATAGACATCGTCAAAAGTCTTGGCACCCTTAGGTTTCTCAAGAAATAAACAATTTATGTTCTAGAAACGAGATCCATATTTTGCTCTATTTCAATTGCAATATATACAGGGTGACAAGAAAAACTTCGGACAAATTTGGCTGCGGTCTGGAACAAAAGTATTTCAGCGCAGCCAAATAATTTTTATTCTCTTGGTTTCTCTACACTTTCCTGTACTAATATGTGAATTTTCAGTTTGATATAATTTCATTTCACAGAGTTTTAGAATGTCAAACAAATGTAGTGCGATTTTGTAGCTGTTTCGTCAAGGTAGGCGTCAATGCGAAATTGTTCGTTTGCTCAATGTGCCTCGACAAACCGTGTCCGATGCAATTCGTCGTTTCAAGGAGCTTAGCCATGATGGTCGTCGTCCAGGTAGTGGTAGAAAACGCACTGTCAATACACCTAGCAATCGCAACATCGTCAAGAAGCGAGTCAATCAAAATCCGAGGGTTTCCATGAGGAAAATAGCCTGTGAGACCGGTATCAACCGCGAATCAGTCCGTCAAATTGCCAAAAAGGAGCTCAACCTCAAGCCATACAAGCTCCAAAAAGTTCAACTCCTCACGGAGGAAAACAAGCGCGTACGACTCCAATGGTGCCGCCAACTCCTTCGTCTCGCCGCCGGTCAGCAGTGGGAGCGAATTCTCTTCACAGACGAGAAGCTTTTCACCGTAGAACAATCCCACAACCACCGAAACGACAAAGTCTGGTCCGTAGAGGCTCCCGGTACATCGGCCATCGTCGAACACCAAAATCCGCAATCCGTCATGATCTGGGGCGGAATTTGCGGCAGTGGTAAAAATCCCTTAGTTTTCGTGGATCAAGGGGTCAAAATCAATCATTAGAAGCCTACCGCTGCGACATCCTCGAGGCCGTAGTACTTTCGTGGGCCAAGCAGCACTTCGGCGATACGCATTGGACGTTTCAACAGGACTCCGCTCCGGCTCACAGAGCGAAAATTACGCAAGAATGGTGTAAGACCCATTTTCCTTGTTTAATCTCATCTGCAGAATGGCCGCCCTACTCACCGGATCTCAACCCAATGGACTACAGCGTGTGGTCGATTTTGGAGCACAGGGCTTGTGCTAAAAAACACAAAAATTTGGAGTCGCTGAAGCAATCTCTGCGCCGGGAATGGAAACGATTAACGCCCGAGGAGCTGCGGCCCATTGCCGAAAATTTCAAGAAGCGTCTGAAGCTGTGTATCGCCGCCAAAGGGAGCCACTTCGAAACGGCTTAAATATAATATTAACAAATGTTCAAGCTATTATTATTTGTTGTTGTTTTGTTTGTTCAATTTCTTCTGTTTAATAAAGTTAAATGAAAAAGAGTTTGTCCGAGGTTTTTCTTGTCACACTGTATTCGATAGAAAATCTTTGTTTGTTACTCTTAAAGGCTTGTTCGGACTAGGCCAGTATTTTAGTCGAGTGGAGAGTCGATTCGCCCACTGACTACTCTACCACAGTATCAAAGACTCTAAAGTGTGGTTTACACGGGTAGAGTAAATGGTAGAGTTCACTAGTATACTTTTTTGCGAAAATACTCTACTCTACTCATTTCAGTAGAGTAACTGTTCACACGTTGCTAGTAGTTTGATAGGATAGTTGGCCGAATAACAATAGGGAGACTAGTAACACGCTCTATAGATACTCTACTGAAACCAGGCAAGTGTCTGTTTACATTGGGATAGTGAAGTAGCAAACCAATTGAGTAGAGTAGAATTGTGGTAGTGGGGATGGGATAGTCGAGTGTACTATCCACATGTGCTATCCACTCTACTCTACCGTGCACTATCTTTAGTACTCTACTGTCACTAGCTCAGCCTGTTTACATTATGCTAGTAGGGGGATAGTAAGTACTCTACCACCGTACTCTACCATTTACTCTACCCGTGTAAACCGCACTTTAAACAGTATAAGGTAGTAGGTACATCATCCTGTGACTCTACTCGACTCGATTGCTGGCGTTCGCACACGGGAAAACACAAAATCATTCGCTACTCGATTAATCTACTGGCCTAGTCCGAACAAGCCCTTAATGCAGGATCAGACGAAATGGGAAAAATGAGGAAAATTTAATTTATCGATTATTTGTTTTTGATTAATTATAGTTATTTCACAACTGGATCCAAATTCAATAGTCCATATTACCAACTCTTCTTTCAATCAACTGCCCAATACGCCTAGGCATCCTGTGTTATCGGTGTTGGGACACCCTGTACAAATATTCTTGGAAACCGTCGGAATGTCAGGCATCTCCGGAAATCGACAATCTCCTCGATCTGACGAAAACGAAGCGATTACAAGCTATTTTCATCGAAAGATGAGAATTTAGATTGGAAATTTTGTTAAAGCAGGAAATTACTCGAAAGTGCTCCCCCACCATAACATTCAGGAGAATCACGTCTTCACAAAGGCGTATCGAATTCCTTTTCATCACTGATAATGGCCGCGTTAATTAGACTAAATTAAGTCGGATCTTGACGATCGAATAAAACGAGAACGTCGGCGTAAGACCGACCTCGTGAAGATGGCGAAACGGAGTTGGAGGGCACTTAAGAAGGTGTAATTATTCAAATACGACCTGACCGCCGCTGAGGCATCGCAGATTGTCTGGCATTAGTCCGCAATTCCGCAGAGTCGACTCTGCCGACGGATGCTTTCCGAATGAGTTTTGGGCCGTTTGGCGGGCATAAATTGGAACGGAATGGCCGATCAGTTCCGTAAATTACCGTCTGCGAAATCTGGGCCAATGGGCGGTATTTTTTTACGAGCTCAAGAAAGAAAACAGCCAATAGGGTCAATTCTATAAGACTGGTTAAAAATTAAAGGCACGTTAAAAATTTTTTTCTACAAACGTCAAAAAATGACAATGTTCGCGCATAGACAACAATATGCGAAGTGACCCTTTTTTTCATTTTCCTTCGTTACCATGACACCGTGCGCGAAGTAGTGTGCGAAATACTTACTTCGCACACTGCATGTAAACTCTATGAGATTTTTATATTTCAACCTTTATGTTCCTCAATCAAGCAAAAATCCAAGAAATTATTTAATTATTAATGTATAACAATAATTAAGGCTTTCAAATTGTGAGAAAATTTAACACTACCTAATTTTATTTCTTATTTACAATGTTAACATTTATGGTCCAGCCAGTGCACGAACGTTTGTAGAAAAAACTTTGTTTGCATCTCATGCGCGAAATACTTTGGTGATCTCGACTATTTTTTTTTCAGTTCTCGATCACCAAAGTAGCATTTCGCGCACTAGATACAAAAATAACTATTTACATATATCGGCTAAAATTAAGCGTCTTCCGTTAAATCTCAAAGCATATGAAGCATACAGAATAGTGAAATGAAGTTAGCGAAGAGTTTAATTTTTAACCATGCTTTAAAATTTAACAGTTGTTTACAGAATTGGCCCTTTTGAATGTCAATTTTTTATTACTCGTTAAAACTTATGCTTATAATCGGTCGAAGCCAGGTCCAGAAGTCCTCGGCCATTTTTGGGTTTTTTGCGAATATTTCGGAAAAGAAGCGTCATAGCGAAAAAATTGTTCTGTACAAAACGAAAGCCAATCCAATTTCCTACAATATTCCGTATTCATATTTTCGACTAGATATTATTAGTAGTAATATCCCTAGGACCTTGATAATAGACGAGATAATTTTATGACCATCGTTCATTGGTAACATCCCGAAGCCGAAAAAATTATGAGGCATTTATCAATGTCCGAGGAATACTCGGCAGAAAATTTTTTGACAGAAAAAATGTATAACTCAGCACATCAAAACATTTTATTTGTTTCTCATTTGTAAACGTCAGTTTCCAAAAACACAATATTAATCAAGAAAGTTTATTTTATCAAGTCACTAACTTGTGAAACTGACAGTTGACTTGCAAAATTTTTACAAGTTAGTAGTATTATTTACATTAGAAAATTTTGTTTTATCGTCATAAATGTTGAAAATCATGGTACAATTGTTATCTCCAGTAACACAGATTTTTGATGATGAAAGAGTTGATACTGATGATGATGGACCATCTGTTGACTCAGAAACTGCTGAACTCGATGACTGCAGAACATTTGTACTCTCCTTACTACCAAATAATTTGCTAGACATTTCGATTTTTTTGTTGACCGAATCATCGACATAACTCATCATCGCAATTTCGGTGCTCTTCCACCCTCCTGCACGCTTTAGTGCTAAAATATCTCCACCCGAATCCGCAACCATAGTGGCTCCAGTTCTGCGGAAAGAGTGGCCGGTGTATAACTCTGGGTCTTTTAAACCTAAATATTTCGGTATTTGCTTTGGGACACCACCAATAGTGTGCTGGCCAGCATTAAGGGAAATGCACTTTCCATGTTGGTATGTCAAAAAAAATTTTAGGCTTTCTGTTCCAGGAGGCCGAAGATTTACATATTTTCTGTATAACATGCAGGGCTTGAAGCTGCAGCCGTCATCGGTTATGGTGAATCTTCTTGTTAAATTTTTGTTTGCCGCAATGTCACAATAACGTATTTTCCCATATCTTCTACATCATTCATGTTTAAGGAGATAATTTCGTCACATCGACAACATCCAAAAATCCCAAATATTGTTACAATTTTCGCCAGCAACCACTGGTCATCAGGAGCATGTAAAAGAAATTGTTCAGCCTCTTCTTTACTTAATACCTTGGCCTTTTTTGGCATATAACGCTCATTTTTTCGTTTCAGAAACGCTATTACCTTTTGAAATCTGCAAATGACAACTAAACGTCATATTTTTCAATAATTTTTTTAAGGAAAACAAACCTGAGAACAGGGGCTTTTTCTTTCATTTCCAAGCAGCTTTTCAGCATAAACCATTCTGCCCATAAATTATTAGGGCTGAATCTAGAATAGTTGATTCAAGTATACCAATAAAACATCTTCAGTTACCCCAATCACACTATTTTTGTTTTGCCACTTTTTGAAGTCGTCGTATTCTCGCTCGTACCTTGAAGCTGATTTTGCAGGTAATAAACTTGAAGCTACACTGCTGGCTGCCTCAATAATTTCTTTTGGTACATTCATTTTCGCTTTCGCCAAAACAAATGTAAAGAAAAATAAACAGACATGTTCATGGCAAGGCTTCCATATCTTACGACATTTGCAACAAATTATTGAGATATTTTATGAATTTATCTAACCTTTTTGCAAATGATAAACAAATAAAATATAAAACAATACACGCAAGGTAACGGGTTTAACTGACGAGCCGCAGGCGAGTCAGTTTTATCCTCCATTCGCCAGTAAAAACCCTCTTACCTTGCTAGTAATGTTATATACTATATTTATTTATTGAAAGTACAATTAGTGAAAGTGCAATTCGTAAAATTCAACTCAACATTAGATTCGTTGCTGTTCTCTTGTATAAAAGATCTATTTCCACGCATAATATTTATTATCTTGTTGTGGTGTTCTTGATTGAGGTTTAGGTATGGTTTGATAGAATTTTGATTGCTATGACCAGTAATTTTTAGCAATTGTTGTTCCTCTAGACCACTTTTTGCTAATTGACTGACAGCTGTGGATCTATTTGAATGATTCGTTATCTTTTTGTCTTTGACATTCAAGCCAATTGCTTCGGCAGCATATTCAGTCCATTTATTTATGGTATTCCTTCCAACAGGTACATTATCGTACCATTTGTCAGTTTCATTTTTCCAATATCGATTGGGTTTCAAGAATAGTCGTGGTGAGGTAATATTTTCGCCTCGTTTTGATATTAGTTTATGAAAAAGACGTACAGGGCAGCTTTGTCTCTCACTATTGAAAACTAACCATTTACTACTTGTACAGCTTTTAGAACCACCTTGGCACGTTTTACTCAATGCGATTTGTTGGAGAACCATCGTTATTCTTCTCGATTTGAAAAAAATTCACCAATCAAACAACTGCCTCTCCTCCTCGCCACACTAGTTCTACTGCAGCAATATGATAAAATTTACGCATAAGACCTTCAGGAGTATTTTCATCCCATAGCAATATTATCAACAAATTTAACGGAACTGAACTGGATTTACGTTAACTTGGGTCTGCTTGCAATTTTTTTCTGATTGCATCGCGGGCATCTCGGGCTGGTTTAAATATTATATTATTAAACGGGTCAATCATAATGTTGTAGTCCTTATAATACTTTTCTTGTAAGAGTTTGCTCGAAACATTCCACATTGTCTTTACCGTTGCTTCTTTTTATTCTGTTCCGTCTTTTTTTCTCATATTGACAGCCCAATCTTTGAGTATAAACGCCAATTCTTCCAAGCTTCTGCGTTCATTCAATTCGTATGATCGTTCGTAGCAAAATTCCATAAATATTCCCCAAATATATTTGTGGCTATTGGAAGTATTTCTGGGAATGTTTTCTTTGATAAGCTCATTTATATTTTTAACATTACCAAAACGTGACATTTTGAAATTTGTTTGGAATGATGTTGCCATGGAACTATTATATAATTTTATAAGACTCTATCGTGTTATCATTGGGATTGAAAATTGCATTGGATGTAGTTTTCGATGTAATGTTGACATGATTGGCTGAAATGGTTCCATATGATACAAAATCATAAAATTGGATTTGTTGTTAGAACTGTCAAAAAATTTTCAACCTGAATACATCCTTCAGTTTCTCAGCACCCATGCTATCGATTTTCTAAACGAGTTCGATGAAAAGCCATTAAAATATCCAAGGCTTATCCAGCTTTGTGAGGTCTTTGTGTAGGGAAACAAGACAATTAGCTACATCCTACCACGGCAACAGCGTATGTTTATTCCTCCCTACTGCGTCTGGAATACTCTCCCGTCTGTGATTATGAGGGGGCGTTGTTTATCCCCCTCATTCGATTATTTCTTGTCGTTCACAACTCGATGAAACTGCTGCTCTGTTCGACCTTTATCAATGCGATCTGCAGTGATACGAGAGGAGATGAAAGCTTCATTCCATATCTGAATAGTTCTTTCAACACTGACTGAATATCCTCCGGAGATATACTAAAGGGTGAAATAAAAGCGCAAGATTTGAATTGCGCGCCATGTTTGACAGTCATAATGTCACATGATCATGACGTGACAGATCGAAAGTTGAAAGATGGGAGTTAGTAAACCATAGAGCATTACACGGAATAACAACGCGTCCTGATTGTCAAGAAATGCAGTAACGCTAAATTGTTTCAAAGAATCTTAGAACATCTGTGACTTTAAGGAAAAAGTTTCGTGTGAAAATGAAATCATATCGTTCATTTGTTGTTTCTATCTGTATGTACCTTTTTAGAAATTCAACTTTACTTATATATTTTTGTCTTTCTAGGTAAGATCTGATCTGCACATGTTGAAGCACAATTCTGAATATTTGTGGTAAGTTTTGTAAAGAGTCGTGGATGATTGTTGTTTTTCCTTGATATATCAAGACATGAACATCTGTTTTGGTGAATAAAGTGATATATTCTAACTATTTTAACCACTATATATTGTCTGATTTTTTTTAATAAAAAAAACATTAATTGGACATAAATTTAATGTGAAAACTTGAATCACAATACATATATGCTTATGATGGTTATGAACACATTTGTTGAATATCTGATACTAGCTGGTCCGGCGAACTTTGTTCCGCCTAAATGATACTTACGGTGGATTTCACAAATCGCAATCACCGTTGATCGGAGATCAACAGCTTGCTTCTCTGATTTTTAAACTGTCGAATCGAGTTGATTCTATATCAAGCTCCGATTACCGATGATTACTCTTTGTGAAACCCACCGTTGAAGTTGTATCAACTAATCATTGCTATTTTTTCAAGGAGGAGATAAATTAGGCAAAATATACAAAATTTTAGTAACACACGAAAAGAATTCTCTTTATTCAAGGGGTATCTAATTATTGTTGAACATATAATTTTTCTTTGAATGCTTTACAGTTTTCTCATTGCTGTACCTAAATAAAAACATAAATCACGATCGAATTATATGGATGAGAAAAAGTTCCAATGATTAATTACCCCTGATCACTGTAGAAACCATTTTAGTTCTGCCAATAAAACGCTGAACATTCGAATTGAACTACTTTGTCTATGGTACTTTAATCTCACTTCACAGAATACAAATACGCTAAGACGTTTTCTTATTTTTCTTCTTGACTAAGACATTTTTGTTTTGGTCGACAGCACAGAGTTGGAGCCAATTCAAATTACGCACTTTTTGTTTACATCGCCATCTAACAGGAAGAATATCAAATAAAGTACCTACGAATAAGCTGTATCGTGAGAGTAACTGTAGCGACACCTAGTGGCCTTACTCAAAAGAAGGAAGAGCATTTCCTGTATAAGTAAACTTTTCATCGATTTTTTCGAAGTTTTATTGTATTTTATAATAACCAGACCGTAGACGAATCCATATATGAAGTTTCATAACAATTAGTCCATCCGATCTCGAGTTATAAATGGTGTAACCAACATCTTTCTTTTATACAATATATATAGATTTTGATGCCCATTTTCCTTTGTGATTTCTAGTTTTTCTTTTCTTTCTCTAGATAAGTGATCTTGTTGAGGCCTATAGTTTTAGTGTCAGGTCGAAAATTGGAATATAAGAGGTTTCTTCAACATTCATTGTTGGGTTAAAAATTGACAGTGCTCTCCTTGAGGTTGCACAATGAAATATGTGGTACCAAAGCTTAAACAGACTTCCACTAATTCGTATTCTTGGTATAGTTCCACAGAAACCTAGTTCATCATCAATAGGTAACAATAACAAGTACGAAAAATGTACTGACAATGCGAAAAATGATATCAATATGATTAAATATATCACAGAAAGGAATAATCACATTTAGCATCATGCAAAGATTTTCTTGCAACTATTTCATACTTGTCTGCTCTGTCTTCTACTTTTATAGCCCAATTCCATCTGTATTTGCTCCAATTCTTTGCCCCTCGTCTCCAAAAAACAACGTTTAAAATAAAGAGTTCCGATAAAGGTACAAATCGCGAAAGTGTAAAAAAACACCGAAATATGCAAATAATCATACGCAATTTGATAAAACTTCGTTGTCAGAAGAACTGTGACGGAATATGTTATATTCGCCAAGCATATAGCTTTCGGTTTCACAGACGCTGAGAACATCTCCCCGAGAAGAACGTTCAGCAGTGACCCCAGTCCAACTTGATAGACGACGAAAAAAATGCCATACACTAAAATCGGGGTTAAAACTGACGGTTCAAAACTTGAAAAATCCCTTAAACTGAAGTAAATTCCCATCACCAGTAGATTCACAGCGCATATCCCAGTGGTGTATACCAAAAGTGGTACCCTTCCGAATCTATCTGACATGGAACCACATACTATCACGCATCCTGCTTGACAGATCGATATGATGGTAATGGCGAATTCAGGCTCGATTATTTCTGAAGAATCTCGAAGAAGATGTTGTCCATACATTGTTAAAGCTGTTGATCCAGTTAACTGTTGGATTATCCTTCCGAAAACCATGAGTGTTACTGCTCTTCTGTTGGCTGTGATGGTAAAGATGTCTTTGTATGACCCTGATTCACTCAGCTGTCTATCTACGTCGTCCTTCAAGGATATGGCTTCTTTGGTCACGCTGTTCTTCCTTCTGAAGAACCTCAAACTTTGTTCCGCTGCTTCCTTGTCTCCTTTGATCAGGAGATAATATGGGGATTGGGGCATTGAAGAGAAGGTTGCGAAGAAAACTACTACAACACCCATAAAAATTAAAGCCGATTGATGAATTGTTAGAAATTTACCGATGAGATTGATGGTAATAACTCCACTCATAAAAGCGAATACTGATATAACTCCCAATTTTCCTCTTATACCTGGTCTGGATATTTCCGCTGTATACATAGGGGATATAGATATGCTGATGCCCATACAAACTCCACCCAGAAATCTAGCAACGTAAATCATGATGGGTGAAAGGTATGAAAGGTATATGAGGAACCATGCTGATGCCATTGGTACTCCTGCGAAGAGTAATGTGTTTCTCCTGCCAATTTTATCAGCGAAGAATGTGTACGATATTTCTCCTATGATGTCTCCCAGTGGTCCTAGTATGGCCATGTATGATACCTCTTCGTTGGATATATCGAATGGGTACTCTTGAGACTGTAACTTTGCTAGAGATGGAGATGTCCATCCTGTATGGACGCCACATAGGTAATAGATGATACAAGCTGAAAAATTAGTGGATTTCAGTTTTAATTGGTCATGATTTCTGACATCAATATAAGCTGATCAAAAAAGGACCAGTTGTTTATATCTTGAAATTGATTAGGTGGATATACACTCTATCTGACAAAATTTCAACTATTTGACAGAAAATCTATTTTAACAAAAATATAAATTCCGATTGCATCTCAAAATGCGTTGTATGACATTTTTTGATTTTCTCAAAAATCTAGCGTTCAATGAGAAAATTACAGAAGACAAGAATGTTTCTAAATAAAAGGCTTTTTAATGGTTCAACAATTCCCGAAGAATTCAAATTCGCGACAAAGACACTGTGGCACCAGGAAAAATGCCTTAAGGAGGTCTATCGCCAAAATAGGTAGTACTCCGAAATTTCGCATATTATGAAACTCCCGGAAAAAATCAAGTACTTATCAAGTAATTTCGACACACCCTGTAGAAGAAAAATGAAATTCAGGTCTAGTTTGACGGGGAATTCAAGGTAGCCGTTCAGGGAGAGTAGGAAAACTAATTCGATAGAGGCGGCACCGTGCATTTTATAGAATATCTATCTCCATAGAACTTATTATCACTATGAGCTATACAGGGTGAGTCTTTGACTCGTACATATATTTTAACTGAAGATTCTTGAGGCCAAAATAAACCTTTTTTTCATTTTCCATTTTTCCGAATTCGGCTCTGTTAAAAAGATATAGCCATTTGAAAAAAACAATGGGCTAAATACGTCCTTGAAATGATACTGTGGAATTGATTCAAAGTTCATATTTCTCGATAGAAATTGAGTTTATAGATTTTGGCCCAATTTAGGGAATACTCAAGTAGTCAAGTACTAACCTTATTGGAATAAAAATGTTGCAAACACGATAATTTCAACAAAAACAGTTAGATTCATCGGATTATATCTGCAACTGAAAAGCCACATTTATTCCACAAAAATAAGTTCCTTCTTCGTTTTTTCTGCAGATTAGTTTGTAAACACTAATAACTTGTTCATATTTTCCTCGAAATTACCAAACAATATCATGAAGAAAGGCTTTTCATTCAGATTTATTATTAAACAACCTAACCTAATCTAATTTGTATCGATTTTGTGAATTTTTGCACAGAAATTCCAAGAAGATGTTGTCAGCTTGCTGATATTTTCATTGAGGTTAAGGATTTTTTACGAAACATAGTATAAATCACGATACATTTGTGTACCGTGGTATAAATATCTATGAATTCTGCCGTTTCCATCATAAATCGACTTTGCCGCCAAATTTTACCACGCATGCGTAGAGAGAAAACCGAATTATGGTTATCTGGAGCTCTGGAGGCCAACGTTAAACAATAACAAACCAGAGTCTCTGAACAAACTGTAAACATTATGTGAAGTTCTGAATAATCTGAATACATTCAGTGACTTATTGTTCTAATGTGAAGTGAATTAATATAATTTCAACCGAGATTTCAACCGTGTCGAGTTTATAAAATTCCAAGATGATGTTGTTTAGATAGATACATCGCCACAGATTATCAGGTATCGTATTATTTTTTATTAATTTAAATTTAATAGGTAGTTTGTATCGAGATTCTTCATTCATATCCGAATTTTGTATTTCATCGACATTTAACTTCAATATGGACCGGTAACTATGAATTTTCAATAGAAACTGCGTGTTTAATCATCCCTGGTGTTCAATTTTATCTCCCACATTTGTGGGATTTTATTATTAAAATATCTCGACAAAGTTGATAAATATTGTGACAACATTGGAAACTCGTTTAAAAACCAGAGAAAGAATAATATTCGATGATATTTAATTCAGATACGCATTCAGATTATTCTTGAAACTAATGATTTTTTGTCAAATTTCTCCGGGTAAAATTGGAAATAACTCGAAAACGACGCGTTTTATTGAAAAAAACAGGAATACTTTTAGTGACTTAAATGATTGATTCTTTCGAAACTATGAACCGTTTATCTTTTTAAAGTGGTTTTATATGGTGTTTTAGCGTGTATTGATGAGTCGACTTCCCTGTAACTTTTATACTAGTAAAGATATTGAATAAGATTCGATTGAGGAATATGCACCATGAATAGAGTAAAAACTCAACCAAAATTCAGTTCATTCGAAATAACGGTTCCGAAGATATAAACAGAAAAGTGTTTTTTTCTTGGATTTTCGACACCCTGTATCTCCCAAACCAAACCGAATTTTGAAAAATGGTATAGGAAAAAAGTGTTCCGTTTGATGAGAGGAATCTACAGTTAAAATATATGTACAAGTCAAAGACTCACCCTGTATATCGCTGAACTATGAAATTAGTGAATATGTGGGTAAAGCAGGAACTATTTCCCGCCATATTTGAATTTGGCCATTCTATGCCAATCCCGTATTTCAAGTTGTTTTTGTGAACGAAATTATCTGTAGATTCACTTTTAATCGGAAGTTGAACTATTTTCATGGGTCCTCCGTTTGAAACAAAACAGAAGCATGAGTTGGCTTATTTTTTTCTATTTTTGAAAGAAAAAAATGAACTTTCGAAATGAAATCGATTTAAATTATTTCATTGAGAACTCCAATCCTTTCTGTGTTCACCCACAAAATTTCCGTTTTCGAAGTGAAACCATTTTCAAATGCAACTTGAAATAAAAACACACTACATTGAACGCCCACCTTGTTTTTCAAAAAAATTCTGATTAAAACCATCAAAATTAAATTTTAATTGACGATTAATTTTTGTGGAAAATCAAAATGCATTTGGTACTTACATAAAATCACAGCCAAATACTCGTTATGAACTTTTCCGTCATTAGAGTTGAAGATATTCGAGATCATTTCGAGGAGCACAGTCTTTCAAACTTTTTATTCAGGAATCATATGAAATTAGTTAATGCTGAATTATTCAACTGTATAATCACGTTATAAATTGTTCCAAAACGCAAATATTCTTTTTATATCATATTGGCGTTCAAAATTTCGGTGACGTTCGAAATTCAATATTTGGTTAGAGTAATTTCCTTGCAAATATAAAATAAGCTCACTACTATGCATTCTTTCGATCTAGGTCTTTGAAGATTCAATGTGAGAATAGCTCCACTTGATTGCTTCCAACAATGACAGCATAAGAGTTATCATAAAATGAATTGGATCTTGTTGTGACATTAGTTTGTTAATCATCAATTGTGTGCTTTACTTGGGTTTCCTATACTCCATTCACAATTATAAAATCACAACTCTGGCCTTGGAAATTTGACACATTCCACTCTGTATCGAAGTTAGGACGTTTTTCAAAATATTTTTATGTTCCAAGTCAACACTATGTTGCCCTTTATACTTTCTTAGCGTATTTCTCAGAATGTGAATTCATTCGGAAAATGAATGAATTGGAAAAGATGTGATGGACGAAAATGATTAACGTTTATATGAATTGATAGAAAGGATTCCTTTTCTAGTTATTTGCATGAAAAGTACAAGAGATCACTGTTGAAATATATTATTTTTCACCATGGAAGAAAATTGCATTGCTTTCACATAATTTTCATATGCATACTTGTGAAGATTTAATGTTTATTATCCTCTTGAACTGAAAGTTCAAAACTTGACGACATCAATTGTTGATTCTAATCAAAATTTCATTAAAAAAAAAAAATCAACCCAAAGATATAAGATGAATTGATGGGTAATTACAAGAATCAAGAATAATGTCAATTTTATTTTGTTGATAACTTTCTTAAAATCAATGTTGGGATATAAAACTCGGCTGCGTTTGTTCAAACAACATCTAAAGAATATATTTTTCACCATCTCGACCTTTGAAAGGCGTTTCTTATAGGAGAATTAGGTCTAAGTTCCACCTCATTAGTGAGGTACCTAACTTTTGCAAATCTGCTCAGATATCGCCAAATTTCTTGAAAAACCTGAAAAATATCATCTTCTTAATCGACCTCTCGAGGCTCCATCCGATCCATCTACTGCGATATCTGTCCAAATAACAGCTTTTTCAACGAAATTCCCGTGTACCCCTTCAACTTCGAAATTTAAACATTCGTACTGGTCTTGAAAATCGTCTTCACGCTCCAAACTGGTGCTAAAAGGAATAAACATACGTTAATCTTGGATATTCGACGAAAAACTCACATGCAAATATCGATTAAATACCAAAAATCTGCGAACAATTTGTAAACCTAACAAAATGTGGAATATCTTTGATACTTTTACTTTGATGTAAACAAAGAAACTGGCAACGTCGTTTTGTCATTAACGATATTTTCTGTGCGCGCACTGACTTTTTATCATATGTTCTGTGCTTTTCATCAGGTGCACCAATTCCTGAAAACGAAACCATGACCTCCTATGTGATTAAATAAAAGTGAATGTAGTATATGCAATATTTTCGGATTCATTCCCCATGCACTTTTTTCATTGACTTCATTGATATTCCGAAGCTTTTTAGATAAATATGTCATATCCACCTCTCCTCTATAACGTTAAAAATGAAATTTGGAGAACAGTTATTGAAACCATGTGGTCTGTTTTTCACTGTCACTTCGACGAACAATTCAACAGGCTGTTCACAAAAACATGCCGAATTTCGATTAGAGTTTTCGTTCAAAACTAAGATCTCCTGGATGACCTAGGTCCTAGACCATCAGAAGATACCATCAGTAACATAATGAACATCGTGAAAATATTCGCTTCAACTACCATTCATTCTACTCAAATAGATAACTTCACAAACAATTGAGCTACAGCTTTTGCAATGTGTTGTCATCATATAGTATTCCTACTTGAAAAGTGTATTCAGTATCCATCCATCCTAATGCATAATTCGTCTGTCAAACGTTAAATCTTCTGCAACTATCATCGTTATTCCTAGTCAAATAATTTCGTCACTTGAACTGATATCTACTGAATCTATTAGATCCGAATTTATTGTTCGATTAAGATTATAATTCTCAGGCCATTTCCATGATATTAAGAATCAAACAATTCCTTATCTTCGTGAACATACAGGCTGTCTCAGTGTTAATTATACATAGAGCTCTCTTAGAAAATTAAGGTGGGCGTTCAATGTAGTGTATTCTTACTTATTTCAAGTTGCATTCGAAAATGGTTTCACTTTGAGGACTAAAATTTTGTGGGTTAACTCAGAAAGGATTGGAGTTCTTAATGAAATAATTGAAATCGATTTCATTTCGAAAGTTCTTTTTTTCAAAAATAGAAGAAAATAGGACAACTCATGCTTCTGTTTTATTTCAAACGAAAGACCCATGAAAATAGTTCAACTTCCGATTAAAAGTGAATCTACAAATAATTTCGTTCAGAAAAACAACTTGAAGTACGGAATAGGCAGAGGATGGCCAAATTCAAATATATGGCGAGAAATAGTTTCTGCTTTACCTACATATTCACTTATTTCATAGTTCAGCGAATTCCGGATAGAGAGCGCCATTGTACATTTCATTCATAAGGAGAGAGATATTCATAGAACTTATACTAATTTCTACTATAAGATCTATTAAGATATTCCACAAAATGCACGGTGGTGCCTCTATCGGATTAGTTTTATTACTCGTAATGATCGGCGACCAAAGAACTGAATGTTTGTTTGGGAGACCACAGAGTCGAGGAGAGTGGGTAAACCACTGATGTGCGGATCTTCTTCGTTACCTACGAAGTCCATTCGCAGTATCAGCAACCAACTAAAGCACGGAAAACACCGTTTTACCTGGTTACATTTAGAAGTGTTACGAGATAGAGCAGGTCAGTGATGAAGGACCCCGCACTTTCCTTATGGCAAATGGCGTTCCGTCAAATGTTCTAATATTTTGGTATAATGTAGTACTCGACCTACTGATCAAAAGTGGCCATGGCCCCAACTCAATCCTATGACTAGTTTTTGAGATACAAGGCGTTGCAGTTGTAAATTTCCCACTTTTACTACGCGAGTATCTCGCAACAGAATCGTATGATCTTCAATTTTTCTCAAGAAACATTTCATTCCATCCTCAGGGTCCAGGGAGCAACCATATAGAGGAATATCGTTACGAATACAGGGTTATCCTCAATTGAATACATGCCCGATTTTGAAAGTATAAAATATGTTAGTTCCAGAGCAAGAACGTTCACAAAATGAACTATTGCACTATAATGTTGTAACATCGAAAAAACCTGAAATACCCAGAATTCAAACTAGGTGATCCATTATTATAGAAACTATTCACAATGAAGATAAGGGGGACATCCTGTATTTTTGGGTTGATTTAAGGTGTTTGTTCGATTTTTTCAGAACAAATCATCATGGACTTCAAAGAATACAGGGTGATTCAGTCCTGAAATAAACTGTGAACCTCACGAAAATACCCAAAAACCACCTTTTTTTTCATCACCCTCTATTTCAAGATTAACTCCGTTGAGGTGGGAGTTTTCTCTCACCACTGTACTTGATATAAAATCCTCAATACGGCTGAGAGATTTTATCCACTTCCTCTGACCAGATTTTTTTTATGCTGGAATAAGAATAGAATAACACAAATAAATAATTTTCATATTACATAAAGAAAAATCTGGTCATAGGAGGTGGATAAGAACTCTCAGCCGTATTGATGTTTTTATATCAAGTACAGTGGTGAAAGAAAACTCCCACCCCAACGGAGTTAATCTTGAAATAGCGGGTGATGAAAAAAAAATGTGGTTTTTGGGTATTTTCGTGAAGTTCTCAGTTCATTTCATGACTGAATCACCCTGTATTCTTTGAAGTCCATGATGATATGTTCTGAAAAATTCGAACAAACACCTTGAATCAACCCAAAAATACAGGGTGTCCAGTTAACCTTCATTGTGAATAATTTCTATAATAATGGATCACCCAGTATGAATTCTGGGTATTTTCGTTTTTTTCAATGTAGTAACAACACATCTAGTAAAATGGTAAAATTTTGCTAACGTTCTCGCCCTGGAACTGACATATTTTATACTTTCAAAATCGGGCTATATTCAGTTATGGATAACCCTGTATTCGTAACGATTTTCGGTTATATTCCTCTATATGGTTGCTCCCTGGGGATGGAATGAAATGTTTCTTGAGAAAAATTGGAGTTCATTCTATTCTGTTCCGAGATACGCGCGTAGTAAAAGTGGATAATTTTCAACTTCAACGCCCTGTATCTCAAAAACTAGTCGAAGGATTGAGTTGGGGCCATGGACACTTTCGATCAGTAGGTCGAGTACTACATTATACCAAAATATAAGAACATTTGACGGAACGCCATTTGCCTTATGGAAAGTGCGGGGTCCTTTTTTCGCATAGCGCAGAGAAGTCTTTTGGAAGAAAATCCCACACTGATTCTGAAATGGCAGAATTCTAAGGTGGGTTCGCACAATTTGCTAAACTGGCTGAAAGCGGTAAAGCGCGTATAGGCCACACACGGACTCAAGTGATCGCCGAGCCATTTGCTTCTGTAAATTGTGGTATTGTGCCTGAAAAAACGGAATACGTGATTTGAGATTGCGATCGTGATCGTTTAGAAAACACGAGTATAAGTCGAGAGCTCGGTCGAAGCTGCAAGAGGCAAGATTATATTGAATATTTATTTGCTTTGTGATGTTTGATGAAGATCTGGTAAACGAGACCCATATGGGTAAATATAAATTTTAACGTGGCTTGGTACAATAAATCGAGGAACTCGAGGGAGCGGATAGAAAAAATGTTGTACCTAACATTGTTCGATGTGATTCATCGACGAGCTTCAGAACATGAGGTTTACATGCTTGAGATTTTTTTATGAAGTGCGCATCTGAGTTCTAGCAGTTTTTTTTATGAAAATGCAACCGGAATTTCAGTTCAATGTCTCTTTTAACTCTCCACAGAACCACCTTGTGAAGCGTATTCCAATAAAAGGTGTTTTTTTGAATAGCTCGCTACTTCGGTTGGTGTCACTTTTAAAACTGTAATTTTTTTGACATTTGACAAGAAGAAACTACACCAGTAATAAAAATGGAACGATACAAGCTTCAACAACGCATTGAAATCATTTAAATTGACTATAAAAATGGTGAAACTTTGGCAGAGGACGGTTCGTAAAATTCGAACATTTTTGGGTCGTCGTGAAGCACCTCGTCGAACCGCAATACAGAAATTGGTGGAAACATCTGGGCTGTTGGGACAAGTTAGTGATGTGAAGAATAAAACCCGTGCACGTCGCTCCAGAACAGCCGAGAATATTTCTGCTGTAGCGGAAAGTGTTGAAGAAAACCCAGTTTTCTCCATTCCTCATCGTTCTTTGGAATTACACATTCCATAAACGTCAATAATGATTTTTTATGAAGGAATTGGATGGTATGTATCTGGACAACGTTCACTTTCAACCAAACGACGCTACGTGTCACACAAGCTACCTGCTACGAAAACATTGATTTTTTGCAGAAAAAGTTTCCGGACTGTGTTATCTCTCGGAGAGGTGATCACAATTGGCTATCGAGATCTTGCGATTCAACTTCTTCTGCCTTTGGAGCCATGTGAAAGAGAAAGGTCTACGCCAAGAGCCCAGCGTGGATTCAAGTCCTCTCAGATGGAATTAGTTGACATAGGGCAGCCACTTTGCGATTTGGTTATGGAAAATTTCACAAAAAGGATATGGTCCTGTTGTCGTGGTGGTCATTTGTCTGATGTTATTTTATATCACTAACGGCATACCTTCCTCTTTATGATGAAATTAACATTCGATCATCTATCTAAAAAAATTCCATCTTCCTTTAAATGTTAAAATATATCCTCTTATTGGAAAACTCTTTATTATCTTATACATACAAACAATTACCATCAAATTCAAAAATAATGAATAGTTACAGACAGTTCAAAAACAAAACCTAATAGTATATTCTAAAACTAGTTGCAGAATGGGCTCCTATTCCAATACGAATGCGAAATTCGAAAACGAGCGACGAAGGAGCGAGTTTTCGAACGCATGAGAGTATTGGAATTGCATTCTGCAACGAGTATTAGACGATATTTTCTCTATTTCACTCAAATTTTGTGAAATTCAATGAAAAAATTCAAATTATACGTCCTAGTGACTTTCATATTGTATCTTGGCAGTTGGTGTGAATGTTAGGAAATACGAAAATTGACATTTCCAAATTGCCGCGTCTGCTGAAATTTAAAAGCATCGGAAGTCATTGCCGACAACCACAAAACGAAAAATGTAACTGAAAACGATGATGTAATGAATTCATTACAGCACTGTTTTTAGTACTGTAATGAACTCATTACGATATTGAAATAGAGAATAGTAATTTACGTAACAAGTCCGGAAAATAGGGTTTTTTTGGACGAATAGACAAAACCTGGAAGTCTGTGAGTCCAAAAAAACTATTTTCGGGCGTGTCGCGTACAATATTTTTTCGGCAACCGTGAAGAATTACAAATAAATGAGACGACACATCTCTTTATTATACATTTTGATTCTTATTTGAATTATAAACAGAACAGAACTGGAAGTCTGTGAGTCCAAAAAAACTATTTTCGGGCGTGTCGCGTACAATATTTTTTCGGCAACCGTGAAGAATTACAAATCAATGAGACGACACATCTCTTTATTATACATTTTGATTCTTATTTGAATTGAACAGAACAGAACTGTCATCCGTTATTTCGTTGCTATTGTGATGAGGTTAACAATGACAACAACGACGTGATTTTTTCTGGCCTAGTCCGGAAAGTACGTACTTTCCGGCCTAGGCCGGGAAATGCTACTTTCTCAAAGAAAAAGCGTCCGGGAAGTGGGTACCTATATCCCGGACGGTTGCCGAAAAAAGTTTTTAATCAATCTAGTCATATAGCATAAAAGAGTATCTTGTGTAATTGTATTTTTTTTTCTAAACTGACACTATTTCATTTCATGTTTGTCATTGACATTATACAGGGTGAGTCTTTGACTTGTACATGTATTTTAACGGTAGATTCCTCCCATCAAAAGAAACACTTTTTTCCCATACCATTTTTCAAAATTCGGTTTCGTTTGGAAGATACAGGATGTCAAAAATCAATGAAATTAAAACTATTCTTTCCATATATTCGGAACCGATATTTCGAATGAACTGAATTTTGGTTGATTGTTTACTCTATTCATGGTGCATATTCCTCAATTGAAACTTTTTTCATATTTCTGCTGGTAAAAAAGTTACAGTATAGTCGACTTATAAATTCACGCAAAAATACTATAAAACCACTTGAAAAAGATGAACGGTGCACGTTTTCGAAAGAATTAATTGTTTTAGAAAACAAAAGTATTCCCATATTTTTTCAATAAAACGCGTCGTTCTCAAGTTATTCCTTATTGTATGAGATTGAATTAGAGGAAAAAATCATGAATTTCAAGAATAATCTGAATGCTGTCCTGAGTTGAATCTCATCGAATATTATTTCTTATCTGGTCTCTCAACAAGTTACCAACGTTGTCAGAATGTTTATCAACTTTGTCAAGACTAAAATCTCTATGATGAAAAAACGTTTGATGTAGAGATATGTAATAATAAAATTCCACATTCGTGGGACATAAAATTGAATTCTAAGAAGCATGAAATTATACGTTTTATAGGCAGTTTCTATTTAAAATTCATTGTTACCGGTCCTTCAGCAAAATATCTATCGAAACAATATAACTCGACACCAGAACGACACTACTATTGCATCAATTCACTGAAAGTCATTTACATAATCATCACCTGTTTGCTTTATTCTCTGTAAATAAATGAAGCGTGAACTTCGTTTATGCCGTGTATGGGATCACTGACTAACGTTTTAGGTTGTACTGGTTGGAGCACAGAACAACGGTCTTGCGTGGCGGCTACATTCACGGCCTTCTGAAGGGAAGAGTAGGCCGTGGCGACTGAAATTAGGAACGTAGCGCTATATTGACGAGAATCAGAACTACTCGTGTGGCATTTTCAAAGAGCAACGCCTAGACTCCTTTAGCGATTGTGATAGTTCATCCGCTAACGATAGGGGACTGCTTTCTTGAGTTCGCATTGTTTGAAGAGAAAATCGGCAATCTGGCATCGTCTTCTCTAGAGTTCTGTGGGTGAATTGAATATCACAGAGGATGGGTATGGTTAGGTCACTGACACCGAAACATATGACTTTGGTTAATGGAGTTAGGATAGGTTAGTGAGAAACCAATTTTTATGAGATCGTTTTAGAATATCGAGGAAATATGAACAAATTATTAGTGTCTATAAACTAATCTTCAGGACAATCGAAGAAGGAACTTATTTTGGTGTGAGAAATATAGCTTTTCAATTGCCGAAATGATCGGACAGAACTAAGTGTTTTGTTAGGAAATATCGTGTTTGTAGCATTCTTATTCGAATAAGGTTAGTGCTTGAGTACTTTTTAAATGTATCACCCAGAATATCTAATAATCATATCATTTCAATCGAAAAATATGAACTTCGGGGTGTATCAGGCACGTATTCAGCACTATTTTTTTTCAAATGGCTATATCTCTTTAACAGGGCCGAATTAGGAAAAATGGAAAATGAAAAAAAAATTCCTTCAGCATCAAGAATCTACAGTTAAAACATATGTACAAGTCAAAGACTCACCCTGTATAAAACCTGATTTGAAATAAAGCATATATGTATCTATCTATTTTCATAAAGCGTGATCACCGGTGATCGGAGATCAAAGGCTTGATTCTCTGATTTCTGAACTGTCAAATCCAGTTGATTCTAGATCAACCTCCGATCACCGGTGATTGCGCTTTGTGAAACCCAACTAAATGTCAACAATTGGCAATGGCAATCTTCTTTTCCTTGAATGTCAAAAATCAAAATAACACCTATTAATAATTGGAAAACCCATCAGGAGCTCTGGTTGGAGCTGCCCTTGTAGACGCGCCTTGCCGCACATCGTCAACACTCAGATAACGCAGGACGCAACATCTCGTAAATTGCTCGGCGCTCGGGGAAGATCGATGATCGGGGTCTCGTTGACGATAATTACCAAGTCAAACACGATACCGATGCAGAGACTGCAACGCAAAAGAGGGATTAAGCCGTCCTTCCGACCCGCTTCCGCCGCCCACAACACAATCTGCCGTGCCGAACGGGCTTTAGCAGCGCCGGCATGTCACCCCCCGGCGGGGGCATATGTGCTAATGATGTTCAAAGCCAAACTCCACTACGAAATAATACGGGGGGAATCAATTAGGTTTCCCCCAAGTTAATTTCAGGAGGCTGGGGCGGTTTGGTCCATCAGTCGCAGCGAGGTGTGCTCGCCCTTGCGGCGGGAACTGCTCAACGGTGGTGTTATCTGAGCATTTGATCGACCGTCACAACGGTTAAGATGGTATTTATTGGTTGAGAAGTCGTAGAAGGCTGTGATTGCAAAGGGGACTGAAAGAATTCTCAAAAATTGAAAAGCCTTCAAAAATACTCCTGATTCATTTTTCTACCGGACTACGCCAAAAGGAGGGTAACGTCTTACGAGTGTATGCAAGAATTGATTGGTTCCGTCGCTTCAAAGACGGTGATTTCGATGTTGACGACCATCCACCTGAAGGAAGGCCTAGAGGATCAGTGCCAAACGCAAGAAGATCTTTTTCAGCACCAGGAATTATCCGCTCCGCCAGACCAATTCAGAGCGACGCAGTACGTTGAGAATGATTCATAAACAGGGTAGAATTTGGGTTCCTTATGAATTGCAGGCAAGGGACGTTGAATGTCGAGTTTTCGACTGTCGGCAACTGCTTCGGCAAATCAGGAACTCAAACTGAAGAGACCTTGTTGTTCTTGCCTACTTCATTAAGTTTCGAATATAACCTGTTTCACAAAGAAAAGGGTCACTACTGTGAACTTTTGCGGATTTTGAGTTTGCAAAAAAATATAGTTAAAACAAGATTTTTGTGATGAAAATTCATATTTATATGATTTCAAGTTGCAAATTAATTTTAGCCTGTAGATCTGCAGCGTATACAGGGTGGTTAAGAAAAATCGAGTAAAATAGCAAAATTTTATTCCCAGAGAATTCAAGCATTTTGAGACAATATATGGCCTCCACGGGCATCAATAACAGCTTGACATCTTCTTTGCATACTACACATGAGGTTGTTGAACATTTCTTGAGGAATTTGGTTCCATAAACGGGGCAGAAGCTCTCTGAGATCATTTAAGGATTCTGGGGTAGGTTGATGATTGTCTAATCTTCTTTGGAGCATATCCCATGCATGTTCTATGCAATTCAAATCTGGTGAGTGCGGAGGTATTGGTAAATGTGGAATACCAAGTTCCTCGCGCGCATTCTCAATTATGGCTGCACGGTGCGGTCTAGCGTTATCGTCTAGAAATTGAAGAGTTTCACCAATAGCAGCGTGAAAATTTGGCACAACACTGTCAATGACATGCTCCCTTTAGTTTAAGGCGGTCATATTCCCAGGACAAATGTGTAGATCTGTGCGCCCGTTGAAACATATCCCGGCCCATACCATAACACTACCCCCTCGGAATGGATAGGCTTCTTGGACATAGCGACGATTACGGGTATGCGTTGGATTGTCCATAGGTACTCTTATTCTTCGAGAATTTGAAAATCGTCCATATCTGGATTCATCAGTGAAAAGGACACTACGCTATTGATCGTTTCAATTTATATGTTGCCTTGCCCATTCCAGTCTTTGACGCTTATGGTCACGTGTTAATGGAACTCCTTAATGGACGTCTAGAACCTAGATTCACCTCTCTCAAACGTCGTCTGATGGTTTCGATAGAAACTTGGACCCCATCTGCATTTCTGTAGCATTCTACACGTAGATGTGGGGTTTCTTCTCGCCGAAACGGTGATGAAAAGATCCCGAGCAGGTGTTGTTTTTCGTCGCCCACCAAGCCCTGGTCTTTCCAACACGGAACCTGTCTCCCTGAACCTATTACAAAGTCGAGATATCACACTCTGGCTGACTTGGAGCCTTTCCGCTACAACAACCTGAGTTAGGCCACCCTGTAGCATTCCGATAGCCCTATTAGCCTCAGAGTTTGTAATTTACGTCTTGGTATTTTCAGAAAACTCGTTTCAAATCGAAGCCGTTGATAAACTGACTTCATTTCAAAATAAGAACATTCATGAAGTAGGTATATGCAAAGAACCAAACTTCAGAAAAAAGGCGACCAGATTGACGAAATGTCTCATACTGATTTTTATTGGATCGATTCAAGTTGTTATTGAGTTTCAAATGATTTTACAGCGATTTCTCGAAGATTACATACTTTTAAAAACGATTGAATACTATATCCCTAACTCTTGTGGAGCAGTATAATATCATCCAAATGACGGCCTGCGAGCGAAACACAAAAATACCAATTCGGGGAGAGCTTGTTCGAGAAAATGGATAGTCCCTCCATTCATCTAGGCAGAATCCGACTCGAAACAGAAATGAATATCAATCTCCAGCACTCCACAACCAGTTTCTTCACGCTCCATATGCAAATTGCCGGATGCGCCAGTCAAACGTTTCCATTTCTTCGGCCGCATAGAATTCCGCGCCGAGATCTAGTTAATCCGTCGCAATTACTCAACTCTATGATAATTTGTCACCATTAAATCGGGCCTAATAAGCTGTTGCAGTTAATCAAATGCTAATTCCGTCGCATTTTCCGCATTTTCTAGTCGATCAACCCCGATGGCACGTCGGCGTTTCGAATTATGAAAATTGCGATGACAATCAAGCCGCCGATGCGTCCTTCTGTCGCATTACGGACTAATGAAATGTGAAGAGACGATTACGGAGTCGACGAGTCGGTAATGAAGCTGGTGAAGTTGCCTTTAATGCGGATAAATACAGATTCGATTTCCATATCCATATGGAATGATGCTGATGGGAAGTAAATGTGATGTTCTCGCGCAAGGCTCGCGCAATGGGGGGCTCTGCGCCGACGAAAGTGAATCCTATCACATAAACTAGCTTTAGGTGAGGCACGTTCTCAAAATGAGTTTGTAAGAACAGCCTTATCATTTTGTTTTGAAGGAGTACAATGTCAGTCAAATGGGAGCAAACAAACAACAAACCGATTGTTGACTCAGTGTTTTTTCACGCAATTGCTTAATTTTTGTCTTATAAAAGTATGCTATTATTCTGATGTGTGGTTAATCGGTGAAGTAGAGGACCTCTTGGCATTGTGAAATTCTGTAGAATCCGTGCTACTTCAATTTCACCCATAAAACACGACTAAATGGACGGACTGTTGAGGAGATAGTTATCAGCTATTTAAAAATGTTGATTAAACTGAGAAGAAATTGAAAAATACTTTTGTATGTTAAAAACATTTTATCGTAGTTAGAGGCACTTGATGTTTGTGAGTTTTGTATTCTAATTAAATTTCCTCAAATTGTACCTTCGTCATTTCTTCAATGTATGTACAAGGTGGGCAAAATTGGTGTTACATGCCCTAAAACTTTTTGTTATAACTCAGCAAATAAACCTCTTAGAAAAAATCAGAGTACGCCACTGGATTGCTATCAGAAAAGTGCCTGTATAATGTTTTTATTTCAACATCCTAGCATAAACAGAAACGGAGATAATGACCAAAGTTGAAATTGCCCAAATTGCAATTTCGGCCTATAACTCGGAAACGAAAGAAGATAGAGGAATGCAGTTGATGGCATTAACAGTTTCTCGAAGAAAGAGGACTATAAGGTGCCATTCATTTTTCTCTATATCCTCGGGTTAAAAAGTTTTAGTTCATGTAGCACCAATTTTGCCCACCCTGTACAGACCCAAACATTTTATGTACCTATATATCATATTATAAGCAATGAATCAGTTTACATTCTGTAATTTCGAATTGCATGTTCCTAAATTTACAAATTGCATAATACAAGGTGACAAGAAAAACTTCGGACAAATTTTGATGTGGTCTGGAACAAAAGTATTTCAGCGCAGCCAAATAATTTTTATTCTCTTGGTTTCTCTATACTTTCCTGTACTAATATGTGAATTTTCAGTTAGATATAATTTCATTTCACAGAGTTTTAGAATGTCAAACAAACGTAGTGCGATTTTGGAGCTGTTTCGTCAAGGTAGGCGTCAATGCGAAATTGTTCGTTTGCTCAATGTGCCTCGACAAACCGTGTCCGATGCAATTCGTCGTTTCAAGGAGCTTGGCCATGATGATCGTCGTCCAGGAAGTGGTAGAAAACGGACTGTCAATACACCTAGCAATCAAGAAGTGAGTCAATCGAAATCCGAGGGTTTCCATGAGGAAAATAGGCTGTGAGACCGGTATCAACCGCGAATCAGTCCGTCAAATTGCAAAAAAGGTGCTCAAGCCATACAAGCTCCAAAAAGTTCAACTCCTCACGAGGGAAAACAAGCGCGTACGACTCCAAAGGTGCCGCCAACTCCTTCGTCTCGCCGCCGGTCAGCAATGGGAGCGAATTCTCTTCACAGACGAGAAGCTTTTCACCGTAGAACAATCCCACAACCACCAAAACGACAGAGTCTGGTCCGTAGAGACTCCCGGTACATCGGCCATCGTCGAACACCGTCATGGTCCGGGGCGGAATTTGCGGCAGTGGTAAAACTCCCTTAGTTTTCGTGGATCAAGGGGTCAAAATCAATCAAGAAGTCTACCGCTGCGACATCCTCGAGGCCGTAGTACTTCCGTGGGCCAAGCAACACTTCGGCGATACGCATTAGACCTTTCAACAGGACTCCGCGTTTATACGTTGAAGTTTTTGGCGATATCTTTGTGCTACAGCTAGATCTTCAGTTTGCAATTTTACGAAATAATTACTCATTTTGGATAGTTTTCAGATATCACACAATGTTTATTCACTCATCACTACACTCAACTTCAGAGAAAATGATAGTAATAATAGAGTAACACCAAGCAGAAATACTGATCCCAAATGTTTGTTGTTTTTTTGTTCCCATCAGCCATCAAAAGGTGATCAGCTGTTTTGTTGGACAGTTCTATAAGAGCTCAAGATTTGAATTTCGCGCCATTATTGACTGTCGTAATGCGCATGATTATGACGTGACGTGACAGATCGAAAGTTGACAGCTGGGAACGAGTGCATCACACCGTAGAACAACATGTCCTGATCGTCAAAAATTGCAATAATTTTCCAATAAGAGGTGGTATTTTGAATAGTTCGCTATCTCGGTAGTTGTCACTTTTGGAGCTGTCATTTTTTGACATTTACAAGTAGAAACTACGCGCCTTAATAAAAATGGAACGATACACGCTTCAATAACGCGTTGGGATTATTTAAATTCACTATGAAAATGGTTAAAATTTGGCAAAGACGGTTCGTAAAACATTTTTGGTTCATCGTGAAGCACCTCGACGAACCATGATACAGAAATTGGTGGAAAAATTTGGGCTGTGGAGACAAGTTAGTGATGGGAAGAATAAAATCCGTGCACGTCGCTCAAGAACAGCCAAGAAATTTTGCTGCTGCCGCCGAAAATGTTGGAAAAAAACTCAGGTTTGTCCATTCCTTGTCGTTCTTTGGAATTACGCCGTGTTTTGCATTAATATTTGGTCCTAAGGTATATAAAGTTCAGCTCACACAAGAAATCAAGCCGGCCGATTGTCGACAACGTCGTGTCTTTGCTGATTGGGTCCTTGAAAAGTATAAAAATGATCCGGAATGCCATTGAAAAATCATCTTGAGTGATGAGGCCCATATCCACCTCGGTGGCTTCGTCAACAAGCAAAATTGTCGCATCTGAGGCTCGGAAAACTCAAGAGTTATTGTTGAGAAGCCTCTCTATCCTCAACCTGTGACTGTTCGGTGCGGTTTATGATCCGGCGGGTCATTGGACGTCACTTTTTCGAGAATGAGGCTGGAGCAACAGTAACGATGAATGGATTGCGCTATCGAGGGATGATTAATGATTTTTTATGGCCAGAATTGGATGGTATTGATCTGTGCAACGCAAACTTTCAACAAGACGACGCTACGTGCCACAGAAGCAACGAAACCATTGATCTTTTACGGAAAACATCTGATCATCTATCTAAAAAATCGCATTTTTCTTTAAAGTCGAAATATATGTAACATCTCTTATTGAAAAATCCTTTATTATCAAAATGGTCGCTTGAATTCAGGATTCAATAAGATAAATAAACTTTCTGTAGGTTTGCACAGAAGAACATCACTTACCTCCATTTCAAGTTAAATCAAAGATGATGTTGCCAGTACCATCATAGCAGAAATATATGTCTATACGTCTTAAGACCGAGAATATGAATCATATAGATAGATCGATTACGAATTGTCTGCATGAAATGATAAGAAGGCGTGGGACAAACATAGCCCACACTTCCTTTTTCCATGCATATTACGTGTAAAATAGTGAGCGTCGATACTTTGAATATATTACAGAGGCAGTCGACCGTGTATATTCGCCTATTAGCCATTCGTTTCTCCACTTGTCCACCTACTTTCAACGAGATAAGGGGATAGTCGCTGTGAACGAGGAATTCTCCTGATTCACCGAAAAAAATTGGTATTCGAGACGATTTGAGTGAGACCAGAGACTTCAGTTTCGTCATTTTCGCAGAGGAAATGTTTGAAGCTACTCTTTAAACGTTTACTTGATGCAAAATAAGGACTGAACGAAAATAAATTCGCTATCACAAAAATGCTTATATCTTTTGAACCACTGGACCGATTTCGAAAATCAAACTCATTTTCGAATCATCTTCTAATTCTTATGAAACTGTTTTTACAATAAAAAAACCAAAACTATTTTTTACAAAATTCATGGATTTTTTCTGGAATTCTTCCCATCATGCTTCTTATAGTGTTCTCATGCAGTCACTTTCTGGGATGCTGTCTTCCACTTTTGCTTGAATTCCGCTAATGTTTTCGTTGATTCTTAGTCTTCTTCAATTATCTTTTTACCAGGGCCCAATATCTTTCGATTGGCCTGAGTTCTGGGCAATTTGGTGGATTGGCCTCTTTGGGGACAAAAACCACCTCATTAGCTTCGTACCATTCCTTGGTGGCCTTGCTGTAGTGGCATGAAGCTAAATCTGGCCAAAAGATTGTTGACACATTGTGCTCACGTAAAAATGGTAAAAGTCGCTTCTTCAAGCATTCCTTGATGTATATCTTCGAGTCAACTCTCTGTTGGCCAACGAAAAATTTGCCTCCTTTCTGACAAGTGGAAATTGCTTGCCAAACCAGGATTTCTTTAGGAAACTTTGCTTGTTTCGTCAACATTTCCACGAGAATCTGCAGTATAAAATTCCTGACCAGGAAGTAGCGAGAAATCAGCCAAGACATAGGTTTCGTCGTCCATCACGCAACAGGAAAAATTTTTCAAGAAATCTTTTTTTAATTTCTTTGCTCTTGATTTCGCTTCTTGATTCTTCACAGCGTTCCTGTCTGGCACTTTCTGCACTTTGTATGTTCTAAGCCCACAACTCGACTTGATTTTCTGAACGGTTGACTGCGAACAACCCACTATTTGGGCCACTTTCCGTCCTGAAAGGTTAGGATTCTTCTGAAAAAGGCTGATAGCTTTCTTCACTTTTTTTGGGTTCCTTCCTTGCGGTGAATTGTAAGATCTTCGTTGAAGCGCTTAACAACTCTTGATACCGTTTCCGGACGAACGCGAGCCTCTTTTACGATTTTTTTGAAGCTCCATTTTTGATTAGGTATTTTTAAAAAGTTTCACTATAAATTCTCGTGTCTTCACTTCGCTTGACATTTTGCGACAGAGAATTGGAATATCTATGAAGTGTTCCACATGTTTCTGACGTTCATAACAAAGCTAACTATGATCAAATTTCGATTTTCTCTCAATTGGTTCAAGAGATATAGGCCTTTTTGTGATAGCGAATTTATTCTCGTTCAGGCCTTAGTTGTATCAAGACTGCTTTTTTCGATTCATACGAGGATATATTGAAAAACTCTTAGCCTACTATAGAACCAAACAAAATTTCAATGTCAAAATATTTTATTACTCAACATATTCTCCTCTTAATTGAATACATTTTTTACAGCGAACCTGCAACGTCTCTAGAACTCTCAAAAAAAAAGTTTTTCTTCTTGCTCTGCAAACCAGTCCTCCACAGCTTTTATAACGTCCTCGCTGGAAGAAAATTTACGACCTTTTAAACTTTTTTTCAGTTGAGGAAAGAGATGATAGTCGGACGGAGCCAAATCTGGTGAATAAGGGGGTTGTTCTAGTAATTCTAACCCTAAATCACGAATTTTTTGTATGGCAACATGAGATTTGTGTACTGGGGCGTTGTTCTGTAAAAACAATATACCTTTGGATAGCTTTCCGCGTCTTTTCCCTTTAATTTTTTCCCGTAGAGTGGCAGTAATGTCGAATAGTAATCTCCAGTTATTGTTCTACCCATATCCAAAAAATCAATCATGATTACTCCATGGCAAACCCAAAAAACTGAAGCAAGGAACTTTTCCAGCAGATTTTTGGACACGAAACTTCTTAGGTCTTGGAGAACCAGAGTGTCGCCATTCCATCGATTGTTGCTTTGTTTCTGGATCGTAGAAATGCATCCAAGTCTCATCCATAGTAACAATTCGGTCTTAGAAGTCTACATCGTTTTCAAATCGAGCACAGATCGAACGCGATGCTCTACCCTTGCACGCTTTTAGTCAACATTCAAACATTTGGGTATCCATTTTGCGGAAATTTTTCTCATGTCCAAATTGACGTGAACTATATGATGAACGCGTTCGTATGAAATCTTCAGTGCTTCAGATATCCAATTTAGCCCAATTCGACGGTCTGATAAAATCATGTCATGAACTGCATCGATTTTTTCGGGGACTGACACAGAAACTGGCCTTCCCGGTCGATCATCATCTTCAATGGAAAATTTACCTCTTGAAGCTTGCAGTACAATTTTTCACGGTCGCATACGAAGGACATCGATCATCAAGGGTATTTAGCATATCTTCGTAAATCTGCTTACCTCTTAACCCTTTTAATACAGGTACTCGATGATGACCCGATACTCCAATTTTTCGATTTTTACAATTTCGGTGGACATCTTTTTTTTAAATTTATTGCGTAACTCTAGTTTACTTTTTTGACCTCGAACTTTACACTGACACTTCTAATAAGTTATTGTTAGTTGATATGGTATCGCAATGTTTCTGTTCATGCAGAGAACTGGTCTAGGCTAACTAGATATCAATACATCCTCGTGTGTTCTAAAATCTTCTTGTTAGTTCGTAATTCATCCATTTCATTGGGAAATTCTGTTTTTCATAATTTCGTTCTGGAAATTAATCAATATTCATTCACTGTGTGCAAATTTGTAACAATTCAATTCGGTGATATATGTTGAAGCTCTAACGAGCATTCACTGCACCAGTGAACATTTCGATATTTTAAACATCAGAATTTGCAATTTAACAAGAGACTAATGTCGATATTTTTCAATGCGCAAAATGCGGTAATTCATCATGAATTCCGATTTCGCAGCATACGGCACCAATATTCCGCTCGGAACGTATCCATTCACCCGTTTATAGCGAAGTAACTGTTTTTCCAATTCGTTCGTCCAAATTTTCGACCGACCAGCTCGGATGCCTCGACAAAGAGAGAAAGAAGGATTAGTGTGCCTGTGTGTGGCATTGTAATTTGTAAACAAACCGGCTTCCTTTGAAGCCTACGTGAATGATAATAATTCTATTAAATCGTAACATAAATAACTGCAACTATATGGAATAATTATCAAGTCACACCGGCAATGTATCATTCGGATAGTGCCTCAAGTGTTTCCATGTTAATTATTGCGACAAAAATGTCATTAATTTTAATTTGATACCTCCACTGAATCTATTCGATTCGTGTAATGGATACTATCAGTGGCGGCTCGTCAGGGACGGCAGGGTCGGCAGTGCCGACCCTATATATTTTATGTCCAGCCAAAATGTAAATTACTCTTTCTTCTGTTGAATTACTAAATTTATTATAATTATTGTATTTCCAAGACCTGTGTAAATAAAATTCTATAAATCATATTTGTATATCACTGATATATTCCAACTTCTTGGAAATACGCTCTTCCAATCTCAACGCCGCGCCGTTCAAATCAGTCCGAGAATTGAAATGTGTACGTGTACGGGAAGACGAGAGCGCCAAGCATCGAACGCTTTCTAGGGACCAAGTACGGCACGCTGCACCTGATTCGACGTTTCAATGAAATGCGAATACGAATGAGGCGAAACAATTTTAACTCGACTGTTTTCTGTTGAAATTTTATTCAGATAATGATAAATAAGGGGTTTTCCAATAAGGACTTGACAACTTTTTTTCGAAATAAAAAGCCAACCATTTGAGATATATCAAAAACTTTATTATCGGGCTGAAGTACAATCAAAACATTTATGAATGGAACTCGACTTCCTTCATATGGCCACCGCGGGCACGTTTGCAGCGGTCGATTTGTTGGACCCAATTTTCGATGACTCTGCCACACATTTCGGCCGAAACGGCAGCTATTTCGCGTTCAATGTGGGCTCTGAGTTCTACCAACGTCGTCGGCTTGTTGGCATAGACCAATGACTTCACGTGGCCCCAAAGAAAGAAGTCTAGAGGCGTTGAATCGCACGAACAAGGCGGCCAATCGAATGGTCCATTTCTGGAGATAACACGCTCATTAAACTTACTCTTCAATAAATCGATTGTAACGTGTGCTATGTGGCTTGTTGCACCGTCCTGTTGAAACCACATATTGTCCAAGTCCATATCTTCCAATTCGGGCCAAAAATAATCGGTAATCATGGTGCGATAACGATTATCATTCACAGTAACGTGACGATCATTATCGTCGACGAAAAAATATGGCCCTATGACGCCGCCGGCATGCAAACCGCACCAAACAGTTAGTTTTTGTGGATGAAGCGGTGTTTCATGAAGCACATGTGGATTTTCACCCGACCAATAACGCATATTTTGCTTATTGACGAACCCATTGAGCCAAAAATGAGCTTCGTCACTGAAGATGATTTTGCGATGAAATTGATCATCTTGGCGCATCTTTTCCAGAGCCCAATCGGAGAACGTACGTCGCTTCAAATGGTCCATCGGCTTCAATTCTTGAGTCAGCTTAATCTTGTATGGGTGTAAACCAAGATTCTTACGCAAAATTCGCCATAAAGTGGTCTGGGCGATGCCCAACTCTTGAGAACGCCGTGGAATTGACTGATTTGGATCATTTGCTACGGACGTAACAAAAGCAGCGATATTTTCGACACTTCGACCAACCCGTTGTCTCACTGGCACGGCAACATCACACAACGAATATGTAGACTCAAATTTTTGCACTAAACTTGTTAGTGCCTGTCTACTAGGGCGAGAGTTACGACCGAAAATCGGAGTTAACGCTCTTAAAGTAGCGGTCACCGACTCCGAATTTCTGTAGTAAATTTTTATAATTTGCAGATGTTGTTCGTTCGTATACTTTACCATGATGAAAATGTTGAGTTTACTGTGCAAATTGACAATGACAGTTCGATGATTAGTGAAAGGGTGCGTCCACAAATTGAATTCAAAGTTGTCAAGTCCCTATTGGAAAACCCTTTATTATAGTCGCCTCCTAGTTAATGCTTTTTCAAAATCGAAAATGCGATGTTTTCGTTGTTCGTTCCACCTCACAAATTTTAAGAGATAAATGTTGCTTTGAACGAATTTTTGTAGTATTTCGTACTTTTATAGACGAGGATTTTGAATATGATAGTATCTACTTATATGAATTTCCGCCCAATACCACTATTTCCCGAAATTTTTAGCCGAGAAAAAAATGCTGAACAGTAGCCGCTAAACTCTTATAGCAGGCTCAACACATCGCAGGGTCGGCAAATGGGATTATGCCGTACCTGAAATGCCTCGACTCGTATTATACACGAGGAACGATCGGATGGGGCCGATCGGGGTGCCTCGATTGTTTTCGTTCGGGATGTGGCTACAGACAGGAACAAGAGCCTTCAGTGTTCGTATGTTTGGGCCAAACAGTTTGGGTAAGTGGTTGGATCGTTTCTTCCAGGAAATTAATTATTTAACGCGAACTCAAAAAATTCCTTTTCTGTTAGAGATGTGCATAAATCATGTATTTGACAATAAATGGAGTAAAATGAATGGTGTTTATAATGCAGAAAAAAAAAATAATATGCAAGGCATTTGAAAAAATGAAGAAAAATCGATTTGAAATTCGTCATGTTGATAGTCTTTTTGTGGACTCTATATGCTGGAGATGCTTTATTATAGCTGGGTAGGATACTTTGAAGTCTTGTCTTTCAATCCATATAAAACTGTTATTGGTATGTGCAAGGGTTCGTGAAATATAATTGGATAAAATAGCCTCTACAAGTATCATTTTTTTGTCAAAATGGCCAATATTTCGAAAACTGTCGAATAAAAATATGTGAAAAATATACGAAAGCATGCAGGAAGTTTCAGAGAATTGAAAAACACTATTGAATGTAGGGTGTCGCTTTTGAAAAAACAAAGTCACCCGCTATTCCTGTTTTGTGGGCCACCCGATATATTCGAAAATATTTTTAGGATGTGCTCTTCTTGGAGTATATCAAGTCTACATCAAAAAATTTTGACAAACTCAGTCCGTTACGCGTATATCGTCCGCTGCGGCACTAGTGGGACACCCTGTATATCTGGCGACCCAAGATAAAAGTTTACGAGCCGCCACTGGATACTATGTATGTCTGATGAACAACAGAGCCATATAACGGGAGTTTTTTGGAGTTAAGAAATTTAGGTTGGCAACAATACTCAACCTGCGACCATTTTGTCAGCAGTCAGAAGATTTATTTAAGTTTGATTTGGCATTTCAACATGAATAGATTAACTCATGAACAAGGTTTCCAAATTTTGCAAATTCATTTTGAAAATGGGAAGCAAAGACAAATATTAATAATCGAAAATCGTTTTATTGTTCTTCAAAATATTCTCCACCTTTTGAATCGTGGTAAATCTCTATTCAAAAAGTGGTCTCTTTATTTCACGAGTAAGTACCCTAATTTACGACGTAGAGACTTGATTTTTTCTTTAAATTGAAGTTGAAGAACGTCCTGAGGGCAAATAGTTTTCTCTTTTTCGATTTAATCAGTTTTTCAATCAAAAAAACCAGGGTAATCGTCAGATCTGGGGTTATTGAATATGTTTTTCGTTTTTCATGAGTACAAGCTATATTTTCGAGATAATCACCATGAAAATTTTTGTAGTTTATAGAAAATTGAATTGCCGAGGGCGAATATTTGCGATTTTTTCGATTTAATCAGTTTTTCAATTGAAAAAACCAGGGTAATCGTTAGATCTGGGGTTATTGAATATGTTTTTCGTTTTTCATGAGTACAAGCTATATTTTCGAAATAATCACCATGAAAATTTTTGTAGTTTATAGAAAATTGAATTGCCGAGGGCAAATAGTTGCGATTTTTTCGATTTAATCAGTTTTTCAATTAAAAAAAAACCGGTTAAACTTCAGCGTTTTCGAAACTACACTTAATTATTTTTTTCCGACGGTTATTCATCATTTTTTGAAAAAAATCGCAACTATTTGCCCTCGGCAATTTAATCTTCTACAACCAACAAAAATTTTCATGATGATTATTTCAAAAATATAGCTTGTACTCATGAAAAACGAAAAACATATTCAATAACCCAGAACTAACGATTACCCTGGTTTTTTAATTGAAAAACTAATTAAATCGAAAAAAGTAAACTATTTGCCCTCGGGACGTTCTTCAACTTCAATAAAAAAAAATCAATTCTCTACGTCGTAAATTAGGGTACTTACTCCGTACTCGTGAAATAAAGAGACCACTTTTTGAATAGAGATTTACCACAATTCAAAAGGTGATACTGCCCCGATCTATACACTTCTGCATGCGTTTGAACCAATGTTCGAAGCACTTTTGCCACTCTGATTGAGGTATCTCCAAAACATGCTTTCTGAACGCATCAACCGCTTCTTCAAGTGTCGAAAAACGTTGACCCCTCAGTTTATTTTTCACGTACAGGAATAAAAAGAAGTCATTCGGTGCTAAGTCAGGACTATACGGCGGATGACTCATCAAATCAATGTTTTGAAGGCTCAAAATGCAATTGTTTGAGTCGATGTATGAGAGCTAGTATTGTCGTGGTGAAGAGTGATCTGTCTTGGATGGTTGGTTTTCCTCATTTCTTGGAAGACAATCATAGAAATCATAATATATATACTTACTCTAGAATGCTAAATCAATTGGACCGAAGTGTTGTAAAAATTTCAGTGTGGTCCACAATGCGCATACGTGCCATCAGGTTGTTTCTGAACAGGGTCGGCTTCAATAAAATTTTATGCTGTTATTGTTGCAGTTGGATTTAATCAATTCATAATTAGTATTCGACACTTACTAGTTGTTTTGAACATATTGATAATTTTCAACAGCTATTTGAATGGTAAATTTGGAATCATCAGCGACTGGAAGATAAGCTGAAAATCTTTCATTATTCCAAAACCTCTTCAGGCGTTGAAAAAACCCAGTTTCGGTATAAAAATTAATTCAAGGATCAAGGAAGACAAATTCTGGTTAACAAACAACGAATCTTTTGGTAAAGTACAGAAAAAAAATCAAATGAGCAAAATATACTAATATATCCCATAAGGATAGTTCTATTTTTCGGTGTTCCTGAAAATAGTGGAAACATGAAAATGTATTGTACATTTGTACATCTGCCAATGCGTTACTCTGCATCGTTTCCTGAGTGAATTCTGATACCTACATTCATTCTTCAAGTCATTTGTCTTTTTGAGTTCCGAGTATATTCCAAAATCAATCTGTTATCTGAATAAAACTGCAAAGTTTTACTTCAACATATTTTATTTTCGAGTTCGAATTATCCATTAAAAGATGGTTTACTCACAAGAATTCATGATTTTTCATAATGAATTGCTATATAAAGAACCAATCTCATGGTGCGAGTGGATAGATATGTGTCAATCGAATGAAAAGCAAAGCGTAAATCATAAATTTTTAACAGTATATATGAATGAAAAGGTGCACATAGTTTACATACTTAAGTGGGAAATGAACAGGTCAAGACAAGGACGCCACAACACTATACAGTTCATTGTTTATCGGATACGAAAAAATCCAAATCGAACACAACCCACAACAAAAGCAAAATGCACACGAAGAATATCAAACACGAAAATAACAGTTAAGCACAGTAAACTAGTTTGTCTATGCAGTAAACTAAACTGTGGCTGCAGACTGACACTGAGCCGTTCCTGCCTAGACTTTCACTAAGGTCATTTCAAAGTCATTGGCCATGAGACAGAAAAAGCGGTGTTGCACGGTCTATATCTATTTAGTGAAACCTACTACATTACTGCTCTAATTTTCTCACCAATTCCACAAATATTGCAATTCACTTATGATATCAATGTGTCTAATAGTCGTAGGAAGTCGCGCATGAGCTATAAAATAAGTTTGTTACTCAATGGAATATTTTTATTGTTTAATTATATTGAACTTAAAATAGAACCGACAAAACATTTAGGGACTTGGCATCGTTCTACGTGAAATTTCCTAATGGTGAGCATGCGCACATTGTGAATCAGTTGCCTATGCGGCACGTTTTTCGCTGCGGAACTAGAAGGAATTAGCATTCTAGAGTAAGTATATATATTATGATTTCTATGAAGACAATCGGCTAACAAATGGTTGTATACCACTCAGAATTGACTGTTCTGCGTTGTTCTAGTGGTATGATTACGACATGTCCAGTTCTTCCGAAAAAACAAGCAACTATTTTCTTGGAAGTGCTTCGTGCGCGAACAACTTCTGTTGGGTCTGCCTCATTTGGAAACACCCACACAGTCGACTGCTGTTCAATTTCGGGCTCATACTCATAAATCTACGATTCGTCACCTGTCACGATGTCATAGACGTATTTCGAAGCACCGTATTTTTTGAGCTTTTCTTTCGACCAATCAACACCAGCTTTTTTTGAACGATTGACAAATTGTGTAGTATCCAACGCGAACAAATTTTTTTGACAGTCAAATGTTCATGCAATATTGAATGTATGCTGGTCCTACTAATGTCTAAGGTTGCCTCAATCTCACGATAGGTCACATGACGATCCTGCAATATCAGTTCGCACACATCATCAATGGTTTCCGGAACAACAACTGATTTTGGACGACCTTCACGAAATTCGTCTTGTAGCGAACTACGACCTCGATTGACTTCACCATACCATCCATAAACACTGCTCCTTGATGGAGCTCCATCGCCAAAAATTGAATTAAGTTCATCGATGCACTGTTGCTGAGTTAATCCACGTCGAAAGTTGTAAAAATAATCGCACGAAAATGTTCACGATTCAATTCCATTTTTTGACCGAGATGAATATTTTAAGTTAGTGAAAACAACACAAATAATGCTCGTATGTCAAATCTTTATGTGTACGCATAACCTCGGAAATGTCAAACATTCCTGTACGAGTTACAGTAAACATTTTTCAAATCTAACTTATCAATAATCACCTAGACGTCATCTACGAACCCTCCTACAACGTTCTACTCGTTTTCCCGACTCCTTCAACAGACAACCTGTTTAAATATTCAGGAGCTTACTGTATCGCATTTCAGTTTCAGATGAGATACGCAGACCCTTTCCTTCTGCGTAAAATTACCTTTGGACTTCGTTCACTGACAAGTGACGACGATTGAGGTAGGTAAACTCTCAAAGGGGTCAGTCTGCTTGCTGCAAGTGACAGTTATTGGATTTTCAGCGTGCGCAAATGCTTCCCACATATTGCGAAAGGAACTCGTTTCACAAACAGGTGCTCAATACGTCAAAGATGTCCAATTTGGCGATTTTCTCTGCGTATTACGACAGTGTTTTGTTTGGTGTATGCCGATGGGTACAGTGAGTTATTTTGTCTCGTGGTTTTACACGAATTTGAATGAGCTCTGATACTCTCCCACTGATACGAAGAAATCGCCGTTTTCTGTCTCATCCTGCATATAGCAAAGAGTATCAAACAAAAATTTTCTATCGAATGAATTGCAGTTGAAATAGAGGAAAATAAACTGCTTCACATGAGTTAGGGATATTGACCTAAATTGCAAAAAAATATAGTTAAAATAAGATTTTTGTGATGAAAATTCATATTTATATGATTTCAAGTTGCAAATTGATTTTAGCCTGTAGGTCTGCAGCTTATACAGGGTGGTTAAGAAAAATCGAGTAGAATAACGAAATTTTACTCCCAGAGAATTCAGGCATTTTAGGACTATCAATACAATGTATGGCCTCCATGGGCATCATTAACAGCTTGACATCTTCTTTGCATACTACACACGAGGTTGTTGAACATTTCTTGACGAATTTGGTTCCATATACGGGGCAGAAGCTCTCTCAGATCATTTAAGGATTCTGGGGTAGGTTGATGATTATCTAATCTTCTTTGGAGCATATCCCATGCAGGTTCTATGCAATTCAAATCTGGTGAGTGCGGAGGTATTGGTAAATGTGGAATACCAAGCTCCTCGCGCGCATTCTCAACTATGGCTGCACGGTGCGGTCCAGCGTTATCGTCTAGAAATAGAAAAGTTTCACCAATAGCAGCGTGACAATTTGGCACAACATTGGCAATGAAATACTCCCTATAGTGTGAGGCGGTCACATTCCCAGGACAAATGTGTAGATCTGTGCGCCGGTTGAAACATATCCCGGCCCATACCATAACACTACCCCCTCGGAATGGATGGACTTCTTGGACATAGCGACGATTACGGGTATGCGTGGGATTGTCCATACCCTTATTCTTCGAGAATCTGAAAATCGTCCATATCTGGATTCATCAGTGAAAAGGACACTACGCCATTGATCGTTCCAATTGATATGTTGCCTTGCCCATTCCAGTCTTTGACGCTTATGGTCACGTGTTAATGGAACTCCTCTTAATGGACGTCGTCTGATGGTTTCGATGAAAACTTGGACCCTATCTGCTGAGTATTCTGTAGCATTCTACACGTAGGTGTGAAGGTGTGGGGTTTCTTTTCGCCAAAATGGTGATGAAACGATCCTGAGCAGGTGTTGTTTTTCGTCGCCCACCAAGCCTTGGTCTTTCCAACACGGAACCTGTCTCCCTGAACCTATTCCAAAGTCGAGATATCACACTTTGGCTGACTTGGAGCCTTTCCGCTACAACAACCTGAGTTAGTCCTCCCTGTAGCATCCCGATAGCCCTATTAGCCTCAGCGTTTGTTAATTTACGTCTTGGCTTTCTCAGAAAACTCGTTTCAAATCAAAGCCGTTAATAAACTGACTTAATTTCAAAATAAGAACATTCATGAAGCATATGCAGAGAACCAAACTTCAGAAATAAGGCGACCAGATTGACGAAATGTCTCTTATACTGATTTTTATTGGATCGATTCAAGTTCTTATTGAGTTTTAAATGATTTTACAGCGATTTTCTCGAAGATTACATACTTTTAAAAACGATTGAATACGATATCCCTAACTCTTGTGGAGCAGAATATTAATCTCATTTCCAGAACATAGATTGTTTATTTCTTGAGAAACTTAAGGGGTCCAAGACTTTTGACGATGTTTATATGATGATGAAGTTATAAACGGTATAAGGGAGATATCTGCGAATTTCGTGCATCTGGATGATAATGTACTGCCACATATGACCCATCGGGTGATTACTGCTAGAGAAAACCAGGGTGTTCCAATTGAGCACGCTTGGGACCAATTAAAAAAACCCTTGTTATCCACAGAATACTGCTGGAAACGCTTCAACAGCGCCAAGATCTTTTGCCACAACTTTGGCAACGAAGTTTTGTTATTTCGAATACATAAATTCTCTGAAATTTCATTGTTGAACCCTGGAAAACTCTAGATAATCTAAATATTTCAAGAGGGAATTAGGTTTTCTGAAGAGCAGTCAATTTTAATTTAATCGTCAATTCGATTGGTCGCACTACCGAGCTACGCGTCCTACAAAACGGGTTCTAACTGCCGTAACAACCGTAGATGAATTTTTATACCCGATTTGCACGTCTCTATGGAACATTTCGAAGTGCCTGAAATGTCTTTCGACTTAATTCTCGTATAGGTTTCAGTTCCTACCTCTCGGTTACCCCAGGCCGAAGTTGCAATAGGCGAAAACTGCCGCCGAAGGCAAGCGTTCCGCCGAGCTTATCGACGTTGATTTCCAGTATCGCATATCGTTCTAACAACCTGTTTGGTTTTTTCGACGACCTCGTTGTCGACCGCATGGAATTTCTCGTAGACTGCTCGTCGCCAAGCGTGTTTCGCATTCTGTCGTCGTTCCCCCCTGTTCCAGACGGAATCGGCGACAGTGAAGGTATGGGAAACTGTTTTTGTGGACTGTCTCTGGGGGCTATGCCGTTCGGATTCTGGAAAATGAAAAAATAGGATTCCCAGAAGAGGTGAGTTTTGTTGTTTCAGAACGTTACGGAGATATCGCGGTTCAAAGATGGCGGAAAAATGAAATTTAAAAAAAAACTCACTCATCGACTTGGATATAATTGAATTCCGATAGCCTGGTTTGGTTAGAAACTTTTTCATCTCTTGTATTTTTATCGTAAAATGTACCGTTTTGAAATGAAAAAATAAAATGTAAATCATCACGTGTCAGTAACGGGCAATTTATTTAAGAACTACACTGCGCAAAAAAAATTAACGCACATTATGGAAATCTCAAATTTATTCTACAACTGAAGGTGTTCTCAATGATAATTATTTTTATCAGAATTATGCATGCATATGTTATCCACTTTCAACGTTTTTCTTCAATACAGATGTTTTCTCCCAGCAGGAATAAAAAAGATGATATTATCAGATTTAGAATGTATTGGCTCCATTCTAAAATCAGTTGTTCTCGATCATTCTAGTAATCAATAGTTTTTCTTTCGTTTGATTTTCTACACTCGATCGCTATGCAACGCGAAACACGCAATTTGACCCAAGAGGAATGTGCCCAAGCGGTAGTTTTGCGAGAAGAAGGGTGGACATACTCAAGAATTGCAGAAAGGTTTGGACTGTTTGGAGTTTCCCTTACAAGTGTGTCCAGAATGTTGCAGCGATTCAGGGAGGCAGGTATGAATGTCCGAAGACCAGGACAGGGTAGACCACGGGTAACAACTGCCATTCAAGAACGTTACTTGAGAGTTTCTTCGTTAAGACAACGGTTTGCAACCGCTCTCCTCCTTCAAAATCAGCTTGAGCAAACTCATGAGGTGCAAATTAGCACTCAGACAATAAGAAATCGCCTCAGAGAATATGATTTAAGGCCTCGTGTCGCGGCAAGAGGCTGCTCTTACCCCAGCCCATCGAAGGGCGCGTTTGGATTTTGCGAGAGAGCATATCCATTGGGAAGAGGCCGATTGGGAAAGAGTTCTCTTCTCAGATGAGTCTAGATTCTGCCTCTACCATTGTGATCGACGTTCCCTTGTATACAGACGTCCACATGAAAGATATGCTCAGTGCAATTTGCTGAATACTACTGGTTTCGGGGGAGGATCGATTATGGTATGGGGTGGAATATCTCTGACTGCTCGCACAGACCTAGTGGTCGTTGATAATGGAGCTATGAATGCTGATAAGTATATAAGGAACATTCTTGAAGAGCATGTGCCATTTGCCCCATACATTGGTGAAAATTTCATTTTTATGGACGATAATGCCAGACCCCATCGTGCGCGCATCGTTCAGGAGTACATTGAAGAGATTGAAGTCTCTCGAATGGAATGGCCAGCAAGAAGTCCAGATCTCAATCCGATTGAGCAGGTTTGAGACAACCTCAATAGAAGACTGAGAAGTTCAGAAAATCATCCAGCTACTCTTAATGACTTAGGAAACCAACTCGGAGAAATCTGGGAAGGATTAGATCAGAACATTTTAAGATCACTCATTTTGGGTATGAACCGTCGTTGCCGAGCTGTAATTAACGCAAGGGGTGGAAATACCAAGTATTAAATCAGTTATCAGCATTTCAGTATTTTGAAAATTGTTCATTTCTCTTCTTTCACATAAGATTCGGTGAAATCCTGAATTCTTCTCCCATTTAATGTGTCTTGTTCCGTTCAAAACCTTCCCGAGACAACATAAAAAATAAGTTATAAAGTCAATGTAGAGTTAACTTTCATTAAAATAGAGATTTTCAGAATGTTTTTTGCGCAGTGTAATTAACATTTCATTTTTTTTATTTCAAAACGGTACATTTTACGACAAAAATACAAGAGATGAAAAAGTTTCTTACTATAGATCAGGTTATCCGAATTTAACTCTATCCTAGTTGTTGCGTAAGTTTTTCTTTGAATTTAGATAACAAAAATGATAATGGTAGTCTATTTCAACCCCTCCCACTCATTCTAAAAACATGAAAAAATATAGAGAAAGTGTGTTTTCGTAATAGTATTACTCCCATGAAATATCATCATTCTATCGCTTTTCGTTTTTAAGATACAGAATAAAAACATAATTTCACCGCCATCTTTGAACCGCGATATCTCCCTAACGTTCCACTTTTGACCCAACATTTATATAACAAACTACCCTTCATTTTGAACAAGGAATCACCCCCTTAAATTTTTTGGACTTGTTTTGAAACAACCTGAATGTCGGCGCAAGTCATGGCGCCGGCTCATGTCATCTATGAACTCGAACTGGCTCCCTGCGATTTTTTTTGTGCAGACACTTGAAGGCAAAGGTCTACAAACATCGTTCTGAAAAATTGTGAGCACTTAAGCGGCAATATTTGAAGAAATCTCACTCACTCCACAGGAAATGTAGGCTTAAGGCGTTGGCGCCTTGGTACCTAGTATCAGCGAATTTCGTCAAATTTCAGAAGGGGGTTTTCAAACTTTGGGAGGTGATTGCGTGTCAAAAAATAGGATGGGTCTTTCATATAAACTTTTCTTTTTTGAGCCCTTCCTGCTTAATTACAGCCCCTTAAAGATGGCGCCCGCAAAACGGTTTTTAATGTTTTTCTCAGAAACCAGACAACTGACAAGAACAAAATCAAGCAGGCATTTTATGCGAGCTGTATCGAACGAAAAACTATCCAATTCGAGTGAGTTTTCGCGTTTTTTTCGAACTTTACTTTCGTTTCCTAACTTCTGCCGACATCGACGGGCGGCAGTCAGCTAGTAGCACAATTCCCGCGTAGGGCGGCCATATTTCATCGTCTCTCCGGGACAGTCTTGAGCAGATCGCCAGAATTTACGACAGCCGTAAAAATCTTTTGTTATATAACGACATGACACACAAGTGAGGTTGTTAACATTTAATGAATACGTTCCGCCAACTACTATGTTGTAAATCCCGCGCTACGAGAGGTCCGCGGACAAGAGTAAAACTGCAATGCCATCTTTGTTATATCTGATGCACGAAACAGAACATGCAACCACCTGACTATGGGTCGTAAATATCGATATGAAAAGTATCCATAATGGAAATACTCGTTCTAGCAAATGGTTCTCTTTTTCATTGCCCATTGCTGAATGGGCAACGATCAGGTGATCTTCGTGAATTGCACAGCCACTCAGGCAGGTGATTCTATATAATGCAACATCTTCAATCGAATAATTCACTCTGTTTGAGCCTGATTCATATATCGAAGAGGTTGGCTTACATATGTATTGTGTCCCCAAATAAAGAAGAACATAATAAGTATATCGGTCACTGTGATTTCGATGTGCATCGATGGTTTTTTCTGGACCAAAACCCCAACAGTGCGAATATCAGGTACAAGACATCCCCGAAAAACAGGAACCATCCTTTAAATCAGCGACTGTTCGAGTCTGAAGATAGCCTGATAAAAAGTGGTGACAACAGACGATAAAAGTGCAGACACATTGTTGTCACGTCACGTGAGCTCACGTGAGGAAATGGGAAGAAGATATGGAGAATATAGCTGCTTTTACAGTTGCTGGTGATTCTCATAGAAGGGATTCGATTTACCAAATGAATCAACGAACAGAGGAAGTGGGGGAATTCCATCAATTAATTCAAGAATTATTGAATGAGCACCCAGATCGGTTTCAAAGGTATGTCAGAATGACATTTCACAAAATATCAGACGTGATATCACGTGCATTCAGAAAATACATTTGCGGAATATAGATCTTGCGTGCTATCAGTGCTATAACGTGACAGCAGATACAATGTTGCAAAAATTTTTACTACATTTTGATTCCATAGTAGTACAATCACCCAGTTTAGTTCTGATGATTTGGCTTCACTATTTATCATTGAAAGATGTGTCTCTCTTCCTATGCTCTGAGTTCCTTGCATTATCGTGGTTGCACATTTTGGGAAGACGGCGTGACGTGACGTGATAACAATGTGTCTGCACCTTCAGGGATACACATTACACACCTCTGAACATACAACACAGAGAACTGACGTTCGATATCACTACCAAGATAGAATATTTTTTTTAATGTTGATTTGTCCATTCAACAATTACGGTTTTGTTTATGTTGTGAGAACCAAGGGCAAGCAGGTAGGAATTGGTGTTCTTCTTGAATTTCTGGGGGTTATATGCCACAGGGAACACCTCCCTAGGCAATGTGTTCCAAAGCCTCGCTGTTCGTTGGATGAACGAGTCTTTGAAGAGAAATGTTCTGCAGGTCCCCAAAGTGACCACGAAGGGATGTGAAGACCTAACTTGACGGGTTAGTCTCGAAGAGACGGCCAGAGGGGGACCGATTGCTGATAATTCAGAAGAGCATCTCCCATGGAAATATCTATAAAATAGAGACAGATCTCCTCCTCTTCTACGGTGTTCTAGAGAAGCGAGCGAGTTTGTAAGAGAGGCATCACCGACGAGACGAATTGCCCTTTTTTGTACAGAATCCAAGAGTTTTAGGATTTGTTTAGGTGCAGTACTCCAAATATGGGAACAGTATTCCAGGACAGGTCGAATCTGTGCCTTATAGATCATAAGCAGCTGACCTGAGGGAAAATAGCCCCTGGCACGAAACAGACAAGCAAGTTTTTGGGATGCACTTTCAGCAATGGATCTCACGTGATTCTCCCAAGAAAGGTTACTGCCGACATTAATACCAAGCATCGAATGGATGACTTCAATGGTATGGTCACTCCCGACAATTCTATGCTGGGCACAGTAAGATCGGCTTTTCTAGAGAAAAGACATGCTTGTGTTTTTTTGCACTGAATTCTACCAAGTTATTAGATCCCCATTCAAGAATTGTTGCCAAGTCCATATTTATGTTATTAACATTTCTTCCTCGTTCGTTTCTGATTTGGCCGGCTGGTATTGGAGCCCTAGAAGAAAAGGCGGTATGGAGGGAGAACAAGCTTTGCACGGCAGATTTCCCAAACACCTTGATAAATCAGCTTCTTTGTCGTAGTTGAATGCGGGACAATTGTATCCTAAAACTGAGGGATTTCTGACGGCTATCCAAGATAGTGTTATAAGAACTCGCAACTACGAGAAACACTGTTTGAAGCTGAACGTAGAAGACAAATGCAGGAAGTGCGGCGCAGTTGGCGAGTCTATTGAACATATAATCGCCGGTTGTCGAGTTCTCGCCGACAACGCATATCTGGGCCGACACAACCAAGTGTCAAAAATCGTTGACCAGAAGTTGGCTGTTATGAGTATCAACCTGCAGCAGTGTTGGAAACGGACGCAGCGGTTCTCTATTGGGACAGACCCATAACAATAGATAGAACAGTGGACTACAATAGACCAGACCTTGTTTTCAATGCGAAGTATCAGAAGTATGAGGTAATAATTGATGTGGCAGTACCATTGACTCATCGGAAGAACGGAGTCCGTAAAAAATAACGAAGTACGAGAAATTGGCAATAGAATTGAAGAATAAGGTATGGTCCTAAAGTTTTGGGAAAAATTTCATCTGGTCTGATTGAGAAGCAGAATGCATTCAACGAAGAAGGCCATGGAATTGAAATGTCACCAGTTATTGACATTCAATAAACAAAGCAGAATATTTTGGTTTGTGCTCTGTAAAATGTCTTATAAAATTGATATTCGTCGAGGTGTTTATAATCTGGTTGGGCGAATGGCGAAACGAGATATTGTTAATATTTATCGAGATCAAAACATAAGCAAATCGACAGTTTATCGCACAATCAGAGAATGTAAAGAAGGGATACCATGTGTTAACTTGCCTAAAAGTGGCCGACCGCGGATTTTGAACCAGATAAAAGAGGCAAGACTTATTGAAGCAGCTAAGAACAAAATTGGGATCTCACAACGAAAACTGGCCAGAAGGTTTAATGTTGGAAAGACTACAGTATTCAGGACCCTATCGAGTAACAATATTATCTACCGGAAAAGAAGGAAAGCTCCAAAATACACAGAGAATCAATTAGAGAGAATTCCGAGATGTTGCCGCGCGTTGAGGCGAGTGCATTTTGTCGACAAGTTGATTGTGATGGATGATGAAAAATATTTTACTTTGTCCAACTCTGAGATGAAGGGTAACGATGGGTTTTACACGGACGATCACGAAAATGTACCTGATGAAGTAAAATTCAAAAGTAAGAAAAAATTTGAGGACAAAATTTTGATATGGTGTGCAATTTCTGAGGCTGGCTTTATCTCACAGCCCTACATTGGTGTTGTTCGAGGCGAAGCCTTAAACGCAGAGCTTTATATTCAAAGATGTCTCTCTAAATTGCTTCAGTTTGTGAACACACATCATGCAAATGATCAAATAGTGTTTTGGCCAGATCTTGCTTCATGTCATTACGCAAGGATCACAAGGGACTGGTACGAAACTAACAACATTACCTTTGTACCGAAAGCAGACAATCCCCCCAACCTACCTCAGGCTCGCCCAATTGAAGAGTTCTGGGCAATATTAAGTCGGAAAGTCTATAATAACGGATGGGAAGCACAAAATGAGGAACAGTTGAGACGCCACATTTATAGAAAAATTAGAGAAATTGACGCCGAGGTCGTCCAAAGGATGATGCAACGTGTCAGGGGAATTATTAGGAAAATCGAAAATAATGGTCCCTTGTCTGTTATTTGAATTTTGATTTATAATAAGGATAGTTAAGTCAATTTGTTGAATAATTTGATAAAAATATAAGATTATTTAAGTCAGAGTTATATGCTTTTGAAATTTTTCCCAAAACTTTAGGACCATACGTTATGTGGCAGTTTTCGAAAGTCACTATTATACTATTGGTGATTTCGCCTGAGGGAGTCATGTCAAAATCACATTCAAGTGAAATCTTCAAGAGATCGAATTATCCCAGAAGATCGCGGATTATGCACAGCAGGCTGTAGCATTGTAAACCTGTCACATTGTGCGGAAATTCCTGAACTAGTGGAAGGAACTGAAATGTTTTTTCACTGGCTCATGGCAGTAATACCAGCTGAGACCGGGAGACCGATGACGAAGAATGATAATAATAATTTAGTGGTCGGTTAAATTGATAGGTTTAATAGGGACGTTTTCACCTAATATCATACCGAAAGAAGCCTCATAGCGTTTCCTTATTTGGCTCTGGGCGTCTCATTTGCATACTTTATGCTGAACCAGAGCCAGATTCACGTGAGATGCGTTAAAAAATCCCGAAATTTTCGTAGAATCCGCGATTCGCCGAACTCACTTGCCGATGATACACACGTTTCCAATTACTGAGAGCCTCTACGTTATCTTGAGAAAGAATGGTTTCATCTGAACAGTCGCCTAATTGCATGCTTGTTTTATCACCTGCAAACTTTCATCAGATACGCGAAGTGAATTACAAGCAGCGGACCGACTCAAATAATAAATCTGCCTGATAAAATTTCGCAATCGAGATTTTCAACTCTTGAAAGTACGGTAATTTTAGTCGGTTTGTTTCTGATATACCGGAGGCTGGGTTGGTTTTTTATTAGGGCGAGGACTTGTGGTTTCGTTCTGTGAAATATCGGTAGCTGTATTTCGCAAGTTGGCGATATGTCTTTGATTTGGGTTAACGCAGAATGAAATATGAAGAATATGTTCCGATCCTGTACAAATAAGGACTGAACGAGAATAAATTCGCTATCACAAAAACGCCTATATCTCTTGAACCATTTGAGAAAAAATCAAAATTTGATCATAGTTAGCTTTGTTATCAACGTCAGAAACATGTGGAACATTTACTTCATAGATATTCAAATTCTCTGTCGCAAAATGTCAAGCCAAGTGAAAACACGAGAATTTATAGTGAAACTTTTTCAAAATAATCAAAAATGGAGCTTCAAAAGAATCGCAAAAGAGGCTCGCGTTCGTCCGGAAACGGTATCAAGAGTTGTTAAGCGCTTCAACGAAGATCTTACAATTAACAGCAAGGAAGGAACCGGGAGGAAAAACGGGTTTCATAGCCCTAAAATAGTGAAGAAAGCCATCAGCCTTTTTCAGAAGAATCCTAACCTTTCAGGACGGAAAGTGGCCCAAATAGTGGGTTGTTCGCAGTCAACCGTTCAGAAAATCAAGTCGAGTTGTGGGCTTAGTACATACAAAGTGCAGAAAGTGCCAGACAGGAACGCTTTGAAGAATCAAGCGAAATCAAGAGCAAAGAAATTAAAAAAAGATTTCTTGAAAAATTTTCCTGTTGCGTGATGGACGACGAAACCTATGTCTTGGCTGATTTCTCGCAACTTCCTGGTCAGGAATTTTGTACTGCAGGTTCTCGTGGAAATGTTGATGAACAATTTCGCGTGGATAAACAGCAAAGTTTCCTAAAAAATTCCTGGTTTGGCAAGCAAATTTTTCGTTGGCCAAGGCTCTGTTGACTCGAAGATATACATCAAGGAATGCTTGAAGAAGCGACTATTACCATTTTTACTTGAGCACAATGTGTCAACAATCTTTTGGCCAGATTAAGCTTCATGCCACTACAGCAAGGCCACCAAGGAATGGTACGAAGCTAATGAGGTGGTTTTTGTCCCCAAAGAGGCCAATCCACCAAATTGCCCAGAACTCAGGCTAATCGAAAGATATTGGGCCCTGGTAAAAAGAGAATTCAAGAAGACTAAGAAATCAACGAAAACATTAGCGGAATTCAAGCAAAAGTGGAAGACAACATCCCAGAAAGTGACTGAGAACACTATAAGAAGCATGATGGGAAGAATTACAGAAAAAATCCATGAATTTTGTAAAAAATAGTTCTGGTTTTTTTATTGTAAAAACAGTTTTCATTAGAATTAGAAGATGATTCGAAAATGAGTTTGATTTTCAAAATCGATTCAGTGGTTCAAAAGATATAAGCATTTTTGTGATAGCGAATTTATTCTCGTTCAGTCCTTATAACGTTCATTGGAAGGCCATAATATTCACTGGCTTCTACCACCTATTCATGATTGCAAGAGTCCTCGCCAGATTTTTCCCCCTGAAAGATCAATGGTTTCGTTGCTTGTGTGGCTCGTAGCGCCGTCTTGTTCAAAGTAAACGTTGTTCAGATCAATACCATCCAATTCTGGCCTTAAAAAAATCATTAATTCTTTCTCGATAGCACAATCCATTCACCCTAACTGTTGCGCCAGCTTCATTCTCGAAAAAGTAAGGTCCAATGACCATAAAACTCAGCGTTGAGGATAGAGAGGCTTTTTAACAATAACTCTTGGGTTTTCCGAGCCCCAGATGCGACAATTTTGCTTGTTGATGAATCCACCGAGGTGGAAATGGGCCTCATTACCCAAGATGATGTTTTGATGGAATGCCATCTTCACATCACTAACTTGTCTAAAAGCTCAAATTTTTCCACCAATTTCTGTATTGCTGTTCGACAAGGTGCTTCACGACGACCCAAAAATGTTCGAGTTTTACGAACTGTCTCTGCCACATTTCCATCACTTTTATGATGAATTTTCAATACATAATTACAATGCGTAAGATGCGTGTATCGTTTCATTTTTATTAATGGCGTATAGAGGAAGAGCCAGTGACCAATTTTCATATGTCATTTCATAACTCACCAAAATTTACTTGTTTAATATTCAATATCGGCTCGAAAATAAAAACCATTTCTGCCAGCCCATATTGGCCGAAGAAGACTACCATAAGCGCTCAAAGAGGCCAGAAAATTAGGTTCAACTATGTCATAGTATCACACACAAAACTTTCAGGAATTGTTATTGATAATTTATTGAATCTATAAAAAATAATGACAGAACTTTTTCGTCCCTCCTAAGTGTTGGCAGAACTCTTTGAAAATTCATTAAGAACAGCTATACTTAGCGAATTATAATCAGGACAGAAATTTTTTACATCACGAACCATCTGCCAGAACGAGAAATGTTGCCGCGCAAATGCGAGCGAAATGAGCTTATCCATATTTGCAAGTCAGACCTAGAGCGCATATTGGGCATGTATTATTGTCAATTAAGGGAATAAATAAAATAAATGAATAAATTAAAGGAATTAAAGGTGTTTATTTTTAACATTACAACAATTTATTTAGTAACAAACTATTCAAAAAAATATGCTCTTCCTACGCATCCTCAAAATTTGTTCCCTCAAGAATTTTTCGAATGGATAGAGGAGGTCTTGAGTATACCTGTGTGACTTACGAAACATTCAAAGAAATGTAAGATGTCAGTCACATTAAGGGGTAAAAAATAAACCATCAGGGCATTTAAAACCCCAAAAGTTGGGTAGATTAAGAGTAGTAAAAGAGAGTATAAGACTTTCACAGTGAGCTTTAGAATTACGAGTACATAGCGAATATCCTTATCATCGGATCAGGTAAATGAGACTGAAAACAAATTCTATAATTTCATAAAAGAATTTCAGCTTCCTATCAACTTTTGATGAGTCTCGTAAATGCCCATTATGCGCTGTGGGTCTGACTTGCAAATATGAATAAGCTCATTTCGCTCGCATTTGCGCGGCAACATTTCTCGTTCCGGCAGATGGTTCGTGATGTAAAAAATTTCTGTCATGATTATAATTCGCTTTCTAGACATATTTTCTTTATTTCCTGTAAATTTCAAGCGTACTGAAATGACAAATGACATAAGTACAGCTGTTCGTAATGAATTTTCGAAGAGTTCTGCCAATACTTAGGAGGGACGAAAAAGTTCTGTCATTATTTTGTTATAGATTCAATATATTATCAATAACAATTCCTGAAAGTTTTGTGTATGATACTATGACATAGTTGAACCTAATTTTCTGGCCTCTTTGAGCGCTTATGGTAGTCTACTCCGGCCATTATGGGCTGGTAGAAATGGTTTTTATTTTCGAGCAGATATTGAATATTAAACAAGTCAATTTTGGTGAGTTATGAAATGACATATGAAAATTGGTCACTGGCTCTTGGTCTAGTAGTTTCTACTTGTCCAATGCCGAAAAAAGCTTCAAAAGTGACATGAACTTTAATCAGGCTATTCGAAATTTTTTTTTGCTGGGTAATCCATGGTGGACTTCAACTGCGCCATCGGACCAATACACCAAGAAGCGCTCCGCAGTTCGTTTCGAAACACCAAATCAAACAATTTCTAGTCTGACGATGGTGCGCAATGAATAATTCATGGTCCGTGAAATTAACATTCGGAAGGCAGCATTAACAATAAATTCACAAGTTTATAAACTTGTTTAACTTTAGAGAGTAAATACAGCTGCCCAGGGAGTGGAGACGCGGTGGACAAATAATTGGATTCCGTTGCGTTGTTGGTGCATACGAGCATCCTGAAAATTCGCAAACATCCAGATAAGGAGACCGAGATTAGTGGACAGTTATGACAGTCCTGTCCATCGCCCTGTTTATGGGACGATTATCATTAGCGCTGAATCTGCAGAGAGTTCAATTTCGCCTCATTTACACCTTCGTAGATCAACAAATGGCACCTATCGGTGGTACGTACAAATATCGCAGGGATTTGTATGTTAATACTGAACGTTTTGCTTGTAAAGTATGCCTACGTTATAATAACTTTGTTATAATATTGTGACAACTTCTGAATCTAAATGAAGATCTTCATTAATTTCATGCTGTTGATTGGTCATTGCTCGCCATAAACAGATAGCTTGACTAAACCGTATCTAAATGTGTACAATTATGACGCTAGTTTTAAAATTTCCATAGCAGCCACAATTGAAATGGTGGAAATGTCACGGGCGTTGGTAGGGTTTGACATTTTCGACGTTTCATCGAGGCAACATACTTGTTTCATCATGATTGTTACCAGAATATTCTTTGAAAATAAAGAGTTTTCCAAAAAGAGTTGTTATTTTGACATAAAACTTTGAGGGTTAGTTTCAACAATACAGTTTTAAATCATAATTTCACTCCCAAGTATCTGGGAATAAAACTAGATACTTCTTTGACTTTTAAGGCTCATTTGGAAAGTTTACGTCTAAAGTTGAAGACGAGGAATAATATAATTCAAAAATTGGCTGGTACATCCTGGGGTGCCGATGCTACCACTCTTCGTACGGCTGCTTTAGCCTTGGTTGTTTCTGCAGATGAATACTGCTGTTCGGTTTGGTTGAATAGTTCCCATGTCCATAAAATTGATGGGCAACTCAATATTTCTATGAGGATTATAACTGGAACCATTAAATCTACTCCATTAGCTTGGTTACCAGTTCTTTCTAACATAATACCTCCTCATATTCGTAGACAGGTTCATGAAGTCTTGGGATAAGTTTCATTCCTTTTCAAATTCATCTCCTATTATGAGTTATATGCCAGATACAAGACTGGCTAGATTGAAATCTCGAAAGCCTCTATGGATAAATAATTTTCTTTATTCTAAAAAAAATCATAAAGAATTTTGGAGTTCGGAATGGACTTCATATGATTTTTTCAATAAAAGTTTAATTCTCGATCCTTCAGAGAAAGTTCCCGGTTTTCTTCTGTCTAGGAAAACTTGTTGTCTTCTGAATCGTCTTAGGACAGGTCATGGACGTTGTAATAGTATGCTCTTCAAATGGAATGCCATTGATAGCCCGAGATGTGAGTGTGGGCATGAAGAGCAAACTATTGACCATTTGGTCAATAATTGTCCAATATATAAATTTCCGGATGGTTTCAACTCTACTCATTCAGTATCTGATTCATTTTTGAGATGGGTTGGTACCTTCGAAACAATTTGAATATATTAGTGGATTTTGCTTTTCCTTTTTTCTCCCTTTGGTTTTTGTTTCAGATTATTTAAAAATGCTTTGTCAACCCCTTTGAAGAAATGAAGAAAGAATTACATTCGAAGAAGATGCCCTCCAATATGAATATTTGTAAACAAATTCAATATCCCTACACTTATACGGGGAGACAGAGTTTTTGCTGAGGTTTTTATCTGTGCTCTTGCATCATACGCAGAACTGTATGGTGCCCCGTTTGACATTCCTCTGCTAATACTGAGATTAGGAGCGGGGAATGGATCAATATGTTTGTTTGAATGATCTGTTCCTTGTTGCCTGTTCAAGACACATGCCATATCTGGAAACAAATCTGTACAGCTCCATTTCATAAAAATATATATATATATATATATATATATATATATATATATATAGATTTGTTCGACCGCACATACAGACCCAAATCGGTATACTCGACCGACTTTTCAGTCCAAAAGTGACGTTTTCAGACCCGGCTTCGGGACTGGTAACGTTCGACTATAGAAACGTTATGAGGGGGCTGAGGGGATGCTAGGGGTGCATTTTCAGCCGGGTCTGAAAAGTCGGTTTTACATGTGATTATATATGGAAAAGTTTCAGTGTTTGGCCAGTGCGAGGGCGCTTCAGTCGACATCAATTTGCTGTATATAATTCGTTTAGTTGACCAACGCATTGGGTCCCTAAATATGGCAACGCTGTTTTCCGTTCATACACCTCAAATACACTTTCGAGTACTTATACGATCCCGGCATGGACGAACGTCGTCATGGGTCTTAAGGCCTCTTGCAACGACAGAGAATTCTCGCGAGAATTCTCTGTCAAATTCACTGACCGAAAATTCTCTGCCGTGGCATACGATGGAACAAAGGAATTCCACAGAGAATTCTACCGAAAGTAGTACGCAACGGCAGAGAATTTTCGGTCAGTGAATTTGGCAGAAAATTCTCGCGAGAATTCTCTGTCGTTGCAAGAGGCCTTTAGTGAATATTTCGAATAGACTCGTAGATTTTATATTGGATTCTCTTGATATCAATATGAACTGCAGATTTTCCGGTATGGAAGCTTATACAAACCCGATGAATATTACTGTAAACAAAGTGTTACCAAGTATAGGTACGTGTGTCTTCGAGTAGGGGTTTCTTTTCGAAAGTGAGAAGAGAGACTTTTTTAAGTGCTGAAAAAATGGCATTTTGTGAGCAAAGAAGAAAACAGTCACATACTAAATTTTTTTGTTTCCGATTTACAAGATTCGTTCATGCACAATCACAAATGGGGGCAAAAGAGAAATTATTTACATTTCCCATTTCAAAAGTCATTTTCAGAATGTCAATATCATATTATGACGGTATGTTTGTTGTGCTGAAAAATGACAAAGGGATCAAAATCTCAAGACCGAGGCGTGTCCACCTGCCTGTGGGCACCCATGTAGGTACACAATATATTTCATTTGATTATTAAGGAACTGGTACAGCTCAGCAAACTACTTTATGATAGATCAACCTTTTCGCCATAATCCACCAAAAAAGGAATGGTTCAAACCCATGATAGATCAATGAATATTTAAAATGTTTACGTTTCTCTCGAGCCCTCTTCGGGTATTGGGGATGAATGTACGATTTTGAGTTAGAATACGGGCTAACGTGAAAAGCATCAAAAGATCACAAAAAAATTGAAAAAATATTCGTTTGTAAGACATGTCCACAAAATCGAATACGTCAATTATACCAGGCTTATCACGTGATATACTGCGGTTTCAACTGGAAACCAGTGGTGCGTTATCAAAATACTCTCAAATGAATATTTTTACAATGTAGCTGACAGACGTCTAAGGATTTAATTTTCAGCGCTTCCAAGAGAAAAATAGTATTTTTTCCTCATATTTGGAAGAATGTAATATTTAAAGCAAATGCCCACTAGCTATGCTAGGAATCATTCCCGGAAAGCTTTTGTACTTATAAGTACCACCCTGTATAATTCATAATTTGTTTATAAATGGAGTGTGATTCAGTTGAAGAGATTGGCACAATATGCTGAGTTTTGGAATTTCATAGAAATGAAAGCTAGGAATGATGTAAATTGTTAATGATGTACTAGAATCGGATAATGATTACGTATACGTCATATAACAAGGCTCTTGTTTTTAGTAAACCAGTGATTCTTCTAAATCTGATTCTTGATTTTACCGATGAGAATCAAAAGTGAAATCGAATTTTCATAAGAATTTCAGAAGTTATACAATTGTGTTTTTCAATGTGATGAATGAAGGAGAGTAGTGTTATGAATTTTGTCTAGGTCCTACCTAATATATTAAGCTCCTAATACATCACTGAGATTGATGTTATTGACATTCTGAAAAAAGTACAAGTTCTCAGTGCTTTTCGTTACTAAATATATTTTATTGTGTTTTGATTACTTATTGCCTCATTTTTGAAAGCATTCCTTCTTTTATATATCATTCATAAGATCAAAACATAAATTAAATCTACCATTCCGTACTGATGGCCATCGTGGTTGCGGAATTCTTTTAGGTGAACTATGTTGCATTACTCAAGCCCTTTTACTCCATAACCATAATAAACGCGTTGTAAAGGAATACAGGGTGTCCGGGTTCAACGTTCATATATTTCAGGGGGTGATTCTGGAGAGTGGAGTTCAAAGTTAGATTATATCAACTTAGGCCCTAAAACACCAATGCTAGAGGCTCTTCAGCATGACCTCCAAAGTCCAACTAATTTGCGATAACTATGTCATCATTTGTCGGATTTAAATGAAATTCAGTACATGGGGGTTTCTGGATAATGAGTATCGAAGACCTAAGAAGAAATTACGTTTCAAAGTTTCTTTGACGATGTTGTGTACCTGATTCAATGGTTTTCAATCATATTACCCCCCTATGAAAGAGAGCTTTATCCACCCATGTCTGATAACCGATTCTCATCAGTGGAGGAAAATAAAACTTTTAATTTTTGAGATTATGTTAGTCGAAGACATGGTCCCCTCAACCATTTTTGAGCAAAAGAGGTACGGCGCTACGGAGCCCCATCCTATAGAAATAAAATGACTTAGAATGCATTTCATCACACTAAAATACTTTTATTCCGAGATAGGGGTTACGTAACGCTTTCAATTTGAAAATATTTTGGGACACCATTTCTTCGACTGAAATTTCAATTAGATAATCAACTCAAAAATTGAAAATGAATTTTTGAGACACCCCTTATTATCTCTGCTACTGATGAGAATCAATCAGTTCTTTTACAATCAAACGATCAAGTTCATCCAGAAAACTCCATGCTATCAATTTCATTTGAATTCGATAAATTTTGGTGCAGAACTAACCAACTAACGGTACTTTAGAGCAGTGGTTCCCAATTTTTTTTTGCCACGGAACCCTAATCGGCAACATTTTTTATGGCGGAACCCTATTTTGATCCAATGTTAAGTTTGACTATTTTCATCTTCAACTTGAAAAGGAAGAACAAATTGTATGCTTCGAATATTATAAGCTGTTACACAAAATTTTGCTGCAAATGACGCATTATCCATTTGGGTTTTCAGCCATTCCTACAGGAATAAACCCAAAAGACAAATAGGATTCATCAAATTTTCTTTTTTTTTTAATGGATCTTTCCTGAGGTTCATTCTTTTTGTGGATTGTTGAGGTTTGCAGGTTTTGACTCGTCTTAATCCATTTATCCTATTATAAACTAAAAAAAAATTGCAAGTTGAACTTTGAAACATGATATGAAGTCCAACAGAGCTGTGCCGAACACTGATAAATAGTGCTTCAAGTACTAATCACTTGAAAAAAAGCTCCCGATTCGCGAGCACTAAGCACCAATTTCCACAAAAGTGCCGAACCGCAAAGAAATATTGAAAGGGAAAAAGGAAAAATCAAATATTTCATTCATGAAAACAACAATGAAATGTGTCAGATTTTTTGTTTTCCGTTTAATTTTCTTTAATATGCGGTTTTTCTAAGAGAATTTGAGAACAATACTTTTTGTTAGATCAGATTCTTAAAGTTTCAATGAGTGGAAATCTCGAAAAATGAGATAATTATTCCCACAGTATCAAAAAAAGTAGTTTGTAGATAATGAATGATAAGCATCAAAATTTCATTCGTACGAATTATACGAACTATTCATAACAGCATAATAATCTAATGAGGCAAAATGGATTAATGTTCATTCAAAATGCCTGTGCCCTATAATATATAATATCAAGTGAAAGGGCTCGATGAAAGTAACTTGAAAAATAATGCGATGTTAGTCTTAATCCAATATGGCGGACCATCCAAGATTCCGAAATAGTTATATTTATTCACTTCTACAATATGGGTATCAAATGGAAGGGCTTGTTGAGAGTAACTCGAAAAATAATGTGACGTAATCCTAAAACTAATATTTTGGATAATCCAAGTCAGTGACAATAAAAAACTGATTCAACAAATGAGAATGAGGAACTTCATCTTCACAGATAGCAAAATTGTTCACTTCGTGAAGATATTCAGTCTTCCCGTCGACTCACTAACATATACAAATTCTTTCCATAACACCTACTCTTTCAATCCCTTTTATACATTGAAATCGTAGCGACTGATCCCGACAATCTGGCAACAGTGCTGGGATCGAAAACGTTGATCGTATTTGCCGTTGCAGTATATATGGGATTGGAAAGTTGGCGCAATGTATCGGGTCTGAACAGGACTATCAGATATACAACTTTTTTGAATGAAAAAAAATTTCTCCCCTCTCAATGTGCCTAGGGAGTTATATTTTAAAAGAGCCCATTTTTTGCATATATACTCGTAAAAAACATACGGATCATGTGGGTCTCAGGTCGCCTTAAGAACGTACCGGGACTGGATACGTCTGCCAGACAAATATATATATATATATATATATTCGAAGAAAAACTTCATGTCCAGTGCACAGCTTCGCCCCATACCGCCTTTTCTTCTAGGGCTCCAATACCAGCCCGCCAAAGCAGAAACGAACGAGGAAGAAATGTTAACAACATAAATATGGACTTGGCCAACAATTCTTGAATGGGGATCTAATAACTTGGTAGAATTCAACGCGAACAAAACACAAGCATGTCTTTTCTCTAGAAAAGCCGATCTTACTGTGCCCAACATAGAATTGTCGAGAGTGATCATACCATTGATGTTATCCATTTCGATGCTTGGTATTACTGTCGGCAGTAACCTTTCTTGGGAGAATCACGTGAGATCCATTGCTAAAAGTGCATCCCAAGAACTTGGTCAGGTCAGCTGCTTATGATCTAAAAGGAACAGATTCGACCTGTCCTGGATACTGTTCTCATGTTTGGAGTGCTGCACCTAAACAAATCCTAAAACTCTTGGATTCTGTACTAAAAAGGGCAATTCGTCTCGTCGGTGATGCCTCGCTTACAAACTCGCTCACTTCTCTAGAACACCGTAGAAGAGTAGAAGATCTGTCTCTATTTTATAGATATTTCCATGGGCGATGCTCTTCTCTTAACAGCAATCGTTCTCTCTCTGGCATTCTCTTCGAGACTATACCGTCAAGTAAGTTAAGTCTTCACATCTCTTCGTGGTCACTTTGGAGACCTGCAGAACATCTTTCTTCAAAGACTCGTTCATCCAACGAACAGCGAGGCTTTGGAACACATTAGCAAGGCACACACGAAAGGGAAATCTGTAAGATCTGATCCGCAGTCCAGACCTGTAACAGATCTGGACTGCGGACCAGATCTTACAGATTTCCCTTTCGTGTGTGCCTTGCTATTGCCTAGGGAGGTGTTCCCCGAGGCATATAACCTCCAGAAATTCAAGAAGAACACCAATTCCTACCTGCTTGCCCTTGGTTCTCACAACATAAAAAAAAAACCGTAATTGTTGAATGGACAAATCTGGGTTTTCTTCAACACTTTCGGCTATAGCACCAATATTTTTGGAAGTTCTGAGCTACGTGCACGAGTTATATTCTTCTGTCTTCACATCACTAACTTGTCCCAAAAGCTCAAATATTTCCAACAATTTCAGTATTGCGGTTCGACAAGGTGCTTCACGACGACCCAAAAATGTTCGAGTTTTACGAACCGTCTCTGCCAAATTTTCACCGTTTTTATCGAGAATTTTAATAATTTCAATGCGTTGTTGAATTTACCGGAATAGCGGGCTATTCAAAATAACACCTCTCATTGGAAAATCCTTTATTCCAATCTTTTCATGATCAGAAGAAATAAATTGATCGGCAAATTTCGCACGAAGTGCAGAAAGAGTTTTTCTATATTTCAGTATCGTAATGTGTTCATTACAGTTCTAAAAACAGTGCTGTAATGAAATCATTACAGCATTGTTTTCAGTTATATTTTTCGTTTTTTGGTTGTCAGCACTGGCTTCCGCTCCTATCAATTTTCAACGCACGTCAATTTGGAAATGTCAATTTCGTAACAGTCACCAACTGCCAAGATACAAAACAAAAGTCACTAGGATGAGTTTTTCATTGAATTTCAACAGTATTTCATGAAATTTGACTGAAATAGAGAAAATATCGTCTAATACTCGTTGCAGAATGCAATTCCAACACTCTCGCTCCTTCGTCGCTCGTTTTCGAATTTCGCATTCGTGTTGGAATAGAGCCCATTCTGCAACTAGTTTTAGAATATACTATTACTAGCTGGCCCGGCGAACTTTGTTCCGCCTACATGATACTTGCGGTGGATTTCACAAATCGTAATCACCGGTGATCGGAGATCAACGGCTTGGTTCTCTGATTTTTGAACTGTCAAATGTTTCCATGGATATGAGCTATCACACAGAACAGATACACAAAAATAATATGTCATAATATGTCAATCACTAATAGTGGCAATTTTGGATTCAATTATTTCCGCAAATATATTTACTACCCAAACAGAAATTCAAAAACATTTTGAAAATTATGGGAAAAGATGAGAATGGACATCACGATTGGAATCCATCGCCAAAATCCGATTTACTTGACATTTCGATAAAAATTCACTGTGATATTCACCCGCTTCTGGATCTGTTAATAGCCTTTCATGGTACTATAAGCCCTATGTAAATTACAAAGTAATTGATGTCATATGTTCTTTTTTCGACCATTTCAAACCACGACGACCGAAATGCTGGAAAAAAAAACAGATGACATCAATGGATGGCCGCGAAAGCCTCAACAAATTCATCGCCATTTAATATTGATAATGTCAAATATAGAACCCTCACGATTACGTTATTTGGAATAAATAAAACTATACAAATAACTAATAATCATCAGTCATAATGTGTGAATAGCGCCATCTGAAGTGGTAAGAACGAAACTTTTCTCATATCTCAACGAAATCTAATCATTTTAGTTATGTGTATTCCTACGCTAAGACATTTTGGTTTTGCCCAACAGCGCAGAGTTGTAGGAACTCAAATTACACAGTATTACAGTGACTATAGAGGAAATATAGCCACTGTACACACTTTTTGTTTATATCGCCATCTAACGCGGAGAATATCAAATGAAGTACAAACGAATAAGCGGTAGCGTAACTGTAACTGTAGCGACATCTAGTGGCCTTACTCAAAAGGAGGGAAAGCATTTCCTGTATAAGTAAAATTTTCATCGATTTTTTCAAAGTTTCATTGTATTTTATAATAACCAGACCGTAGACGAATCCATATATGAAGTTTCATAACAAACAGTCCATCCGATCTCGAGTTATAAATGTTGTAACCAACATCTTTCTTTTATATACAGGGTGAGTCTTTGACTTGTACATATATTTTAACTATAGATTCTTGAGGCCAAAGGAAACCTTTTTTTCATTTTCCATTTTTCCGAATTCGGCTCTGTTAAAAAGATATAGCCATTTGAAAAAAAAAATTGTGCTGAGTCCGTGCCTGGATACATTCTCTGGAAACACTTCAAAGTTCATATTTTTCGATTGAAATTGAGGTGATTAGATGTTCTGGGTGATACAATTAGAAAATACTCAAGCACTAACCTTATTCGAATAAGAATGTAACAAAAACGATATTTCCTAACAAAAACACTGTCCGATTATTTCTGCAATTGAAAAGCCATATTTCTCCCACCAAAATAAGATCCTTCTTCGATTTTCCTGAAGATTAGTTTATAAACACTAATAATTGGTTAATATTTTCCTCGATATTTTGGAACGATCTCATGAAAATTGGTTTCTCACCAAACTATTCTAACTCCATCAACCTAAGTCAGATGATTCGAGGTCAATGACCTAACCTAACTCATCTTCTGTGATATGATATTCCACAGAACACGGCTATCTAAAGACTAAAGTCTTTAGAAGGCCGTGCACAGAACCTGTCTAAGCACAGAACTCTAGAGAAGACGATGCCAGATTGCCTATTTTCTCTTCAAACAATGCGAACTCAAGAAAGCAGTACGTCCCCTATCGTTAGCGGATGAACTATCACAATCCCTAACGGCTAAAGGCGTCTAGGCGTGCCAAACGAGTTCTGATTCTTGCCGATATAGCGCTACGATCACAGACCAACAAGACTTGGCACTCTGTCAATTTAGTTCCCAGCTATTGGTCGCGTGTTTTGTAACCTTGTTGTGTTTTCTGTCCTTGTCTCAGCCGCCAGATTTTACATTAGAATGCATTCGAAAACGATTAAAACGGGAGGCGGCCAATCAGAGCGCAGACAGAACCGAATAAGACCGATGAGTTCTCGTGTCCATGCGAGATTGAAATAAATGAATTGTCATATCGATGTTTTGTTTACATATTTCGCTAATAAAAATTCTTGAATGGAGGATTTTTTGTTGAGAATCTATGCAATTATCTTCGATTCTTTATTTTTGTCTCGTCCTCGGTCTTATACAGCATTTCAGGGATTGTCAAGGAATACTTTCGGTTTGGAAAGTTTTGATTGCAGAACCGACCATATTTTGAATGCAAGATAAGTATTTCCACACATTATTCTTAACATTTGCGAACATATACTGAAAACCACCGTTGAACTGAATATTTGAAATATCTCCTCATTCACCTGGAATGTACAATTATCTTGATTTAAGGTCAGCTGGTTTCGAAAATTTAGTTAGTTAGAACCCATATCAGAATTAAAGGTTTTAATTAACATAAACTCCTAGATCATTAAATCCATTTTCATTATTCATTCGAGCACAATAATATTCAAATCCATTTGATTGCCAGTTATCAATACTTCTAATTCGGATAAACAGAAACAAGAATCGTTTCCCAATGACAGTTAGGGGTTATGTTATTTCGATTTGAATTTCGCGCTTCCTATGATTCTCTCCCACCAAGATTTTCATCACCCCACAATTTCTCAAGGACATTGTCGCTGATTTGGCGGAATTGGGTAAGTGGATTGTCTTGTTGGTCTGTGCTACGATATAGCCGGCACGCAAGGCAGACAGGCGGGACAGGCCGTTGTGTTGTGGTTGTTCTGTTTCTGTGTCTCGAACAGGCCAGTCTATGATAATGAAAGACGCTTAAACGGGATAACCTTAATTATCTATCTAAATCATTGATTCTACATCAATGATCTAAATTTACTTGCAGATAATAAAGCAAACAGGTGATGATTGTGATGTGCATACCGTGTAGTGTCGATTGAAATCTCCAAGAGGATAATATTGTTGAGATAGATATTTTCCTGAAAGACCGGTAACAATAAATTTTCTATAGAAACTGTGCTTATAGACTGTGTAATTTCATTTCATGCTTCTCAGAATTCAATTATTACATCGAACGTTTTTCCATCATGTAGATTTTAGTCTTGACGAAGTTGATAAACATTGACAACGTTGTTAATTTGTTAAGATCAGAGAATACATAATATTCGATGATATTTAATTCAGGGTTGCATTCAGTTTTTTTATGAAATTCATGATTTTTTCCTCGAATTTGTTCGTATACAATTAGGAATAACTCGAAAACGACGCGTTTTATTGAAAAAATATAAGAATACTTTTATTTTCTAAAATGGTTGATTCTTTCGAAAATATGAACCGTTTATCTTTTTCGAGTGATTTTATAGTATTTTTGCATGAATTCATGAGACGAGTAGGCTGTAACTCTTATACTAGAAGGAATATGGAATAAGTTTCAATTGAGGAATATGCACCATGAATAGAGTAAACAATCAACCAAAATTCAGTTCATTCGGATTATCGGTTTCAAATATATCGAAAGAATAGTGTTAATTTCATGGATTTTTGACACCCTGTATCTTTCAAACGAAACCGAATTTTGAAAAATGGTATAGGAAAAAAGTGTTTCGTTTGATGAGAGGAATCTACAGTTAAAATATATGTACAAGTCAAAGACTCACCCTGTATATAGATTGATAGTATAATTTTGGCACAAGCTGAAAATACATATTTTAATATCTGCGTAATTCGAAACTTGCCTTGAGAAATTAATCATCGCTCTTCCCCAGATAAGCCCGACTTTTAAGAATTCCCAGTTGAATCTAAATATCGTATGGCATTATAAACAAACGAGATAGAAATCGCCGAGTGAATATTCGGAGAAAGTCCCACGCAGGAAAAACTTCAGAGAAATCCGAATAGCAGCATCCGTATTTATTTGTATTGTGGAGAGATTATTATAAGGAACCCCTAAACCTCCTCTCGTGTCTAATTTATGGCAGTGTGAAAATGAGATACTAACGAACCGGAATGTTTATTCAAAAGTCAAACAAATTAGTAGACTTCAGTTTACTTTGGCCACTTGGCCCGATATCAGCAGTCCCAGCATCCTTGTCGTTTGACAGACGTGCATGATTTATTTTTGACCTGTCGAGTTTCCAACGCGTTCCCATAATCGCCTCAGATATACAGGGTGAGACTGCACAAAAAAAGTAATTATGAAAGAGTCAATATGATTTCTTCCAACCACATATTGAAAATGTTGGTGTTCAATATGCCGAAATGTTTAGCATTTTTGTGAAGATACGAGTGAAATCATGAAATATTTTATGACGAATATCCAAACCTCAAACAGCGAGCCAGCCAGCTCTTCGCCCAACAGCCGTCAATTCGATTTAATCACTTCTGTTCCGAGAAGAAACACGGATTCAAGTCGCTATAAAATGAAAATAATCACCAGGCGAATTGTATTTTCCTTCTGGGAATGATTTCCTGCATTATGGCTATAAATAAACCGCCATTATCGAGATGAGGAAAGTTGAGGCCGACGGTAATATCTGCACGTCAATTTCGTTCTTTTTGTAATGAGAAATTAAGAAAATCGATAATCAGCAAAACTTTGTAGAATTTCTTCCACTCGAAAATACAACGCAGACTCCCATTCTTTATACAGGGTGAGCCTTCACGATGCAAATTCCCATATTAGGTATAATTTCTCTGGCATCTGAGTTACAGATTACAGAATTGCAATCTACTGGAAATAATATAAGACTATTTGAAAACTTTAACATTCCCAAAAGTATCGATCAATATACGAAATATGTAGAAGTATTTTCAAGTTTTTCTTATACGAGGATGTATTGATATCTAGTTAGCCTAGACCAGTTCCATGCATAAACAAAATATTGCTTTACCATATCAATGAACAATAACTTATTAGAAGTGTCAGTGTAGAGTTCGACGTCAAAAAGTAAACCAGAGTTACGCAATAAATTTAAAAAAAGATGTCCACCGAAATTGCAAAAATCGAAAAATTGGAGTATCGAGCCATCATCAAGTATCTGTATTTGAACGGTTTAAGAGGTAAGCAGATTTACGAAGATATGCTCAATACCTTTGGTGATCAATGTCCTTCGTATGCGACCGCGAAAAATTGGACTGCAAGCTTCAAAAGAGGTAAATTTTCCATTGAAGATGATGGCCGATCGGGAAGGCCAGTTTCTGTGTCAGTCCCCGAAAATATCGATGCAGTTCATGTCATTATTTTATCAGACTGTCGAATTGTGCTGAAACGAATATCTGAAGCACTGAAGATTTCATACGAACGCGTTTATCATATAGTTCACGTCAATTTGGACATGAAAAAAATTTCTGCAAAATGGATCCCAAAATGTTTGAATGTTGACCAAAAGCGTGCAAGGGTAGAAGCATCGCGTTCGATCTGTGCTCGATTTGAAAACGATGTAGACTTCTTAAACAGAATTATTACTATGGATGAGACTTGGGTATATTTCTACAATCCAGAAACAAAGCAACAATCGATGGAATGGCGACACTCTGGTTCTCCAAGGCCTGAGAAGTTTCGTGTCCAAAAATCTGCAGGAAAAGTTCCTTGCTTCAGTTTTTTGGGTTTGCCATGCAGTAATCATGATTGATTTTTTGGATAAGGGTAGAACAATAACTGGATATTACTGTTCGACAATACTGACCACTCAACGGGAGAAAATTAAAGAGAAAAGACGCTGAAAGGTATCCAAAGGTATTTTGTTTTTTCAGGACAACGCCCCAGTACACAATTCTCATGTTGCCACGCAAAAAATTCGTGGTTTAGGGTTAGAATTATTAGAACACCCCCCTTATTCAACAGATTTGGCTCCGTCCGACTATCATTTCTTTCCTCAACTGAAAAAAGTTTAAAAGGTCGCAAATTTTCTTCCAACGAGGAGGTAATAAAAGCTGTAGAGGACTGGTTTGCAGAGCAAGAAGAAACATGTTTTTTGAAAGGTCTAGAGATGTTGCAGGTTCGCTGTAATAAATGTATTCAATTGAGAGGAGAATATGTTGAGTAATAGAATATTTTGACATTGAAATTTTGTTTGGTTTTTGTTGATTTTTGTTGTTTTGTTTGGTTGAGCATCTAGTTCGATTATAATATTCTCAAACGGAGTTTTACGAGGATATATTGAAAAATTCTTAGCCTACTATAGTACTATAGTAGGCTAAGAATTTTTCAATATATCCTCGTAAAACTCCGTTTGAGAATATTATAATCGAACTAGATGCTCAAATTGTTGCCAGTTTTATTCGTCAACTGAAATGAAAACTGATGAGGTTGATTTCCGATTATGTATCAGTTCATTCAAACAATCAATTCTTCAATCTGCTTGGATATTGGTATTTTAGCGTACTGAGGGGGTTTCTCAGTTGCTGTCAGTATAAGGTTTTCTCAAAATTTAGGATTTTTGTTGATAACCTGTATAGAACATCGAATTGGCTACACAATTTCAACTGGAGACCATCTTGTACACTGTCAAGTGATTTATTTTTTGTTTTGTTTGGAATTTCAACATGCTCACAAGAAAAACATCCGCAGTCGCACTCCAACTAATAATGGACAATGAAATAATAAAACCGTCCGATGGACTTAAACTTCTAGGGGTCAACATCAATTCAAATGCAACCTGGCATGAGCACGTCTGCTCAATTGCCAAGTCAGCTGCACAGAAGCTTAGCTATCTATTTCGTGCAAACAAATTATTCACTCCAAAGCAACTATTATTACTCTACAAGGCACAAGTTCGTCCAGCTATGGAGTATTGCTCCAATGCTTGGAGTTCAGCTCCTAAGCACTAGTTACACCTACTTGACTCCGTTCAAAAATGAGCAGTGCGCCTAATAGATGATCCAACATTAACTGCCAACCTTCATAGTCTCGATAACCGTAGGAAGGTTGGAGACTTATGCCTTTTTTACAGATACTACCACAGTAGGTGTTCTGCTGCCATTGCATCCATAATTCCATCAGGGGCACAATTTGATAGACAAACAAGGCTGGCCGATAGTAGTCACCGATTTGCCGTGCATCTTTCTACAGCTAGGACATCAGTGTATCAAAAGGCTTTTCTTTACCGAACTGCAAGGCTATGGAATACCCTACCAGAAGATGTATTTCCTTTTGGTTACAACTTACAGCAGTTCAAGACACGCACAAACCGATTTCTACTTAATTCATCTCGGGACGCTTGAAAAGGTGTTATAAGCTCAGTCTTTTCCCGAGAGATGCGTATAAACAAAATCTGAATAACGCTTCCAAATTGTGCAGATTCATTCTGAAAATCTTGGTTCAGTTAGAAAAACGTATCGGGCACTACTTCCACTTTACGGTCAACATAATCGTCCATCAGAGCAATTAATTACTATAGAACGTTTTTGCAACAAGTTCACTCTAAATCTAAATGATAATACGCATCCACAGAGACGTAAACTTTTTCTTTTCCAACATTTTCTGAGCTCGCAACATTTTTACTGAAAGCAATACAACATGCCTGTGACTAAAGCAAAGGGATCTACACTTCTGATTACAAATACCACATTCTCTACCACTGCAGGAGTGGTCTGAAACTCATCCTTATCAGAACAGTCCTGTTTATTCGTCCATACATTCCAGTCTCTAATTTTATAGCCTCGACAATGTCACCAGCGAATACTACCTGAAATATGGTATCGCCGATTCACCCCGTGAAGTTTCTACTTGTCTGAAGAACGCGAGAATTCCTCGTTTTATTATTAGCTCTCGAAACTAATAACATTCTCTATTACCGGACAATGAAATTTATTTAAATGTCCGAAAGTAAATACTCAGCCATTAAATCCCACTCGAGAACTTGAAGCAACATTGTTTTTTATAATACATGAGTTAGCTCGTGAACTTGACTTGTACTTTTTGTGAGAATACAGGGGCGTAATTGGCTCTGTGAGAAGATACATTGTCATTGGTGGCCTTTATATAATGAATTGGGCAGTGATGCATTCAGTTTTGGAGTGATTCAATGTCGAAGTTTTTTGTAATCAGTTTAGCTTGAGTGAATTATACAGGGTGTTTGGAGGGTGAGTAGCCATAGGTAAATGGTGGATAGGTGATGCTCTTGGCTACTTGTTGCGCCTAATAAAATAACATTTTGCCCAAAGTTCAAAGTGTTATAATTTTTTTGACATTTTTCTGGAAATTCTCCATTTTTCTCATTAAAATCTTGTATTTTTTCAAATTTAATGCTCGAGGTGTCCATAAAATGATTTATTTCTTTAGTCTAGTCTTGTCTTATTCAGATTGAATCATAATTTCATACAAACGTCTTCAAAAAACCTGACAGCGTCGTATCAAACATCAAAATGAAAAAAAATAATGTTGTGTCCACTTTACAAAGTGAAATAAAATTTTTTTTACATAGTGTGGGGTTTTAAAATGGTTTTAAAATCTCCTCTAGTTAATACTCTTTGCAATGGTATGTAACATACACCATTAATAATAAGATAACTCAACAAAAAACCGTTTCGTCTTCAAGGATGCCTTAAAACCATTGGGGTGTTAATAATTAATCTAACAAGCTTTTTGTTGAGTTATCTGATTATTAATGGTACATGTTACATACCATTGCAAAAAGTAACAACTAGAGAAGTTTTTAAAACCATTTTAAAACCCAACACTATGTAAATTTTTTTTTATTTCACTTTGTAAAGTGGCACAACAGTATTTTTTTTCCATTTACAGCAGTGATATTTTCTTTTGTACGTACAATTTTTTGTCTTGTTGTTGTTGTTGCTTCGAGTGAATAAAATGTCCGAAATCTATCGATAGTTCGACGAATAAGCTGCAGTGATGGACGATTATGTAGACCATAAATTTCACGAAGTGCTCTATTAGCTTGTCGAATAGAACACTGATTTTGAAAACAAATTTCAACAGTTTGTAAACGTTGTTGAGGCTTAAGGGGGAGAATCACCTGTGGTAAATCTCCATTCAAAAGTGGACTCTTTATTTCACGAGTAAGTACCCTAATTTACGACGTAGAGACTTGATTTTTTTTTAATTGAAGTTGAAGAACGTCCCGAGGGCAAATAGTTTTCTTTTTTTCGATTTAATTAGTTTTTCAATAAAAAAAAAACAGGGTAATGTTTTTTGTTTTTCATGAGTACAAGCTAAATTTTTGAAATAATCATCATGAAAATGTTTGTAGATTATAGAAGATTAAATTGCCGATGGCAAATTGTTGCGATTTTTTCCAAAAAATGATGAATAACCGTCGGAAAAAAATCATTAAGTGTAGTTTCCAAAACGCTGAAGTTCAACCTGTTTTTTTCAATTGAAAAACAAATTAAATCGCAACTATTTGCCCTCGGCAATTTAATCTTCTATAAAGTACAAAAATTATCATGATTATTATTTCAAAAATATAGCTTGTACTCATGAAAAACGAAAAACATATTCAATAATTCCAGATCTAACGATTACCCTGGTTTTTTAAATAAAAAAACTGATTAAATCGAAAAAAAACCATTTGCGCTCGGGACGTTCTTCAACTTCAATTTAAAAAAAAATCAAGTCTCTACGTCGTAAATTAGGATACTTACTCGTGAAATGAAGAGACCACTTTTGAATGGACATTTACCACGATTCAAAAGGTGATACTGCCCCTCAAGTCTTTCCATGATAATTTGTCAATGCTTACTGAACAGAAATGTCAAAACAACATGGCTTCTACCTTCTATCACTTCAAAAAAACACCAGATACCAAATAAGTGTGAAATCAGAATACGATAATCTCAAACCGTTTTCGCAAAACTCAGAAAATTGTTTACAGTGAACCAAATGAATTGAGATCGAAACAAGTGAGAGCACTTGAACTATCAAATTTCTAATTTCCTCCACCTAGCTGTTGATGAAAATGAAGATTTATGTTTTAATTCCATTCAATGAAGAGATCTTTCTCTTCCAAACTAATTCTCATCAACATGTGGCACAGTCATAAGACAGGATCGATTTGAATCTTCAAATTATCCGCCCTGATGAAGATAAAAAATTCCAGTTACTCTTTTTGGGTTCGTGATACATGTAATGATTACTTGAAAAGATTAATTCATTTTGGACGAAATGGTATTATAATAACAATTCCTTTTTGTTTCGGTGCCGGTATAAAAACAAAAAGGCATGAAGATATCGACTTAATATAATATACACCAGGGAATCAACCGCTGTAGACAGTCACGCAAGTTGTGGAGGATCATTTGGTAATCAGGTATCATTTTCTCACCTGTAACAGGATTTCTTCCATTTCAAACATAAGGTTATCAGTTTTGTTATTTTTCAGTGAATCATTACCATACTTTTCATAGGAATTAAGACGCAGTATCACCTTTTGAATCGTGGTAAATCTCCATTCAAAAGTGGTCTCTTTATTTCACGAGTAAGTACCCTAATTTACGACGTAGAGACTTGATTTTTTTTTTAATTGAAGTTGAAGAACGTCCCTAGGGCAAATAGTTTTATTTTTTCGATTTAATTAGTTTTTCAATTAAAAAAAAAAACAGGGTAATCGTTAGATCTGGGGTTATTGAATATGTTTCTCGTTTTTCATGAGTACAAGTGCAATGAAAACGATGAAAAACTTTTATAAGAAACTAGGCTATTTAACCTTGCCAGATATTTTCACATTCTTGGTTATTCTTCATAGGCCAAAAAAAAAATGAAATAGAAATAGATTTATAGTGCTTTATTCTTCATAGACTAGTTTCACTTTTGTAACAGTATGCCAAGTAATTTCAGACAATAAATATTTGAATCTACTGCTCCACAAAAGTTCAGAAATTTTGGGTCTGTTTCAAAAGTTTGCAATTCTTTAAATTTGAAAGGGTTTTCCAATAATAGGTGTTATTTTGAATAGTCCGTAAGAAAAGTCAGGTTTGTCCATGCCTCGTCGTTCTTTGCAATTAGGCATTCCAAAAACGTCATATCACCGTATTTTGCATAAAGATTAGGGTCTTAAGGGGCAGTATCACCTTTTGAATCGTGGTAAATCTCCATTCAAAAGTGGTCTCTTTATTTCACGAGTAAGTACCCTAATTTACGACGTAGAGACTTGTTTTTTTTTAAATTGAAGTTGAAGAACGTCCCGAGAGCAAATAGTTTTTTTTTTCGATTCAATTAGTTTTTCAATTAAAAAAAACAGGGTAATCGTTAGATCTGGGGTTATTGAATATGTTTTTCGTTTTTCATGAGTACAAGCTATATTTTTGAAATAGTCATCATAAAAATTTTTGTAGTTTATAAAAGATTAAATTGCCGAGGGAAAATAGTTGCGATTTTTTCCAAAAAATGATGAATAACCGTCGGAAAAAAATCATTAAATGTAGTTTCCAAAACGCTGAAGTTCAACCTGTTTTTTTTAATTGAAAAACTAATTAAATCGAAAAAATCCAACTATTTGCCCTCGGCAATTTAATCTTCTATAAACTACAAAAATTTTCATGATGATTATTCCAAAAATATAGCTTGTACTCATGGAAAACGAAAAACATATTCAATAACCCCAGATCTAACGATTACCCTGTTTTTTTTAATTGAAAAACTAATTGAATCGAAAAAAAAACTATTTGCTCTCGGGACGTTCTTCAACTTCAATTTAAAAAAAAATAAGTCTCTACGTCGTAAATTAGGGTACTTACTCGTGAAATAAAGAGACCACTTTTGAATGGAGATTTACCACGATTCAAAAGGTGATACTGCCCCTTAACCTATTCTACAGTATTTACAGCTGGAACATAAAAAAGCCCTGAAATTTTCTGGTTGAAATAATGACTAAAAATTTCAATACATTCAGTTTTAACTGCACATGTTGTATCATTAAGTGTCTACAGCTGTTCCCATAATTGGAGGGTACTTCTTGCATTAAATAAACATTATTGTATATTATAACACTTGAATTATCGTTTTCGAAATTTGACTCATATTATGTAAACTACACTCAACATGAGTATTTGAGGTATGATGGGAACTTTTAAAGTACCATCATAAGCAGAATGAAAATAAATACAACACACATGTTACTAGCAGTTATTTGTACTTTTATTTTATGATTGTGGGATTTCATTATGGACGAAAACGAGAGAAAATAATAGCTATTTATGTAACAAGTACATAAATTAGGTCTTTATGGACGAGTCCAAAATTTATATATATAATATATAATAATTTGGGCAAGTCCATAAGCCTAATTATGTACGAGTTTGCATACAAAGCTTTATGTTTGACTGCAATGCAGACATTTTATTTTCTGAAATGGCAATTAATATATTCGTCGCTTTATTTCAAGAAATACTTTGAGTGTGCTTTTGCTTATCTTACCTTAGTAACCATCAGCGACCTTAGCAACCTCACTGAACAAAGTTGATTACTTCGTTAATTCTGTGACAAACGTCATAATAATCCCAAAAATGGATAGTTCGGAAGAGGAAAGCGTGAATAATTTAGCCGCAAGTGCCAAAGAATCTCTCCTACCCACTAAAAGTGCTTATGAAAATTTGTATGCGGCCTATAACAAGTGGTGTGAAACGAAGAAAATTGCAAAATCGAGAAAAGACTGTGACAGTTGAGTCCAATAAAGTGGTGTCCAATAAAGTGGTGTCCAATAAAGTAGTCAATTCTGGACGCTAAACGAATTCATGAATCAAGTGTTTATGAAGCAGTCGAACATAAAAATTTCAATAAAACCTTTTTATCAAATACTCTTTTGCACTGGGAGGGTCAATCCTGCCATCCTAAAGTGAATGTTATATGTACCTACATCTCTCAGAAGCTTCCAAAACTAAGCCCACTCGACAAATTGTTAGTTCTCGTATCTTTCTCATGGAATAATATTTATTTTCTTTCGGAGCAAACATAATAAAGAGAGCCAAGAAGAGTATATTGAGTCAATATCGAACCATTGGATAGATAGGATAATATTAGATCAGTCCTGCTGATATTAGCATAATATTACTCTCCAACCTTTCGGCCAGTGGATATACCCATGGGGGTTATCTCAGGGCCGTAGTGCAGGAGATTTGTCAGAAAAATATAAAGAATTATGGGTAGGTATACTCCATTCACAATTATAAAATCACAACTCTGGCCTTGGAAATTTGACACATTCCACTCTGTATCGAAGTTATGACGTTTTCAAAATATTTTTATGTTCCAAGTCAACACTATGTTGCCCTTTCTACATTCTTAGCATATTTCTCAGAATGTGAATTTATTCGGAAAATGAATGAATTGGAAAAGATGTGATGGACGAAAATAATTAACGTTTATATGAATTGATAGAAAGGATTCCTTTTCTAGTTATTTGCATGAAAAGTACAAGAGATCACTGTTGAAATATATTATTTTTCGCCATGGAAGAAAATTGCATTGCTTTCACATAATTTTCATATGCATGCTTGTGAAGATTTACTGTTTATTATCCTCTTGAACTGAAAGTTCAAGACTTGACGACATCAATTGTTGATTCTAATCAAGAATTCATAAAAAAAAATCAACCCAATGATATAAGATGAATTGATGGGTAATTACAAGAATCAAGAATAATGTCAATTTTATTTATTTGATAACTTTCTTAAAATCAATGTTGGGATATAAAACTCGGCTGCGTTTGTTCAAACAACATCTAAAAAATACATTTTTCACCATCTCGACCTTTGAAAGGCGTTTGTTATAGAATAATTAGGTCTAAGTTCCACCTCATTAGTGGGGTACCTAACTTTTGCAAATCTGCTCAGATATCGCCAAATTTCTTGGAAAACCTGAAAAATATCATTCTAATCGACGTCTCAAGACTCCATCCGATCCATCTACTGCGATATCGGTCTAAATAACAGCTTTTTCAACGAAATTTCCGTGTACCCCTCCAACCTCGAAATGTAAACATTCGTCCTGGTCTTGAAAATCGTCCTCACGCTCCAAACTGGTGTTAAAAACAATAAACATACGTTAATCTTGGATATTCGACGAAAAACTCACCTGCAAATATCGATTAAATATCAAAAATCTGCGAACAATTTATAAACCTAACAAAATGTGGAATTTCTTTGATACTTTTACTTTGATGTAAACAAAGAAACTGGCAACGTCGTTTTGTCGTTAACGATATTTTCTGTGCGCGCACTGACTTTTCATCAGGTTCACCAACTCCTAAAAACGAAACCATGACCTCCTATGTGATTAAATAAAAGTGAATGGAGTATATACTCCATTCACTTCTTTAAAGTATCCCGGTTGGCCAAGCTTTAGGTTTATCAATTTTTTTCACCATGCCTAAGATTACAGCATGTACCAGAGAAGATTTTAAATGTCCATCCTTGCTGTAATGTTGGTATCAGTCCTATCGAATCAAAACGTTTGTTAAGTTATTGTTATTGGAACGGTTCGGATAGAAAACTGTATTGACTGATTATCTCTCTCTCCGAGAAGTGAAGGCCAGGGATCGCTTTAAAGTAGCAGCTCTATTTGAACAAACTGTTATCTTGTAACCCATAAAGCGATACCCATCAATCCATACCTGCCCCGAAACAATATGGATACCCGATCGAGTTGGATCATCCCAGATCCCCAGGAGTTGCCCATGGCACTTCTAACGATTGACAGGCATCATAGCAACATTCGAGACTTCTTGTGTGTTCCCTTCTTATCCACGAACAAATCACGACTGACTGATTAGGAGCAGTCTACAGTTAGAGTGGAAAGAAAATCATACTCATTTTGGTCATATCGACATCGTTGGAGAAACTTTAATATCATAGTTGGCAGTGGGATTAGAATGTGGATTGATGAGAAGGTTCTTGGTGATCTGAAACTGCATGCCGACTTGTGCACGTTCGTCTATTTGAAAAATTTAATTGCCGACTGCGTGATTACGATATTCCTTGCATATCATCGTGAAAACGATTATATTGAATTCTTTCGTCATGAAGCATGAATCCATTTTTCGACTTCTTCGAAAGTGCTAGTCAGCCAGGCCATTTTGCATCGATCGAAAGAGATGGTAATCCGAAGAAGCAATTTCTGCGCTGTACGGCGTTACAATTTGTGGCCCAGCCACATCATGCTGCAAATTTACTTCGTCAATTCTTTCGGCGTTTTTATCTGGCTAGGCTCAACCGCATCAATTGTCGTCTATAGAACTCAGTTTGAGCTACAAAGACTTTGAAATTTTCACCTGGAACTGTGAAAGAAACAATTTTACGCATATAATTGCAATAAAGGGTTTTCCAATAAGAGATGTTATTTTGAATAGCCCCCTATTTAGGTAGATGTCACTTTTGAAGCTGTCATTTTTTGACATTTAACAAGTGGAACCATTTTTCGATCGTCGTGAAGCACCTTGTCGAACCGCAATACAGAAATTGGTGAAGAAATTTGAGCTGTAGGGGCAAGTAAGTAATGTGAATAATGAAATCGTGCACGTTACTCAAGAACAGCCGAGAATATTGCTGCTGCAGCCGAACGTGTTGTCCATTCCTCGTCGTTCTTTGGAATTAGGCATTCCACAAACGTCATTTCACCGTGTTTTGCATGAAGCTTTGGGTCTTGAGGCTTATAAAGTTAAGTTAACACAAGAACTCTTCTCGTAAAATGTGAAGGATAAAAAATGGTTATTGTGGGCTATCCTCAAGAAATAGACATATACCATAGCGGACTTTTTTTGTTGACCTTTTTTAGATGGACAATACCGTGTACATTATTTTGATTTATCTCGTGGGGTTCAGTCAGCGTTTGCAGGGTAAGCGCAGAAAATGTGTTTATTTGTTTCTCATTTGTAAACGTCAGTTTCCAAAAACACAATATTAATCAAGAAAATTTATTTTATCAAGTCACTAACTTGAAAAAATTACAGTTAACTTGCAAAATTTTTACAAGTTAGTCGTATTATTTACATTAGAAAATTTTGTTTTATCGTCATATAAGTTGAAAATCATGGTACAATTGTTATTTCCAGTAACACAGATTTTTGATGATGAAAGAGTTGATACTGATGATGATGAACCATCTGTTGACTCAGAAACTGCTGAACTCGAGGACTGCAGAACATTTGTACTCTCCTTACTACCAAATAATTTGCTAGACATTTCGATTTTTTTGTTGACCGAATCATCGACATAACTCATCGCAATTTCGGTGCTCTTCCACCCTCCTGCACGCTTTAGTGCTAAAAAATCTCCACCCGTGGCCGGCTGGGTCTTTTAAACCTAAATATTTCGCTATTTGCTTTGGGACACCACCAATAGTGTGCTGGGCAGCATTGAGGGAAATGCACTTTCCATGTCGGTATGTCAAAAAAAATCTTAGGCTTTCTGTTCCAGGAGGCCGAAGATTTATATATTTTCTGTATAACATGCAGGGCATGTTCGGTTATGGTGAATCTTCTTGTTGTTAAATTTTTTGTTTGCCGCAATGTCACAATGACGTATTTTCCCATATCTTCTACATCATTCATGTTTAAGGAGAGAATTTCGTCACATCGACAGCATCCAAAAATCCCAAATATTGTTACAATTTTCGCCAGCAACCACTGGTCATCAGGAGCATTTAAAAGAAATTGTTCAGCCTCTTCTTTACTTTACCTTGGCCTTTTTTGGCGTATAACGCTCATTTTTTCGTTTCAGAAACGCTATTACCTTTTGAAATCTGCAAATGACAACTAAACGTCATATTTTTCAATAAATTTTTTAAGGAAAACAAACCTGCGAACAGGGGCATTTTCTTTCATTTCCAAGCAGCTTTTCAGCATAGACCATTTCGCCCATAAAGTATTAGGGCTGAATCTAGCTGATAGTTGATTCAAGTATACCAACAAAACATCTTCAGTTACCCCAATCACACTATTTTTGTTTTGCCACTTTTTGAAGTCGTCGTATTCTCGCTCGTACCTTGAAGCTGATTTTGCAGGTAATAAACTTGAAGCTACACTGCTGGCTGCCTCAATAATTTCTTTTGGTACATTCATTTTCGCTTTCGACAAAACAAATGTAAAGAAAAATAAACAGACATGTTCATGGCAACGCTTCCATAGCTTACGACATTTGCGACAAATTATTGAGATTTTTTTTGGAATTTATCTAACCTTTTTACAAATGAGAAACAAATAAAATATAAAACAATACACGCAAGGTAACGGGTTTTACTGGCTTTATACTATGCTTTATACTATGTATGGATGGATGAGCAATTGGTTGCAACTTTAGTATACATCACAGAATTTTTGGTCTTCCTCAACTTTTGTGAAGGAACTATTGAAACTTTGAACAACGGATTCAACAGTTTGGGAGACCAACAGGTACTGAAGGTACCTTCATATGGCAGCTGATGGAATCTCATTTGGACCATTCTCAAAACGATCTGAAATCCCTAAAGCGAGGTCAATTTCCCTTTCCAATCCAACACCATAATCGTAAATGGCTTAAACCAGAACTAATGGCCCTTGCGCTTGAACACAGCTACCCACAAATACCAAAGGACAGTACCCAATAAATAATATCGAATGAAGTAGCTGAGCTACGATGACAACAACCTAAAGAGGTAGAACCAGAATGTCGCATCCTGACGAAAGAGAAATTAACAAGAATATGCGTGTAGGTTAATTTATCGCACGTCATCGCCTCTATTCCAACTCCGTATGCGGCAGAAGAGATAACAAATACGTGGAAGAATTATAGACATAAAGGGGACTTGAAACTATGGAAATGTGGTGACTTAAGTCGACGCCGAAACAGATGGTCCTAATCTTTGATGAAATATTTATTTTGCTTCTTAAGCACTGAATGCTGAATGTTTTCCTGTTGCGGACTAGGAATCTTGAGAAGTTTTTTCTTGGATTTGATCTGGGAAAGGAAGAGTGAAGGCTCACGAGTAACTGAAGAAGTGCCACTAGATAGGGAGCATTAGTTCTCTTTGAGTGCTTATTCGAATCCGATGCTGGTCATCGTCATTGCCATTCAAAGATTGTTTCAATAAGATTTCAGAGTACAATTAAACATGGTTTTCAGTAACAAAACATCGAATTATTTATCGATTCAGAAAATATACTGGATATTGTGTATTGTGTAATATCCAGTTGTAATGTATGCCAAAGCGTTTTTTGCTTCTGAAGTTCCAAGTAACTATTAGACCACGTTCCTTTTTAGTCGTTTTGAAAGTTGTGGTTTTCTCGATTTACACCTCTGGGCTCTGGACCAATTAAGGCATGTTTCCACCTCTTGTCGAATCCAGTGTTTCATTTAGTTATTTTATTTTTATTCGTGATTTCCTATTTTAGTCTCATAAGTAACGAGTTATCCTGAATTTGGTTTATTGCAATCACACAACGAAGAATCCTAACTATAACTAGAAGATCACAGCCTGGTAGGGTATGGTAAGTCAAAGGTGGTAGATCTTCCGATCTGAGTGTGATACCTAAGGCCTAAGCTTGGTAAGCTGGCAAGAGCAGGCTGGCCATTCCATTCGAGAGACTTCAACCTCTTCAAGGTACTCCTGAACGATGCGCGCACGATGGGGTCTGGCATTATCGTCCATAAAAATGAAATTTTCACCATTGTATGGGGCAAATGGCACTACATGCTCTTCAAGAATGTTCCTATATACTTATCAGCATTCATAGCTCCATTATCAACGACCACTAGGTATGTGCGAGCAATCAAAGATATTCCACCCCATACCATAATCGATCCTTCCCCGAAACCAGTAGCATTCAGGAAATTGCACTGAGCATATCTTTCATGTGGACGTCTGTATACAAGGGAACGTCGATCACAATGATAGAGGCAGAATCTAGACTCATCTGTGAAGAGAACTCTTTCCCAATCGGCCTCTTCCCAATGGATATGCTCTCTCGCAAAATCCAAACGAGCCCTTCGATGGGCTGGGGTGAGAGCTGGGCCTCTTGCCGCGACACGAGGCCTTAAATCATATTCTCTGAGGCGATTTCTTATTGTCTGAGTGCTAATTTGCACCTCATGAGTTTGCTCAAGCTGATTTTGAAGGAGGCGAGCGGTTGCAAACCGTTGTCTCAACGAAGAAATTCTCAAGTAACGTTCTTGAATCGCAGTTGTTACCCGTGGTCTACCCTGTCCTGGTCTTCGGACATTCATACCTGTCTCCCTGAATCGCTGCAACATTCTGGACACACTTGTATGGGAAACTCCAAACCTTTCTGCAATTCTTGTGTATGTCCATCCTTCTTCTCGCAAAACTACCGCTTGGGCACATTCCTCTTGGGTCAAATTGCGTGTTTCGCGTTGCATAGCGATCGAGTGTAGAAAATCAAACGAAAGAAAAACTATTGATGACTAGAATTGATCGAGAACAACTGATTTTAGAATGAAGCCAATACATTCAAAATCTGATAATATCATCTTTTTTTATTCCTGCTGGGATAAAACATCTGTATTGAAGAAAAACGTTGAAAGTGGATAACATATGCATGCATAATTCTGATAAAAATAATTATCATTGAGAACACCTTCAGTTATAGAATAAATTGGAGATTTCCATAATGTGCGTTAATTTTTTTGCGCAGTGTATTATTCCGCATGTATACCTGAAATTTCATACATTTATCTCGAAAATTGACTGAGATATCATGGAAATAAAATAGTTTGTCCAGAAATTTATGAAATTACAGCTCACCATGTTTTTTTCCTAATATACGAAGAAAAACAGAAAAGCGAGTAATACACATTCTAGAGAGAGAAATGATAAATTAAAAAAAAATTGTTGGTCTACGCCGCATACGAACTGAGATATCATGGAAATAAAAAGCCCAATTTTTTAAAGGAGCTCGCGAGCTCGCACGTTTAGCACCCCCCCCTTAACAGCACTGTCCAAACACTTCGGATGCAAAAACTCAAAAAATTTTCTCGAACGGAAGTTCCTCCAAAACAATACATCCGAAATAGCCGTGGCTAAAGCAGTGCGACTCAAGGCAAGCCGAGACAATAGTAAAGTTTAATTATAGAAGAGTTGTGGGTTGCGTTAATTAACATCAACATAAACTATTTAAAAGTGTGTTTGGGTTCATCCCATAGAGCACGAGATGCTGCGATAAAATTCCCGGTTAATTTATGGTCTTTTGCCGACTTATTCGGGGTTATGCCTACGCCCACTGGTAAATCTTGGCTCTGACTAATAGGCCGAAAACCATTTCTGTAAAACTTCCGTGAAGTTCCACAGAGGCGTCGAGTGTCCTCAGATAAATCACCGGGTTTTCACACAGGGCTTACAGAAGTATGTGGCACAAAGCGGATGGCGGACAAATGACGTTATTTGTTGCCTTCAATCCAGCTGACATCATTTGAAATCTGATATGATAAACATTGGAGTGTAGGCGGTGCTCGAGGCGACTTTCCGTCTTAATTCGGTGGAATACCGATGAATATGCGACCTCCACTGGAAAGAATATAGAGTACTCTTCTATACAGGGTGAATCTTTGACTTGTACATATATTTTAACTGTAAATTCCTCTCATCAAACGAAACACTTTTTTTTATACCATTTTTCAAAATTCGGTTTGGTTTGGGAGATACAGGGTGTCGAAAATCCATGAAAAAAACACTTTTCTATTTATATCTTCGAAACCGTTATTTCGAAATTTCGAATAAACTGAATTTTGGTTGAGTTTTTACTCTATTCATGGTGCGTATTCCTCAATCGAAACCTATTCAATATCTTTACTAGTATAAAAGTTACAGGGTAGTCGACTCATCAATACACGCGAAAACACCATAAAACCACTTTAAAAAGATAAACGGTTCATATTTTCGAAAGAATCAATCATTTAAGAAACTAAAAGTATTTGTATTTTTTTCAATAAAACGCGTCGTTTTCGAGTTATTTCCAATTTTACCCCGAGAAATTTGACGAAAAAATCATGAATTTCAAGAATAATCTGAATGCGCTCTGAATTAAATATCATCGAATATTATTCCTTCTCTGGTCTTTCGAGTTTACAATGTTGCCACAATATTTATAAACATTGTCGAGATATTTTAAAAATAAAATCCCACAAATGTGGGAGATAAAATTGAACACCAAGGAGGATTTAACACGCACAGTTTCTATTGAAAATTCATATTTACCGGTCCATATTGAAGTTAAATGCCGATGAAATACAAAATTCGGATATGAATGATGAATCTCGATACAAACTACTTATTAAATTGAAATTAATGAAAAATAATACGATACATGATAATCTGTGGCGATGTTCCTATCTAATCAACATCCTCTTGGAATTTTATAAACTCGACACGGTTGAAATTATATTAATTCACTTCACATAATAATCATATTAGAACAATAAGTCACTGAATGTATTCAGATTATTCAGAACTTCACATAATGTTTACAGTTTGTTGAGAGACTCTGGTTTGTTATTGTTTAACGTTGGCCTCCAGAGCTCCAGATAACCATAATTCGGTTTTCGCTCTACGCATGCGTGGTAAAATTTGGCGGCAAAGTCGATTTATGATGGAAACGGCAGAATTTATAGATATTTATACCACGGTACACAAATGTATCGTGATTTATACTATGTTTCGTAAAAAATCCTTAAACTCAATGAAAATATCAGCAATCTGACAACATCTTCTTGAAATTTCTGTACAAAAATTCACAGAATCGATACAAATTAGATTAGGTTAGGTTGTCTAATAATAAATCTGAATGAAAAGCCTTTCTTCATGATATTGTTTGGTTATTTCGAGGAAAATATGAACAAGTTATTAGTGTTTACAAACTAATCTGCAGAAAAATCGAAGAAGGAACTTAAATGAATAAATGTGGCTTTTTAGTTGGAAATATAATCCGATGAAACTAACTGTTTTTGTTGAAATTATCGTGTTTGCAACATTCTTATTCCAATAAGGTTGGTACTTGACTGCTTGAGTATTCCCTAAATTGGGCCTAAAGGTATAAACTCAATTTCTATCGAGAAATATGAACTTTGAATCAATTTCACAGTATCATTTCAGGGACGTATTTAGCCCAATGTTTTTTTGATTTTTATATCTTTTTAACAGAGCCGAATTCGGAAAAATGAAAAAAAGGTTTTTTTTGGCCTCAAGAATCTTCAGTTAAAATATATGTACAAGTCAAAGACTCACCCTGTATATGGTCAATTTGTCTTAACCTCGCCCAAAATTGAAGATATTTTAATGAAATTAATTCTCAGTGATTTATTGAAGCTGTGCTCCATCCTTATTCTTGAAAAAGTGAGGTTCAATACCCCCTCCGGACCATGAACTGCACCAAACAGTCACACGTTGAGGATAGAGAGGCTTTTCAACAATAACTCTCGGATTTTCCGAGCCCGAAATGCCACAATTTTGATTGTTGACGAAGCCACCGAAGTGGAAATGGACCTCATCACTCAAGATGACTTTTCGATGGAATTCCGAATCATTTTCATGCATTTCAAGGATCCAATAAGCAAAGACACGACGTAGTTGATGATTGACCGGCTAGAGTAAACTTTATGAGCCTGAAGACTCAAATCTTTAGGCAAATACGGTGTAATGAGGTTTGTGGAAAGCCTAATTCCGAAGAACGACGAGAAATGGACAAACCTGGCTTTTCTTCAACACTTTCGGCTACAGCAGCAATATTCAGCTGTTCTTGAGCGACGTGCACGGGTTTTATTCTTCACGTCACTAACTTGTCCCAACATCTCAAATTTTTCCACCAAATTCTTTATTGCGGTTCTACAAGGTTCTTCAGCACGACCCAAAAATATTCGAGTTTTACGAACCGTCTCTGTCAAATTTTCACCATATTTACAGTAAATTTTAATAATCTAAATGAAATTGAATTTTATTTACCTGTTATTAAACATGAATTTCCATCAAGTAAAGACCGAATCCATCAAATATTTAATTTAAATGTGTTGTTGAAGCGTGTATCTATCGTTCCATTTCTACTAATGGCGTATTTTCTACTTGTCAAATGTCAAAAAAAGCTTCAAGAGTGACATCTACTGAAATATCGGACTATTCAAAATAACACCTTTACTAAAAATACTAAGAATAAATTTGTTCCTTAAACTGTGAAGATTTTCATATCTGAAGAAATGAAAACTTTTGAAACAGTCCCAAAATTTCTGTACTTTTGTGAAGCAGTAAATTCTAATATTTATTGCCAGACATCGACTTGTCATACTATTCGAAAAGTGAAACAAGTCGTCCAAGACATAATGCACTATAAATCTATTTCTATTTAATTTTTTTGGCCTATGGAGAATAATCAAGAATGTGAAAATATCTGGCAAGGTTAAATACCCTAGTTTCTCATTAAAGTTTTTCATCATTTTCATTGCATTTTTTTATTTACAGGTAAGCATCACCAAATTGTTACTTCGAGGCAGTAAATTTGATCCCATAAAAGAATTGTTGAATTGAAAACGTTCCATTCATTGACGACCGAGTTGCAAAGGTTAGTGTGAGACCAGGTAAGAAACTTTTTATGTTCCATTCATGAAAATCACGTTTAGAAGGCGTGTCACTTCCTGGTTTCGGTAGTGTGAAAGAAACTTTAAACTATATCCTTATTACCGCTTTTAAGAAGTGAACTATAAGAAATATTCTTCGATTTTATCTTTTTATTGAAGGATGTTTCTTTTTATTCCCTACAAGCTGAGCGAGACGGTTTATATCTGTCTGCAAAAAGGTTCTGTTAATCAACTTTAGAATCCTCCTACTTCTCTAGTTCTTCCAGGCTTGAAATAACGTAATAAGGGACCCATTAGTGATGGACTTAAACTAGTCAGTTATAATTTATGTCGATTTCTTCGGCAGGTTCAGAAATCGATGTTATTACAGTCATTTGCCCTGCTTTTATTACGGAAATTAAGCTAATAATATAATTTAATTTTATTATCTGTCGTTATACGACTTTGTTTATCAACAAGATACCATCAAATTATCCACAATGGTCTTTTAGTTAATTTTACGCTCTTGTTGTGGATATACAGACTGTTTCAAGGTTGCTGTAGATTTCTACAGGGTGTTTTATTTATTGGATTTCTTCTGGGGACATACAGTCACTTTTATCATTAAAACAAATGTTATTTGAAACATTTTTTTTGTGTGATGTTAATGTGATCTTCTTGGAGATTATGTTCCAGATAATCCTCTGCTTCCATGCTTGATATTAGAAGAATATGTAGTTTTAAAAAATTGCAAAAATATATAGTTAAAATAAGATTTTTGTGGTGAAAATTCATATTAATATGATTTCAAGTTGAAAATCAATTTTAGCCTGTAGGTCTGCAGCGGTATACAGGGTGGTTAAGAAAGATCGAGTAAAATAACGAAATTATATTCCCAGAGAATTCAAGCATTTTGAGACTATCAATACAATGTATGGCCTCCACGGGCATCAATAACAGCTTGACATCTTCTTTGCATACTACACAGGAGGTTGTTGAACATTTCTTGACGAATTTGGTTCCATAAACGGGGCAGAAGCTCTCTCAGATCATTTAAGGATTCTGGGGTAGGTTGATGATTATCTAATCTTCTTTGGAGCATATCCCATGCATGTTCCATGCAATTCAAATTTGGTGAGTGCGGAGGTATTGGTAAATGTGGAATACCTCGCGCGCATTCTCAACTATGACGGCACGGTGCGGTCGAGCGTTATCGTCTAGCAATTGAAAAGTTTCACCAATAGCTGCGTGAATATTTGGCACAACATTGTCAATGACATGCTCCCTATAGTGTAAGGCGGTCATATTCTCATGACAAATGTGTAGATCTGTGCGCCAGTTGAAACATATCCCGGCCCATACCATAACACTACCCCCTCGGAATGGATGGACTTCTTGGACATAGCGACGATTACGGGGTATGCGTGGGATTGTCCATACCCTTATTCTTCGATAATATGAAAATCGTCCATCTCTGGATTCATCAGTGAAAAGGACACTACGCCACTGATCGTTCCAATTGATATGTTGCCTTGCCCATTCCAGTCTTTGACGCTTATGGTCACGTGTTAATGGAACTCCTCTTGATGGACGTCTAGAACATAGATTCATCTCTCCCAAACGTAGACGTCTGATGGCTTCGATGTAAACTTGGACCCCATCTGCATTTTGAAGAGTATTCCGTAGCATTCTACACGTTGATGTAGGATTTCTTCTCGCCGAAACGATGATGAAACGATCCTGAGCAGGTGTTGTTTTTGTCGCCCGCCAAGCCTTGGTCTTTCCAACACGGAACCTGTCTCCCTGAACCTATTCCAAAGTCGAGATATCACACTTTGGCTGACTTGGAGCCTTTCCGCTACAACAACCTGAGTTAGGCCACTCTGTAGCATTCCGAATTCCGATAGCCCTATTAGTCTCAGCGTTTGTTAATTTATGTCTTGGCATTTTGTGAAAACTCGTTTCAAATTGAAGCCGTTGATAAACTGACTTCATTTCAAAATAAGAACATTCATGAAGCATATGCACAGAACCAAACTTCAGAAAAAAGGCAACCAGATTGACGAAATGTCTCATACTGATTTTATTGGATCGATTCAAGGTGTTTTTGAGTTTTAAATGATTTTACAGCGATTTTCTCGAAGATTACATACTTTTAAAAACAATTGAATACGATATCCCTAACTCTTGTGGAGCAGTATAGTTATTGTAAATAGCGGAAATAAATTAGACTTTCGAAAATTTAATCAACCTGAAAACGAAACAACAGCTTTTGGATGTAATCAGAAAAATTAAGCTGTCGGAGTGATTGCTAAGAACTGCAACCATGTGAAAAATTTCCTGTTCAACTTTTTCTAGCTACCTTCACTTCATAACGTTTGTGCAAATCTGCGATAGAAATCATCACCGTAATATGGTGTTGTCAAACTGAGAAATGGCTCGACAGCCTTCTTTCGCTTAACAGTGCCACAATCTGGTTTCATGAATAAATTGCCTTATAGAGCCAACTTCGATATGTACGTATGAGGAAGATTGATGAATGCTCGATAGGATATATAAATATATTTATTCGAGCGATAAATGTTATACCACATAAGGATGTCGAGAAAAAGACGATGAAAAATTATGGAAAAACAGATGTACAGAAGAACATGATGTGTTTGATGATTCGAGAACATACGAGGGGCGTTTCTTAGAATCGAAAGGAATTGATGAGTGCTTTGGGGTCTCATGATTTGAATGATTCGTGTGGCAATCTTTATAATCTAGCTACAAAGGGGGGAGTTCATATCGTCAAAAGTCTTGGCCCCCCTAGGTCTCTCTAGAAATGAGCAATGAATATTTTCCTCTCTTTCAACTGCAATATATTTGATAGAATAAGAGACAAATTATGAAAAATAAGAAAAAGTCAAGAACTGGAAAAACGATCCACTGCACAGTTTCAAACATTGGTCCTTCGAGCCTAATGAATATCTACGCCTCTGTCCGCACACTCGTAGGAGTTCCTTGAATAGACGAAATGACGGTAATACACATTAATTTCTTCCGATGCACTCGGCTGAAAATTGTGCAGTGGAAATTCACAATCGCCATTTATGTGGATATATGACCATAGATATGCAAATGTTTCTTGGAGAGAAGAATGTTGCACGTCCAGCTTGACCTACGCGCCTCTCGTTTAGATACAGCTCAGATCTTGTTCTTGGTCGCATTTTACGAGATGCCCTTCGCAAAAAGGCGAAAGAACATGCGGCAGCGTGAATTATTTCATCTCCAATCAAGTTCCATACATGTGGGATATAATGTCAGGAAATCGAATGGTGTGGTGGTCCTTGAGTACCGAGGATAATTTGGACGTAGCTTTTCACGATTTTCTACGGCTACATGACAAATATACTGCTCTTAAACAGTTAGGGATATCGTATTAATCGTTTTTAAAAGTATGTAATATTCGAGAAAATCGCGGCAAAATCATTTAAAACTCAACAACAACTTGAATCGATCCAATAAAAATCAGTATGAGACATTTCGTCAATCTGGTCGCCTTTATTCTGAAGTTCGGTTCTTTGCATATGCTTCATGAATGTTCTTATTTTGAAATGAAGTCAGTTTATCAACTGCTTCGATTTGAAACGAGTTTTCTGAGAATGCCAAGACGTAAATTAAAAAACGCTGAGGCTAATAGGGCTATCGGAATGCTACAGGATGGCCTAACTCAGGTTGTTGTAGCGGAAAGGCTCCAAGTCAGCCAAAGTGTGATATCTCGACTTCGGAATAGGTTCAGAGAGACAGGTTCCGTGTTGGAAAGACCAAGGCTTGGTGGGCGACGAAAAACAACACCTGCTCAGGATCGTTTCATCACCGTTTCGGCCAGAAGAAACCATACATCTACGTGTAGAATGCTACGAAATACTCTTCAAAATGCAGATGGGGTCCAAGTTTCCATCGAAACCATCAGACGTCGACGTTTGAGAGAGGTGAATCTATGTTCTAGACGTCCATTATGAGGAGTTCCATTAACACGTGACCATAAATGTCAAAGACTGGAATGGGCTAGGCAACCAATTGGAACGATCAATGGCGTAGTGTCCTTTTCACTGATGAATCCAGAGATGGACGATTTTCAGATTCTCGAAGAATAAGGGTATGGACAATCCCACGCATACCCCGTAATCGTCGCTATGTCCAAGAAGTCCATCCATTCCGAAGGGGTAGTGTTATGGTATGGGCCGGGATATGTTTCAACGGGAGCACAGATCTACACATTTGTCCTGGGAATATGACCGCCTTGCACTATACGGAGCATGTCATTGACAATGTTGTGCCAAATTTTCACGCTGCTATTGGTGAATTTTTTTAATTTCTAGACGATAACGCTAGACCGCACCGTGCATCCATAGTTGAGAATGCGCGCGAGGAGCTTGGTATTCCACATTTACCAATACCTCCGCACTCACCAGATTTGAATAGCATAGAACATGCATGGGATATGCTCCAAAGGAGATTAGATAATCATCAACCTACCCCAGAATCCTTAAATGATCTGAGGGAGCTTTTGCCCTGTTTATGGAACCAAATTCCTCAAGAAATGTTCAACAACCTCGTGTGTAGTATGCAAAGAAGATGTCAAGCTGTTATTGATGCCCGTGGAGGCCATACATTGTATTGATAGTCTTAAAATGCTTGAATTCTCTGGGAATAAAATTTCGTTATTTTACTCGATTTTTCTTATCCACCCTGTATACGCTGCAGACCTACAGGCTAAAATTAATTTGCAACTTGAAATCATATCAATATGAATTTTCATTACAAAAATCTTATTTTAACTATATTTTTTTGTAATTTTAGTCAATATCCCCAACTCATGTGGAGCAGTTTATTATACGAGAATCGAAAGTTGACAGATGGGAGTGTGCAAACCTGGTAGAACAACGCGTCCTGATTGTCAAAAATTGTTATCAAAATGAAGTTCAACAAACATTGATGATCTTGTACCAGTTTGCTCCAGGTTTTGTCTTTTCCCGATTTGTTGACCAGAATTGGCCTACAAGCTCTTGCCTTTAGGCTTCTGGCTGTCAGGTTATCTGAAGACACAGGTTTATGCCAATAATCCTATGTAGCTTGTAATGAGTAAAGCTGTATATCTGCTCGAGCTGGGTTTCACAAAGCCAGTATCGGAGGAGGTGAAATTGAAGGCTTTCTGAAATATATCTCAAATGATCTAACAGACCATGAATATCTCTTCAGATTAAAACATTAAAAGTCAAGCAACCAACAGGGGCACCATATATCAATAGCATAATGATATCATTCAAAAAACAATGAATCATTCGAGATAATCTGTAGAAATGTATAAATCAAATATGAACGGTTGATAAGAGAGAAACCACATTCATCAAAGTCGCCACTCTCTGGTGAGACCATTCGGAAGTCCCAGTTGGGTCTGTGTGTGCGTTCGTGGGCAGTAAATGTCTATTCTTATGGCACTGGCCCCGGTGATTAAAGGCTTCGATAAATATTACACACATTCTAGTTTATGGGCGGGTTTAGGTAGAACCAAATGAATTTTTATTGCCCGCCAGTCCGAAATTGATTTTTCTGCCCGATTTACCGTCTTCACTGAATTTCAATTATACGGCGGACATGTCCGGACATTGCGCCGACCTTAAATAACCGGCCGGCGACTGTTTTCGATCTAATTGAAGCCGAACTCTGTGAATTTGGGAGGAGATCCAGACCTAAGCGTCCGGAATTTATATCCAAGTGCTGAGTGGTCAGAAAATGAAAATAGTTTACAGAGTTTTCGGTATTTGCGTTTATGTTTGTCCATAGATGGCTCCAGCAGTAAGTGCTGGTCTATTTTGACATATCGGAAACGTCATGAACCAAATGAGTGCCCCTAGCCCAATGGTGTTGGACTTGCGAATAGATATGCCCGAATAGCAGACCTTCATGAGTCAACCGCCATCCCACCAGTGTCGCGTGAATGAGCTCACAAGAAATATAGCAAAAACTAGGGTTTATAACATAAAGCCTCATAGCAAACATCCCTTACTCTACCAATTCCTTCCCATATTCCATATTCCCTCTACCAGTTGTATAAAGTGTCTCCCAGTTGTACTTTGTGTCTCCCAGTGGTATATAGTGTACCTACATAATACACTGCGCAAAAAAATTAACGCACATTATGGAAATCTCAAATTTATTCTACAACTGAAGGTGTTCTCAATGATAATTATTTTTATCAGAATTATGCATGCATATGTTATCCACTTTCAACGTTTTTCTTCAATACAGATGTTTTCTCCCAGCAGGAATAAAAAAAGATGATATTATCAGATTTTGAATGTATTGGCTCCATTCTAAAATCAGTTGTTCTCGATCAATTCTAGTGATCAATAGTTTTTCTTTCGTTTGATTTTCTACACTCGATCGCTATGCAACGCGAAACACGCAATTTGACCCAAGAGGAATGTGCCCAAGCGGTAGTTTTGCGAGAAGAAGGGTGGACATACACAAGAATTGCAGAAAGGTTTCGAGTTTCCAATACAAGTGTGTCCAGAATGTTGCAGCGATTCAGGGAGACAGGTATGAATGTCCGAAGACCAGGACAGGGTAGACCACGGGTAACAACTGCCATTCAAGAACGTTACTTGAGAGTTTCTTCGTTGAGACAACGGTTTGCAACCGCTCGCCTCCTTCAAAATCAGCGTGAGCAAACTCATGAGGTGCAAATTAGCAGTCAGACAAAAAGAAATCGTCTCAGAGAATATGATTCAAGGCCTCGTGTTGCGGCAAGAGGCCCAGCTCTTACCCCAGCCCATCGAAGGGCGCGTTTGGATTTTGCGAGAGAGCATATCCATTGGGAAGAGGCCGATTGGGAAAGATTTCTCTTCACAGATGAGTCTAGATTCTGCCCCTACCATTGTGATCGACGTTCCCTTGTATACAGACGTCCACATGAAAGATATGCTCAGTGCAATTTCCTGAATACTACTGGTTTCGGGGGAGGATCGATTATGGTATGGGGTGGAATATCTTTGACTGCTCGCACAGACAGTGGTCGTTGATAATGGAGCTATGAATGCTGATAAGTGTATAAGGAACATTCTTGAAGAGCATGTAGTGCCATTTGCCCCATACATTGGTGAAAATTTCATTTTTATGGACGATAATGACAGACCCCATCGTGCGCGCATCGTTCAGGAGTGCCTTGAAGAGGTTGAAGTATCTCGAATGGGATGGCCAGCAAGAAGTCCAGATCTCAATCCGATTGAGCAGGTTTGGGACAACCCCAATAGAAGGCTGAGAAGTTCAGAAAATCATCCAGCTACTCTTAATGACTTAGGAATCCAACTCGGAGAAATCTGGGAAGGATTAGATCAGAACATTTTAAGATCACTCATTTTGAGTATGAACCGTCATTGCCGAGCTGTAATTAACGCAAGGGGTGGAAATACCAAGTATTAAATCACTTATCAGCATTTCAGTATTTTGAAAATTGTTCATTTCTCTTCTTTCACATAAGATTCGGTGAAATCCTGAATTTTTTTTTCATTTAATGTGTCTTGTTTCGTTCAAAAAATAAGTTATGAAGTCAATGTAGAGTTAACTTCCATTAAAATTGAGATTTTCAGAATGTGCGTTAATTTTTTTGCGCAGTGTATATGTATAGCCACAATTTCTTTGAACAGGTTGTTTTGTTTTTATTTTTCCTGTATATGTATATTCATAAACTAAGATTCAGCACATCATTTTAAATCGTAAAAGAATTGTCAAAACAAGTAAATTGTTCAAATAATCAAAATTGTAGTGGTTACTTTTAAGTAGGAATTATAAAATATGATAATCACTAAGAGCGTGTACTCAACGTACAGCAAATTTGTAATTCCAAAAAGTTGAATAGATTTATTTGATTTTTTTGTTCGGCAAGTCCGAGTTCAATCCCGAGTCTCGGTAGGGCCCACCATTCCACTGTTGGGTCTAAAATGAACAGTGCTGTCCTTAAGGCGGCGTAAGGACACAGTAACAAAGTCTACGCAGAACACAACTACTTCCATCAGAGTTGTAAGTACCATTCCTTCAGTGTTTACTTTGTGGTATTGTTTCCATCGTATACATTCATTTTTTATTTAATTCGCGGGGTAACAAGAATTTGTACAGCAGTCCATTCTTCTCTCCAAGAGAGCTCCCGCATGTTTAAACATTAGAAACAATTTTTTCACAACAAAGTTCCATTTTCTTATGGTAGAATGGAAATTTTTGGGTCACAAACAGAATAATTAAGGTGGGCGTCCAATGCAGTGTGTTTTTATTTCAACTTGCATTTGAAATGGTTTCACTTTGAGAACTAAAATTTTGTGTGTAAACTCATAAAGGATTGGAGTTCTTTGTGAAATAATTTAAATCGATTTCATTTCGAAAGTTTTTTCTTTCAAAAATTGAAGAAAATGAGCCAACTCATGCTTCTGTTTTATTTCAAACGAAAGAGCCATGGAAATAGTTCAACTTCCGATTAAAGTGAATCTACAGATAAGTTCGTTTAGAAAATCAACTTGAAATACGGTATTGGCAGAGAATGGCCAAATTCCAATATGGCGAGAAATATACTGCTCCACAAGAGTTAGGAATATCGTATTCAATCGTTTTTAAAATTATGTAATCTTCGAGAAAATCGCTGTAAAATCATTTAAAACTCAATAACAACTTGAATCGATCCAATAAAAATCAGTATGAAACATTTCGTCAATCTGGTCGCCTTTTTTCTGAAGTTTAGTTCTTTGCATATGCTTCATGAATGTTCTTATTTTGAAATGAAGTCAGTTTATTAACGGCTTCGATTTGAAACGAGTTTCCTGAAAATGCCAAGACGTAAATTAACAAACGCTGAGGCTAATAGGGCTATCGGAATGCTACAAGGTGGCCTAACTCAGGTTGTTGTACCGGAAAGGCTCCAAGTCAGCCAAAGTGTGATATCTCGACTTTGGAAAAGGTTCAGGGAGACGGATTCCGTGTTGGAAAGACCAAGGCTTGGTGGGCGACGAAAAACAACACCTGCTAAGGATCGTTTCATCACCGTTTCGGCGAGAAGAAACCCTACATCTACGTGTAGAATGCTACGGAATACTCTTCAAAATGCAGATGGGGTCCAAGTTTCCATCGAAACCATCAGACGACGTTTGAGAGAGGTGAATCTAGATTCTAGACGTCCATTAAGAGGAGTTCCATTAACACGAGACCATAAGCGTCAAAGTCTGGAATGGGCAAGGCAACATATCAATTGGAACGATCAATGGCGCAGTGTCCTTTTCACTGATTAATCCAGATATAGACGATTTTCAGATTCTCGAAGAGTAAGGGTATGGACAATCCCACGGATACCTCGTAATCGTCTCTATGTCCAAGAAGTCCATCCATTCTGAGGGGGTAGTGTTATGGTATGGGCCGGTATATGTTTCAACTGGCGCACAACCACACATTTGTCCTGGGAATATGACCGCCTCACACTATAGGGAGCATGTCATTGACAATGTTGTGCCAAATTTTCACGCTGCTATTGGTGAAACTTTTCAATTTCTAGACGATAACGCTAGACCGCACCGTGCAGCCATAGTTGAGAATGGGCGCGAGGAGCTTGGTATTCCACATTTACCAATACCTCCGCACTCACCAGATTTGAATTGCATAGAACATGCATGGGATATGTTCCAAAGAAGATTAGATAATCATCAACCTACCCCAGAATCCTTAAATGATATGAGAGAGCTTCTGCCCCGTTTATGGAACCAAATTCCTCAAGAAATGTTCAACAACCTCGTGTGTAGTATGCAAAGAAGATGTCACATAGCTCGACAGATATTTCAACCATTTTAAATATGGTTTCCATGACGTTTTACAGAAATATCGTTTTCATTGAGAAACCCTTTACGAGAAATGATAAGAGACATCGCTTGAACACCTGTAAATCATTAACGAAAGATCAAGCGAGAAAGAGTTGTCCAGTCAAAAATGCTTTATCTGCCTTCAGCTGGCTCTCGTCTAATCTCCATGGAACTCAAACATTTCTCAAGCCAACCATACGGTAATAAACGTTTTTATACCCCATAAAACGTACGCTTATCAACTTAAAACTCGAACTGACACTGGTACAACATAAATTCGGGATACTTTTGAAATGTAGAGATTACTTTTACTGAAAATGTTTATTTAGACGAATATATCAGCATTGTTTACTTAGGCACATAATAAATACCAGCTTCATGGTCTACTTTCTACATCAAACCATAAACGGCACATCTTGAGGGGATTTTGAACGCACTCGCGTTTTGTTAAGTTGTATTATTATCATGGCATCGCAGTAAATCAAGTCTGATATTTTCACGAATCTGAATAAGGAATTCATTAGAATGTGCCAATCCTCTCAAGTTGAGTAGGCCTCATACAAGGACAATGATATAATGCTGATGAAGGCATTCAGAATAAAATAATAACTCATAACTGACATGATAACATGGTGTAGATAAGTGCAGACCTTTTGATGTAGATGTAGATCTGAAGGGATGACAGTGCACTGCGACCTGAAGGTCTCATCAGAACTATACTCCATTCACAATTATAAAATCACAACTCTGGCCTTGGAAATTTGACACATTCCACTCTGTATCGAAGTTATGACGTTTTTCAAAATATTTTTATGTTCCAAGTCAACACTATGTTGCCCTTTCTACATTCTTAGCGTATTTCTCAGAATGTGAATTTATTCGGAAAATGAATGAATTGGAAAAGATGTGATGGACGAAAATAATTAAAGTTTATATGAATTGATAGAAAGGATTCCTTTTCTAGTTATTTGCATGAAAAGTACAAGAGATCACTGTTGAAATATATTATTTTTCGCCATGAAAGAAAATTGCATTGCTTTCACATAATTTTCATATGCATGCTTGTAAAGATTTAAGTGGAATATTATTGTTCGCTGTTTTTCAATTCATAAGTGTAAATAAGGGTTATTGGGGTATCAGCCGTTTTGTTCATAAAAACTCTTTTTCCTTTAGCTCGAGCTTTCGAGAATTTAATTTATCTCTTCATCAGGAGCACTGAAATATAAAAACATAAAAAGAAAAAAATTACGAAGATACGATATGATGAAGTTAGTTAAAATAATTGCGGGTGGAAAGAAACAACTTACAGGAATTGAGGTTGTTTAAACGTGTCACTAAATTACGTCTTTTTAATTAATGATAGTTTTTTATTGCACAGTGAAACAATTTTCTTTTAAGATCATTGTTCATGAAATTCAAAGGAGATTGATTGTTTTTTTTATGTTTATAATTGTCAGATACGAAAACTGAGACTCTCCATGATAGATAAGGAGGTCTCTTTCACGTTTAAACAACCTCAATTTCTGTAAGTTGTTTCTTTCCACCCCCAATTATTTTAACTAACTTCATCATATCGTATCTTCGTAATGTTTTTTTTTTATGTTTTTATATTTTAGTGCTCCTGATGTAGAGATAAATTAAATTCTCGAAAGCACGGGCTAAAGAAAAAAGAGTTTTTCTGAACAAAACGGCTGATACCCCAATAACCCTTATTTACACTTATGTAAAGATTTAATGTTGTTAATTGTTAATTGTTGATTCTAATCAAGAATTGATTAAAAAAAATCAACCCAAAGATATAAGATGAATTGATGGGCAATTAAAAGAATCAAGAATAATTTCAATTTTATTTTGTTGATAACTTTCTTAAAATCAATGTTGGGGTATAAAACTCGGCTGCGTTTGTTCAAACAACATCTAAAGAATACATTTTGCATCATCTCGACCTTTGAAAGGCGTTTCTTATAGGAGTATTAGGTCTAAGTTCCACCTCATTAGTGAGGTACCTAACTTTTGCAAATCTGCTCAGATATCGCCAAATTTCTTGGAAAACCTGAAAAATATCATCCTAATCGACATCTCGAGGCTCCATCCGATCCATCTACTGCGATATCTGTCCAAATAACAGCTTTTTCAACGAAATTCCCGTGTACCCCTTTAACCTCGAAAGGTAAACATTCGTCCTGGTTATGAAAGTCGTCCTCACGCTCCTAACTGGTGCTAAAAACAATAAACATACGTTAATCTTGGATATTCGACGAAAAACTCACCTGCAAATATCGATTAAATACCAAAAATCTGCGAACAATTTGTAAACCTAACAAAATGTGAAATTTCTTTGATACTTTTACTTTGATGTATACAAAGAAACTGGCAACGTCGTTTTGTCATTAACGATATTTTCTGTGGGCGCACTGACTTTTCATCATATGTTCTGTGCTTTTCATCAGGGGCACCAACTCCTGAAAACGAAACCATGACCTCCTTTGTGATTAAATAAAAGTGTATGAAGTATATTGTTTCCATTGCCTAGTCGATTACTTGTTCATCAGTTCTTGAGTTCTATTGAAGCTCCTGGGTATTGCAGTTTCTTTGTCAGTTAATATACATATTGAAATGAATGTGGTCTAAAATGACCAGGCCCTCTGATTCCTAGGTCTCTCGAAAATGATTAAAATGAAAAAGAGGTGATGTCTGTTCCAAAATATGGAAAAAATAAAGCCAGACACAACCTTAAGTCCAAAGGAATATGTATTGCTAAAACAACTGTGATCATTTTGATAAATTCATTAACCTAAAATGGCGAAACAAGTTCTTTGACTATTTTACAGCCTCCTCTTCTACTATAGTCCTAGAACTCGTTAAATTTTTCCATTTCTGACTCAAATTTGCATCCTAAGGAAACGGTATTTCATTCGACCTAAGAAGGCAAAATTATGAGCAACTCATTAGGGTAAAAGCGATCGAAAGTTGCTGATTTCAACGGGTTTCGAAGCGAGCTCCATAATGAATTGAACGTATGCCTTACATGAAACTGTAATTAATGAAGTATCACATAGTAATATCGCGTGAGAGATAAGTAATTGATTACTGGTTTGTAGTAGTAAAACTTGTCTGGAATAGACTAAATAAGACGAAAAATGCATTGGTTGAACGTGTTGAGATTGTGGCAACTATGAAGGTCGAAAGTGAAATTGGCAAAAACTGTGTTTTGTGGAAAAGCTAAATGGAATGAATTGATTATATTCGTTCATATTTATGGAAAATCCTGAAACACGTCAAATTTTAATTTCAAATTGTCATTATTTTCCGTAAAGATGCGAATCCTATCTTCAACCCTCTTCGAAAGACAGATACAACCCCTAATGTTTCGAAAAGGGAGTATGGGCTGGTGATACATGGTTTGTAAGGTGGCTTCATTATCTATCCAGAAATAAAATCATTTTCATGTTTATTGCACAATTCAGAATAGAAAAAAATAAAATCTGGTGATTTGATACAATATCAAACACTAAAATGCAATACAAAATGTAGCGAAAAAATTATGAATGCTATTAAAGTAAGTTCACGCCAAGTGAACGGTTCATATAAATTTTTCTGAAAATTTCATTTTTCTCTGTAATTCGCATCTTCGATCCGAATTACATTTAGTTAAGAACATTTATTCGTGCGAATTTAGTTCGAACACAACTGTTACCAGTGGCGTGGACATCTAGTGATACCACAAAGATAAGTGTGCATAATTTGACATTTTTAGCAACCGATTTTCAGGTCAGCTTCATTTCATCTTCGTTTGTCGAGTTCGATCACTCTGTTCGTGGAAATAGGAGTTACCGACAGGATCTGGTTGACCGTTTTGCTGAAATAGGTAGGACTATATTGCATCTGTTATTTTGGGTATACATTTATCCTCTCTTCATATTTCATGAATGTTTACAGTTACGAGGAAATTCATTTATTCCTTTTGGCTTTTCCACACTGTACATCTATAGATAACAGTTCCTGAAGCTAACTAATGTGTAGTCGTCCAGGAATTTTTATGACGGATTTCAGATTGCATACGACAGCAGTACTCAAATAGTGCCACAGAACACATTGCTGTGCCTCATAAAAAGTTAATGATGAACATAAATACAAAACACGAGCGTGTTCTAGGACCGCCTGCGGTCCAGAATGAACCAACCCTACCTCATTATCATTTTACTACGAGGTTCCGGTATCTCATTATTATATTTGGTGTACGAGTAGGTACCTGACGTATCTTCCCGTCAATGAGGCAGATGGCGCTAGAACTGTCAGTCATGATGGCCAACAAGCCATTATGGAATTCTTTCAATGTTATGCCGAGAAAACTGGAATGCCCATCTGACTATCTGAGCTGCACCTCTGTTTTGAACGAGGGGAAAATCAGTGTAGAATTTTGGTGTACACTCTACTAGAATTTGATAGAATTTACTAGAATTTGGTAGAATTTAGTAGAATTTAATCAAATTCATTAGGGTTTGGTAGAATTTAGTAGAATTTAATGAACCAAAACATTTATGCGCATGCGTTATTCAATCGTTAACCTCAAACTCAGCGTCAATTTTACCACAGTATAGATAGATTACTTATTTATTTATTTATTTATTCAGTCAGAAGACTCAAAAGCTGTTGCTGAAGCTGGTCCCCGATGTTTAACAATCAACAAATTTATAAACTTCATCAAATATCAACATAAAAATTTTAATGAAATGCTAACGTAACATTTAGTCAAAATCCAATAGAATAACAAAACATTGAACGTCCAAATACTAATTGGAATCAAAATAAACGATAAACCACCGAAATTAAAAATCAGCATAAGATTGGACAGGGAGACTGACTAATTGTGATAATTTATAAGTAAAAAAGCTCACTATCGAGTAATAAATAATCTTGGGTCATAGTTAATGAGACACTCTATTTCGTTCTCGATGATTTGTTGTGTTAAACTATTGATAGGTTATATTTATCGTTGAAAATATTTCATATCAATTAATCGAGGATATACGAAATATGTCAACACTTTATTGAATCACTCGTTTATTTATTTCTTTCAGTTCGAAGGTTTCGGACATTGTACACTTGGGAGGAATGTGTCGAAATTAATAAGCAACCTATGGAAAGATCGTTGCATTATTCTCCTACTTCCAGTCCTTACACCCACAACATCAGTTCACAAAGAATCGAAATATGAAATGATAGTGATAACAAACAACAATTATACTAACTGACAAAGAACAACATCCAGAAGGAGGTTTTTAAATTTAATTTTTTTTTGGTGAAACATACACTGCGCAAAAAAATTAACGCACATTATGGAAATCTCAAATTTATTCTACAACTGAAGGTGTTCTCAATGATAATTATTTTTATCTACTCCCATAGAATAATATATCCATTATTCAACTGAATTTGATCTATAATAGTCTCTATAAACCAATAGTGTGAGGTAATAATAACTCACGCCTATAACTCACTCTTATACAAATAGGAAAAACAGCTTACCAAATGAATAAAAAAAGTCGGATCGATCGGGACCACTATTTCAAACACCAAGGTAACGTTCTCGCCATTCATTTCTACCGTTCCTTTGGCCTGAATATTCAAAAATCGAATTTGGAAAAAGTGAATTTTTGACGTTCATTACGCGATTCAATTCTCGACCACAGAAATCGCGCTTGTTGAACGAAAGGGAACAATTCATTATTGACATCGAGGGGAGTAGGCGTCGGCGAACGGGAACTATTCATTATTGATATCGAGGGGAGTAGGCGAGTACGAGAAATGTCACTTGAATAATTTTGATGTACTGTATTTGAATTGAATTGATAGGTATCTAATTATTGTGGATATTTTGATGAAAGAGATGAATTCAGATAGTGAAGATGAATTATTATGTACACCTCCAGAAATACGGGAAGCAGCTAATACTACAATTCATAATTTATTGCCTGAAAAATCCGAAAAAAAGTATAAAGCTGCATACATAAATTTTTTGGATTGGTGTAAAAGTAAGAACATCAAGTCATCGATTTCTGAGAACGTTCTTCTGGCATATTTTAGTGAATTGAGCACTAAATATAAAGCATCATCCCTATGGACTTTCTACTCCATGCTAAGAAGCACACTTAACATAAATCAGGGAGTCAATATAGAAAACTATTCAAAATTACGTGCATTTCTGAAACGGAAATCAGAAAAACATATTGCCAAAAAGGCAAAAACTTTTACGCCAGAACAAGTGAATAAATTCTTAAATGAAGCTTCTGATGATAAATATCTGGCAACAAAGGTAGTAGATCTCACAATAATTCAATCGTTTTCATCATCTCGTCAAATATATAATTTATTTCAGGTTGCTTTAATAATGGGCATTATGGGTGCTTGTCGTGCAGCAGAATTGTACTCTATGCAGATTAATGATTTAGAAGACCAAGGATCTATTTTAATGGTCAATGTACCAAATGAAAAACAAAAATTGCCAGAAAATTTGCTATTACTGGAAATTTGTATATCATAGTGAAGAAATATTTGAATCTGAGGCCTAACAATATATCGCACAATATATTATTCTTTAAATTTCAAAATGGAAAGTATCACCCACAAAGAATTGGCATCAATAAATTTGGAGCAATGGGGAAAGACATTGCATCTTTTTTAAAATTACCTGACTATAACTTATACACAGGGCATTGTTTTCGCCGCTCGTCGGCTACTTTATTAGTAGATTCTGGAGGAGACATAACGGCACTAAAGCGCCATGGCGGTTGGCGATCAACTACTGTGGCTGAGGGGTACATTGATGATTCCGAAAAAAATAAGAAAGATACTGCAAATAAAATTTACAGTTCTATAACACCCCAGCCAGTTAGTACATCAACAACACATATACAAAAAACACAAGAAGAAACAATAAACTTGCATAATTCATTCCCAAATATTCAGATTCAAGGTTGTTCAAATGTTACAGTTTATGTTATCAATAAAGAAAATTAGTACCTAATTACTAAAGTCCTTGTATTTATTGTTATACTCACAGATATTATACTGATAGGGAAGTCAAAGAAAATAGCTGATCATGATTCTGGAGGGTATGCAACATGAACAAAAATATTATAATTTTACCAAAAAGAGGGGGTTTTAAGCAATTTCAAGAATTTCTCAGTTGGGTATAGGTATTAACACAACCCTCTCAACACAGATGATCAATTTCGATTGTCTGATTCTGGCTTATTCATTCAAATAGAAATATGTAGGAAAATGACGATAGACGATATTCTGAGTAACCCAACCCTACTTCGTTCTTGTCTACTGCCACAGTTCACAACATAACTAAAGAATGGCCTGTTTTCATTCAAGAAAAACAATGTAAAATGCTGAAAACCTACTCAAAATAACCAAGCATGGAACGATGACAGTTCATTGGACTGCCCATAGATGCATATATGACTGCATGAAATATTCAGTGAACACAGAAATTTATGTCAGTGTTTTTGATAATTGTTTTCAATTTTGAAAATGCAAATGAATTCGAATTTTACTGAAGAAGTCGAAGATAAAGCATAGTATTCAATTCGCGGTAATGGTCATAACACACTTGATGAATTACACCACTCGCCTGACGGCTCGCGGTGCAAACATTCATCTGCGTGTGTTATGACTTACATTACCGCTCATTGAACAATATACTATTATCAGAATTATGCATGCATATGTTCACTTTCAACGTTTTTCTTCAATACAGATGTTTTCTCCCAGCAGGAATAAAAAAAGATGATATTATCAGATTTTGAATGTATTGGCTCCATTCTAAAATCAGTTGTTCTCGATCAATTCTAGTGATCAATAGTTTTTCTTGCGTTTGATTTTCTACATTCGATCGCTATGCAACGCGAAACATGCAATTTGACCCAAGAGGAATGTGCCCAGGCGGTAGTATTGCGAGAAGAAGGGTGGACATACACAAGAATTGCAGAAAGGTTTGGAGTTTCCCATACAAGTGTGTCTAGAATGTTGCAGCGATTCAGGGAGACATGTATGAATGTCCGAAGACCAGGACAGGGTAGACCACGGGTAACAACTGCCATTCAAGAACGTTACTTGAGAGTTTCTTCGTTGAGACAACGGTTTGCAACCGCTCGCCTCCTTCAAAATCAGCTTGAGCAAACTCATGAGGTGCAAATTAGCACTCAGACAATAAGAAATCGCCTCAGAGAATATGATTTAAGGCTTCGTGTCGCGGCAAGAGGCCCAGCTCTTACCCCAGCCCATCGAAGGACGCGTTTGGATTTTGCGAGAGAGCATATCCATTGGGAAGAGGCCGATTGGGAAAGAGTTCTCTTCACAGATGAGTCTAGATTCTGCCTCTACCATTGTGGTCGACGTTCCCTTGTATACAGACGTCCACATGAAAGATATGCTCAGTGCAATTTCCTGAATACTACTGGTTTCGGGGGAGGATCGATTATGGTATGGGGTGGAATATCTTTGACTGCTCGCACAGACCTAGTGGTCGTTCATAATGGAGCTATGAATGCTGATAAATATATAAGGAACATTCTTGAAGAGCATGTAGCGTCATTTGCCCCATACATTGGTGAAAAGTTCATTTTTATGGACGATAATGTCAGACCCCATCATGCGCGCATACTTCAGGAGTACCTTAAAGAGGGTGAAGTCTCTCGAATGGAATGGCCAGCAAGAAGTCCAGATCACAATCCGATTGAGCAGGCTTCGGACAACCTCAATAGAAGGCCGAGAAGTTCAGAAAATCATCCAGCTACTCTTAATGACTTAGGAATCCAACTGAGAAATCTGGGAAGGATTAGATCAGAACATTTTAAGATCAAACATTTTGAGTATGAACCGTCGTTGCCGAGCTACAATTAACGCAAGGGGTGGAAATACCAAGTATTAAATCACTTATCAGCATTTCAGTATTTTGAAAATTGTTTATTTCTCTTCTTTCACATAAGATTCGGTGAAATCCTGAATTTTTCTTCCATTTAATGTGTCTTGTTTCGTTCAAAACCTTCCCGAGAGAAGATAAAAAATAAGTTATAAAGTCAATGTAGAGTTAACTTTCATTAAAATTGAGATTTTCAGAATGTGCGTTGATTTTTTTGCGCAGTGTAGATAGTAGGTAGGTATAGCAAGGAGTAAATAATTAAATTTGAAGAAAAAAATCATGGAGGTTTTCTCATGTAAAAATTTTTTGTTAGTCAAAAATTGTAGTCTTTTTTCTGCCATTTTTTGAAATTTTACAACAAACCAGCTGTTCGAAGAGATCCAAAGTCGATGTTTAGTTGTTGTTGAAATGCCTAGAGCACGTGTACGCGGTATTTATCGGCAAGTGAATTTGAAAGAGGTCGAATTAATGGTCTACGGGAGGCGGGGTTGTCATTCCGGGAAATCGCTAACCGTACGAACAGAAAACCAACTACTGTTATGAGATGTCGTCAAGCGTGGTTTGGTAATGCCCAAAATCGAAGAAGAGTAGGCACCGGACGTCGAAGGGGCGCAAATGAAGTTTAAGATCGACGCCTAAGACTTATGGCCATTAGAGACCGATTTGCGACAACTCGATCTTTCGCTGATGAGTGGTTAGGAAAACAAGGCCATCATGTAGCTGTCCGAACGGTTCACCGCCGGATAAGGTCTTTTCGACTGTAGCATTATCGACCCCATCTTGTGTTACCTCTGATGGTTGAGCATCGCCGGCAGCGATTACAGTGGTGCAGAGAACGTCAACATTGGAATGTGGAATGCATCAGGTCGTCTTCTCTGATGAATCTCGATTCTCCTTGGGTGCACACGATGGCCGAAAAAGGGTTAGACTACGTCCAGGAGAACGAAGTGAACCTCAGTCTGAACTCTGAAGTTGAGCGTCATGTACACTAGGCAGTAGGCGTTATGGTATGTGGTGGTATTGCACATGCAAGTAGGTCACCTTCAGTCCTTATTAGAGGTAACATGACAGGGTTGCGTTACCTTCAAGAAATAGTGGAGCCATATGTTCTCCCTTACCTTTACCGGCTCGAGAATCCAATATTTCAGCAAGATAATGCACGACCTCATGATGCCAGAGTTAGATTTAACTTTTTTGAAGCGACCCATGTGAACCTTTTGCCATGGCCCATGACCCCGATCTTTCGACCATAGAGCATGTTGGGACATCATGGGTAGAAGGATTGGAAATTTATCCCAGCCCCAACGGCCAACGGACTTATTATTTTTATTGCATCAATGTTGGGGAGTGTATAGATAATCGCGATGGAAAAACACATTATTAACTTTGTAACATTCCAATTTGTAAATCCTAGGAACATTATGAAAAAGAGAAAAGGGGCAACCCTGCTCTGAAGAGCTGAGGGTAGAATTACGTTAAAGGGGGTTTTATACTTATATTTTTGGCTTGTGATGTGATCGTCTAGATTGGTAGAATTCTATGTTATGTCGTAGTAATTCAGATTCGTAATAACTCAGATTAGTGAAATATAGGATGGGAAATAATGAGGTAAAATTGATAAATAAAACACTAGATTGGACATAAAGGTGGAACAAGAGCCCTTTATTCGTCCAGCGCCATAGTTCGGGGAACCATAGCCTATGAAGGAAAAACGAACGAGAATCAATTGAAACTCAAAGCAAAAAACCTTCTAGCATTACAGATGATATGTTTACAATCCATAGAACAATTATTAACAAGACGAGCACTGGTGATATGGACAATATGGAGCTTCCTATACTCCGGTAAGGTTATTACTGGCACAATTGTGATAAAAAGCAGAATCCAATACATCCAAAGGTTATAGGCATATAGAGTGTGTCACTTTATTGTTGCGCAGAGCTTTTAAAGTTCCATGTGTAAGAATCCTTCCTTCCAAGTGTGTGTGTGTGTGTGTGTGATTTTATTCGCGTTGGTTTGGAAGTGGACAATAAACTCTTTAGATTTCCTGTTGACTGATGAACGGTGGACCCGGGACGAAGCAATCCGGCCTAGGATACTTGCCCGGCTCACCAAGGCCAATGACCAAGGCTTGTTTTACTGAGGACGTTCGTTTACAGAACTCTCAGAGGGAAGTGTCCTCCACGATGCTAGGGAGGATGTTTTCCTTAGGCACAGGCGATATAAACAGTTTACCTTAGACCTCCAAACCATGTTTCCCCTGTACGTGAAATATTATACTAAAAGCAACAACTCCAATGCGTATACCATAATGTCGAGTGAATAGTTTAATGTGCAGTAGGCCTTACGAACAGTATAAGAATATTCCAAATGGGTTGGTAGCAGAACAGAGTTCCACAATATTCAATAGTAATGCAATAATAAGATACAATAAGCTTACATGAAATTAGATCCTGTGAAATGAAACAGAGTACATACCAGACAACAAGGAAGCGTCTTTAAAATATACTAAAATGGCGGATTCCTAGAAGAGGAACTCCATTTCAAAGGAACACTATTGTGAACCAGAATATGAAAGTGAAAACAGACCGCCGCTGAGTGAACCAAAAGAGGCCCTTCCATTCGTTGTCGTTTCCGAGGTTAGTTTTACTTCCACAGAATCGTATTTCTTCGATGGTCACAGAAGAACAAGTTTACTTCATGGTGGATCTTCGATATGATTAAAATCTCCTATTTATAAAGATGCGAATTGCCTAAAGTATTGATTGAAGTCGTACTAATATTCATCATTCATAGAATTATAAAATAATATCAAATAAGTTCATTCAACGTAGTTCCACGTTTCGACAATAGACGTTGCAAAGTTGGAAGCCATGGAGTCTGGCAACTTTATTATTAGAAAAAAAAGTACTACCTATGTTTTACAAAAAAAAATTATAATTTACACAGTTCCTTCTGGCTGTTGCAGTTTTTTTGTTAGTTAGTATATTTATACAGTTGTTTTCTTCGATTAAATATCGATCTCCTTAATTTTGAATTAAATAGACCGGTTACTCAGAAATATTTTTTTGATTGAATTCAACCTTAATGGACCTTATAATCCTACAATTAGGAACGAAATTCAACAGCTGCTGTATAATACAAATCCAACAAGCAGCCTGCATGTAAGATTCTTTTCAGTCCGACGAAGACATTGAACGTTTCCCGATAATTTACCGAATCTATTTAGCGAACACGGCTACGAACGTTCACGTTTGTCGCCCTCGGGCTTCGGTTTCGAATTTGTTGGAAATTCTTTGAAAACGGACCAATGACCAGATGTGCCTTAATTCCGACGGACAATGTGCAATTGTGCGCTGCAAAAGCACGGCCGGCGTATTGTAAGCCCCATTATTGCCAGCATTTACACCAAACAATCTCTGTTTATGCTGCGACTCTAACCTTTGTGTGTAGACGACACGATCCCGCTGTTCCATCGCGTTTGTGGTCGGGACTGGGAGCTGCGAGGGCCGTAATGGGGTTTTTCGGTTTTCAGAGTAAAACATCGGAACTCTAGAACTAAAGTCTGTCCGGCCGTCTGTGAACACAATACTCGAATGGTGATGGATGCCTTGAAAATGGTCGTTCGAAATATTGTTTTCCTGATAATTTCAAAACTAGAGCTCCCATCGAGATGAAATTTTGCATTTAAATGGAGATGGACGTAGTCAAGCTACGTGCGCAGTTTCGACCCGATCAGAATATCAGAACCACATAAAACCATAGCGAGATAACGAAAAAAAGTACAGTTCATATAAGAATCATTGACATCTCGTGGCGCTTTGGAGAATCGAAATTATGTTGGTAATAGCCCATTTAGTAATATTTTGAGTTGCGGAATTCAGGTTGGTGTTGGAAATAACACTGACGTTTTATTGATATTCAAACAAAGGACCCCGCACTTTCCTTATGGGAAATGGCGTTCCCTCAAATGTTCTAAAATTTTGGTATAATGTTTTACTCGACCTACTGATCAAAAGTGCCTATGGCCTCAACTCAATCCTATGACTAGTTTTTGAGATACAGGGCCTTGAAGTTGAGAATTACCCACTTTTACTACGCGCGTATCTCGGAACAGAAACGAATGAACTTCAACTTTTCTCAAGAAACATTTCATTCCATCCTCTGGGAGCAACCATTTAGAGGAATATGACCAAAAATCGTTACGAATACAGGGTTATCCATAATTGAATGCATGCCCGATTTTGAAAGTATAAAATATGTCAGTTCCAGAGCGAGAACGTTCGCAAAATGAACTATTTCACTAGATATTATGTTGTTGTTACATCGAAAAAACCTGAAATACCCAGAATTCTTACTGGGTGATCCATTATTATAGAAACTATTCACAATGAGGGTTAAGTGGACACCCTGTATTTTTGGGTTGATTCAAGGTGTTTGTTTGATTTTTTCAGGACATATCACCATGGACTTCAAACAATACAGGGTGATTCAGTCATGAAATAAACTGTGAACCTCACGAATATACCAAAAAGCCATCTTTTTTTATCCACCTCTATTTCAAGATCCCCGTTGAGGTGGGAATTTTCTTTCGCCACTGTACTTGATATAAGAACATCAATACGGCTGAGAGTTTTTATCCACTTCCTATGACCAGATTTTTTTTATGCTGGAATAAGAATAGAATAATAAATAATAAATAATTTTCATATTACATAAAAAAAAATTGGTCATAGGAAGTGGATGGAAGCTCTCAGCCGTATTGATGTTTTTTCATCAAGTATAGTGGCGAAAGAAAACTCCCACCTCAACGGAGTTGAAATAGAGGGGGTTGAAATAATAATAGCACATATTTTACTCCTTCATCGTTCACAAATATTGGAAGTTACAATGTCATGACAAAATTCTTCTATTAAATAGATCCATTCGTTAAGTTTTGTTTTTTTCTTGATATCTATTACAATTTTTCCAATCAATTCACTTTGCAGCAACACGCTTCAAATTATCATTTTTCTGGTTGAGCGAACATTCATATTGAACTCTGGAAAGAAACATGCTTTTTAATCATGCACGAAATTTTTTGTTATCGTACCCGAATTTCCAGGGTGTTTTCTCCTATAATTGATCGTTCGAAAATGTATCAAAACAATATACTGCTGGTATACAGATTCACACTATGGTAATCGTATGTGATAATTGAGGACCGCAGATATAAATTGTATGCTCTACTTCTTACTAAATATAATATATAAATTCATTAGTTACGGTTCTGTTCAAAACAAAAAGGTCGGTTGGATAATTGACAGGATTATACCAGTTTTCCGCTAAATTGGACGGACACAATCCTCCCTAGGGATGTTGACGAATTTATTATCGATGCTCTGTCTATGGCACACAAATAATGATGCTCTGTGTTAACGAAATTGTTTACACATTTTTCGACATCAATACCTGATTATTTATACAGGGTGACCGGAATCAACTTCAATATATACTACATTCACAATTATAAAATCACAACTCTGGCCTTGGAAATTTGAAACATTCCACTCTGTATCGAAGTTATGACGTTTTTCAAAATATTTGTATGTTCCAAGTCAACACTATGTTGCCCTTTCTACGTTCTTAGCGTATTTCTCAGAATGTGAATTTATTCGGAAAATGAATGAATTGGAAAAGATGTGATGGACGAAAATAATCAACGTTTATATGAATTGATAGAAAGGATTCCTTTTCTAGTTATTTGCATGAAAAGTACAAGAGATCATTGTTGAAATATATTATTTTTCGCCATGGCAGAAAATTGCATTGCTTTCACATAATTTTCATATGCATGCTTGTGAAGATTTAATGTTTATTATCCTCTTGAACTGAAAGTTCAAGACTTGACGACATCAATTGTTGATTCTAATCAAGAATTCATTAAAAAAAATCAACCCAAAGATATAAGATGAATTGATGGGTAATTACAAGAATCAAGAATAATGTCAATTTTATTTTGTTGATAACTTTCTTAACATCAATGTTGGGATATAAAACTCGGCGGCGTTTGTTCAAACAACATCTAAAGAATACATTTTTCACCATCTCGACCTTTGAAAGGCGTTTCTTATAGGAGAATTAGGTCTAAGTTCCACCTCATTAGTGAGGTATCTAACTTTTGCAAATCTGCTCAGATATCGCCAAATTTCTTGGAAAACCTGAAAAATATCATCCTAATCGACCTCTCGAGGCTCCATCCGATCCATCTACTGCTGTCCAAATAACAGCTTTTTCAACGAAATTCCCGTGTACCCCTTCAACCTCGAAATGTAAACATTCGTCCTGGTCTCGAAAATCGTCCTCACGCTCCAAACTGGTGCTAAAAACAATAAACATACTTTAATCTTGGATATTCGACGAAAAACTCACCTGCAAATATCGATTAAATACCAAAAATCTGCGAACAATTTGTAAACATAACAAAATGTGGAATATCTTTGATACTTTAACTTTGATGTAAACAAACTGGCAACGTCGTTTTGTCATTAACGATATTTTCTGTGCGCGCACTGACTTTTTATCATATGTTCTGTGCTTTTCATCAGGGGCACCAGCTCCTGAAAACGAAACCATAACCTCCTATGTGATTAAATAAAAGTGAATGGAGTATACATACCAGGATGAGGTTCTTTAGGCCGAAATACGGAAAAAACTCAGGTAGATACGGCCACTTCATTATGATTCCCAAAAAATAGATGCTTAGAAACCCAGGTGTACGACTCCGAACTAAAATCGTGAACAAAAATTGTAGATCACAACGGCACTCTAGATTGTAAATCGGGTCCTATTTCCGGAATAATCCGCAATATTTCAGGGTCGTGGCGCTATTACGGCAATGGAAAATATCGCGACCCCTTTCGGGACAAATGAAAAGTGGGACCCAGATTTTCAATAGACCGGAATGTTGTCCACATTTGAAAAAGTCAATATTTCAAAGTTGAAATTTTTGTAATAAAAACTCAGTGACTGATCCCAAAACAAACTGTTTATACGTGAACCTGGTAGCAGCGTGAGAAGTACCGCTTGTATAAATTTCACATGCAATAAAGAACCATCGAAACTGACGAAGGTCTTCACCATATCCACCAGTGATGAATGATTCAGGTTTATGTCACCGGATGAATCTCCGATTGATCTTCGAATCGAAGTAAGCAGTTTGATTCCAACAAACCTGTTCCGAGATGAAAGCTCTGGTAGATCACGCCGAGTACAGGATTGTCAGGTATATCGGTTCTTGAAGGGAATCAATGGAGACAGAGGCGTATCTCGATATAACGGGGTTTCCAATAGCGACGATGCAATTTAAAAATAATAAACAGAAATTGTCCAGTATGAAACTGCTTTTCAAATGTATACTCCATTCACAATTATTAAATCACAACTCTGGCCTTGGAAATTTGACACATTCCACTCTGTATCGAAGTTATGACGTTTTTCAAAATATTTTTATGTTCCAAGTCAACACTATGTTGCCCTTTCTACATTCTTAGCGTATTTCTCAGAATGTGAATTTATTCGGAAAATGAATGAATTGGAGAAGATGTGATGGACGAAAATAATTAACGTTTATATGAATTGATAGAAAGGATTTCTTTTCTAGTTATTTGCATGAAAAGTACGAGAGATCTCTGCTGAAATATATTATTTTTCGCCATGGAAGAAAATTGCATTGCTGCATAATTTTCATATGCATGCTTGTGAAGATTTAATGTTAATTATCCTCTTGAACTGAAATTTCAAGACTTGACGACATCAATTCTTGATTATAATCAATAATTCATTAAAAAAATCAACCCAAAGATATAAGATGAATTGATGGGTAATTACAAGAATCAAGAATAATGTCAATTTTATTTTGTTGATAACTTTCTCAAAATCAATGTTGGGATATAAAACTCGGCTGCGTTTGTCCGAACAACATCCAAAGAATACATTTTTCACCATCTCGATCTTTGAAAGGCGTTTCTCATAGGAGAATTAGGTCTAAGTTCCACCTCATTAGTGAGGTACCTAACTTTTGCAAATCTGCTCAGATATCGCCAAATTTCTTGGAAAACCTGAAAAATATCATCCTAATCGACCTCTAGAGGCTCCATCCGATCCATCTACTGCGATATCTGTCCAAATAACAGCTTTTTCAACGAAATGCCCGAGTACCCCTTCAACCTGGAAATGTAAACATTCGTCGTGGTCTTGAAAATCGTCCTCACGCTCCAAACTGGTGCTAAAAACAATAAACATACTTCAATCTTGGATATTCGACGAAAAACTCACCTGCAAATATCAATTAAATACCAAAAATCTGCGAACAATTTGTAAACATAACAAAATGTGGAATATCTTTCATACTTTTACTTTGATGTAAACAAAGAAACTGGCAACGTCGTTTTGTCATTAACGATATTTTCTGTGCGCGCACTGACTTTTCATCATATGCTCTGTGCTTTTCATCAGGAGCACCAACTCCTGAAAACGAAACCATGACTTCTTATGTGATTAAATAAAAGTAAATGGAGTATAGGTATACCCTAAAATTAACGCAAGATTTTTAATCAAAAACACAGTTTTTATTCTTCAGATTGTAATTTATTTATTCCATCATAAAGTATCCACAAATAAGATTGTTCATTCGTGCAATCGCCAAAGAATCCAAGCTTCTTGTCCTCTTCACAAGAAACAGCCCCAATAAAATCATATCGTGAGAGAGAAAAGTTCAAAAAGCTCTCGTCTGCACTTCAACAAACATAACCCCATACATCCAACTCGGGATCATCCGACTCGAATCAATCTATCGAAAATGGCTTATTGAAGGTTCTTGTTATTTGATTTCGCGAATAACCCAGTGCTGACATTCTCGATTCGACCCAATCTACCCTGTTACTGCCGATATACGGATCTTCTTTCGGATTTAGTTCTTTTCGGACGTTTTCTGACGAGAAATATTCCGTATGGGAGACAAATTGAATCCGACTCTATTCAAGATTGATTTTGTCCGAAAAAAGCGTCTACGGAATCGTCTGGAGTTGTGAGGTATAAAGAGAAAAAAACAACAATGTTTTATTTGAATATGTTCGGGATGCGTATAATGATCGACGAGTGTTCAAAATTCATACTTTTTATTTTATATACCACAAAGTTTATATATAGGATGGGCTTACTCGATTAAGAATAAGACCGAGATTTTCTGTGCTCTGTGCGATTCTATGGCTGTTTAAAAAATCCCACAAGCATATACCTGCTCAGTTCTCCAATAGACCTGCCTTCAGTCGCATTTTTTTTATACGGCTTAGCTCGAAGCCCTCAACAAATAGTTTCCACGTCGTCGGCCTTTAGTTCGCCACCCTTACAAAGTGAAAGTGAATTCATGTGAGAAAGACTTTTATGCAGTACAACACCTACGAAACCAGACAGAAGCAGATACGTAACTTTTCGTCTAAACAACCATTTTTTCTTTAATTCTCGAGGCGATAAGAATTGGTACAACAGTCCATATCTTCTCTCCAAGAGAGCTCGCGTATATTATTCAACGAGGGATGGTTTGAATTGAAATCTACACAGGGTGTTGCTAAATTGGAGGTATAAACCAAAAGAGGAGATTCCTTGAATAATTTCAAGAAAAAAGTCCAATGAACCTGCGACCGCAAACGTTTCGTTTTTGAGATGACTAAATGTTGTTTCAATAAGAGCGCATAAGATTTGAATTGCGCGCCATTTTTGACAGTCCTAATGTCACATGATTATGGCGTGACAGATCGAAAGTTGACAGATGGGAGTTAATAAGGATTATACGGTAGAACAACGCTTCCTTATTGTCAAAAAATGCAATAACGGTGAATGGCGAACGTTATTGTGCCTCATTTGGAAGCTACTAATCTTGACGACATGTGGTTTCAACAGCACAGTGCCACATGTCATATCGCACGTGAAACATTGACGTTCTCGCAGGAGTTTGCTCCTGGTCGTGTCATTTCCCAAATTTGATGACCAGAATGGGTGTCCTCGCTCTCAAAGGGAGGAGCTACACCTCCGAGGAATGGACAAACACTTTCGGCTCCACCAGCAATATTCTCGATTGTTCTTGAGCGACGTGCACGGGTTTTATTCTTCACATCACTAACTTGTCCTAATAGCTACAATTTTTCCCCCAATTTCTGTATTGCGGTTCGACAAGGTGTTTCACGACGACCCAAAACTGTTCGAGTTTTACGAACCGTCTCTGCCAAATTTACACCATTTTTATTGTGAATTTTAATCATTTCAGTGCGTGGTTGAAGCGTGCATCGTTCCATTTTTATCAATGGTATAGTTTCTACTCTTCAAATGTCAAAAAATGACAGCGTCAAAAGTAACATCTGCCGAAATAGCGGGATATTCAGTAGTAATATCACAAGAGATTGAATTTCCGTGATAAGTCTAACGATTTACACTGCGCAAAAAAATTAACGCACATTCTGAAAATCTCAATTTTAATGAAAGTTAACTCTACATTGACTTTATAACTTATTTTTTATGTTCTCTCGGGAAGATTTTGAACGAAACAAGACACATTAAATGGAAGAAAAATTCAGGATTTCACCGAATCTTATGTGAAAGAAGAGAAATGAGCAATTTTCAAAATACTGAAATGCTGATAAGTGATTTAATACTTGGTATTTCCACCCCTTGCGTTAATTACAGCTCGGCAATGACGGTTCAAACTCAAAATGAGTGATCTTAAAATGTTCTGATCTAATCCTTCCCAGATTTCGCCGAGTTGGATTCCTAAGTCATTAAGAGTAGCTGGATGATTTTCTGAACTTCTCAGCCTTCTATTGAGGTTGTCCCAAACCGCTCAATCGGATTGAGATCTGGACTTCTTGCTGGCCATTCCATTCGAGAGACTTCAACCTCTTCAAGGTACTCCTGAACGATGCGCGCACGATGGGGGTCTGGCATTATCGTCGATAAAAATGAAATTTTCACCAATGTATGGGGCAAATGGCACTACATGCTCTTCAAGAATGTTCCTTATATATCAGTTTGGTTTTCGTCCATGATTGTAATTTTAATGAAAACTTTTTAGGAATTTGGACAATACTTTATTTTCTCAAATACTATTCAATTTGCCGACGTTTCGGAGGCGAGTTCCTCCTTCTTCAGGGCTAAAAGACAAACGAACATTTAACAAAACAATAACAAAGACAGTCTCCGAAAAACAAACCTCAAGAATATTAAGTTTTTCGAGAAAATAATAAAAAGAAATAATCGTTTATAAATACAGATTAAAATATTCACAAATATATATATTATATCGTCGTTGGAAATAAAACAGAAGTGTCGAAACAAACAGAAAAAGGGGGGGGGGTTGAACTGTCAAGCATCACAATCACAGAAATAAATAGATGTATTTCATTTTTCTTTCCTTTCGCTAAGCTCCGCGTGTTCCTCCTTGCATCCAATCACGTCGTGTCCAATAAGACATCATAAAAATAGCTAAGGTTATTGACGTCCTCTCTGAAATTCACGGTGTTGTTGCTTTTAATGGAAATCATCTCACTGATGTTTTTTTTGTAACCATTACTCTCCACATCTAGTATTTCCACATCCTCGTAGTTGAAATTGTGGCCCTCACCGAATACATGATATGTTAGGGCAGTCTTATCCTTGTTGTTTACGTTCCTTGTATCATATTTGTGTTGTTTTATTCTATCTTTCAAATACTGTCGAGTTTGTCCAATGTAACTACTGTCACAATCCAAGCATGGAATCTTATAAACTACAGATGACATTAATTCTTTTTTGGTGGCTTCCTTCAATCTTGAGAAGAATCTGTTGGTGGTAGAGATGTTGTAGAAGGCGCATGTGCAATTCAATTCTCCGAGAATCTTTTGAATCTTGTAAGATAGGCCCTCGATGAAGGGAAACCTGTGAAAAGATCTCTTGCTAACTCCTTATATACTTATCAGCATTCATAGCTCTATTATCAACGACCACTAGGTCTGTGCGAGCAGTCAAAGATATTCCACCCCATACCGTAATCGATCCTCCCCCGAAAGCAGTAGTATTCAGGAAATTGCACTGACCATATCTTTCATGTGGACGTCTGTATACAAGGGAACGTCGATCACAATGGTAGAGGCAGAATCTAGACTCATCTGTGAAGAGAACTCTTTCCCAATCGGCCTCTTCCCAATGGATATGCTCTCTCGCAAAAATCCAAACGCTGGGGTAAGAGCTGGGCCTCTTGCTGCGACACGAGGCCTTAAATCATATTCTCTGAGGCGATTTCTTATTGTCTGAGTGCTAATTTGCACCTCATGAGTTTGCTCAAGCTGATTTTGAAGGAGGCGAGCGGTTGCAAACCGTTGTCTCAACGAAGAAACTCTCAAGTAACGTTCTTGAATGGCAGTTGTTACCCGTGGTCTACCCTGTCCTGGTCTTCGGACATTCATACCTGTCTCCTTGAATCGCTGCAACATTCTGGACACACTTGTATGGGAAACTCCAAACCTTTCTGCAATTCTTGTGTATGTCCACCCTTCTTCTCGCAAAACTACCGCTTGGGCACATTCCTCTTGGGTCAAATTGAGTGTTTCGCGTTGCATAGCGATCGAGTGTAGAAAATCAAACGAAAGAAAAACTATTGATCACTAGAATTGATCGAGAACAACTGATTTCAGAATGGAGCCAATACATTCAAAATCTGATAATATCATCTTTTTTTATTCCTGCTGGGAGAAAACATCTGTATTGAAGAAAAACGTTGAAAGTGGATAACATATGCATGCATAATTCTGATAAAAATAATTATCAATGAAAACACCTTCAGTTGTAGAATAAATTTGAGATTTCCATAATGTGCGTTAATTTTTTTGCGCAGTGTACAACAGTGGCAATGTTTTTTTCTTCACGGATGATTTACGGATAAATCACTGAAAAAGATAAGCTAGTTAGATTTTTGCTGAGAACATTTTTCGGATAGTTGTTCCGCTAAGTTGATATCAACACATCTCATATTTCTCTGAATATAAGATCGGCAAAATCTATTTCTTCACCGATAAATTAAGTAAAAAAAAACGGCTAAGTTTTGTGCTCTTACGAGTTTGTTTTGCTAACTTTATGTATATCGAAAAATGGAATATTGTAGTTTCAAACATGATCTTCTCACATTCTAGTTTGTGTCCTAACCTGAATAAACTCCAGCTTTCTTGTTTTCACTTGAACAATCATCAAAACATGGGAAATTGGGTGCTCTCTGTAAAAAAATTGTCGAGTTGAGATCTTAGTGTTTTCACAATTACTTTCAGACAATCTTAGGAACATAAAAGTCTTATAGGAACATTATAATTACATGAATCACTCTGTATATATCTAGCTGCATAATGAATTAAATATGCGAACCATACTTTCCAATTTCAAAAGGATATCTCATCTTGAATTTTGAAGTAGTTCAACTCATCAAAATCAATAGGTAGATCCTTTTATAGAAAACCACCTAACATACTTTATTAATGAAATGAAAGAATATTGGGATTCTTGGACTAAATTTCTTTATTGCTCCTCAATACAACGCCGACGTTTCGAAACTACTTGTTTCTTTTACTTTATTAATATTTCTCTCATGCACTTGTCCTATGTCCTACAAGAGGAATGCCTAGATGGGAATACGCGATAACGTTCATTTAATCACATTTTCATATTCTGATTAATTCCCTACAAGAAAGGGTTCATGAATAAAATAATTTAGTGCTATAAAGCTAATTGGATGATAGCATCTTATCGGTAAAATGTAAATAATTATTTTCACTTAATAAATGACCGTAATACATAACGCGTTATATCTACGGTAGATTACGACCAGTTGTGTTAGGAAATGGAATTGTTCAGAATTGTATTAGCTCGGTTATTCTCGTTAGCTTCTTGATTGTTCGATCAACGGAAATTCGCAAAATAACAATTTCACAAATTATTGGTTACGGAGATACGGAGGGGAATAAGAAAAGCAGTTTCGCGAAACCCAACTCTTTATGCAAACTAGGAAAGGACAAACCTGGATTTTCTTCAACACTTTCGGCAACATCAGCAATATTCTGGGTTGTTCTTGAGCGACCTGCACGGGTTTTATTCTTCACATCACTAACTTGTCCCAACATCTCAAATTTTTCCACCAATTTCTGTATGGCGGTTCGACAAGGTGCTTCACGACGACCCAAAAATGTTCGATTTTTACCAACCGTCTCTGCCAAATTTTCACCGTTTTTATAGTGAATTTTAGTGATTTCAATGCGTTGTTAAAGCCTGTATCGTAGTTTCTACTTGTCAAATGTCAAAAAATGACAGTTTCAAAGTGACATTCACCGAAATAGCGGGCTATTCAAAATAACACCTCTTATTGAAAAACCCTTTATTTCTCTATGTCCTAACTGCCTGCATAAATTGCCATAAGCTTTTCTAGCATTAGTCCAAGATCCCAGAGCAATCAGACATAACTTATTTTCACACGGATGACACCTGAAGTTTTCAGTAGCGTCTCGTGTGCCTTGAATACCTACGCGCTTTGTGGAACTTGCCGAGTGACACCTAGGCAGGTACCAGGTGAGAAAGGTAACTAAAAATAAGAATTATTTAACTTAAATTCACATGGCTGATTTTTATATATGTCATGTAGAATATTATTTTAAAGTAATATCATAAGTGTCAGACACTTTTGATGGACCAGAGCTTTTGTCAGACGCTTTTAAGTTACCCAAAAAATAAATGAACTTTACTTATTTTCACATGTCTGATTTTTTAATATGTTATTGAAGTATTTATTTAAAAGTTATATTCAATCAGTCAGACAAATTAGAGTGACCAAACATCCCCTAAGACAAAAATTATTCGGCCAGTATGAGGGCGAGAGCACTATGCATGCGCTTCAGAGTGAGTGAGAGTGTGAGACGTCCATAATAACTCGGTTCCCCTTCTTAAACTCACCATCTGTTTCAATCTACTGTGTATGTGCTGTTTGCGTGTAGTATTATATAACTTATAATATAAATATACACTATACAGTATGGTGCAAATGAAAGGAATATATTCGTTTATTTTGTAAACCGCCGAATTTAAGGAAAAATCCCGAAACACGTCGATTTTCATTTTAAAACATGCTATTCGTAAGAATACCTTTTTATTTTTGACGTCATCTTTGTGAGCCCAAATTTTTAAATGGAAATGTAGATGTTGTGATACATTATTTGAAAGGTCTTTCAAATACCTATTCAGCCATACCAATATGTACAGTAATTGATTTGCTTATTGTCACAAATATTATTGATGAAATTTCAACAGGTTCCTTAATAGAATGTATTAAGTATTGGTATGATGTATTTATTGACACACAAAAATGAATTTTGTAAAGGCCGTCATTGTATTTTAGCTAATTTAAGCACTAAATTTAGGTTTCGTTGTATTTAATGAGTAATATATATCAAATATTCATTGTAAGAATATAATTTTATTAATTTCTTAAACAAATACAAAAATCAATTACTGCAAATTATTGATATGACTTGATTGGTATTTAAAATACCTTTCAAATAATTCATCACATTTCCATTTAAAAATTTGAGCGATGACGTCATCACGCTCACAAAGATGACGTCAAAAATAAAAAGGTATTCTTACGAATAGCCTGTTTTAAAATAAAAATCGACGTGTTTCGGGATTTTTCCTTAATTTCGGCGGTTTACAAAATAACGAATTTATTCCTTTCATTTGCACCATACTGTATAGTGTATATTTATATTATAAGTTATAAATAATACTACACGCAAACAGCACATACACAGTAGATTGAAACAGATGGTGAGTTTAAGGAGGGGAACCGAGTTATTATGGACGTCTCACTCACTCTGAAGCGCATGCATAGTGCTCTCTCGCCCTCATACTGGCCGAATAATTTTTGTCTTAGGGGATGTTTGGTCACTCTAATTTGTCTGACTGATTGAATATAACTTTTAAATAAATACTTCAATAACATATTAAAAATCAGACATGTAAAAATAAGTAAAGTTCATTTATTTTTTGGGTAACTTAAAAGCGTCTGACAAAAGCTCTGGTCCATCAAAAGTGTCTGACACTTATGATATTACTTTAAAATAATATTCTACATGACATATATAAAAATCAGCCATGTGAATTCAAGTTAAATAATTCTTATTTTCAGTTACCTTTCTCACCTGGTACCTGCCTATGTGTCACTCGGCAAGTTCCACAAAGCACGTAGGTATTCAAGGCACACGAGACGCTCCTGAAAACTTCAGGTTTCATCCGTGTGAAAATAAGTTATGTCTGATTGCTCTGGGATCTTACTCTATCAAGAGTGCACTGCTATTTTTGCGAAAGTCCAGTAGTAGGAAGCCACAAAGACGAAGTGAACTCAAGAAGGAATTCCGATGAAAGTTACGAGAGAAAAAGACAAGCTCCATATTATATTCGACCGACATACTTCATGCTTCGTTAGATGGTGCACCTCGGTATTGTTGTTACTTCATTTAGGATCACCCACATCAATTACGGGTAGAATCGAGCATGTCTGGCTCATTTGGCCGGTCTGTTCCTTCCTTTCCTAATCAATCAAGGGGATCTTTGTGTACACACCCAAGGACGCAGTCCAATCCTCGTCAACTGAATTATACCTAGTGTTAATTATTATGTCATTGTCTAATGTCTGCGCTGCTCCCAGTTACTGCACCTTCGTAACGTCGTTTATCAACGCAGATTTCATTACAGGTTTGTTCGTGTGTGGATAAAACGTCGTTACTTATCGTCAAGGCCCCAGGTGCAGGAGAAACAGGCCAACAGAGCCGGAGTTTATAACCCAACTCTCGGTTTTGAGCATCAGTCGAAATAAATACAGGGTGATTCACGGTGGATGGCACATTAGACGTTTCGGATCGGTCTGAAAATTTAATGGAATGCATTATCGGACCTGTTCTACCCAACTAAAATATTTTCGTCAATGCGGTGTTGCCACTTCTATTAGAAAGTAGTAGCAACTTTGCTTTTTCAAATGGAACACCCGGTATATTATATTATTTTTGGAATCTCCAACAACTTCTCGACAACTTTTAATGACATTTCCCTATACCTATCTGTTGCCGTTTTCGAAATATAAATTAATTTCAATTTTTTCCACCGGAAAACATGACCTCTAAAAATGCTGATAACTTCGGGTTGAGAAACAGTATGGCATTGAAATTTGGTTTGGAGTTAGGTGATACATAAATGCTCCCAACACATCAGCTTGATCTACGTTAGTTCATTACAGGGTGGTAAAAAATAGAGTCTTTTTGTATGCTTGAAAAACTGACTGAAAGTTGTTTATTTCAAATGGAACGGCCTGTATATTATTAAAAATTCACAAAGCTGATGAAATTTGCTTTCATTCTATGTATATCATGCCTATACCTAACTAGCCAAATTTCGGACTTATGATCATTTATTTGTCAAAGTGTCCCTTCAGAATGATATTTCCATTCGGTATTTGGAAGGTAGGCTATGATTACTACTTGATAGTACCTTGTGACATTGTCCTAATAATAAAGGCACCAAGAAACTTGAGATTCAAACTATTCATATGAATTATTATTAAAAAGTAGAACAATCATGTCGAATACTTCAAAATATGTGGCCGTTCACTTCCAAGCACTTCGAAATGCGGGTGTTGACTGCTTTCGTCGTGACAGATCGTATTTCTTTAAAATCCAAAATTCAAATGCTTGGGCAATCCTTTTCAACAATTCATCTCTCGAATGCACGGGTGTTTTGTAAACTTCTTCTTTCAACATTACCCACAGATAAAAATCTAACGGACTAAGATCGGGTATTCTTGCTGGCCAATTCCATGGTCCCAAGCGCATCATCCACCGATCTTCAAAAAGTCTCTCCAGTTAATAATAATGAACAAATTCATGTGCACTTCGTTTGATTATAGTTTTCTTCCATCATTTCGAGGGTATTTGCAACTTCTGAAATGAAGAAAATATCGAAATTCAAGCTTCTTGGTGCCTTTATTATTAGGAGAATGTCATAAGGTACCTACCCACCAAATACCATATTTTGACAAATAAATGCTCATAAGTCCGAAATTTGACTAGTTAGGTATGGGCATGATATACATGGAATGAAAGCGAATTTCATCAGTTTTCCGAATTTCCAATAATATACAGGGCGTTCCATTTGAAATAAACAACTTTCAGTCACGTTTTCAAGCAACCGAAAAGACTGTATTTTTTGGAAGCATTTATGTATCACCTAACTCCAAACCAAATTTCAATGCCATAGTGTTTCTCAACCCGAAGTTATCAGCATTTTTAGAGGTCATGTTTTCCGGTGAAAAAAAATTGAAATTAATTTGTATTTTGAAAACGGCAACAGATAGGTATAGGGAAATGTCAATGAAAGTTGTCGAGATGTTGTTGGAGATTCCAAAAATAATATAATATACCGGGTGTTCCATTTGAAAAAGCGAAGTTGCTACTACTTTCTAATAGAAGTGGCAACACCGCATTGACGAAAATATTTTAGTTGGGTAGAAAAGGTCCGATAATGCATTCCATTAAATTTTCAAACCGATCTGAAGTCTCCAGAAACGTCTAATGTGCCATCCACCGTGAATCACCCTGTATATCTGAGACCCATATTCCATGTGAAATCCTCGAACTAGATCGTACATTTCTTCTATTCAAAATGATAGTATTGCACAAAATTTAAGGTCGCCGTTCAGAGCGAGTGGGAAAACTAATCCGATAGAGGCGCCACCGTGCATTTTATGGAATATCTCCATAGAACTTACATTATCACCATAAGTTCTATGAATATCTCTATCCTTATGAATGAAATGTAAAATGGCGCTATCCGAAAATCGCTGAACTATGAAATTAGTGAATATGTAGGTAAAGCAGGAACTTTTTTCCGCCATATATTTGAGTTTGAGCATTCTCTGCCAATTCCGTATTTCAAGTTGATTTTCTGAACGAAATTATCTGTAGATTCACTTTCAATCGAAAGTTGAACTACATATTTTCATGGGTCTTTCGTTTGATATAAAACAGGAGCATGAGTTGGGTCATTTTCTTCTATTTTTTATAGAAAAAAAATTAACTTTCGAAATGAAATCGATTTCAATTATTTCATTTAGAATTCCAAGCCTTTCTGAGTTTACCCACAATATTTCAGTTCTCAAAGTGAAACCATTTTCAAATGCAACTTGAAAAAAAACACATTACATTGAACGCTCACCTTTGGGAAGTTCAGAAATTTTAAGACTGTTTCGAAAGTTTCAATTATTTTTCACCAATTTCTTGAATATGAGGAATCTAAATGTTTTCACTTATCTAACTCATACTTTTACCCATTTCTCTATCAGAGTCACAGTTTCAGGTGAAAATTTAATGTTAGTATTCGTAGTATACCATAAAGAGGGGGTAACATAACCTTTTACTTTTTATGATTGTCTTTGCTCACTTGCTGGTATTGCACTGATGATGGCTTATCAGCCGAAACGATTCAATTGATAAATAATACACGAAATACAGCCTTGTTTATATATTGAACTACACGTGTACACAGCTAAACTCAAATCACCTTATAGTTCTTGAAGTGTATATGGTGGTGGTTGATGAGAACCAAAGCTCTTCGTAAAGGGTTTTCTAATTAGAGGCGTTATTTTGATGTCCAAAGAAAAATGCCATTTTTTAGATGAATGATTGGATGTTTATTTCATTATAAAGAGAAGAGTATGCCGTTAATGATGGAGAATAACTCCAGCCAAATGGCCACCACGACCACGACTAAGGGACCATATCGTTTTCATGAAATTTTCCATAAGTGGCTGCCCTATGTCCTCCATAGCCTCACAAATACATCTTTGTGGACTTGAATCGACGCTGGGCTCTTGGCGTAGACCTTCTTTTGCACATGGCCCCAAAAGAGAATTCGCAAGGTGTTGAATCACAATATCAATATTCAAAATAACACCTTTTATTGGAAAACTCTTTACTTGTGTACCTGTCAAATTATTACTTTTGTGTTGTTATATGTATATAAATATTATACGAAACCAAAAAATAAGAAGGCTCCTAAGACTCGTCAGGTTTTTAAACCTTGTTTTGTCCAAGAAAATCCATTTCCTGTTTCTGGCAATAATAATAGTTTTCTGAAAGCAGTTTCACAACATGTTGATGCTGCATCTGAGGGCACATTTTTAAGAAAGTAGAATCGAAATAACAATAATCAGCATCTATTCCCTCTGTCAATTAAATACAGCGAAGTACCCAAGATTTCAGTTCTAAAATCTCTTCGACGTGATCATTATTCGTCAATAAATGGGCAAGGAGAGGAGGAATTGTCTGTGAAGTTGTATATTGAGCAATAGGAACGAGTCGAATGAGTAATTGGCAGTAAACTTCATTCAGAAACGAATCATATTAATGTACAGCTGGGCATATACGAATGATTTATGCTTATGAAGCCCGTAAATATAAACAAATTGCCGGCTGTACGCCAGACTATGAATCTCAAACTAAGTTTAGGCGTATCGAAATGGAAATTCGAGAAAGCTTTCTATTTATTTATCGAATAAGAAACGTGTATGATGTTTCGGATTAATTAATTTTGGTGTTCTTGATGTGTCGTCTAAATTGGGAAATAATTTTTTTGAATCTTGAACCAAGAACATATAGGAAATCTAGATATTAATCAAGGTTGAAAATATTCTTCTCCTTCCGTTATTTTTTTAATCAATATGGATGACGAACAGTTATATTGCATATGTCAATCTATAACAATCATGTTGAACTTTGTTTTGTCACATCTAGTAGTGATTAGAGACCTTCTCAGATATTGGTTTTCATAAGATCTCTGGAACTGGACGTTGAGCTGTGAAGTGCGTTGCGAGAACAACTCTGTTAGAGGGCACAATAGACCTTAAGGTCGCAGTGAACCTTGACCTCTCTCTATCTATAACTATAAGGACCCCAAAAAGAGGTTTTCATACTTTCAGGTGAGTGTGCATAAACGGCATGCCGGCTGGATGCATCAGTATCAAATGTCCCGTGCAGTGTTACCAACAAAACGATTTTCAGCACATTTTTCAACCGTTTGTTAGCGGACCATGTGGGATGTAATAGTCTACCGGCTAAATATATTTCAGAGCTGTGATATATTCGAAGGAAATCTCGAACGTTTGCACCTACCATTACAAGTGATAAATGGATATTTTGAGCTCATTTCTTGACTATATGAACGATAATATTTCGAAGACGATATGAAAAAATATTTTAATATTGATATCAACCTTCATATGGGAAAATTATGAAGGTTATTACTGAACTTAAGAAACTACTGGCAGAGAGCTGTCTCGTCCAAGAAACCAATGGCAGTGGTCTTTGACCAACCTCTAGAATAATGTTTTTGTATTAGGGACATGTGCCAAAAATTTAGAGGAATAATTATATGGCCGACTTTGGTATCTATACTCCATTCACAATTATAAAATCACAACTCTGGCCTTGGAAATTTGACACATTCCACTCTGTATCGAAGTTATGACGTTTTTCAAAATATTTATATGTTGCAAGTCAACACTATGTTGCCCTTTCTACATTCTTAGCTTATTTCTCAGAATGTGAATTTATTCGGAAAATGAATTAATTGGAAAAGAAGATGTGATGGACGAAAATATTTAACGTTTATATGAATTGATAGAAAGGATTCCTTTTCTAGTTATTTGCATGAAAATTACAAGAGATCACTGTTGAAATATATTATTTTTCGCCATGGAAGAAAATTGCATTACTTTCACATAATTTTCATATGCATGCTTGTGAAGATTTAATGTTAATTATCCTCTTGAACTGAAAGTTCATGACTTGACGACATCAATTGTTGATTCTAATCAAGAATTCAGTAAAAAAATCAACCCAGAGATATAAGATGAATTGATGGGTAATTACAAGAATAATGTCAATTTTATTTTGTTGATAACTTTCTTAAAATCAATGTTCGGATATAAAACTCGGCTGCGTTTGTTCAAACAACATCTAAAGAATACATTTTTCACCATCTCGACCTTTGAAAGGCGTTTCTTATAGGAGAATTAGGTCTAAGTTCCACCTCATTAGTGAGGTACCTAACTTTTGCAAATCTGCTCAGATATCGCCAAATTTCTTGGAAAACCTGAAAAATATCATCCTAATCGACCTCTCGAGGCTCCATCCGATCCATCTACTGCGATATCTGTCCAAATAACAGCTTTTTCAACGAAATTCCCGTGTACCCCTTCAACCTCGAAATGTAAACATTCGTCCTGGTCTTGAAAATCGTCCTCACGCTCCAAACTGGTGCTTAAAACAATGAACATACGTTAATCTTGAATATTCGACGAAAAACTCACCTGCAAATATCGATTAAATACCAAAAATCTGCGAACAATTTGTAAACCTAACAAAATGTGGAATAGTTTAGATTTTCATCTGTCAGATGGAATCTTTTGAAAAATTGGAAATTTCAAACTGTTATAGCTTCCTTTCCTTTTGTCGTCTCCACCTTTGGTTCGTATTATGTTGGTCAGCATTCTGGAAGTACCTCTGTGCAAAATATGGAGCCACTTTAAAAATCCCAATTTTTGGGTCAAAAATGACTAAGGGGTAAAACCCCTTAAAAACAGCATATTTGTCAATGAAACGACATACCCTATAGGTTCTAACGGCGTTAATGATTGAAGAGGTTATTCGATCCTTTTGAATCTTCCATAAGAGATTTGCCGATCTATAACGTCCATACCGCGAACGGTCTGAGCTTGAGAACAGAACTCGAAAATGAAATATCGAAAAAATAAAACTAGAAAAATTCGTCACTTATAGGGGCAAATATTTCTGAAAATTCCTCCGCAGCCTTTCTTGCCTCTTATTATTCTGACATCTCGGTACATAAAGCCATTACCATTCTCTATAAAAAATACCATCACGTAACATCTTTCTATGTGTCCCAAGATTCAGCACAAAAACATCTGTTAGCTGTCGTGTATAATTCATGTTAGGGAATGTGTTGGGTAAACAGCGAACTTCGACATAACAATGAGCCCAACCACGGAGGTAGGACTGTCTCAGATAAATCAGGACTCGGAGGATGAAGAACATGAAGAAAAAACCAGTCGCGAACAATGAATGTAGCGGCACGTCATCGAGCTTCCAGCGATAAACTCGCTTATAATAGCAATAAATTACGATTTAACAATACCGCCCTACTTCTACCTGTCCAATACAATATAATCCTCTATCAACAATCTGCAAGACCCTGTACGGAATACCTCCAAATTCCGTAAATTGTATGTGAATGTAGCAGGTAGTGTCATATTATTATTTTTCCAATTGAATCCTGACACTTAGGGAGCCATAACTCAGGATTTTGCGACCAACAGGTCCAGAAAAATGAGGGAATTAATCATTTTTCATCTTCCCACAATGGATTTAGCAAAACCAGGAGAAGAGAATTCGCGAAAATATTTCTGGAATTCAGGTATCGATATTTTGGTTTGAATGTCAAAAGTACACCTCTTATTGGAAAAATTTTTATATAAAATTTTTTGCTATTTATTTTGATCCGATTTTCCCTTGATATGAAAATTGAGTATCCCTGGAGTAATAATAAGTATGTATACTCCATTCACTTTTATTTAATCACATAGGAGGTCATGGTTTCGTTTTCAGGAGTTGGTGCACCTGTTGAAAAGCACAGAACATATGATGAAAAGTCAGTGCGCGCACAGAAAATATCGTTAATGACAAAACGACGTTGCCAGTTTCTTTGTTTACATCAAAGTAAAAGTATCAAAGATATTCCACATTTTGTTAGGTTTACAAATTGTTCGCAGATTTTTGGTATTTAATCGATATTTGCAGGTGGGGTTTTCGTCGAATATCCAAGATTAACGTATGTTTATTGTTTTTAGCACCAGTTTAGAGCGTGAGGACAATTTTCAAGACCAGGACGAATGTTTACATTTCGAGGTTAAAGGGGTACGCGGGAATTTCGTTGAAAAAGCGGTTATTTGGACAGATATCGCAGTAGATGGATCGGATGGAGCCTCGAGATGTCGATTAGGATGATATTTTTCAGGTTTTCCAAGAAATTTGGCGATATCTGAGCACATTTGCAAAAGTTAGGTACCTCACTGATGAGGTGGAACTTAGACCTAATTCTCCTATAAGAAACGCCTTTCAAAGGTCGAGATGTTGTTTGAACAAACGCAGCCGAGTTTTATACCTCAACATCGATTTTAAGAAAGTTATCAACAAAATAAAATTGACATTATTCTTGATTCTTGGGTTGATTTTTTTTAATGAATTCTTGATTAGAATCAACAATTGTTGTCGCCAAGTCTTGAACTTTCAGTTCATTAAATCTTCACAAGCATGCATATCAAAATTATGTGAAAGCAATGCAATTTTCTTCAATGGCGAGAAATAATATATTTCAACAGTGATCTCTTGTACTTTTCATGCAAATAACTAGAAAAGGAATCCTTTCTATCAATTCATATAAACGTTAATTATTTTTGTCCATCACATCTTTTCCAATTCATTCATTTTCCGAATAAATTCATATCCTGAGAAATACGCTAAGAATGTAGAAAGGGCAACATAGTGTTGACTTGGAACATAAACATATTTTGAAAAACGTCATAACTTCGATACAGAGTGGAATGTGTCAAATTTCCACGGCCAGAGTTGTGATTTTATAATTGTGAATGGAGTATAGTAAGGGCTAGGAGCATAGAATAAGTGGAGAGAAGGCTCCCCTACGAAAATGAACTGCCAAAAACGTCCGAACTTGTCAGTTCGCCGCAACGTCACGAGATGGCGACAACGTCGTTTCTTCCTACAACACGGCTATCCTTAATAAAATTATTTTTAATGGTTATTAGTTTTTATTACTTATTAGGTCCCATTTATTACTATATCATAATATATATTCTTTTGAAAGAAAGAAATACATACTTTTTTTCGTAAATCCGACAATATAATGCATATAGCACGTGTAAAGAAATGGCTACAAGAATCAGATTGAATATAGGAAGAAAAATCTGTTTCCCGCTCCGAATATAAGTGTTAACAGAGGGAATGTAAACGGGGTTCCATACAATTCTGCGTATGATACACGAGAACAGATAAGACCTCAGTCTTCCCGTATAATAATAGTAATACTCACCTGAATGTTCGCTTTTTCCGATAAGGATATTGTTTTGACAAATTTATTACCGATCACAGACTTCCCATATAATTGCGCATAAAAAGTTGATTAGAATAAAGCGATGATATGTCATCAATATTGTCTATGTTATGATTTATGGCCATTTTCAATTGAAAAGAAGCATAAATGTATCAATAACAATGACAGCCACATTATATTCTTTGCAATTGTAGCGCCATAGAACAAGATATCTGACATGTTGCTGAATAAACTATCTCAGCGTTATCTATCGGGCGTCACACGAAACTCTAACCTCCTCCGTTATTGGCAGTTCAGAATGATCTGTCGAGCGTATGAAGCCTTCCGTCCAGTTATTCTATGCTCCTAGGTAAGGGTTGTGGCTAAGAGGACTGGGGAAATAAAATCCTTTATTTCTGGTCTTCTTCAATGCCATTCATATGGAGTGCCCCTATAACATTACGGAACAGACATCAAATTATGTCGTCAAATTGAATAGTTTTAAAATAGTCATTTACAGGAGTAAACATTGAATAGTTACTTCCAGTCGTAAACAATAAAATAAGTATTAATCATGCACTTTATGAAAAACACGTGGTTTTTAACTAAGGTTGAGCAGGCCGGTGAAGATTAAACTTCCCTGTGCGAACTGAGTGGCAAGTGCGAACTGATGGCGACTGCGAACTGATGGCGAGTGCCGTGGCGATTCAAGAAATAGGAAGAGAGAGGTCCAGTCGATTATGGTACCACTATTCTTGAACACAGAGTCGAAGAGAGTGGATAACCCTCTGATGTGCGGATCTTCTTCGTAACCGACGAATAAAAATAGAAATATGGATTCTGAACAATGAAGCTTGTCAATCTGAATTCTGAAGAATACACTGCATCGACGAATGGTCGATGTAGCTGGATTCTCTCTTTCCAACAACGCTTTCACAGTACCGTGAACTCGGCTCTTAACTATGCAAATAGAAGTATTACTTTTAAACGAGGAAACCAATTTAAAATTATTACATTGCACATTGACGAATTAAAACCGAAGAAACCGTCCATCCAGTCGCCTAGTCATCATCGATTTATACGCTACAATGTCTCTGGATGTTCATAGAGGGATCGTTTATCTTCATATCAATTATGTGCGACCCCGTGACACTTCTGGATTAATTGACGGATTTATTGTTCGGAATGAGCCGCATTAATTGATCGTATTGCAGATGCCAGTCCGTTTGAAATGCGAGGTACATCGACATGCGGCCGCACGGACGGCTTGTCGCCAGTTGATGACCATAGAAAATGGTCCATAATGCGGCAATGCATACACGCAACGGACTCATATGGAATCATCCTGTATTTTACGGAAATGTTTCTGCAAATTCTGAAACGTTGCAGTTCTACCATGTTTATAAAATCAAGTTGAAATAGAACAATTAGAATCTTCAAATTTATAGTATTATTATTATTATTATATATTTGACAAGGGTTTAGAAAAATTCTATAAACTCAAAGAAAATTAAAAATAAATACAAATGCACATAGCTAGACAAAAAATAAAGTATATAAATTACAATTGAAAATGAAAAGCAATAACAAAAGCAAGAAAGGAAAAAAGAACTTCTTCTTAAGTTTGGCGACTATCAACTCTGCATCCACCTGTCAAATCCATGAAGTTCCATGAAGAGAACCCGCTGTTGGACAGGAAGTGTTCTTTCTGAGTCGTCCTGAAATTCTCCCTTCGCAGCTTGTATCTGTGGCCGCCAGTCTTCAGTACTCGTATATCGCCAGTCTCCAGTAGCTATATCACCAGTCTGCAGTAGTATTGATGTATACAAGATGCCCCAGAAGTCCCGCACTTCCTTGAGGGGATCGAAAGTGAAAAATATTCTAAGCCCAAATATCCATGTTTGAAATTTTTTGATAACGTAGTTCATTAGTTGTTAATTAATGAAAGTGACCAATCAGGAGCGCGCTACAGAAGATTGAGTAAGCAGTGGGAACGCGAAAGTGATACGCCAGTCTCGGATTACTGCGTAAAAATCCGGCAGCAGCTCTGGTGTCTCACTCTCGCGTCCCCAACTGCTTACTCATTCTTCTATAGCGCGCTCCTGATTGGTCACTTTCATTAATTAATTACTGATTAACAACTTCATCAAAAAATTTCAAACATGGCTATTTGGGCTTAGAATATTTTTCACTTTCGATCCCCTCAAGGAAGTGCGGGACTTCTGGGACACCCCGTATAGTTAGTATTGATAATCTAGTTAGTCTAGACCAGTTCCATGCATAAACGAAATATTGCGATACCATATCAACGAACAATAACGTTTTAGAAGTGTCAGTTTAGAGTTCGACATCAAATAAGTAAACCAGAGTTACGCAATGAATTAAAAAAAAAGATGTCTACCGAAATTGTAAAAATCGAAAAATTGGACTATCGAGCCATCATCAGGTACCTGTATTTAAAAGGGTTAAGAGGTAAGCAGATTTACGAAGATATGCTTAATACCCTTGGTGATCAATGTCCTTCGTATGCGACCGTGAAAAATTGGACTGCAAGCTTCAGAAGAGGTAAATTTTCCATTGACGATGATGACCGATCGGGAAGGCCAGTTTCTGTGTCAGTCCCCGAAAATATCAATGCAGTTCATGACATGATTTTATCAGACCGTCGAATTGGGCTAAAACGGATATCTGAAACACTGAAGATTTCATACGAACGCGTTCATCATAATATAGTTCACGTCAATTTGGACATGAGGAAAATTTCTGCAAAATGGATCCCCAAATGTTTGAATGTTGACCAAAAGCGTGCAAGGGTAGAAGCATCGCGTTCGATCTGTGCTCGATTTGAAAACAATGTAGACTTCTTAAACCGAATGGTTACTATGGATGAGACTTGGGTACATTTTTAGGATCCAGAAACAAAGCAACAATCGATGGAATGGCGACACTCTGGTTCTCCAAGACCTAAGAAGTTTCGTGTTCAAAAATCTGCTGGAAAAGTTCTTGCTTCAGTTTTTTGGGATTACCATGGAGTAATCATGATTGATTTTTTGGATAAGGGTAGAACAATAACTGGAGATTACTATTCGACGTTACTGATCACTCTACGGGAAAAAATTAAAGAGAAAAAACGCGGAAAGCTACCAAAAGTGTTTGGCTTTCACAGGACAACGCCCCATAACACTAATCTCATGTTGCCGTGCAAATAATTCGTGATTTAGGGTTAGAATTACTATAACACCCCCCTTATTCACCAGACTTGGCTCCGTCCGACTATCATCTCTTTCCTCAACTGAGAAAAAGTTTAAAAGGTCGTAAATTTCCTTCCAACGAGGAGGTAATCAAAGCTGTGGAGGACTGGTTTGCAAAGCAAGAAGAAACATTTTTTTTGAAAGGTCTAGAGACGTTGCAGGTTCGCTGTAATAAATGTATTCAATTAAGAGGAGAATATGTTGAGTGATGAAATATTTTGACATTGAAATTTTGTTTGGTTCTAAGTAGGATAAGAATTTTTCAATATATCCCCGTACAACAAAAATTCCACCAAACTATATCGACTCAATTTTTTCTGTTACCGTTGTCATTTCGGATATCATAAATTTTAACGAAACCGACAGGAATTGCCTGCATGGGGCGTATGGGGTGACATCGACTATTGGCACGAAGGGATGAGATATTTAAATAACAAGATTGCAATTACGACGCCCCTACTTTTAGGGTGCATCCTTCAGATTATTTCGAATTACCATCCACTGGAGCAGGACAAATTCATTATGAATCGTCCCTTCTATGAATTCGATTCCATCCGGGGTATTTCGAAGATGCAATAAACTGTTTGGGGGTGGACTTATGAAGTTAAGCCAGACGGGGGGTTGTGTGTATAAACATATGGTAAATAGCGCATCGGGGGATTCCTTTCGGCAAATTTCAACTGAAGAATTGTTGATCAAGTGGGCCAAGTTCTTTAAGAGGGGCCTATACCGTTCTGACGTTCAGTTCAAAACGCGATTCCATAACTTTTTTTTTCGTCGAGTGAAAAAAAGAATAATTTTTTTTTTCTGTTCTTAGTGACTATAGATGCATAATTTTTTATGAATTCCCACGCAAAATTTAACACAAACAGTTTTTTCCAATCGCTTAGAAACCGATTTCAGTAAAATTAAAATTAAACGATCTTAAAGTGCTGCCACCTAATCCACGAACTTAGATATTTCCATCTTCTACTGATCGTTCCATCTATCTGGCAATACTGCACATTTTAGGATGCTCTTTGGGGCTTTCGGTGAATACCAGAGGCTAATATTTATTGTTTTATTGTAAGGCGTCTATTATCAGTGAAAAGTAAAAGTGTGAAAACTTGTGCTTTATTATTTCTGTTGGACCGGCAAGCCGAAAGCAAATTGGTTCGGTCTTTACGTTTTTAGATCTTGTGACGAGAGACGAGAGTCGTGAATTTTCTCTTGATCTTTATTTAATTTTTTTATAACGTCATTTAAAAACTTATGTTCATCAACTTCTGTAAAATAATCTTGGTAATTCATAAATATATTTGTCTGATTTTGATTTTATTCATTCATCTCAAAAATCCAAATCAATAAATTGGTGTTTCTAACAATTGAATTTGTTATGTGATGTTTATCCTTAATAGTTTTTTTTATATGGCTAGCTATGATGGGATCAGAAAATTCTCGAGATCTTCTAGAATTTCATACAATCCTTCCTCCTTCATGAATTACCTTATCGTTTCAATTTCATACAATAATGATATTTTCTGATCCATTATCTGAGTCCATGAAAAAACTCATCAAATTTAAAAAACTTCCCGAAATTCTTGATATTACAGTCACTAACATAAAAAAATGCTATTTCAAATGAATTACATATATCAAAAAATATATGACTATAATACAGGAATTAGTCTAACTTGAATATATAGGATGTCCGCAGTTCGAGTGCCTATTAGACGTTTCTGGAGAACTGGAAATATTTGAAATCTGAGAATTGAGATTATCATATTGTTCGAAATTTTCTACTGAGCTACAATATTTTTGGAGTCTGTGCGCTCTTGGTTATACAACAAGTGAGAATAGATTTGTTATTTTTTTTTTCCTGTGTTAAGTGTTCAATTCTGAATAAGTACATTTCTGTTAAAACCATAGTTTTCAAAATATCGAGAGAAAACCGGAATAAAAGTCAAATTCTTAAATACTCGTAGTCAGTATAATGTTCATTTTTCTTATTCTCAACATCCTGAGCGCAAGCAGTCCTCATAACATCAAAGTAGAAGAAAGTGGAGAGGCCATGCATCTTGTGAATTTCAGAAAAATAATCACTGGGTGTTTCAAATTTTGTGTCGAAAACTATGATCGAAAATTGGTCCTAACTTAAATTTTTCAAATTAGAACCCTATTTTTTATGATTGCGTTGGGTTCTGCAAAGAAAAATAATGATTTTACTCCAATGAAAAGAAAAAGGAAAAATACTTAGAGAACTATCATCATTTTTTTTCGCACGATTAAACGCAATCATAAAAAATAGGATACTTATTGAAAAAACGATTTTCGATATTTTGTTCTCTGACGAAAAGTTTCATATACCTACCTATATTGATTGTAACTAATAATATAAATAAGTTTATGCAATTCCTCTGATACAGCATCTCATACAATAAACAAATTTAAATTCGTTAAAAAAAATTAGTTTAGGTTTCGAGTCTCAATCACATTTTTTCACTGTAGGTTCATGATTGTATGATTTTACCCGAACCTAAATTAAAACCAAAACAGAAATTCGCAATAAATTCGTACAACCAAGAAGGAGAACTATATTCTTATTTTGTTCCTACACATCTACCAAAACAGGTAACATTCCTGTCTGTTGTCCTTCAGCTTAAATCAATATTGCGGTCTATAGACCGCAACCTTGAATGTGGGAATTCCCTCAGTTTCAAAGAATTCCCTATTATTTCTTTCCATCTGGTAAAACGTAAGGATCTCTGTCCTATGAATTTACAGCGTTGTCGGCAGTTTCCTAAATAATTCCACTTCATTCGTGAATATACGAGGGCATTCGGCAACTTCCGTCCTCCCTTTGGTAAATGCTGTACGTAACAAAATTCTCGCATGTGGAAGAAAAGGACGGTAAATACGATAAATGTCTGAGATATCTTCGGACGTCCTGAAAATCGACGATTTTTTAGGGGTGGTGGGGGGTAAGAAGTAGGTAGACTTTGACGTACGCTGAGAATGCTCCGCACTATAAACCCCTCTTAACGGGAAAAATTAGAGATTTGTTTTTCTAGATAATTTAAGAACTGCTTGATCGATCGAGATGAAACTTAGAATTAAGAGGAAGAATGACGTATTCAAGTTAAATGCGAAATTATAACTGGATCAGCTATGATGAAGCTTTTATTTGTGTTTTTAACCGACAAAATCCATAATTAAAGGCCCGATAAGAAATAAACAAACTGCAGACGAAACAAGTCCGACAACTCATTCTACACGCCGTACGACCGGCGGATAACACCCGAATCTACCAACTGGTTAATGAACTTAATTAAGCAATCAAACTTCGCGTCCCTAGGCGGTCTTGGCTCAATTTTATTCCGGCTCTTATTCGTACCTGTCCGTCGAGTTGAGGGGTTATCCTAAACCTACATAAAACCCGACTGATTTATTTACAATTCGTGGCCGAATAATGAGATTTCCGAACGTCTCGGACAAATTAAGAGTGTGAACGGAACGGCGGGTGGCCGAGGGCCCACCCAGCCGGCCGGCAGGCCAACTTGGCCCCCGGTTCTCGAGGTATTGAAACCTTGAGATCGCCGCCGATTGGCTGACAGCAGCACGCAGATAAGAGCAATAATATTTGTCACTTTTACCGGGATGGAAATTTTACGATACTCTTCGATTCGTAGGTCAACAGAGCCTAACAGAGGTGCATTTCGATGGGTAAACAGAAGAAGAATGGTAGCTGTGGACGCAGAATGTTTTCATAGCTCCCAGACTGATGACGGACTTCTTATGATCTTTTTTACCATTTGCTGCATGCAGTGAAAATTCCTCTGATCGACCAATAAGTATGTAGATTTCCTTTTGAAATTTCAAAAACTGTTTTTTATTGATTCTGTCTGGTGATATGATATTGGGATTAAGGGGAGATGCTACACGTTTGAGCTCGCGAGCTCCCTTCAAAAATTGGGCTTTTTATTTCCATGATATCTCCTCCAATTTTCTGGATAAATGTATGAAATTTTCAGTATACATGCGGAATAGTATTTTGCAGGATGTGTATTGATCAGTTTTTCTGTTTATTGCCCCCCTGAATTTTTAAATAAATTATAAAGTAGGAACTTTATTGGTCATATTTTCAACCGAATTTTTACCTTATATACGAAGAAAAACATGTATACCTACTTAAATTCATAAATAAACCTCTCGAATTACCTATTTCTTTTCATTACCTAAAAACATCATTTACTCAAGTATACTCCTCAACTGTACCGTCGGTAAGTAGCTTTGCTTCTTTGAAGTATTTATACAGTTGTACATATATTTTAACTGAAGATTCTTGAGGCCACAACAAACCTTTTTTTCATTTCCATTTATCCGAATTCGGCTCTGTTAAAAAGATATAGCCATTTGAAAAAATACATTGGGCTAAATACGTCCCTGAAATGATACTGTGGAATTGATTCAAAGTTCATATTTCTCGAAATTGAGTTTATACATATAGGCCCAATTTAGGGAATACTCAAGTAGTCAAGTACTAACCTTATTGGAATAAAAATGTTGCAAACACGATAATTTCAACAAAAACAGTTCGGATTATATCTGCAACTAAAAAGTCACATTTATTCCACCAAAATAAGTTCCTTCTTCGATTTTTCTGCAGATTAGTTTGTAAACACTAATAACTTGTTCATATTTTCCTCGAAATTCCCAAACAATATCATGAAGAGAGACTTTTCATTCAGATTTATTATTGAACAACCTAACCTAATCTAATTTGTATCGATTCTGTGAATTTTTGCACAGAAATTTCAAGAAGATATTGTCAGCTTGCTGATATTTTCATAGAGGTAGAGGATTTTTTACGAAACATAGTATAAATCACGATACATTTGTGTACCGTGTATAAATATCTATGAATTCTGCCGTTTCCATCATAAATCGACTTTGCCGCCAAATTTTACCACGCATGCGTAGAGCGAAAACCGAAGTATGGTTATCTGGAGGCCAACGTTAAACAATAACAAACCAGAGTCTCTGAACAAACTGTAAACATTATGTGAAGTTCTGAATAATCTGAATACATTCAGTGACTTATTGTTCTAATGTGATTATTATGTGGAGTGAATTAATATAATTTCAACCGTGTAGAGTTTATAAAATTCCAAGAGGATGTTGTTTAGATAGAAACATCGCCACAGATTATCAGGTATCGTATTATTTTTCATTAATTTCAATTCAATAAGTAGTTTGTATCGAGATTCATCATTCATATCCGAATTTTGTATTTCATCGACATTTAACTTCAATATGGACCGGTAACTATGAATTTTCAATATATTTTATCTCCCACATTTGTGGGATTTTATTATTAAAATATCTCGACAAAGTTGATAAATATTGTGACAACATTGTAAACAGAGAAGGAATAATATTCGATGATATTTAATTCAGAGACGCATTCAGATTATTCTTGAAATTAATGAATTTTTCGTCAAATTTCTCCGGGTAAAATTGGAAATAACTCGAGAACGACGCGTTTTATTGAAAAAAATAGGAATACTTTTAGTTTCTTAAATGATTGATTCTTTCGAAAATATGAACCGTTTGTTTTTTTAAAGTGGTTTTATGGTGTTTTAGCGTGTATTGATGAGTCGACTACCCTGTAACCTTTTTACTAGTGAAGATATTGGATAGGTTTCGATTGAGGAATATGCACCATGAATAGAGTAAAAACTCAACCAAAATTCAGTTCATTCGAAATAACGGTTCCGAAGATATAAACAGAAAAGTGTTTTTTTCATGGATTTTCGACACCCTGTATCTCCCAAACCAAACCGAATTTTGAAAAATGGTATAGGAAAAAAGTGTTTCGTTTGATGAGAGGAATCTACAGTTAAAATATATGTACAAGTCAATGACTCACCCTGTATTTCGACTCGATAAACACCAAACAATTTATTAAGGGGCCCCTCTTGGATTTTTGCACCAGGGCCCCTGACTATCTAGGTTCGCCACTGTGCGAGTTCCTCAAAATGTACAAGCAACAGAGTTTAGAGATTTGCAGAGAAGACGCTTTGCTGATTTAACACCGGCCTCCCACAAACCTCCGAAATGAGGGGCATATGGAGGGTTAAACTTTCATCTAATGGATCTTCTCGATAAATGATCGCATATATCGACATTATTTGAATTCAAGAATTGAGAAACCTCATCAAGATAGCGTGAAGCTCCGACGAAATTGCTACCATTATCGGACCAAATTTCTTGAGGTAGGCCTCGTCTAGCGATAAATCGATCCAAAGTCGATAAAAAAGCTTAGGAAATTTATGCGAGGGTAAAAACTCTCGATTCTCTGAAACACAATTACGCCACTATAAACGGGAGCAGGAACTACAACTGAAAGTGGCTTCAATTCATTCAATGACGTTGTTCCTCTAGGTATATTTGAACTCAATGATGATAATAAGTAATTTTTATCAGAGATTAGTAACGTAGAATGAATCTATCTCAATAAAGAAAACATTATGAGATATTCAAGCTGCGAAAGACATCCGAATCCAGCACTGCTCTTGGAAGTAATGAATAGAGGAAGAAGGGAAAACTGTCGGCGAAAGATTGATTTATTATTGGAAAACGTCTCGTCGTCATTTCCGATTTATGATAGAATGCACATAGCGGATCGAGAGGGCTGTTAGGGCTTCTTCGCGACCCAAGACGTTCGTCTGTGTCCGAAAAAATTGATTATATTCATCCCGGAGCAATGCTTCCGTTCCAGCAGTAGCGACTTTTCAATATTTGACCTCATAGAGGCGGTTTCATTCGGTGGAGAAATGTCAGTAATGTTGTCCATTGGCTTTAAGGGTAGGGGTCCATTTTATCGGAAAATGCGGCGTGTGGTTTGGATAAATATCTCGGAGATATACAAAGAGGAAACGCCAGTGATGTTTTAGTCTGATTCCATATACTTCATTCACTTTTATAAAGTATCCCGATAGGCCATGAAATTCTGAAACATTCCACCGTGTATATTTTGAAAATGTTAGGTTATAGTCATTTCCCTGTCAGATACGATTGCAACGTTGCCCTTCCTTCATATATGTCATAGTAACTTAGACTATACCTACAAGGTGAGACTTTGACTTGTACGTACATATATTTCAACTGAAGATTCTTGAGGCAAAGGAAATCTTTTTTTCATTTTCCATTTTTCCGAATTTGGCTCTGTTAAAGAGATATAGCCATTTGAAAAAATAAATCGAGCTAAATACGTGCCTAAAAAAAATCTCTACAAACACTTCAAAGTTCATATTTTTCGATTGAAATTGAGGTGATTAGATGTTGTAGGTGATACAATCAGAAAATACTCAAGCACTAACCTTATTTGAATAAGAATGTAACAAACACGTTATTTCCCAACAAAAACACTCAGTTCTGTCCGATTATTTCTGCAATTGAAAAGCCATATTTCTCTCACCAAAATAAGTTTCCTGAAGATTAGTTTTATAAACACTAATAATTTGTTCAGATTTTCCTCGATATTCTAAAAGGATCTCAAAAAAATGGGTTTCTCACTAACCTATCCTAACTCCATTAACCAAAGTCATATGATTCAAGGTCAATGACCTAACCTTACCATTCCTCTGTGATATTTCACCCACAGAACTCTAGAGGAGACGATGCCAGATTGCCGCGATGTAGCCGCCACGCAAGACAAGCCGTTGTTCTGTGTCTCCAACGCCAACAACGCAACGACTAACGAGTCCCATCACAGGCCAGTCTCAAGTCTGTGATACAATGAACGACGCTTACACGATAACCTTTCCATGGACTTCGATTTATTTATTTACTTACAGAGAATGAAGCAAACAGGTGATGATTGTGATGTGAAGTGTAGTGTCGATTAAGAATTCCAAGAGGATATTATTCAGATAGATATTTTCCTGAAGGACCGGTAACAATAAATTTTCAATAGAAACTGTGTAATTTCATGCTTCTCGAAATTCAATGTTATCTCCCACATTTGTGGGATATTTTTTTTTTACATCGAACGTTTTTCTATCATAGAGATTATAGTCTTGAAGAAGTTGATAAACATCCTGACAACAATGTTAATTTGTCAAGAGACCAGAGAAGAAATATTAAATAATATTCGATGATATTTAATTCAGGGATGCATTCAGATTTTTTATGAAATTCATGATATTTTCCCCAAATTTGTTCGTATACAATTAGGAATAACTCGAAAACGACGCGTTTTATTGAAAACATATAGGAATACTTTTATTTTCTAAAATGGTCGATTCTTTCGAAAATATGAACCTTTTATCTATTTCGAGTGATTTAATAGTATTTTTGCGTGAATTTATGAGTCGTTTACGCTGTAATTTTTATACCAGGAGAAATATGGAATAAGTTTCAATTGAGGAATATGCGCCATGAATAGAGTAACCAATCAACCAAAATTCAGTTCATTCGAAATATCGGTTCCGAATACATATATGGAAAGAATAGTGTTAAATTCGTGGATTTTTGACACCCTGTATCTTTCAAACGAAACCGAATTTTGAAAAATGGTATGGGAAAAAGTGTTTCGTTTGATGAGAGGAATCTACAGTTAAAATATATGTACAAGTCAAAGACTCACCCTGTATATATAGTATATAGAGGGTATATTCAAAGCGTAGTAATTACGTATTTATCAAAATGTTCATTTACTTTGAGAAAATAATGAATTTGAAAAATTTTCTGTGAATTTAATCATTCCAAAGCCCTGGCGAATGTTGAACTATATAAGCATGGTTGGAAGATTCAGTTATGCTATGAACGAAAATTGAGAAATTGTCATTTTCAATAATGCTGAATAACTCGCTTCGTATTCGAAATCTGTTGTTAGGTACATTCTACAGGCACTTTTTTAGGAGTGATTCAAATATGATATAACGAATTTTTTTAATTTAGCTATTTTCGAGAAATGAGAAGGATTTATTATTTCTCAAATGTAAACTATGGTCGAAAGTTGCTCTTATTTTGCTACAAAATTTTTGCTGACTTAAAAACTGTATCACATGTCGTTATTTACATGAATATTACAAGAGGAAAAAAATTCAATACTTTCTCGTCTTGCTTTTCGATTTACTGTCGAATTATAAGTAGGCTGCCAGTACCATAGCGACCGTTGAATATGCATGATAATTCGACTAAATGAAGAGTTCTTTTTCAAACTGGTGAATCTTTTTGTGTGTAGTAGAAAGAATCCTCCTCATCAAGAAATAATCCTCGAAATCAACTCGAGAAAATAAAACAACTCCGCAAATTTGCATGATTTATTCCCTCATTCCTCATGATCATACCTGAGTTCATTTTGCCTCAGCCACCCCTCTTGGACCAAGACTCGAAGAATTCACGCTCCGCTTTGTCAAAATAATAAACTCGACAGTCACTGCGAGTACATCGAGGGAATATGCTGCTTAATCATGGTCATTTATTAAAAGTTGCACACTTGAGGGTGCTACAAGTGCAAGCTAGACGAGAAAAATATGAAGGATGCCATCGATTCATCCTCTGGAAACGGAGGGTCATCACCGCGCGCTTAGGGGGGGACCTTGGCATTCACTTTGATCAAACTCGGTATTTACTTTAGTTGCCTCGTTCATCGTGCTGGGCAGAGTTGGATTCGGGAATATTACAGAATCAAAAAGGTTTCTTTATTATTATGTCTTATATCGGGGTTTTTTGTGAAGTGATAGAACTCTAAATTGAAATAAAACATACACTGCGCAAAAAAATTAACGCACATTATGGAAATCTCAAATTTATTCTACAACTGGAGGTGTTCTCAATGAAAATTTTTTTTATCAGAATTATGCATGCATATGTTATCCACTTTCAACGTTTTTCTTCAATACAGATGTTTTCTCCCGGCAGGAATAAAAAAAGATGATATCAGATTCTGAATGTATTGGCTCCATTCTAAAATCAGTCGTTCTCGATCAATTCTAGTGATCCATAGTTTTTCTTTCGTTTGATTTTCTCAACTCGATCGCTATGCAACGCGAAACACGCAATTTGACCCAAGAGGAATGTGCCCAAGCGGTAGTTTTGCGAGAAGAAGGGTGGACATACACAAGAATTGCAGAAAGGTTTGGAGTTTCCCATACAAGTGTGTCCAGAATGTTGCAGCGATTCAGGGAGACAGGTATGAATGTCCGAAGACCAGGACAGAGTAGACCACGGGTAACAACTGCCATTCAAGAACGTTACTTGAGAGTTTCTTCGTTGAGACAACGGTTTGCAACCGCTCGCCTCCTTCGAAATTAGCTTGAGCAAACTCATGAGGTGCAAATTAGCACTCAGACAATAAGAAATCGCCTCAGAGAATATGATTTGAGGCCTTGTGTCGCGGCAAGAGGCCCAGCTCTTACCCCAGCCCATCGAAGGGCGCGTTTAGATTTTGCGAGAGAGCATATCCATTGGGAAGAGGCCGATTGGGAAAGAGTTCTCTTCACAGATGAGTCTAGATTCTGCCTCTACCATTGTGATCGACGTTCCCTTGTATACAGACGTCCACATGAAAGATATGCTCAGTGCAATTTCCTGAATACTACTGGTTTCGGGGGAGGATCGATTATGTTATGGGGTGGAATATCTTTGACTGCTCGCACAGACCTAGTGGTCGTTGATAATGGAGCTATGAATGCTGATAAGTATATAAGGAACATTCTTGAAGAGCATGTATTGCCATTTGCCCCATACATTGGTGAAAATTTCATTTTTATGGACAATAATGCCAGACCCTATCGTGCGCGCATCGTTCAGGAGTACCTTGAAGAGGTTGAAGTCTCTCGAATGGAATGACCAGCAAGAAGTCCAGATCTCAATCCGATCGAGCAGGTTTGGGACAACCTCAATAGAAGGCTGAGACGTTCAGAAAATCATCCAGCTACTCTTAATGACTTAGGAATCCAACTCGGAGAAATCTGGGAAGGATTAGATCAGAACATTTTAAGATCACTCATTTTGAGTATGAACCGTCGTTGCCGAGCTTTAATTAACGCAAAGGGTGGAAATACCAAGTATTAAATCACTTATCAGAATTTCAGTATTTTGAAAATCATTCATTTCTCTTCTTTCACATAAGATTCGGTGAAATCCTGAATTTTTCTTACATTCAATGTGTCTTGTTTCGTTCAAAACCTTCCCGAGAGAACATAAAAAATAAGTTATAAAGTCAATGTAGAGTTTTGAGATTGAGATTTTCAGAATGTGCGTTAATTTTTTTGCGCAGTGTATTCAAATTGGGATTGAAGCCAATTTCTTTTTTTATTTGAAGGACCGTTTTTCGATATAATGTTATCGCCAAATTTTTCTTTCAATAAATCCATTGTTACGGTAGCAGCATGAGGTGTAGCACCATCTTGTTGGAACCAAAACACTTCTGGGTAGACACCATTCGAATTTTGAAACAAATAATCATTGATCATCGAGCACCATTCACTATGACATTAGCTCGAGCATCGTTTTTAAAGAAATATGGACCGATGATGCGTGTAAAACACACCATACAATGCATTTTTCTGGATGCAATGGAACCTGCAGAACTTCTTTAGGATTATTTTCACTCCAATATACGGCAATTTTGCTTGTTTACGTAGCTGTTAAACCCAAAAATGAGCTTAATCACTAAACACAATTTTTCGATAAAAAAGTGGATCAACAATAAGCTGTTCTAGGGCCTAATCAGCAAACAAACGACGCTTATTATGGTCAAGTGGATTTAGTTCTTGAACCAGTTGGATCTTGTATGGGTGTAGATCAAGATCTTTACGCGAAATTTTTCATGTGGTGGATGCACAGAATCCTACTTGTTGTGAACGTCGACGAATAGATAAATCTGGATCCTCAGTAACAATATCACTTACAGCAGCGATATTTTCTTCTGTACGTACAGTTCTTCGTCTTGTTGTTCTTGTTGCATCGAGTAGAGAAAATGTTGTCTGAAATCTATCGATAGTTCGACGAATAAGCTGCTCTGATGAACGATTATGTAAACCATAAATTTCACAAAGTGCTCTATAAGTTTGTCGAATAGAACACTGATTTTGAAAATAAATTTCAACGATTTGTAAACTTTGTTACGGCGTGAGTCTTTCCATGATACTTTGTCAATGCTTACTGAACAGAAATGTCAAAACAGCATGGCTTCTACCTTCTGTCGAATCAAAATTATCGGAAATTCTATCACTCCAAAAAATCACCTGTTATTAATGATTTTTTTTATCGTCAGTTCATTTAACACCTCACTTTCAACCCGATTATTATGTCGCAGCCCGATATGAATTTTAAATTAATCCTCATTGTGTCGAACTACCTGATCAAATTGAGGCTTTGTGAATTTTTTTAGGCATTCGACAAAAAATCATCTTTTTCTGTCTCGCAACCGCTCACACCTATTCCTTGGGCTGTGTATCGAATTCTCACTGGCGAAAGGTTAACTCCATTTAGTCTCAAAATTAATCATAATCCCCCGCAGATTTGCCAGACGACCGGGATGTGCAGGGCCGGAATGAAATATTTCTCCGAGTGAGATTCGAACCTAAAGCCCCACAGTTGAGTCGATTGTATACGCAGCAAGCAATCTAGAAATCACCATGTATTTTACCAGCTGTTACTTTGGGGCGTCTTGATTAATTAATTAAAGGTGCTGAGTGGTATCACATGCACGGAACGAATTCAAGTTTTTTTTATGGAACAATAGGGAAATGAAAATCGTGGTATTTTGAATAGTTGTATAAAGCACCCCGCACTTTCCCTATGGCAAATGGCGTTCCGTCAAATGTTCTAATATTTTGGTCTAATGTAGTACTCGACCTACTGATCAAAATTGTCCATGGCCCCAACTCAATCCTATGACTAGTGTTTGAGATACAGGGCGTTGAAGTTGAGAATTACCTACTTTTACTACGCGCGTATCTCGAAAAAGAATCAAATGAACTTCAATTTTTCCCAAGAAACATTTCATTCCTTCCCCATGGAGCAACCATATACAGGAATATGACCGAAAATCGTTACGAATACAGGGTTATCCATAATTGATGCATGCCCGATTTTGAAAGTATAAAATATATCAATTCCAGAGCGAGAACGTTCGCAAAATGAACTATTTTACTAGATATGTTGTTGTTACATCGACAAAACCTGAAATACCCAGAATTCATACTGGGTGATCCATTATTATAGAAACTATTCACAATGAAGGTTAAGTGGACACCCTGTATTTTTGGGTTGATTCAAGGTGTTCGTTTGATCCATTCAGAACACACCATCATGGACTTCAAAGAAAACAGATTCAGTCATGAAATAAACTGTGAAACTCACGAAAATTCCCAAAAATCATCCTTTTTTTCAGCACCCTGTATTTCAAGATTAACTCCGTTGAGGTGGGAGTTTTCTTTCACCACTCAACTTGATATAAAAACATCAATGCGGCTGAAAGTTTTTATCCACTTCTTATATATGACCAGATTTTTTTTATCCAATATGAAAATAATTATTTATTTGTGTTATTCTATTCTTATTCCAGCAACTACATAGTTTGTTTTTCTAATTTTTGTAACACTTTTACTTGCATTTTCAACTAATTCGTAGAAGGTTTGGAAAACACAATCATGATATGAATACTAAGTGTATGTCATCGAACACTTTTGAGTGGTTTTTCATTTTCTTTCAATCAGAATTGCAACTTGATAATTTTAATATTGCATAAAAAAAAATCTGGTCATTGGAAGTGGGTAAGAACTCTCAGCCATATTGATGTTTTTATATCAAATACAGTGGTGAAAGAAAACTCCCATCTCAACGGAGTTAATCTTGAAATACAGGGTGATGAAAAAAATGTGGTTTTTAGGTATTTTCGTGAGGTTCACAGTTTATTTCATAACTGAATCACCCTGTACTATTTGAAGTCTATGATGATAAAAATCAAACGAACACCTTAAATCAACCCAAAAATACAGGGTGCCCAACTTCGTTGTGAATAGTTTCTATGATAATGGATCACCCAGTATGAATTCTGGGTATTTCAGGTTTTTTCGATGTAACAACAACATATCTAGTGAAATAGTTCATTTTGCGAACGTTCTCGCTCTGGAATTGAAATATTTTATACTTTCAAAAATGGGCATGAATTCAATTATGGATAACCCTGTATTCGTAACGATTTCATTCGATTCTTTTTCGAGATTCGCGCGTAGTAAAAGTGGGTAATTCTCAACTTGAACGCCCTGTATCTCAAAAACTAGTCATAGGATTGAGTTGGGGCCATAAACACTTCTGATCAGTAGGTCGAGTACTACATTTTATCAAAATTCTAGCTAGCCCGGCAAACTTTGTTCCGCCTAAATGATACAAATCGTAATCACCGGTGATCGAAGTTCAACGGCTTGGTTCTCTAATTTTTGAACAGTCAAATGTTTCCATGAATATGAGCTGTCACACAGAACAGATACACAAAAATAATGTCAATTACTAATTATGGCAATTTCTGATTCAGTTATTTCCCATACAGAAATTCAAAAACATTTTAAGAAATATGAGAAAAGATGAGAATGGACATCTCACGATTGGAACTGATCGCCAAAATCCGATTTACTTGACATTTCTATAAAAATTCACTGTCATATTCACCCGCTTCTGGATCTGTTAATAGCCTTTCATGGTATTATAAGTCCTATGCAAATTACACAGTAATTGATTACATATATTTTTTTTTCGACCATTTCAAACCACGACGACCGAAATGCTCGAAAAAAGAACAGATGACATCAATGGATGGCCGCGAAAGCCTCAACATTTAATTGTGATAATGTCAAATATAGAAACCTCACGATTGCGTTATTTGGAATAAATAAAACTATAAAAATAACTAATAATCATCAGTCATAATGTGTGAATAGCGCCATCTGAAGTGGTAAAAACGAAACTTTTCGCATATCTCAACGAAATCTAATCATTTCAGACATCTGTACTCCTACGCTAAGACATTTTGGTTTTGCCCAACAGCGCACAGTTCTAGGCAATTCAAATTACACACTATAACAGTGACTATAGACGGAATATAGTCACTGTACACAGTATTTGTTTATATCGCCATCTAACGCGGAGAATATCCAATGAAGTACAAACGAATAAGGGTTAGCGTAACACTGTAACTGTAGCGACATCTAGTGGCCTTACTCAAAAGGAGGAAAAGCATTTCCTGTATAAGTAAAATTTTCATCGATTTTTTCAAAGTTTTGTTGTATTTTATGATAACCAGATCGTAGACGAATCCATATATGAAGTTTCATAACAAACAGTCCATCCGATCTCGAGTTATAAATGGTGTAACCAACATCTTTTTTTCATATATATATATAGATTATATCAAGTTTGAGGACTCTGTCTTAAATTGGACGTGTACTATGATCGAAGGCGTGATTTTCATGGTTTTTCAACCTTAAAAAAAAGTTTTTTCCTCATTTCCTCCTTCAAAATCCTTTTGATCTTCTGATGAATTGGAAGACAACGACAAATAGGTATAATCTTCTCCCAATTTCGCCCTCTAAACGACCATCCAAATCGACAGATCCGGTGCTGATAACGAGCTCGAAACAAGATTACAACCATATAAAATCGTTGATATTTACAAGGTGGGACCGATGATGTGACAAGAACCAATAACTGCAGCGCCTCGGTGGGTCGTTATTATAAATTTAACCGCACGAGAAATTACTAGTCCACTTTCCGAGAGAGGAGTTTCAATAAACCCATACCCGTAGCTCGGTCGATCGTTTCAATTATTAAAAATCAGTACAGATTAAATAAACGATGACAATGCTGAATTATTCACCATCGGTGAGACGAAGGCGTCCTGATTGCTTCGATGGGTATAATGAGTTATTGTATCCATGGATTGCTGACAGGATTATTCAGGTATGAAAATAAGGGGGGTAGGGGGTACTTGTCCCCCTTCACAGGAGGAATAAAGGATGAACTGTTCATTTGTGCCATATACCAATTTTATGTTGGTAAGATTATTCGTTATATTAATAAATTGAGAAAAAAGGAATTGTAAATTTATTTTCCTTGAAAGAGGGAGTCAAACTGAGATCCAAATATACTGCTCCACAAGAGTTAGGGATATCGTATTCAATCGTTTTTAAAAGTATGTAATTTCGAGAAAATCGCTGTAAAATCATTCAAAACTCAATAACAACTTGAATCGATCCAATAAAAATCAGTATGAGACATTTCGTCAATCTGGTCGCCTTTTTTCTGAAGTTTGGTTCTTTGCATATGCTTCATGAATGGTCTTATTTCGAAATGAAGTCACTTTGTCAACGGCTTCGATTTGAAACGAGTTTTCTGAGAATGCCAGGACGTAAATTAACAAACGCTGAGGCTACTAGGGCTATCGGAATGCTACAGGCTGGCCTAACTCAGGTTGTTATTGCGGAAAGGCTCCAAGTCAGCCAAAGTGTGATATCTCGAGTTCTCGACTTTGGAATAGGTTCAGGGAGACAGGTTCCGTGTTGGAAAGACCAAGGCTTGGTGGACGACGAAAAACAACACCTGCTCAGGATGGTTTCATCACCGTTTCGGCGAGAAGCAACCCTACATCTACGTGTAGAATGCTACGGAATACTCTTCAAAATGCAAGTTTCCATCGAAACCATCAGACGACGTTTGAGAGAGATGAATCTAGGTTCTAGACGTCCATTAAGAGGAGTTCCATTAACACGTGACCATAACAAAGACTGGAATGCGCAAGGCAACATATCAATTGGAACGATCAATGGCGTAGTGTGTTGGTAAGAGGTTGGTTAATAAATTGAGAAAAAGGGAATTGTAAATCTATTTTCCTTTCAAAAAAGGTGGTCCAATTGAGATCCAAATATACTGCTCCAGAATGGTAAGGGATATCGTATTCAATCGTTTTTAAAAGTATGTAATCTTCGAGAAAATCGCTGTAAAATCATTTAAAACTCAATAACAACTTGAATCGATCCAATAAAAATCAGTATGAGACATTTCGTCGATCTGGTCGCCTTTTTTCTGATGTTTGGTTCTTTGCATATGCTTCATGAATGTTCTTATTTTGAAATGAAGTCAGTTTATCAACGGCTTCGATTTGAAACGAGTTTTCTGAAAATGGCAAGACGTAAATTAACAAACGCTGAGGCTAATAGGGCTATCGGAATGCTACAGGGTGGTCTAACTCAGGTTGTTGTAGCGGAAAGGCTCCAAGTCAGCCAAAGTGTGATATCTCGACTTTGGAATAGGTTCAGGGAGACAGGTTCCGCGTTGGAAAGACCAATGCTTGGTGGGCGACGAAAAACAACACCTGCTCAGGATCGTTTCATCACCGTTTCGGCGAGAAGAAACCCTACATTTACTTGTAGAATGCTACGGAATACTCTTCAAAATGGAGATGGGGTCCAAGTTTCCATCTAAACCATCAGACGACGTTTGAGAGAGGTGAATCTAGGTTCTTGACGTCCATTAAGAGGAGTTCCATTAACACGTGACCATAAGCTTCAAAGACTGGAATGGACAAGGCAACATATCAATTGGAACGATCAATGGCGTAGTGTCCTTTTCACTGATGAATCCAGATATGGACGATATTCAGATTCTCGAAGAATAAGGGTAAGGACAATCCCACGCATACCCCGTAATCGTCGCTATGTCAAGAAGTCCATCCATTCCGAGGGGGTAGTGTTATGGTATGGGTCGGAATATGTTTCAACGGGCGCACAGATCTACACATTTGTCCTGGGAATATGACCGCCTTACACTATAGGAAGCATGTCACTGAGAATGTTGTGCCAAATTTTCACGCTGCTATTGGTGAAACTTTCCAATTTCTAGACGATAACGCTAGACCGCACCGTGCAGCCATAGTTGAGAATGCGCGCGAGGAGCTTGGTATTCCTCATTCACCAAAACCTCCGCACTCACCAGATTTGAATTGCAAAGAACATGCATGTGATATGCTCCAAAGAAGATTAGATAATCATCTACCTACCCCAGAATCCTTTAATGATCTGAGAGAGCTTCTGCCCCGTTTATAATAATAATAATAATAACCAAATTCCTCAAGAAATGTTCAACAACCTCGTGTGTAGTATGCAAAGAAGATGTCAAGCTGTTATTGATGCCCGTGGAGGCCATACATTGTATTGATAGTCTTAAAATGCTTGAATTCTCTGGGAATAAAATTTTGTTATTTTACTCGATTTTTCTTAACCACCCTGTATACGCTGCAGACCTACAGGCTAAAATTACTTTGCAACTTGAAATCATATTAATATGAATTTTCATCATAAAAATCTTATTGTAACTATATTTGTTTGCAATTTAGGTCAATATCCCTAACTCATGTTGAGCAGTTTAGTTCTTGGTTCTTATGCAGTTCCGAAATCTTGGAGGAACTTTTTGGAATCATCCATTCCTGAACGATTCCTCCAAAGTCCTTATCTTTCAGATTTTTCTTTCTCCAAAGACTATTTCTTATAGGTGCATTTGTCTATACCACAGAAAGTGTCTAGGCCTGTAAGTGGCGTTTGTGCTCTCTTTCTGGCTAGTGTTTGACCTCTTCGTTTCTTTTGATTCCTGAGTGACCAGAAACTCAGACTATAGCGACCTTGTTGTCTTGCCTACTTCGATAAGTTTCTTTCGGTACTTCCATATCATCTTGAGTCGATGAAAGGATTTCGGTGCTTTGATAGCAGCTTGTCTTTCAATGGACCGCTATGTCTCACCCTTGATATACTAACTGACAAAGAAAGGCCACGTTCTCATAGCTCCACAAGTAAGCCTTTGTACGTTCTAGCCCTTGAACAATATTTCATATTCTCGGCAAATTTTCGCTAAATTATACAGAAGTCGAGGCACTAGATTCTATGTAAGCAAATGGTGCAAATCCTACCCCTTGAACAAGTCTTATCCTCATGTTATATTCATAAAATAATTTCCAACATGAATCATTAACTCCTTCTGCCTCATAAAATAATCTCTATGCAAATATTTGCTTTGGACATTTTTCTGTTTTCCGTCCAATAGAAAACCAAACAAAAATTGGTAATCACTCATCGATAGAGTCATTATAATTGCAAAATTGCGAGGAGTGAACAAATTGCCTTGGTTTTCATCAAACAGCTATGGAAATGTTATTACCGGACGCGACATTCTGCGAAATATCGTCGTAAATTACTGGGGTCGGAACTTTTCGATTTGAATATTAAATATTTGCTCAACGTTTAATTAGATCCAGTCAACACCTACTCGAAAACTGGCGAAATTATATGGGGTTCTTGAGCCTGCAGCGAACGCTTTCGCCATGTAGAGGTGCATGGAAGATGGAAACAGGTCTGAACTGATTTCGTTCTAGTCTTTTTAGCCTTCTCAGAAGCAGCGGATTCAATTCTATTTCTAAAAACTTCTATATTCCGTTATACAGGGTATTCTACAAGCTCTATGGCAAACTTTGACAGAAGTAAGCTGTACATCTTTTGAACATCTTTTTTTTCTATGAACAAAGGTCCAATTCTTTTTCGTTCAGGAGTTACAAACATTTGAAAAAATATTTTCATGTTTTGGTTAAGTAGGCCGACAGGTTGATATGGTAATTGACGTTATTTCAATTATTAATTTGACACTTGATGTACGTTTTGAATAACAATGCATTCTTTTACGACTCAGGAATATGATTTGATGCCAGTACATGTTATAAATGATCGTTTAAATGCAGACTTGTATAAAATTTTTGGAGCACAACCTTTTTGACTTTATTGATGATTCAGAGCTCAACATTGTTAGAAATATAAGGTATCAGCACGATGGTGCACCACCACATAGAAGGAGAAAAGTGGTCATTTGGCTGAATGAACATTCACCGATAGAATGGATAGGTCAAGGAGGACCAATACAATGACCACTTCGATCGCCTGATCTAAATCCCTCAGATTCTTATTTATGGGGACACATGAAGAAGCTTGTTTATCACGTTGAAATCCAATCTCATCAACAATTACTTGAATCATTCAAATTAAGTAGGGGAATAATGTGTTACTTGATTTTTTACAGGGTCAAAAATATTTTTATGAAAGAAGAATACTAACACAAGTTAGCATTATATGCTGCCCCACAAGAGTTATTCAATCGTTTTTAAAAGTATGTAATCTTCGAGAAAATCGCTGTAAAATCATTTAAAACTCAACAACAACTTGAATCGATCCAATAAAAATCAGCATGAGACATTTCGTCAATCTGGTGGCCTTTGCATATGCTTCATGAATGTTCTTATTTTGAAACGAAGTCAGTTTTTCAACGGCTTCGATTTGAAACGAGTTTTGTGAAAATGCCAAGGCGTAAATTAACAAACGCTGAGGATAATAGGGCTATCGGAATGCTAGAGGGTGGCATTACTCAGGTTGTTGTAGCGGAAAGGCTCCAAGTCAGCCAAAGTGTCATATCTCCACTTTGGAATAGGTTCAGGGAGACAGGTTCCGTGTTGGAAAGACCAAGGCTTGATGGGCGACGAAAAACAACACCTGCTCAGGATCCTTTCATCACCGTTTCGGCGAGAAGAAACCGTACATCTACGTGTAGAATGCTACCGAATACTCTTCAAAATGCAGATGAGGTCCAAGTTTCCATCGAAACCATCAGACGACGTTTGAGAGAGGTGAATCTAGGTTCTAGACGTCCATTAAGAGGAGTTCCATTAACACGTGACCATAAGCGTCAAAGACTGGAATAGGCAAGGCAACATATCAATTGGAACGATCAATGGCGTAGTGTCCTTTTCACTGATGAATCCAGATATGGACGATTTTCAGATTCTCGAAGAATAAGGGTATGGGCAATCTCACGCATACCCTGTAATCGTCGCTATGTCCAAGAAGTCCATCCATTCCGAGGGGGTAGTGTTATGGTATGGGCCGGGATATGTTTCAACGGGCGCACAGATCTACACATTTATCCTGGGAATATGACCGCCTTACACTGTAGGGAGCATGTCACTTAGAATGTTGTGCCAAATTTTCACGAGGCTATTGGTGAAACTTTTCAATTTCTAGACGATAACCCTAGACCGCACCGTGCAGCCATAGTTGATAATGCGCGCGAGGAGTTTGGTATTCCACATTTACAAATACCTCCGCACTCACCAGATTTGAATTGCATAGACCATGCATGGTGTATCGTCGTCAAATATCGTCGATGTATCGTCGTCAAATAATAAAAGAATAATTGTCGTCAAATTATTCTTTTTAATTAACAATTATCAATACAAAATCTAAACTGACAATCCTAAAAAAAATTTTTCTAATCTCCTGTCATCATGTGTCGCCTACTTCGTCGTCGCTACATTCTCCCCCCTGTGCAACTACTACTCTCCGTGGTCGTCGTCTGGAATGGGCATAGCTTCGCAACAGGTCTTCTGTATATTCCTTTTTGGGTCTTCACATCGGCAACGCGTACTCGTCCGTCTGGTCCAGGAATTACTCCTATCACTCTTCCCAGTTTCCATGAGTTTCTGGGTATGGTTTCATCAAGAATTATTACCACGTCGTCAACTTTTAAATCTGGTTGGTTTTTTATCCACTTTCGTCGACAGGTCAAAGTGGGTAAATATTCTTTTATCCACCGTTTCCAATAGGCATCAGTAAGTCTTTGTGATTTTTTCCATTCTTCACGAAGGTATTTCTCTTCAAAAACACCTGGAGGTCCAGTACCATTTGAAGAACTCAACAGAAAATGATTTGGTGTTAACGCTTCTAAATCCACAGGGTCAACAGAAACATGAGTGAGAGGTCTCGTGTTGATAATGTTTTCTACTTCGGCGAATAAGGTAAGAAGTATTTCATCTTTGATGGTTTGTCCATTTAGAATAATTTTGAAAGTAGTTTTTACTGATCTAATCATTCTTTCCCAAGCTCCTCCCATGTGACTCGCTCCTGGAGGTATGAATTTCCATTCAATACCTTTTGAAACCATTGTTTCGTGCAACTTCTTGTTATCTAGCTCTTGAATTGCTCTCTTCAATTCTTCAGAGGCTCCACGAAAGTTGGTCGCATTGTCCGAAATGATTTGCTTAGGAATACCTCTTCTTGACAGCATTCTACGAATTGCCATTATCGCAGAATCTGTAGTGAGACTGTGTGCTACTTCCAAGTGAATAGCTCTGATCGTGAAACAAGTAAAAATAACACCCCATCTCCTCTCTTGTCGTCTCCCAACATTAACTAATATCGGTCCGAAATAGTCAATTCCTGTAAATGTGAATGGTCGTACATTCGGAGTTATCCTTTCAGGCGGTAGTTGTCCCATGATAGGTATTTTAGGTGCTGCTCTTCTTTTTATACAGATTTGACATCTTGCGAATGTTGATTTTATAGCTGCCCTAGCATCAATAATCCAATATTTCTGTCTAACTTCATTCAAGTTGAGTTCTATACCTTGATGACCAGATTTTTCGTGATAGTGTTGAAGTAATAGTCTCGTAAATCTGTGTTTTGGATGTAAAATATATGGCCTTCTTGTTGACAATTTCAATTCATTCGATAAATTTGTCCTTCCATCTAGAACTATAAGTCCATCGTCATTGAGCATAGGAGAAAGTTGTCTTAATCTACTCCGTCCGTTCAATTCCTTATCTTGTAGAAGAGCCTTTATTTCTTCTGTAAAACTTTCATACTGACTCTGTTTTATCAGTTCAATTTCTCCTTTTTCAATATCTGATACGCTGAGCATTTGGGAAAATTCAGAATTGTCATGTTTTATTCTCGCCAATAAAATGTTTCGGAATCTAATTACCCAAGCCATTGTCCTCGTAATTCTCGAGTACTTCGAAAATCTTTCGAAATCAATTTTATTTGATTCGAGCAAAACTGTGAGAGCTACAAAATGTTCATGCTCTGTTATATCAACAGTACTTTTTATTTTTATTTGTTTTGTAGGCCACGTCGTCTTATCGAAGTTCATCAAAAAATCAGGTCCATTTATCCATCGTTCGAATTCCATATGTTCCTGTGAATTGCTATATGTTCTTGTAGCTTCGTCCGCAACATTGAATTTCGAAGGAATCCAATACCAATCAGAGGAATTAGTCTTTTCTTGAATTTCTCCTACTCTGTGGGACTCAAACTGTCCAAGTCGACTTCCATCTCCTTTTATCCACTGTAATACTGTCGTAGAGTCTGTCCAGTAGTATATTTTATCAAAATCAAGTTCTAAGTCATTCAAAATATAATTGGCCAACCTAGCACCAGAAACAGCCGCTAAAAGTTCTAATTTCGGTATTGTGATAGTTTTCGTTGGCGCAACTCTTGCTTTTGCCATTATCAGAGAAACATTGACATTTTTGTGAGAAACAACTCGTAGATAGGCTACAGAGGCAAATGCTCTTTTACTCGCGTCACAAAATATATGCAACTCCGTTTTATCTGCCCATGGAATCAATAGCGAATAACATCTAGGAAAACGTATTTTCACAAGAGTATTTCTCAAATCATACAACCAAGATTTCCAAGTTTCTTGAATTTCCTCATTAACTTGTTCGTCCCATTCTATACCTGACTTCCATATATCTTGCATTAGAATTCTGCCACGAATTGTAAAGTTTACTATAAGTCCCAAGGGATCAAATACGGACATTACAGTTTTCAATATGTTTCTTTTTGTTGGTACTTTATTTTCATCGACCGATAATCTAAGTTTGAACTGGAAAGTATCTTCTTTTGCATCCCACCAAAGCCCAAGGATTCTCTGAAGGGACGATTGACCTTCAAAATTCAAATTTTTCATGATATCCTCGTTTTTGTTTAACTTTTTCATCATTTCTTCCGAATTCGAAATCCAATTAACTAATTCAAATCCACCTATTTTTTGTACACGACTAACTTCTATTATTGTCGATATGGCTTCTTCTTCAGTATCTTTACAATCTAAATAGTCATCCACGTAATGTTTTTTCATTATAGCATCTAAAATTGGTTTCGAATCTGTTGATAACCTTGCATTCATATTTTTCACGAACTGCGCACATGTCGGTGAACAGTTTGCTCCAAATATCATGACTTCCATTTCATAAATTTCAACTTCTTTATTTCGATTTCCATTTCTCCATAAAAATCTCTGTGCACATCTGTCCTCAGATCGAATTTTGACTTGGTGAAACATTTCTTTCACGTCACTACAAAAGGCTATTTTTCGCATACGAAAATTCAAGAGGATCGTATTTAATGATGCTAATAAATCAGGTCCTGGAATCAAATTATCATTTAAACTCACTCCATGAGATTTGGCGGCGGCGTCAAAAACAATGCGTATCTTTTTTGGTTTGTTTGGGTTGAAAACGGCGAAATGGGGAAGGTACCAACATCGATTGCCTTCTTGTAATAGTTCAACATGAGATAATTTTCTTGCATAGCCTTTATCCAAATATTCTTGTATTTTCTTGCAGTATTGTTGACTGAATACTTCATCTTTTGTCATCTTTTTTTCCACACATTGTAGGCGTCTCAAAGCATTCATTTTACTTTCTGGCAAAATAATATCCTCTGTTTTCCACAATAAACCAATTTCATACCTGTCGTTCACTCGTCTCACAGTCTTTTCCATCAATTCAATCGCTCGATTTTCAATATAATTCGGTTTCATCTGATCTACTGAAACTCCAAAGGATTCTAGAGTGAATGTTTCTTTTACTAAGCGGTGCAAGTTATCATCTGAGTTATCTTGTTCACAAATATGAAACGAGTAGTCGCGTTGAATTCCAGTTTTGTCAACTTTTCCATGAAGAACCCAACCAAGACACGTTTTTGTTGCCATGGGTAGATTTTCAGGACCTTCACATATTTTTCGAGGTACAGTTAGTCGTATATTATCCTGGCCGATTAATATTAGGGGTCTTTCATGAATTTCATATAAAGGGAGTCCTTTCAAATGCATATATCGCGTCCAATCTTCAGAAGAAATATGTTGAAGAGGCAATGATAGATTCCTGACAGATTTTACATTATTCATGGTAAATATTTTTTGAATCGACACCTATTCCAGATATCCCAATATCAAATTGAATTGAATCCTCGCATCGGGAAACTAAATCATTTGTCCATTGAATGCACAACGGCTGACGAAAACCTTTAATTTCAAAAATATCAACAATACTTTGATCGACTAATGTCACTGTTGAGGCTTCATCGAAAAGTGCTACACATTCTAGAATCTTGTTATCATTATACAGTTTAACTCTCACCATTCTCAGTAAAATATTTTTATTGCTATTCCTAGTTGCAAGAACACTTTCTAGATTATTTTCATTCACATTCATTTGACTTGATTCCGGAATAGTCTCAAAACTTTCCTTATGTAAAATTTTATGATGTGGACGTTGACATCCTTGAATTCCACAAATTTTCTTTGATTTACACTTGAAAGTTTGATGATTCGGTCTGAGGCATGTGAAACAGAGTTTATTTTTTGTCACAATATCCCAACGAGTATCAACATCATCTTTTTTCAATTTGGGGCACATAAGAGTTTTATGATCTTTGGACCAACAATATGAACACTCAGTTCTCGTTGCCATATCAGTCGTCAATAAACTTGTTTCTTGTGAAAATCTATTATTTTTGAAATCTTTTTTATTTTTTACAAAAGTTTTTGGTCTGAAATTTGTACTAACGAAACAAGCTGCCCTCGCCTTCTTTGATATCCAATCTGCGAAATCCTCCAAATTAACCTTGCCTTCCTTATTTGCAACTGTTTCTCCCCATTGCAATTTCAAGTTGTCTGGTAATTTAGAAACAGAATCTTTCAAAATTTGTGGATTCTCTAAATGACCTTGACAATCTAATGACTTTATAGTAGCAACAAGACTTTGTATGTGAGTGGAGAAGTTAATCAAGTGTTCCATATTACCTTCTCTGAATTGTTGCACTGTTCTCACTTTGAAAATTAAAGACTCGATGATTTGATCAGGTCTTCCAAATCTCATTTCCAGTGTTGTCAAGGCTAATTCTATATTTTTAGGAGAAAGCAACATACCTGAAACCGCAAACTTGGCCTCACCTCTCAGGCACTTTTGTAGCTTCACCATTTTTTCTTCCTCCGTGTATCCACACATCCCAGAAATGCGTCTAAATTGCGAAATGAAGATCGGCCAATCGGATGAATCTCCACCAAATATGGGAAAATCTTTTTCCACGGTTTGTCTCGCCATAAGTGGATCCCTGTTTGATTTCGAAGAAACTGCTCTGATGGTATCGCCAAGACTCTTGCACAACAGCTGAATATCGGATAGTTTCCTATCGTTCTCATTCGGTTTTTCCTCAGAAAAATTAGAATTAGTTTCAGAAATATCATCATTATTTACAGGTTGTGAACAAGAATTCGGTAAATTTCTTTGAGTTTGGTTTACCCATTCTGAAACAGGAGACGACAAAAGATTTTCACATGGGTTCACTATTCTTACATTTGGATAAAGATTTCTTCCTTCCTCAATATTATATGTAGACCTTACTGATCCATTCTCTTCAATTTCACATAACTCAGCTTCGCGAACATCACGTTCCATTTCTAGTAATGCCATTTGATTCGCTAATTCTTTCTGTCTCATCTCGATTTCCTGTCTTGCCTTTTCTGTCTCTAAAGCTAAGCGTTTCCTTTGTATTTCGATTCTTCTATTTGAATGTCTTGATCCATTGGAAATTGCATCCATTCTATCCATGGAATTTTCCTTTTGACTTACTGTTGCTATTGGTTGATTGGGTGGACAGAAGTTATTCGTTGTATCAATTTCTTCTCGACCCATTCTATTCCTATGAACATTTTGCGTTTGTAAGTCGGTTTCAGAACGAATCCTAGCTCCAGCTCCAAAATTCTCTGGCCAGTTGTAGTCAGAATCCAATCTTCTATTCATACCAGCATTCTGCCTAGTCAAAAATCTTCTGCCGTCCATTTGATCAGTTCTTTCTTTTCCAATCTAAAGGTTTCCTGGTTTCGGCACCAATGTATCGTCGTCAAATATCGTCGATGTATCGTCGTCAAATAATAAAAGAATAATTGTCGTCAAATTATTCTTTTTAATTAACAATTATCAATACAAAATCTAAACTGACAATCCTAAAAAAAATTTTTCTAATCTCCTGTCATCATGTGTCGCCTACTTCGTCGTCGCTACACATGGGATATGCTCCAAAGAAGATTAGATGATCATCAAACTACCCCAGAATCCTTAAATGATCTGAGAGAGCTTATGCCCCGTTTATGGAACCAAATTCCTCAAGAAAAATTCAACAACCTCGTGTGTATTATGCAAAGAAGATGTCAAGCTGTTATTGATGCCCGTGGAGGCCATACATCGTATTGATAGTCTTAAAATGCTTGAATTCTCTGGGAATAAAATTTTGTTATTTTACTCGATTTTTCTTAACCACCCTGTATACGCTGCAGACCTACAGGCTTAATCTAATTTGCAACTTGAAATCATATTAATATGAATTTTCATCACAAAAATCTTATTTCAACTATATTTTTTTGCAATTTAAGTCAATATCCCTAACTCATGTGGAGCAGTTTAGTTCTTGGTTCTTATGCAGTTCCGAAATATTGAAGGAACTTTTTGGAATCATCCATTCCTGAACGATTCCTCCAAAGTCCTTATCTTTCAGATTCTTCCTTCTCCAAAGACTCTTTCTTATAGGTGCATTTGTCTATACCACAGAAAGTGTCTAGGCCTGTAAGTGGCGTTTGTGCTCTCTTTCTGGCTAGTGTTTGGCCTCTTCGTTTCTTTTGATTCCTGAGTGATCAGAAACTCAGACTATAGAGACCTTGTTGTCTTGCCCACTTCGATAAGTTTCTTTCGGTACTTCCATATCATCTTGAGTCGATAAAAGGATTTCATTTAAATTTAAAAATCTCCTTCTGGGTGTTGCAGTTTCGTTGTCAGTTAGTATATTTCTGCCTGACGAAACTCGAGTGGGAGCCTATCGATAGTGTACACTTGGTTCCTAAAACCTTTCAATGGTGTTTACTTCGAATTTTGGGTAGTGCATTCTTTTTTCCTTTCTTCCTTTTTACAAAGCAGCATGTTAAAATTCTTCACAATGCTTACGTTCTTTATATACACTAGGTAGTTTCGCTGATGAGATGTGCTAGTTCAGAGAGCATCAGGCTATCTGACTTTTATTTCTCTCATTTCTTATACCTCATCTTGATATTTTAAGGATAGTCTCATGGGTTACCCTAATGACCACTAGATGTAAAGGAGTGAGATCTGTGATGACCTCAAGTGCTCTAATCGGCCACGTTCTCACAGCTCCAAAAGTAAGCCTTTGTACGTTCTAGCCCTTGAACAATATTTCATATCATCGGCAACTTTTCGCTAAATTATACAGAAGCCGAGGCACTAGATTCTATGTAAGCAAATGGTGCAAATCCCACCCCTTGAACAAGTCTTAGGCTCATGTTATATTCATAAAATAATTTCAAACATGAATCATTAACTCCTTCTGCCTCATAAAATAATCTCCATGCAAATATTTGCTTTGGACATTTTTCTGTTTTCCGTCCAATAGAAAACCAAACAAAAATTGGTAATCACTCATCGATAGAGTCATTATAATTGCAAAATTGCGAGGAGTGAACAAATTGCCTTGGTTTTCATCAAACAGCTATGGAAATGTTATTACCGGACGCGACATTCTGCGAAATATCGTCGTAAATTACTGGGGTCGGAACTTTTCGATTTGAATATTAAATATTTGCTCAACGTTTAATTAGATCCAGTCAACACCTACTCGAAAACTGGCGAAATTATATAGGGTTCTTGAGCCTGCAGCGAACGCTTTCGCCATGTAAAGGTGCATGGAAGATGGAAACAGGTCTGAACTGATTTCGTTCTAGTCTTTTTAGCCTTCTCAGAAGCAGCGGATTCAATTCTATTTCTAAAAACTCCTATATTCCGTTATACAGGGTATTCTACAAGCTCTATGGCAAACTTTGACAGAAGTAAGCTGTGCATCTTTTGAACATCTTTTTTTTCTATGAACAATGACGTTATTTCAATTATTAATTTGACACTTGATGTACGTTTTAAATAACAATGCATTCTTTTACGACTCAGGAATATGATTTGATGCAAGTACATGTTATAAATGATCGTTTAAATGCAGACTTGTATAAAATTTTTGGAGCACAACCTTTTTGACTTCATTGATGATTCAGAGCTCAGCATTGTTAGAAATCTAAGGTATCAGCACGATGGTGCACCACCACATAGAAGGAGATATGTGTTGGCTGAATGAACATTCACCGATAGAATGGATAGGTCAAGGAGGACCAATACAATGACCACTTCGATCGCCTGATCTAAATCCCTTAGATTCTTATTTATGGGGACATATGAAGAAGCTTGTTTATCATGTTGAAATCCAATCTCATCAACAATTACTTGAATCATTCAAATTAAGTAGGGGTATAATGTGTTACTTGATTTTTTACAGGGTCAAAAATATTTTTATGAAAGAAGAATACTAACACAAGATAGAACTTTAAATTGAAATAAAACACATTTAAATCAAGTTTGAAGCCTAATTTTTCTGAGGAACTGCATTCGACCACAGATCAATTTTGGACCAATTTTTCGAGTAATTCAGGCTTTATTTCAGCAAAAACACGAGTTATGTTGGCTTCCAAAGCGTCTATTGTTTCTGGTTTAGCAGCATTAACCAATGACTTGCTATAACCCCAAAGAAAATAATCCATTCGAGTTATGTCGCATGATCTTAGAGGACAATTAATTGGAACATTTCTCGAAATAATGTTATCGCCAAATTTTTCTTCCAATAAATCGATTTTTACGATAGCAGCATGAGGTGTAGCACTATCTTGTTGGAACCAAAACACTGGGTCGATAGCATTCTAATTTCGAAACAAATAATCATCGATCAGTAACGAGCACCATTCACTCTAACATCTCCAGCATCGTTTTCAAAGAAATATGGACCGATGATGCGTCCAGCGTGTGAAGCACACCATACAGTGCATTTTTCAGGATCAATGGAACCTGCAGAACTTCTTGAAGATTGTTTTCACTCCATATACGACAATTTTGCTTGTTTACGTAGCCGTTCAACCAGAAATGAGCTTCATCACTAAACACAATTCTTCGATAAAACAGTGGATAAACTTCAAGCTGTTCTAGGGCCCAATCAGCAAACAAACGACGCTTATTATGGTCAAGTGGCTTTAGTTCTTGAACCAGTTGAATCTTGTATGGATGTAGAACAAGATCTTCACGCAAAATTTTCCATGTGGTGGATGCACAGAGTCCATCTTGTTGCGAACGTCAACGAATAGACAAATCTGTATCTTCATTAACACTATCACCTATAGCAGCGATATTTTCTTCTGTACGTACAGTTCTTTGTCTTGTTGTTGCATTGAGTAGATAAAATGTTGTCCGAAATCTATCGATAGTTCGACGAATAAGCTGCTCTGATGGACGATTTGTCAACCATAAATTTCACGAAGTGCTCTATAAGTTTGGCGAATAAAACACTGATTTTGAAAATAAATTTCAACAATTTGTAATCGTTGTTGCGGCGTGAGTCTTTCCATGAAATTTTTTTGACAGTTCTAACAACAAATCCAATTTTATGATTTTGTATCATATGGAACCATTTCAGCCAATCATGTCAACATTACATCGAAAACTACATCCAATGCAATTTTCAATCCCAATGATAACACGATGGAGTCTTATAAAATTATATAATAGTTCCATGGCAACATCATTCCAAACAAATTTCAAAATGTCACGTTTTGGTAATGTTAAAAATATAAATGAGCTTATCAAAGAAAACATTCCCAGAAATACTTCCAATAGCCACAAATATATTTGGGTAATATTTATGGAATTTTGCTACGAACGATCATACGAATTGAATGAACGCAGAAGCTTGGAAGAATTGGCGTTTATACTCAAAGATTGGGCTGTCAATATGAGAAAAAAAGACGGAACAGAATTCAAAGAAGCAACGGTAAAGACAATGTGGAATAGATTATGATAATTTTTCTTTACAATGTGGAATGTTTCGAGCAAACTCTTTCAAGAAAAGTATTATAAGGACTACAACATTATGATTGACCCGTTTAATAATATAATATTTAAACCAGCCCGAGATGCCCGCGATGCAATCAGAAAAAAATTGCAAGCAGACCCAAGTAAACGTAAATCCAGTTCAGTTTCGTTAAATTTGTCTGAAGTTAACAGAATAATATTGCTATGGGATGAAAATACTCCTGAAGGTCTTATGCGTAAATTTTACCATATTGCTGCAGTAGAATTAGCGTGGCGAGGAGGAGAGGCAGTTGCTTGTTTGGTGATTTTTTTTCAAATCGAGAAGAATAAAGATGGTTCTCCAACAAATCGCATTGAATACAATCCGGTATTCAGTTAAACGTGCCAAGGTGGTTCTAAAAGCTGTACAAGTAGTAAATGGTTGGTTTCCAATAGTGAGAGACAAAGCTGTCCTGTAGGTACGTCTTTTTCATAAACTAATATCAAAACGAGGCGAAAATATTACCTCACCACGACTATTCTTGAAACCAAATCGATATTGGAAAAATGAAACTGACAAATGGTACGATAATGTACCTGTTGGAAGGAATACCATAAATAAATGGAGTAAATATGCTGCCGAAGCAATTGGCTTGAATGTCAAAGACAAAAAGATAACGAATCATTCAAATAGATCAACAGCTGTCAGTCAATTAGCAAAGAGTGGTGTAGAAGAACAACAATTGCTGAAGATTACTGGTCATAGCAATCAAAATTCTATCAAACCATACCTAAATCTCGATCAAGAACACCACAACAAGATAATAAATATTATGCGTGGAAATAGATCTTCTATACAAGAGAACAGCAACGAATCTAATGTTGAGGTGAATTTTACGAATTGCACTTTCACTAATTGTACTTTCAATAAATAAATAAATGTTTTGTTGTGTTGAGTTATAGGTTTTTTCTGTCAAAAAATTTTCTGCCGAATATTCCTCGGACATTGATAAATGCCTCATAATTTTATAATCATTATCTCAAGCTCGTTGCTTGGTAGTCTTGGTACCAATGAACGAGCTTTCGATGATCAAAAAATGATCTCGTCTATTATCAAGGTCCTAGGGATATTACTACTGATAATTTGTCAATGATTACTGAACAGAAATGTCCAAACAACATGTCTTCTACCTTCTGTCAAATCACACTTAGCCTTATCGAAAATTCTATCATTCTAAAAAAAAACACTCGATATGAAATAAGAGTGCTGCTTCAGTGGCTATAGAGCCACCGAAGACATATTTGAATCATAGGAACAGTGATTCAAATCTGTCTCTCCCCAGCTGTAGAATCATTCAATCTGGGACTTCTCTCCAGCGGATGCAATGAAATGATCCGCACAAGATTCTCATTTCTTCTGTGACAACCCAATACGTTTCGGTGGGTTATCCAGGCAGATTGCTGCCTATCCCAGCAACATGAGGAGATCTACATAAGTAATCACGCGATGGATTATTTTGACAGTTAGTGAACCGTTGATTCAATAGCCAATTTCTCTCTAGAATGAGCACGGACCCGAAAGGGGACCCACAGATCCCTCGTTTCGTTCGAGCCACTGGAGATGGATTTATTGGGCTTTCAGTTGAATAACAGTTGAATTCGAAAGACAAGCGAGCGTTCGGGTGTTCCTAATGCCCCAAATTTCATTCGTTCAGCGTTGTAAACAAACTTTGTCCGTCTAAAATGGGAGTAGGGTATGTTTTTTTCTAGGATTAAGAGTCTTCCACAGGGGTGGTTCAATAAACCGCAGTTAATTGGTTCCTTTTTGCTGTCAATCAACACATCGATCGTCCTAAAGCAGTAAGCTTTGGATACTGCTGACAGGGCAGTGATCTTTATTTGTTTCTCATTTGTAAACGTCAGTTTCCAAAAACACAATATTAATCAAGAAAGTTTAATTTATCGAGTCACTAAATTGTAAAACTGACAGTTAACTTGCAAAATTTTTACAAGTTAGTGGTATTATTTACATTAGAAAATTTTGTTTTATCGTCATATATGCTGAAAATCATGGTACAATTGTTATTTCCAGTAACACAGATTTTTGATGATGAAAGAGTTAATACTGATGATGATGAACCATCTGTTGACTCAGAAACTGCTGAACTCGAGGACTGCAGAACATTTGTACTCTCCTTACTACCAAATAATTTGCTAGACATTTCAATTTTTTTTGTTGACCGAATCATCGACATAACTCATCGCAATTTCGGTGCTCTTCCACCCTCCTGCACGCTTTAGTGCTAAAATATCTCCACCCGAATCCGCAACCCTAGTGGCTCCAGTTCTGCGAAAAAAGTGGCTGGTGTATAACTCTGGGTCTTTTAAACCTAAATATTTCGCTATTTGCTTTGGGACACCACCAATAGTGTGCTGGTCAGCATTAAGGGAAATGCACTTTCCATGTCGGTATGTCAAAAATAATCTTAGGCTTTCTGTTCCAGGAGGCCGAAGATTTACATATTTTCTGTATAACATCCAGGGCTTGAAGCTGCAGCCATCATCGGTTATGGTGAATCTTCTTGTTGTTAATTTTTTTGTTTGCCGCAATGTCACAATAACGTATTTTCCCATATCTTCTACATCATTCATGTTTAAGGAGAGAATTTCCTCACATCGACAACATCCAAAAATTCCAAATATTGTTACAAATTTCGCCAGCAACCACTGGTCATCAGGAGCATGTAAAAGAAATTGTTCAGCCTCTTCTTTACTTAATACCTTGGCCTTTTTTGGCGTATAACGCTCATTTTTTCGTTTCAGAAACGCTATTACCTTTTGAAATCTGCAAATGACAACTAAACGTCATATTTTTCAATAAATTTTCAAGGAAAACAAACCTGCGAACAGGGGCATTTTCTTTCATTTCCAAACAGCTTTTCAGCATAGACCATTTTGGTATTAGGGCTGAATCTAGCTGATAGTTGATTCAAGTAGACCAACAAAACATCTTCAGTTAGGTACCCCAATCACTATTTTTGTTTTGCGTTTTGCCGCTTTTTGAAGTCGTCGTATTCTCGCTCGTACCTTGAAGCTGATTTTGCAGGTAATAAACTTGAAGCTACACTGCTGGATGCCTCAATAATTTCTTTTGGTACATTCATTTTCGCTTTCGCCAAAACAAATGTAAAGAAAAATAAACAGACATGTTCATGGCAACGCTTCCATAGCTTACGACATTTGCGACAAATTATTGAGATTTTTTTGGAATTTATCTAACCTTTTTACAAATGAGAAACAAATAAAATATAAAACAATACACGCAAGGTAACGGGATTTACTGGCTCGCCTGCGGCTCGTCAGTTATATCGTCCATTCGCCAGAAAAAACCCTCTTACCTTGCTAGTAATGTTATATACTATATGTGAAAAGCTCCATTATATAATTTCCTTATGGCATTGTTACAATAAAGGATTATTTTCTTCCAAAAGGATCCTTGTACAATGAAATTTTTTATAAATCGTTCAGAAATCGCTGAAACTGAAATCATCGTTATTTAAATATTTCAAAACGCATATTAAATACACCTACCTCTATATATTTCTATATCTGCTTCATCGAGAAATCGAAGAAAAGAACGAATAAGAAAAAGTTTCACAATTTTGCGCAGATGTCAGGAACAGAATTATGTTTCGGGGCAGTATCCATACTTTTGTGCCCTGTAGGCAGCATATTCCGAGGTTACATGAGGAGTTGGATAAGGGTAGATAGTTACAGCCAGGGTCTGATCGTGTAATAAATTCCCAGTCGACATAAATTCCATGAAAGATCGATTTTTCGAAGAGATGAGTTACTCTGGACATAATACAAAATGCGGTCAGTCTAGAGAGTACCGTGTATAGTTTGTCATGTAAACTATGGCCCAAAGATTTATCTTGAATAAAATACAGGGTGTTGATTGTTGAAGTTTGAAGAACAATCAATATTAATTATAAGTATTTCCGAAGTTCAAGGATTACTTCATCTTCGTTTGAACCTCCATTTTAGGAACACTCTGTATTTTGAAATTTCGATTTTGACCGGACTCTAAAAATTCGAAAATGAACGTACGTACGTTGTTTTTAATTTTTGTCTTGCCCTAAAAGTAAGGGTACAAAACATTCTTCAACACAACAATATCTATATCTATGATCTACAAATTTTGGTCACGATTTTTAGTAAGGAGTCGTTACACCAGGTATTCTATGCATCTATTACTAATGTTTTGTTCTGTCATTGATATCCGAACAATTTGGCAAATAATTGCGCAAGTAGAAAATCTTTGGAATGAGCACGTAGAAAAAGAAATAAGGGAAGATTAGTCAAATATATGGGATGTTGTGATATTACTGACATAAAACCTTTAATTATGAACATGACGAGGTCTGCCCAGATGAGGAAATAATAACAGTTGTGATTGTTGAAGCAGAATAATAGGAATATTTATATTTTTAATATTACATATACTCCATTCACAATTATAAAATCACAACTCTGGCCTTGGAAATTTGACACATTCCATATCGAAGTTATGACGTTTTTCAAAATATTTTTATGTTCCAAGTCAACACTATATTGCCCTTTCTACATTCTTAGCGTATTTCTCAGAATGTGAATTTATTCGGAAAATGAATGAATTGGAAAAGATGTGATGGACGAAAATAATTAACGTATATATGAATTGATAGAAAGAATTTCTTTTCTAGTTATTTGCATGAAAAGTACAAGAGATCACTGTTCAAATATATTATTTTTCGCCATGGAAGAAAATTGCATTGCTTTCACACAATTTTCATATGCATGCTTGTGAAGATTTAATGTTTATTATCCTCTTGAACTGAAAGTTAAAGACTTGACGACATCAATTGTTGATTCTAATCAAGAATTCATTAAAAAAAAATCTACCCAAAGATATAAGATGAATTGATGGGTAATTACAAGAATCAAGAATAATGTCGATTTTATTTTGTTGATAACTTTCCTAAAATCAATGTTGGGGTATAAAACTCTGCTGCGTTTGTTCAAACAACATCTAAAGAATACATTTTTCACCAACTCGACCTTTGAAAGGCGTTTCTTATAGGAGAATTAGGTCTAAGTTTCACCTCATTAGTGAGGTACCTAACTGCTAATCTGCTCAGATATCGCCAAATTTCTTGGAAAACCTGAAGAATATCATCCTAATCGACCTCTCGAGGCTCCATCCGATCCATCTACTGCGATATCTGTCCAAATAACAGCTTTTTCAACGAAATTCCCGTGTACCCCTTCAACCTCGAAATGTAGACATTCGTCCTGGTCTTGAAAATCGTCCTCACGCTTCAAACTGGTGCTAAAAACAATAAACATACGTTAATATTGGATATTCGACAAAAACTCACCTGCAAATATCGATTAAATACCAAAAATCTGCGATCAATTTGTAAACCTAACAAAATGTGGAATATCTTTGATACTTTTACTTCGATGTGAACAAAGAAACTGGCAACGTCGTATTGTCATTAACGATATTTTCTGTGCGCGCACTGACTTTTCATCATATGTTCTGTGCTTTTCATCAGGGGCACCAACTCCTGAAAACGAAACCATGACCTCCTATGTGATTGAATAAAAGTTCCTTCATTGTTCAGAAGTATTGAAAGTTACAATGCCATGACAAAATTCTTCGTATATTGAATAGATCCATTCGTTAAGTTTTGTTTCTGTCTTGATATCTATCACAATTTTTCCAATCCATTCACTATGCAGCAACGCTTTAAATTATCAACTAGATTTTTCTGGTTTAGCGAATATTCATATTGAACTTTGGAAAGGAACATGCTTTTTACTCATCCACGATATTTATCGTTATCGGACAAGAATTCCCAGGCTGTATGCTCCTATAATTGATTGTTCGGAAATGTATGAATACAAGATGAAAATAATATACTGCTGGTATACAGATTCACACGATGGTAATCGTATGTGATAATTGAGGACATCTTCATGTTTAAAGTGCCTTACTTCGAAAAAGTACCATTTAATTTCAAGGTTATATTAATATTTTATTAACGAATTCCTCCATTAGTGCAAAAAGGTAGTTAGAAGAGGTAAAGAAAACACACTAATCAAGTATTATAAAAATCTCTTGGCTATCGATTTCGGCATACATGCCATCATCAGGCCAGCTGAAACACACATAAAAATACAATTAATCATAATCTTGCATGGAGAAGTTGCTCGACATTACCTCACGAGTTACAAAAACATCAAGGGACAACGTGAGTGACCTCAAACATGGACTCACCGTCAATTATGAAGAAATATTGTTATAAGAGTCATACATGTATCATCCAACAAAATCCTCATCAAAATCTACCGTCGGATGTTAATTTATACTCTAAGAAGTATCAGATTAGAAACTTCTCAACTCAACAGAAAAATCGTGTGATCGGTAATGTGAGGTTAAATGAACGGATCATCAAGTCGCTGTCAGTGTGAATGTCAATTCATCATAGAGTATGGTCATGTCATTGTCATAGAATATGTTTTCTTACATTGGATATTTTTCTTATAAGCACTTCAACATATGCCTTCCAGTAAATTCTGAAATGTCATTCAGAAGATGAATGTTATCCCTATTTTTAAGGATCTCATACTGTTCTAGGAGTACCAATTTATTATAGTTATATTAATATATTTTGTTGCTATGATCAAAGCACAGAAAATTTCTGGAGTCTTTTTTGTAACCATAAATAAGGCTGCGACTGGACTTCCAAGGCCTGCTTTGATGTCAATAATTCCTGGATGGACTATAGAACACATTCGTGCATTTCCATAATACACCAAATGAATAATTGAATCTGTAACCATCCAATTCTCCACAGAATCCTTCCGCAAATACCTGTTGAGTGCCAGCACACCCCGTTAGTCTCCTTCATCCCGAGATCGTGCTCCTGAATCCAACCCTGGCCGCGTACAATCGGAAATTCGGCCTCAGGTCACGTCAGATTTATCTGACATCCGACTTTCCAGCCTGATCAAATGTTATAATAACATCAGGGCTTATTCTTCTCGACCTGGATGCTGAATTTAACTTTGTGTAGCCCCGGCAATCGGACCCCAGAAAAAAACCGGAAGGAAACGCTTTCAGTCGTACAGTTATACAATCAGTGGCGTAGCTAGATAGTCCGGGGCCCTGGTGCATAAATCGAAGAGGGGCCCCTTAATGTTTTCGAGTCAAAATATAAATACTTCGAAGAAGCAAAGTTACTTACTTAAGGTACAGTTGAGGACTATACTTGAATAAATTATGTTGTTATCTATGTATTTGAGTAGGTATAGTAAATTCATTATATTAATGTGGATGAAAAAAAGGGCGTTGAAAACATTTTTATAGATATTTACTATATGTACAAATAATCACAAAAAAATTGTCATTGTCATTATGACCTTCTAGCCTTATTTTTTTTATTGATACGTTAGATTATTTGGTGAAATCACAATAAGAATAAACTATTCGAGGAATGAATTCAAATTGATTATTGGGGATTCGAACCTAGAGGTCAAGTCTAGATTTGAAGTCATTTATTCCTTCGGAAAAAATATGTTTATAACCTCTTTCTAGACCTAGTCCTTGCGAAAGATTCAATGACTTCACTCAAATCTAGACTTGATGCAGCTTCATTTTCAGTTGATAGGTATAAGCCATAAATGTCGCAGTTGAGCTTGGCTCATAGTGTTCCGCAAATAATTTTATATTATTCTTAATTTGCTGAAAGATCTTTCAGCTTCTACAGAGGTGACAGGAAGATTGTATGGAACAGTAATATTGCAGTAAATACTTCTGTTAGATCGCATTCCAGCATTCCGTATTTCCTTATTATTTTCATACACAATTCATGAATTGTCCATGCCTTATTCAATTCAGGTAGAAATAGGTGATAAATATTAAGAACTTGAATTGAGAAGTTGGTCCCTTTCATATCGCAATATTTACTTTGAAATTGGTCGATGCTTTGAATTACAGTTTTTTCGTCTACCTATATCTAGTAGAAATGATGGTGAAAATTCAAAATTTTGTTGACTGCAGTCATACCCCGAAACTTGAATTCAATCAATCAAATCTTTATTGTACTACAGGCTTAATACAATAGCGTGTACTCGTCAATTTTCAGCATAAATAACACATTATTAAAATATGTAAATATGGACATAAAATGAACTTACAGTCTAGAGCCAACTATACTCATATCACAGATAGGTTTGTGTCGCAGAAAAACTCTGAGAGCGAATAATACGCTTTTGTTACAAGGAGCGCCTTCAATTCTCTCTAAATTTAATGAAACTTAATAGTTTCCAATGATTCGGCAGTTTGTTGAAAACTGCAATTAAATATAAGAAGGCGATTTCTAAAATTGAGAAATTATTGTATCGAGCACTCTATTGAAAATATTTATTTCGGAAAATTCTCCCCTGCTTCGAAACCGGTGATCGGAAGCTAATTCTTCGAAATATTTTTTATCTTTTTTTTGTCTCTTTTCTTCGAAATGGGGATCTTTACCATATGCTATGACATTTTCTCTAGCCTTGCACTCGAAGTCACTCCTATAAATTTTTTTCTTTGTATTCGTCTCTTCCTAAAGCTCTGCATACGTCGTCCAAACTGACATCGCATTTTTGTAATACTTCAGATGCATAATTGATATCATTGAGAATGCGGTGCATTAAATCGCCGAGGAATATAAATTCAAAATTCAACATTTTTTTTTAATTTCTGCTTGTTTTTGCTCTTATTTGCAAGAATTTATTCTTCTATTTCAGCTAATGCACGAATGATATGAAAAAAATGAAATTTGATTGTCGAAATTATGTCAACCCTACTGGACCATCTAGTCGGATTTAGTTTTTTTAGATAGGTGTCCGATTCACCAGTGAATTTTGGCAATAAATCCCTAGATTTGATGATATTTCGGAAAAACATTTTTCAACAACTGAATATAATAAAAACAATGTTATTACATAATAGATCACAGAGAAAAATCAAAGTTTGAATTTTTTTTAAGTTCAAACGCGATTTGATGGTCTGCGCTTGATGGGGGCCCCCTGAGGTCAGGGGCCCTGGTGCACTGCACACCCTTGCACCCACGTAGCTACGCCGCTGTATACAATAATTCATAATTGTAGCTGAGAATTCGGGGATTTCTTTTGAAAGGAACGGGGCGAGATCAATGAATTCGAGATTGGGCCGGAGGAGGTCAACGAGAAATTCGAAACGTTCAATTGGGGAAAGACGACCTTCAAGTTTGGTGAAACGATTTTTTTATTTGGGTGATTGCTGGTGTCGTTCTGCTGTCTTCACTCTTCAGTTTGTTTCTTAATATGGTTTTGTGGAGGGTTATAGTGCCCATCCACGGGGGACACCGAATCGGAAACATTGTATCCCGATCTGCAATAAATCATGGCCAATAAAATGTGCCGCTTGGGTTTTGGCAAGAGGTAGACGGATTATGTTGCTAGGATTTGCCAGCGTTGCCACTTATAGGCCTTATTTTTAAGATATCTGTTGGAATATCCTGTGCTTTTTACTTTCCACAGGCAGGTTTTCTGCCTGTACAATTCTATGAATCCTGTTAAAAATTCTTTCATTTTAAGCAAAGTTGCTTCTGAATTTCAACTAGAAGATGTTCTGGAATCGACTGCCCAGTGCTGACACACGCGTAACTTAAAAATGAGCTGAAAAAATTTGTAAGGTAAAATTATGAAAGAAACCAATAACGGGAAGTCAAACATACCTTTTAAATTGAATAAAAATGTCACACACCACAATGAATTTCCACAGAAAATGAGGAAGCTATCAGTAAGGAGGCTGGATAAAGACTGAGTATAAAATGAATAGATAATTCTTAGCGGAAATCACAGATGCAAACACAACAAAATCTTGATTACCCAAATTCGACCGTCTTCTCATAATAATAAGAGTGAAAATAGCGGACCTACCTGTACAAGCACCACCAGTCTAGGTACAAAGGGTGCGAATTGTAAACAGATGTTTTTTTATGACACCTAATGCCAGCATAACCAATTTTGCAAAACTGATAAGAATTCAACTACCTGGTGCAATAATATTCAACACAACTGCAAAAATTCCGATGTTCTTCATGGGAACTGATAGCATCTGCAATGGCACGCGCCGGATATTATGGCCCTTCATTATCTTTGCCGCCTGTGTCCGGTTCGGTTGCCTCGTGAGTGGAGACCATTACATGGACTATAGTGACTATACTAAAAGGGTTGGGGGCGTTGGGGCCAAGTATGGAACCAAGTGAGAGCCTCTAGCCCAGTTAAGGTGTTGGATTAGGACCAAAAAGTTGAATAAATTGATTTTTTGTTGGACTAGAACCTGGCATGTCCGAGTTCAATCCCGAGCTAGGAAAGAAATTTTCTAGTCTTGGTAGTGGGCCACCATTTCATTATTGGGTCGAAAATTAACAGTGCTGTGCCTATGGTGGCGTAAGGACACAGTAACAAAGCGTACACAGAACACAACTGTTCTTCCGAACAATTTTAAAGCTTCGAAGCTTGTTGTTTCAGAGGAGTATCCTCGGGATACCTAATAGTTATCAGTAATTATCTACTCTCATAGAATAATAAAACCATTATTCAACAGAATTTGAGATGTAATTGTAGCTATAAACTAACAACGTGTATTATAATAATAACTCACGCCTATACCGGGTCGTGCAATAGTGCGTTAAGCTTCTATAGCTGCTAAACCAGACGTTTTAGGAATTTAGTTGAAAAGCATTCCCTTTTTACTTGCAATTCTGCATCTCAGGAAATTATTTAATGATATACAAGGTGTTCCCAAATAAAATTATTCAACAAATTAGTGATTTTTTAAATGGAACACCCCTTATATTTTTGCATATTTTCAATGCTCTTCAATACCTCTACCATGATACAGAATATTAGGGATATTTTTCCAACAGTACGCATCTTATCAAGAAAAAACTCCAAAATTTCGACGAAACAGTAGTTCCGTAAAAGCCCTTTACGGATTTCCAGAAGCGATAGAAACATGAATTTGATCAGGATTTCTTTTAACTCAAGATCAACCTCTCTCATACAGGGTGTCCGTTATCAATGCCCAAATATAAAGAATTTCAAATTGTTTTTTCTCGATTTTTTCAAATGTAACACCCTGCTATTTCCACTCCTGCGTCCAGCAGGTACGAAAAATGAAATCAGAACGGAAAATTTTAGTCGAATATTGGATATAAAAACAAACGGGCGTTGAAAAAGGCAAAGAAAAATTGTGTCAATGATCCAAGAGATGTTCAAAGTGTCGTCCGTCATCTCTGGAACACAAAGCGATCCGATCGTTGAATGTCCCACTAACTCTCGTCAGCGTGGCTGGAGTAATGCTTCGGAAATCAGTCACAATCCTCTCTCGCATATTGGAAGCTGTTGTTGGAACTTCATTATACACGATTCCCTTTATGTATCCCCACAAAAAAAAATCTATTTTGGTGAGATCCGGTGATTGAGCCATCTTGTCGGTCCGCCCCTACCAATCCATCTATTTGGAAACTGTTGGTCCAGTAAATCCCTCACAGGACGAGAATACTGAGCGGGTGCTCCATCATGCTGAAACCATATTTCATTCCGTATTTCCGTAGGTAACACTGCTAACATTCCGGGAAGAATGTTTTGAATGAAAGTAAAATATGCAGCTTCATCTAAATTTCCTTCGAAAAAATGAGGGCCTATCACATGATTGCCGATTACTTCTCCCCAGAAATTCAATGACCACATGTGTTAATTGTCTATTTCCCTTATAATTCTTGGATTTTCTACAGAGTAATAATGAAAACTGTGCCAAATTCAAAAAATGTAGGGTTCTGTTCAATTTGAAAACTTGCCCCATTACAGAAATTCAGGTTTTCAAAATCGCTATCGGTGAGCGCCTGATGCATCTGAATGTGGTAGGCATGATACTTATTTTTTTTAAGATTCTTTGAACTGAACGCTCACTTATACTTCAGGCTACACCAAGCTCCCTTTGGCTTGTGTGTGGATTTTCAGTTACATGCAGTAAAGCCTCGAGCTCCTTGTCCTCGTTAGTGGCCGATTTTATCCTCTCTTTTTTTATACTTGACATCTCCTGTGATTCTATTCTCGACCACAGAGATCGCTTTTGACAACTCAAGATGATTTTTCGATGGAATTCCGGATCATTTTCATGCATTTCAAGGACTCAATCAGCAAAGACATGACGTAGTTGATGATCGGCCGGCTTGAGTTCAAGTGTTAACTGAACTTAATAAGCCTAAAGACTCAAATCTTTATTCAAAATACGGGGTAATGACATTTGTCGAATGCCTTATTCTAAAGAACGACAGGTAACAGACAAACCTGGGTTTTCTTCAACGCTTTCAACTACAGCAGCAATATTTTCGGCTGTTCTAGAACGACGTGGACGGGTTTAATTCTTCACATCATTACCTTTTTCCATGAGCTCAATTTTTTTCACCAATTTCTGTATTGCGGTTCGACAAGGTGCTTCACGACGACCCAAAAATGTCCCAGTTTTGCGAAGTGTTCGAATTTTCACCATTTTTATGGTGAATTTTAATAATTTCAATGCGTTGTTGCAGCGTGTATCGTTCCATTCTTATTAATGGCGTAGTTTCTTCTTGTAAAATGTCAAAAAAGACAGCTTCAATAGTGACATCTACCGAAATATCAGGCTATTCAAAATAACACCTCTTATTGAGAAACTCTTCAATTTTATCTTTTTAAAAAGTTGTCTCAAATACGTTTCTCTTTGTGAAACATAATCGAAGAAAGTCAAGGGGAAGTTTGTTGAACCTCTTATTTTTTTTTCAGCATGCGAGTGTAACCAACACGCTCGCCGTTGTCGCTTCAACATGGAACTCTACAAGTTGTCCGGAAGGGTATCAGGAGGAGTGTGCCTGAAATGTCGACATTTCACAGCTGGAAGGCATTGTCACTACTGCAGAGAGGGATACTACAGAGATCCCACGAAACAGATTACTCATCGCAAAGCTTGTAAACGTGAGTAGACTTCTTTAACTTCATCCGCATTTACATATCTCCCAAAATGATTGCAATACTAGCAATTCAGCGTCTCCGAAGGTTTTTGGCCTTTTATTTATTTTAATTGTAGATTCTGGAGGCCAAAAGGAACCTTTTTTTCATTTTCCATTTTTCCCAATTCGACTCTGTTGAAAAAAAAATTGGACCAAATACGTGCCTGATATGATTCTCTGTAATTGATGCAGAGTTCATATTTCTCGATCGAAATTGAGGTGATTATTAGATGTTCTTTGGTGATAAATGGACCCCGCACTATTTCTATGGCAAATGGCGTTCCGTCAAATGTTCTAATATTTTGGTATAATGTAGTACTCGACTTACTGACCAAAAGTGTCCATGGCCCCAACTCAATCCTATGACTAGTTTTTGAGATACAGGGCGTTGAAGTTGGGAATTACCCACTTTTACTACGCCCGTATCTCGGAACAGAATCGAATGAACTTCAATTTTTCTCAAGAAACATTTCATTACATCCCCAGGGAGCAACCATATAGAGGAATATAACCGAAAATCGTTACGAATACAGGGTTATCCATAATTGAATTCATGCCCGATTTTGAAAGTATAAAATATGTCAGTTTCAGAGCGAGAACGTTCACAAAATGAACTATCACACTAGATATGTTGTTGTTACATCGAAAAAGTCTGAAATAAACAGAATTTATACTGGGTGATCCATTATTATAGAAACTATTCTCAAGGAAGGTTAAATGGACACCCTGTATTTATGGGTTGATTCAAGGTGTTTGTTTAATTTTTCTAGAACATATCATCATGGACTTCAAAGAATACAGGGTGATTCAGTCATGAAATGAACTTTGAACCCCACGAAAATACCCAAAAACCACCTTTTTTTTCATCACCCTCTATTTCAAGATTAACTCCGATGAGGTGGGAGTTTTCTTTCACCATTGTACTTGATATAAAAACATCAATAGGGCTGAGAGTTTTCATCCACTTCATATGACCAGATTTTTTTTATGTAATATGGAATAAGAATAGAATAACATAAATAAATAATTTTCATATTACATAAAAAAAAAATCTCGAAAAAAATAAAGAGAATAAAGTGTGATGAAAACCTTGTAGGGTCGAGTTAAAATTCCAAGAGGATATTGTTTAGATAGATATTTTCCTGGACCGGTAAAAATAAATTTTTAATAGAAACTTTACGTATAAAATTTCATGCTTCTTAGAATAAAATTTTACTACCCACATTTGTGCGATTTTATTATTACATATCTCTACATCAAACGGTTTCTCATCATGAGATTTAAGTTTTGACGAAATTGATAAACATTCTGACAACGTTGGTAACTTGTTGAGAGACCAGAGAAGAAATAATATTCGATGATATTTCAACCTGGGAAGCATCCAGATTATTCTAGAAATTAATGATTTTTTCCTCAAATTTCATCGTATACAGTTAGTTATAACTCGAAAACGACACGTTTGATTGAAAACACATAAGAATACTTTTATTTTCTGAAATGATTGATTCTTTCGAAAATATGAACTTTCAATGAACTTTTTCAATTGGTTTTATTGTATTTCATAACAGGAGGAATATTGAATGAGTTTTGATTGAGGAATATGCACTATGAATAAAATTCAGTTCATTCGAAACATAGGTTCCGGAAAGAATAGTGTTAATTTCATGAATTTTCGACACCCTGTATCTTTCAAACGAAATCGAATTTTGAAAAATGGTATGAGAAAAAAGTGTTTCGTTTAATGAGGAGAATCTACAGTTAAAATGTGTGTACAAGTCGAAGACTAACTCCTTATACAAAAGAATCAGTTTAATCGAAAACGCATTTCCATTAAAACAGTTTAAATACTGAATTTCAGAATCATATATTTCGGATCTGCGAAAAAATGTTCAAAACATATTTCATAGGCCATCAATTTTTATACTTCGCCAAGAATATAAATGCAAATTTGAGAATTCAACTGAAAACGTGCTTTCATTGAGCAACATTTGAATTACTCCAATGAAAAAATGATCAAAGGGTTTTGGTAAAGGAGAAAATATGGTGAGTGGCATATGGGAACTTTCTCACAGGATCTCTTCAGGTCTTTCACTTCGATGTGTTTTGGTCATTTTGCTTCATTTCATAGGTCTACTTTCCATCAGAAAACTACACATGAACTTATACATAGAAACGAGTAGAAATATGTAGAAATACATGACTATTTCCAGAAATTTCACACCCAGGAAAACCAAAGCTTGTTCGATCATTCCAGTTTATTTTGTTTTATCAAAATTGATGATATTTTTTGTATATATGAAGGTAAAGTTGATGACTTTTGAATCTGACATGCCGAATACTGTCAGATGAGCACAGAAATGTACAAGCCCCCCATGAAAGTCCAAAAATCATCGCACGAAAGTTCCAGGTAATATCCCAGCAAGTGAAGACGCAATCTTATTATAACACGTATTGGACGTACGCCACTTCATCCGCATAGAAGACGGGCTTCTCTACCTTTCGCAGATACGTGTAGTGCCATAATTTTCTGTGAATCTATGCCTATTGGGTGCCGGTTGACTGTTATTCGTTTCACCTCATGCAACAGATCTGCTCTCTTGGCTTCGCCCTGAAATCCTAGCGAGCCGGGATTTGAAGGCTAATAAATTCGCTGAATAATGGTGCTATTAACTAAGGGAAGTATTGCCAGTCTCGTAGAGCTTAGTGTTTCGGTTCATGCACACTGTAAATAGATAGAGCACTTTTCGTTGTGTGCAAGCTCGTTATCAACACAACTTTAGTACTCCGAAAGCCCTATCAAGATACAGAAAGAATCTTAGACACCATTGACTTGACTACACACTCCTACATTCCAGAAAGCAGGCTAGCTGACCTAATTCAATTCCTAGTATGCCATTTAACTTGTTCCACCCTAGGGACGGCTGGCCGGGCCAGCGCGTATTGTACGACGTTTGAATTTACTAAGAACTAGAAATCTACAGGGTGGCTGGTGACGTAAGGGACAACGGCTAAGTGGAGATAGAGGACCTCAAACTGAATGAGAATTTGGGTTTCAAATGTCCCATAAGGGTATTCGTTTCGGAGATATAGGGTGATTTATGAAAAAATGCTAAATCTATGAACTCCCATATCTTCGTTAATATGATATGTTTTTCGCTGATATTTTACATGTTTGTTCATACAGGCATTCTCTGTCAGCATAAGAAAAAATTGAAAAAATTGCTGGCCCGTACTAAAAAATTTCAATTTACATGTCAAGTGAGAAATATCACACGGTATATGAGATAAAATAAAATCAAATAGAAATTTGGAAACAGGGAAAAATACTGATGAAATATCTGTTTTTTGTTTGAATGGCACAAATTTTCTTTCGTTTCTATGATATGTTGAAGTAAGAATATCACAATATTTTTATATTCAAATCATGGAAATTAGTACTACCGATAGAAAAAACCTTGAATTCGAGGCGCTAGAATGAGCCTGGCATCAAAATATTCCTTCAAATCTTGAAATCTATTTTTATCAATTAATATTTCGATGCCATATAAAATTTCAAAATAAAATTTGTTGTAAATGGGGTGATGAAAGAGTTAGATACTCAAACACAAAAATAGAAAAAGTCGCAAATATAATTAATAAAAAAATCAAGTAAGCAAATGTTCGAAATGAGAGCCGTTCACCTCCATACATTTATTGGCTCTCTTGAACAAATGAAGCACAGCTTTTCTAATCAGAGGAATATTTGTTTCAATTTCTTCGCATGCTTCAGTTATTCTGCTCTTCAAATGTTCACGGCCTGTTATTGTTTCTTTATACACCGTATCCTTAAGATGATCCCATAGGAAATAATCCAGAGGAGTAAGATCGGGTGATCTAGCAGGCCAATTACTAGAACCTCCCCGACCAATCCACCTGTCAGGAAACTCCCTATTCAGAAAATTCTTTACTTCATTTGCAAAATGAGGAGGTGCACCATCATGTTGAGAAAACATTTTGATGCCAGGCTCATTCTAGCGCCTCGAATTCAAGGTTTTTCTATCAGTAGTACTAATTTTCATGATTTGAATATAAAAAATATTGTAATATTCTTACTTCAACATATCATAGAATCGAAAGAAAATTTGTGCCATTCAAACAGAAAACAGATATTTCATCAGTTTTTTTCCCTCTTTCCGAATTTCTATTTGATTTTATTTTATCTCATATACCGTGTGATATTCCTCACTTGACATGTAAATTGAAATTTTTGAGTACGGGCCAGCAATTTTTTCAATTTTTTTTTCTTATGCTGACAGAGAATGCCTGTATGAACAAACATGTAAAATATCAGCAAAAAACATATCATATTAACGAAGATATGGGAGTTCATAGATTTAGCATTTTTTCATAAATCACCCTATATCTCCGAAACGAATACCCTTCTGGGACATTTGAAACCCAAATTCTCATTCAGTTTGAGGTCCTCTATCTCCACTTAGCCGTTGTCCCTTACGTCACCAGTCACCCTGTATAACTATACTGATATTATTAGGAAGAAAGATTTGTATTTTTGTGTGTTTGATACGACTTGACTCGAAAACTACTGTGTTTGATACGACTTGACTCGAAAACTACTAGGCCGATTTCGGAAATTCTTTCACCCTTAGAAAGCTACATTATCCGTGAGTGACATAGGCTCTACTTTTCACCCGAAAAATTAAGGATACCTACTATAACTTCAATAACTATAAAAAAAGGCCATAATCAGCTATTTTCACGTGCGCTGCAAAAACCGTAAGACTTACGTGGATACAATCTATGACAGAAATGTACCTCTTAAATAGTTCTACAAAAAAGTATCGGATAGCATATATCTATCTCTCAAGATTGACTTGCTATTACCTGTTTATGGTAATCAGATGTTTTTCAAAATTATTCACTATTTGGGAGTGTGTTGTTATGAATAGGGTATTGATCCTCATCGAACTTAATACGTTACTTATCCCCAATATTAAATTTAGAACGAAATTAAATTTTATATTTTTTGGTCAGAAAATCTTCTATTGAACGGTACGAAAACGTTTTTTCTGAAATATAGATAATATAATAATTATCGGTTAACTATTAGTTTCATATTTTGAATAAACAATCAGAAACTGCGATATTTATAACCAGGCTAAGTGCGGGTCGTCGGGCCGACCTTGTATGTATCAAGCAGTGACCACAGACCGAGGTATTGTACCGTTTTATTAGAGGGAACAGCGTGAACAAAGGTGTTGCATAGTTCCACATTCTGAAGCTTTCGAGCGGCTGGCCGACCCTGTGGACTGTTTGTTTCAAGTAGCGCCCGAATATCGAGGTATTGCACCGTGAGTGAAAATCTTCTATTCGAACTTGCACCGATAGGGTGAACATAAACGAGGTAATATACACGTGTTGTACATACATAACACTTCGCACACTACAGCAACAAAACTAAATGTTTCTCGCATTAACCTCGATGTTACACGGTGCCATGTTGGTATTTTTGAAATGTAACGCTGCCCACGTTCATTACCTGAGCGTTACATTGCGAATGAACGAAATGAAGGTCCAAATTCGAATAGTCAGTTTTCGATTGACATTGAATGAAGCTGTTCAGAATTCTTTTTTTTTATGTTGGTGGTGGGTGATAGCCCATTCAGTAATATTTTGAGTTGCAGAATTCAGGTTGGTGTTGGAAACACTGACGTTTTCTTCTGTCATTGAAATCCGAACAAATTTGGCAAATAATAGGAATATTTACATTTTTAATTTTGCATATTTTACTACTTCATTGTTCACGAATATTGAAAGTTACAATGTCATGATAAAATTCTTCATAGATTAAGTACATCCATTCGTTAAGTTCTGTTTCTGTCTTGATATCTATTACAATTTTTCCAATCCATTCACTTTGCAGCAACACGCTTCAAATTATCAACTAGATTTTAATGGTTTAGCGAATATTCATATTGAACTTTGAAAAGGAACATTCTTTCAAATCATCCACGATATTTTTCGTTATCGGACCAGGATTTCCAGGCTGTATGCTCCCATAATTGATGGTTCGAAAAAGTATCAATACAAGATGAAAATAATATGGTGCTGGTATACAGCCAAACCAAGCTGTTATCAGCGGCGGCTCGTGAGGTTTGGATGTGGTAAGGCGACACATAGATTTTGAAAGACCGTGAAAATTTCAAATCTAGAGTATTTCGGGGATTTTATAAGGTAAAGAGATAATGTCGGACGGCGAATTGAAACAATTTTTTTTTCGAATTTTATAGTTCAACCGCGAAAAAGGAGTTTTTCGGCAACCGTCCGGGAAATACCCACTTCCTGGACGCTATTTCTTTGAGAAAGTAACATTTCCCGGCCTAGTCCGGAAAGTACGTGTACTTTCCGGACTAAGCCGAAAAAAGTCACGTCGTTGTTGTCATTGTGATGATCATCACAATAGCAACGAAATACCGGATGACAGTTCTGTTCTGTTCAATTCAAATAATAATCAAAATCTATAATAAAGAAATGTGTGTGATTTGTAATTCTACACGGTTGCCGAAAAGATATTGTACGCAACACGCCCGAAAATAGTTTTTTTGGACTCACAGACTTCCAGGACTCGACTCCGGCTCGTCCTAGAATTTTGTTTATTCGTCCAAAAAAACTCTATTTTCCGGACTTGTTACGTGAATTACCATTCCAGTGAGGAACAAATAATATCATGAATGGGTTCTATTTCTCAGGAATTTGGAAATACGACCTAATGTTCCAAATAAACTAAAACAATGTCATGACAAAATTCTTCATAGATTAAGTACATCCATTCGTTAAGTTTTGTTTCTGTCTTGATATCTATTACAATTTTTCCAATCCATTCACTTTGCAGCAACACGCTTCAAATTATCAACTAGATTTTAATGGTTTAGCGAATATTCATATCGAACTTTGAAAAGGAACATGCTCTTCTGATCATCTACGATATTTTTCGTTATCGGACCAGAATAACCAGGCTGTATGCTCCCATAATTGATCGTTCGAAAAAGTATCAATACAAGATGAAAATAATATGGTGCTGGTATACAGCCAAACCAAGCTGTTATCAGCGGCGGCTCGTGAGGTTTGGATGTGGTAAGGCGACACATAGATTTTGAAAGACCGTGAAAATTTCAAATCTAGAGTATTTCGGGGATTTTATAAGGTAAAGAGATAATGTCGGACGGCGAATTGAAACAATTTTTTTTTCGAATTTTATAGTTCAACCGCGAAAAAGGAGTTTTTCGGCAACCGTCCGGGAAATACCCACTTCCTGGACGCTATTTCTTTGAGAAAGTAACATTTCCCGGCCTAGTCCGGAAAGTACGTGTACTTTCCGGACTAGGCCGAAAAAAGTCACGTCGTTGTTGTCATTGTGATGATCATCACAATAGCAACGAAATACCGGATGACAGTTCTGTTCTGTTCAATTCAAATAATAATCAAAATCTATAATAAAGAAATGTGTGTGATTTGTAATTCTACACGGTTGCCGAAAAGATATTGTACGCAACACGCCCGAAAATAGTTTTTTTGGACTCACAGACTTCCAGGACTCGACTCCGGCTCGTCCTAGAATTTTGTCTATTCGTCCAAAAAAACTCTATTTTCCGGACTTGTTACGTGAATTACCATTCCAGTGAGGAACAAATAATATCATGAATGGGTTCTATTTCTCAGGAATTTGGAAATACGACCTAATGTTCCAAATAAACTAAAACAATTAAATAAATATAGGAACGTACTTATCGGGTTCTCCTGCTTTCGACTAATGTTCAAATCAAATGAGGGTTATAAAACACAAATGCGAATGCGTGAACACAGAATTCAAACCTCAAAAATTATAATTTATCGATATCGATAATCACTGAACTCGAGTGGAATCGTAACAAGTTGCAATCATACGAGAGCGCGGGAGCGGAATCGCCAAGCGATCATTCTCGAAAGTACCCGAAGGCGGACGATTCCATCGCCTACTTTCTCCTCTATTTCGTATGCTTCTCTCTACACGCCAGTGTATAGTGTATCCATCCTTTACTGATTTACTGGTAGATTCCGCGGCACTCGGCAGGGCTGACGTGTAGTGATCGAATCGCAGGCGCTGGGATAGATCGCCTTCTGTTTAGAATGAGCGAGAAATGGTCGTGGCGAGGCTGCAGCTGTAGATCCCGGGCTTAGGTGGAAATATCACAATCGCGTGCGAGATTTTTGGATGAAAAATTCTCTAATAACGTATTAATTAAAGAGGGGTATCAGATACGTAAAATGAATATGAATCATTTTATAATTTCGATAAGAAGATTTCCAAGGTAGGCGACGCCTACCTTGCCTACCCCGACGAGCCGCCACTGGCTGTTATACAGATTCACACGATGGTAATCGTATGTGATAATTGCGGACATTTTCATGTTCAAAATGCCTTAATTTGAAAAAAAAAAACATTTAATTTTTAGGTTATGTTTATATATTTATTGCTTTGATGCAAGCACAGAAAATTTCTAGTTACTTTTCATAACTAGTAATAAAGCTCCGCCTACTTTGATGTCAATGATTTTGGTTTATTTTTTAATTAAGGAAAGAAATAACGGCATGCAGACAATTGAATATTTTTGTAATTCCGGAAAAAGTCACACACCGTGCAGGAATCGAACCTACGTCTCCCTACTTTCCGGGCATGGGGCCTTGACCACTGGGCTAACGATGCATAAAAAATGATAAAAAAAAAAAAATATTCAATTGTCTGCATGCCGTTATTTCTTTCCTTAATTATATTTACAGACGTTAAACTATTCTCATTTATTTTTTAATATTCAATATTTCTCCTGGTATAAAAGTTACACCGTAGCCGACTCAGAAATTCAAGCAAAAATACTATAGAACCACTTGAAAAAGATAGACGGTTCATATTTTCGAAAGAATCAACTATTTTAGAAAATGAGTATTCCTATGTTTTTCAATAAAACGCGTCGTTTTCGAGTTATTCCTATTTGAATACGATCAAATTTGAGGAAAAAATCATGAATTTCATTTTTTATTTCTTCTCTGGTCTCTTAACAAGTCAACAATTTTGTCAGAATGTTTATCAACTTCGTCAAGACTAAAATCTCTATGATGAAAAAGAAAAAATGTATGATGTAGAGATATGTAATAATAAAATCCCACAAATGTGGGAGATATAATTGAATTCTAAGAAGCATGAAATTATACATTCTATACACACAATTGCTATTATTACCGGTCCTTCAGGAAAATATCTATACTAAACAAAATAACTCGACATTACACAGTTATTATCACATCAATTCACTGAAAGTCTTTTATATAATCATCACCTGTTTGCATTATCTATATCTATACTAATATTTATTATTTTATATTATAAAGAAGAAAGATTTGTATTTTTGTTTGTTTGATACGAATAGGCTCAAAAACTACTGGACCTATTTCAGAAATTCTTTCACCCTTAGAAAGCTACATTATCCCTGAGTGACATAGGCTATACTTTTCACCCGAAAAAATTAAGGGTACCTACTATAACTTCAATATTTACAAAAAAATCAGTCATAATCAGCTATTTTCACGTGCGCTGCAAAAACCGTAAGACTTACGTGGATACAATGTATGACAGAAATGTACCTCTTAAATAGTGCTACAAAAAAGTCCGCGATAGCATATATCTATCTCTCAAGATTGACTTGCTATCACCTGTTTATGGTAATCAGATGTTTTCCAAAATTATGCACTATTTGGGAGTGTGTTTTTAGAATTGGGTATTGATCCTCATCCAACCTAATACGTTATTTATCCCCAGTATTTAATTTAGAACGAAATTGCCTGCACATCACACAATTACAGCGAGTACATCAAAAGATATGGCAGGTTGAAGTGTTGAAGATGAAACCACCTCGTGAAACAAATATCTACGCGGGCGAAGCTGGGACGGCCTTCTTGTTCTCTATAAATAAATAAATCGAACTCTATGGCGAAGGTTACGTAAGCGTTGGAGACACAGAACAACGGTTTGTCTTGCGAGGCGGCTACGATCCGAGGTAGCGCACCGTTATAGGCGACTGAAATTAAGATCGTAGCGCTATATCGGCGAAAATCAGAACTACTCGTTTGGCGTTTCCAAAGAGCAACGCCTAGACGCCTTTAGCGAAAAGTAAACAACAGTAGTGCCCTTGCGATAAGGGACGTACTGCTTCCTTGGTTTCGCCTACCCTATACCATTGTTTGATTTGAAGAGAAAATCGTCAATCTGGCATCGTCTTTTCAAAAGTTCTGTGAAATATTACAGAAGATGGGTTAGTATAAGTATTGGAGCTTTGACTCTATCATTTTTGTCCAATTTTCCTTCAAATTTTTCTGTCCTGGTTATTTTCTCGTTCAATCACGAGGTTATCCAACCGAACATCTGACGATAAATCTTTTCGCGATTCGTTTCATTCGGCTCATAACGATCGCGGAATAACAGAACGGAGGTGCCGCCCGAGATAACTCCTTACCAAGATAAATAAGTCTGCGTTAAACCAATTTTCAAAGGAATTGAACGTAAATAACGCGCGCGTCTGCCATGAAAGTCATTGCCGACTTGATTTATACCGGGGCAAATCGTGTCCGCCAGCGAGCCGCGAAAACGGACACCTACAGCTTTTGAGGCCGGGCGCGCCGATTGGCTGCGGAAATCGCGAAAGAAAAAGGTCATTTCGCAACATTAAGGCCGTTAATTCGGCGCGAGGTAAGAGTTGTACAATTAATTTGGGATGGTGACGTTACACGAGAACGAGAGGTCCGGATTGTGGACGATCGGATGTTCCGCCAGTGGCGGGGTGTAGGGTTGGCCAGACAGTTGGTTAATGTTGGAATCTGAATGTACATAAAGTTTGCAAAACAACTCTTCGCCGTTTTTATCCATAGAAATCATAATATATATACTTACTCTAGAATGCTTATTCCTTCTAGTTCCGCAGCGAAAAACGTGCCGCATAGGCAACTGATTCACAATGTGCGCATGCTCACCATTAGGAAATTTCACGTAGAACGATGCCAAGTCCCTAAATGTTTTGTCGGTTCTATTCTAAGTTCAATATAATTAAACAATAAAAATATTCCATTGAGTAACAAACTTATTTTATAGCTCATGCGCGACTTCCTACGACTATTAGACACATTAATATCATAAGTGAATTGCAATATTTGTGGAATTGGTGAGGCAATTAGAGCAGTAATGTAGTAGGTTTCACTGAATAGATATAGACCGTGCAACACCGCTTTTTCTTTCTCATGGCAAATGACTTTGAAATAACCTTAGTGAAAGTCTAGGCAGGAACGGGTCAGTGTCAGTCTGCAGCCACAGTTCAGTTTACTGCATAGACAAACTAGTTTACTGGTGCTTAACTGTTATTTTTGTGTTTGATATTCTTCGTGTGCATTTTGCTTTTGTTGTGTGTTGTGTTCGATTTGGATTTTTTCGTATCCGATAAACAATGAACTGTATAGTGTTGTGGTGTCCTTATCTTGACCTGTTCATTTTCCACGTAAGTATGTAAACTATGTGCACCTTTTCATTCATATAAACTGTTAAAAATTTATGATTTACGCTTTGCTTTTCATTCGATTGACACATATCTATCCACTCGCACCATGAGATTGGTTCTTTATATAGCAAAAGAACGCAATTCATTATGAAAAATCATGAAATCTTGTGAGTAAACTATCTTTTAATGGATAATTCGAACTCGAAAATAAAATATGTTAAGTAAAACTTTGCAGTTTCATTCAGATAACAGATTGATTTTGGAATATACTCGGAACTCAAAAAGACAAATGACTTGAAGAATGGATGTAGGTATCAGAATTCACTCATGAAACGATGCAGAGTAACGCATTGGCAGATGTACAATACATCTCCATGATTCCACTATTTTCAGGAACACCGAAGAATAGAACTGTCCTTAAGGGATATATTAGTATATTTTGCTCATTTGATTTTTTTTTCTGTACTTTACCAAAAGATTCGTTGTTTCTTATAACCAGAATTTGTCTTCCTTGATCCTTGAATTAATTTTTATACCGAAACCGGGTTTTTTCAACGCCTGAAGAGGTTTTGGAATAATGAAAGATTTTCAGCTTATTTTCCAGTCGCTGATGATTCCAAATTTACCATTCAAATAGCTCTTGAAAATTATCAATATGTTCAAAACAACTAATGTCGAATACTAATTATGAATTGATTAAATCCAACTGCAACAATAACAGCATAAAATTTTATTGAAGCCGATCCTGTTCAGAAACCACCTGATGGCACGTAAGCGCATTATGGACCACACTGAAATTTTTACAACACTTCGGTCCAATTGATTAAGCATTCTAGAGTAAGTATATATATTATGATTTCCATGTTTTTATCCGACAAAAATAAATTTTGCCGCTCTTATATTAAAAAAAAATATGAGATGTGTCCATGGGCTTTTTCGGGGGGGCAAAATAAAAATTAGAAAGTAATATTGAGGTGTCGTGCTGAAAAACGTTAAGGTCATCAAGATCTCAGACTGTAATGCTCCATGTTTACTAACTCCCATCTGTCAACTTTCGATCTGTCACGTCATAATCATGTGACTGTATGACTGTCAAACATGGCGCGCAATTCAAATCTTGCACTCTTATTAAAACACCCATTTAAAAATATTGATTAATGAAAAAAGCGAAACCGACAATACTTTCATGGCAATGTGTCCCTGTATATTTGAGAACTCGGTGAAACGCTCCAACGGAGCAAATTTTCGTATCGCCCTCTTAAGGCTTCTCGGGGAATTTCGCGAGTATTTTCTGATAACGGAAACAGAGCGTAACAAGTCAATCTGCAGATTCGAACCACGAATTCCTTTTTTTATTGAACGGTCTACTGAACTCCAGACAGGGTTGGATTTCAATCAACCTTGAAGGATTATCATGATATCTCTGTACCGGAAGCAGAGTGGAAGTATGAATTTCACATGCTTCTTTTCCTGAATGAGATAATTCTTCATTAACGTCACACAATTTATACGAAGACTTAAGGGGCAGTATCACCTTTTGAATCGTGGTAAATCTCCATTCAAAAGTGGTCTCTTTATTTCACGAGTAAGTACCCTAATTTACGACGATTTTTTTTTTAAATTGAAGTTGAAGAACCTCCCGAGGGCAAATAGTTTTCTTTTTTTCGATTCAATTAGTTTTTCAATTAAAAAACCAGGGTAATCATTAGATCTGGGGTAATTGAATATGTTTTTCGTTTTTCATGAGTACAAGCTATATTCTTGAAATAATAATCATGAAAATGTTTGTAGTTTATAGAAGATTAAATTGCCGAGGGCAAATAGTTGCGATTTTTTCCAAAAAAATGACGAATAACCGTCGGAAAAAAACCATTAAGTGTAGTTCCCGAAACGCTGAAGTTCAACCTGTTTTTTGAATTGAAAAACTAATTGAATCGAAAAAATCGCAACTATTTGCCCTCGGCAATTCAATCTTCTATAAACAACAAAAATTTTCATGATTATTATTTCAAAAATATAGCTTGTACTCATGAAAAACGAAAAACATATTCAATAACCCCAGATCTAACGATTACCCTGTTTTTTTTTTAATTGAAAAACTAATTAAATCGAAAAAAAGAAAACTATTTGCCCTCGGGACGTTCTTCAACTTCAATTTGAAAAAAAAATATCAAGTCTACGTCGTGAATTAGGGTACTTACTCGTGAGATAAAGAGACCGCTTTTGAATGGAGATTTACCACGATTGAAAAGGTGATACTGCCCCTTAAGTCGATAATGAAACCTGTAGTCGAAATTCGGTATGTTTTCGTGACTACTCTGTAGAATTTTTTTATAAGAATCAAAATGTTTTCATTGCTTGTGTGACACGTAGCGCCGTCCTTTTGAAAGTGAACGTGGTCCAGATCAATCTCATCCAATTCCGGCCATAAAAACATCATTAATCATCTCTCGAAAACACAATCCATTCAACGTTAATGTTGCTTCAACCTCATTTCCGAAAAAGGAAGATTCATTGACCCGCCGGACCATAAACCGCACCAAATAGTCACACGTTGATAACAGAGAGGCTTTTCAACAATAACTCTTGGATTTTCCGAGCCCCAGATGCGACAATTTTTCTTTTTGACGAATTAACCGTGGTGGAAATGGGCCTTATCACTCAAGATGATTTTTAGATGGAATTCCGAATCATTTTCGTGCATTTCAAGGACCCAATCAGCAAAGATACGACATTGATGATGATCGCCTGGCTTGAGTTCTTGTGTTAACTGAACTTCCAAAGAACGACAAGGAATGGACAAACCTGGGTTTTCTTCAGCACTTTCGGCTTCAGCAGTAATATTCTCGGGTGTGCTTGAGCGATGTGCACGCATCACTAACTTATCTCAACAGCTCGAATTTTTGTTACCAATTTCTGTATGCGGTTCGACAAGGTGCTTCACGACGACCCAAAAATGTTTGAGTTTTACGAACCGCCTCTGCCAAAGTTTCACCATTTCACAAGCTTTTATTTAGTTTCACCTGTCCTGGTGTCTGTCTGTGGATAATCAAACCTCGCAAGTTAAATATGACACACTTCTAATCGTCCGATTGATTTGAAATTTGGCAGGTGTACCTAATTCTGGTGACAATGCATCATGAAATATTTGTTTTGGAAAAAAACCAAAATGGCGGCTCCAAAATGGCGGATGAGTTTTGTAATTTTGATCCGATTCCATTCAAAATTATTATCTGGGTGTTTTTGGGTTCGACAATGATTTGTCTTCAGTCAAAATCGAAAAATTCAAGATGGCGGCTACAATATGGTGGACGAGTTTTGTGATTATGATCCGATTCTGTTCAAAATTGGTATCTCGGGGTTTTCTGGGTCGGAAATTACGATTCTTCAAAAGTGAGGAATTCAAAACGGCTTCAAAACGGCGAATGAGTGCTCTATTATAAAAGCTTGTCTTTAAAAATGTTTGTTTATATATGTACCTTGTTTATAGTGAATTTTATGACTTCAATGAGTTTTTGAGGCGTGTCTCGTGCCATTTTTATTAAAGGCGTGGTTTCTACTTGTCAAATGTCAAAAAATGACAGCTTCAAAAATGACATCTACCGAAAGAGCGGGCTATTCAAAATAACAGCTTCTAAAGTGACATCTACCGAAATAGCTATTCAAACTAACATCTCTCATTGGAAAACTTTAAATTGAGATGTCGTCAATAAATCAACCTTAGGTCCAACTGAGAGTGTAAGCAGTTCTCGAAAGACTTGAATCCACCTCTGGGAGCCGTGCACAGCAGGGTCAAGTGAGGTTCTTTTCGCGATAGGCAATAAGGCGTAACCAAACATAGGAACAAGTGAGGAGCAGATGAGGCCCTCGAGGCCTTGGGGTGTTAAAGAACGGTCAGCGAAACGGCGATCCTTTGCTATGCAAACCCCTACGCCATACCACTCTCCGGCTGGAAACATTGTGCCCTCGGGTGTCCGCCTTCAATTACAATACGAGATCGGGGTGAGTTTTTGTTTTTCTTCGGGGATGTCCACCAGGCATTCATCGTCGAAAGTTTTCGGGGGACGCGGAGCTCGGAAATTGCCTCTGTGCGAACTTTAACGCGTTTATTGGCCACTCGATTCCGAAGAGATCTGTGGACGCTGATTTTTGTTGGATATCTTGACCAGAAAGGAATGAATGCATAAAAAACAGCATATGAAGGTAAAAATTCTAGAGGTTTACCCTTTGATTATTTTTGAAGAAGCGCTTGTTCAAAAAGAATGAAAGGATAAAATATCCTCAAAATAGTCCTCTTGAATTTGTATACTGACTGACAAAGAAACTGCAACACCCAGAAGGAGCTGTTCAAATTTTAGGTCTTTTTTGGTAAAACATAGATAGTATAGCAGGGAATATAGTATATAGCATTACTAGCAAGGTAAGAGGGTTTTCACTGGCGAATGGAGGATATAACTGACGAGCCGCAGGCGAGTCAGTTACCCCCTTGAGCCAGTAAAACCCGTTACCTTGCGTGTCTTGTTTTATATTTTATTTGTTTCTCATTTGTGAAAAGGTTAGATGAATTCCAAAAAAATCTCAATAATTTGTCGCAAATGTCGTAAGCTATGGAAGCGTTGCCATGAACATGTCTGTTTATTTTTTTTTACATTTGTTTTGGCGAAAGCGAAAATGAATGTACCAAAAGAAATTATTGAGGCAGCCAGCATTGTAGCTTCAAGTTTATTACCTGCAAAATCAGCTTCAAGGTACGAGCGAGAATACGACGACTTCAAAAAGTGGCAAAACAAAAATAGTGTGATTGGGGTAACTGAAGATGTTTTGTTGGTCTACTTGAATCAACTATCAGCTAGATTCAGCCCTAATACTTTATGGGCAAAATGGTCTATGCTGAAAAGCTGCTTGGAAATTAAAGAAAATGCCTCTGTTCGCAGGTTTGTTTTCCTTAAAAAATTTATTGAAAAATATGACGTTTAGTTGTCATTTGCAGATTTCAAAAGGTAATAGCGTTTCTGAAACGAAAAAATGAGCGTTATTCGCCAAAAAAGGCCAAAGTATTGAGTAAAGAAGAGGCTGGACAATTTCATTCACATGCTCCTGCTGACCAGTGGTTGCTGGCGAAAATTGTAACAATATTTGGGATTTTTGGATTTTGTCGATGTGACGAAATTCTCTCCTTAAACGTGAATGATGTAGAAGATATGGGAAAATGATTAAATTTTGAGAAAAAAAAACGAAGGGTTACAATTTTTTTAATAAATATGTGTTTGTCCACCGCGGTTATCTATACACTACCCAACATGTCTTGACATTGATGCAATAAGATGGTCTGTTTCTTCTTGAGGAATACTATCCCAAGCTATCAGTACTTCATCTCTCAGAACCGCCAAAGTCTCTGAGGGCTGGGGTTAATTTCCAAGCCTTCTACCCATGATGTCCCAGACATGTTCTTTGGGCGAAAGATTGAGGGATCTGGGCGGCTGTGGCAAAAGATTCCTATGGGTCGCATCAAAAAGTTTAAACTAACTCTGGCAACATGAGGTCGAGCATCATCTTTCTGAAATATTGAATTCTCGAGCCTGTTAAGATAAAGGAGAACATATGGCTCCACTATTTCTTGAAGGTAATGCAGCGCTGTCATGTTACCTCGAATAAAGACTAAAGGTGGCCTACTGGCATGTGCTAAGCACAACGCCTACTGTCCGGTGTACATGACGCTCAACATCAAACTGAGGTTCACGTCTTTCTCCCCGACGTCGTCTAACCCTTCTTCGGCCATCATGTGCACCTAAGGAGAATCGACATTCATCAGAAAAGACGACCCGATGCCATTCCACATTCCAATGTTGACGTTCTCTGCACCACTGTAATCATTGCAGGCGATGCTAAACCGTCAGAGGTAAGACAAAATGTGGTCGATAATTCTGCAGTCCAAAAGATTTATCCGGCGGTAAACCGTTCGAACAGTTACAGGATGGCCTTGTTCTCCTAACCACTCATCAGCCAAAGTTGGAGTTGTCGCAAATCGGTCTCTAATGGCTATAAGTCTTAGACGTCGATCTTGAACTTCATTTGCGCCCCTTCGACGTCCGGTGCCTACTCTTCTTCGATTTTGGGCATTATCAAACCACGCTTGACAACATCTCAAAATAGTTGTTTGATTTCTGTTCGTACGGTTAGCAATTTCTCGAAATGACAACCCCGCCTCCCGTAGACCAATAATTCGACCTCTTTCAAATTCACTCAGCTGACGATAAATTCCGCGTACACGTGCTCTAGGCATCTTAACAACAAGTAAACATCGAATTTGGATCTCCTCGAACAGCTTCGGAAATAAATATCATAGAGAGAACAACGAACGTTTAGTGGTTTAGTTAATCTATGATGAATTCTAATTTGCCAAATAGCGCAATACGCGTCAAATGTGAACATATTACCCTATTTTCTCGTGAAATAGTCATGCCGAATTCCACTCGTGATGAAATTTAAGCAGGTAAAATTTCTCTCTTGTTATATTGATGTTTGTTGCTTTTCGGAAATTTCGCTCATGAAATTTGCGAAATTTCCGAGCAACAAACTTTCATATTGCATTCAAGAAATTCTGACGGCAAAATTCCATCTCTAGTGGTATTACATATGAAAAAACCTTCACGATTTTTTCCCGAATTTCTTGCAGTTCCTTTGTCAGTTAGTATAGAATGCTTTATTTCGCCCATGCTTATCAAATCTGGCTTTGCAGAAACATCGTATTCGTATCGTATACGAACAGCGCTCGAATAACGACGAATTAATCTTGACCGAGGCTCTAAAGCCGCAATTACGGTCTGAAAGCCGTGCGGGACAATATATAGCGAGGCGACATCTTTTCCAGCATTTCGCGAATTTTTGTCGCCATGGCCGTCCGAGAATTTACGACGGCTTGTGAAATGTGGAGAATCCGACGCCATATTTCTCCTCTTAGATTTTAATTACGGTAACTTAATCTCTCCAAGTGGCGTCTGGGCCCAGATGGAAATTCATGGGGCACTTTGGGACGCTAATCGCCGACCGTACATTTTTGTTGTGACTGAGGATGAGAAGAATAATAACGTTTTCGGTAATTGGTCTTTTCTAGTGCCATAATTGGCTGAGTTCAAGTTTTCCTGTAACTACTGCTACTGCAATCGTCTAGAAAATTTTGTGTTTCGACCTAATATCAGCAAACATGATGATAATACTAATAATGATGTGAAAAGGGCTTCAATAAGAACGCAAAATTGAATAAAAAAACTACATTTGGGAATTATGTATAAAACAAAATATACAAACTGACAAAGAAATTGCACCACCCAGAAAGAGAAGTTCAAATTTGAATGTTTTATTGATAAGACATATAATACACTGCGCAAAAAATTTAACGCACATTCTGAAAATCTCAATTTTAATGAAAGTTAACTCTACATTGACTTTATAACTTATTTTTTATGTTCTCTCGGGAAGGTTTGGAACGAAACAAGACACATTAAATGGAAGAAAAATTCAGGATTTCACCGAATCTTATGTGAAAGAAGAGAAAGGAACAATTTTCAAAATACTGATAAGTGATTTAATACTTGGTATTTCCACCCCTTGCGTTAATTACAACTCGGTAACGACGGTTCATACTCAAAATGAGTGATCTTAAAATGTTCTGATCTAATCCTTCCCAGATTTCTCCGAGTTGGATTCCTAAGTCATTAAGAGTAGCTGGATGATTTTCTGAACTTCTCAGCCTTCTATTGAGGTTGTCTCAAACCTGCTCAATCGGATTGAGATCTGGACTTCTTGCTGGCCATTCCATTCGAGAGACTTCAACCTCTTCAAGGTACTCCTGAACGATGCGCGCACGATGGGGTCTGGCATTATCGTCCATAAAAATGAAATTTTCACCAATGTATGGGGCAAATGGCACTACATGCTCTTTAAGAATGTTCCTTATATACTTATCAGCATTCATAGCTCCATTATCAACGACCACTAGGTCTGTGCGAGCAGTCAAAGATATTCCACCCCATACCATAATCGATCCTCCCCCGAAACCAGTAGTATTCAGGAAATTGCACTGAGCATATCTTTCATGTGGACGTCTGTATACAAGGGAACGTCGATCACAATGGTAGAGGCAGAATCTAGACTCATCTGTGAAGAGAACTCTTTCCCAATCGGCCTCTTCCCATGGATATTATGCTCTCTCGCAAAATCCAAACGCGCCCTTCGATGGGCTGAGGTAGGAGCTGGGCTTCTTGCCGCGACACGAGGCCTTAAGTCAAATTCTCTGAGACGATTTATTATTGTCTGAGTGCTAATTTGCACCTCATGAGTTTGCTCAAGCTGATCTTGAAGGAGGCGAGCGGTTGCAAACCGTTGTCTCAACGAAGAAACTCTCAAGTAACGTTCTTGAATGGCAGTTGTTACCCGTGGTCTACCCTGTCCTGGTCTTCGGACATTCATACCTGTCTCCCTGAATCGCTGCAACATTCTGGACACACTTGTATGGGAAACTCCAAACCTTTCTGCAATTCTTGTGTATGTCCACCCTTCTTCTCGCAAAACTACCGCTTGGGCACATTCCTCTTGGGTCAAATTGCGAGTTTCGCGTTGCATAGCGATCGAGTGTAGAAAATCAAACGAAAGAGAAACTATTGATCACTAGAATTGATCGAAAACTGATTTTAGAATGGAGCCAATACATTCAAAATCTGATAATATCATCTTTTTTTATTCCTGCTGGGAGAAAACATCTGTATTGAAGAAAAACGTTGAAAGTGGATAACATATGCATGCATAATTTTGATGAAAATAATTATCATTGAGAACACCTTCAGTTGTAGAATTAATTTGAGATTTCCATAATGTGCGTTAATTTTTTTGCGCAGTGTATTATCTAGTAAACCCTTCGTTTTTTCTACAAATTTTAATCGTTTACTCCTTGCTATACTATCTATGTTTCACCAAAAAAAAATTAAATTTAAACAGCTTCTTCTGGGTGTTACAGTTTCTTTGTCAGTTGGTATATTCCACCACAGAGATGGCTGTGACAAAGCATTTTCGAACCGGGTTCAATTAACCGTGAAATAGTACACCGCGTATGTATCGGTTCGCGAAGTAATCGAAGTTATCCGTTTCGGAATTCGGATTAAACATTCCATTACACTTTACCGATGTATCTAATCTACTTCTGATGTCTGGTGGTTCTTCTGCGCGTGTTGCACAAGTTTTGAACGACTTTCGTTAGAGCCTCTCTGACTAACGACTGCACGCCTGATGGCGCTTTAATTATTTCACGCCACGGCGGCCAGACTTAATTGAAATTTATAATAATTACCGGGAAGATTCTTAAATAGCGGAGGAATGTATACCAGGCTTCCCTTATGTATGTTCCTCCGTGAATCCCCTGTAATTAATTTGTAATTTTCCTACCCCTCCGATTTTCGGACAAAAAAGGCAGCGGCGCGCTGGCAGTTCGATCACAGAGGAAATTTCAGTTTCTAACGGGTGATTTTTCAGCTATTTTATTGGCAACACTGATCTTGACAACTCACGCCTATTTCCTACCTGTATGCCGCTTAAGAAATATACTGCTCCACAAGAGTTAGGCATATCGTATTCAATCGTTTGTAAAAGTAAGTAATCTTCGAGAAAATCGCTGTAAAATCGTTTGAATCTCAATAACAACTTGAATTGATCCAATAAAAATCAGTATGAGACATTTCGTCAATCTGGTCGCCTTTTTCTGAAGTTTGGTTCTTTGCATATGCTTCATGGATGTTCTTATTTTGAAATGGAGTCAGTTTATCAACGGCTTCGATTTGAAACGAGTTTTCTGAAAATGCCAAGACGTAAATTAACAAACGCTGAGGCTGATAGGGCTATCGGAATGCTACAGGGTGGCCTAACTCAGGTTGTTGTAGCGGAAAGGCTCCAAGTCAGCCAAAGTGTGATATCTCGACTTTGGAGACAGGGAGACAGGTTCCGTGTTGGAAAGACCAAGGCTTGGTGGGCGACGAAAAACAACACCTGCTCAGGATCGTTTCATCACCGTTTCGGCGAGAAGAAACCCTACATCTACGTGTAGAATGCTACGGAATACTCTTTAAAATGCAGATGGGGTCCAAGTTTCCATCGAAACCGTCAGACGACATTTGAGAGAGGTGAATCTAGGTTCTAGACGTCCATTAATAGGAGTTCCATTAACACGTGGCCATAAGCGTCAAAGACTGGAATGGGCAAGGCAACATATCAATTGGAACGATCAATGGCGTAGTGTCCTTCTCACTGATGAATCCAGTTATGGACGATTTTCAGATTCTCGAAGAATAAGGGTATGGACAATCCCACGCATACACCGTAATCGTCGCTTTGTCCAAGAAGTCCATCCATTCCGAGGGGGTAGTGTTATGGTATGGACTGGGATATGTTTCAACGGGCGCACAGATCTGCATTTGTCCTGGGCCTCTATTCTTGAAAACCAGGGAGTAGAACGATCGAGAGAACGGTGACGTGGCCCTACTAATCAGTAGGGCCACGTCGCCGTTCTCTCGATCGTTCTACTCCCTGGTTTTCAAGAATAAAGGCCCTGGGAGTATGACCGTCTTACACTATAGGGAGCATGTCATTGACAATGTTGTGCCAAATTTTCCCGCTGCTATTAGTGAAACTTTTCAATTTCTAGACGATAAAGCTAGACCGCACCGTGCAGCCATAGCTGAGAATGTGCACGAGTAGCTTGGTATTCCACATTTACCAAAACCTCCGCACTCACCAGATTTGAATTGCATAGAACATGCAAGGGATATGCTCCAAATAAGATAAGATAATCATCAACCTACCCCAGAATCCTTAAATGATCTGAGAGAGCTTCTGCCCCGTTTATGGAACCAAATTCCTCAAGAAATGTTCAACAACCTCGTGTGTAGTATACAGAGAAGATGTCAAGCTGTTATTGATGTCCGTGGAGGCCATACATTGTATTGATAGTCTTAAAATGCTTGAATTCTCTGGGAATGAAATTTCGTTATTTTACTCGATTTGTCTTTGTTGTTTTTAGATGATATTGGGATCGTATTTTACTATTTTATACCTTGGAATATTTATATTAATGTTGAACAATTCAATGTGATAATTTTATTATATTGATCTTTTTTATGACCATCAATTGACAACAATATTTTCATAGAATATTTTTTATATATTTCAATCTTATCACTGAATCCAACACACCCCTCTAAGAGTGCAAATATATAATTATCAAAAATGTATGATCTAAAATCTAAACAAACAGTATCAACATATTCTAACGATTTAAGAACAATTTACCATCACACTAGCAAATTTTCCAAACTTTGTCGCAATCAAGTTTTGCATTGTCCACTACTTCTTTCAACTCCCTTAGCAATTTCTGATTCCTTTCTTTTATGTTGTTCCTTGTTCGTTTTCATATCTTCTGTCTTTATTTTACTTCTCTGATCGTGTTTAGTTCCTTTCAATCGTTCTTGATTCTGCTGTTCATCTCCTCTTTTAATTTCGGTTCTTTTGTTTCCTGTCGTCTTTCCATTATCGTTACTGTTTTGAGGTAATTTTGTTTCCTGACATTTTACACAATGCTTTTGGCACTGACTTCGATCTCCATGTCTTGGTTCTCCCTTATCTTTTTCGTTGTTCTTTTCCGATTGTCCTTCTCCGGTTCTATCTAACGATTCCGTTTGTTTTTTCCTATTTACTTGTTCTATTTTTCCTTTATTTTGATTCAGACTTCTTGCCGATTCAGAATGTCACAGCATCTTGCCGTCTGTTTGACATTTTCTAAGATCCTCAGCTTTTCTATTTCCTGTTTTCTTCATATTCTCATCTTGGTCTTTTTTGTCTGCATCCCCTTTCTTCCGTTTCTCTTTCAAACATTTTTCTTCTTGTTTTTTTCGTTCTTCAATCTGTTTGTCTTGTTTTTGCCTGCTCCTCTTTCCAGAAGTCTTCGCATCCGTTTTGGCAACACTTGCGTTCTTCACGAGCATTTTTATCTTCTTTTGATTTCATTTTTATTTTCTCTTGTTTTTGAGTTTCTTCAACCATTTTTTCATGTTCATCAATTTTCCGATGTTCAGCTTGTTCTTTCATTATACGATCTTTGTCTTCTTGCCTTTGTCTATATTGTTCTTCTCTTTTCAAGCGGTAATTTTCTTCTTGATATCTTTTTCGTTCTTCGTTTTCTTGCCTTTTTCTCGCTTGTTCTTCTCTTCTCCTATTTTCTTCTTCTATTCTCTTCTGTTCAAATCTTCTCCTTTCTTCATATTCTTTGTCACGTTGTCTCTTATCTTCATTTTCTTGTTGCCGTGGGTCTTGTTTCTTTCTTTTTCTTTTTTCGTCTTCTCTCTTCCTGCTCTCTTGTTCCTCCTTCTTTCTTTCTTTGATTTCTCTTTTTTGTCTAACTTTGTTTTCATTCTCTCTATATTTTTCCTCTTCATCCCTTCTCTTCCTGTCTTCATCTTCTCTCTTTCTTTCCTGTCTCTTCTCATCATCTTCCATTGGTCTTCTTCTCCTTTTCTCATCTTTCGTTTTCTTTTCTTGAGCTTGTTCTTTATAATTATGCATATCAACTACATAGAGACCATTATTTTGTTTTCTACCAGTAAGTACTACGTCTTTTTCTTCATAGTGTATTTTTCCATGAACGATAACCACATGATTGTCATCGAATACTACGACACCACCTCTCTTTGTTACTTCATTCACAGAGAGTAGATTTTTTGATAGTCCTGGGACGAATGACACATTTGTTAGAATAACTTCTTCTCCTTCCACACATCCATTAGAAGTAGAAATAAGTTTTGCTCCCTTTTTTGCACAGCCAATGATGTTTCGATCTGTTTCTTTCACATTTGTTAATATTCTTTCATCATGAGTTAAATGATGTGTTGAACCACTGTCGACCACAAATGTTAAGTCCATTTGTTCTTTATTATTTTCTGAATGTTGTTTTTCGGTAAAGTAGCTCACATTGCAATTATTGTTATTCCTTTCTTTGTTTGATTCCTCATGTTCTACTTTAAATATGCATCTTTCTTCAGGATGATTGTTTTTTTTACAATATCTACAAGGATTGAATTTTTTTCCTGACCAACATGATTCAGCTGTATGTCCTCGTTTGTTGCATTTTTCACAATATTCATCAATATATTTTGACTTACAGTCTTTCTGGTAATGCCCCATTTTTCCACATTTATGACATGTTCCAATTCTTCTTGCCTCTTTTTTATCTGCTCTAAAAGCAACCCTGTCCTCTTCTTTCGTTCCGAATTGTTCCTCTTCTTTCACCAATCTTGATCTTAGATTCTCCAAGGTTCTTTCACTAGCAGCGGTAGAATCCCATGCACTACTAAAATACTTATATTTTTCTGGTAGACTCACTAGAATTTTTGTTATTAGCATATCGTCTTTCATTTCCATTCCTAGACTGTTGAGTCGGAAAGCCATTGTTTGCAAAGCGGATATATTGCTCATCACGTCTAGCGATTTATCGTATTTAAAATTGAAAAATTCAGCCAGTACTTGATTTTTGGTCTGAGCAGTGTCTTTCTTATAAATTTTGAGAAGGGTTGAGTACATTTCATTGGATGTACTGCAAGTGAGTATGTGGGATTTTGTGCTTGCGTCAATTGTTCTTAGAATGATGTGCTTTGCCACAGCATCATTTTTAAGCCATTCTGCTTTCATCTTTTCATCTGTCAGCGACTGGAATGTTGTTTTTCCTTCAACTATTTCGCCTAAAGATTTTGCAGCAAACAGAATTGAAATTTCGAATTCCCACATTGGAAACGAAACGGCATCTTTCAATTTTGGTATAGATTCTATTTCTTCTTTCGATCCCATAGCGTTGGTACGAAATGATACTTTCGTGTTATTCAAGTCGTACACCACTGGGCCCGTAACCTGTTGTTTATAGATGATATTGGGATCGTATTTTACTATTTTATACCTTGGAATATTTATATTAATGTTGAACAATTCAATGTGATAATTTTATTATATTGATCTTTTTTATGACCATCAATTGACAACAATATTTTCATAGAATATTTTTTATATATTTCAATCTTATCACTGAATCCAACAGTCTTAACCACCCTGTATACGCTGCAGACCTACAGGCCAAAATCAATTTGCAACTTGAAATCATATTTATATGAAATTTCATCACAAAAATCTTATTTTAACTATTTTTTTGCAATTCAAGTCAATATTCCTAACTCATGTGGAGCAGTTCAATAAGTTATTGTTTTACCTGCTGCTGAAGGCAAGAAAAGAAAAACACGCTTCTGCAACGGATAAGACAACAAACAATCTCAGAATCGATATAACTACTTCAATTTGAGTGGAATGCGAAATAGGTTGTGATATTTCGGTTTTGAGCTATTCTCGATTCGATTTGTACACATTGGAATACATTAAATGTTCATTCAACTCCTTTATGAAACTACGGGTTTACGAATATACCAACAAAACTTTGCAACAGTGCGACTGAAATAATGGACCCTGAATCAACAGATATATTTTTGATACCACCTTCATGTTTCTCATCTGCAACACATGTAAATGAGCAGAGAAATCCAAAGAAAATTATGGGCAATCCTGAAAATATTGCCAGGCCCCAATCGAAAATTTTTATTTAAGTATCGGGTGTTTTTTTTGGGTGACTATTTCACTCTTTCCATTTTTAGTGAGGAAGTTTCTGTGGCAACGATCGTTTCATCTCGATAAAATTTTCAAACCGGCAAAACCAACAAGTTGGTTTTCCAGCGATAAAATTTTTGACGTTTCTCCAATTCATAGATAGCTTCGGAAATGAATATCATAGAGAAAACAAACAACGTTAGTTAATCTATTATTTCTAATTTGCCAAATAGGAGACCACTTTTTGAATGGAGATTTATCACGATTCAAAAGGTGAAACTGCCCTTAATGTTAGACATTTTCTCGGGAAATAGTCATACCGAATACCACTCGAGATGAAATTTAAGCAGGTAAAATTTCTCTCTCGTAATATTCAAGTTTGTTGCTTTTTGGAAATTTCGCAAATGACATTTGTATCAAAATTACGAGCCGTCAGGCGAGTGATTTTGGAAAAAATGCAAAATTCCATCTCTAGTGGTATTACATATGAAAAATCGGTTTTATCAACACCAGTAAAATTATTATACTACAAAAAAATATATTCATAGTCTCTTGTCATTCCAACTGATTTTAATTAGTTTTCATACGAGTGCTCTCAATGGAACCGTCACATTCTGATGTTATAAACTACAAACATATTCTCCCATCTCTGATGTCTATTTAGCTGGCGATTTGAAATGAGGCATGATTTATATCAGTCTGGAACGCAGCATTGAATTATTCCGATATTTTGACAAGCGAGATTAATTTTCCTGGAATATGTTCTGGCCGACATCAAAGGATTCAACATTAATATTCTTTATTGTGGAAACTGCCGACGACAAATATGCTCCCACCTGAAGAACAAATTATATGCTGCAGTTATAAATATAAGCGATGATATGCATTCCATCAACGAAGGGGAATTAATCATCACTCAAAAGACTCTCTTTAGATTGTCGACATTTTTTGTCGCTAAGTTGGTTCGACTGTCCTATTTACTCACCCAGAGTCTAGGCGTTAATTCCATAGAACTTATAGTATCTATATTAGTTCTATGGTTAATTCATATGTCGTTTCCATAGCAACGTCGTCGGTGGCGTTTGGTCTTAGACCATATGGTCTAAGCGTTTGGTGTATAGAGACATATCATAATTCAGTTTATTCTTTAATGAAAAAATCCCCGCACGGAAAGTGTGCGGGAATGGGATAACAGATGTTTTTTCCGCACTGTTTGGCAAAGTGACTTTTTACGAATAAAAATGCGAGCGGGAAGAGAAAATACCATTTAATTTTAAGGTTATATTTATAGTCCATCCAAGAATTATTGACATCAGAAAAAGCCTTGGAAGTCCAGTCGCAGCTTTATTTCTAGTTACGAAAAAGTAACTAAAAGTTTTCTGTGCTTTCATCATAGCAATAAAAAAATATAGAAATAACTTGAAAATTAAATGGTATTTTTTCAAAGTACGGCAATCTGAACATGAAAATGTTTCCAATTATCACATACGATTACCTGCAAACTGAATGGATTGGGAAAATTGTAAAATATGTCAAGACAGAAATAAAACTTAACGATTGGATTTATTTAATATATGAAGAATTTTGTATGACATTGTAACTTTCAATATTTGTGAACAATGAAGGTGCAAAATATGAAATGTAAATATTCCTACTGTTTTTTCAACAACCACAACTGTTATTTCCTCATCTGGGCAGACCTCATCATGTTCATAATGAAGGATTTTATGTCAGCAACATCCCATATATTTCGACTAATCTTCTTTTATTCCTTTTTATATGTGCTATGGAAAGCCTTTCCAATTATTAGCTGTACACTCCTCAACAGCCTCATTCTGAAGATATCTATTAATCTATTTCACTTGCTCAATTATTTGCCAAATTTATTCGAAACATTAATGACAGAACAAAATATTAGTGTTATTTCCAACACCAACCTGAATTCTACAACTCAAAATATCACTGAACGGGCACTACCAACCTAATTTCGATTTTCCAAAGCCGCCCGAGATGTCAATAAGTCTTGGATGGACTATATATATTTGTTTCTATGATGAAAGTACAGAAATCTTCTAGTAACTTTTTGGTAACTTGAAATAAAGCTGCGACTGGACTTCCAAGGCCTGCTTCGAAGTCAATAATTCTTGGATGGACATAGCTTCGACAAAGCGAGTTGAGAAAAAGTTCTCAACTTGCCACGTCATCGTCCAAATTGCCGAATTCCTGCCACGTCCGCGGGTACGAAAGAATATAGAAAATTGAATTTCACACGGAATTTACCGACTCTGTCGAACCGTCAAACTGAACTTTCCGAGTGAGAGCTCCCGATTCTCAACTCCATACGTGTTGCGAGACAATTCTTGGTCGGTTCGTGGAAAATTAACAATCTCTGCGGAAACGCGTGATCGGCAGTTTTAATGTGTTGGCCGGAAATCCGAGGCTGTGCAGTCAGAAAAGCAATCTCATAGTTCGCTAATCTAATAATGAGATCGTGCTGAAGGATTCCTCACCTCCAACCCGAATTGCAACAACGGGGCTGAATTGGGGCTCTTTGTATTGCGGAGAGGACTTATGGCTGTATACGAGCGGAATTTGCGGGCGAAAAATTGGAACGGGAAACGTTAGCGAAGCTGGAATTTCAACAAGCCAGACTGGGACACTGAGATTCTTCGTTTGTTGTCAAGATAAAGGATATTATTCTTTGTTTTATACCGTGATTTGGAATAAGAACCAATACTCAGTGATCCACTCGCTCTGTGGTCCAGTCTTGCAAGCCAGGCCGATGGTGTTCTGTGGTTAAGTCAAATTCAAAGCCTCAACCACAGAACACCCTCGGACCACAGCCGACCATAGAGCAAGCCGGGAACACAATCTGACAACTGCGTTCAACTCAGTCATAGATTTACATACTTCGAATTATTTTCGTCTAGGTTACGCAAACTTGCCTTATTCTTTCAAAGCGAAATATTTTATTTTGATTGATGCTTTCTTTCAGGTGTCTATTTGTACATTCGAAATGGCTAATGGAAAGCTAAATAACGCCATAGTTATTTACAACATCGTCATTCTTCGGTTCGAGGACCATGAACTATTATATTGTGGGTAACACAAATAACATTATTGATCTTTGAACCATTACAATGATGAATACATTTTTCCTTAGGTCGATCTTTGCGTGTTTGTCGCAATAAACCGACTATTGGATCCATTAATCACAAATTGCTTCGGTATGCTTGCCACAAGACGGATCACCCATAAAGTTCACTGAATTAACTACGATGATCGAATGACATCATTCACAAGTACTGAAAAAAGCATGGAGGGGTCGAAAAGTCACTTGAGATAAATGCATAGAATACTTTCATTTTATTCTATGCATCTTTCAGTCGGAAGTGTGACGGTAAACCATAGAACATATACGAGGCTTCTCGTCCAATACTATCGCCAAAAAGAAATGGAAGCCAAGTTTGCCTTGTAAACAAGGATATAGCTTCCAATATTGAGTATCCATTGAACTTTTCCAATTCCAATAAAAATTTGGATGTGTTTCAGTGGGGCAATAAAACCGAAACAATATTGACATTCGAATGAATATCGGCTGTCCTATAGTTTGTATTTTTGTTGCTGCACACGCGAGGGCCCTTAACGGATTGTGTTCCTCTTATACAGTTCTAAATTTCCGACAATATTTGAACATCTCCGTTCTCATTTCGGATATACATATATTTTCAATTTCGAGTCGGAACAATTCGACCAATTCTTCCGTAAGGAATAGGGCGCGGGCACGTGACGTCACACGCCAACTGTCATTCAGCCTGCTGGACAAACAAACCGTATTTCAATAAACAACAATGGTAATTTAATGGGATTAAAATTGCAATTCTGAGAAGATTATGGGTTTATCCTTAGACTATAAAGGGTATAGTCACAGTATAAGGTACTTTACCTTATACTGGGGTGTAGTCAATCGGTTTATTCAATAAAACTTATAGTAACTATAAGATCTATAGTTTATCCTGAAAGAGGGGAACGTAACTGTAAATATTAATAAACTGTTTTATATCATCATTTCAATAATTTAATTAAATATTTTGTATATAGGCTCATTAGTACATATTGACTGAAAAATTGAATAATGCATAAAGGAAATTATATAAATGATAAATCAATAAAATCAGTAAAACAAATAATTCAATTTAATTTTTGATGAAAATATATATCTAACACTGTATAAATATATCAACTCTCATATCAATAAGGTACTATAGTGGACATGAAGTTATGAATGCACAGCAAACTGTCAAATTTGATCGATCACAGGAACATTATTCTGCTTGAACTTGATCATATGCACGAGTAAGGTTGAAGATGTTATTTTATATTTGTTTCTCATGGAACCAATAACACCCTCAACTTGTATTCTAACATTTGCAAGTCTTCTAGTTTCTTCTGCTTCTTCCATTGTGAATGTATAACTCTGCAAAGTTTCCCGGAGATGATGGATTTCACTATAACAATTCTGTAACTCGAAATTGATATCAGGCAATTGGTGTTCACCAATTTTGTGCATGTTCCACTTCTTCAACAGGTTCACTTTCATCTTCTTCATCAATAATATCCAAGCTTTGAACATCTGGATTATTCAAGGCTTCACACAAAGGGTCATTGTCAATACGATCCATAATTCTATCCACATAAACTGGAATATTTGGGTTTGGTATTTTATTTTTATCTCTCTGCTTCCTACGATTCAATCTCTGGATGCTTTGAACTGCATTGATATTTGTTTTGTAGCCAAGTGATTGATTTGGTACCCAGTCTATATTGTCGACATCTTTCAATGCACTTTGCTCGCCTAAAATGACGAAAAATAATAATTTTTTATATGCCTATGTTTCCTTGATTCTTTGAACATACCTCCTACAAAATGTTTCGAACATACATTTCAACTTCTCAGTAGTTAAATCTGCTCTTCTAGTTGCCTTAATCCACAATTCCTGTCTCTTTTCAGCAAGAGGATTAATATGTTTACTATTGTCGAAAATAGAAGGGAATCGGTGGAATGAAACCTTATCTTTTCCGCTTCAACTTCCACATTTCACAATCGCGCAAAATTGAGGCATTATCGAGAAAAAAACAATTCAAATATGATATAAACACACAATAAGCATTTGTAGATCCGTTTGTTTGTCCAGCAGGCTGATTCGACAACTGTAATTTGCTGTCGTCTGTCAGATGTGCCGGCGCCCTATAGTGGATAAAATTTCGAGGGGAACAATAACCTTTTTGTTGACACAATTTTTTATGCGGTTTTGGAATCCATGGTTTCCTCAAACTCCCGTATTTAAAAGAGGATGAATAATTATGCACGAAAATTACCTGTCATAGATCGTACAATAAATATAAAATATGTTGAAAGTAGAGATGTACTCAAAAAAGTGTGCGATGGCCGGGAATCGAACCCGGATCAACTGCTTGGAAGGCAACTATGCTGACCATTACACCACCATCGCATGTTATAGTTGTATTAAAATGACGTAATCGACGATAATGAGTCGCAAAATGACGGATGCGCCGGTTACTTTTTCTATGAATGGAACAGAATACGTCGTTGCGACTTAGTACTTCATAGTTTATTATAACGACACCGGTGGTTGTGATGAAAAAGCACAGAATTATAAAAATTCGACATAAATTGATCCAAAAGGGTTTGCTCGAATCGTTATGTGAATAAAATATGCCATTAAAAATGCCGTATATAATATAAACGTATACGTATTGTCCTCATTTCCCAACGTGCATTCATTCGTGATATTATGCACCAAATATTTTCATCATCACAGAATATTCAAATTCATTATTCGTTCATATGCCCTGAAAGGAAATGTAATAAAATTGCATCGATGAAACGTGGGTGATAAATTAATCAATAGCTAATTCCACAATCTCCAGCGCATCGAATTCGTTGTCGAACAAGGATATGTCGAACTTTCGCCAAATAACGCCGACCCGGTGCATCCATAAATTACACCTTCGTCCTAAAGGCCAGTTCGTACCTTGGATATTCTTCTCTTTCTGCCCACCAGGGCATTCGTTACACCAGGCCGTGACGTGTGGCAATAGATAGCGATCTGGATGCCCCTGTAATCGTTTTGTATGCCCTCTGGCTCGTGCTAATGGTACCGCTATCCGCCAATTATCACGCTAAACAAATCGTAATTTTTTCCTCGAGTGGGTTCCTATGCCGCGGTCGCAATTAATGCTGCGTCGTACGTAAATAAGAATTTGTCGGGTTCAGATTCCTTCAGGAATGCGGGCACTCACATTTCCGACAGATTGGTTATTTGCAGTTTCACCAAAAAATTATTCATGTTGGAAATTAAAAACCATAGAATTATGAATAGTATAGAATTATGTGCGTCAAACGCTGTCATCAAACCATAGAGTGACATACATGCATAGAGAAAGGTTTAATACAAATATTGTGTGGTGACCTCTACAGGAGAATTGTGGAATCTGGAATGAGTAACACATAACTTTCCATCTGTAATCAACGCATCGAAACCACCTGCATTCCTGACGCGTAAACCAATCAAAATCGAATTAGGGAACCATGTGCAAACCCGATAGTGGCATGATGAATTCGAATTCCGCCGGGACGAAAAAACCGGGGAATTTTAATATCGCCGGGTAATCGTCCCGAAAAAAATCAACTTATCGCGAACACGTACGGAATCTAGATCGCGGCGCGATGAATTAAAGATGGCAGCGCGCGCGCACTGTTGGGAATGAAATTGCGGGACAAATATGTTGCTAATAATACAATTCGATGTAATGAATTAATTACGATTCCGTATCGGATGAGATATGACGGCAAAAAGCCGTCCGAGGTTGGTCTCACGTTCCTCGGTACGGGAAAGTTGGTGCATGAGAGCTGGTTTGGTCGGAGTGCCCTGGGCTGTGAAATAAAAAATTTCAATGGTCAGATCCCAATAAACACAGTAACCATTAAGAAACGTTGTATTTTTTAGGTAACGTCACTATATTTCATCGTTGAAAAAACGGTAAAATGTCGTTATGAAATACGTTTCTTTTTGGTTTCATCGTAACGTTTTCCCTGCACGTTGATTCAACGTTGCAAACCTCCTATTGTCATAAGTAAAATACCGTGATATAACGTTATTATTAAGTTTCAACGTAACGATGTATTTTCGTTTCGGAAATAACGTTGATGGTATACGAATTCTCAACGTTGATGTTTATGCCTAAATACCACGAATAAATAACGTTCATTTCAAGTGTCAAGGTAACGTTGATTATAGGGAATGAAAATACCTTGATATAACGTTATTTTTAAGTTTCAACGTAACGACGTATTTTCGTTTCGGAAATAACGTTGATGGTATACGAATTCTCAACGTTGATGTTAATACCAAAATACCACAAATATTCGACGTTCATTGCAAGTGTCAAGGTAACGTTGATTTTAGAGAATGAATTAATCTTGAGTAAAAATATTTTTGAATTGTTATTATTTGAATTTCAGCATAATTTGTCCTAAACTAAGGAAACTTATAAACCTTTGTCATCTACATCTTGAAAAATATTCTTAAAACTTTCAAGATATTCAAATGTTTTTTTCATGAATATGAAAATAAAGAACAGGAAATAAATTTTGGTCCAAATTTTAAATGAAGTATTATCACAAGAAATGTTTCTCATTGGAGATATAATTTTGGTCAGATATACGAGTATAGGTGTAGTTATCGTTAGTAGTACAACATTATTTCTGTGGACTCTTGTTATTTATAATGGGTGAAAATTTTGGGAAATATTCAAGTACTTATCTATTCAAGTGGACAACAATTTCAAAATGCTGACAATTAAACACAGATTCATCAATATTTTGTAATAATAAAAAAATAAACAGAATAAGTAAAATATGAAAGAAAAAACATAACTATAAATATAAAAGGAACAAACAAAAAAATTTATAGATTTTTAAATGTACCTACATATTGAAAAAAATTTTTAAATTTCATTTTTTTTTTCTTTACTTAATGCAGCGTCCTTGTGTCTTCTTTCGCAAATTCCAGCCAATCTTTTGTTGCGTCTGCAATTTTTAGGTCTGTGGCTGCCGCAAATTCTTTCTTGACAGCCACTGAAAAAACCCATAATGCTCATTAGATATTTTGAAAATATAGGTCTATAAAATGAAGCCTTACCATAAATGAGTTCCGTCGACTTCTTATCTCTAAAAGGTTTTTTCTCCCTGCCCTTCCAATTATATTGGCAATCTAAATCATTACTCAATATGAATCTGAGAATGCTTCTGGTATGGTCCTCGGGACCATTACCTCCCATTGACTTATATCGGTTAACCTTAAAAAAACGAGATTAATTATTTTTACAGGGAACTGGGGTAATAATTTTAGCATTACCATATCAATTTATGCCTTCGTAAAAAAACAAACTAACATTATTTATGTAACAAATTTCACAATTAACTATGTTAGGAATGACAAAGCTTTCATATTATGTAGATATGTCCAAAAATTAACATTTACTCACAAATTATTTCGGTATCCTCTGCTGATGAAACAGGAACTGATTCATCCAAAAAAATCGGTGGTGTTAAATGTTCCATATTCGAGTTCTCCGATTCTTCAGAAGAGCTCTGGAAGCTTTCCAATCTTCTTTCACCAATCAATAATCAATATGAAACTTTAGGGTACTGATAGGTACTTACCAAAATCTTTGTTGTCGCACTTCTAAACAAATCAGATAATTTTCCTAGCAAACTCGATTTACCACGTCGAAAATAGCGAAGGGAACTATCGGGTGACTGCGGCACTAGCTCTTCAATATGTGGAATGCACGAATGCAGGATTCAACTCAACTCGATCACAGCAGGATCGCAGGCGCCGGCCTATATGGCGCCGGCACTATCACGTATCACGTCATCACAACCCCTGCCGACTCTAGTGCACCGTTGCCTAGGTTGATTAATTATTATCTTTCAAGAAACTTCATAATTTTCTATTAATTGATTTTAGCAAAGACGATGTATGTTACGAATATAAGGTTATTACTAATAATGGGTTTCATATTTTGAACGAATGAAAAATTCAAAGTAAAGAATGCAGGAAATAAGTTCGGACATTTCGGTAGGTATGAAATCACTATATCACTTCACATAAAATGATAATATTTCTCCATCCTTTCGAAATGAAAGATTTTATAAAAGAAACATTAAAAGCGTTTCAAAAAGGTATATTTAGGTACCTACCTTCATTATAATATGCTGTTAAATATTCCTTCGAATAAATAAGAAGCTGATATAATACAATACATGTAATAAATAAAAAATGTAATAAATATACGTTTCATAATGGTGGATGAATCAACCAGTTGAATTGGGTGAGTATATTATATGTATAATCAACGTTCCGTTGAATTTGTGTTTCGGATGTAATAAGTAGAATTGAAGTGGGTTAACGTCTGAGTTGATAAAAAGTAACTCATTTAACGTTTATTCAATGTTACTGAGCTCACGTTGAAAAAACAATTAAAAAACTGTAATGAATATACGTTTCATAACGGTGGATGAATCAACCAGTTGAATTGGGTACGTATATTATATGTATAATCAACGTTTCGTTGAATTTGTGTTTCGGTTGTAACAAGTAGAATCAAAGTAGGTTGACGTCTAAGTTGATAAAGAGTGACTAATTAAACGTTTCTTCAATGTTAAAGAGCTCACGTTGAAAAATCGTTTGAAAAAATACAATAAATATACGTTTTATAACGGTTCATCAACCAGTTGAATTGGGTACGTATATTATATGTATATTCAACGTTTCGTTGAATTTGTGTTTCGGATGTAATTAGTAGAATTAAAGTTGGTTCACGTCAGAGTTGATGAAGAGTGACTCATTTAACGTTTATTCAATGTTACTGAGCTCACGTTGAAAGAACGTTTGAAAAAATGTAATAAATATACGTTTCATAATGGTGGATGAGTCAAACAGTTGAATTGGGTACGTATTTTATGTGTATAATCAACGTTTCGTGGAATTTTCGTTTCGGATGTAACGTAGAAAATTCAACGTGTAACGTTACATCAACTTCAGCCACTAGAAATAAACGTTTATTATACGTTTGTGTGTTTATTGGGATGGTCCCCAACTCTTCTTGTTCTCGATAATTATCAGCTTTAGTTTTCAATTCATCATAATAACGAAGAACATTTCACATTGGAAGTGAAAATTTACAAAACAAACACATAATTCAAATTTAAATAAAGCCCAAACTGTTCAAGTCGGTAAAGAAGGTTTCGGCAATATCTCCAATTCCCACCTCTAAACTAGGAGCGTAGAATAACTGGAGAGAAGGCTCCCCTACGAAAATGAACTGCCAAAAACGTCCGAACTTGTCAGTTCGCCGCAAGGTCACGAGATGGCGACAACGTCGTTTTTTCCTACAACATGGCTATCCTTAATAAAATTATCTTTAATGGTTATTAGTTGTTATTACTTATTAGGTCCCATTTATTACTATATCAGAATATATATTCTTTTGAAAGAAAGCAATACATACTTTTTTTCGTAAATCCGACAATATAATGCATATAGCACATGTAAAGAAATGGCTACAAGGATCAGATTGAATATTGGAAGAAAAATCTGTTTCCCGCTCCGAATCTAAGTGTTAGCAGAGGGAATGTGAACGGGGTACCATACAATTCTGCGTATGATACACGAGAACAGATAAGACCTCAGTCTTCCCGTATAATAATAGTAATACTCACCTGAATGTTCGCTTTTTCCGATAAGGATATTGTTTTGACAAATTTATTACCGATCACAGACTTCCCATATAATTGCGCATAAAAAGTTGATTAGAATAAAGCGATGATATGTCATCAATATTGTCTATGTTATGATTTATGGCCATTTTCAATTGAAAAGAAGCATAAATGTATCAATAACAATGACAGCCACATTATATTCTTTGCAATTGTAGCGCCATAGAACAAGATATCTGACATGTTACTGAATAAACGATCTCAGCGTTATCTATCGGGCGTCACACGAAACTCTAACCTCCGCCGTTATTGGCAGTTCAAAATGATCTGTCGAGCGTATGAAGCTAGGAGCATAGAATAACTGGAGGGAAGGCTTCATACGCTCGACAGATCATTTTGAACTGCCAATAACGGCGGAGGTTAGAGTTTCGTGTGACGCCCGATAGATAACGCTGAGATCTTTTATTCAGTAACATGTCAGATATTTTGTTCTATGGCGCTACAATTGCAAAGAATATAATGTGGTTGTCATTGTTATTGATACATTTACGCTTCTTTTTAATTGAAAATGGCCATAAATCATGACATAGACAATATTGATGACATATCATCGCTTTATTCTAATCAACTTTTTATGCGCAATTTTATGGGAAGTCTGTGATCGGTAATAAATTTGTCAAAACAATATCCTTATCGGAAAAAGCGAACATTCAGGTGAGTATTACTATTATTATACGGGAAGACTGAGGTATTATCTGTTCACGTGTATCATACGCAGAATTGTATGGTACCCCGTTTACATTCCCTTTGCTAACACTTAGATTCGGAGCGGGGAACAGATTTTTCTTCCTATATTCAATCTGATCCTTGTAGCCATTTCTTTACACGTGCTATATGCAATATATTGTCGGATTTACGAAAAAAAGTATGTATTGCTTTCTTTCAAAAGAATATATATTATGATATAGTAATAAATGGGACCTAATAAGTAATAACAACGAATAACCATTAAAGATAATTTTATTAAGGATAGCCATGTTGTAGGAACGAACGACGTTGTCGCCATCTCGTAGTCTTGCGGCGAACTGACAAGTTCGGACGTTTTTGGCAGTTCATTTTCGTAGGGGAGCCTTCTCTCCAGTTATTCTATGCTCCTAGGTATGAAGCCTTCCCTCCAGTTATTCTATGCTCCTAGCTCTAAATGGCGGTTCGAAGCCATTTCTGTGGTTTGAACTGTCATAAGTGTTGCCATGGTAGCATTTCTTTATTCTTTTATTAGGTGTTCTGTGGTTTTGATTATGAGATTCGGTCATAGAACTTGTAGTTGTATAAGTTCGGAGCCGCTATCTGCAGATCTGCATTATCGGCGTGAACAAGCATCACCTCGACCGAGGACCTCGGCCGGGCCGTTTGAATTCCGTAAATCGTCGGACCGGTCCTCGACGGCAAATTCAACGCCGATCGGGCGATAAAGTGCCACAAATCTCGAAATTATGTACGGAATAGCAATGAGTCCCGACGGAGCGATGCCGACACGGCAAGACAATGGGACCTTTGTCCCGAAACGCAACGTGATCGCGATTCCGCAGATCCGGGCGCTCCGATTAAGCCAAATTTCGTGCTATTGTCTGAACGGTCTCGGCCAACTTTAATGCGCCCATATTCCGGCTCTTTTATTGCGCCATTGCGACGATAAGGCACGTAGATAAGATGTACGTAGCGAATCAGACGTGCAGACGAGAACATGACCCGCTCTACCAGATGGGATTGCCGCATTTTTCTGCCTTGTATGACCATCCGTACCTTTTGTTGCCGCGGGAAAGATGCCCCTCTCGAGAAGAGATCATTCAACTTTTGTGGAAGAATTTGCGGATAGGGTTAAGACATAGATGCATAGAATACATTTCTATGCATCTATGTCAAGACAAAATTTCACTTAGGACTGTCACCTAGGAGCATAGAATATTCTATGCTCCTAGCTGTCACGGTCGCCATAATATTGACAATCATAGAAATCAAACTTGATGGTAGAGTTCTATGACATCTGATATATGCATAGAAAGCCATTCTATGCATCTATGGCATCTGTCACAATTCACAAACTCAAGAATCTGCCAGATATTTGAACTTTGTAACTGTTAATAGTTTTGAATACAGAGACAATGGAAATGGTAAATTAAATTACTAATGTTAACCTGATTTCGCAATCTCCAAATACGCACGGTAATGCACGAATCCACTATCAGACTGCCATCAGTCGAACAGGGTTTCACCTGAGGCCACAGAGAAATTATTTCCATGTTTCGGAAAGGAAAGATGTGCTGTATTTTAAAATCCGAGGAGCTTAGACCTCGAAGCGGCTCCTCCAACTACACGGTGGGAGAAGATATCGTTCCCGCGAACCTTTGGGGCATACATGCTACTCAACTTAGATCTTCTGAAGATGCTCTATCAGTTTCAGTCGGTATTATCCGAACATGCAATGCGTGAGACAGACAGGGGTGTATTAGACGGTATGGCGACGTATGAAAATTGAATCTGAATTCGTTTTGCTTGGAACTAACATGAAGTTATCTCGAGGATTCTTATGACCTGAGCTTGGAACCTTAAAGACCAACGGTATAATTGAACGAAAATGACCATACAGAATTCGAAGTATAAGGAAATGACATATTAAAACGAATTGAACAAGCACAGAAAAAATGTGGGAAGGGCGAATAAATGTTTCTGTCAGTTGATGGTTTTTTACCATAGAACTTATAATACATGGAATGCTATTTCCAGATCAAAAAGTGGTTAAACATCTCAAGTTGGAGGAATACCGAAATTTCCATGTTCCCATGGATACGGCCTGTCACACCGATCAGAAACACAGAAATGTTTGCCGAAATGCCAAGTGAATCGGATCTTGACTATTAAATTCATAAGTTGCGTTCGTTAAATACATATCCGCGGATTGAAGGGAGAGAATATGAACACAGAACATCTAATTAATTCGGATAAGAATATACAATTAAGTGACTTCGGAGCAGAAACGGTGAGGAAAGTGTCGACAGATGGAATGAAGGAACCCAACGTGGACAGTTCCCTCACAGTTTCTGCTCCTAAGTCACTTAATTGTATATTCTTATCCGAATTAATTGGATGTTCTGTGTTCGTATTCTCTCCCTTCAATCCGCGGATATGTATTTAACGAACGCAACTATAGTATTTCCTAGGAGCATAGAATAACTGAAGGGAAGGCTTCATACGCTCGACAGATCATTTCGAACTGCCAATAACGGCGGAGGTTAGAGTTTCGTGTGACGCCCGATAGATAACGCTGAGATCCTTTATTCAGTAACATGTCAGATATTTTGTTCTATGGCGCTACAATTGCAAAGAATATAATGTGGCTGTCATTGTTGTTGATACATTTATCTAGGAGCATAGAATAACTGGAGAGAAGGCTCCCCTACGAAAATGAACTGCCAAAAACGTCCGAACTTGTCAGTTCGCCGCAAGGTCACGAGATGGCGACAACGTCGTTTCTTCCTACAACATGGCTATCCCAAATAAAATTATCTTTAATGGTTATTCGTTGTTATTACTTATTAGGTCCCATTTATTACTATATCATAATATATATTCTTTTGAAAGAAAGCAATACATACTTTTCGTAAATCCGACAATATAATGCATATAGCACGTGTGAAGAAATGGCTTCAAGGATCAGATTGAATATAGGAAGAAAAATCTGTTTCCCGCTCCGAATCTAGGTGTTAGCAGAGGGAATGTAAACGGGGTACCATACAATTCTGCGTATAATACACGAGAACAGATAAAACCTCAGTCTTCCCGTATAATAATAATAATACTTACCTGAATGTTCGCTTTTTCCGATAAGGATATTGTTTTGACAAATTTATTACCGATCACAGACTTCCCATAAAATTGCGCATAAAAAGTTGATTAGAATGAAGCGATTTTATGTCATCAATATTGTCTATATTATGATTTATGGCCATTTTCAATTAAAAAGAAGCATAAATGTATCTATGGGCGCGTTCATCCGACTAAGTAGCTACCGCTACCGCTCCTTCAAACGTCAAAACCATATGATTTTTTCGATTTGAAGTTTGAAGGAGCGGTAGCGGTAGCTGCTTAGTCGGATGAACGCGCCCAATAACAATGACAGCCACATTATATTCTTTGCAATTGTAGCGCCATAGAACAAAATATCTGACATGTTACTGAATAAAGGATCTCAGCGTTATCTATCGGGCGTCACACGAAACTCTAACTTACGCCGTTATTGGCAGTTCAAAATAATCTGTCGAGCGTATGAAGCCTTCCCTCCAGTTATTCTATGCTCCTAGCATTTATGCTTCTTTTCAATTGAAAATGGCCATAAATCATAACATAGACAACATTGATGACATATCATCGCTTTATTTAATCAACTTTTTATGCGCAATTTTATGGGAAGTCTGTGATCGGTAATAAATTTGTCAAAACAATATCCTTATCGGAAAAAGCGAACATTCAGGTAAGTATTATTATTATTATACGGGAAGACTGAGGTTTTATCTGTTCTCGTGTATTATACGCAAAATTGTATGGTACCCCGTTTACATTCCCTCTGCTAACACTTAGATTCGGAGCGGGAAACAGATTTTTCTTCCTATATTCAATCTGATCCTTGTAGCCATTTCTTTACACGTGCTATATTATGCATTATATTGTCGGATTTACGAAAAAAAGTATGTATTGCTTTCTTTCAAAAGAATATATATTATGATATAGTAATAAATGGGACCTAATAAGTAATAACAACGAATAACCATTAAAGATAATTTTATTAAGGATAGCCATGTTGTAGGAACGAACGACGTTGTCGCCATCTCGTAGCCTCGCGGCGAACTGACAAGTTCGGACGTTTTTGGCAGTTCATTTTCGTAGGGGAGCCTTCTCTCCAGTTATTCTATGCTCCTAGGTATTTCTGTGTTTCTGTTCTGTATGACAAGTCGTATCCATGGGAAATAGATGCATAGAAATACCTGGTGTTGGCACTGATTAGATTTTGTTTAAGACTTTCTTGTCGTTCGAAAACGTGATATTTTGTGCAGCTTTTCATTTCTCCCGAAAGGGGTCGCGTTTTTTGTCGTTGCCGCAGTAGCGCCACGACCGATAAATATTGCGGATTTATTCCGGAACTAGACCAAAATCTGAAATCTAGGATGCCGTTTTGATCTACAAATTTTGGTCACGATTTTTAGTAGGGAGTCGTTACACCAGGTGTTCTATGCATCTATCATGGGAACATGGAGATTTCGGTATTCCTCCAACTCTAGATGTTTATCCATTATTTTAAGCTGAGAAGCAAGGCTAATAGCATTCCATGTACTATGAGTTCTATGTTTTTTACTCATTGAATTATAAATTTGGAATTATGTGCTTGTACTGGACTCATTATTGGCTCATAGCACAGTTTGACAATTAGTCAGAAACTTAGAAAACGCGAAGAGAAGAGCATATGATTTCATGATATGGATCAATACATGTAGTGAATCCAAATCTTTGTTTCTTCTACCTTCGAGGATTGCAGAATCGTCTGCATTTTCCCTTTTCATGAAGTGTTAAAGGTTGTACCAAAGAACGCTATTTTCTGCGTTTTTTTTGTACACAATTTGAATCTCCAGAGAGGTTTTCTATAGTCTATGCCACATAATTCTATACTCACTATATTTGTAATTCTATGAGGTTATCCTTCACCATAAAAGATTATCCGCATTTATGACAGTATTGACAGTCGAAGATTCTATGCTCCTAGTTGATACTCTTCATCTAATAACATCAATATGGATTATACCCCTGATTTTCACAGTCTCAAAGTAAAGCCAAATCTTTGGTAATGATTCAGTTGTACGCTTGCGTCAACTGGAAATGCAAAAATTGCGAGAAAATAGATATCGAGATTGAAAATATGTCACTTAAATACTTTCAGTTCAATTTTAGAATATGAATAGGAGTTAACAATGATATTTAGGACTTGGAGAAAACGGAATAAAGCGATTGAAACATTTCACATGAAATTGTGTGGTTATGATCGAAACTATTCACATGAAGTTAAGAATGACATACGTTTCACGACATAATACGATGTGTCGGAGAGAGACAGAATCAACAAAATATTTTTATTCTCAATAATGCCGCACAAGCGCAGATCTGGATTGTCACCAAAGCCCAGCTTCAGTTTTGATTGGCTCATGGCCCATATAGGAATTATTAGATATATGATACTCTTGGTTGTAGTAAAATCATAGAACTTATAGTAATGTAAGTTCTATGAGTAAAATTCAAGGCCAACGAATCGATTTCTGGTGCCAAGCCTGAGTGATCCCTCTTGTTCCTACTCTGTGGTTGTACCCTGTTGCCAACACATCGGATGAATTGAAATGAATACTCTGCTGTCCTTTTTAGACAACGAAAAAACTCTCTGGCCAAATCAGAACCATTCGGTTACATTCACCGCGATGGAATTCGAGACCCGTTTTTTCTCAAATATCACATCTAACAATCTCGTCCATTTGATACCTAACCTCGATTTCTCAACGGATGATTGCAAAGAGACGCGATCTCGTGAGGAGTGCATACGAAGTAAGTAACGAGATATGGTAATCATGTCCTGCGGAACGAACTACTGCCGATGTGGGGATGTGATACATAAAATTACCGGAGTTTCTAAATTCCGAATGGAGAACGAGTAGGCTGTACGGACGAGATAGCGATTGTGCCGTACATGTTGCGAAGAAGTACCCCCTCGATTTATTGCCAACTAGATACCGAAGGCGTCAGGGACGGAAGGGGTAATTTCCGAACGGATACCTTAACCGCTACCATTAAGGATTATAAATTTGTATAAAATACTCTCAATCTTCTCCCACAAACTTATCCTCAGCCATAGACCTTACATCATACTATAAATTCTATGTCCTGAACACAGAGTTCCCTACGAGAATTTATGTCATGTAAAACTGTCATAAAATTAGACCTGTCAATTGACGGAAACCGAAATGGTCCGATAATGCCACCGTGACAAAGAGGGTCGACATTCAAGCTGGGGTTTGAAATGAATACGCAAGCTCATAATGAGCCCGAGCAACATAAAGGATCAGTCCATGGAAGCCAGGACGCATCCGAAAGGCGACTTAAGGTGTCAAATTATGCCCGACAGTGTCCCGGCCTATTATGATTATATGAACCCTATAAGAAAAACAAATCTGGTTGACGTGTTAGGGGATCCACCTTATTCATGAATTTGTATCCACTGACCCTGCCGACCAGTTGTCTTGTTAGCGATATGTACGGGAGCAGGGGCGGATTGGATTTCATTTTGCTTCGCCGCCAGCGATTCTGTGGTGGAAATTTGAAGGTTATGTAAGAAAAATGCGTTGTGCTCACTCGAAGATTCATAAAATAATATTCTATGCATCATGGCTCACTCCTTAGACCATAGAAAGTCGAAGGCTCACTCATAGATGCACATAATAATAGTCTATGGATAGATGTATACAATAATATTCTTTGAATCTAAGCACACTCTATGCGACTTTCTGTGTCTCGGTTTCTGTGTATTATTTTCATTTCGAATAATTCAAACTGAAGAATTAAATGAAACAAACGGAATTGGATTGGTTTGGGTGGAGTGGAATGTGATCATTTTATGTTCGGACTGATTAATTATGTTTATTTATTCAAAGTATAAATATTATAAACTTGAACCATATGATCAACGTGACAATAAGCCAATGAAGATATCTGCACTAGACAGAACGATTGGGGAGAGAGACGGAGAAATGACAATTTCATTCGGATATTGCATGCGAGCATAGAAAATAAGATGATATGAAAGAACAACGTATATGCTAGGAGCATAGAATAACTGGAGAGAAGGCTCCCCTACGAAAATGAACTGCCAAAAACGTCCGAACTTTTCAGTTCGCCGCAAGGCCACGAGATGGCGACAACGTCGTTCGTTGCTATAACACGGCTATCCTTAATAAAATTATCTTTAATGGTTATTCGTTGTTATTACTTATTAGGTCCCATTTATTACTATATCATAATATATATTCTTTTGAAAGAAAGAAATACATGCTTTTTTTCGTAAATCCGACAATATAATGCATATAGCACGTGTAAAGAAATGGCTACAAGGATCAGATTGAATATAGGAAGAAAAATCTGTTTCCCGCTCCGAATCTAAGTGTTAGCAGAGGGAATGTAAACGGGGTACCATACAATTCTGCGTATAATACACGAGAACAGATAAAACCTCAGTCTTCCCGTATAATAATAATAATACTTACCTGAATGTTCGCTTTTTCCGATAAGGATATTGTTTTGACAAATTTATTACCGATCACAGACTTCCCATAAAATTGCGCATAAAAAGTTGATTAGAATAAAGCGATGATATGTCATCAATATTGTCTATGTTATGATTTATGGCCATTTTCAATTAAAAAGAAGCATAAATGTATCAATAACACTGACAGCCACATTATATTCCTTGCAATTGTAGCGCCATAGAACAAAATATCTGACATGTTACTGAATAAAGGATCTCAGCGTTATCTATCGGGCGTCACACGAAACTCTAACCTCCGCCGTTATTGGCAGTTCAAAATGATCTGTCGAGCGTATGAAGCCTTCCCTCCAGTTGTTCTATGCTCCTAGGTATATGTAATTCAGAAGATACTGACAGTACTAATCAAATTTAAAGGAATATAGATTGTTTAAGGCTTTCTTGTCGATAGAAAATCTTACTATTTGTCCTGCAATTCATTTCTCTCGAACGGGTCGCGCTATTTTTCCATAGCCACAATCTTATGACATTCAAAATTAATACATGATTTGATCTGAGACCATAGAAAGTCTTGGATTTCGATGGAATTTTCGACGTTTACTTCCTCACCACAAGAGATACATCTGTCATATCCCTAGAAACATAGCCTACTGAAATATTGCGGATCATTCTGAAACTATCTTTATGAGTAATATTTTGAATTTTTTGGCAAAATATTTATGCCTTGTTTTAAAATAGTGGATATGTGGCAACGAGGACTCTTAGGAAATGGGATAAAAAGAAGGTGCTTGAAGCTCCTTCTATTGCTTCATTAAATTGAAAAAATTACAAAATCATCAGAGCCGATCCTGACTAATCGCCTACCGATGATGACGTGAAAAACTGCTCCTTCTGATGGATGAGGAATAATCGTGAAGAGGCACGAGGTCGACAGATTAGCGCTGCTAAGACCCAGGTGTTGAGAAGATTACTTTGGAACGGACGAATTGTTTTTTTAAAACCCTCCCACAATTTCGCTAAACACACAAACGTGATATTTTCCGTTCTGACCGAAGGAAATTTGTGGAAAGAAAAGAATTTCACGTCCCATCATCCATAAAGTTGTTTATTTTCAGCAAGCACCAGGTGGAGAATATTCCTGTGTCCAAATTCATTGATTTTCAAGTCAAAGACTCACCATGAACATGGACTTCGAATATCTACGATAATTATAACTCCGAATGTCAAAAAAAGTTCCTGTAGACACGTTAATGAGGGTGCTTTCAAAAGAAAACTCACTTTCTCTCAGGGGTTTTCAGAATAATTATGAAACCACTCTCAGACCTGTATGTGCATACGCTCTTTACTTTTCACGCAGTTTTTCTCTGCACTTCCTGGAAAATACTCCAGATTAATTGTGGTAATTGCTCTTTTCATTCCAGCGAGCGGTGTTGTCACATTACGTAAAGTTTTTTTTCCACTATTCGTCATAAATCTGTTGCACCATTTTCAGATATAAAAAATTTGATACAACGATAATTTCAAATGGTTATTTTCTCTCGTTTTCTTTCATTAAATACCACAGTTAAAAAATCAATATTTTCATGTTAATTTCAAGTAATGATGTGAATTTTAGCACTTTTGTAATTAAGAAAAAAGCTCTCAACCCATTGTAATAAGAATCTATTTTTTATTAAATGTTGGAAATGCAATGGTCGCCGTGGTAACACCAGCCTGCTTATAATTCAACAGTGTATAGAGAAGCAAGACAAAATTATTATATAAATTTAATTCTCGTGTAATATTCATTTGAATTGCGACATATGAACATTGTTGAAATCAGCAACAATTTTGTATCAAGATATAAAAAAACTTTCGACAATAGTTTACATTTGAGAAATCATAAATTCTTCTCATTTCTCGAAAAAGGCTGTATTAAAAAATTCCATCATATCATATTTGAATTACTCATAAAAACAGTGCCTGTAGAATATAACAACAAAGGACCCCGCACTTTTTCTATGGCAAATAGCGTTCCGTCAAATTTTCTAAAATTTTGGTGTAATGTAGTACTCGATCTACTGATCAAAAGTGTCTATGGCCCCAACTCAATCCTATGACTAGTTTTAGAGATACCCGGCGTTGAAGTTGAAAATTACCCACTTTTACTTCGCCCGTATCTCGGAACAGAATCGAATGAACTTCAATTTTTCTCAAAAAACATTTCATTCCATCCCCAGGGAGCAACCATATACTGGAATATGACCGAAAATCGTTATGAATACAGGGTTATCCATAATTGAATGCATGCCCGATTTTGAAAGTATAAAATATGTCAGTTTCAGAGCGAGAACGTTCACAAAATGAACTATTTCACTAGATATGTTGTTGTTACATCGAAAAAGTCTGAAATACCCAGAATGTATACTGGGTGATCCATTATTATAGAAACTATTCTCAAGGAAGGTTAAATGGACACCCTGTATTTATGGGTTGATTCAAGGTGTTTGTTTAATTTTTTTAGAACATATCATTATGGATTTCAAAGAATACAGGGTGATTCAGTCATGAAATGAACTTTAAATCACACGAAAATACCCGAAAACCACCTTTTTTTTTCATCGCCCTCTATTTCGAGATTAACTCCGATGAGGTGGGAGTTTTCTTTCACCACTGTACTTGATATAAAAACATCAATACGGCTGAGAGTTTTCATCCACTTCCTATGACCAGATTTTTTTATGTTATATGAAAATAATTTATTTATGTTATCTATTCTTATTCCAGCATAAAAAAAAATCTTTTCCCCATTTCCATTTAAACTTTCCCGATGGATTTTCACCAGCATCACCAGTCAGCCAGCCAATCATCAAAAATTAACTTTTCAAAATGTGTTCGGAAAACATCCACATCCATTAACCCGTTAGGAGAAACTCAACGAACAGTTGGATAAGACCCCAAGCCGTAAAATAATTCTCCACTCCTCTTCATCAAAAATCCACAATGAATAAAACATTACGTCGGTGATTGCGATAATCACTTCACACATAAATAACAGGCATAAACTCATCTCTACGGCGGGGAAAGACACGAATTTACTATCGGCCACCTTCGAAATGATCGCGAATTCATCCAGGGAAATATTAAAGCCGGCTTTATTCGTCATTTCGATCTCACGATTCAGCAACAACCAGACGAAAAGGACAAAAATGCGAACGGGGAACTGGCGAACCGTGAAGAGATGAGATTATGTTTGCCATAGGCAGTCGGAATGCACTCGCATTACCTCTCTCATATTATATTAAAATTCGTACATTTTTTTCTTGGGCTTCGCAAGCACAACAATGCTTCGTGTCCCATGTCGATATATCGCGTCAGAGATGAATTCCGTCTTTGGTTCAACATTAAAGTGATCATTTCGAAGATCCTGAATCCACTTTTTGAATTCGAGCCATCAGAATCTGTCTCGAAACACCCTATTTGAAGTAGAAAATTTTCTTCGAAATAGCGTTTTATCAAATTAAATTCAACAAAACTCCAAGATTTCCTTCATAATCTCGTACAATTGATAGAAAATTGAAGGTAATGGTTGTTATGATTCATCTAGTAGAGGCCATAATGATCTTTGAAAAAAGAATGGCAGCAATTTTTTCCAGTTTGTAATAAAGCTTTAGCCATTACACCAAGTTTTATGTGTTTTATTTCCGAATATTTTCCTGAACCTCACAATGAATCACAATTTTTTTCGAAATACTCGTCAGTAAAAATGCATGCTAAACTTCGGGAATATTTTCCTAGGGAACATTGTATTTAGACATTCTTGTAATTGAGAATAAAACTCTTACTCATTGTAATAGTAATTTAATTTGTACTAGCTGGCCCGGCGAACTTTGTTCCGCCCTATGATACTTACGGTGGATTTCACAACTCGCAATCATCGGTGATCGGAGATCAACGGCTTGATTCTCTGATTTTTGAACTGTCAAATCGAGTTGATGCTAGATCAAGCTCCGATCACCATTGCTATTTTTTCAAGCAGGAGATAAATTAGGCAAAATATACAAAATTTCAGTACCATATAACTCTTTGTTTTGAATACTTTACAGTTCTCTCATTGCAGTATCTATCTTGTGATGAACGACACCACGAATGCAAATATAAATCACGATCGAATTAAATGGATGAGAAATAGTTCCAATGATTAATTACCTCTGATCACTGTATAAACCACTTTAGTTCTGCCAATACAACGCTGAAAATTCGAATTGAAAATTTTTATTTTTCTTCTTGACTAAGTGAAGTGGAACAAAGGAAACTTTTCTAATATTCTCAATGTTGGCTAATCAAAATCTAATTAGTGCTCACACCATTATTTAAACATCTTAGCATTTTGGTGCTCAGCTTAAAATAATTGGTAAACAGTTGGGGGAAAAGCGAGATATCCAATGTTCCATGGATATGAGCTGTCACACAGATACACAAAAATAATATGTCAATTACTAATTATGGCAATTTTGGATTCAGTCATTTCCGCGAATATATTAATAACCCAAACAGACATTCAAGAACATTTCAAAAATTATGAGAAAAGATGAAAACGGACTCCTCACGATTGAAACTGATCGCCAAAATCCGATTTATTTGACATTTCGTCACTGTGATTATCACCCGCTTCTTGATCCGGTAATAGACTTTCATTGTACCCTAAGTTCTGTATGCAAATTACAAATAAATCTATATATAAAAAAAGATGTTGGTTACACCATTTATAACTCGAGATCGGATGGACTGTTTGTTATGAAACTTCATATGTGGATTCGTCTACGGTCTGGTTATTATAAAATACAATAAAACTTTGAAAAAATCGATGAAAATTTTACTTATACAGAAAATGCTTTTCCTCCTTTTGAGTAAGGCCACTAGATGTCGCTACAGTTACAGTTACGCTACCGCTTATTCGTTTGTACTTCATTTGATATTCTCCGCATTAGATGGCGATATAAACAAATAGTGTGTACAGTGACTATATTCCCTGTACAGTCACTGTAATAGTGTGTAATTTGAGTTGCCTACAACTCTGTGCTGTTGGGAAAAACCAAAATGTCTTAGCGTAGGAGTACAGAAGTCTAAAACGATCAGATTTCGTTGAGATATGAGAAAAGTTTCGTTCTTACCACTTCAGATGGCGCTATTCACACATTATGACTGATGATCTGATGATTATTAGTTATTTGTATAGTTTTATTTGTTCCAAATAACGTAATCGTGAGGGTTCTATATTTGACATTATCACAATTAAATGGCGATGAATTGGTTGAGGCTTTAGCGGCCATCCATTGATATCATCTGTTCTTTTTTCGAGCATTTCGGTCGTCGTAGTTTGAAATGGTCGAAAAAAGAGCATATGATATCAATTACTGGGTAATTTACATAGGGCTTATAGTACCATGAAAGGCTATTAACAGATCCAGAAGCGGGTGAATATCGCAGTGAATTTTTATCGAAATGTCAAGTAAATCGGATTTTGGCGATGAGTTCCAATCGTGAGATGTCCATTCTCATCTTTTCTCATAATTTTCAAAATGTTTTTGAATTTCTGTTTTGGTAATAAATATATTTGCGGAAATAATTGAATCCAAAATTGCCATTATTAGTGATTGACATATTATGACATATTATTTTTGTGTACCTGTTCTGTGTGATAGCTCATATCCATGGAAACATTTGACAGTTCAGAAATCAGAGAACCAAGCCGTTGATCTCCGATCACCGGTGATTACGATTTGTGAAATCCACCGAAAGTATCATTTAGGCGGAACAAAGTTCGCCGGGCCAGCTTGGATATACATCGCCATCTAATGGTGATAATGTCAAATATAGTACCTTCACGATTACGTTATTTTGAATATATAAAACTGAAAAAATAAATACTAATAATCAGTCATAATGTGTGAATAGCGTCATCTGAAGTGGTAAGAACGAAACTTTTCTCATATCTCAACGAAATCTAATCATTTTAAAGATCTGTACTCCTACGCTAAGACTAAGGTTTGGGTCAACAGCGCCGAATTGTAGGCAACTCAAATTACACACTATTACAGACATTACAGTGACTATAGTGGGAATATAGTCACTTTACACACTATTTGTTCACATCGCTATCTATCGGGGAGAATATCAAATAAAGTACCTACGAATAAGCTTTAGTTCAGAGTAACTTACAGTGACTCTATTTAATAGAGTCACTGTAGAGTGACTGTAACTGTAGCGACACCTAGTGGCCTAGAAGGAAAAGCATTTTCTGTATAAGTAAAATTTTCATCGATTTTTTTCAGAATTTCATTGTATTTTATAATAACCAGATCGTAGACGAATCCATGAATGAGATTTTATAACAAAAAGTCCATCCCATCTCGAGTTATAAATAGTGTAAGTAACATCTTTCTTTAATATACAGGGTGTCCCAGAAGTCCCGCACTTCCTTGAGGGGATCGAAAGTGAAAAATATTCTAAGCCCAAATATCCATGTTTGAAATTTTTTGATAATTTAGTTCATAAGTTATTAATTAATGAAAGTGAACAATCAGACGCGCCCTACAAAAGAATAAGTACGCAGTGGGGACGCGAGAGTGAGACGCCAGAGCTGCTGCCGGCTTTTCACGCAGTAAACCGAGACTGGCGCCTCACTCTCGCGTCCCCACTACCTAGTTATTCTTCTATAGCGCGCTCCTGATTGGTCACTTTCATTAATTAATAACTAATTAACTGCGTTATCAAAAAATTTCAAACATGGATATTTGGGCTTAGAATATTTTTCACTTTCGATCCCCGCAAGGAAGTGCGGGACTTCTGGGACAGCCTGTATATAGATTGAATGCTGGAAATACAGTGACTTATATCATTGCGGAATCTGAATGAAACAGGCAAGTTTTTTCTCAATTTGGAACTCAGCTGCCCATATTTTTCACCCAAGTTTAGGTTAACCTTAGAAGAAAAGGAGCACATAAAATTTAAGATAGATATTCGTCATAGTTCGATATTCGATCACGTATCTACACAGCCATAAGTTCCAAAAAACAGATTGCAAAAAATGTCTTCATTTGGAGTCTTGCCATCAGAAAGAGTGACAAGGGAAGCAATTTTATTGAATTTTCGAAAATGTCGAATATATCTCGAAAACTGAGGGACATTTACTGAACATGCTCTACCTATACCCTTAGGTACCTTATCCATATCCATATCATTACTCCCCTCCCTGTGTACAGATCAAGGTAGTTTCTTGTCAGTGTCTGCACTAACAAAATTTGGATTTTATCTATTTATTTAGCGGCTACTAATTCAGGACCTCGTCAAACTGGTATCTTCATCTCATCTACACTTTTTTCTTTGGCAATGAGTCCCTGGCATTAATGAACTGACTAAGACCCAGAGTGACGAGCAGAATTCGAAATTCGCTCCAACCCAGTGAGATCGTCCCGATTCCAAACAGAAGATTAAGATTTTATATTATTTAATGTGCTCACAGATACATATCTCTGTGTCTCGGCTTTTCTAATCGTTTAACTGCCACATTTTCCACGATAAGTATCTTTACAGTCGTCTGGTTGTAACTCTTTCTGTCTTCAGGACCGGCTTCCGAAGATCGTGAAAACAACTGCTTGTCGCGCATCGAAATACAGGGTTTTCTACAAGCTCTATGACAAACTTTGACAGAAGGTAGCTGTGCATCTTTTGAACATTTTTTCTATGAACATCCACCGATTCGTTTTCGTTTAGGAGTTACAAGCATTTGAAAACAATTATTTTCATGTTTTGATTAAGTAGGCCGACAGGTTGATATGGTAATTGACCTGCTCAATCGAATTGAGATCTGGACTTCTTGCTGGCCATTCCATTCGAGAGACTTCAACCTCTTCAAGGTACTCCAAACAATGCGCGCACGATGGGGTCTGGCATTATCGCCCATAAAAATGAAATTTTCACCAATGTATAGGGCAAATGGCACTACATGCTTTTCAAGAATGTTCCTTATATACTCATCAGCATTCATAGCTCCATTATCAACGACCACTAGGTCTGTGCGAGCAGTCAAAGATATTCCACCCCATACCATAATCGATCCTCCTCCGAAACCAGTAGTATTCAGGAAATTGCACTGAGCATATCTTTCATGTGGACGTCTGTATACAAGGGAACGTCGATCACAATGGTAGAGGCAGAATCTAGACTTATCTGTGAAGAGAACTCTTTCCCAATCGGCCTCTTCCCAATGGATATGCTCCCTCGCAAAATCCAAACGCGCCCTTCGATGGGCTGGGGTAAGAGCTGGGCCTCTTGCCGCGACACGAGGCCTTAAATTATATTCTCTGAGGCGATTTCTTATTGTCTGAGTGCTAATTTGCACCTCATGAGTTTACTCAAGCTGATTTTGAAGGAGGCGAACGGTTGCAAACCGTTGTCTCAACGAAGAAACTCTCAAGTAACGTTCTTGAATGGCAGTTGTTACCCGTGGTCTACCCTGTCCTGGTCTTCGGACATTCAAACCTGTCTCCCTGAATCGCTGCAACATTCTGGACACACTTTCTGCAATTCTTGTGTATGTCACTATGTCCACCCTTCTTCTCGCAAAACTACCGCTTGGGCACATTCATCTTGGGTCAAATTGCGTGTTTCGCGTTGCATAGCGATCGAGTGTAGAAAATCAAACGAAAGAAAAACTATTTATCACTAGAATTGATTGAGAACAACTGATTTTAGAATGGAGCCAATACATTCAAAATCTGATAATATCATCTTTTTTTTATTCCTGCTGGGAGAAAACATCTGTATTGAAGAAAAACGTTGAAAGTGGATAACATATGCATGCATAATTCTGATAAAAATAATTATCATTGAGAACACCTTCAGTTGTAGAATTAATTTGAGATTTCCATAATGTGCGTTAATTTTTTTGCGTAGTGTATAATTTTTTAAATGCTTGTATCTTCTAAACAAAAACAAATCGGACCTATGTTCATAGAGAAAAAATGTTCAGAATAAGCACAGCTACCATCCTTCAAAGTTTGTCATACCTAGAGCTTGTTGAACATCCTGTATAACTGATGTTAGGACTTCTAATCGGAATAGGTTGAAGTATGGTGGAACTAGAGCTCAAAAACTGCTGACCTATAGTCAAGGTTTGTCTTAAATTTTTATTGACCACGTTGACGTTTTAAAAATCGTAGATTTCACCGGGATATTTTCGAAATGCTGCTCGTTGAAACTGCGACTAAATGCGTCTCTGACAAAGTCGTATTTCTTTTCTACGTGTTGGAAGGTACTTACAATAAAGAGTAACAAGCAGAGACTCCAACCGTGCCTCTGATGAATACAAAAACGGTAATCGAGCGAAGCCTACTCGTATCTTCATGATGGATAATGTGCAGCTGCGTTGATATTCTCTTTCATGTCATTTTATTCCACCGATTCCGCTATTTTTCTGATCTAGGATTCGAAAATTCATTGATCTTACATCCTCGTTTGCGAAGCCAACTGAGGTGAATGTGTATCAATGTGAGTTGTAATATTTAGTCGCTAGTGTTACAAGAATTTTAGCCCTACTAGTTGGGGAAAGGAAGTAATGGGACTCAAGCATACACACATCGTCAAAAGCTTTGGTCCCCTTGGGTTTCTCTAGAAATAAACAATGTACAAGGATATATTGAAAAATTCTTAGTATAGTCTTACTATACTATAGTCTTACTATAGAACCAAACGAAATTTCAATGTCAAAATATTTTATAACTCAACATATTCTCCTCTCAATTGAATACATTTATTACATCGAACCTGCAACGTCTCTAGACCTTTCAAAAAAATTTTTCTTCTTGCTCTGCAAACCAGTCCTCCACAGCTTTTATTACCTCCTCGTTGGAAGAAAATTTACGACTTTTTTTCAGTTGAGGAAAGACATGATATAGTCGGACGGAGCCAAATCTGGTGAATAAGGGGGGTGTTCTAGTAATTCTCAAAAAACTGAAGCAAGAACTTTTTCAGCAAGTTTTTGGACACGAAACTTCTTAAGACTTGGAGAACCAGAGTGTCGCCATTCCATCGATTGTTGCTTTGTTTCTGGATCGTAGAAATGTACCCAAGCCACATCCATAGTAACAATTGGGTTTTAGAAGTCTACATCGTTTTCAAATCGAGCATAAGAATTACTTCGATATTCAATCATAATGAGTTTCAAAATGAAGCAAATTTAGGTTTGAAATTTATCGACTTTTTCGTTTTTATCTTGTTAGCCATGATATTATGGCAGAAAACAAGCAGTTAGGAAAAATGTTGATACGTCATTCGAAAGTTCACTAAATGAGGTATTTTTGGCAGAAAAGAAAACATGTCCATAATAATAAATAATTTTTCAACGAAAAACATGACTGATTTTGTTCACTTCAGTATCGTGATATTCATCTCCTCACCAAACCCACAATAGAAATATTTTTGGCACACTGAAATTCTTTTCTTGTAGAAAATTTAATACCATTTCCAAATATGTGATCGAATTCGATGAAGCTACAAGCATAACTGATATACTAAAGATTTCATGGAAAAAATTGAAATATTTTGTGAAAACGTGAAATGTTAAATTGAAGAATATCCGTCAAGATTTCGACCATGTGTTATATGACATCTTTTGTTGCAAATCACTTGAATAATCTCTTCTTGAAGTTTTGCCGTTTTAAAACTAGACACCCTGTATAGTATACCGGTGTCCCTTATTAATATCTCGACACATCGTTCATCAAAGAGTTGCGTTCCACAGATGAATAATTCATCAAGATGCACTCGAACAAATATCGCGGTCCCGAATTCAGATAATCGACCAGATCACTGACTATTCTTCGGTATTTATGTCCTTAAATTTGCATAGTTCCCGATTTCATCGTTAATAAATCAGGTATGCTGAGAAATGTCATCGGATTACGAAGATATGTGGCCGGAAAAGTGGATTATACGTGCTGATTAGAATGGGTGGCTACGATTATTGTGAAACTGAAATTGCTCCATAACGATCACAACGATTAGGAAAACTAATCCAGTAGAGGCGCCACCGTGCATTTTATGTAGTATATCCATAGAACACATTATAACTCTATGAATATCTCTCTCCTTATGAATGAAATGTACAATGGCACTCTGTATCCGAAAAGTCTTATAAACCAGACACTACACGGTTAATATTACATTAATTCACTGGAAGTATTCCACATAATCATCACGAGATCGAAGGGAAACACCCAAAATAATCAATTTCCCCGTTTATAACTACATAGCTCTAGAACAATTGTCCTCCATATTTGTTGACATTCCGATAGAGGCGCCACCGTGCATTTTATGGAGTATCTCCATAGAACTATAAGTTCTATGAATATCTCTCTCCTTATGAATGAAATGTACGATGGCGCTCTCTATCCGAAAATCGCTGAACTATAAAATTAGTGAATATGTAGATAAAGCAGGAACCTTTTCTCGCTATACAGGATGTTTGGAGGGTGGTAGCCGTAGGTAAATGGTGGATAGGTGATGCTCTTGGCTACTTGTTGCGCCTAATAAAATAACATTTTGCCCAAAGTTCAAAGTGTTACAATTGTTTTGCCATTTTCCTAGAAATTTCCCATTTTTCTCATTAAAATCTTGAATTTTTTTAAATTTAATGCTCGAGGTGCCTATAAAATGATTTATTTTTTAGTCTAGTCTTGTCTTATTCAGATTGAACCATAATTTCATACAAACGTCTCCAAAAAACCTGACAGCGTCGTATCAAACATCAAAATGAAAAAAAATAATGTTGTGTCCACTTTACAAAGTGAAATGAATAGTATATTGTTTAATGAGCGGTAATGTAAGTCATAACACACAGATGAATAAATTTTGCAGCCCGAGCCGTCAGGCGAGGGGTGTAATTCATCAAGTGTGTTATGACCATTACCGCGAATTGAACACTATACTTTATCTTTGACTTCTTCAGTAAAATTCGAATTAATCTGCATTTTCAAAATTGATAACAGTTGTCAGAAGCGATTTCTGTGGTCCAAAATCAAATCGATATAGAATCCCGTAGAAAACGTCAAAAATTCACGTTTTCCAAATGCAATTTTTGGATATTCAGACATAAGAAAAGGTAGAAATGGATGGCGAGAACGTTTCCTTGATGTCTGAAATAGAGTTCCCCATTGACCCGACTTTTTTTAGTCATTTCGTAAGCTACATTTTTCCTATTTGTATTAGAGTGAGTTATAGGCGTGAGTTATTATTACTTCACACTATTGGTTTATAGAGACTATAACAGATCAAAATCAGTTGAATAATGGATATATTATTCTATGGGAGTAGATAAAAAAATTTACATAGTGTTGGGTTTTAAAATGGTTTTAAAAACTTCTCTAGTTAATACTCTTTGCAATGGTATGTAACATGTACCATTAATAAGCTATTTTTAGCTGTGTTAGAATGAGAGAAAAGATTTTACCTGCTCAATGGGTTAGTTTTGTCGTCACCCTTTTAAGGCATCCTGGAAGACAAAACCGTTTTTTGTTGAGTTATCTGATTATTAATGGTACTGTTACATACCATTGCAAAGAGTATTACCTAGAGAAGTTTTTAAAACCCCACACTATGTGAATTTTTCTTTTATTTCACTCTGTGAAGTGGACACAACATAATTTTTTTTTCTCATTTTGATGTTTGATACGACGCTGTCAGGTTTTTTGAAGACGTTTGTATGAAATTATGATTCAATCTGAATAAGACAAGACTAGATTAAAAAATAAATCATTTTATAGGCACCTCGAGCATTAAATTTTAAAAAATTCAAGATTTTAATGGGATTTTTCTAGAAAAATGGCAAAAAAATTATAACACTTTGAACTTTGGGCAAAATGTTATTTTATTAGGCGCAGCAAGTAGCCAAGAGCATCACTTATCCACCATTTACCTATGGCTACTCACCCTCCAAGCACCCTGTATATTTGAATTTTGGCCATTCTCTACCAATTCCGTATTTCAAGTTGATTTTCTGAACGAAATTATCTGTAGATTCACTTTTAATCGGAACTATTTTCATGGTTTTTTTGGCTGGAAATAAAACAGAAGCATGAGTTGGCTTATTTTGTTCTAGATTTGAAAGACAAAAATGAACTTTCGAAATGAAATCGATTTAAATCATTTCATTAAGAAATCCAATCCTTTCTGAGTTTACCCACAAAATTTTAGTTGAAACCATTTTCAAATTCAACTTGAAATAAAAACACACTACATTGAACGCCCAACTTAAAGGCTGTATTATATTCAGCTTTGGATCTCGGCGAGAGTACGCAGAAACGCAAGCAATAAAATAAATATTATTTCCTATATTGGGTGCCAGATATGGAACGAAGTTTGTCTGTCTGGTACTATCTTTAATGTTCCTCATTTCCAAAAACATGTCCTTGTACAAACTCACAATCTGCGTACAAGTTATTAACAACCTTTCGAATTGCTGTAAACTTTCAATGTAGAAGCAACGGTCGAAAATTTGCGGAAATCTAAGCTGTGAGTTTTCAAGAAAATTGAAGTAGCATAAAACGAAGATCCTGACCTTTCTCATTCATAATGTTTTTGATTTTTTTGATCTTAGCAATTCTATTTATTTCAGCTTGTGACTGCCATCCTATAGGAGCTTCAGGAAAAACTTGCAACCAAAATACTGGTCAATGTCCTTGCAAAGATGGCGTAGTAGGGATCACATGTAACAGGTGTGCCAAAGGATATCAACAAAGTCGATCTCATATTGCTCCATGTATAAGTAAGTTGACAATCAACTCTTTTTTTTTTTAATATTTCATTATTTTATAATGAAATTCCCCATGCATGCTGGTTTTGCGTTTCTGGGTTTTCCTTTTCTACGGTCTATTTGAGTTTTTTTTTGTGAATTTGTTATAATTTCATGAATTTCTGAGCAGTATACAGGGTGGAAAAAATTCGTTGTCTTCTGAAGGGATCTTGAGAACTGTAGCAGCTAGAATAAAACTGATAACACCTTCTGGGGTTCTTTTTTTCTGACTAATTCGAATCAAAACACAGATCCAGCCTATGGTTCAAAAATTTTGGGTTATGGTAAAAAATTTACACATTGTCATTTTCAATAATGCTGAATAACTCACTTTTTGAACTCTGTTGTGATCAATCTCGGTTGCTTAACTGGATTCCATTCTTTCAATGTACCCGATTTTCTATGAAGAAATCAAATACTTCCACATGTTCACAGCGAAAAAGGTTGCATATCATTATTTCAACAATATTTGATTTTTTTTGTTGATTATAACTACAGAAAAAATAGTAGGTACCCAAAAATACAAAAAAGGATGAGGCAGAAACATGAGTGCCTGAGTGAATAATGGTAAACATTGAAAAGATCTGAAGAATAAATCTATTTTTCAGAGATTCCTGTAGTTCAAATGATGGCAACTGAAGAAGAAGATGATGGATATGGTGGTGAAGACCCTGACTCAAGTGGAGGAGCTGCAGCTAATAATGGTGAGTAACCTTTGTATATACTCCATTCACTTTCATAATATATCCCTGTTGGCTATGATATTCTGACACATTTCACCGTGTATATTTTGAAAATGTTAGGTTATAGTCATTTTCCTGTCAGATGAATGACCAACAATGCCCTGTCTACATAGAGGTCGTAGTTATTACGTATTTATCTAAATTTTTATTTACTTTGGGAAAATAATGAATTTGAGAATATACACTGCGCAAAAAAATCAACGCACATTATGGAAGTCTCAAATTTATTCTAATTATTTTTATCAGAATTATGCATGCATATGTTATCCACTTTCAACGTTTTTCTTCAATTCAGATGTTTTCTCCCAGCAGGAATAAAAAAAGATGATATTATCAGATTTTGAATGTATTGGCTCCATTCTAAAATCAGTTGTTCTCGATCAATTCTAGTGATCAATAGTTTTTCTTTCGTTTGATTTTCTACACTCGATCGCTATGCATCGCGAAACACGCAATTTGACCCAAGAGGAATGTGCCCAGGCGGTAGTATTGCGAGAAGAAGGGTGGACATACACAAGAATTGCAGAAAGGTTTGGAGTTTCCCATACAAGTGTGTCCAGAAATGTTGCAGCGATTCAGGGAGACATGTATGAATGTCCGAAGACCAGGACAGGGTAGACCACGGGTAACAACTGCCATTCGAGAACGTTACTTGAGAGTTTCTTCGTTGAGACAACGGTTTGCAACCGCTCGCCTCCTTCAAAATCAGCTTGAGCAAACTCATGAGGTGCAAATTAGCACTCAGACAATAAGAAATCGGGGATTTTGCGAGAGAGCATATCCATTGGGAAGAGGCCGATTGGGTAAGAGTTCTCTTCACAGATGAGTCTAGATTCTGCCTCTACCATTGTGGTCGACGTTCCCTTGTATACAGACGTCCACATGAAAGATATGCTGCTCAGTGCAATTTCCTGAATACTACTGGTTTCGGGGGAGGATCGATTATGGTATGGGGTGGAATATCTTTGACTGCTCGCACAGACCTAGTGGTCGATCATAATGGAGCTATGAATGCTAATAATTATATAAGGAACATTCTTGAAGAGCATGTAGTGCCATTTGCCCCATACATTGGTGAAAATTTCATTTTTATGGACGATAATGCCAGACCCCATCGTGCGCGCATCGTTCAGGAGTACATACCTTGAAGAGTCTCTCGAATGGAATGGCCAGCAAGAAGTCCAGATCTCAATCCGATTGAGCAGGTTTGGGACAACCTCAATAGAAGGCTGAGAAGTTCAGAAAATCATCCAGCTACTCTTAATGCCTTAGGAATCCAACTCGGAGAAATCTGGGAAGGATTAGACCAGAACATTTTAAGATCACTCATTTTGAGTATGAACCGTCGTTGCCGAGCTGTAATCAACGCAAAGGGTGGAAATACCAAGTAAGGAACTCCATTTACAAAGATGAAAAAGAGTAAATAGAAATAAGAGAAAGTATTTCATGCAATATTTGGCTAATATTAAACTTGATTCAACTAATCAACAACAGTGAGCTTGCTGAGCATTCAATCCCTAACAAATATGAATCTAATACGGCTCTGTTTTTTGCTTGTCCTGAGGATCATCGAGTTTGTTTTGATAGTCCTTCTTATTGCTTCGAACCAACCAACTCTACCGCATGTGTCTATCTGACCCTAATGCCTATATTCTGGACCATATAACAGGGCGAAGTTTTTCTTTTATTGCTCAATTTGTCATATTTCTATTATGGAAAACGGGAATTTTTCCTACTATGAAGTTAGATTGTCCGATAAATCTCTACGGAGTTGATATGGTCGGGAATTTACTGAGTTGGAAAAATCCAGCCATTTATTTACGGGTATAAACGAGGTAGTTGACCTAGTGGCATTCTAGCGTCCGTAACAATGAAAAAGTCTATAATGAATGATGTTTTGGGGATAATGAGACGTGTACGAGCTGAAGATAAAATAATTTCGACTCTAAAGCTGGTCTAAAACTGAAAACCTTGATCCTAGACCACGTTCTCAATGACCGACGCATCCGCCAATTTGCGATATTTACTACCTAAGTTGGATTTCAGAAAATCTGTAATGGACATTGGACACTGCCGTGATGACGTACACATCCATGACCAATCTAATGTGTGATGGAAGCTATCAAGAAGGCGTAGTTGCCGCTAACTCTATTTTGTCGTCTAAAATAGGAGAAATAAAACCGCGGAAACTTATGAAGCATACATGGCTTCTTGATAAATTCGATGGGTATCACCATAACCTCTTCAATCCAACAGCCATCGTTGTGATCACAGAATTAGAACCATGATAAGAACGAATCTTCCGTGATAGAGAAGAACGGATAGTTAGGAGGATGGCGACCTGGCAACTGTTCCAACCAATCAAATTATGATTGCCGCCATTTATACTCGTTTGAATTTGACGTTCGTTTTGGTATTTTCAATAATTTTTTTCTCGAAAAATAGACAACAGAAAAAAAAATAAAAAATTGTTACGAGATTCTGAGGGTCAAATATTACCGAAATGATTTTTTCTGAAAATCACTGGAAACGCCCACTGTTTCAAAAGTTGACGATTCTTATCCGCCAATTGTTCATTTATGAAGAATATAATGTTCACTCTTTTATATCTGAAAGGTCTGTTTGATATCTTTTTGAGTTTCAAGTTCTTGTCGTTTGCGTTTCTGAAAATTTTGGATTACTTATTATTTTAGGTTCTTACAATCAACTTTGACTAAACATCTGACAATTTGCTTTGCAATAATGGCTAGACGAGAATTTAGTACGGATACAGCCAATAGGGCTATTGATAAAAGGTTTTCCACTAAGAGGTGTTACGAGGATGCATTGATATCTAGTTAGCCTAGAGTCCTAGACCAATTCCATGCATAAACAAAATATTGCGGTACCATATCAACGAACAATAACTTATTAGAAGTGTCAGTGTAGAGTTCGGCATCAAAAAAGTAAACCAGAGTTACGCAATAAATTAAAAAAAAGATGACCACCGAAATTGTAAAAATCAAAAAATTGGAGTATCGAGCCATCCTCAAGTACTTGTATTTAAAAGGGTTGAGAGGTACGCAGATTTACGAAGATATGCTCAATACCCTTGGTGATCAATGTCCTTCGTATGCGACCGTGAACAATTGGACTGCACACTTCAAAAGAGGTAAATTTTCCATTGAAGATGATGACCGGAAAGGCCAGTTTCTGTGTCAGCCCCCGAAAATATCGATGCAGTTCATGACATGATTTTATAGACCGTCGAATTGGGCTAAAACGGATATCTGAAGCACTTAAGATTTCATACGAACGCGTTCATCATATAGTTCACGTCAATTTGGACATGAGAAAAATTTCTGTAAAATGGATCACCAAATGTTTGAATGTTGACCAAAAGCGTGCAAGGGTAGAAGCATCGCGTTCGATCTGTGCTCGATTTGAAAACGATGTAGACTTCTTAAACCGAATTGTTACTATGGATGAAACTTGGGTACATTTCTACGATCCAGAAACAAAGCAATAATCGATGGAATGGCGACACTCTGGTTCTCCAAGACCTAAGGAGTTTCGTGCCCAGAAATCTGCTGAAAAAGTTCTTGCTTCAGTTTTTTGGGATTGCCATGGAGTAATCATGATTGATTTTTTGGATAATGGTAGAACAATAACTGGAGATTACTATTCGACATTACTGACCACTCTACGGGAAAAAATTAAAGAGAAACGATGCGGAAAGCTATCCAAAGGTATTTTGTTTTCACAGGACAACGCCCCAGTACGAAAGTCTCATGTTGCCATGCAAAAAATTCGTGATTAAAGCCCGCAACGGACGGCGAGCGATAATGTAATATATATTATAGCTTTGCATTGACATATGTCATTTTAGTATGGAAAAATATCGTAATATATCGCTTGCATGAAAATATATTTATATTTTTCCATACTAAAATGACATATGTCAATGCAAAGCTATAATATATATTATATTATCGCTCGCCGTCCGTTGCGGGCTTTAGGGTTATAATTGCTAGAAAATCCCCTCTATTCACCAGATTTGGCTCCGTTCGACTATCATCTCTTTCCTCAACTGAAAAAAAGTATGAAAGGTCGTAAATTTTCTTCCAACGAAGAGGTGATAAAAGCTGTGGAGGACTGGTTTGTAGAGCAAGAAGAAACATTTTTTTGGAAAGGTCTAAAGACGTTGCAGGTTCGCTGTAATGAATGTATCCAATTAAGAGGAGAATATGTTGAGTAATAAAATATTTTTACATTGAAATTTTGTTTGGTTTTATAGTAGGCTAAGAATTTCTCAATATATCCTCGTATCTTGACATTCAAAGAAAAATGTCATTTTTTAGATTCATGATCGGATGTTTATTTCGTTATAAAGAGTAAGGAATGCCGTTAATAATGGAAACCTAAGCCAAAAATATCACCACCAAGTGAATAAAATGCAATGTTATTGAGATAGATAGGCTGTCGCAATTCAAGTGTAGACGAAAAACTCAATATCTCTGAAACGGATCAGATTTTCGAAAAACCGGTTACAGGATGATACTCTGTCAATCTCCGGCTAAGAAGCAATGACGAAAAAAATAGGGTGTCCCATTTAAAAAACACAAACTTTTCTCTCCAGCACTTGAACGGCGAATAATTTTTCGTATCAGATGAAAGCAACGTATAGGCAACAGAAATTACAAAAGAAAACTTTCTGGAATTTTCGTGATATCTCCAACAGAAAACGAGATATAGCGAAATATTTGAAACAGCAATTTTTCAGAAACGCCCTGTAACTCGAGAACCAATTCAGATATCTCGGATCTGTTTTATGGCAATTGATCATTTTGAAAAAAGAGATCGGGAGCCCTTGAACATTTTTTCTCTAACCCTTATGGTTCTCGAGATGCTCTCAGTGATCATCGAATTTGGGACACCCTGTACTGGCATCAAATCATATTCTTGAGTCGTAAAAGAATGCATTGTTATTCAAAACGTACATCAAGTGTCAAATGAATAATTAAAATAACGTCAATTATATCAACCTGTCGACCTACTTACGGTGGATTTCCATGCATCCGTCATCCGATGATACGATCTAGGAGCATAGAAAAACTGGAGAGAAGGCTCCCCTACGAAAATGAACTGCCAAAAACGTCCGAACTTGTCAGTTCGCCGCAAGGTCACGAGATGGCGACAACGTCGTTTCTTCCTACAACATGGCTATCCTTAATAAAAATTATCTTTAATGGTTATTCGTTGTTATTACTTATTAGGTCCCATTTATTACTATATCATAATATATATTCTTTTGAAAGAAAGCAGTACATACTTTTTTTCGTAAATCCGACAATATAATGCATATAGCACGTGTAAAGAAATGGCTACAAGGATCAGATTGAATATAGGAAGAAAAATCTGTTTCCCGCTCCGAATCTAAGTGTTAGCAGATGGAATGTGAACGGGCTACCAAACAATTCTGCGTATAATACACGAGAACAGATAAAACCTCAGTCTTCCCGTATAATAATAATAATACTTACCTGAATGTTCGCTTTTTCCGATACGGATATTGTTTTGACTAATTTATTACCGATCACAGACTTCCCATAAAATTGCGCATAAAAAGTTGATTAGAATAAAGCGATTTTATGTCATCAATATTGTCTATGTTATGATTTATGGCCATTTTCAATTAAAAAGAAGCATAAATGTATCAATAACAATGACAGCCACATTATATTCTTTGCAATTGTAGCGCCATAGAACAAAATATCTGACATGTTACTGAATAAAGGATCTCAGCGTTATCTATCGGGCGTCACACGAAACTCCAACCTCCGCCGTTATTGGCAGTTCAAAATGATCTGTCGAGCGTATGAAGCCTTCCCTCCAGTTATTCTATGCTCCTAGATACGATCGTCCGAAAGTGTTGTGATTGGCGGAAATATTCAAAATTGAAAGAGCGCCAAACATTCGTCCGAAAGTTTCAACTCTCTTCCGTTGTCGGAGAAAGTTGAAAAATGTTTAACTTTTGTCCGTTATCGTATCAAATTTGACATAACTTTTTGAATGTTTGGCGTTCTCTTAATCAAAACATGAAAACGAATGTTCATAGAAAAAAAATGTTCAAAAGAAGCACAGCTACTATCTGTCAAAGTTTGTCATAGAGCTTGTAGAAAACTCTGTAGAATTACGGACAAATGATTGATCTTATTTCTACTTCTTCGATAGAACTGTTTCCTCAATCTTCTTCAACATTGTTAATCAGAACTTCAGCCATTCATCCATACTGTTTTGGCCGTAGTCGATCGCATCGCGAAAACAAAATAACGAAGTGAAAATAACGAATAGGACAGTAAATAAGTCAGCGTAGAGCTCCACTTCTTCCCCGACAAGGGGAAAACCCCCCCGATGTTATTTAATGAAATCTAAACTCTCAGTTTCCTTCGGCAGCTGGGAACGGATCAAACGAATTTAATCGACTAGAAAATCTCCAAGAGTTCGAGCCCAGCCTCGGGGCTTTTCCCGAGCACATCCACCCCGGCAAAAATTGAAAAAGTTACAAAATTATTCGCGACATAAAGCGCGGGGATTTTCTCAAATTGAATTAGTCACCATTAAAAATGCACGGGAGCTGGGTTCGCAAATCGATCGGGAGACGGCTTTATAAGAAGGAAGCATTGGTTGAACTTAGCACGTTCCATATAAAGGGTGATTTTTTAACCATTTTTTTTTGGCAACAGTGATTTTGACTGCACACGTTTCGTTTTTTGTGTCACTGTCAAACATCTTCTGTTTGGTCTATAATTTCACCATGAATCGTCCTACTGTTGACCAAATTTCCCTTCGTTTCCTGATAAGTCACTCAATACGTGCATAAAACACAAACTGGGTGTTTCAAGAAAATACTTTGTGGTACTTAGCAGTATCATCCTTTGAATCGTGGTAAATCTCCATTAAAAAGTTGTCTCTTTATGTTCAGAATTCATACATATATTTTATATACCACAAAGTTTATATAAAGGATTGGCTTACTCGGTTAAGAATAAGACCGAGATCTTCTGTGCTCTGTGCGATTTTATGGCTGTTTCAAAAATCTCACAAGCATATACCTGCTCAGTTCTCCAGCAACCTGCCTTAGTCGCATATCGTTTTTACACGGCTTAGCTCGAAGCCCTTAACAAATACTTGCCACGTCGTCGGCCTTTAGTTCGCCAGTTATCGCCACCCTTTATACAAAGTGAATTCGTATGTGATAAGAACTTTTACCCTGCACAACACCACATGAAACCAGAAAGAAGCAGATACGTAACTTTTCGTCTAAACAACTGTAAGTACCATTCCTTCATTATTTACTTTGTGGTATTCATTCTATCAAACATCCATTTATTCTTTGATTTCTCGAGGCAATAAGAATTGGTGCAATAGTCCATTTCTTCTCTCCAAGAGAGCTCGTGTATATTTTTCATTGGTCCTTCGATTTGCCGGATTGGTATCAATTTAATTGTCATATTGAGAGTTGAAGAAATCAAAATTATCAATTTCATTTCTAACACTATTCGAACTGTTTACCTCCTATCTGCATATCTGTTTCTTATCCGTCAAGTACCTGCTGTCCTTCCGATACGAAATTCCTTTCGGTACGTTTTATTGCTCTGCGTCGCATCGTCCAGGTAATTTTGAAACCTTCAGACCCACTCGTAAATTGGGTGAAGATTTCTGGCACTTCGTATTTATAGTTCAAATATTTCATTGAATATGGCAAAAACGCAGAAGCACTCAACTCTTCGATCGATTTATATTCGTGATATTCTAAATTTGCACGATCTCGCAGATAAAGTCATCACGGACAAATCAATTCTGTCCCGTTTCAAAGCGCATTATCAAGACTTAGAAGGTATCAAAGAAGAGTTTTTAAAACATCATAACACGGTCATTTCATCGCTCATAACCGAGTCAGACGGAAATTTGGAGGACGAATTCAAAATTCGTGAGGATTTCTTAGAATCCTATTATTTTATCAAAAGTGTCCACGCCGATATCTCAGAATCAGAAACTAAAGCCGAAATTGCAGACCATTCAATTACCAATCAGCATTCACATATCATGCTTCCAACTCTTGAATTAACGAAGTTCAACGGTGATTACAAATCGTTTCCTTCTTACATAGATTTATTCGACGCATTAGTACATACCAATAGCTCATTATCAACTATAGAAAAATTCAATTACCTGATATCCTCCCTTTCTGGACCACCTTTGACTCTAGTCACAACGCTAAGGTTATGCAGCGATAACTATCAGATTGCATATGATCAGTTAAAGCGCAGGTATCACAATAAGAGATTACGCGCTCAAGACATGTGGAACGAGTTGGAAAATGCGCCATCTCTAAAATCCGAGAACGCCGCGAGCTTGAGGAAACTCTTAGACACTTTTTCCGAGAATCTTGCCGGCCTCACCCAAATGAATTTTCCTGTCGAAAGCTGGAACTTTGTTTTATCGATTATGTTAATTAAGCGTCTAGATCACGCGACTGTCACTAGTTTTGAGCTCAATAGGAATTCGATCGAAATTCCTGATTATAGAGATCTCCTGTCATTTCTTGAGAGACGCTGCACAGCCTTAGAAACTTTGAAGGTTGTCGGTTCCTCTCCTGGGAATATGAATTCCCACAACAATATTTCCAACACGCGACAAAGATTCCAGCAAGACAGAAAAACCCATCATTATCAATCCACCACGCTTTTTATGAATACCTCATCTTCACGCACTTGTCTCCACTGCAAAGGTAAACATACAATTTACCGATGCAATGCGTTCTCTGCGAAATCTCCAACTCAACGCTACGATTTCTGTAGAGCATCGCACCTTTGTTTTAATTGTTTGAGTGCATCTCACGACGTTCGCTCCTGCCAGTCAGCATATAAATGCAAGAAATGTGGGTCTGGTGAACACCACACTTTATTGCATGTGGACAAAATGCCTCTTTCGAGAACCCAAGTCGGCCGTTCAAAGAAAACCACACTTCCCAGTTCGCCATCGTCGCCTCGGTCGCCTATTGAACAGGTCCATTCAGTTTTGTCAACAGCCTCATTTCTTATCGAATCATCGAATAAAAGATCTGCGCCTGTTTCAAATTCCACTCTTTGGAGGTCTCGGGACAGTCGAAATATAAATTCGAGACAGAGTCACCCGTCAAAACGCCAACAAGTGAAGAACCCAGATCGTTCATCAGACACCAATTGGCGTTCCATTAGTAATTTGGAACAATTACTTTCCAAACCAATCCTTGCGCCACCCTGCGTTGATTTATATCTTCCTCCTCCTCACCCCTTTCGAAATAAGCCAGCCATATGCAGATCGGAAAACTTAATTAGAAGCTAAATTTTCTTTAACTTTTTACTTTTACTTTTCCTTTTTTTTGTTTGTTACTTTTTTCTCATTTCACGATAATTTCTCCTTTCTCTCAATATTTCACTTTTCTCAATCTTTTTTCTTAAAATGCATAGATGCATTTTCCCGGCGGAGAATGTTCAGAATTCATACATATATTTTATATACCACAAAGTTTATATAAAGGATTGGCTTACTCGGTTAAGAATAAGACCGAGATCTTCTGTGCTCTGTGCGATTTTATGGCTGTTTCAAAAATCTCACAAGCATATACCTGCTCAGTTCTCCAGCAACCTGCCTTAGTCGCATATCGTTTTTACACGGCTTAGCTCGAAGCCCTTAACAAATACTTGCCACGTCGTCGGCCTTTAGTTCGCCAGTTATCGCCACCCTTTATACAAAGTGAATTCGTATGTGATAAGAACTTTTACCCTGCACAACACCACATGAAACCAGAAAGAAGCAGATACGTAACTTTTCGTCTAAACAACTGTAAGTACCATTCCTTCATTATTTACTTTGTGGTATTCATTCTATCAAACATCCATTTATTCTTTGATTTCTCGAGGCAATAAGAATTGGTGCAATAGTCCATTTCTTCTCTCCAAGAGAGCTCGTGTATATTATCTACTTTATTTCACGAGTAAGTACCCTAATTTACGACGTAGAGACTTGATTTTTTTTTAAATTGAAGTTGAAGAACGTCCCGAGGGCAAATAGTTTTCTTTTTTTCGATTTGATTAGTTTTTCAATTAAAAAAAACAGGGTAATCGTTAGATTGGGTTATTGAATATGTTTTTCGTTTTTCATGAGTACAAGCTATATTTTTGGAATATTCACCATGAAAATTTTTGTAGGTTGTAGAAGATTGAATTGCCGAGGGCTGATAGTGGCGATTTTTTTCAAAAAATGATGAATAACCGTCGGAAAAAAATCATTAAGTGTAGTTTCCAAAACGCTGACGTTCAACCTGTTTTTTTTAATTTAAAAACTAATTAAATCGGAAAAATCGCAACTGTTTGCCTTCGGTAATGTAATCTTCTATAAACTACAAAAATTTTCATGATTATTTTTTCAAAAATATAGCTTGTACTCATGAAAAACGAAAAACATATTCAATAACACCAGATCTAACGATTACCTTGTTTTTTTTAATTGAAAAACTAATTAAATCGAAAAAAAGAAAACTATTTGCCCTCGGGACGTTCTTCAACTCCAGTTTAAAAAAAAATCAAGTCTCTACGTCGTAAATTAGGGTACTTACTCGTGAAATAAAGAGACCACTTTTGAATGGGGATTTACCACGATTCAAAAGGTGATACTGCCCCTTAATTTGAACGATTCGCATTCGCATATTCAACTTTGGCACACATTCACGTATTTTTTTTATAAAAATACACTTAATTTCAATAATTTTCCCTGGTCTGATATGCCGCTAAGTTGATATTAACTCTTAGCGAAACAACCTAGGAGCATAGAATTATTCTATACTCCTATAGAAACAACTATCCGAAAAGTGTTTTCAGCCGAAATCAAACTAGCACATCTTTTTCAATGATTTATCCGTATATTATCCGTGAAGTAAAACACATCGCCACTCACGGGTAATTAACGGAAAAATCACTGATAAAAATTAAATTATCTGTTGATTGTTGAAATCATTTTTTCATTATGTCACCTGGTAATTTGATGTAGGTACACTTACCAGTGCATCGTGATATTTTTTTTTAAAACAGAAGCGGCAAAATTTTTCTCCTGACAGATTTATCAAAGATGAAAAGCTACATCTTCCTTCTAAATTTCAACAATATTGCTTTTTTAGTTTACGAGAAAAATGCATAAATTACTTTCCGTCGGCTGCTGATCGATCAATCAGATTTTGTCATTTTTCTACGAAACCTTGAAAGATACAAATTTCTCCACGGATAATTTACGGATAAATCACTAAAAGAGATGAGCTTCTTTTTTTCGTGCTGAAACCATTTCTTGAATAGTTGTTTCGCCAACTTGATATCAAGTTAGCGAAACAACATCCAATATTTTTCAAAATACAAGGGTGGCAATGTTTTTTTCTTCACAAATAATTTACGGATAAATCATTGAAAAAGATGAGATGGCTTGATTTCGGCTGAAAACATTTTTCGGATAGTTGTATTCCAGTAAAATGGATTTCCAGTGACATCATTCAGGAGGCCGTATCTCCGTGGGGAGGGCCGCTAGGAAAAAAAATTATGGGAACTTGTCATCTTATTTTTTATGTTTTATCTGAATCCGAGAGATTTCCCACATTTTCCGGGACACCCTATATAAGAGCGGCAAAAATTATTTTTTTCGGCAACCGTCCGGGAAGTACCCACTTCCCGGACGCTTTTTCATTGAGAAAGTAGCATTTCCCGGCCTAGGCCGGAAAGTACGTACTTCCCGGCCTAGGCCGGAAAAACACGTCGTTGTTGTCATTGTTATGATCATCACAATAGCAACGAAATAACGGATGACAGTTCTGTTCTGTGTTCTGTTTAATTCAAATATGAATCAAAATCAATAAAGAGATGTGTCATCTCATTGATTTGTAATTCTTCACGGTTGCCGAAAAAATATTGTACGCAACACGCCCGGAAATAGTTTTTTTGGACTCACAGACTTCCAGGACTCGCCTCTGGCTCGTCCTAGAATCTTGTCTATTCGTCCAAAAAAATCCTATTTTCCGGACTTGTTACGTAAATTACTATTTTCGGCAACCGTCCGGGAAGTAGCCACCTCCCGGACACTTTTTCTTTGAGAAAGTAGCATTTCCCGGCCCAGGCCGGAAAGTACGTACTTTCCGGACTAGGCCGGAAAAACTCACGTCGTTGTTGTCATTGTGATGATCATCACAATAGCAACGAAATAACGGATGACAGTTCTGTTCTGTTTAATTCAAATAAAAATCAAAATATATAAAAAAGAGATGTGTCATCTCATTGATTTGTAATTCTTCACGGTTGCCGAAAAAATATTGTACGCAACACGCCCGAAAATAGTTTTTTTGGACTCACAGACTTCCAGGACTCGCCTCCGGCTCGTCCTAGAATCTTGTCTATTCGTCCAAAAAAAACCCTATTTTCCGGACATGTTACGTAAATTACTATTTCACGATCACGGATTTAAGGTGGGCGTTCAATGTAGTGTGTTTTTATTTCAAGTTGCATTTGAAAATGGTTTTACTTTGAAAACTGAAATTTTGTGGGTAAACTCAGAAAGGATTGGAGTTCTTGATGAAATAATTTTAGTCGATTTCATTCTGAAAGTTATTTTTTTTCTTTCAAAAATAGAAGAAAATGAGCCAACTCATGCTTCTGTTTTATTTCAACAGAAAGACCCATGAAAATAGTTCAACATCCGATTAAAAGTGAATCTACAGATAATTTCGTTGAGAAAAACAACTTGAAATACGGAATTGGCAGAGAATGGCCAAATTCAAATTTTGGCGGGAAAAAATTCCTGCTTTACCCACAAATTGACTTATTTCATAGTTCGGCGATTTTCGGATAGAGACGCCATTCTACATTTCATTCATAATCAGAGAGATATTCATAGAACTTGATAGTGATAATGCATGTTCTATGGACATATTCCATAAAATGGACGGTGGCGCCTCTATCGGCTGAGCTTTCCTACTCGCTTTAAACGCCGACCTTAAAACGCAAAATTTTGAGCTATTCCGAGTTTGATTCGTGAGAGTTGTTTTGCTGACTTTATGTAGGTACATACATTCTAAATTCCCATTGTTGAACACCAGCACCTACCTCAAAAAATGTTTGATAGGTTGTGGGATTGCCTAATCGGCCTTGGTACATATCCTCAAGTTATACAATTTTTTTTTGACATCTACATTCGTGATCTGAGAACCCTCATTTATAAAAAATCTTTTTCTTTTTCCAACTCCTTGGATAAAATGCGCTTGCCTTGCTTTTTTATCCCCGAATAGCCAGAAAAAATGGTGATAACGTTGGGTAACCTTATCTCGATCGAATATCCCCTGGTGATTCTCTAATTAACCTTTATCGGTAATCTTCGGCCAACATTCAAGGCATCGGCTCCGCATAGCCTTTGGGGTGATCAAAAACGTGTTAATTAATATTATTCGAAGATAATTGCCGATGTCGGCCCAGATTGGTTTCTGGTCGATCGATCCCGATTCAGATAATGCCGAAATTAATTAGTAAGCAGGGTTTACACCCGTCGCCAGACGAAAGAGGCAAGGAGTTGTGTCGTTATATCCATATTTGAAGGATACCCATTACCTTAATATTACCTGCCCATTAAAGACACTTCAAAATACCTATAATAAGGTTCTTATTTGCATACTTCACATTCTGGAATGTGTATTTTCGAACCATGATTGTATCTAAAGAGGTATACAGGCTGTCACATTTCAAATGAAACAGAGGTCTTTCCTAACAGAAAAATCAAGATTTTGGACAGTCTGATGACTTTTGAGGTGATCCGAATGATTTTTTCCCTTTTTCTCGATATTTCCCATCCAAATATACTGCTCTACAAGAGTTAGGGATATCGTATTCAATCGTTTTTAAAAGTATGTAATCTTCGAGAAAATCGCTGTAAAATCATTCAAAACTCAATTACAACTTGAATCCAATAAAAATCAGTATGAGACATTTCGTCAATCTGGTCGCCTTTTTTCTGAAGTTTGGTTCTTTGCATATGCTTCATGAATGTTCTTATTCTGAAATGAAGTCAGTTTATCAACGGCTTCGATTTGGAACGAGTTTTCAGAAAATGCCAAGACGTAAATTAACAAACGCTGAGGCTAATACGGCAATCGGAATGCTACAGGGTGGCCTAACTCAGGTTGTTGTAGCGGAAAGGCTCCAAGTCAGCCAAAGTGTGATATCTCGACTTTGGAATAGGTTCAGGGAGACAGGTTCCGTGTTGGAAAGACCAAGGTTTGGTGGGCGACGAAAATCAACACCTGCTCAGGATCGTTTCATCACCGTTTCGGCGAGGAGAAACCCTACATCTACGTGTAGAATGCTACGGAATACTCTTCGAAATGCAGATGGGGTCCAAGTTTCCATTGAAACCATCAGACGACGTTTGGGAGAGGTGAATCTAGGTTCTAGACGTCCATTAAGAGGAGTTCCATTAACACGTGACCATAAGCGTCAAAGACTGGAATGGGCAAAGCAACATATCAATGGGAACGATCAATGGCGTAGTGTCCTTTCCACTGATGAATCCAGATATGAACGATTTTCAGATTCTCGAAGAATAAGGGTATGGACAATCCCACGCATACCCCGTAATCGTCGCTATGTCCAAGAAGTCCATCCATTCCGAGGGGGTAGTGTTATGATATGGGCTGGGATATGTTTCAACGGGCGCACAGATCTACACATTTGTCCTGGGAATATGACCGCCTTACAATATAGGGAGCATGTCATTGACAATGTTGTGCCAAATTTTCACGCTGCTATTGGTGAAACTTTTCAATTTCTAGACGATAACGCTAGACCGCACCGTGCAGCCATAGTTGAGAATACGCGCGATGGGCTTGGCGTTCCACATTTACCAATACCTCCGCACTCACCAGATTTGAATTGCATAGAACATGCATGGGTTATGCTCCAAAGAAGATTAGATAATCATCAACCTACCCCAGAATCCCTAACTGATCTGAAAGAACTTCTGCCCCGTTCATGGAACCAAATTCCTCAAGAAATGTTCAACAACCTCGTGTGTAGAATGCAAAGAAGATGTCAGGATGTTATTGATGCCCGTGGAGGCCATACATTTGTATTGATAGTCTTAAAATGCTTGAATTCTCTGGGAATAAAATTTCGTTATTTTACTCGATTTTTCTTAACCACCCTGTATACGCTGCAGACCTACAGGCTAATAGTATATCCTAAAACTAGTTGCAGAATGGGCTCCTATTCCAATACGAATGCGAAATTCGAAAACGAGCGACGAAGGAGCGAGTTTTCGAACGCATGAGTATTGGAATTGCATTCTGCAACGAGTATTAGACGATATTTTCTCTATTTTACTCAAATTTTGTGAAATTCAATGAAAAAATTCAAATTATAGGTCCTAGTGACTTTCATATTTTATCTTGGCAGTTGGTGCGAACGTTAGGAAATACGAAAATTGACGTCTGCTGAAATTTCAAAGGATCGGAAGTCATTGCTGACAACCACAAAACGAAAAATGTAACTGAAAACGATGCTGTAATGAATTCATTACAGCACTGTTTTTAGAACTGTAATGAGCTCATTACGATACTGAAATAGAGAAATGATATTAATATGAATTTTCATCAGAAAAATCTTATTTTAACTATATTTTTTTGCAATTTGAGTCAATATCCCTAACTCATGTGGAGCAGTTTAATTCTGTGGCAGGACTTGAGGAGGGGCTAAGATCGAATATGCAGACAATAATAACTATTCTGCGAGATCTGCGATCTCATTTCAATTAATTGGAGAGAGGACCATGTTCGTTTCAACGACGAATCATTTAAGTACATGTTCCTTGACTTTGAAATGAAGCAGTAATTGTCATGTACCTCAGTTTGCTCTTCGTAGAGTAGCTTAATTAATTCTAAGGTTCACGGAATGAGAATCTATCTCGTGTAACATCGATTGCGTGGAAATGTAGTCGTTAGGATAGGTCAAGATTTTTTTTAGGGAATGAGAAGATCTTGTTTGTTAAGTTTCGGTTTCAGTTGTCCTGCAATTGTAGAATTCTGTATCGAAAATAGTCTCAAACGATTTTTTTTCTATTTCTAGATGCGTGTGGAAAATGTAAGGCTGCAACTAAGAGACTAAATTTGAATAAATACTGCAAACGAGATTTTGGTAAGTTATCCTCTCCAGCTTGAGTAACATTAATTTCACTCATTCCATTATTTTTCTAAGTTTTCCCCTTCTTCATTTCTTATTTCTCCACCTGATTTTTCTTTATTTCTCAACGTAAATTATCGCTAACTTTAATTCTTTACAGCCATCATGGCCAGAGTTTTATCTCATATCGACAACAGCGATGATGAACATACAAAAGGTTGGGTCAGATTCATGATATACGTAGAATACATCTATAAGAAGAACAGGGATTCCAGAATACGGAAGGGTACCATGATCATGGTCGTACCAGAATCTGACCTCAACTGCAAATGTCCCAAAATCAAGGATAGCAAGTGAGTATTCATCAAAAGAACATCATTTCCTCATCGGTTGACTTCGGCACACTGATCAAAAATTCAACAGCTGTCAAAAAATCGACATTTGTCAAGAAATTGACAGTTGTCAAAAAATTGACAGCCGTCAAAAAATTGACAGCCGTCAAAAAATTGACAGTTGTCAAAAATTTGACAACTACACGTCCGAGCTCCCTTCAAAAATTGGGCTTCTTATTTCCATCATATCTCAGTTCGTATGCGGCGTAGACCAACATTTTTTTTTCAAATTGAAGCTTAATCATTTTTCTAGAATATGTATTACAGGCTTTTCCGTTTTTCTTCGTATATTAGGAAAAAAACCTGATTGAAAATATGACCAATAAAGTTCGTACGTTATAATTTTTTCAAATATTCAGGGGGCAATAAACAGAAAAACGGATTAATACACATTCTTCAAAATATTATTCCGCATGTATACTGAAAATTTCATACATTTATCCCGAAAATTGACGGAGATATCTAGGAAATAAAATCGTTTGTCTAGATTTTCATGAAATTACAGCTCACCAGGTTTTTTCCTAATAAACAAAAAAAAAAGAAAAGAGAGTAATACACATTCTAGAGAAATTATTAAGCTTTAATTTAAAAAAAGAATTGTTGGTCTACGCCGCATACGAACTGAGATGTCATAGCAATAAAATTCTGATGTGAATATAATAATTAAAAAAAATTAAAAATATACTGTTGTAAAAATTAAAATTTTAAATTGAGGAGATGTATTTTCTCAATTATTATGAAATAAGCTCAATAAATTTGTTCCACTATAGGCAAGGATGGCTAAAAAAAATAAGTTTTACAGAGAGGTACTAGAAAAACCAAAGATATTCCAGAATAATATCTTTGGGAAAAACCAATGTTTTATTGTGTCTTCGCCATCCGAAAAGGTCTCGACATCATCTTATTTGATTAAATGTCCCCTTTGCTATTGTGCGGTTCGATCTACAGATTGTTGATGTTGCCACAAAAAACTCACTCATTCTTATTTTCAGGCAATACTTATTCCTAGGAAGGGAGAAAGACGATTCGCCCGGGGGTACAATCTCTGGTAGCTTAGGGATAACCCAGCGATCCATAGTTATCGAATGGAGGGATGAATGGGACCAGAGAATGAGAAGGTTCAGGCGTAGGGCCCGAAAATGCAACTGAATTCCCGAGAATTCCTAGTTGAAAATATGTTCAGCTTAAAAACGCAATCGACGTATCTGTAAAATCGAATGATGAGCTGGCAGTTTTACTGTGATTTATGTATGTCGTATTTCAGTATTCTGAATTTTTGGAAATCTGAGGGGGCTTATAGAGTAACCTGACAATGCACTGTACCAAATGCATTTTTATAGTGACTATTGGTTAAAATCCCCAATTAATTATCAGATATCAGTTGTAACTTCCATGTTTTATATTATGTAAATATTTTTTCGTCTCGAGATAAATGTCTATTAGTGTTTAAATAATTTATTTATTTTACTCGAAAGTGTGAGTTGAGTGGCAGATCTTGAGAACTTAACAATAGTCATTCATTCCCTGAATCTTGTCGACCCCACATTTCAGCCATAACTGCATACAAGCAATTTATAAAATACCTATCGATTTGTTCATTTCACCAAAAAATGCGAAATTCTATTTTCGAAAAGGACGTTTCAATAATTTTTCAAATTTTATGTTCGTCACACCCCTTAGTAGGGTAGTGATATCATCACTAAACATGCTACATGCCTCATTGAATTTGGTGATGTTTACCGAGTTTTGTTAAAATATCCCCCGATGTTGAAGAACTCAAAAGAATAAACCCTCCTTTTTTGAACATTTCAACGCCCATTATCGAAATTACTGCTAGTACAAAGTGGATCACTGTGTAGAATGTTCTAATGCTTCTGGAAATTGGATAAGAAGCCTGGCAGCAATATATTCATTTCACAATTCAAGTTCTCTAATTTTGTACTTATTTCACATCTTCCCAAGTCAAGAAATCGATAATTGATGCAAACCTTTTAATGGATGACTATTTTGAATTTCCGTGAGTGGTAAGACTGAATGGGAAGAAATTAGGATAAGATTGTACAGTATTAAAATGGCAGCATGGATATATCAGATAGCAATTATATATAGTTACAACTCCTAGAATGTTATTAACCTATTCAAAATTTTCAATTCATATGATTGTGGTATACGTAACTTTAAGGCATATACTTAGTTCCTAGCTTTCAATAATATCTTCATGTTCTAGAAATATTTATACCCATTTGTAGACGTAGACTAGACATTTTGATGTTGTTAACATATCAAATTTTAACGTGTTCCAGCAATACCGAAACGAAGTGTCCTCCATCACCTGCTGCATGATCTTGAAAGTGTAATCTGCTCCTGCCATAATTTTCTTTTATTTCTCACATTCATTCAGGAGTGTGACTCAAAATATTGTGCCCAGAAAATTCAATTATATTTTCAACTCTTTTTTGCACTTGCGTTTAGAAATATTCGACCTATCATAATTTCACTTTTCCACAATATTTGGAGTTACAGTTGAAAGTTTCATTGTGAATTCATTGTGTACCTTCTATTCAATAAAAATTACAATACCAAAATCCACTATTTACTCCTTCCTGAACTGTAGAATCAGAAAACACATCCGAAAACTTTGAATAATTACTACTTTAAGTTCAAATTTGTCATTAAAATATTAATTCTTTCATGTGATGTAGCTCAAGGGATTAGTACATCAGTTCGGCATACTTTGAATGATCAGTAATAAATGGTGAAATTAAAATAAACGTTAAAAGTTAAAAAATTGATATAATTTAATTTATATTATGAAGACTTAAACTTTACAATAATTATCACATTCACGAAATAGTTCTTATTTCTATTTAAATCACATTGAATCGAAAATATTATTCTCTCCAAGTGTGATTGCATTTTGGGTCACAACATTTATAAAATATCGTCATTGGTTCATCGGCTGATCTGGTCTGCATTTGTTCGAAGAATGCTTTTGGGTGACCACATTTAGGACAATATTCTGATGTGGTTGCCATCAGGCTTCTCTGGAGTTGCATATCAACGAACTTGCTATCAGGCTTATTCTCCTCCTGAAAATTATCATATCAATACATCGTAAAATCCAACTGAAGATTGAATCACTCACTGACTCTGGTCTAGCGTAAACTACTTTCACATAATAGTCAAGAGCTTGACGATAGGGGCAAGTAACACAATACATGGTAACGTTACTTCCTGCGTCATACTCCATCATTAATAAATTACCACAATTTTTACAAAAAAGGATAGGCATTATGGAGTATTAAAATCAGGATGATAATGAAACAGATAATGGAAAATGGGTGTTATACTGGAAGCTAATGAATTTTTGAAGTAAATAACAACGAATAAACTGGATATCACGAACCAATGATGGATAATTACGTCTAATTCATAAATTTATTACAAACTACAACAGATCCAATTTTTAGGTTAATATAAAACATAACCTCTGAAGACTGGAGCACAAAACTAGAACGAATTCTTAAGGTTAGAACCACAGAACCAACACGGTTAAATCATAATTCGATTCATTTATTTGAGTATTTCAGATTTATTCCTAGTTTTCACGACACAAAATTTCGGTTACATCAACAAGATTTAAATAATTGATGGAACTGGACCTGGCCATATACGAATAACCGTTTGAAAATTTCATGCTCCACAGCACAGAACATCTAGTATTTGTGCTCTATGGTCACATCCGCTTGGTTCTGTGCAATTGGATCATAGACAAAAGAAAAGAATATTCTAAAATTTCTAAATCTATGAACTGGATGTAATTTAATCGCAGGTCTGTGATAAAATTATAAATACACCTGGAAAATTTATTTAAGCTGCAGGGAAATTTCATATAAGTTCAAATTGAATATTTTCAATTTATCAAGAGAAATATGTCCAGCTCTAATAAAGGAACATTTCAACCGGTAATTACTTTCACGCCATCATTTTCTTATTTAATGTTTCCATTTATAGGACTCCGATTTTCAAATAAGTTATGAAGATCAACAAAAAATCAACCAATTTGCCAGGCTGCATGCTAAAATGAAGGAATTACAGGAGGAACTAGAAATAAAAGAGGTACATGCATTCGTCATGCTTGATGACTTTCTGCTTATTTTCTAATGAAAATACTATATTTTTTATCATTATTAGTTTTTCATTGCAATAAGAAAAGCATCATCATAATTATAAGTCCAGTAAATAAGTATATGCTTTATAGAATGATCTCAAAAGTTTAGAAGAAGCATGTGACGAAATAGCACTTTTCGATGATGAGGAAAAAATTCCATACCTAGTTGGAGAAGTGTTCATATATCGTGACACTGGTGTTACACAGGTGAGAAATAATATCTTAAATTCTAACATCTGTGATTACTCAGTACACTTCAACACTTGCTGAAATATCGTTGGGTGAAGTTCAAACAATGTAAAATTTCTATTCAATTTCAGGACTGTTTAGAGGATGCTAAAAAATTGGTATCAAAAGAAATGAGTGATCTCCAAACCAAAACGAATCAATTGAAGGAGAATATGAACGACCTCAAGTATCATCTTTATGGAAAATTTGGAAGCCATATTAATTTGGAAGCAGAAGAATAATTTATGATATTTTAAAAATACTTTTTTAACTAATCATCTAACAATAATCAGAGTTCTTCATTATTTCGTATTAACACAATAATTTATTGACAGTTCAATAAAATTGCAATTTAAACATACTTGTGTACATTATTTATACATATTTTCGGATGAGAATTGATGCAAAAACAAAATAGCTATTTGTAGCATCATGAAAAGATCAAGAAAAATATAAGGAATGAGGTGCAGTTCATATAGATGTAACTGAAACATTGTTACAGTATTGAATCTTTTATTTGTATTCAATCAGAAATACAAGTATAACAATTAGCTTGGATGTTATCTTTCAAAATATAAATTTCATCATATTTTAAGTGCAGTTGATGTGTTTCATAACAATGACAGTCAAATGAATCCATGGCGTATTGTTGGAATGTTCCACAGAAAGATAGCAGCCTGTCCCTTACCTCATAAAACTCTTTTATAGCTATGGAATTTTCTCAACTAGCCCTCCTTTCATAATTCCTGGTTTTTGATCAATTTAAAAGAGCGAAGAATAGAGCAGGTATTCTCTAAAGCCATCCCTGATCTCACTATACTATAAACTTCCTTTTTTGATAAGTCTACGATTGTTGATCCACTTCTAGACAAAGCTGACTTACTCAAATCACCCCCATCGAAAACACAATCAAGTCTATCCCAAAGCATCTGGAACTCTTCAATTCTCACTGAACTCGGCTGTGAACTCAAATTTGCACTTGTTAATGCTAAGGGTTTTCGTAGTCCGTTAGCAACACCTCTTATAAAACTATAATTTGGTATTCTTATACCAACCTTACCACAATATACCAAGGATTTATCTAAATGTTCATTATGAGTCCTAAGAATTAAAGTGACCGGTCCAGGTAACAATTCTTGAAGCAAACCACTTGGCAGGTGATCTACAACGGCCCATTTTTTCACATCGTCAACATTTCCTAAACATATGGCTAACGGTTTATTTTCATCTCTGTGTTTTATGGAATACAGTTTATTTATCGCATTGACATTCGTTGCATCACATGCTACACCATATATGGTATCTGTTGGTAAAGCAATCACTCCTCCGGATTTCAATATCTCGACAGCACCAGTTTCTGCCAGAATACCTTCAACCCCCTTTCGTACAGTCATGATTTTGGGGAAGTTGTTTAATACAGATGGTAATTTACCAGATAATGTTTGCCACATCCCAAATTCAGCTTCAATCGGGAATTATTTCATTTTTGAGGGTGTGTTGGTATGTTCATTTCCTCCAGGAAATTATATAAATTTATGAATTATTTTTCTGCTTTCTGGAGGCGTCTTGGCCAATACATAGTTATTAGTTAGAACAGAGTTAGAATAAAAATAATAGAGAATGAATTTCAAATATTTGTTTGGTTATTTAAATTTAATGTAAGGTTATGTGGCATGAGCACAGAGTTGCAATATTTCTGAACTTCAGTCGTACATAGAATAGATCGTCCAGAAGTCAGATCCGGAGTGAAGAATTTTAGCTGAACTGTTAGGCACTTAAATTTATAGGCAGTTTTTATCCAATAGCTCAAAATACCGTAATCTTGAATAGTCAATTCAACAGAATTAATGAGATAAAGGATTTCTACAAATGCGTGACTTATTTTCTTTGTCTACTGTCAACCGGTTTTCCATTTTGATTAATTCAAAATTTCTGTTTCAATTTTGACTTACCTCTGAATCCGGATTTCAAATGATGAAAAAACAGAGAAGAAAAAAGAGAAAAATAGAAGATAATGAACGATTTAACAATGAATCATTTCAAGATGAAGCTTCTTTAACATTACCCATTTTAGCCAGTAATTTATCCACTAGCATCTCCATTATAGATATCGAAAAGTTTCAGAACATCAGTGAGATTGGTTGCCAGAAAAATATTGGCAATTTAATATTGAAACGCAAAAGGAAAACAACAATTATTTATTCTGATGAAGACAGTACTAGTCCCAGTATATCTCCCAAAAATACAAGACTCTTCCAGTCAAAAAGAATTCAGGTTGATACAAATTTATTCACAAAAAGAACAAGGACGCAAATTTATAATTATCCTGAAAGTAAAATAATCAGTAATGATGCAAAGAACCCCGCAAGGTTAACCAAAACTGAAGAAAAAAGACGTGATGGACTGAAAGAAAAAAGGTATTTTGAGAAGGTTAGCTATCCTGACGTGAATGTTCAAGTTATTTCTATGATGCTACCTAGTTTGAACGAATCTTTAGTTCATAACAGAATAGAACAACAAGAAGAAACCAAACAACAATACATGAACGAAACTAACGACCGAAAAAATGAAAAACGAAGTGAAGAAATACATAAAAAACATGATTCAAGTGGAGACAATGTGGAACAAACAGAGTTAAGAACTGATGTGGATGTTTCATATCTACGACTTGGTAGGAAAAATCCAGTTTCAGCAAAAGAAGTGGAAATATTATGGAAATACACTTTCAAAAGAGATAGAGAAGATTCTCAAAGCATAAAAGAATTGAAAAACCTTTCTGACTCCAAAGCGGTTGTATGTAGAAACGCAAACGTTCATGAAAGAAAATTAAAAATGAATGGAAGTGTACAAACTGACCGAAAAATTGAGCAGCTCTATTTCAACCAAACAATGGGATCTCACTTTGAACATAAACATTTAAACCATAATAAAATACAGCATAACAACACCAATAACACTCATGAAGATAACACAGTCAATTGGATCCCAAAACTGATGTTGAAAATGCAAAATTGTTTCTCATACGTCAAGGATATTCTCATTGAAAAAAATCATAGTTCGCAGAATCAAGATGATTCCTGTATAAGGAGTTCTGTATCGAGAATTTTTAAGGAGGAAGAAAATGCTGATGGGAAATCGAAAAATGAATTCGTCACTTTATTCTACAAGGAAAAAACCACGACTAGCTCTACGAATTTTGTACCAAATATAATGAATGTTACTTCAAACCATCCCGAATTCACCTTGCAGAATCCTTACTGCAGAAACTACTTTGTGTACTTCAATAACAACGTGCAGTCAATTCCATTGCCGATGAGTGATTTGAGGATATCGAAAAAATGTTCACCTTGTAAAAACTCTTTCATGAAGCAAAGAAATTTACTGAATCAACAGTATTCATGCTTGCAGGATGTAGCTAAAGTTTTAGTTTTTCTAACAGCAACGCTTGGTAGAATCTATGAAGACGAACAGGAATCTTCGTACCCTTCTACGAAATGTTTCACCAGTATATTCAGGATTCGTGAGATTTTTAGAAGAGTTGCTTCTATCAGTCAACCTATGTACTTCAGTAATAAGAGGAAGTCGAGGAAACTTAGGAAAAATACTGAAATCTCACACTTTGAATCGTTAAAGCAGCAAGAAATTGTACAAGATATGCTGAAGGTGAATCATTCATTTCCGGTTTGCTGCAAGAAGATGAAAATAAGGCCTTGTATACTCAAGGATGTGGATGTTATTGTCATCAGTTCAAACTCTGTTTTAGTACGGTGGAAAGTACCTAAAACGTTGGAGGCGTTGACTAAAGGCTACAAAATTTTCCTCGACAATGTGCTTCAATGCCGATTAATGTACTTTGAAACTTGTGCCGTGCTAGAAAGTGTTGACATGTCAAAACCTTTATTGATCACAATAATGACCTTTACAGCAGATGGTTACTGTTATTCCACCAAAGTAAAAACTACGCTTTTATAGAAATATGATTTTGTGTCTAATATCCTTTTAATCCGCATTTTTGAGCGATCGTTCTATCGGGTGTTTTTCTAGAGTATGATAGATATTTCCATATTGTTTAAACAATGATATTTCTATAGGGGTAACAGTGATTTGACAGAAGGTAGAAGCCATGTTGTTTTGACATTTCTGTTCAGTAAGGATTGATAAATTATCATGGAAAGACTCACGCCGCAATAACGTTTACAAATTGTTGAATTTATTTTTCACAATCAGTGTTCCATTCGCCAAACCCTCAGAGCACTTCGTGAAGTTTATGGTATACATAATCGTTCATCAGAGCAGCTTATTAGTCGAACTATCGATAGATTTCGGACAACATTTTCTCTACTCGATGCAACAACAACAGGACAAAGAATTGTATATACAGAAGAAAATATCGCTGCTCTGAGTGATAATGTTGATGAAGATCCAGATTTGTCCATTCGTCGACGTTCACAACAAGTTGGACTCTGTGCATCCACCACATGGAAATTTTGCGTAATGATCTTGGTCTACACCCATACAAGATTCAACTGGTCAAGAACTTAAGCCACTTGACCATAATAAATGTCATTTGTTTGCTGATTGGACCCCAGAACATTATTTCGTGAAATGGTCCAATAAATTGGCCTCCAAGATCATGCGACATAGCTCCAATGGATTTTTGATGATGAAAGAGTTGATACTGATGATGATGAACCATCTGTTGACTCAGAAACTGCTGAACTCGAGGACTGCAGAACATTTGTACTCTCCTTACTACCAAATAATTTGCTAGACATTTCGATTTTTTTGTTGACCGAATCATCGACATAACTCATCGCAATTTCGGTGCTCTTCCACCCTCCTGCACGCTTTAGTGCTAAAATATCTCCACCCGAATCCGCAACCATATTGGCTCCAGTTCTGCGAAAAGAGTGGCCGGTGTATAACTCTGGGTCTTTTAAACCTAAATATTTCTCTATTTGCTTTGGGACACCACCAATAGTGTGCTGGCCAGCATTAAGGAAAATGCACTTTCCATGTCGGTATGTCAAAAAAATCTTAGGCTTTCTGTTCCAGAAGGCCGAAGATTTAAATATTTTCTGTATAACATGCAGGGCTTGAAGCTGCAGCCATCATCGGTTATGGTGAATCTTCTTGTTGTTGAATTTTTTGTTTGCCGCAATGTCACAATAACGTATTTTCCCATATCTTCTACATCATTCATGTTTAAGGAGAGAATTTCGTTACATCGACAACATCCAAAAATCCCAAATATTGTTACAATTTTCGCCAGCAACCACTGGTCATCAGGAGCATGTAAAAGAAATTGTTCAGCCTCTTCTTTAATTAATACCTTGGCCTTTTTTGGCGTATAACGCTCATCTTTTCGTTTCAGAAACGCTATTACCTTTTGAAATCTGCAAATGACAACTAAACGTCATATTTTTTAATAAATTTTTTAAGGAAAACAAACCTGCGAACAGGGGCATTTTCTTTCATTTCCAAGCAGCTTTTCAGCATAGACCATTTTGCCCATAAAGTATTAGGGCTGAATCTAGCTGATAGTTGATTCAAGTAGACCAACAAAACATCTTCAGTTACCCCAATCACACTATTTTTGTTTTGCCACTTTTTGAAGTCGTCGTATTCTCGCTCGTACCTTGAAGCTGATTTTGCAGGTAATAAACTTGAAGCTACACTGCTGGCTGCCTCAATAATTTCTTTTGGTACATTCATTTTCGCTTTCGCCAAAACAAATGTAAAGAAAAATAAACAGACATGTTCATGGCAACGCTTCCATAGCTTACGACATTTGCGACAAATTATTGAGATTTTTTTGGAATTTATCTACCCTTTTTACAAATGAGAAACAAAATATAAAACAATACACGCAAGGTAACGGGTTTTACTGGCTCAAGGAGGTAACTGACGAGCCGCAGGCATTCGCCAGTAAAAATCCTCTTACCTTGGAGGAAAAATGTCATGAAAATATCTTTCGAATAAAAAAAATGAGGCTTCAATCTCAATTTGAATGTATTTCATTTATGAGTTGCAAACTTGACAAAATTATGAAAAACCTGCCATACAATTCTTCTGTGATTGACACAGTGACAAAACTTTCAGAATGTCACAGTTCTGAATATTTCACATAACCATCGGTCAAAATGCAAAATTCCAAATTCCAGTGTCCTAACAAATCATGCAAACTGAAAATAATGCAGACCAGACTCATATCAAAATACCAGCATTTGCCATACGCGAATGAGGCAAAAGAAAAAAACAGGTTAATCCTGAGGAAAACTGGATTGAAGAAGACCATCCCCAAGAAATCGCTGGTAAACAAGGAGAATCAAACGAATCGAATGACTCAATTGGTTTCAGTTAACCCAATGGAGGCCCAGCTGTGTAAAAATTCGACAAATAAGATAGGGAATCAGGTGAAGAAACACTTGCTGCCGTCTCCAAAACTGAGACAATTTGGAAGTAGCCAACAGTTCACTGGTGCCATTCGAAAGATCGTCATCAGCAACAAATCGACGTTGAAAAGGAGGAACAACAAGGAAGTAATGTTAGTGGATGGAACAGCAACTAGAAAAGAATGCTCAGATTTCGTACCTCAACCAAGCGCCTTTGTCCACATCTTATCAGCTTTTATCACCAGCAGTTTTGAAACGAATTTCAACTACAACCAAGGTAGTTTGGCTTCTCTCCGAGCTCTGTCGAGGTTGTTAGAAGATGTACCGGAAGAGAACGATACGTTCTACGAAAGTAGTTTCAACAAACCCAAGATTGCACTTTCACTGCCTCCCAAGAAAACCATAGCAACAAACGTGTCTCCGATTGAATTTTCCTTGAACAAATCATCTTCAACCACTGATCATTCGATTGTCGATGAGGAGAACATTTCAATATCAAACAATAATGAATCAGTTGGACCTTCACAAATGTGTCCTATTTCCAAGAACGTGTCGTCAAAGTGTGAAATTGGAAACCATGAAATTTCAGTTTGCGGTAATACAAGAAACGTAACACGACTGCAATCGGAATCGATAAATCCGAATGAGAAAGCAACGCAAGATAGTATTACTGTAGTTAGCGAGAATATGGTAACAGCAGTTAAAAACGCCAGTTTTCAAGCGATAGACTGCCAAATTTCTTCGAGAAACAGCACTGTCAAAATTGAAGAAGCCATCAACACAACCTCAATTGGCACTACTGTATTTAGCGGGAATTTACTCCCACCAAGTTTCCAAGAAGATAACCCTCCCAGTAATCTTCCAAACAACCTTGAAGTTCAACAGAATCTAAACCAGAAACCTTCTCAAAATTATGCAGATGACGCCAAAGAGAACCTTGGTGAATCCTCCCAAAAATATTCAGGGGAAGCTTGTCCAAGAATTCAGAGTATTTTTAGATCAGATTGTATAGGGGGGCCAAGCAAAGAAACGTGCAGCTTGAGTTGTCCTTGTCTTAGGGAGTTAGATAAATATTGTCTCCAATCAACAAAGTATTATTGTCTTACTGCAAATGATGAAAATCGAGACGACTTAGAAATTAAAACTAACAGTGAGGCTTCTCGAAAAGTTGAGTCTGATGATGTATGTGAAGACGAAAAGAATGGGAATTGCACATGTACCAACTGTATTTCACCAAACTCAGATACGAAAGTAGATGATGAAGAACTTCATTTGGAAAACACTGCAACTGTTGCAAAAGATTTTAATTATAATGTAGACAAATCCAGAAAAGATGTAGAGAGAATTGTTAAAAACGAATCCTTAAGGTCATCATTGTCATTACCCAATCAGAAAATAAGAAAGGAACATATTGAAGACCGAAATGATAAGAAAACAATAATAACTTTATATTCAAAGAATAAATCTAAGAAAGTGGCGACACTCGTAGAAAGTAGAAGTATGAATAAGGTTGAATCTTTCAATTGGTTTGGTGATATGACGAGTTTTAAAGACGAAGTACTCAACTTTTTTGAGTCTACACAACGGGATGATTCCTCAAAAGAAGTTGTTGGTGAAATTGGGAACATATCTGGTGGAGACTACGAAGATCTTACAGTTCCATCGGTTAAATTAGTGGTTCCGAAGTTTTCAGAGATTATGCCTGATATTGGAAGAACAACAAAGGAGAAAATCAATCAGTTTGTGAAGGAGTCACAACAAGAACGTCGTACTGAAATTCCCTCGGAATGTGATGTCAAAAAATTAATATTATTGTTTATGAAGTAACTGAATTCAAATGAGTTTCGATGAAAATAATTTGTGTAGGCTATAACTAGTGCGGTAGAATGTTTATATTTGAATCCTGTGATTGATTTTAGTTCTGTGAATTTTTTTTGGCCTCCTGTGAATTTTCTTGTCTGGTGCTCAATTATATATACTTTTTCGTGAAAATTCTATTCTGTCTGAATTGGTAGTTTCAAATGTAGTTTGAAGACTACAGCAGAGATTCGGGGGCACGGCAGTGGCCCCGCCAAGTCGAGCGCGAAGCAAACACTGCCGTACTATCTTTACCCGAACCATTTCGCCGCATTTTCAAGCCCCTATTTGAGAACCTCCGGATGAGACCAGAACGCCGAAATTCTCGTCATACAGTTAGCTATAATCACGTACTCAAAATCCAAAATTTCAAGTGTGTAGGTCATTTAGTTCCGAAGTTACGCGAAAGCAAAGTTTCGCATTTTCGACCCTAATTCACTCATGATCATCAAAATAGAACTAGTACTTCCCATAAACTCAGAGAGCTGAAATTTGGTACATAGTTAGGGTTTGATGGTTTTGATGATCGAAAATCTGTTGGCACGTCACGTGAGCTCACGTGCTATCACGTCATCTTCGCAAAATGTGCAACCACAATAATGTATGGAAGTTTATGCGCTTGGAAACACATTGCTATCATACTCAATATGTGAATATCGACTTTAGAATATAAATTGAAAAAAAAAAATAATAATCGGGTCATCAGTCTTAACACAGTGATATTTTTACTGTCTCATTTATTGTTCAAGGAAACGATAGGTTTTCGAAAGCTAGGCCGGAACAATAAATGAGACAGTAAAAATTATCACAGTGTATAAGACTGATGACCCGATTATTATCATTTTTTCAATTGTTATCATTTCACGCATTCACGAAGTTAGCATCTGCTGTCACTTGATAGCACACCAGAACTACCCGCAAATTTACATTTTCTAACCGTAAGTGATATCACGTCGGATATTTTGTGAAGTGATTGATGAAGTGAAAATGGGTGAAAATTTGATCGAACTTGTCAGGCTTCATGAAGTGATCTATGATCATTCTTCATCAGAGTGCAGGGATTAGAATGTACGACAACAAGCTTGGGTGCTGGGTGCTCATTCAACAATTGTTGTACTATTTGAGGTAATCCACCCACTTCTTCTCTTTGTTTATTTATTTGGGGAATCACATCTCTTCTATCAGAATCACCAGCAACTGTAATAGCAGTTATGTTCTCTATATCTTCTTTCCATTCCGTCTTCGGAAGCTCTTGCTTGATGAAGAAGAAACTGTGTTTCGCTCTGTATCACTGAATATGAAAATGCTATGAAATTTATGTGCAATATAGAACGTCTATTGCTCTTCAGAAAAAAACATCATCAGATGGGTCTGCGGTGGTTAGATTGGGAGAGAAAAAATTGAATCCGAAAAAGAATCGGGTAAGAGATGGGCTATATGGACAAGTTTGGTATCAAACTATAGGTTTTCGAGGACGCTGAAATCAATAAAAAATAATCGGAGGCTCTATCTACCATAGTTCAAAACCGAAAAAAAATAAAGATTTGTAATAAAAAAAATACTCTTAAAAAAAAGTGTCAAATAAGAAAATCTAATAAAATAGATCAATATGTCCACGTTTCTACAAAAAGAAGTGAAATCCCACCAAAAAAATTCTGTAAAAACTAGCCAAGTCTCGATGGAGCTGCTTATTTATCTCTAAAAAGTAATGAAATCTAGAAAAAGTCGAGCCACGTTTAAGGCTCCTTACTGCGATTTCTTTATTATTATAGTTAATGTTGTGTGACTTGGCCGTTGAAGGGTACACAAGGGTACAAAACCAGGTGCTCCATGACACCATTACACCAATCTGTCGCCAGAAACGCAACCCATTGACGATGAAAAATTAACACCTGGAAAACGTTCATTCAATTGTAGGCTTGATAAAGCTGCGTATTCAATAATACGAGCCTGAAACAAACAGTATACAAAATTATTTCCAGTACAGAAGGACTTCTAATCATTGATAGAAGACCGTCTGTACGTCTATTTTATTTTAGATCGGTTGTCGATTTGACGCTCCAAAAAGAAGGGAGCAGAAGTCAGCATTGTCAATGCTGAATGCATATGAGTTGCACAATCAACAACAGCCTAAAATGAGACACTAGCGTCCAATTACCAATACCAGCAAGGGCTATTATCTCGCTTAACATACATTGGTAGTTACAACAGCTAATAGCATTACGTGTAAATAAAATTGACTTGTACCCACTAACGTATAAGAATGTTCAACGGCCAAGTCACACAACATTAACTATAATAATAAAGAAATCGCAGTAAGGAGCCTTAAACTTGGCTCGACTTTTTCTAGATTTCATTACTTTTTAGAGATAAATAAGCAGCTCCATCGAGACTTGGCTAGTTTTTACAGAATGTTTTTGGTGGGATAATACTTGTCTCTAACTATTTCAGTCTACAATATGAGTTCTCTCTTTCCTGTATGCTTCCGAAAACTGAAGTGGTATCATGACTGAAGAAAAACTCACATACATAAGTGTCTTGTAGACTTGTGGTAGGTACCTACCATAAAAAAGGTAAATTTCGTCAGAACCTCATTGATCGAGTTATCCTTTCATATCGATATTCACTGCCGTAAAATTGGCAAAAAGTCAATTCGGTGAAATTGAATCAGTATCAGCGGCTTCACGCCAAACAACGACAAAAATTCCTTCACTGTACATCGGGTCAAACACAATTTCTTTTCTTCAATTAAAATCAGCGATTATTTTCGCAAGCGTAAAGAAGAAGGAATCGTGTTTAACCGCCATAACTAAGTAATTTATAATTTCTAGTTTAGTTGGTTTCTCTATCCTATCAGATTTATACGAGTTCATCGGTATTATTAGTCGTGAATTTTTTAAACAAACGATCAGAACAATCGATGGACGAACACTAATTGAAGTGGTCTTCGAAATATTCAACAATGTATTTTTTCATTAGTATAGGTAATGAAAGAGGAGATTGTTAGAGTTGTGGGACAATCTTATTATATATATTCTGACATATATTTCAAGGGAAGTACTGAAGGAGGAATTGTTAAATAGTATTCAAAGTATCGGTTGTTTTTTTAGAGTAAAAGAATTTTCAATAGGGATTACGATTTGACAGGAGCTAGAAGGTATGTTGTTTCGACGTTTCTGTTCAGGAAGCATTGACGAATTATCATCGAAAGACTCACGCCGCAACAATGTTTACAATTTGTTGAAATTTATTTTCAAAAACAGTGTTCTATTCCCCAAACTTATACTTCGTAAAATTTATGTGGTTTACATAATCGTCCATCAGAGCTGCTTATTCGTCGAACTATCGATAGATTTCGGACAACATTTTCTCTACGCGATACAACAACAACTAGACAAAGAACTGTACGTACAGAAGAGGTGTTGAGTGTTGACACTTTTTGAGCGCTCGAGGCCTATATTAATAGTTGCGAAAAATTTTGGGGGATAATTCGTTGTCAAAAAAACAGGGTGAGCCTTTTATTATATAAACCGTCCTATTATGAGCTCCCCCCGCTTAGTTATAGCCCCCTCAAGATGGTGCTTGAAAAACAGTTTTTGATTTTTTCTAAAAGCCAAAAACTAACAAAAGTAAATAAAAAACAATTTTGATGGTGAATGGTAGAAAAAGCCATCCCTGAAAAAAAGTTGAAGCCACATTTCAAAAATACACATCTAGTTTATAAAAAGGACTTAACATTCAAATGTTTCCACATTGGCTCTCTCTGTACTCTTAGTTGGAAATTTTCATGCCTCCCCTGTGAAACTCTAGAGTCTAGATCCACTAGTGCCTACACTCCAGTCATTTTCCTGTCCGATAACTACGCAACGTTGTCTTTTCTAGAGGTCGTAGTGATTACGTATTTATCAAAATGTTTATTTACTTTGGGAAAATGAAAAATTTGAGAAAATATTATGTGAATTCAATAATTCGAAAGAGCTGGCGAATGTTTAAGAAACTTTTTTCTCTGTTAATACTGGAAATAAACTGATTCACATGAGTTAGGGATATTGACTTAAATTGCAAAAAAAGATAGTTAAAATAAGATTTTGGTGATGAAAATTCATATTAATATGATTTCAAGTTGCAAATTAAGTTTAGCCTGTAGGTCTGCAGCGTATACAGGGTGGTTAAGAAAAATCGAGTAAAATAACGAAATTTTATTCCCAGAGAATTCAAGCATTTTAAGACTATCAATACAATGTATGACCCCCACGGGCATCAATAACAGCTTGATATCTTCTTTGCATACTAAACACGAGGTTGTTGAACATTTCTTGAGGAATTTGGTTCCATGAACGGGGCAGAAGCTCTCTCAGATCATTTAAGGATTCTGGGGTAGGTTGATGATTATCTAATCTTCTTTGGAGCATATCTCATGCATGTTCTATGCAATTCAAATCTGGTTAGTGCGGAGGTATTGGTGAATGTGGAATACCAAGCTCCTCGCGCGCATTCTCAACTATGGCTTCACGGTGCGGTTTAGCGCTTAGACTATAGTATAGTCAAAGGTTTAGCGTTATCGTCTAGAAATTAAAAAAAATCACCAATAGCAGCGTGAAAATTTGGCACAACATTGTCAATGACATGCTCCCTGTAGTGTAAGGTGGTCATATTCCCAGGACAAATGTGTAGATCTGTGCGCCCGTTGAAACATATCCCGGCCCATACCATAACACTACCCCCTCGAAATGGACGGACTTCTTGGACTTAGCAACGATTACGGGGTATGCGTGGGATTGACCATACCCTTATTCTTCGAGAATCTGAAAATCGTCCATATCTGGATTCATCAGTGAAAAGGACACTACGCCATTGATAGTTCCAATTGATATGTTGCCTTGCCTATTCCAGTCTTTGACGCTCATGGTCACGTGTTAAGGTCGGCGTTTAAACAGAGTAGGACAGATCAGCCGATAGAGGCGCCACCGTCCATTTTAAGGAATATCTCCATAGAACTTTCATTATCACAATAAGTTCTATGAGTATCTCTCTAATCATGAATGAAATGTACAATGGCGCTCTCTATCCGAAAATCGCCGAACTATGAAATACGCGAATTTGTGGGTAAAGCAGGAATTTTTTCCCGCCAAAATTTGAATTTGGCCATTTTCTGCCAATTCCGTATTTCAAGTTGATCTTCTGAACGAAATTATCAGTAGATTCACTTTTAATCGGAAGTTGAACTATTTTTATGGGTCTTTCTGTTGAAATAAAACAGAAGCATGGGTTGGCTCATTTTCTTCTATTTTTGAAAGAAAAAAAATTAACTGTCGGAATGAAATCGATTAAAATTATTTCAACAAGAACCCTAATCCTTTCTGAGTTCACCCACAAAATTTCAGTTCTCAAAGTGAAACCGTTTTCGAAATCAACTTGAAATAAAAACACACTACATTGAACGCCCACCTTAATGGAACTCCTCTTAATTGACGTCTAGAATCTAGATTCACCTCTCTCAAACGTCCTTTGATGGTGTTGATGGAAACTTGGACCCCATCTGCATTTTGAAGAGTATTCCGCAGCATTCTACACGTAGATGTAGGGTTTCTTCTCGCCGAAACGGTGATGAAACGATCCTGAGCAGATGTTGTTTTTCGTCGCCCACCAAGCCTTGGTCTTTCCAACACAGAACCTGTCCTCTGAACCTATTCCAAAGTCGATATATCACACTTTGGATGACTTGGAGCCTTTCCGCTACAACAACCTGAGTTAGGCCACCCTGTAGCATTCCGATAGCCCTATAAGCCTCAGCGTTTGTTAATTTACGTCTTGGCATTTTCAGAAAACTCGTTTCAAATCGAAGCCGTTGATAAAGTGACTTCATTTCAAAATAAGAACATTCATGAAGCATATGCAAAGAACCAAACTTCAGAAAAAAGGCGACCAGATTGACGAAATGTCTCATACTGATTTTTATTGGATCGATTCAAGTTGTTATTGGATTTTAAATGATTTTACAGCGATTTTCTCGAAGATTACATACTTTTAAAAACGATTCAATACGATATCCCTAACTCTTGTGGGGCAGTATATATTCACGTATATAAATATAAACATATGCAGTTGGAAGATAAAGTTATGCTATTTTCTTGTACGGAAATCAAGAATCGACTGTTGAAATTTTACTGAAAAATACTGGACAGAATAGCTTGTTACTTTGTGATAGTTCATTTGAAAAAAGAACAAAAATACTCGAATAACCCGACAGAAAAACTTCTATACGAACCGACGGACCTATGGAATTCTCCAATTTTCAAAATTCTCAAGAAATAAGCCCACAGAAGACAAATTTAGATACCTTTTGCACAACTTGAAATACTACAGTATGAAAATGTAGTAGTACTATGAAACCTATGTCACCTTAAAAGAACTAACCCCATTCACAAAGTTAAAAAAGATAGAACTTAGAGAATTATTTTTGAGTTTGACGATATTTCACGAGTGCCAACCTGCGTCAGTTCTTAGTATGAAATTTTGATTAACCTCAATCTTGGCCAACTAGGATACTTTATAAAAATGAATGGAGTATACAAGATAAATTTGCAATCAACCAAACCTCAAGTGTGCCCCCATAAACGCAGTGTCAACCACCAGTTGTCAAACGCGAAATATGGCTGGGTCGATATGGAAATGGTTCGTACCAAGGTGGTACTCTATGTACAGCAGCACCTACTCTGGAGGATGTTAGAATGAAAATGAGAGAGGGGCACCTTTACAAGGCTGAGAGAGCGTTCCAAGTAGACAGTCGGTCACAGAGACTGGTGAATAAACTATACCCACAGTCCATAATCAAACAAACCGAGTTATACTTGTCATATTGTGATTGCAGTTAAAGTTCTCTAAACATGGAGAAACATGATCATCAGCCCGACTCTATGGCTACGGTCACCATCAAACCGGAGTACGCCCCATCGGAGATCTATGCGTCTTCAGAACCACCACCGGTAAGACCTCTATGGATGCATTTTTGTTTCTGTTTCTGTGGTGAAAGTTGATTTTTCGTAATGTTATGAGCAAGGCTCGAATCATTTGATTCATGCAGAAACTCAGTGAATATTAAACAATTGCGATAAACCATATGCATGTCTTTTGAATGCTGAAAGACACAACCCTTAGAACTACCCTAAAAATTGAGAACATGACTCTTGAGTTCTATGGTTTCTGGGCCAGTAGAGCAATGAATTAATTTAAATTCATGTTCTTCCTCAATTTAATGGTTCAATAATGACTGAAACAGATTTGGATAATTTAGGTTGCCTATGATTGTTAAAATTTATTGCTTCTATAAGTATTTTAGGGTTCCATACAACTTGTAATACTCGTTTTCCGTCACAACTTCTGTAATATTCCTAAACTAACTGAAGAATTATTTGAGCTTTCGTATAAATAATCTATATTCGGAAAGATCTATATGGAGGTTTTAGGAGCGTACTGAGTAATCCAAATTGGACCCATTCGAATGTAAACTCCTATTTATAAACTAGATAAATAAAAACAGATATGGGTGTCTCATGGTTTTAGTGTAAGAGGGTGTTTTTCGTGTTTGTGAATTCTTGAAAGGTGGCTGTAACTTTTTTCCGGGGAAAATTATACGTCTATATGAAAACATTCAAGGATCTACGTCCCTGAAACGATTTATTTTTTTCTGATTGATGAAGGGATGTATGAGATAAAAATAATAAAAAAATATTTTTTAATTATTAAATGAATGAAAAGGATATTCCCTATCATTTTTGGTAATTTTTCAACATTTCCACCATCAAAACGAACAAATATTTTTATTTGTTTCTCATTTGTAAACGTCAGTTTCCAAAAACACAATATTAATCAAGAAAGTTTATTTTATCAAGTCACTAACTTGTAAAACTGACAGTTAACTTGCAAAATTTTTACAAGTTAGTAGTATTATTTACATAAGGAAATTTTGTTTTATCGTCATATATGTTGAAAATCGTGGTACAATTGTTATTTCCAGTAACACGGATTTTTGATGATGAAAGAGTCGATACTGATGATGATGAACCATCTGTTGACTCAGAAACTGCTGAACTCGAGGACTGCAGAACATTTGTACTCTCCTCACTACCAAATAATTTGCTAGACATTTCGATTTTTTTGTTGACCGAATCATCGACATAACTCATCGCAATTTCGGTGCTCTTCCACCCTCCTGCACGCTTTAGTGCTAAAATATCTCCACACGAATCCGCAACCATAGTGGCTCCAGTTCTGCGAAAAGAGTGGCCGGTGTATAACTCTGGGTCTTTTAAACCTAAATATTTCGCTATTTGCTTTGGGACACCACCAATAGTGTGTTGGCCAGCATTAAGGGAAATGCACTTTCCATGTCGGTACGTCAAAAAAAATTTTAGGCTTTCTGTTCCAGGAGGCCGAAGATTTACATATTTTCTGTATAACATGCAGGGCTTGAAGCTGCAGCCATCATCGGTTATGGTGAATCTTCTTGTTGTTAAATTTTTTGTTTGCCGCAATGTCACAATAACGTATTTTCCCATATATTCTACATCATTCATGTTTAAGGAGAGAATTTCGTCACATCGACAACATCCAAAAATCCCAAATATTGTTACAATTTTCGACAGCAACCACTGGTCATCAGGAGCATGTAAAAGAAATTGTTCAGCCTATTCTTTACTGAATACCTTGGCCTTTTTGGCGTATAACGCTCATTTTTTCGTTTCAGAAACGCTATTACCTTTTGAAATCTGCAAATGACAACTAAACGTCATATTTTTCAATAAATTTTTTAAGGAAAACAAACCTGCGAACAGGGGCATTTTCTTTCATTTCCAAGCGGCTTTTCAGCATATGACCACTTGAAGCTACACTGCAGGCTGCCTCAATAATTTCTTTTGGTACATTCATTTTCGCTTTCGCCAAAACAAATGTAAAGAAAAATAAACAGACATATTCATGGCAACGCTTCCATAGCTTACGACATTTGCGACAAATTATTGAGATTTTTTTGGAATTTATCTAACCTTTTTACAAATGAGAAACAAATGAAATATAAAACAATACACGCAAGGTAACGGGTTTTACTGGCTCAAGGAGGTAACTGACTCGCCTGCGGCTCGTCAGTTATATCCTCCATACGCCAGTAAAAACCCTCTTACCTTGCTAGTAATGTTATATACTATTGTGTGTTTTAATTTCAGTATTGAAGTCTATCATTTAATTAATCAAATGTCTATCTCCTTTTTCTTTCAAAATCTACTGTTTTTTCGTAAATAATATTACAACAATGTTGTTTTCGCGAAATTTATTTCCTTGAATTTTTCTATTCGAAATGATAAATATCCATATTTACCAAAGATATTTTATTAAGGATTTTATTAGCCGTCGATTAGTGAAAATTAATTGTTTCTGACAATTGTGGATTCTTACATGGAATTGGATTTCTTTTAAATGACACGCCCCGCAGGTATCTACTCCCAGATGACTGGTGTCACTGGTGAAGGAAAATTGCGCCCCAACATTTGTTTTATTGATCTGAATAATCCAATAAATAAAAATTAATGCACTGCACTGCCATCTGGCGTTATACGTTTCCTATTTTGAAGGCTGAAGACTCTTAAATGTTTTCTCTTAAAATACAGTCAGTATTCAATGAGAAACGAAGATAGTATAAAGGATAGAATTATCATCAGATCTATTTCGAAACGAATGAACGTATTATGAAACACATAATGGCAATTATTTTCTAAATGTCAGCCATTTTTTTTCGAAAACGAAAAAGAAGACAGTGATTGCGAAAATAAGAGTTATGAAGATCAATGCTTCGTGAAAGAAAATAATCTATTTGAAAATAGCGTCAATATAGTTTTGACTACCACAATATGTTCGAAATATTTTGCTGTTTTGATTTGAATTAATGATTAACAACCACACTGCAGGTCAATATTAACCATTCAATTCGTAGATAATCTAATCGATCCTAATGAATGTGAAAGTTTGTACTTATTTGTCACTTGATGGATAAATCAGTAAGTAAATAGGAATTTACAGAAATAATCAGGTACAACTACCGACTCATGTGACTAGTTACATGAAATATAATTCTAAATCAGTGCGTGTGACTCAGCAGAACAATTTAGGTGCGGTTTGATTGAAATTTTGAGATCTCTTTTGATTTCTATTGGTCGCAATTATACGACGGTTGGTCGATGAGTTTTGTTGAGATTTTGGCCAGGAATTCGATCTAGAAAAAAGACATCAATGACGAGATCAACCTCAGCAACAAAAGTCTATCTATCCATTTCTGGCACTCAAAATTAAGGTTGCAATTTGAAAAACCTGGCACAGGTTGACAACTGTGAAATATAGGCCATGGCAAAATACACTGCGCAAAAAAATTAACGCACATTCTGAAAATCTCAATTTTAATGAAAGTTAACTCTACATTGACTTTATAACTTATTTTTTATGTTCTCTCGGGAAGGTTTTGAACGAAACAAGACACATTAAATGGAAGAAAAAATCAGGATTTCACCGAATCTTATGTGAAAGAAGAGAAATGAACAATTTTCAAAATACTGAAATGCTGATAAGTGATTTAATACTTGGTATTTTCACTCCTTGCGTTAATTACAGCTCGGCAACGACGGTTCATACTCAAAATGAGTGATCTTAAAATGTTCTGATCTAATCCTTCCCAGATTTCTCCGAGTTGGATTCCTAAGTCATTAAGAGTAGCTGGATGATTTTCTGAACTTCTCAGCCTCCTATTGAGGTTGTCCCAAACCTGCTCAATTGGAATGGAGATCTGGACTTCTTGCTGGCCATTCCATTCGAGAGACTTCAACCTCTTCAAGGTACTCCTGAACGATGCGCGCACGATGGGGTCTGGCATTATCGTCCATAAAAAGGAAATTTTCACCATTGTATGGGACAAATGACACTACATGCTCTTCAAGAATGTTCCTTATCTACTTATCAGCATTCATAGCTCCATTATCAACGATCACTAGGTCTGTGCGAGCAGTCAAAGATATTCCACCCCATACCATAATCGATCCTCCCCGAAACCAGTAGTATTCAGGAAATTGCACTGAGCATATCTTTCATGTGAACGTCTGTATACAAGAGAACGTCGATCACAATGGTAGAGGCAGAATCTAGACTCATCTGTGAAGAGAACTCTTTCCCAATCAGCCTCTTCCCAATTCTCTCTCGCAAAATCCAAACGCGCCCTTCGATGGGCTGGGGTAAGAGCTGGGCCTCTTGCCGCGACACGGGGCCTTAAATCATATTCTCTGAGGCGATTTCTTATTGTCTGAGTGCTAATTTGCACCTCATGAGTTTGCTCAAGCTGATTTTGAAGGAGGCGAGCGGTTACAAACCGTTGTCTCAACGAAGAAACTCTCAAGTAACGTTCTTGAATGGCAGTTGTTACCCGTGGTCTACCCTGTCCTGGTCTTCGGACATTCAAACCTGCCTCCCTGAATCGCTGCAACATTCTGGACACACTTGTATGGGCAACTCCAAACCTTTCTGCAATTCTTGTGTATGTCCACCCTTCTTCTCGCAAGACTACAGCTTGGGCACATTCCTCTTGGGTCAAATTGCGTGTTTCGCGTTGCATAGCGATCGAGTGTAGAAAATCAAACGAAAGAAAAACTATTGATCCCTAGAATTGATCGAGAACAACTGATTTTAGAATGGAGCCAATGCATTCAAAATCTGATAATATCATCTTGTTTTATTCCTGCTGGGTGAAAACATCTGTATTGAAGAAAAACGTTGAAAGTGGATAACATATGCATGCATAATTCTGATAAAAATAATTATCATAATCATAATCACCTTCAGTTTTAGAATAAATTTGGGATTTCCATAATGTGCGTTAATTTTTTTGCGCAGTGTACTTCTCAAAACGTTGCCAATGCTTATTTCTACTCTCTCAATCTCAATATAATCCTCACGCTTGGAAACTGAAAATGCCGAAGGTAGTGTTGAAGAAGCAGAGACAAAGTATCAGGAGGTGCTGTGTATACTCCATTCACTTTTTTGAATTATACCGGATGGCCAAGATTTAGGTTTATCAAGTTTTTTTACTTAAAACTGACGCAGGTTGGTACTCGTTAAATGATTCTTAGAGACGTTGCCGATGCTGATTTCTATTTACTCTTTCTCAACTTTGTAAATGTACTTTATTTTCAATTTCATACTGGAGTATTTCAAGTTGTGCAAAAAGGTATTTGAATGTCTTCTGTAGGCTTATTTCTTGAGAATTTTGAAAATTGGGGAATTCCATAGGTCCGTCTGTTCGTTTAGAAGCTTTCCTGTTGGTTTATTGGAGTACTTTCTTTCTTTTTTCGAATGAACTATCACAAAGTGACGGACTATTCTGTCCATTATTTTTCAGTAAAATTTCAACAGTTGTTTCTTGATTTGCGTACAAGAAAAAGCATAACTGAGACTTCCTATCATGTTTATATACGTGAAATATTTCCAGTATTAACAGAGAAAAACGTTTTTTCAACATTCGCCAGGTCTTTGGAATTATTGAATTCATATTATATTTTCACAAATTCATTATTTTTCCAGAGTGAATAAACATTTTTATAAAAAAGGAATTGCTAGAGCATTGTCACCATAAACTTCCTCAAAAATATGATAACTTTCGGCTGCCTCTTTCTTCATATTGAAGTAATGAGGTAAAACTCCCCGCAAAAACAATATTCGTTAAAAAAGTTGACATTATCAGGACATACAGAAACTATGTTGTTTTCACTTCAGCGAATGGACAGATAATGAAGAAGAAAACTCAATTCAAAATGACGGTGTTGCCAGATGAAACAATGGATAATGAAATAGTAGCGATATCTATTATAGAAACGGCATGTAATTATTTTTCTAGCACCTGACCAGTTTCTCTATTTTCTGGTGGTGGTGAAGAGATCATCTTTTTTATTTTATGCAAAAAATAAAATAGATAATGCTTCTAAAATGGGTAATTTAGGTATTCGGAATCAGTATCTTCTTGAGAAAGAAAATAAAGAACAGAAAATGCGAGAAGAAGAGAAAAATGGATTACAGTATCAATGGAACGAAATGAGAACTACCAAAGAGACGTGACCTTTCATAACATTTTCATCACTTGAATAATCAAACGTGCCATGAAAACGTTTTCCTCTTCCTATTTTCAGCCAAACAGGTGATCACGTTTGTTTAATTAATTATCAAATCTCTGTTTATCAACATTTTGCCATAATCTCAACGAAAGCGTTCATATTAAATGTTTCGTTAATCTTTATGCGGAAATTATGGATTTATCTATAATTTCAATACGTGCTGACAATATATTGCATAGGTTTTTAGATACAGGGTGGTGTACATGAAAGAAAATTCATCAGTGGGCATTTAATCGAAAAAAGGAATATTTCCTTCTCAAATCCTCGACGTTAATAAAATGAACAATGAAACAGATCAACCTTCTTAGGTATCTATATCTTCCTACGATATAATTTATTCGATTTCTTGCCGTTATACTGGCAATATTCGTGAAAGTTCACTTTGTGTGGAGGCCAAAGATAGAAATAACTGTATTTGCGGTGATTAGTAGTGAACTGGGATTCCAAAAAACTATAAAACGAACAGAAAACTGGATTTCTTGAGCTTGCAAAGATGAACCTTCCAATTCAACCAGTGGCGGGCCGTGGAACTATGATTCACAACTCTAGTTTTTGAGTTATTTCAGATCGAATTTCAGTGACTATTCTACTCTTTTCATTTTTACTGAGGAAGTTTCCGTAGCAACACCGCTTGGGCACATTCCTCTTGGGTCAAATTGCGTGTTTCGCATTGCATAGCGATCGAGTGTAGAAAATCAAACGAAAGAAAAACTATTGATCACTAGAATTGATCGGGAACAACTGATTTTAGAATGGAGCCAATACATTCAAAATCTGATAATATCATCTTTTTTTATTCCTGCTGGGAGAAAACATCTGTATTGAAGAAAAACGTTGAAAGTGGATAACATATGCATGCATAATTCTGATAAAAATAATTATCATTGAGAACACCTTCAGTTGTAGAATAAATTTGGGATTTGCGCAGTGTATTTCATAAATAGAACCTTAAATTCAAATGGCTTACCCTGTACTAATGTTTGAAAATTTTCATGAAGAACACCCTATATCTGCTTGTGGTATATCAGTTGTCTCCAATTTTCTGCTGTCTTCAAAAAAGTCAATCACTGAAATCATGGGAAAGAGTAAAACAGACCTGCCATTTTTTTTTAAATGAGTTAAAATGATGCATCACACTTATTACCCAATATTGATGAAATCCATCCATTTCTTTGAACGTTGTTTGAGACGAAGTTAATCGAAGTAGCCATTGAAATTTTCCCAATGAACATATTTATGCTGGGAGAATCCGAATCGTTGACTGCATGCTAATAATAAATAATTATTATGGATGAGTTTTTATGTTTCCTGTTTGTACTCTCACCACGCAATATACAATCCGACTTCTCATCAATTCTCACTCGAAAAAATTGTACGGTGTATAATATACCGAATGAAACGCTTGCATCAAATATTTCAGTACCTAGACAATAATTATAAGAAAAATTTATTCTGTCTCTCAAGCATACTTATAATCAACTCTCTATTTTTTTATCATGATAAACATCCATACGGAATTGACGTGCATTATATGGATTTGATGAAAAAGGTAAGCACAGGAATTGTGTTTATTCCTCAACTTCCAAGCATATACAGCATACAGGGTGTGTTTTTAAGTGTTTCATTAGACGTATTCGAGGAAGGAATTGCGATACAAATTTTGTATTTTTGTTTAAGAGTAAGTACATGAACTCAATTTGTAAAATATTTTCAAGCACTTCCTCATTTCAAATGCAACACCCTGTATATTTATACATATTTGAATTATGCATATGCATAACAAACTACCCTTTATTTTGAACAAGGAATCACCCTGTACAGATTATAAATAATCGTCCATATTTCGAAGGATATCAAATAAAAGTAAAATGAAATTTGGAATAACCATATTATTATTTTGTCATTTTAATGTTACGTAGGACCTAGCCAGAATGTTCGGATTTTATGTTTTTAGACTATTCTTCATGATAAACATGTCTTTGAAATAATAGAACAACACTAAGTACCATTGTTCTTTTCAATGCGGTGTTCGTTGCTTCATCGCTTGTTGAAATCTCCAACATTGATCCGTGCTTAGATCTAGGTCGAACAAAATTTTGCATTATCTCCTTCGAATTTGTCATTGTTTTGCGGTTTATGAATTGTATCTTGACGACAGAATATAACGATAATACACTGCGCAAAAAAATTAACGCACATTATGGAAATCTCAAATTTATTCTACAACTGAAGGTGTTCTCGATGATAATTATTTTTATCAGAATTATGCATGCATATATGTTATCCACTTTCAACATTTTTCTTCAATACAGATGTTTTCTCCCAGCAGGAATAAAACAAAATGATATTATCAGATTTTGAATGAATTGGCTCTATTCTAAAATCAGTTGTTCTCGATCAATTCTAGTGATCAATAGTTTTTCTTTTGTTTGATTTTCTACACTCGATCGCTATGCAACGCGAAACACGCAATTTGACCCAAGAGGAATGTGCCCAAGCGGTAGTTTTGCGAGAAGAAGGGTGGACATACACAAGAATTGCAGAAAGGTTTGGAGTTCCCCATACAAGTGTTTCCAGAATGTTGCAGCGCTTCAGGGAGACAGCTATGAATGTCCGAAGACCAGGACAGGGTATGACCACGGGTAACAACTGCCATTCAAGAATCAACTCATTTTCAACTGCATTCAATTGACAACAAGAAAAGTGTGCATAATCAGTGTTGGCTCCATTCGACGACAGATAGTTAATGAAAACCAGGTCATCATCGCTCAAATGGCATGTAAACTCTATGCCACTTTCACTTAAACAGTTGACAACTACTCATTTGGATGATATTCGCAAAGTTTACTAGTTTATTCAATGGAAGAGTCACTACATAGGAAACACTATGAAGATCATTTTGGTTCCTTCATCCAATATGTCTTTGATTTCGATGCGTCAATTGAAATATTATTTCTCCATCAGACCTAGTTTCATAGCTCAACATCTCTTTGGCAATCAATATAATATATGGCAATTGCGTGCATCACCCACATATTTGCAATAGGTATTGATGCAAATTCACCTTCTTTACTATTCTGCAAAAAACATTGATATGTCTCAACCAAGGAAGTTTGATTTTTTATACGTAATTTGAAAACATTTCAAACATTATTAGAAGAAGAGTACGGAAATCAAGAACCGAGTTTTGAAATTATACTGAAAAATAGTGGACAGAATAGTCTGTTACTTTGTGATAGTTCATTCAAAAAAATAATAAAAGTACAGGGTGATTCACGGTGGATGGCACATTAGACGTTTCTGGAGAACCAGACTTCAGATCGGTTTGAAAATTTACGGGAATGCATTATCGGACCTGTTCTACCCAACTAAAATATTTTCGTCAATGCGGTGTTGCCACTTCTATTAGAAAGTAGTAGCAACTTTGCTTTTTCAAATGGAACACCCGGTATATTATATTATTTTTGGAATCTCCAACAACTTCTCGACAACTTTTATTGACATTTCCCTATACCTATCTGTTGCCGTTTTCGAAATATAAATTAATTTCAATTTTTTTCACCGGAAAACATGACTTCTAAAAATGCTGATAAATTCGGGTTGAGGAACACTATGGCATTGAAATTTGGTTTGGAGTTAGGTAATACATAAATGCTTCCAACACTCCAGCCTGATTCACGTTACTTCAATACAGGATGATAAAAAAATACAGTATTTTCGTTTGCTTGAAAAAGTGACTGAAAGTTGTTTATTTCAAATGGAACGCCCTGTATATTATTGGAAATTCGTGAAACTGATGAAATTTGCTTTCATTCTATGTATATCATGACTATGCCTAACTAGTCAAATTTCGGACTTAGGAGCTTTTATTTGTCAAAATGTCCCTTCAGAATGGTATTTCCATTCGGTATTTGGTAGGCAGGCCATGATTACTATTTGACATTCTCCTAATAAGAAAGGCACCAAGAAGCTTGAATTTCGACATTTTCTTCATTCCAGAAGTTGCAAATACTTTCGAAACGATGGAAGAAAACTATTCAAACGAAGTGCTCATGAATTTGTCATTATTATTAACTGGAGAGACTTTTTGAAGATCGGTGGATAAGGCGCTTGGGATCATGGAATTGGCCAGCAAGAATACCCGATCTTAGTCCTTTAGATTTTTATCTCTGGGGAATGTTCCGAATTTTCAATAATATACAGGGCGTTCCATTTGAAATAAACAACTTTCAGTCACTTTTTCAAGCAAACGAAAAGACTGTACTTTTTTATCACCCTGTATTGAAGTAACGTGAATCAGGCTGGAGTGTTGGAAGCATTTATGTATTACCTAACTCCAAACCAAATTTCAATGCCATAGTGTTTCTCAACCCGAAGTTATCAGCATTTTTAGAAGTCATGTTTTCCGGTAAAAAAAATTAAATTAATTTATATTTCGAAAACGGCAACAGATAGGTATAGGGAAATGTCAATAAAAGTTGTCGAGAAGTTGTTGGAGATTCCAAAAATAATATAATATACCGGGTGTTCCATTTGAAAAAGCAAAGTTGCTACTACTTTCTAATAGAAGTGGCAACACCGCATTGACGAAAATATTTTAGTTGGGTAGAACAGGTCCGATAATGCATTCAACAAAATTTTCAAACTGATCTGAAGTCTGGTTCTCCAGAAACGTCTAATGTGCCATCCACCGTGAATCACCCTGTATACTCGAATAACCCGACAGAAAAACTTCTAAACGAACAGACGGGCTCATGAAATTCCCCAGTTTTCAAAATTATCAAGAAATAAGCCGACAGAAGACATTTAAATACCTTTTTGCACAACTTGAAATACTCCAGTATGAAAATGTAGTAGTACTACGAAACCTGTGTCACAGTTAAACCTTGAAAGAACTAACTCTATTTACAAAGTTGAGAAAGATTAAATAGAAATTTGCATTATCAACGTCTCTGAGAATCATTTGACATTTCACGAGTGCCAAACAGCGTCGGTTCTAAGTAAAAAACCTGATAAAACCAAATCTTGACCCGGAATACTTTATGAAAGTTAATGGACTTATGATATAAATCTTTGCCAAATTTCAGCTGAATATCCTGAAAAAATTCAGATGGAATGAAGAGAAATTAAAAAATTCAATCTTTCACAACATGTATCTTGTGAACTATGAGTTTGCTGTTTGAGGGCCAATTTTTATGGGACATTCTTGATACATCCATGTAATCACACTTTTCGTTAGTAGGTTACATCCAAAATCTAAAAACAACAAACAAAAAGCTGGACTATTAGTACTTAACCAGTCTGATAGATCGTAAAGTACAATCCTGCTACTGTATTGGAGTTATATTCCAGGTGTTAACGAACCCGTACTTTCTATTTCACGATATTTAACTCCAAAATCCGATCCGTGACTCGAATGAAAAGTATCGTTACCGATGCTGTTCAAGATGGAGGAGGGAATTGAAGTCAACCGGTCCATATACGGATAATTTTGAAGAGGTTTAATGCACGAACTGTTATTGACGTTATTGTTCTCATAAAAGGTGAAATTTTCGTTTTCACGATCGAAATTCATTTACAGGTTTCACTAATCAATGTCAATTCATTGTGGAGGTACTTATATTAGCAGTATAAAGAAGTTAGTGCATTATTTTCCAAAGATCAAAGCTTGGTTCTGAAAAACACCCATATAGTCCATCCAAGGATTATTATCGACATCAAAGCAGGCCTTGGAAGTCCAGTCGCAGCTTTATTTCTAGTTACAAAGAAGTAACTAAAAATGTTCTGTGCTTTCATCATAGCAATAAATATAATCTCAAAATTTAATGGTATTTTTTTCAAAGTAAGGCACTTTGAACATGAAAATATCCTCGATGATCACATACGATTACCATCGTGTGAATCTGTATACCAGCAGTATATCATTTTCATGTTACATTGATACATTTTCGAACCATCAATTATATGAGCATAAAGCCTGGAAATATCGTGGATGATTAATAAGCATGTTCCTTTCCAAAGTTCAAAATGGATATTCGCTGAACCAGGAAAATCTAGTTGATAATTTGAAACGTGTTGCTGCACAGTGAATGGATTGGAAATATGTAATATTAAAAATGTAAATATTCCTATTATTCTGCTTCAACAACCACTGTTATTATTTCCTCATCTGCGCAGAACTCGTCATGTTCATAACTAAAGGCCTCAAGTCAGCAATGTTATAACATCCCATATATTTTGACTGATCTTCTCTTATTTCTCTTTCTACGTGCTCTGTGCAGGCTTTCAATTTATTAGCTGTACATTCTTTAAGAGCCTCATTTCAAAGATTTTTCACTTGCGCAATTATTTGCTAAATTTGTTCGAATATTAAGGCGAGTTTATACAGCAACTAAAATAAAATAAGAACTAAAATAAAATAAGAATGTTCACTTGATGCATTTCAATGACAGCGTTTATACAGGAAATGAGCTAAAATAAGGAATAAGGAATAAGAATATTCCTATTCTTATTCCTTATTTTAGCTTATTTCCTGTATAAAAGCTGTCATTGAAATGCATCAAGTGAACATTCTTATTTTATTTTAGTTCTTATTTTATTTTATTTGCTGTATAAACTCGCCTTTAATGACATAGATACATATCTAAAAAAAGTCAGTGTTATTTCCAACACCAACCTGAATTCTGCAACTGAAAATATTACTGAATGGGCTATTACCAACATAATTTCGATTCTCCAAAGCCCCCCGAGATGTCAATAATTCTTGGATGAACTGTACATAGAATGTTCGAAGTATTCATAGTATATCTCTTGGCTTCAGTTCATAAGGAACCCAATTTTTTACCTTTCGGATCATTCCCATTGCTTCCAAAAGTTCCAAACGCTGGCAAGTGGCTGGTTGAGTGACTCCAAGTGTTTTTACGAGTTCCTCTTGCATTTGTGATGGGTCTTTATCGTTATCATGAATTTCACTTTCTTTCTGTCAAATAATAAGCCCATATAAGTTTGGTTATGTGTAATAACCATAATATACCAAAATTAGGGACTTTCTGCTATATTTACACGCTGCCACTTACAAACCATTATCAGTCTATTATTAGGCAGGAAACAATTCAATTGTTTCACGAATTTGTCACACATACTACTCGATAATTAGTTTAATTGTCGATAATTCGTGCGAAAACGAGAAACAAAAGCCTGTTTCACTGAATAATGAAGCGTCTTCATTTGATAGCAATAATAATCTCCGTTTCTATTGTTCTACCCTTGGTCTGTCTGAAATTTGTTCTTCTATCGAACAAATGTTTCCTTGATAATAGAATTTGCTTTGATGCTTGATAGGATATCCAGTTCTTTGGGCCAGCAGGACGATTTTGTTTGATAAGTAGTTTTTTAGAGTTCGTTCTACTTAAATGTCTGAATTTTAACCCCGAATGGTTTCCAACAATTAGGTTTTACTCACTAATGGTAAAATTCAATTCTGTCTATCAACCGGCTTGTCGTAAAAGCGTAAACTTCTGAACGGAAAAATCTAGAAACATTCAGAAAAATATGGTCGCTCAAAATTTTCCTGATAATTGCGAAACTAGGGATGCGATTTAGATGGATTTCAACATTTAGATTGATAATGACATATTCAAGCTACATTCCAAGTTTTGTCCAAATCGGATAAACAGTACTATCTAAAATTCTAGCAAATTATCGAAAAATTCCCTATATTTCTGTAACAAAAGATAGTGGATTCCATAAGGTACAAGCTAGGCTCTACTTCCAACCACAAAAATCAGCTCAAATTTCTCCACAGCACTCTAGATCACAAATTTTTTAGAACGCTCGTTATATTGTATAATCAATGAATCTCTTTTTTTCTTTCAATTTTCTCTCAATTGATCTCTTGAAATGAGAAATGGGAATCTATGTACCGGATGGATAAACAAGCACACGAAATATCCTGACTCCAGGTTTGTACTTTTAGTGACCCATTTTTGGCCATCTTTCTGCGTCAAGATCTTTATGAAGTCCAACTTCACCACCTACTCTAAGCCTGCTTCATTTACGTATGCAGCGGATGGAAGTTTCCTAGTTTGAAAGTCAGTGAAAGTGAAGATGCAAGTTTCGATTTTGCATAGTGGACTGTGTGAAATCTGCAAGAAATGCAGTCGTGACGTTCAGATGGATCGAGATTGATTATATCGAAGACTCTGTTTATACAAACACTGATGGAATTTACAATTTAGCACTCAAATGGGGGCCTTTGATAATTTTGCATTTTATTTATCAGTTTTTATAAGTATGTATGTGAATTTATTTTAATATGACATCGATCTATTCATTCTTCGATATAAATCCAAAAATTGTCGAACTCAAAAAGAAACTTTTCCCAATACAGTTTGATCAATTTGAAAAAAACAGGAAAATTTTGCGTTGAAGCATAATCAGGGAACAATGATTTTTTTATTAATCATTTCGTGAGGAATTTGGTTCCATAAACGGGGCAGAAGCTCTTTCAGATCATTTAAGGATTCTGGGGTAGGTTGATGATTATCTAATCTTCTTTGGAGCATATCCCATGCATGTTCTATGCAATTCAAATCTGGTGAGTGCGGAGGTATTGGTAAATGTGGAATACCAAGCTCCTCGCGCGCATTCTCAACTATGGCTGCACGGTGCGGTCTACCGTTATCGTCTAGAAATTGAAAAGTTTCACCAATAGCAGCGTGAAAATTTGGCACAACATTGTCAATGACATGCTCCCTATAGTGTCAGGCGGTCATATTCCCATGACAAATGTGTAGATCTGTGCGCCCGTTGAAACATATCCCGGCCCATACCATAACATTACCACCTCGGAATGGATGGAATTCTTGGACATAGCGACGATTACAGGGTATGCGTGGGATTGTCCATACCCTTATTCTTCGAAAATCTGAAAATCGTCCATATCTGGATTCATCAGTGAAAAGGACACTACGCCATTGATCGTTCCAATTGATATGTTGCCTTGCCCATTCCAGTCTTTGACGCTTATGGTCACGTGTTGATGGAACTCCTCTTAATGGACGTCTAGAACCTAGATTCACCTCTCTCAAACGTCGTCTGATGATTCGATGGAAACTTGGATTCCATCTGCATTTTGAAGAGTATTCCGTAGCATTCTACACGTAGATGTAGGGTTCTTCTCGCCGAAACGGTGATGAAACGATCCTGAGCAGGTGTTGTTTTTCGTCGCCCACCACGCCTTGGTCTTTCCAACACGCAACCTGTCTCCTTGAACCTATTCCAAAGTCGAGATATCACACTTTGGCTGACTTGGAGCCTTTCCGCTACAACAACCTGAGTTAGGCCACCCTGTAGCTTTCCGATAGTCCTACTAGCCTCAGCGTTTGTTAATTTACGTCTTGGCATTTTCAGAAAACTCGTTCCTAATCGAAGCCGTTGATAAACTGACTTCAATTCAAAATAAGAACATTCATGAAGCATATGTAAAGAACCAAATTTCAGAAAAAAGGCGACCAGATTTACGAACTGTCTCATACCGATTTTTATTGGATCGATTCAAGTTGTTATTGAGTTTTGAATGATTTTACAGCGATTTTCTCGAAGATTACATACTTTTAAAAACGATTGATTACGATATCCCTAACTCTTATGGGGGGCAGTATATTTTTTAAACATAAATGTCATAAAATTATCTTCCGAATAAAAAAAAATGGCTTCCATCTCAATTTGAATGTGTTTGATTTCATAGTTCTATCATTCCAAAAAAAACACCCAATACTACATGATGTTGCAGATAGAATGTAACATGTTCTTGTTCAATCGTTCATAAAAACATATTATTGGAAAGCGGTTCAATATGAAAGCACTCTCTAGAGAGTATATTCCGTAAAAAAAAATTGCTCCTTTTAATGACAATAATTCGATAGATGATGAGTTGTTATGGTGATAGCAACAGTGTGGGTATTTAAGTAGGTACCAACTCCCACTAAAGTACCTCTGTACCAGGTACACGTTGGTAAACCTTTCGCGGTTGATTTAAGATTCTTCTAGAAGGATATTTAATAAGTAAAGTGGCCTCTGTTCTTACTCACATCGCAAATGAAATATTATAATACGTTTGCATTCAAGGTCTCATTTCCTGTTCTGCTTCAGAGATTTTCTGATGAAATTAATGAGTGTAAATAGAGAACCATTCACAAGTGAGAAATCAGATAAGCAAACCGTAAAATAAATTATTTCTAGCATGTTTATGTTAAAATTTGCAACGATGGATTGATTGTTTTCTCAACAGTTTCAATTAGTGAGGAGCCAAATCGGGAATTTGGTATACTGAAGGTTGTTGTCGTAAAATATGCAGGATTTATAATGTCATTCCAAAAGATCAACGTTTGAAAACTGAATGAAGAATTTAGCAACATTAGTTCTAATGGTTTTCATGCCGTTAAGTTTGCTATGGCTTGAGTAATATTGATGAAATTTTCAGTGTAGAACAGTATGATTGTCTACTTTCAATCATTCCAACACTGTTTCAAATATACAGGGTGGAAATTATGATAAATTCAGATTGAAAATGCAGGATGAAAAAACACCATGTACATTCCGTTTTCAAAAATTCGCTACCTGCTTCAGATTCTACCATAAGTTTACATTACTGGAGCGTTTTTATTTTGTTTTGGCACACGTCCAGTTTTCCAAGGAAATATTTTTAAAGATGAACCATATCCAAGGCAGTGAGAACATTCTGAACTAGATAGTAAAGCTCTTCCAGAGTCCTAAAGTAGTTTTTATAAATTCTAAGTTCATTTTTAATCACTCATATTCTGATGTATTGAATCATTTAATCCAGAAAATATCATTCGAAGAAAAGTCATAATACACAACACAGATTTTCTGCAAATATTTGGCTTGGAACAATAGATGGAAATTCAGTTGGCCCTCACATTTTTGCGGAAAAAAATAAGGGTAAAATAAACACCTAGTTCAAAGAACTTTCGAGGAATGTAATAACTGCAAAATCAATTCCTCATTAGAAGAAGGTTAATTGTCAATTATCAAAAAGGTCGTAAGAATCATTTCGAACATTCTATGTAAATTTTGTGTTAATCCTTAGTTTTGCCTTTCATAAAATGTTACTAATGTTTATTCTGTAGTAGTTGTTGTAGATTTTTGGTTCACGTAGATACGTATAGAAATAGATGATTTTATACATCAGAATATGAGTGATTAAAAATGAATTTTGAATTTGAAAAAACCACTTCAGAACTCAGGAAGAGCTTTGCATCATTGGACGATACAGCTTTACTATCTAGTTCAGAATATTCTCACTGCCTTTGAGCTTATCACAATTCTCCTTAAATCTGACGGTCTCTTCCGGAATCACCCTGTATAGGGGAATAAAGAGAAACAAATTTTGATATTTTCTTACAAGTAAACTGCTCCACATGAGTTAGGGATATTGACTTAAATTGCGAAGAAATATTGTTAAAATAAGATTTTTTGATGAAAATTCATATTAATATGATTTCAAGTTGCAAATTAATATTAGCCTGTAGGTCTGCAGCGTATACAGGATGGTTAAGAAAAATCGAGTAAAATAACGAAATTTTATTCCCAGAGAATTCAAGCATTTTAAGACTATCAATACAATGTATGGCCTCCACAGGCATCAATAACAGCTTGACATCTTTGCATACTACACACGAGGTTGTTGAACATTTCTTGAGGAATTTGGTTTCATAAACGGGGCAGAAGCTCTCTCAGATCATTTAAGGATTCTGGGGTAGGTTGATGATTATCTAATCTTCTTTGGAGCATATCCCATGCATGTTATATGTTATATGCAACTCAAATCTGGTGAGTGCGGAGGTATTGGTAAATGTGGAATGCCAAGCTCCTCGCGCGCATTCTCAACTATGGCTGCACGGTGCGGTCTAGCGTTATCGTCTAGAAATTGAAAAATTTCACCAATAGCAGCGTGAAAATTTGGCACAACATTGTCAATGACAGCTTTCCTATAGTTTAAGGTAGTCATATTCCCAGGACAAATGTGTAGATCTGTGCGCCAGTTGAAACATATCCCGGCCCATACCATAATACTACCCCCTCGGAATGGATGGACTTCTTGGACATAGCGACGATTACGGGGTATGCGTGGGATTGTCCATACCCTTATTCTTCGAGAATCTCAAAATCGTCCATATCTGGATTCATCAGTGAAAAGGACACTACGCCATTGATCGTTCCAATTGATATGTTGCCTTGCCCATTCCAGTCTTTGACGCTTATGGTCACGTGTTAATGGAACTCCTCTTAATGGACGTCTACTTAGAACCTAAAACACCTCTCTCAAACGTCGTCTGATGGTTTCGATGGAAACTTGGACCCCATCTGCATTTCGAAGAGTATTCCGTAGCATTCTACACGTAGATGTAAGGTTTCTTCTCGCCGAAACGGTGATGAAACGATCCTGAGCAGGTGTTGTTTTTCATCGCCTACCAAGCCTTGGTCTTTCCAACACGGAACCTGTCTCCCTGAACCTATTCCAAATTCGAGATATCACACTTTGGCTGACTTGGAGCCATTCCGCTACAACAACCTGAGTTTAGGCCACCCTGTAGCATTCCGATGGCCCTATTAGCCTTGCGTTTGTTAATTTACGTCTTGGCATTTTCAGAAAACTCGTTTCAAATCGAAGCCGTTGATAAACTGACTTCATTTCAAAATAAGAACATTCATAAAGCATATGCAGAGAAACAAACTTCATAAAAAAGGCGACCAGATTGACGAAATGTCTCATACTGATTTTTTTGGATCGATTCAAGTTGTTATTGACTTTTGAATGATTTTAGGTATAGCGATTTATTCGAAGATTACATACTTTTAAACACGATTGAATACGATATCCCTAACTCTTGTGGAGGAGTATATTTCAGACCATCATTACTTCTCACCCAGTATGCTCAAATGTATGTATTTTTGTGTACAAGTGTCCCAAATTTGTAAGGCATGCATGGTTCCTCGGTTACGGATAGTTATAACTAAGACTACAAGAATTACTTCTTCGCTGATTGAAACTGAAACATTTCACTTGGGAATATCCCAATAATCACAAAGAATATTCTGCAGTTACACATTTCCTCACTAATTCGATGAACCTTGAATTGAAATGATCGAATTGCACCGAAAATGATGTCGCTGATAAACAAGTTGGACCCAACTTGATTTGAATTTATAATGAGTTACTCATATGTAGATTTGCCAAAATAAACTTTATATGCCTTCTTCCAAAGGAGTATTGATGACGTAAGTTGCACAAAAACGAATGACTACCTGGCAGAACAGAATCAGGAAAATTTTTATATATTTATAATCAACCTCATCAGAAATTCCACAACAACTGTTGCAAAACTCTTCACAACCTCAATTCAGGTCAACGCGATGCTGGAGAAGATTATATGCACTGAGAGAATGCTTGGATTTAATAGCTTTAGGAATCCTTGTATTGTTTCTTAGCGAAAACTTTAATGGCTGCTTCGAGACTCGGACCTTCAACTGAAGATCACGAAGATTGAGATCTGAACAGAATAATATACGGTTGTTTTCTCTTGATTCTCAGGAACGAGAACTACTGGGTAGGTATTCTACAAGCTGTATGACAAAGTGCCTGTGCTTATTCTGAACATTTTTTTTCCTTTGAACAAAGGTCCGATTCGTTTTTGTTTCGAAGATACAAGCATTTGAAAAATTATATTTTTATGTTCAAATCATAATAATAAATGGAAGTTTTGAAAACATTGTTCAAAATGTCCACCTTTTGCTTGAATGCAAGCTCCACATCGACGAACTAAAGATACCGTTAGTTATCGGATCAGATTTCGTTTGTTTCGTATTTGGTTTGCTGCATCTTGAATTAGGTAGGTATATCAAGTTATTGTTGATGAGATTGGTTTTCAATATGATAAACAAGCTTCTTCATACATTGCGCAAAAAAATTAACGCACATTATGGAAATCTCAAATTTATTCTACAACTGAAGGTGTTCTCAATGATAATTATTATTATCAGAATTATGCATGCATATGTTTTCCACTTTCAACGTTTTTCTTCAATACAGATGTTTACTCCCAGCAGGAATAAAAAAAGAAGATATTATCAGATTTTGAATGTATTGGCTCCATTCTAAAATCAGTTGTTCTCGATCAATTCTAGTGATCAATAGTTTTTCTTTCGTTTGATTTTCTACACTCGATCGCTATGCAACGCGAAACACGCAATTTGACCCAAGAGGAATGTGCCCAAGCGGTAGTTTTGCGAGAAGAAGGGTGGACATACACAAGAATGGCAGAAAGGTTTGGAGTTTCCCATACAAGTGTGTCCAGAATGTTGCAGCGATTCAGGGAGACAGGTATGAATGTCCGAAGACCAGGACAGGGTAGACCACGGGTAACAACTGCCATTCAAGAACGTTACTTGAGAGTTTCTTCGTTGAGACAACGGTTTGCAACCGCTCGCCTCCTTCAAAATCAGCTTGAGCAAACTCATGAGGTGCAAATTAGCACTCAGACAATAAGAAATCGCCTCAGAGAATATGATTTAAGGCCTCGTGTCGCTGCAAGAGGCCCAGCTCTTACCCCAGCCCATCGAAGGGCGCGTTTGGATTTTGCATATCCATTGGGAAGAGGCCGATTGGGAAAGAGTTCTCTTCACAGATGAGTCTAGATTCAGCCTCTACCATTGTGATCGACGTTTCCTTGTATACAGACGTCCACATGAAAGATATGCTCAGTGCAATTTCCTGAATACTACTGGTTTCGGGGAAGGATCGATTATGGTATGGGGTGGAATATCTTTGACTGCTCGCGCAGATCTAGTGGTCGTTGATAATGGAGCTATGAATGCTGATAAGTATAAAAGGAACATTCTTGAAGAGCATGTAGTGCCATTTGCCCCATACATTGGTGAAAATTTCATTTTTATGGACGATAATGCCAGACCCCATCGTGCGCGCATCGTTCAGGAGTACCTTGAAGAGGTTGAAGTCTCTCGAATGGAATGGCCAGCAAGAAGTCCAGATCTCAATCCGATTGAGCAGGTTTGGGACAACTTCAATAGAAGGCTGAGAAGTTCAGAAAATCATCCAGCTACTCTTAATGACTTAGGAATCCAACTCGGAGAAATCGGGGAAGGATTAGATCAGAACATTTGAAGATCACTCATTTTGAGTATGAACCGTCGTTGCCGAGCTGTAATTAACGCAAGGGGTGGAAATACCAAGTATTAAATCACTTATCAGCATTTCAGTATTTTGAAAATTGTTCATTTCTCTTCTTTCACATAAGATTCGGCGAAATCCTGAATTTTTCTTCCATTTAATTTGTCTTGTTTCGTTCAAAACTTCTCCGAGAGAACATAAAAAATAAGTTATAAAGTCAATGTAGAGTTAACTTTCATTGAAATTGAGATTTTCAGAATGTGCGTTAATTTTTTTGCGCAGTTTATCCACATAAATAAAAATCTAGGGGATTTAGATCAGACGAAAGAATTGGCCATTGTATTGGTCCTCCTTGACCTATCCATTCATTCGGTAAATGTTCTTTCAGCCAACTGACTACTTGTCTCCTTCTATGTGTGGTGCACCATCGTGCTGACACCTTATATTTCTAACAATATTGAGCTTTAAGTCATCAATGAATTCAAAAAGGTTGTCCTCCGAAAAATTTGTTCAAGTCTGCATTCAAACGATCATTTATAACATGTACTGGCATCAAATCATATTCCTGAGTCGTAAAAGAATGCATTGTTATTCAAAACGTACATCAAGTGTAAAATAAATAATTAAAATAACGTCAATTACCATATCAACCTGTCGGCCTACTTAATCAAAAAATGAAAATGATTTTTTTCAAATGCTTGTAACTTCTAAATGAAAACAAATCTGACCTATGTTCATGGAAAAAGAAATGTTCAAAAGAAGCACAGTACTTTTTGTCAAAGTTTGTCATAAAGCTTGTAGAACACCCTGTATATCCTTCGTCGAATTTGTCGAAAATGGTTCAAAACAATTATAATTATGATTTCTCTACTTTTAAGCAACCATATTGAGATACTACAGATTATTATCTCTAATTTTTTTTTCTAGGCATACGTCAAGCATGTCTACGCTTCTGTACAGGTGGCCAAAATAATTGCAGCCACGGTGATCATGTGCTCCGTCATTCTTGGATTTTTCCTGTTGGCCTCAGCATACATCACAGCAAACGCCTCCTGCAAGCAACTGGAGCAAGAAATAGAACTCCTTGGGGAGGTAGCTGATAGGTTCCAACCACCACTACAGCCTGAAGCTCTTGTACAGGTAAAAATAAAAAAAAATTGATGATGTAGGCTTTCAAAATAAACAAAAAAAATTCGATAACTTTTTTCGAATTTTTTTATCAGCTCCTTCAAATATGGGAAAACTTGTTGCCACACCCTGTACATGATGTTCGGAAATTAGAGTTACAAACGAAAAGGAAAGATTCCCTGCTTAATTTAAAGAAAAAAAGTCCCATGAACATGGAACCGCAAACGTTCCGTTTTCCAGATACAAGGTGTTAATCTTTTTTTGAGTTTTCTTCTCAAAGTATCTGCATTTTACAAGATAATCAAGTGAATTTTGGTATAGACGTTAAAATTTAGACTTTACATCATGTGACATGTCAATTTTGATTGCAAATCCAAAGGGCGATATTTTTTCTGGAACACTGTCTCCTGTTTTCACCCAGAATTTTTTTTTGGTTAGCCACTGATAATTTGAAAAAATGTGAAAAGGAGCTTGGTTATTAATGTTATTATACTAAACTTCATGGTTTCATAGTTTTGGAGAATCTGCTACCGAAAAATTGAAGTATTCTCTCGAAACCCTCAGAGAAATCAAAATTGTCATACAAATCCACTCAGTATGAAAAGAAATCTAAACTAAACTGCTCAACATGAACTAGGGATATTGACTTAAATTGCAAAATATAGTTAAAATAAGATTTTTGTGATGAGAATTCATATTAATATGATTTCAAGTTGCAAATTAATTTTAGCTAGTAGGTCTACAGCGTATATAGGATGATTAAGAAAAATCGAGTAAAATAACGAAATTTTATTCCCAGAGAATCCAAGCATTTTAAGACTATAATACAATGTATGGCCTCCATGGGCATTAATAACAGCTTGACATCTTCTTTGCATACTACACACGAGGTTGTTGAACATTTCCTGAGAAATTTGGCTCCATAAACGGGCAGAAGCTCTCTCAGATCATTTAAGGATTCTGGGGTAGGTTGATGATTATCTAATCTTCTTTGGAGCATATCCCATGCATGTTCTATGCAATTCAAATCTGGTGAGTGCGGGGGTATTGGTAAATGTGGAATACCAAGCTCCTCGCGCGCATTCTCAAGTATGGCTGCACGGTGCGGTCTAGCGTTATCGTCTAGAAATTGAAAAGTTTCACCAATAGCAGCGTGAAAATTTGGCACAACATTGTCAATGACATGCTCCCTATGGTGTAAGGCGGTCATATTCCCAGAACAAATGTGTAGATCTGTGTACCCGTTGAAACATATCCCGGCCCATACCATAACAATACCACCTCGGAATGGATGGACTTCTTGGACATAGTGACGATTACGGGGTATGCGTGTTATTGTCCATACCCTTATTCTTCGAGAATGTGAAAATCGTCCATATCTGGATTCATCATTGAAAAGGACACTACGCCATTGATCGTTCCAATTGATATGTTGCCCTGCCCATTCCAGTTTTTGACGCTTATGCTCACGTGTTAATGGAACTCCTCTTAATGGACGTCTAGAACCTAGATTCAACTCTCTCAAACGTAGTCTGATGGTTTCGATGGAAACTTGGACCCCATCTGCATTTTCAAGAGTATTCCGTACCATTCGGCACGTAGATGTAGGGTTCTTCTCGCCGAAACGGTGATGAAACGATCCTGAGCAGGTGTTGTTTTTCGTCGCCCACCAAGCCTTGGTCTTTCCAACACGAAACCTGTCTCCTTGAACCTATTCCAAAGTCGAGATATCACACTTTGGCTGACTTGGGGCCTTTCCGCTACAACAACCTGAGTTAGGTCACCCTGTAGCATTCCGATAGCCCTATTAGCCTCAGCGTTTGTTAATTTACGTCTTGGCATTTTCAGAAAACTCGTTTCAAATCGAAGCCGTTGATAAACTGACTTCATCTCAAAATAAGAACTTTCATGAAGCATATGCAAAGAACCAAACCTCAGAAAAAAGGCGACCAGATTGACGACATGTCTCATACTGATTTTTATTGGATCGATTAAAGTTGTTATTGTGTTTTGAATGATTTTACAGCGATTTTCTCGAACATTACATACTTTCAAAAACGATTGAATACGATATCCCTAACTCTTGTGCAGCAGTAGGTATATTTAAGTCTGGGATCTGGGTTTTCATAATTTTTCTTCAAAAACTAGTACACTCTGTATCTCGAGAACGAAATGTTTGCAGTCTCATGTTTATGGGACTTTTTTTCCTAAAATCATACGAAGAATCTCCCCTCTTCATTTGTATTTCCAATTAAGAAACACCCTGCATATCAGGATAACTTGAACGAGAAAATTCTCGAAATAGAACGATTCCAATTGATTTTAATGGAGCCGAAGTGAAAAGCCGAAAATTACGTAATTGTCAAAGCTGGACAATTCTGATCAGAGTTCACCACAACTCCATTCGGTACGTTCTAACAGGTACAACACAAAAGAACCTCATCACAATGCGGTATGTCCCATTGAATTACACAAGACTTTCTCGGTAATTAGTAATGACTTCCTGAGGTTGTTAACCCATAACTGAGCGTACGAATTTTACCACTTTCTTGTTTACGTTTCGTACAACCAGAATGGAGGCGATTGAAAAATTCTTACGTAATTCACCATGCCTGGTTTGAATTTGCAACTTGAAAGGTGAGGTTTGGGTTGGTGGAAAAAATTGGTTCGGTGTATGTCACGCATTTTGAGTATTTCCGATTCCGGAATATGAATAGACCTAAAATGGTATCATTTAAACTATGATTAACAGACTGGAAAAGAGCGGTCAAAACAATAATCGTTAATATTGAAAACAACGTAGTTTTCATCTGAAACAATCTTTTTTGTTAGTGTAGGCTATTTGAGTCTTGTTCAAGTGCGAGCCGCTCATTCTATACTATACTAAACTGGTTTTTATACTAACTGGCAAAGAAACCCAGAAGGACGTGTAAATATTTTTGGTAAAACATAGATAGTAGCAAGGATTAAATGAATAGGTTCGGAGAAAAAAATCGTGAAGGTTTTTTCATATGTAATACCACTAGAGATGGAATTTTGCCGGCAAAATTTCTCGATTGTAATATGAAAGTTTGTTGCTCGGAAATTTCGTGTTGGTAATTTATTACCTCAGCCTTCACGGACTTTGGCGGCTCTGAGACATGAAGTACAGGTAGCTTAGAATAGTATCCCTCATAAAGAAATAGACCATCTTATTGCATCAATGCTATAAGACGTGTTGAGGAGTGTATACAGGGTCTTTCACGAGGAACCTCACCCATATTTATACGGGAAACTACTGAACGTATTTTCATGAAATTCAGCACTTATAAGTATTTCACGATGCTGATGAAATCTAAAATATTTTCAAGGTAGGAGCACCTCCGGTTTTTCCGGAAATGACGTCAACTTCCGTTTTTCAAATTAGAACACCATTTTTTTATTGCAGAAATAGATTCCTTAGAAAATTTCAAGTTATTTTGATGTAACATTTTTCAGTTTTGGTTGGAAAATTCTCTCTGAGCGGGAAAATTCGAAAAAAAAATCGAAAATAGAGCTCCGCTGGAACAAGAATAACTTCGAGGTTTTTGAATGGAAAATTTTCATTTTTGGGATTTTTCAAGATGTAAGATTGATGTATCCACTTTGAAAATCGAAATCGCGATTCATGATACAGGGGGTGAAAAAATCGCTTTCAAAGGTAGGGATGACAAAATCGTGAAAAATCTTTTTTTTCAAATTAGAACCCCATTTTTTTATGGCATATATTGAATCTACGTTAAAAAATAATGTGAGTGTATGCATCACACCCTTGCCCTAAAGTGGATATTTTCTGAGTTATTCACAAAAAACTGTTTTTCGTCTTGAATTTTCAGCTATTTCTTTTCCCTTCACGCCAAAAAGATGAAATTTTCAGGAACTGTTACTTAAACCATGTTTTAGATTTTACTACCCTAATATGCAAGAGAAAAAAGTTACAGGTTGTTCCTAAATAGATGGCGAATTTGGATTCGAATTTGTATCGGAAACCTCTTTATTTCAACTAATCGGCCATCGGTTTTCTCTCCAGTGATAAATAAATAATTCCTTATGAACCATATGCAAAAACTTACCATGTTTTACATTCCTTTTTTTTTAATGATAGATATCACTAATTACATCTGCCAAATTCCTCTTTATTCAGTAGCATGTAATTAATGATATCTATCATTAAAAAAAAAGAATGTAAAACACGGTAAGTTTTTGCATATGGTTCATAAGGAATTATTTATTTATCACTGGAGAGAAAACCGATGGCCGATTAGTTGAAATAAAGAGGTTTCCGATACAAATTCGAATCCAAATTCGCCATCTATTTAGGAACAACCTGTAACTTTTTTCTCTCGCATATTAGGGTAGTAAAATCTAAAACATGGTTTAAGTAACAGTTTCTGAAAATTTCATCTTTTTGGCGTGAAGGGAAAAGAAATAGCTGAAAATTCAAGACGAAAAACAGTTTTTTGTGAATAACTCAGAAAATATCCACTTTAGGGCAAGGGTGTGATGCATACACTCACATTATTTTTTAACGTAGATTCAATAATCACCATAAAAAATGGGGTTCTAATTTGAAAAAATAGATTTTTCACGATTTTGTCATCCCTAACTTTGAAAGCGATTTTTTCACCCCCTGTATCATGAATCGCGATTTCGATTTTTAAAGTGGATACATCAATCTTACATCTTGAAAAATCCCAAAAATGAAAATTTTCCATCCAAAAACCTCGAAGTTATTCTTGTTTCAGCGGAGCTCTATTTTCGATTTTTTTTTCGAATTTTCCCGCTCAGAGAGAATTTTCCAACCAAAACTGAAAAATGTTACATCAAAATAACTTGAAATTTTCAAAGGAATCTATTTCTGCAATAAAAAAATGGTGTTCTAATTTGAAAAACGGAAGTTGACGTCATTTCCGGAAAAACCGGAGGTGCTCATGCCTTGAACAGCTCAGTCAGGGGGCACAATAGACCTTAAGGTCGCAGTGGACTGTAACCCCTTTTCACTATATGCCTTGAAAATATTTTAGATTTCATCAGCATCGTGAAATACTCATAAGTGCTGAATTTCATGAAAATACGATCTCTAGTTTCCCGTATAAATATGGGTGAGGTTCCTCGTGAAAGACCCTGTAGATAATCGCGTTGGACAAACACATTACATATTAACAAATTTATTAAAAAAAATTGTAAACCTTCTATTTTTCTCTCCAAATTTTAATCATTTACTGCTTGCTATTGTACTATCTATGTTTCACCAAAAAAACATTAAAATTCGCTTCTTCTGGGTGTTGCAGTTTCTTTGTCAGTAGTATATTTCCCTGCCATTCAACAGCAATATCCTGTTACACTGATGACGTGAATGTAACAGACAACTCTTTGATTGCTGTTGGAGAGGAGCTTGCGAAAGGCCGGTAATCATTATTGGTATGCATGAACACGGTTGATTACGAAAATTTCCGCACTAACGACTTCACGCAAACGGTGAAATATGACCGGTTACTGATGCAGTCAACCCACAACCATTGCACCTGGAAACCAGTGAATGGATCCTCAGTTGATCTATCCACAATCCATCACTGACCATGTTTTATACAGAGTGTTTCAAAAAAAGATGATCCCGTCTCTAGGATAGGTAGAAAATTAGAAAATAATTGGGGTTTGCTCAGTAAAAAATTTTCGTTACGCCATCCGTATTCAATATAGAGAGCGTTGAAGAGAAAAAATTATACCCCTCTTTCACGATTTTGCCGAAACTACGGCAACATTGCAGTGAAATTTTATGAGCCGGACACGAATGTCGAAATTCAATAAAAATGGATTTTTGTTTGTTGGAACAGTTTCACATGAAGGAAACCAATGTGCAAGATATAATTGAAAATTTCAAGCTGTAAGTTCATTTATTCAAGCGGAAACGCCACTGGCACGGGCCTGGTGGTGATGGCTGTCTTTATGGTGAAAGCGAGAGGTGCTTCTTCATTTACCCATGGAAGATCCAGGTCATGCAAGCCGTTTCTCTGTGTAGAGACGCCTACGACTTCACTTCATGTATTGTGCGAGGAGAAACAGGAACTTTATGATCAGAAGATCATAAACTGTTTAACAACAAAAATTATTATACCTTCACTTGACAGCATTTCCAAGAAAGTTACGGGTTCTTGAGAAAGCAATTATTATCAATTCTGACAGCTGAAGACAAATTTCCACCACGAGCGATTTAGACCAAGCGATAAATATACTAACTGGCAACAACCAGAAGAAGCTGTTTGAATCAATTTTTTTTTGGTAAAACATAAATAGTATAGCAAGTAATGAATGATTGAAATTTTGAGAAAACGAAGGTTAACATTTTTTTTCAATAAATTTGTTAATAATGTGTTTGTCCACCGCGATTATCTCTGCAACATGTCTTGGCATTGAAAGTTTAAACCAACTCTGGCAACATGAGGTCAAGCATTATCTTGCTGAAATATTGGATTCTCGAGCCGGTTAAGGTAAGGGAGAACATACAGAGTGTAACAGCGAAATGAAATAAATTCGATAACGAATAAATGATGGGGTGTTAGGAACAACGCTCAAACACATCGATTTGTAATTTTAAATGCGCATATTTTTCAAGAAAATAATATTATATAGGGTGTTCCATGCGACCGTGGCCAATACCAACTTTCTTATTTCAAATGCAACCCCCTGTATATTATTTATTCTTTTGGTTTTTTCAGAAAATTCTAGACATAGAAACAACTTTTTCGGAAATATTAAGTGTTTTCAGATTTTTTACAAAAATTAACATTTTAAATGAAAATTATTTTATTTCACAAATTCGATACCTTACACTCAATGCTTATTTCCCATTTACCTCTTGATATGAAGAAAGTAAGCAAAAACCATTACTGAGAAGAAATTAAAAAAACAAAAACAGATTTGTTTATTCTCATAGCCTTAGTAACACGTTGTCTGTTTGCATGACAATGAGGGATCAATGTAAGTGCTATTGTCTTTTGAATTTCGATAACTGTACGTAATAATATTAGAAAAATGGTTCATTTAACAGAAATGCACAAACTAACCATTCTTCAAATGATTGGTTATGGAGATTACACACGGACACAAATGGAAGTTTCTCGCTTATTTCACGAAAAATTTCCAACTTTGCCGCCGATATCCCAAGGAACAATTAGCAAAATAGAAAAGCAGTTTCGAGAGCTTGGTCATGTGAGACAAATAAAAAAAATTGCTGCCAATGCAGTAAGTGATGATACGAAATTGGAAATTATGCTTGAGTTTCAAGAAAGCCCACATAATTCTGTTCGAAAAGTAGACTCGCTGTTCACCGTCAGCCACACGTCAATATTTCGAATATCAAAGGAAAGTAAGATGAATCCCTATAGAATGATGGCAAATCAGGAGCTCATAGAAGACGATTTTGATAGGGGAACGCATTTTTTTGAGCAAATGATGGCAATGTTAGATAACAATGCGGTCCAATCAGAAAATGTTTTGTTTTCTGATAAGAGTACATTTACACTAGACGGTCATGTTAATCGTCAAAATTGCCGATATTGGTCTGATGAGAATCCTCACTGGATTGAGAGAAGAACATACGCAATATCCTGAAAATGTTAATGTTTGGGCAGGAATTGTTGGAAATCATATCCTAGGTCCCTTTTTCATTGACGGCAACTTGAATGGAGAAAAATATTTAGAACTACTCCAAAATAATGTCGAACCAACTTTCATGAACTTATATCCTGATCCAGCAAATCCACAAGTTCCTGCCAATATAATATGGTTTCAGCAAGATGGAGCACCGCCCCATCACTAATGTATACCGAATTTGTGAAATAAAATAATTTTCTCTATTTCAGTATCGTAATGAGTTCATTACAGTACTAAAAACAGTGCTGTAATGAATTCATTACAGCATCGTTTTCAGTAACATTTTTCGTTTTGTGGTTGTCAGCAATGACTTCCGATCCTTTTAAATTTCAGCAGATGTCAATTTAGAAACGTCAATTTTCGTATTTCCTTACATTCACACCAACTGCCGGGATACAATATGAAAGTCACTAGTACCTATAATTTGAATTTTTTCGTTGAATTTCACAAAATTTGAATGAAATAGAGAAAATATCGTCTTATACTCGTTGCAGAATGCAATTCCAATACTCATGCGTTCAAAAACTCGCTCCTTCGTCGCTCGTTTTCGAATTTCGCATTCGTATTGGAATAGGAGCCCATTCTGCAACTAGTTTTAGAATATACTATTTATTCAAAACGTTGATTTTTGCAATAAATCTGAAAACACTTAATTTTTCCGAAATAGAGATAGGTATAGGACATTGTGCATGAATTGTGTCTAGAATTCTCTGAAGAATCCAAAAAATAAATAATATACAGGCGGTTGCATTTGAAATAAGAAATTTGGTATTGGCCACGGTCACAAGGAACACCCTATATAATATTATTTTCTTGAAAAATATGCGCATTTAAAATTACAAATCGACGTGTCTGAGCGTTTTTCCCAACACTCCCTCATTTATTCGTTGTCGAATTTATTCCATTTGGCTGTTACACTCTGTATAGTTCCACTATTTCTTGAAGGTAACGCAGCGCTGTCATGTTACCTCGAATAAAGACTAAAGGTGACCTACTTGCATGTGCAATAGCACACCATACCATAACGCCTACTATCCTTTGTGCATGACGCTCAACATCTAAATTTAAAATTTAAACAGCTCCTTTTGTTGCAGTTTATTTGTCAGTTAGTATAATAATCATGTAGAATCACCAGTTGAAGTTCCGACACATCAATAAGGACACCCTGTATAAGCTGTACGCATGCATATTAATATTTGCATGTTGATATCTCAAGATTGTTCATTGGTATGAAAAAAGTATCAAAAAACAATTGTGTAGTTTTCCTTTCATCTCGCATACTTTGCGAAAATATTGGGAAATCCTGATTTCTTTTTACACTGCTCAAGACGATTCGGAGAATGAGAATTTTCACATTTTGTTCTTCGCAAATTTGTTTAATCAGTGAAATGGCACAAGCAAACATACTCCAAAAGTGCAAATAAAAGGTGTGTTCAGAAATGTTTTAACATCCTTTCGGTTAGACTCATTTACTACTGAATTTAACTAAGTATCACGAATTCGACTTGCTCATTGTAACTTTCTTATAAAGGCTTGTCCACTTTATCAACACCAAAAGAAGAAGAGAATTTCATATCATATTAGATTGATTTTATGATACTACATCCTCTAGAGGTGGAGGTCTTAGAACCAAATTTGGTATGCAAAATATTATTCATCATCCAAGTAATCTTCACAATTCCTGGCAGCGTGACATATTCTTTTAGATTTTGCTAATTCAAGAGACAATAAAATGAAGAATTCTTCAATAACTACAATTTATTTTCATTTCAGGAAGCTCCACAACCCACAAAACCAAAGACTGATTCGTTTAAAGCAGAAGAATCTCAAACCAATTTGAAGTCCATAGAAAACAACAGCATTTCGGAAAATGATTCGAATGATAGCGACGATGAAGACAATAACTCAGAAGAAGGTAAACATAAGTTTCTCTATTCCTTAAAGTAAATTGTGCCACTTCCCAATAAGTTTACAAAAATTTGGTCCTACTGATGCTAAGGACTCAACGAGAATAAATTCGCTATCACAAAAACGCTTATATCTTTTGAACTACTGGACCGATTTCGAAAATCAAACTCATTTTTGGATCATATTCTAATTCTAATGAAAACTATTTTCACAATAAAAAAACCAAAACTATTTTTTACAAAATTCATGGATTTATTTGGAATTCTTCCCATCCTGCTTCTTATAGTGTTCTCAGTCACTTTCTGGGATGCTGTCTTCCACTTTTGCTTGAATTCCGATAATGTTTTCGTTGCCTTCTTATTCTTCTTCATTTTTTTACCAGGGCCCAATATCTTTCGATTGGCCTGAGTTCTGGGCAATTTGGTGGATTGGCCTCTTTGGGGACAAAAACCACCTTATTAGCTTCGTACCATTCCTTGGTGGCCTTGCTGTAGTGGCATGAAGCTAAATCTACCCAAAAGATAGTTGACACATCGTGCTCAAGTAAAAATGGTAAAAGTCGCTTCTTCAAGCATTCCTCGATGTATATCTTCGAGTCAACAGAGACTTGGCCAACGAAAAATTTGCTCACACAAGTGCAAATTGCTTGCCAAATCAGGAGTTTTTTAGGAAACTTTGCTTGATTCTTCACGCGAAATTGTTCGTCAACATTTCCACGAAAATCTGCAGTATAAAATTCCTGACCAGGAAGTTGCGAGAAATCAGCCAAGACATAGGTTTCGTCGTCCATCACGCAACAGGAAAAAATTTTCAATAAATCTTTTTTAATTTCTTTGCTCTTGATTTCGCTTCTTGATTCTTCACAGCGTTCCTGTCTGGCACTTTCTGCACTTTGTATGTTCGTACCCCACAACTCGACTTGATTTTCTGAACGGTTGACTGCGAACAACCCACTATTTGGGCCACTTTCCGTCCTGAAAGGTTAGGATTCTTCTGAAAAAGGCTGATGACTTTCTTCACTTTTTTGGGCTATGAAACCCCTTTTTCCTCCCGGTTCCTTCCTTGCTGTTAATTGTAAGATCTTCGTTGAAGCGATTAACAACTCTCGATACCGTTTCCGGACGAACGCGAGCCTCTTTTGCGATTCTTTTGGAGCTCCATTTTTGATTATTTTGAAAAAGTTTCACTATAAATTCTCGTGTTTTCACTTCGCTTGACATTTTGCAACAGAGAATTGGAATATCTATGAAGTAAATGTTCCACATGTTTCTGACGTTCATAACAAAGCTAACTATGATCAAATTTTGATTTTTTCTCAATTGGTTCAAGAGATATAGGCGTTTTTGTGATAACGAATTTATTCTCGTTCAGTCCTTAGATGATAAACAAAAATGACAGTGAATGCTGACGACTGTTAGGAGTAATCTCACTCGAAAACATCACAAACGACCATATCTACCTTTGGAAGAATTCATTTACTCGAAATAAGTTGCAAATTTATATTTTGAAATGTTAAGACCCTCATCGAATATATGAGAAGATTATTTACACAAGATCAGTCCATGGCTATTATCAAAGGGAAATACAGAGATGAAAAAGGGTCATTTCCTTTATTTGAAGAACGTACTATGTGCAGGGTCGATATTTTTGTAAAAACAGAACAGATAAATCAAAAATTCTAGCTTAAGCCTCCTTTTTGGAAGTGAACCAAATAGTTTAACGCTTCCTTTATTGCAGAAAACAACGAAAAGACTGTACATTTCAAACTCCCCCTTCAATTGGACTTTGACGATTTGGCAGGAGCTCTCATCGACAAAAATCAACGCTCCAAAATGAACTGCATCGTCGAAAAGAAGAGGGCAGAACAGTTGGTCGACCACCAGCCCAAGAACATCGCTCTACCTTTCGGACTAAACTTGACCACCGATCCCCGTTTTGAGAGAGTAACAGGCGAAAGAATGGCCATCTTCTGCGAAAGTGGAACTGCACAAAGGTAATTTAGTCATTTGTTCAAAGGGTTCAAGCAGAAAAATTTATAGTTTCCAAAAAGACATCCTGTATATTGGGTACTCGAAAAATTCGATTGCATGGGAGGAATCGTGGAGAAATTTATGCACCTCGCAACAATAATGTTTCATAGTTAACATTAGAAAGTACTTAAGGAGACATGGAACAATCAGAACGAGTTATATTGCGTTTAATTTCTCTTCACTTGACTTGGTAATGAAGCTATGATTCACAGATGATTAAGAACACAATATCCTTCGAAGAACAATTACAATTAACAATTACACCTCTACTCGAAGATAGATGGACTTTTCACGCCATTCTGAATGGAGATTATTTGGTCTGCTTACTACAATACCTCCATTTCTGCTGAAACTTTGGTATCCAAATGATCATTATAGCATTACTGGAATTTAGAATTCGAAGCCTTTCTCAAGGTGACCCACATAGTTATGGTTTGAAAGATGTTATAGTTCACTGCGACCAAGGACTATTGTGCTCCCTTACAGAGCTCTTCTCAGCTCGCCTTTCATCAGTTCCAGAGATCTAATGAAATCCAGTATCAGAGAAGGTTTCAACAAGGCTAGTTCCCCACTCCTGCAAGTTCCTTGCCCAAAGAATTCTTTCCTTTTGGTTGCAGAGGCAAAGCATTCCGTGACTAGGTGAATAGGAGTTTATTTCTCCTCCTCACAGAAAAAAACTACTTTGGATTCACCAGGGATTCATTGGTGATGACAAATATGGTCTTTTTGGGGAGACTTACCCCTTTGTCATTTTTCACCCAAGAGGTTGATAGTTTTCATATCGATTTCATTATGTTCAGAGATACTATAGGCTATGCTGATTACCAATGTACCTACAAACAGAAAGTGGATAGGATCCCAATAAGGGGAGTTATGACGATTTGAAATTTCGGATTTTTGAAAAAAAAGCCATTTGACAGGTGAAAATCTAAACTATGATAGATAGCGACTTGAATTTGTTCTTATTGGATAGAGAGTCCTCGAAAACCTATATTTTGATACCAAACATGTCCATATTGGTCTTCTTTGTGTCGGCTTTTAATTGTTTTATTTTTTCTAAATTTCATTTTCGAGTTTTGTTCAGACGCTCAGAGCACTCAAAGTATAGGTGGTACTGATCAGTCTTATGGGTATTCTGCATGATTCGAATGGGTAGTAGATCTTCGAGATTGAAAAACGACTTTGGATTCACCAGGGATTCCTTGGTGATGACAAATATGGTGTTTTTCGTCATTTTTCACCCAAAAATTTGAGATTCTCGATATCGATTTTATTATGCTCAGAGATACTCTGGACAAGGCTGATTAACAATATATGAACAAAAAGTGGATATGATATATCCTAACAAGGGGAGTTATGACGATTTGAAATTTCGGATTTTAGAAAAAATGCCATTTGACAGGTGAAAGTCTAAACTATAATAGTAGACAACGACTTGGATTTGTTGTTATGGGATAGATCGTCCTCGAAAACCTATATTTGATACCAAACATGTCCATATTGGTCTTCTTTGTGTCGATTTTTAATTGATTTATTTTTTCCAAATCTCATTTTCGAGTTTTGTTCACACGCTCAGAGCACTCAAAGTATAGGTGGTACTGATCAGTCTAATGAGTATTCTGCATGATTCGAATGGGTAGTAGATCTACCAGATTGGAAAACGACTTTGGATTCGCCAGGGATTCCTTGGTGATGACAAATATGGTGTTTTTGGGGGTCTTACCCCTTTGTCATTTTTCACCCAAAAAGTTGAGATTTTTGATATCGATTTTAATATGCTCAGAGATAATCTAGACAATGGTGATTAACAATATACAAACAAAAAGTGGATAGGATCCCAACAAGGGGAGTTATGACGATTTGAAATTTCGGATTTTTGAAAAACTGCCATTTGACAGGTGAAAATCTAAACTATGATAGATAGCGACTTGCATTTGTCCTTAATGCATAGAGCGTCCTCGAAAACCTATATTTTGATACCAAACAGTCCATATTGGTCTTCTTTGTGTCGACTTTTAATTGATTTATTTTTTATAAATTTCATTTTCGAGTTTTGTTCAGACGCTCAGAGTACTCAAAGTATAGGTGGTACTGATCAGTATAATAGATATTCTGCATGATTCGAATGAGTAGTATTTCTTCAAGATTGAAAAAGGACTTTGATTTCGCCAGGGATTTCTTGGGGATGACAAATATGGTGTTTTTGGGGGGTCTTACCCCTTTGTAATTTTTCACCCAAAAAGTTGAGATTTTTGATATCGATTTTATTATGCTCGGAGATACTCCAGACAATGCTGATTAACAATATACAAACAAAAAGTGGATATGATCCTAACAAGGGGAGTTATGACGATTTGAAATTTCGGATTTAAAAAAAAATGACATTTCACAGGTGAAAATTTAAACTATGATAGATAGCGACTTGAATTTGTTCTTATTGGATAGAGCGTCCTCGAGAACCTATATTTTGATACCAAACATGTCCATATTGGTCTTCTTTGAGTCGACTTTTAATTGTTTTAGTTTTTCCAATTTCATTTTTGAGTTTTGTTCACAAGCTCAGAGCACTCAAAGTATAGGTGGTACTGATCAGTCTAATGGGTATTCTACATGATTCGAATGGGTAGTAGATCGTCAATATTGGAAAACGACTCTGGATTCGCCAGGGATTCCTTGGTGATGACAAATATGGTGTTTTTGTCATTTTCCACCCAAAAAGTTGGGATTTTTGATATCGATTTTATTATCCTCAGAGATACTCTAGACAATGCTGATTAACAATATACAAACAAAAAGTGGCTATGATCCTAACAAGGGGAGTTATGACGATTTGAAATTTCGGATTTTTGAAAAAATGCCATTTGACAGGTGAAAATCTAAGCTATTATAGATAGCGACTTGAATTTGTTCTTATTGGATAGAGCGTCCTCGAAAACCCATATTTTGATACCAAACATGTCCAAATAGGCCTTCTTTGAGTCGACTTTTAATTGTTTTATTTTTTCCAAATTTCATTTTCGAGTTTTGTTCAGACGCTCAGAGCACTCAAAGTATAGGTGGTACTGATCAGTCTAATGGGTATTCTGCATGATTCGAATATTGGTAGTAGATCGTCAAGATTGGAAAACGACTTTGGATTCGCCAGAGATTCCTTGCTGATGACAAATATGGTGTTTTTGGGGGTTCTTACCCCTTTGTCATTTTTCACCCAAGAAGTTGATAGTTTTCATATCGATTTCATTATGTTCAGGGATACTCTAGGCAAAGCTGATTACCAATGTACAAACAAAAAGTGGATAGGATCCCAACAAGGGGAGTTATGACGATTTGAAATTTCGGATTTTTGAAAAAATGCCATTTGACAGGTGAAAATCTAAACTATGATAGATAGCGACTTGAATTTGTTCTTATTGGATAGACCGTCCTCGAAAACCTATATTTTGATACCAAACATGTCCATATTGGTCTTCTTTGAGTCGACTTTTAATTGTTTTATTTTTTCCAAATTTCATTTTCGAGTTTTGTTCACACGCTCAGAGCACTCAAAGTATAGGGGGTACTGATCAGTCTAATGGGTATTCTGCATAATTCGAATGGGTTGTAGATCGTCGAGATTGAAAAAGGACTCTGATTTCGCCAGGGATTTCTTGGTGATGACAAATATGGTGTTTTTGGGGGTCTTACCCCTTTGTCATTTTTCACTCAAAAAGTTGAGATTTTCGATATCGATTTCATTATGCTCAGACTCTAGACAATGCTGATTAACAATATACAAACAAGAAGTGGATATGATCCTAACAAGGGGAGTTATGACTATTTGAAATTTCGGATTTTTGAAAAAATGTCATTTGACGGGTGAAAATCGGAACTATGATAGATAGCGACTTGAATTTGTTCTTATTGGATAGAACGTCTTCGAAAACCTATATTTTGATGTCCAAATAGGCCTTATTTGAGTCGACTTTTAATTGTTTTATTTTTTCCAATTTTCATTTTCGAGTTTTGTTCAGACGCTCAGAGCACTCAAAGTAAAGGTGGTACTGTTAGGTCTAATTGATATTCTGCATCATTTGAACGAGTATTATATCGTCAAGATTCAAAAAGGACTTTGATTTCGCCAGGGATTCCTTGGTGATGACAAATATGGTGTTTTTGGGGGTCTTCCCCCTTTGTCATTTTTCAACCAGAAAAAATTTTCGATATCGATTTTATTATGCTCAGAGATACTCTAGACAATGCTGATCAACAATATACAAACAAAAAGTGGATATGATCCTAACAAGGGGAGTTATGACGATTTGAAATTTCGGATTTTTGAAAAAATACCATTTGACAGGTGAAAATGTAAACTATGATATATAGCGACTTGAACTTGTTCTTATTAGATAGAGCTTCCTCGAGAACCTATATTTTGATACCAAACATGTCCATATTGGTCTTCTTTGTATCGGCTTTTAATTAATTTTTTTTCCAAATTTGATTTCTAGTTTTGTTCACACGCTCAGAGCACTCAAAGTATAGGTGGCGTCAGAAAGGTTCTGAGCCAGTGAATGGCGTTCGTGAGCCATCTCTGGCAAGCATATCGTCTTCTTCGTCCGCTTTGATTCCAGGAACCCAGATAACAGTCCTTAATCTTCTTGCCTAACTCCGGCACTTTCAAATCAACTTTGGGTCAATAGCAAATGAGCTCAGTGTTTGAATAACTGCTTGACTATCCGAGTGAATGGCAATATCGCACTTCTGATAGTTTCTTTGTAGGATTATGTCTAGACATTCTTCAATTACCAGTAATTCTGCCTGAAAAACACTCGAGTGGGGGCCTGGGGGTCTAACGATTGTCTACACTTGTTTCTTGCCATGTATTGTGGTTTCAGAACCATCTCTATACCATTTCACTCTATTTTCTTCAAAATTGTAGTCCCTAGACCTCTCTTTTGCGTCGTTTTGTATTAAAGTTTTTCTCAGTGCTTATTTTTTTATCATTATATCACTAGGAAGGTTTGCAGATAAGATGTAGTTGTTCAGAGAGGACCAGGACTCTCTGACTCTTGATTCTCTCGTAACCAGCACCTTCCTTAGATATTCTGTGGATGGTCTCATGGGCTACCCTTTCAATAACTAGATGTAGAGGTGACCCATATAACACAGCCGAATATTTCTGTACCCCAATGTATTTTCAAGCAAAAGATTCCCACCTCCAAATAAGAATTGACCTTTCACAACTCAAAACTTGATATTGCAGTGCCAGTCCTTCAAAGAACGACCAAGAAGAGAATGACGACGACGCAGACCAAGACGAAGAAACAATCATGATCCAACCTGTCATGATCCCCATTCCTCAAACTCACTACCCGACTCACATGGCCCAGATGCAACCTCAACAATTCGTTCATCAACGTATGATTCCTCAACAAATGGTTCCTCAACAAATGATTCCACAACACATGGTTCCTCCTCACATGATGGCTCCAAGAATTATCCACCAGCAGGTGCCCCAGTATCAACCACAACAGCAACCTCAACAGTTCCAGGTTCAAGAACAGATAATGGTGCAACCTCAGCAGATGCCACCACAGTTCAGACAATTCTCTGGTCCTCCAACACCGATGGAAACCATGAGGCCCCCGATGCCCCACCCTGAGATGGTCCAAGAGGAACAATCTAACAATGATTTCCCTCCCAACAATGTTCTTCGTCAAATCGCCCAGCAAATAATTGCCCAGAAAATCATGGAGGCTCAGAAGGAAAAGGAAGAGCAGCAACAGCAAGAAGCGAGGCAGCAACCTGAGGTTACTGCTGAAGAGAGAACCGTTAGGTTCCCAGGAGTGGAAAATATGGTAACTGAAATTGATGAAAACTTATACATTTGTAATGACATATTGATTTAAGACACTTTCTTGGACGAATGCTTACCACCAGAGGTATGGTAACAGCCAAAATTCTGTTGAACCCTTTCACGCATACGAGCACTATCCATGGTATCAATTAGGTTCAGGAAATATTAAGACCCTAGGCCCCTAAGAACCATAATCTGTAGCAAATATAGCATCTCTTTTTCGGGACAAAAATCCCTAACTCCATAATCTATTCCAGATGACTTCTTCAAGAATGTCCTTACCACAAGCAGTACTGAACCAACTGAGCCGCCTTTCCAACAACAGAGACGTTATCGTAGCTGTAGCAGAGCAGCCTGGTGAAGAGCAGCAATCGCAAGAAGACCAAATGAATGTGATGGAAGAACAAAGGCCACAAGAAATCCGTGTTGTGCAAGAACCCAGGACTAGCCCATCGCAAATGAACGGTCGTCAGACCTACGCCAGAGCTATGCCCATCGACATCCCAGAGCCTATGATGAAGCAAGTACAAGAACAGGACCAAGAACCTGAAGCTCAAGCTACTGAAGAATTGAGACCACACTGTAAGTAATTGGTCATTGCTATCAGAAGGGGTGCCATCTGCGACCAAATGGAATTATTGCATTTGCCTTCCACTCAAAATTTTTATGTAATTTTTTTTTAAATTATGGGTTTCACGAAAAGGAATATCCTGTAATGTTCAGAGAACATCGTGAGAACCAAGGGCAAGCAGGTAGGAATTGGTGTTCTTCTTGAATTTCTGGAGGTTATATGCTTCGGGGAAAAAAACCTCCCTAGGCAATGTGTTTCAAAGCCCGCTGTTCGTTCGATGAACGAGTCTTTGAAGAGAGATTTTCTGCAGGTCTCCAAAGTGACCACGAAGGGATGTGGAGACTTTACTTGACGAGTTAGTCTCGAAGAGACTGCCAGAGGAGGAACGATTCCAGAGAAATGGGCGAGTTTGTTAGCGAGGCATCACCGACGAGACAAATTGCCTTTTTTCGCACAGAATCTAAGAGTTTTAGGATTTGTTTAGGTGCAGCACTCCAAATATGGGAACAGTATTCCAGGACAGGTCGAATCTGTGCCTTATAGATCATAAGCAGCTAACCTGAGGTGAAATAGCTCCTGGCACGAAACAAAGAACCAAGTTTTTGGGATGCACTTTTAGCAATGGATCTCACGTGATTCTACCAAGAAAGGTTACTGCCAACAGTAATACCAAGCATCGAAATGGATGAGATCAATGGTATGGTCACTCCCGACAATTCTATGCTGGGCACAGTAAGATCGGCTTTTCTAGAGAAAAGACATGCTTGTGTTTTGTTTGCGTTGAATTCTACCAACTTATTAGATCCACATTCAAGAATTGCTGTAAAGTCCATATTTATGTTTTTAACATTTCTTCCTCGTTCGTTTCTGATATGGCGCGCTGGTATTGGAGCCCTAGAAGAAAAGGCGGTATGGAGGGTACTATCATCCGCGAAGCTGTGCACTAGACACGAAGTTGCTTCCAGCAAATCGTTGATGTGAAGTAGAAATTGTGTTGGAGCCAGAATTGATCCCTGCGGAACACCAGCATTTATGGGAAGAGAGTCAGATGAAACTCCAGGGACCACTACATGGAGAGATCTGTTTGAAAGAAAACTAGTCAGCAGAGAACATAGCTTTGGGTGCACGCCATAAGATGGAATCTTGGCGAGGAGTCCCTGATGCCAGACTCGATCGAATGCCTTGGAGATATCCAGTGCTACGGCTAGGGTTTCATCATATTCCTCAATAGATAACCGCCATATATGTGAGACGTAAGCTATCAAGGCACCAGTGGATCTCTGATGACGGAAACCATTATTGTCTATCATTGATAATTCCTGAGTCTTCCAGATGTTTCATGAGCTCGATGTTGATGGCTTTTTCCATGACCTTTGAAATAATAGATAACAGAGCGATAGGTCTGTAGTTGCTAGGTAAGGTCTTTTGGCCTTTTTTAGGGACTGGTTGTACTCTTGCGATTTTCCAGTTGGATGGGGAAACACCCAATTCGTAAGAGTGGTTGAACAACTTGCAGAGAACAGGTGTTATTTCGGGGGCACATTTCTTGAGAACTATCTGTGGGATTCCGTCGGATCCACTGGCTTTGTTGGTGTTGAGACCCAACAGAATCTTTCTGACAGTACGTATGCGAAAGGTTATCTCCGGCATATGACTGTCAATAGGTGTAATATTTGGGGGTTGTTTTCCCGATGTATAGAGTGGAATTTTCAGCAAACAAATGCGCTTCCTTGGTTAGTGGAGGAAACGAGATGGAAGTGAAGTTTCTTCCTACAGCTTCGGCGAAAGACCAAAATGAACGGAATCCGTTAGGACATTCAACAAGTCTAGATCTTATTTTGGCATTGTGAGCATCTTTTGAAGATTTGATTGTCTCATTGCATATTCCTCTAGCCTCCACATATTCTGCTCTAGTCCGCATTACACAGGCTGTAACATTCTTGGATGAGAAGATTTCGTCCATATACACTTGATCCTAGTCAAGCATCAGACCTAGCCTATTCACTGCACTAGATCCCTATTTGGTCAATCTAAAATTCTATTATATTAACAGAAGCACTTTTGTTAGCTGCCTCATTGAATGCAAACGTGTTGCAGATAAAGAATCTTCTGTTACCATTATAATAAAATAGTTCTTCCGCTTATATTGCAGTTGTCAGGTTTAACGAACATATACAGGGTCTTTCACGAGGAACCTCACCCATATTTATACGGGAAACTACTGAACGTATTTTCATGAAATTCAGCACTTATAAGTATTTCACGATGCTGATGAAATCTAAAATATTTTCAAGGCATGAGCACCTCCGGTTTTTCCGGAAATGACGTCAACTTCCGTTTTTCAAATTAGAACACCTTTTTTTTATTGCAGAAATAGATTCCTTAGAAAATTTAAAGTTATTTTGATGTAACATTTTTCAGTTTTGGTTTGAAAATTCTCTCTGAGCGGGAAAATTCGAAAAAAAATCGAAAATAGAGCTCCGCTGACACAAGAATAACTTCGAGGTTTTTGGATGGAAAATTTTCATTTTTAGGATTTTTCAAGATGTAAGATTGATGTATCCACTTTAGAAATCGAAATCGCGATTCATGATACAGGGGGTGAAAAAATCGCTTTCAAAGTTAGGGATGACAAAATCGTGAAAAATCAATTTTTTCAAATTAGAACCCCATTTTTTTATGGCAGATATTGAATCTACGTTAAAAAATAATGTGAGTGTATGCATCACACCCTTGCCCTAAAGTGGATATTTTCTGAGTTATTCACAAAAAACTGTTTTTCGTCTTGAATTTTCAGCTATTTCTTTTCCCTTCACGCCAAAAAGATGAAATTTTCAGGAACTGTTACTTAAACCATGTTTTAGATTTTACTACCCTAATATGCAAGAGAAAAAAGTTACAGGTTGTTCCTAAATAGATGGCGAATTTGGATTCGAATTTGTATCGGAAACCTCTTTATTTCAACTAATCGGCCATCGGTTTTCTCTTCAGTGATAAATAAATAATTCCTTATGAACCATATGCAAAAACTTACCATGTTTTGCATTCTTTTTTTTAATGATAGATATCATTAATTACATCTGCTAAATTCCTCATTATTCAGTAGCATTTTGTGTTTACTATTAATTTGGTGATAATTCGTATTAAGTTATAAAATCGATCACTATGCCTAATTTTACCAATGAAGATTATTTAAATCTCATTCTACTTCATGGAGAATGTAATAAAGTTGTAGATAGAACGATTCGACTGTTCATTGAGAGGTTTCCTGACCGACCCAGACCAACGAGAGATACCATTAACAGAACCATGACAAACTTGAGAAATGTCGGATCTTTCGTTAAGAAAACTAACAGCATGATTCAAATAACAGTTCCTGAAAATTTCATCTTTTTGGCGTGAAGGGAAAAGAAATAGCTGAAAATTCAAGACGAAAAACAGTTTTTTGTAAATAACTCAGAAAATATCCACTTAAGGGCAAGGGTGTGATGCATACACTCACATTATTTTTTAACGTAGATTCAATATCTGCCATAAAAAAATGGGGTTCTAATTTGAAAAAATTGATTTTTCACGATTTTGTCATCCCTAACTTTGAAAGCGATTTTTTCACCCCCTGTATCATGAATCGCGATTTCGATTTCTAAAGTGGATACATCAATCTTACATCTTGAAAAATCCTAAAAATGAAAATTTTCCATCCAAAAACCTTGAAGTTATTCTTGTGTCAGCGGAGCTCTATTTTCGATTTTTTTTTCGAATTTTCCCGCTCAGAGAGAATTTTCCAACCAAAACTGAAAAATGTTACATCAAAATAACTTTAAATTTTCTAAGGAATCTATTTCTGCAATAAAAAAATGGTGTTCTAATTTGAAAAACGGAAGTTGACGTCATTTCCGGAAAAACCGGAGGTGCTCATGCCTTGAAAATATTTTAGATTTCATCAGCATCGTGAAATACTTATAAGTGCTGAATTTCATGAAAATACGTTCAGTAGTTTCCCGTATAAATATGGGTGAGGTTCCTCGTGAAAGACCCTGTAGATACCCATAACAGTATCTTCTATAACACAAATAATATATTCCTTCACGTTAATAAAAATATTATTTTAGGGAGATCGAAATGGTATAATATAATGATTTCAATAACACTGCTCTCTATACAATGGAAAGTGAGATTGTTAAATATATACAGATTCATACTTTTTCGCCACTAGTATTATTTCTGTGCTGATAGAGGGTTTTATTATATTTTCAGAATGTAATATTCATACTATATCTTTTTACTATTATCTGAATAATATTCTAGATAGAATATATTTTGCTCCATTCAGAATATCAGTGAAATTGTTAAAAATACAACAACCGACATATGGAACAACTGCATCCAGTAAATGTTGCTGAATTTACGATATTGCTGTGATGTCAGCTTCCTGAAAATATTATTATTCAGTATCTAGTTATATGTATATTCGATGTCTAGGTATAGGTCTGTTTAAACAAACTAATATATAATGATGAGTTTATTGGAACAGAAAAATAAAATATAATTCATGAAAATAACCGAATTACAAGTATGAAAAATTTGGGAACAACTGTTTATTGCCGAAATTGGAAAAAAACGTATGTTTTATTTGGTCACAGCACACTGAAAATTGTTTTGGATACATTGTCGTCATAAATGATGGGCCTTGTTTTTGTTTTTCAATGCTAAAAGTTTAGTCTCCACTTCCACAGCACTGGAACCTTTGATCATAAATACATCTTGAGAGTCAGTAATTGTGTATTTTATAAACACTTTTTTGGAGCCGAATTTTCGAGGTTTTCTAGATGTTGGTGCTAGGGCTGCATGCAGAAGCAGCTATATACCTTCATTTCGTCCATCTGAAAGAAATATCACAATTTAGTATCGAGAAGTTAAAAATGCTCAATTCAACAGTTTTAAATAAACATGCGATGAAACTTAGAGAATCAGTTTGAGATGCCTTAACAAAATATAGAAGTCGTGAAATTCTTTTTGCAACGGAAACAAATCATGGCATTGGTCTGATGTACCTACCTCAATTTTGCCAAGTTCTGCGTAATTCGGACAAGCTATCCTATCCCTCCAAGAAATATGTGGCTCCTCAGAACAAAATTCCTTGATATGACGAGTAGTTATCAATATAAACGTCTCAAAAGTAAATCTATTATCTGAAAAAAAAATTCAAGAATCACAATATTTCAAAAGAAATAGAAAGATTTATTTCGAAAAAGTGACCGACGGGCGAATTCACTATTTAACAAAATTTCTGCAACATGTACAGACGACATCTTTCAATGATCGTTGTTCTCATCAATTTTGACATGTAGTTCACTGAATCTCAATTCAGCATTTGCCATCTTTGTATTTGTATATTAGATTGAATACCTATTTCAACGAAGAGAAAGAAATTGCAGTACTTACCAATACACTTCTTGGCAAGCTTTTCGGCTTCAAAAATTCCAGCTTTGCTGAATATCACTTCTTTTAGTTCCCTCTTAAAACTATTTCTTCCACTCTTATTTTTTTTTTAATATCACCATATCTCACGACCAAACTCGTACGAAATCAGTAACGTTGTGAATATTAGCTTGCTGTTACGCTGTTGGCGTATATCCGTAGCTGTTCGTGGTATTCGCTCAAAGAAGGACTGTTAAACCAACAGCGGATTGTGTGATATTATCAGTTTTGTTGTTGGCCAATGTTTTCTGGTAACGTTTAACTATTAGCATAACGAATATTTTATCCCTGTAATAGTATATTATTTCCATTTCAACGAAAAATACTGTTGGGGTAGTATAACTATGAATAAAAATAGGATTGTAAAAATAATAATAACGGTTGTGAATATAATGATGTTTTAGATATTCTATACAAATAATTTGTGTTATTTGTACAAAATTAGTGACATTGGGGTAATAGAAAATCAGGCTTCTTTTCATAGAATTTTTCAATTCTATTGAACAGAAATACATTCAATATTAGTGTATGATGTAGCCTTAATGAAAATAATATTGTTATCACAGTAGTTCTTGTTTTATAGTGTTAACAAACCTTATTCAGGATAACATGAATGCTCTATTGTAGGTACATCAATTTTTTGTGATAGGAAAAGTTTTTTGTTGGATTCACAATTTCAATACATTAGACTCCCAACAGTAGTGCTTCTGTTAATTTTACTAAGAAAATTTTCTGAGTGTGTTAACTAGAACTGACGATGATTTATAAAAATTGAAATTTTTTTGCAGTTTTACAACCAAGATCTGTCCGTGCCAAACGTGCCGTAGACACTCTCCTTGAGAAGTCGTCCAAGAGGGTAAAACGTTGCTCTTGCGACTGCTCCTGCTAAGAACATCAGTCCGAGTGTTGGAAGTTAATGGTGGTTGAAATAATATTTTTATACATAACTTGGAATATATTTTATTTTATATTATGTAAATACGTGTAGAGGTGAGGAAGTATGGTAGAATTTACTTTTGTGCATATTACTCAAAATACATTTGTAATTTTCTCCTTAATTTTGCATTTGATGATATTTGTCGACTCCAAAGTAAATGTGATAGATTTTGTAACAAAATGGAAATTTTGATTAAACTAAATTTTAACTCACATATTCATTTTATTTCCCCAAATTTTCGGGAGAAACTATAAAACACACCAAATTAATAGATGAAATAAAAACAAATTTTACTAAATTACAAAACATCTATATATATAAAAGAAAGATGTTGGTTACACCATTTATAACTCGAGATCGGATGGACTGTTTGTTATGAAACTTCATATATGGATTCGTCTACTGTCTGGTTATTATAAAATACAATAAAACTTTGAAAAAATCGACGAAAATTTTACTTATTCAGGAAATGCTTTTCCTCCTTTTGAGTAAGGCCACTAGACGTCGCTACAGTTACAGTTACGCTACCGCTTATTCTTTTGTACTTCATTTGATATTCTCCGCGTTAGATGGCGATATGAACAAAAAGTGTGTACAGTGACTAAATTCCCTCTATAGTCACTGTAATAGTGTGTAATTTGAGTTGCCTACAACTCTGCGCTGTTGGGCCAAACCAAAATGTCTTAGCGTAGGAGTACAGATGTCTAAAATGATTAGATTTCGTTGAGATATGAGAAAAGTTTTGTTCTTACCACTTCAGATGGCGCTATTCACACATTATTACTGATGATTATTAGTTATTTCTATAGTTTTATTTATTCCAAATAACGAATCGTGAAGGTACTATATTTGACATTATCACAATTCAATGACGATGAATTTCTTGAGGCTTTCGCGGCCATCGATTGATGTCATCTGTTCTTTTTTCGAGCATTTCGGTCGTCGTGGTTTGAAATGGTCTAAAAAAGAACATATGACATCAATTACCGTGTAATTTGCATAGGGCTTATAGTACCATGAAAGGCTATTAACAGATCAAAAAGCGGTTGAATATCACAGTGAATTTTTATCGAAATTTCAAGTAAATCGGATTTTGGCGATCAGTTCCAATCGTGAATTGTCCGTTCTCATCTTTCTTCATAATTTTTGAAACATTTTTGAATTTCTGTTTGGGTAATAAATATATTTGCGGAAATAACTGAATCCAACATTGCCCTTATTAGTGATTGACATATTATGACATACCTATTATTTTTGTGTATCTGTTCTGCGTGATAGCTCATATCCATGGAAACATTTGACAGTTCAAAAATCAGAGTGGATTTGTGAAATCCACCGTAAGTATCATTAGGGCGGACCAAAGTTCGCCGGGCCAGCTAGTATTTAAATAGATCCCCTCCACTGAACGTTTTCGAAATTGCTATACAGGTGTCCCAGAAAATGTGGAAAATAAGGTGACAAGTTCCCATAATTTTTTTTCCTAGCGGCCCTCCCTACGGAGATACGGCCTCCTGAATGACGTCACTGGAAATCCATTTTACTGGAATAAATCTCAAACTGCTTAAAATAATTAAAAAAAAAATTATATGATGAACAGTAGTAAGGAACTCTTAAAATACTGCCCTTAAATTTAAATTAGCTCTTTTAGGTTACTAGGGGCGAACTAGGTTGTACATTTTAATGTTTACATTTTCAACACCCTGTATGATAAGGAGTAGAAGAAAACAAATTTGGATAGCTTGAACTTTAAGCTAAAAAAAAAGTACTCTTGTTTATTGTCGATAAAATGAACCGTTTTCGAAAAACAAAATTACAAAGATTCTTAACTATGCATTTTTGGCACAGAAAGACACGGTAAAAAAATATAACAATCTGAAGAACATTCTCGAATTTTATTGAATACCATAATAAATTATTTATTCGTATTTAACATTTGTTAATTAACACGATATAAACGAACCAAAAATCAAAACTTTTCGTAGGATAAATCTGAAGAATATGCAAATCACACAAATGAAAAACAAGGGGAGGGATTATTAACTATTTTTTACACTTCTCTAGATCAAATAATTTAATTTCAGACTCAGGGCAACTGCTCTTCTTATCCATTCTTCTTCAAATAGGCAATCAAGTCCTTTCTGTCTTCTGCTTTCTTCAAACCTGGAAAAAGCATTTTGGTGCCTGGAATGAAAGCCTTGGGGTTCGTTAAATAAACATCCAGGGTACTGTCATCCCAAACAACGCCCTTATTCTTGTTGGCCTCTGTATAAGAATAACCAGTTGCTTGTCCAGATTTTCTTCCATGAATTCCGAACAAATTAGGTCCAACTTTATTTTTACCCCCTTTATCTATGGTATGGCATTGGGAGCATGCCCTCACGAAAATCTTCTGACCCTTGTCCGCGTCCCCCATGGTCTATTTGAGTTTGAGATACACGAATTTGTTGGAGATTTCGAATCTGACAGTAGGGGATTCAATCATAGAACATAGATGCATCCATCATAGAAGTTACATTATAAGTTCTATAGATTCAAGGCGTTCTGTAATTCTGTGTGAATCATAGAGAGTTGATGATGCCGTAGGCACAGAAAAACAAGCACAGAGTGCGACATATACTCCTCAGTTTTAATAAGGCACTATAAAGATAGGTATGCTAGATAGACCTGGCTCTATGGTTGATTGGGTCCAACCATAGACTCGAAAATTACAGGATTCGCAACATTTTCACCGCCACCTATCGGGGTGATACACCAACATAAACAATAAATTATTATAAATTTGACTATTAGATGCCGCGGCATTATTCTAACACCACGAACCTAACCGATTTCCAATGTTTCTCATGTGAGCATGCCGAAAAAAGTCACCACAAGATCTCTCATTCCGAAAATATGCTCATTAGATTACAGATTTCATTTCTTTCGATTACAGATTTCATTTCATTCGAAGGGATCTGTAATTTTCGAGTCTATGGTTGGACCCAATCAACCATAGAGCCAGGTCTATCTAGCATACCTATCTTTATAGAGCCTTAGGGTAACTGATCAGGAATCTGTGGTCAAATTCAAATCAGTTCAGGATGATGCACAGGGGCAATCACTTTGCTTACTGGGAAGGTTCTACCTGGTATTCGCACTGACTGTTTTGGGTTCAAGAAGCACACAAAATCAAGATTTATTTTGTTCTTTTTTATTAGGGGACAGTAATATTCATTAGGTCCTATGCATATGTAAATCAAATTTTTTGAAATATGAATCAAACTCAAACAACGCGTATTATTGGTTATTGAAATGTCGCTTTTGATCGGACTTCCATAGTGATCCAACTTCTATTTGCTGGTTTTTCGTGTGTTTTGTTGAGGCACCAGAACTATATAACATTGAAATTTGCGCATACAGATTCGACACGATTTCTCCTAAAATCAATTTAAAACTGATAAATTGAATCATAAGTCCACAGATATTAAGGAAACATTCAACCAAAGAAAGTAGAAAACCGGTTGCTGCCTTGATTTCTTCCTTTGCTGGTGGTCAATGGCGAACTGTTGACCCACAGATACGAGGTAACGAAAAAGAGGTGTAATACGAATTTCTTTTTCGTACTTTTACTTAGGTGAAAGGTGAAAGATGATACTGAAGCGACGATAGAAGATAGGCGGTGAATATGATAATGTCTCAAATGGCTTTTTTCATGCGGGCAAACCAGAAGAATTAAATGGCCTGGATAAGGACAAAACAATTTCGCAATTTCCATTTAAGCGAATGTCCATGTAGAATGATTGCTGAGTGTTTCATTGTCTTCATTTACATTCTGATTGTTGCGAGTTATCTCTGTATTCTAACCTGTAATTTCACTGGAAGGCAACTCAATTGTAAGGTACCTTATAGGTATGAATTATCTGAATAATTACACATATGATGGCTTTCATATTTGATAAATGACAATTCAATTTTCAAACCTTAAACAGCCCTTTCTAAGGGGACTCAATGGTTCCATCAAGATGCATAAGACATTTAAGTAATAATCATTCGATCAGGGAAAATAGAAATCTGAGCATTCCTGTGTCAAAAATTCTGAAATACAAAGTGATGAGATGATAATGAAAGATTTTCCAATAATAACTTTGAATAGCCCGCTATTTCGGTAACTTTTAAAGCTTTCTTTTTTTGACATGTGACAAGTAGAAACGACGCCATTATTAAAAATGGAACGATACACACTTCAATAACGCATTGAAATTATTAAAATTCACTTTAAAAATGGTCAAAATTTGGCAGAGACGGTTCGTAAAACTCGAACATTTTTGGGTCGTCGTGGAGCACCTTGTTGAACCGCAATACAGAAATTGGTGAGAAAATTTGAGCTGTTGGGACAAGTTAGTGATGTGGAGAATGAAACCTGTGCACGTCGCCCAAGAACAGCCGAGAATATTGTTGCTGTAGCCGAAAGTGTTGAAGGAAATCCAGGTTTTTCCATTCCTCGTCGTTCTTTGGAATAAGGCATTCCACAAACGTCATTACACCGTATTTTGCATAAATATTTCGGTCTTATAAATAAAGTTCAGTTAACATGAGAACTCAAGCCGGCCGATCATCAACAACGTGGTGTCTTCGGTGATTGGGTCCTTGAAATGCATGAAAATGATCCGGAATTCCATTGAAAAATCATCTTGAGTGATGAGGCCCATTTCTACCTGGGGGGCTTCGTCAACAAGCAAAATTGTCGCATCTGGGGCTCGGAATAACTAAGAGTTATTGTTGAAAAGCCTCTTTATCCTCAACGTGTGACTGTTTGGTGTGGTTTATGGTCCGGCGGGTCATTGGACCTTACTTTTTCGATAATGAAGGTGGAGCAATGGTTACGGTGAATGGATTGCGCTATCGAGAGCTGATTAATGATTTTTTATGGCCTGAATTGGATGACGATGACATTGATCTTTACAACGTTTACTTTCAACAAGACGACGCTACGTGCAACGCAAGCAACGAAGCAATCTCTCGCAGAGGTGATCACTGTTGGCCATCGAAATCTTGCGATTTAACACCTTGCGACTTCTTCCTTTGGGGCCATTTGAAAGAGAAGGTCTACGCCAAGAGTCCAGCGTCGATTCAAGAGCCCAGCGTCGATTCAAGACCTCAAAGATGGAATTCGTGAGGCTATCGAGGACATAGGGCAGCCACTTTGCGATTTGGTTAGGATAAATTTCACATAGGCAATTCGTTACATTTTGAGATCGTGCTATTTCTGGCATATAGAGGTATTTATTTGTATTGTTTGTGTAGTGCATTGGAAATGTTTATATTTTATATTGTGTAATTCTGTTCATTTTCAGGCATGATTTAGCAGATGTGAATCTGCGAAATGTCACTAAATATACAGGGTGAGTCTTTGACTTGTACATATATTTTAACTGTAGATTCCTCTCATCAAACACTTTTTTTTATACCATTTTTCAGAATTCGGTTTGGTTTGGGAGATACAGGGTGTCGAAAATCCATGAAAAAACACTTTTCTGTTTATATCTTCGGAACCGTTATTTCGAATGAACTGAATTTTGGTTGTGTTTTTACTCTATTCATGGTGCATATTCCTCAATCGAAACCTATTCAATATCTTTACTAGAATAAAAGTTACAGGGTAGTCGACTCATCAATACACGCTAAAACACCATAAAACCACATTAAGAAGATAAACGGTTCATATTTCCGAAATAATCAATCATTTAAGAAACTAAAAGTATTCCTATTTTTTTCAATAAAACGCGTCGTTTTCGAGTTATTTCCAATTTTACCCGGAGAAATTTGACGAAAAAATCATTAATTTCAAGAATAATCTGAATGCGTCTCTGAATTAAATATCATCGAATATTATTCCTTCTCTGGTCTTTAAACGAGTTTACAATGTTTTCACAATATTTATCAACTTTGTCGAGATATTTTAATAATACAATCCCACAAATGTGGGAGATAAAATTGAACACCAAGGAGGATTTAATACGCACAGTTTCAATTGAAAATTAATAGTTACCGGTCCATATTGAAGTTAAATGTCGATGAAATACAAAATTCGGATATGAATGATAAATCTCGATACAAACTACCTATTAAATTGAAATTAATGAAAAATAATACGATACCTGATAATCTGTGGCGATGTTTCTATCTAAACAACATCCTCTTCGAATTTTATAAACTCGACACGGTTGAAATTATATTAATTCACTTCACATAATAATCACATTGGAACAATAAGTCACTGAATGTATTCAGATTATTCAGAACTTCACATAATGTTCACAGTTTGTTCAGAGACTCTGGTTTGTTATTATTGTTTAACGCTGGCCTCCAGATAACCATACTTCGGTTTTCGCTATATGCATGCGTTGTAAAATTTTGCGGCAAAGTCGATTTATGATGGAAACGGCAGAATTCATAGATATTTATACCACGGTACACAAATGTATCGTGATTTATACTATGTTTCGTAAAAAATCCTTAACCTCAATGAAAATATCAGCAAGCTGACAACATCTTCTTGAAATTTCTATGTAAAAATTCACAGAATCGATACAAATTAGATTAGGTTAGGTTGTTTAATAATAAATCTGAATGAAAAGTCTCTCTTCATGATATTGTTTGGGAATTTCGAGGAAAATATGAACAAGTTATTAGTGTTTACAAACTAATCTGCAGAAAAATCGAAGAAGGAACTTATTTTGGTGGAATAAATGTGGCTTTTTAGTTGCAGATATAATCCGATGAAACTAACTGTTTTTGTTGAAATTATCGTGTTTGCAACATTTTTATTCCAATAAGGTTGGTACTTGACTACTTGAGTATTCCCTAAATTGGGTCTAAATGTATGAACTTTTAATCAATTCCACAGTATCATTTCAGGGACGTATTTAGCCCAATGTTTGTTTTTCAAATGGCTATATCTTTTTAACAAAGCCGAATTCGGAAAAATGGAAAATGAAAAAAAGGTTCCTTTTGGCCTCAAGAATCTTCAGTTAAAATATATGTACAAGTCAAAGACTCACCTTGTATGCTGTAAAGACTATTGAGCATTCATTCGCCCTATTCCCACAAATTCATTTTCAATTTCATGAAAAGGATATGGTCCTGTATTCGTGGTCGTAGTGGTCATTTGGCTGATGTTATTTTCCATTATTACCTTCCTCTTCATAATGAAATAAACATACGATCATTTATCTGAAAAAATGGCATTTCTCTTTGATTGCCAAAATAACACCTCTTAAAGTGGATTTACATCAGACGAGCGAATGCTCATTCTAACCCTATTTCTATCGAATTCTTCTAGTTTAAACAAATGTGGAGCATTCTTTCGTCATTCTATCAGCACTAAAAGATCTACAAAGAATGTTCTTGTTCTAGCTCTTGCTCTTTGTTCGTTTGGTTTAAACCCACCTTTATTGGAAAACCCTCTTATGAGTTTTCAATATCATACTGTCATTTTTGGAAAACCCTCCTGAAATGTATTGTGTTCCTTCTTCCATACTGTAAAACTGCAGCATCGCGTTCCTTTACGATGATAATCTAATAAAAAATTGAGGTGTACATAATTATCTAGAACTGGATTTCATGCTGCATCTCTTTCGAATTTCTTCTAGAACGATCTTCCCGCTCGAATTCAATGATTGATGATACTTATTTGATCCTTTGCTACACCATGATTGACCAATTTCTAAGATGAAAGATGCGTGAAATAATGTTTCTTCACAGTTAACATAGAACGATCCCTCAACATTTTATGGTGAAGGACTCAATCGAAAACTTCAATTTAAAGTGTGGTATTTCTTTCGATAAAATCGGTATGTAACCAGGAGAAGTTTCAATCAAACTTGATCCTTTCATTCGTAATGGATATTGGAAATATAGTGGACAATTTTTTGCTGAATAAAGCCTTTTTCACATTGAATTGAACCTTTTCCCACTCAAAATATCGAAAAAAAACAAAAATACAAATATTTACGATGATGTACCTATTGATATCTAGTTAGCCTAGACCAGTTCCATGCATAAACAAAATATTGCGATACCATATCAACAAACAAGAACTTATTAGAAGTGTAAGTGTAGAGTTCGACGTCAAAAAAATAAACCACAGTTACGCAATAAATTTAAAAAAAGATGTCCACAAAATTGTAAAAATCGAAAAATTGGAGTATCGAGCCATCATCAAGTACCTACCCGTATTTAAATGGGTTAAGAGGTGAAAAATTGGACTGCAAGCTTCAAAAGAGGTAAATTTTCCATTGAAAATGATGACCGATCGGAAAGGCCAGTTTCTGTGTCAGTCCCCGAAAATATCGATGCATTTCATGACATGATTTTATCAGACCGTCGAATTGGGCTGAAACGGATATCTGAAGCACTGAAAATTTCATACGAACGCGTTCATCATATAGTTCACGTCAATTTGGACATGAGAAAAATTACTGCAAAATGGATCTCCAAATGTTTTAATGTTGACCAAAAGCGTGCAAGCAGGGTAGAAGCATCGCGTTCGATCTGTGCTCGATTTGAAAACGATGCAGACTTCTGAAACCGAATTGTTACTATGGTACATTTCTACGATCCAGAAACAAAGCAACAATCGATGGAATGACGACACTCTGGTTCTCCAAGACCTAAGAAGTTTCGTGTCCAAAAATCTGCTGGTGAAGTTCTTGCTTCAGTTTTTGGGGATTGCCATGGAGTAATCATGATTGATTTTTTGGATAAGGGTAGAACAATAACTGTAGATTACTATTCGACATTACTGACCACTCTACGGGAAAAAATCAAAGAGAAAAGACGCGGAAACTATCCAAAAGTATTTTGTTTTTACAGGACAACGCCCCAGTACACAAATCTCATGTTGTCATGCAAAAAATTCGTGATTTAGGGTTAGAATTACTAGAAAACCCCCCTTATTCACCAGATTTGGCTCCGTCCGACTATCATCTCTTTCCACAACTGACAAAAAGTTTAAAAGGTCGTAAATTTTTTTCCAACGAGGAGTTAATAAAAGCTGTTGAGGACTGGTTTGCAGAGTAAGAAGAAACATTTTTTTTGAAAGGTCTAGAGACGTTGCAGGTTCGCTGTAATAAATTTATTCAATTGAGAGGAGAATATGTTGAGTAATAAAATATTTTGACATTGAAATTTTGTTTGATTCTATAGTAGGCTAAGAATTTTTCAATATATCCTCGTATAATCGGAAACACCTACAGTATTGGCAGAATCCGCTCATACTAGCCAATCTGATGAGCCCTATGAGCAAGGGGTTTCTTTGAATTAATTTCTCCTTCTGAAGCCAAGCAGCTGTGAAATATACCCACATAATCGGTGATGAACGCTTCAAATTGATTTATATAACTTTCCATGCAATGTTTCCACTGACATGATCGACTTTCTTACATTGTATCTGTCTGATACATTTCTATAAGAATAACAGAACGTTTCTACTGCTATGGCCAGATGCGTGAAAGTTTTATTTTCTATGGATAAAATAAGAGGATCATTCAATAAAATTGGATAATTCTTCAAGGATGTTTGTGCAAAATGGACATATTGTTGATATCGTACTTTCTACCTCCATATGGAAAAAATGGTTCAATGCTTAGACAATTCTTTATTGAACCAGTTCTGGTTGAAAGCTTCCTGATATCTCTAATGGATTTAAGGTTTCATATTTGTCGAAAAATTTTAGAAAACAGGAAATTGTTTGATTTCATTTCGACCACTGCAATTTCTTGTTCAACTAACTAAACAGTATCCACTGCGATCTACTGAATGATGAATAAAGAATCCTCTCTCTGTGCATAATAAAACTAGATCTATTTCAATTATATATCTATGGGAGCTACAATAAAAAAGCTCAAATCATCTAACCGAATCAACACAAAAAAGTTTAATTGCAGTGAAGATTATTTAATTGTCTTATTGCTTCATGCAATAACCGTGAACTTAACCTGTAGACAGTTCAACAAGATTGAGGACAGATTGTCTCACCTCAAGAGTCAAGACTGTTTCACCTACACCGTGCTTTTCTATTGAATAAATAGGCATGGACAAAACGATTTAGGATGTTTGTAGAAAACATTTTCCATGAAAAATTCGCATATTTATCCAAATAAAGAAGGTAATATAGTTCAGCCAAAGGAGATCCAAACGCGAGCTTGAGATTGAAGGGAAAACATATTCGAGATCATGGATGATTCCTTTGGCAGCTGCTATCAATTTTGTTTTGATAGCTGCTAAAAATTGTTGGATTCTTTGATGAAATTCTCACAAATCGTCAAAATTCTTGGTCCCTCTAGGTTTCCCAAGAATGAACGATCAACTGCAATATACAGGGTGTGTCATTGATTTGTACATATACACTGCGCAAAAAAATGAACGCACATTATGGAAATCTCAAATTTATTATACAACTGAAGGTGTTCTCAATGATAATTATTTTTATCAGAATTATGCATGCATACGTTATCCACTTTCAACGTTTTTCTTCAATACAGATGTTTTCTCCCAGCAGGAATAAAAAAAGATGATATTATTAGATTTTGAATGTATTGCCTCCATTCTAAAATCAGTTGTTCTCGATCAATTCTAGTGATCAATAGTTTTTCTTTCGTTTGATTTTCTACACTCGATCGCTATGCAACGCGAAACACGCAATTTGACCCAAGAGGAATGTGCCCAAGCGGTAGATTTGCGAGAAGAAGGGTGGACATACACAATAATTGCAGAAAGGTTTGGAGTTTCCCATACAAGTGTGTCCAGAATGTTGCAGCGATTCAGGGAGACAGGTATGAATGTCCGAAGACCAGGACATGGTAGACCACGGGTAACAACTGCCATTCAAGAACGTTACTTGAGAGTTTCTTCGTTGAGACAACAGTTTGCAACCGCTCGCCTCCTTCAGAATCAGCTTGAGCAAACTCATGAGGTGCAAAGTAGCACTCAGACAATAAGAAATCGCCTCAGAGAATATGATTTAAGGTCTCGTGTCGCGGCAAGAGGCCCAGCTCTTACCCCAGCCCATCGAAGGGCGCGTTTGGATTTTGCGAGAGAGCATATCCATTGGGAAGAGGCCGATTGGGAAAGAGTTCTCTTCACAGATGAGTCTAGATTCTGCCTCTACCATTGTGATCGACGTTCCCTTGTATACAGACGTCCACATGAAAGATATGCTCAGTGAAATTTCCTGAATACTACTGGTTTCGGGGGAGGATCGATTATGGTAGGGGGTGGAATATCTCTGACTGCTCGCACAGACCTAGTGGTCGTTGATAATGGAGCTATGAATGCTGATAAGTATATAAGGAACATTCTTGAAGAGCATGTAGTGCCATTTGCCCCATACATTGGTGAAAATTTCATTTTTATGGACGATAATGCCAGACCCCATCGTGCGCGCATCGTTCAAGAGTACCTTGAAGAGGTTGAAGTCTCTCGAATGGAATGGCCAGCAAGAAGTCCAGATCTCAATCCGTTGAGCAGGTTTGGGACAACCTCAATAGAAGGCTGAGAAGTTCAGAAAATTATCCAGCTACTCTTAATGACTTAGGAATCCAACTCGGAGAAATCTGGGAAGGATTAGATCAGAACATTTTAAGATCACTCATTTTGAGTATGAACCGTCGTTGCCGAGCTGTAATTAACGCAAGGGGTGGAAATACCAATTATTAAATCACTTATCAGCATTTCAGTATTTTGAAAATTGTTCATTTCTCTTCTTTCACATAAGATTCGGTGAAATCCTGAATTTTTCTTCCATTTAATGTGTCTTATTTCGTTCAAAACCTTCCCGGGAGAACATAAAAAATAAGTTATAAAGTCAATGTAGAGTTAACTTTCATTAAAATTGAGATTTTCAGAATGTGCGTTAATTTTTTTGCGCAGTGTATTTAAACTGTAGATTCTTGAGGCCTAAAAAAACCGTTTTATCTTTTTCCGTTTTTCCAAATTCGGCTCTGTTGAAAAGATATAGCCATTTGAAAAGTTCTCAAAGTTCGTATTTCTCGATTGAAATTGAGTTAATACATTTAGGGAATACCCAAGTACTAACCTTATTTGAATAAGAATGTTTAAAACACGATATTTCGACAGATGAACTGTTATTAATTAGAGTTACAGAAGAATGAAACTGACAACTTTCCTCACATTCTGATCAGGGGATAAGTATTTATTCTATGATTCGGTTATAATTCAAAACCAGGGAATAAGCATCCAGATCAGTGTTGAACTCAAGGTGGGCGTTCATTGTAGTGTGTTTTCATTTCAAGTTGCATTTGAAAATGGTTTCACTTTGAGAACTAAAATTTTGTGTGTAAACTCATAAAGGATTGAAGTTCTTAATGAAATTATTGAAATCGATTTCATTTCCAAAGTTCATTTTTCTGGTTTCAAAAATAGAAGAAAATAAACCAACTTATGCTTCTGTTTCATTTTAAACGAAAACCCCATGAAAATAGTTCAACTTCCGATTAAAAAAAACTTGAAATACGGAATTGGCAGAGAATGGCCACATTCAAATACAGGCTGGCCATTTGAAAACGAAACAGACGAGATTACAGACGAAATAAATTTTTTCGATAGAAATGCTCGGACAGGTCGATTTCTGTTTCGAGGGGGACAACTTAAGATGTAGGTTACGGACGCATAGCGCTTCAACCCTTGCTGGTGCAACCCCCACCCCCAATTTTTGAATAGGGAAGATGGGGTGAGTGAAACCTCAATTCAAAGGTATTTTTATACTGATTTCAGCACAGTAATTGTTTTTTCATTTTATGCATTAGTTCTCGAAATATTCTTAACTGAGTATTTGAAAATGAAGTGGTGTTTTCATGGCACTTGTAGTGTTTTTTTGTGAAAAATCGACATCTTGATTAAAGATTTCTATGTCAGTGGATTGGAGGAAGGAAACCACAGTCATGTTTGTTTTGAAGCTCAAAATGTCGATTTTTCACAAAAAAACACTACAAGTGCCATGAAAACACCACTTCATTTTCAAATACTTAGTTAAGAATATTTCGAGAACTAATGCATAAAATGAAAAAACAATTACTGTGCTGAAATCAGTATAAAAATACCTTTGAATTGAGGTATCACTCACCCCATCTTCCCTATTCAAAAATTGGGGGTGGGGGTTGTAGCAGCAAGGGTTGAAGCGCTATGCGTCCGTAACCTACATCTTAAGTTGTTCCCCTCGAAACAGAAATCGACCTGTCCGAGCATTTCTATCGAAAAAATTTATTTCGTCTGTAATCTCGTCTGTTTCGTTTTCAAATGGCCACCCTGTATATGGCGGGAAATAGTTCAGCGATTTTCGGATGGAGAGCGCCATCGTACATTTCATTCATAAGGATTCATAGAACTAGTGAGTTCTAGAGCTTTGTTGTTATGAACGGGGAAATTGATTATTTTAAGTGTTTTCCTTCGATCTCGTGATGATTATGTGGAAAACTTTCAGTGAATTAATGTAATATTAACCGTGTAGTGTCTAGTTTATAAGACTTTTGACGATGGCTGTATTTCTAGGTGGAAACGATGATGTAGGGACGGTTCAATAAGTGGCACTCAGTTTTACAGTAAACTTCATCGAAGTAACCGTATCAAAGTCAATCAATTATCACCAGGAAAGCGCGACAAAATCAGAGCATACCGCAACTTACTTATTTACCTACTTATCATCCACTTCTACAATATTTCTTGCGATATCTCATAACTCGATCAACCTAGGGTCCAATAATTCCATAATGAATCGACAAAAAATGCATCTACCGCGAGAAGAGTAGGCCATGCAAGACGCATCGAGCGCTCCGGAACTCCCATTCCGGTCTGTGATCCGGCGGGCAGCTCTGGATGTAACCGCTCTTCAGTTGTTTGTCGTCGGTCACAGAACACTCTCCGGTCTTCTTGAGATTCCGATATGGTCTTATCGCGCTCGAGTTACTGATTTTTCCGGGTCTCTTTCAACTGGACATGGTTGGAGTTTTGTTTGACTGAGATTGAGTCAGAAGGAACACTGAGATGGATGTTTTGTACAACAGATATCGGCGTATGGCCTTGCCGAAGAGGTGAGCCAAAATAATGTCCTGTTTGGTGGAGTAAATCTCAAAAATATTTTTAGTTTCAAATACTGAATGTATTAAAGAAAATAGGGAATAATAGACATCGGCAAGAGAAAATTCTGATTATTTCAAGCAGTTTCCCCAAAAATTCAGATATTGTAAAATTAAAATTTAAGAGGAAGAAGAAGAAAATATTCAACAGGGAGGACTCAGCTTTATTGAATGAGAATACTTCATATGAACACAAAAATCAATAATTTCAGTGAAATCGGAATCCTACCATCTCAAGCAAATTTCCTAAAAACTCAGATTTTGCACTGTTCTAACTTTTCTCGATACTTTTTGATCTTATGGAGTGAGCTTGTGTAAATGATGAATTTCAATAGGATTTTAGGGACTGATTTCAAGCAGTTTATCCAAAGATTCAGTTATTGAAAGATAAAAATTGAACTCGAAAATATTTAACAGGTAGGACTCAGCTTTATTGAATGATGAATACTCAGTAGGAACATGAAAATTATTAATTTTAGTGGAATCAGAATCCTACGATCTCAAGCCAACTTCCTAAAAACTCAGATTTTGCACTGTTCTAAATTTTTCCCGCGATTTTTCTATTTGAGAGAGTGGGCTTGACTAAATGATGAATTTCAATAGGATTTTAGGGATTAATTGTGAAATGTTGATCTCTCTTGCTATGATATTTTTAATTCCTTCAGCGTCAATATAATCTAAAAAATAATATACGAAGAAGTTCACGCAAAGATTCGACCCCTGCTAAACAAAATTCACAGCAGCTATTGGAAAAAAACGTCAATGTCAATATTGGTTTTTTTTGTCGATCTTTCGCACGTATTTTCTATGGTTCTAGTAAGACGATTTAGATTAAATTTTGCATATAGCCTGAATATAGCATTCTGAATGCAAAATTTCTTCTCGTCCGAATCTGTAGTATTGAAATTATCATGATTTTCAACCACCCATGATCTACCTCACACAAAACTCAAGCCTTCTGGACAAAAAAATCTAACCGGATTCAGAATATGGACATTTTCAGTTCGGAAAAGAAAAGCAGAGCAATGAGATGGAAATGAAGCACTCAAACGAGTATTCACATAAAGTTAAACAAAAGAATACCTAATGGCAACTGTTAGTTACGCCACATTATGAAATAATTGTCCTCAAAATTCATATAATAAAAAAATCATATCGCTTTTGATCATTGCTTTCAATGTGATTAAGTTTCAATGCACAATTTATTTGCATATTTCGTTGAAACCATTTTTTTTAAACTGAAACAAAACAATAAAACAACGAGTCATTATTAGTACCTACCCAAGTGAAAACCTTGAAAACCTCTTACTGAAGAGTCCACTTTACAACTTCCGTGGACTTGGTGTACCCGAAATTGGTAACCTTGAACCCTGGTTTGATTGTATTTATGTTTTATCGAATCTGTGTTACTGCCAGATAAGTTTCGGTAAATGGCTTGTAAAAACGCTTAAATACTATGAGCTCTGAGGTGGGCAGTTATTCTGTGATGCAAATGCTAATTAATTTATTTTTTTATTTATTTAATTACCCAATTACAAACTCAATTGCATATTATGAAAATGCCAACCAACTTAGATACTGTAAATGTATGAAATTTTCAGTATACATGCGGAATAATATTTTGCAGAATGTGTATTACTCGCTTTCCCGTTTTTCTTCGTATATTAGGAAAAAAACCTGGTTAAAAATATGACCAATATAGTTCCTACTTTATAATTTATTTAAAAATCCAGGGGGCAATAAACAGAAAAACTGATCAATACATATTCTGCAAAATATTATTCCGCATGTATACTGAAAATTTCATACATTTATTCCGAAAATTGACGGAGATATCATGGAAATAAAATCGTTTGTCCAGATTTTTATGAAATTACAGCTCACCAGGTATTTTTCCTAACATACGGAGAAAACGGAAAAGCGAGTGATACACATTATAGAGAAATGATTAGGCTTTAATTTAAAGACAAAATTGGTGGTCTACGCCGCTTCCGAAATGAGATATCATGGAAATAAAAAGCCCAATTTTTGAAGGGATCTCGCGAGCACGGACGTGTACCACTTCCTCTTAACAGAATAGAGTGAGTAGACTTGTTATAAAGAGGGTGTATTTCAGCCTTGACACCCTGCATGTGACGAACTCAATCGTTCACTGACCGAATATTTGTGGATCAAACGGAAGTTAGAAACTCCACTGAATTAGAAAAGAAATTTGTTATTTAAAATCGTCACATGAATGAATGTTTGTAAGGTTGATCGGAAGATAATGCCAGTTTTACCTCTCCTCAATTTGGTTCGCCGTTAGGTCAGTGTTAAACTTTGACCAGCGTCTCTTGAGAATATAAACTAGTGAAAAGGAGGTCATATCTTCCGCTTCTTGCCTTATAAACAGATCTCGTAGTAGTAATCCAAGAATTTTGTATTGGTAAAATTACGATGACATGCACAGATTGGAATCCTTGGTTTCGGCTGAGGAATTCAGGTGTCATTGTCACTTTAATGTGTTTCTTCAGCGGACACTGGTTGTGGATTTGTTTTTGTTTATAATTTCTTTGGAATTTCGACTGATCAAAGGAAACCTAGTTTTGACCAAATTGTAATGGAAAGGTTCTCAATTTTTGTGCTGTATTCAGGGTCCACTTAGTTTTTTTATACATAATTGTTTCTGTAATTCATTTTGGAGTTTTGTTCAGGATATACGAGGATGTATTGATATCTAGTCAGCCTAGACCAGTTCCATGCATAAACAAAATATTGCGATACCATATCAGCGAACAATAACTTATTAGAAGTGTCAGTGTAGAGTTCGACATCAAAAAAGTAAACCAGAGTTACGCAATAAATTGGAAAAAAAAGATGTGCACCGAAATTGTAAAAATCGAAAAATTGGAGTATCGAGCCATCATCAAGTACTTGTATTCGAAAGGGTTAAGAGGTAAGCAGATTTAGGAAGATATGCTTAATACCCTTTGTGATCCATGTCCTTCGTATGCGTCAGTGAAAAATTGGACTGCAAGCTTCAAAAGAGGTAAATTTTCCATTGAAGATGATGACCGATCGAGGCCAGTTTCTGTGTCAGTCCCCGAAAATATCGATGCAGTTCATGACATGATTTTATCAGACCGTCAAATTGGGCTAAAACGGATATCTGAAGCACTGAAGATTTCATACGAACGCGTCAATTTGAACATGAGAAAAATTTCTGCGAAATGGATCCCCAAATGTTTGAATGTTGACCAAAAGCGTGCAAGGGTAGAAGCATCGCGTTCGATCTGTGCTCGATTTGAAAACGATGTAGACTTCTTAAACCGAATTGTTACTATGGATGAGACTTGGGTACATTTCTACGATCCAGAAACAAAGCAACAATCGATGGAATGGCGACACTCTGGTTCTCCAAGACCTAAGAAGTTTCGTGTTCAAAAATCTGCTGGAAAAGTTCTTGCTTCAGTTATTTGGGATTGCCATGGAGTAATCATGATTGATTTTTTGGATAAGGGTAGAACAATAACTGGAGATTACTCTTCGACTTTACCGACCACTCTACGGGAAAAAATTAAAGAGAAAAGAAGCGGAAAGCTATCCAAAGGTGTTTTGTTTTTACAAGACAACGCCCCAGTACACAAATCTCATGTTTCCATGCAAAAAATTCGTGATTTAGCGTTAGAATTACTAGAACACCCCCCTTATTTCAGGTTTCATCAGCAGTTTATGGATTGAAGGTGGTTGCCAGAAATTTGAAAAGCATCTCATTGAAAACTATATATTATGCAACAATGGAATCCAGATTAAGATTTGGAATAATATTCTTTGGATCAGGAAATATGTCATCTCTTTCCATTCTTCAAAAAAAGCCAGTAAGAATACTGTTTAATTTAGGTAGAATCACATCATGCCGTGGAATCTTTAAAAAAAATAAAATCTTAACTGTACCTATATGCAGAATATATACAAGAATGCCTCATATTTCTGCATAAAAACAAGGAACTTTTCAGAGAGCTCATAAATGAAAATTAGACAAAATACAGCACAAGAAATCACAATTACACATACCCCAAGATTCGTCTAACTAGCACTCAAGACCAGGTGCAATATAGGTGCATTAAATTTTTCAACGCATTGCCAGTTGGAATCCAAAAAGAAGAAGACTTGAAGAAATTCAAGAAGTCAATACATGAATATTTATTGAAAATTGAACCATACAAATTTGAAGACTTTCTTTTTGTAAATAAGACCTAAGAGTTAGTATTGTACATGTTGACACAATTTCATTTGCTTTTTCTGTGATGATCATTTGAATTAAGATTCTTCTTGTTGTTGTTGTTGTTGTTATTCACCAGATTTGGCTCCGTCCGACTATCATCTCTTTCCTCAACTGAAAAAAAGTTTGAAACGTCGTAAATTTTTTTCCAACGAGGAGGTAATAAAATTTGTGGAGGACTGTTTTGCAGAGCAAGAAGAAACATCTTTCTTGAAAGGTCTAGAGACGTTGCAAGTTCGCTTTAATAAATGTATTTAATTAAGAGGAGAATGTGTTGAGTAATAAAATATTTTGACATTGAAATTTTGTTTGGTTCTATAGTAGGCTAAGAATTTTTCAATATATCCTCGTAAAAGCACTCAAAGTTGTCGAGATCGACCTAAAGCTCTAGGTATTATTTGAACTCGAAGGCTATACTACTTCCGCCCAGACTTCAGTCTACTCATTCGATATTACCATATTAATCACGACTTAAGATGCGAACTCGCAATCATTAAGGAATAGAAGGTTCAATGATCTGCTATACACAACTTTAATCGAAAGAATTATACTCTTTACTCCAATGAAGCCATAAGACAATTACAGCTGAGATTATAGGAACACCTATTATTCAAATCAGAATGCCGAGCTAACGGATTGACCAAGACCTTGGTAAAGTTGTACGAGGTCACTTCTGAAATGCTAGAATGTGAAGAGAATATGGCTCTAAACACGATAGATTTCGAAAGAGAATCTTATAGTATACAGAGTGATTACTGAGGAGACCGTCAGATTTTAGGAGAAGTTTACACGAGTCAAGGCAGTTTCGAAACAATGTTTGGTTTATGGTTGGAGGCCTTTATTGAGAGTCTACAGGGTGATTTGTCCGATTTGACCGATATTTCTTTTATTAATAACTTTGGTATGGCTTCATCAATATTGATGAAATTTTCAGTGTACAACAATATGATTGTCTACTTTCAATAATTACAACACTTTTAAAAAAATAACAGGGTGGAAATTGTGATAAGTTCTGATTTAATTTGCAGGGTGACAAACAACCCTGTACATTCCGTTTTCAAAAATTCTCTACCTGCTTCAGATTCTACCATAAGTGTTCATTACTGGAGCGTCTTAAAGCAAAATCAATCCCTCATTAGAAGGTCAATTGGAAATTTAATAAAACAGTCGAGAATATACGGGGTGAGTCTTTGACTTGTACATATATTTTAACTGTAAATTCCCCTCATCACACGAAACACTTTTTTCCTATACCATTTTTCAAAATTCGGTTTGGTTTGGAAGATACAGGGTGTCGAAAATCCCTGAAAAAAACACTTTTCTGTTTATATCTTCGGAACCGTTATTTCGAATGAACTGAATTTTGGTTGAATTTTTACTCTATTCATGGTGCATATTCCTCGATCGAAACCTATTCAATATCTTCACTAGTATAAAAGTTACAGGGTAGTCGACTCATCAATACACGCTAAAACACCATAAACCCACTTTAAAAAGATAAACGGTTCATATTTTCGAAAGAATCAATCATTCAAGAAACTAAAAGTTCTCCTATTTTTTTTCAATAAAACGCGTCGTTTTCGAGTTATTTCCAATTTTACCCGGAGAAATTTGACGGAAAAACCATTAATTTCAAGAATAATCTTAATGCGTCTCTGAATTAAATATCATCGAATATTGTTCCTTCTCTGGTCTTTAAACGAGTTTACAATGTTGTCACAATATTTATCAACTTTGTCGAGATATTTTAATAATGAAATCTCACAAATGTGGGAGATAAAATTGAACACCAAGGAGGATTTAATACGCACAGTTTCTTTTGAAAATTCATAGTTACCGGTCCATATTGAAGTTAAATGTCGATGAAATACAAAATTCGGATATGAATGATGAATCTCGATAGAAACTACTTATTAAATTGAAATTAATGAAAAATAATACGACACCTGATAATCTGTGGCGATGTTTCTATCTAAACAACATCCTCTTGGAATTTTATAAACTCGACTTGAAATTAAAATAATTCACTTCACATAATAATCACATTAGAACAATAAGTCACTGAATGTATTCAGATTATTCAGAACTTAACATAATGTTTACAGTTTGTTCAGAGACTCTGGTTTGTTACTGTTTAACGTTGGCCTCCAGGGCTCCAGATAACCATACTTCGGTTTTCGATCTACGCAAGCGTGGTAAAATTTGGCGGCAAAGTCGATTTATGATGGAAACGGCAGAATTCATAGATATTTATACCACGGTACACAAATGTATCGTGATTTATACTATGTTTCGTAAAAAATCCTTAACCTCAATGAAAATATCAGCAAACTGACAACATCTTCTTGAAATTTCTGTGCAAAAATTCACAGAATCGATACAAATTAGATTAGGTTAGGTTGTTTAATAATAAATCTGAATGAAAAGTCTCTCTTCATGGAATTTCGAGGAAAATATGAACAAGTTATTAGTGTTTACAAACTAATCTGCAGAAAAATCGAAGAAGGAACTTATTTTGATGGAATAAATGTGGCTTTTTAGTTGCAGATATAATCCGATGAAACTAACTGTTTTTGTTGAAATTATCGTGTCGTGTTTACAACATTTTTCTTCCAATAAGGTGAGTACTTGACTACTTGCGTATTCCCTTGATTGGGCCTAAATGTATAAACTCAATTTCTATCGAGAAATATGAACTTTGAATCAATTCCACAGTATCATTTCAGGGACGTATTTAGCCCAATGTTTTTTTTCAAATGGCTATATCTTTTTAACAGAGCCGAATTCGGAAAAATGGAAAATGAAAAAAAGGTTTCTTTTGGCCTCAAGAATCTTCAGTTAAAATATATGTACAAGTCAAAGACTCACCCTGTATATTCAAAAAAGAGGAAATAATTTCGAACATTCTATGTTAATTATGTGTCAATCCTTAGTTTTGCCTTTCATAATATGTTTCGAATGTTTATTCTGTATTAGTTGTTGTAGATTTTTTGGTTTACGTAGGTAAGTATAAAGATATTTTCTGGATTAAATGATTTTATCCATCAGAATATGTGTGATTAACAATGAATTTCGAATTTGGAAGAACTAAGTTCAGGACTCAGGTATCATTGGACGATAGAGCTTTGCTATCTAGTTCAGAATATTCTCACTGCGAAATAACGATATTGTTCATCTTTGAAAAAAATTTCTAGGAAAACTGGATGAGTGCCAAAAAAAATAAAAACGCTCCAGTAACGTAAACTTATGGTAGAATCTGAAGCAGGAAGCAAATTTTTGAAAACGGAATCTACAGGGTGTTTTTTCAACCTGCAAATTTAATCTGAATTCATCAGAATTCCCACCCTGTATTTTTGAAAAAGTGTTGGAATTATTGAAAGAAGACAATCATATTGTTCTACACTGAGAATCTCATCAATATTGATGAAGCCATACTAAAGTTATGAATAAAAGAAAAATCGGTCGAATCGGACAAATCACCCTGTAGACTGTCAATAAAGGCTCCCAACCATAATCCAAACATTTTTTCGAAACTGCCTTGACTAGTTTAAACTTCTCCTAAAATCTGACAGTCTCCTCCGGAGTTCGGAATCACCCTGTATAAAAGTTAAGAAAATACGTTAGGTCCCAGTTCAAAAATAATCAATTGGAAGCTGTCAAAGTGATCATCTATGATCCTAGATTTGTTATAGAAATGAAGTAAATTCCAAGGAACAATAAATAAAATAGAGAAGCAGTTTCTCCAGTATGGGCATGTGAGGCAGATTAAAAGAGGATAGCTGCTGATGATCTTAACCCATTAGATATCTTTTAGGGGGTGTTTGAGACGAGCACTGTCGACAAAGCAAAACCCCTTTATATGAATTACCTTAAAGATGGATTAGGTTGACTACTCCTCGGATGTTGAATAATGTTGAAAAAAATTTCAAATAAGGATGTTCTTCATAATCATTCATAATTTTTTTGCTACATTTCGCATTCACGTGTTTGATTGTATACCAAATCACTTGATTTTATTTTTTTCTATTTCGATTCTTGCAATAAACATGAAAATGGTAACATTTTTGAAAAGAGAATGACACAACCTTTCAAACAATGTATCACAATTCAACTTTTTGCGTGATTGAAAAAATATACATATTTACTTATTAGGTACCTATGACTAATGTGTCATATAGCATATATCCGACTCATCTCCGAACCATGACAAAATAAATCGGTCAATGACCATTAGATTATGAAAACACCTTCACAGATCAACAGTAATAAGCTTCACAAAACCAAACAAATTATAATATCATTACTTGCGATAACAATAACAAATAATTTGATATTATAACATATTGATGTAGGTATACTCAAAAAGTATCATATGGTTATGGTTATGGTTATTCAATGTATGTTAATCACTAGACCATGGACCACACACCACAATATTATATGGTTCATGATACAGGGGGGCCCATATAAAACAGTCCAACTGATTACTGAATAAGAGATCATCTTTTCGTTTTTCTTGTTGCTTACGGTATCTTCTTCTGCGATTGTGGGAAACTGAATGTTATTGGAAAGGCTTTTTTAATAATGCATGTTAATGCCTATTCATTGGCTTGCATAATGCAAAAATGTCTTGAATACAGCAGCTCTTCTGGTATGCTTGTTCTCCAATAATAATTACCATTGATACCAAGCTATTCTCCAAATAAATTTATACTGTAGACCTATTTACGTAAGCTCCTTCACACTTTACTTAAAGGAAAGCATATTTTATGAGGATGAAAGTGACCATCTTAGCGCACTAATGATATGCATTACTGCTCTGGGCTATGAGGATAGTCAATAAATTTTTACGTATTCTCTTGATATCTGGCAGCATAAATGAAGGCTCCCATTAGTTCCAATCCTTTTAAAGTGGGTAAAAGTATGAAAAAATCTTTATGAAATGAACTAGAACAGTCCCTTTCACATCTTCGTCTTTACCACTTTCGAATAGAATGTAGTTCCTGGAATAATGCCGTCTCCATACCCAATGAGGAGATTCATTTATTATCATTTGCGACTAAACCCATCTAATACGATGATTATTGAATTATATAAATGATGAAATTGATGATCATTTTCGATATGGAAACCAGGGAAGTGCGATTATAATAATATCGTGCTCTATTTTGTAATAGGAGATAATTTCTTCTAAGGGAAACAATCACCACGTCAGACTTTAAGAGTCATGGGGTTTCAATGTTTTTTGAGCCATCAAATAGTTGCGGCGGATTTCACAAATCGTAATCACCGGTGATCGGAGATCAACAGCTTGGTTCTCTGATTTTTAAACTGTCGAATCGAGTTGATTCTATATCAAGCTCAGATCACCGATGATTACGCTTTGTGAAACCCACCGTTAAAGTTGTATCAACTAATCATTGCTATTTTTTCAAGCAGAAGATAAATTAGGCAAAATATACAAAATTTTAGTAACATTGTTATTCGCACGAAAATAATTCTCTATATTTAAGCGGTATCTAATAATTGTTAAACATATAATTTTTCTTTACAGTTTTCTCATTGCTGTACCTAAATAAAAATATAAATCACGATCGAATTATATGGATGAGAAATAGTTCCAATGATTAATTACCTCTGATCACTGTAGAAACCATTTTAGTTCTGTCGATACAATGCTGAAAATTCGAATTGAACTACTTTGTCTATAGTATTTTAATCTCACTTCACAGAACACAAATACGCTAAGACATTTTCTTATTTTTCTTCTTGACTTGACTAAGACATTTTTGTTTTGGTCCACAGCACAGAGTTGGAGCCAACTAAAATTACACACTATTTGTTTACATCTAACGAGGAGAATATCAAATAAAGTACCTACGAATCAGCTGTAGCGTAACTGTAACTTTAGCGACACCTAGTGGCCTTACTCAGAAGAAGGAGAAGCATTTCCTGTATAAGTGAACTTTTCACCAATTTTTCAAAGTTTTATTGTATTTTATAATAATCAGACCGTAGAGGAATCCATATATGAAGTTTCATAACAATCAGTCCATCCGATCTCGAGTTATAAATGGTGTAACCAACATCTTTTTTTATATATATATATATATATAGATATTTTCATTCAGTCCATTTCTAGCCTTCGGGCATGAAAAAGCTTCTGTTTATTTCAGATTGTATGGTTGCGATTTATTTTGGAAACTTCTAGGCGTTATTATGGATCGTCCCAGAGTATTAGAGGTACTAGTGGAAGCCATATCTGGGTGTTTGAAGTTATATCTGGTGTAGATTATATCTGTAGTATCCTGAAGTTATTCCAGATTGTATTTGCAGAATTTTGAAGCAACTCCTTTGGGTACTTATCCCTGAAGATTTTGATTAATTCTAGTTGAAGAACACTGCTGTAAATCCTTCTACACAACCTTTGGAAATAGCCTGCTTCCGGTAAAACCCGAAGTGAGAAGAACATGAAAATATTTCAGATTTTCTCGGCAATCTTGTGTAACACACAGAAAATGAATTTCATGAATATATCTTGAGTACTTCCCAATAAATGGTTCTGTATGGCACGTAGTCAATTAACTCTAGTACTAAAGAACCTCCCGGAAACAATAAGACGTAAATCAATGTCATTCGGAAGACAGAAGAAAAGATCCATAAACGTCGAAACGAAATGTGTTCGACAAGACTGAGTGAGTTGCTTTATCTGCTAAAACGACCATACGTAAAGTCAATTGGATCAGTAGGTCAAACGCCTCGTGTTTTTCCGTTGTCGATACAACTGCATTTCTAGTTGGACCTGTTTTTTATGGCGTCCGTTTTATGCATCGGTGACAACTGACAGAACGTCCATTCATATACTGGACAGGAAGTTTAATCAGGCAGTAGCGTAGCGAATGGTCATTTGAAGTGCGCATTGGTTCAGAAGATCAACTTGAAATACGGAATTGGCCGAGAATGGCCAAATTCAAATTTTGGCGGGTAAAAGTTCCTGCTTTACCCACAAATTGAATTATTTCATAGTTCGGCGATCTTCGGATAGAGAGCGCCATTGTACATTTCATTCATGATTAGAGAGATATTCATAGAACTTGATAGTGATAGTGCATGTTCTATGGAGATATACCATAAAATGGACGGTGGCGCCTCTATCGGCTGAGCTTTCCCATTCGCTTTAAACGCCGACCTTAAATGGAAGAAAAATTCAGGATTTCACCGAATCCACCGAATTCCACCCCTTGCGTTAATTACAGCTCGGCAACGACGGTTCATACGCAAAATGAGTGATCTTAAAATGTTCTGATCTAATCCTTCCCAGATTTCTCCGAGTTGGATTCCTAAGTCATTTAGAGTAGCTGGATGATTTTCTGAACTTCTCAGCCTTCTATTGAGATTGTCCCAAACCTGCTCAATCGGATTGAGATCTGGACTTCTTGCTGGCCATTCCATTCGAGAGACTTCAACCTCTTCAAGGTACTTCTGAACGATGCGCGCACGATGGGGTCTGGCATTATCGTCCATAAAAATGAAATTTTCACCAATGTATGGGGCAAATGGCATTACATGCTCTTCAAGCATGTTCCTTATATACTTATCAGCATTCATAGCTCCATTATCAACGACCACTAGGTCTGTGCGAGCAGTCAAAGATATTCCACCCCATACCATAATCGATCCTTCCCCGAAGCCATTAGTATTCAGGAAATTGCACTGAGCATATCTTTCATGTGGACGTCTGTATACAAGGCAACGTCGATCACAATGGTAGAGGCAGATATTCTCTGAGGCGATTTCTTATTGTCTGAGTGCTAATTGGCACCTCATGAGTTTGCTCAAGCTGATTTTGAAGGAGGCGAGCGGTTGCAAACCGTTGTCTCAACGAAGAAACTCTCAAGTAACGTTCTTGAATGGCAGTTGTTACCCGTGGTCTACCCTGTCCTGGTCTTCGGACATTCATACCTGTCTCCCTGAATCGCTGCAACATTCTGGACACACTTGTATGGGAAACTCCAAACCTTTCTGCAATTCTTGTGTATGTCCACCCTTCTTCTCGCAAAACTACCGCTTGGGCACATTCCTCTTGGGTCAAATTGCGTGTTTCGCGTTGCATAGCGATCGAGTGTAGAAAATCAAACGAAAGAAAAACTATTGATCACTAGAATTGATCGAGAACAACTGATTTTAGAATAGAGCCAATACATTCAAAATCTGATAATATCATCTTTTTTTATTCCTGCTGGGAGAAAACATCTGTATTGAAGAAAAACGTCGAAAGTGGATAACATATGCATGCATAATTCTGATAAAATAATTATCATTGAGAACACCTTCAGTTGTAGAATAAATTTGAGATTTCCATAATGTGCGTTATTTTTTTTGCTCAGTGTATATGATGAACGCGTCGTATGAAATCATCAGTGCTTCAGATATCTGTTTTAGCCCAATTCGACGGTGTGATAAAATCATGTCATGAACTGCATCGATATTTTCGGGGATTGACACAGAAACTGGCCTTCCCGATCGGTCATCATCTTCAATGGAAAATTTACCTCTTTTGAAGCTTGCAGTCCAATTTTTCACGGTCGCAGACGAAGGACATTTATCACCAAGGGTTTTAAGCATATCTTCGTAAATCTGCTTACCTCTTAACCCTTTTAAATACAGGTACTTGATGATGGCTCGATACTCCAATTTTTCGATTTTTACAATTTCGGTGGACATCTTTTTTTCTTATTTATTGCGTAACTCTGGTTTACTTTTCTGACGTCGAACTCTACATTGACACTTCTAATAAGTTATTGTTCGTTGATATGGTATCGCAATATTTTGTTGATGCTTGAAACTGGTTTAGGCTAACCAGATATCAATTAATACTTCCTCGTATGTTTCCATATCTCACGATTTCTGTGTATGCATCTCACCTCCTCAGCTCTCAGTAAACGGTAGAGGCTGGCCTCTCACTTCCTTGTCAAGCGCGTTGTTCTACATCATAGGAAACGGACGTTCCTTGCCACCTTTAACTGTCACGAGCCGCCACTGCAATCTGGTAACAATTCATAAAGGTTCTTCTATAGCCAATCAAATAGTTATAATAGAACATTCATATCATACCAGGAACTTTTGCCTCATACGCCACTGGCGAAAAGCGTAATTTTTTTTCATTGTTTGTCATACCATCGATTACCATAAACACCGTAGGTACGCATTAATATCTCATTGTTGTCCAACAATCGTTAACTCTATAGGAACGTGCGCCTAATGATATATGATTGAAACAACTCTTTTTCTACGGACATCACAATAGATATCATCAATGAATCTCAATAACAAAACAAACCAATTCAATTGACATGAATGGGTTTATTTCCAAATACTTACATGTCACGCTATTCGTACGAGGAATTTAATGGCTTGTCTTGAGGATCTAGTATTTGTAGTGTACACATATCTTAAATGACAAGCAACCTCTGTTTGTTATACATAGACAGCTCATTGTTTCACGAAATGGTTTACCAATTGCCAATTTCCTCAAAACGTAACTTTCTACAGAGAGATAACATTTATTCCTTAAATTCCTTCTTCCACTTAAGGGGAAGTGGTACACGTCCGAGCTCGAGAGATCCCTTCAAAAATTGGGCTTTTGATTTCCATGATATCTCAGTTCGTAGACCAACGTTTTTTTTTTATTTAAACTTTATCATTTCCTTATAATGTGTATCACTCGCTTTTCCGTTTTTCTTCGTATATTAGGAAAAAACCTGGTGAGCTGTAATTTCATATAAATCTGGACAAATGATTTAATTTCCATGACATCTCCGTCAATTTTGGGGAAAATTTTTTGACAGTTCTAAGAACAAATCCAATTTTATGATTTTGTACCATATGGAACCATTTCAGCCAATCATGTCAACATTACATCGAAAACTATAAAGATTGGACTGTCAATATGAGAAAAAAAGACGGAACAGAATTCAAAGAAGCAACGGTAAAGACAATGTGGAATGTTTCGAGCAAACTCTTACAAGAAAAGTATTATAAGGACTACAACATTATGATTGACCCGTTTAATAATATAATATTTAAACCAGCCCGAGATGCCCACGATGAAATCAGAAAAAAATGCAAGCAGACCCAAGTAAACGTAAATCCAGTTCAGTTTCGTTAAATTTGTCTGAAGTTAACAGAATAATATTGCTATGGGATGAAAATAATCCTGAAGGTCTTATGCGTAAATTTTATCATATTGCTGCAGTAGAACTAGCGTGGCGAGCAGGAGAGGCAGTTGCTTGTTTGGTGAATTTTTTTCAAATCGAGAAGAATAACGATGGTTCTCCAACAAATCGCATTGAATACAATCCGGTATTCAGTAAAACGTGCTAAGGTGGTTCTAAAAGCTGTACAAGTAGTAAATGGTTGGTTTCCAATAGTGAGAGACAAAGCTGTCCTGTGCGTCTTTTTCATAAACTAATATCAAAATGAGGCGAAAATATTACCTCACCACGACTATTCTTGAAACCAAATCGATATTGGAAAAATGAAACTGACAAATGGTACGATAATGTACCTGTTGGAAGGAATTCCATAAATAAATGGACTAAATAAGCTGCCGAAGCAATTGGCTTGAATGTCAAAGACCATGCAAAAGATAACGAATTATTCAAATAGATCAACAGCTGTCAGTCAATTAGCAAAAAGTGGTGTAGAGGAACAACAATTGCTGAAGATTACTGGTCATAGCAATCAAAATTCTATCAAACCATACCTAAACCTCGATCAAGAACACCACAACAAGATAATAAATATTATGCGTGGAAATAGATCTTCTATACAAGAGAACAGCAACGAATCTAATGTTGAGATGAATTTTACGAATTTCACTTTCACTTATTGTACTTTCAATAAATGAATAAATGTTTTGTTGTGTTGAGTTATACATTTTTTCTGTCAAAAAATTTTCTGCCGAATATTCCTCGGACATTGATAAATGCCTCATAATTTTATAACCAAAATCTCAAGCTCGTTGCTTGGTAACAGCTTTCGATGGTCATAAAATTATCTCGTCTATTATCAAGGACCTAGGGATATTACTACTGATAAATGTATGAAATTTTCAGTATACATGCGGAATAGTATATTGCAGGATGTGCATTAATCAGTTTTTCTGTTTATTACTCCCCTGAAATTTTAAATGAATTATAAAGTAGGAGCTTTATTGGTCATACTTTTAACCAGGTTTTTTTCCTAATATACGAAGAAAAACGTAAAAGCGAATGAAAACTGTTTTCACAATAAAAAAACCAAAACTATTTTTTACAAAATTCATGGATTTTTTTGGAATTCTTCCCATCATACTTCTTATAGTGTTCTCAGTCACTTTCTGGGATGATGTCTTCCACTTTTGCTTGAATTCCGATAATGTTTTCGTTGATTTCTTAGTCTTCTTCAATTTTTTTTCACCAGGGCACAATATCTTTCGATTGGCCTGAGCTCTGGGCAATTTGGTGGATTGGCCTCCTTGGGGACAAAAACCACCTTATTAGCTTCGTACCATTCCTTGGTGGCCTTGCTGTAGTGGCATGAAGCTAAATCTGGCCAAAAGATTGTTGACACATCGTGCTCACGTAAAAATGGTAAAAGTCGCTTCTTCAAGCATTCCTCGATGTATATCTTCGAGTCAACAGAGCCTTGGCCAACGAAAAAATTTGCTCCTTTTCCCACAAGTGCAAATTGCTTGCCAAACCAGGAATTTTTTGGGAACCTTTGCTTGTTTCTTCACGCGAAATAGTTCGTCAACATTTCCACGAGAATCTGCAGTATAAAATTCCTGACCAGGAAGTTGCCAGAAATCAGCCAAGACATAGGTTTCGTCGTCCATCATGCAACAGGAAAAATTTTTCAAGAAATCTTTTTTTAATTTCTTTGATCTTGATTTCGCTTCTTGATTCTTCACAGCGTTCCTGTCTGGCACTTTCTGCATTTTGTATGTTCTAACCCCACAACTCGACTTGATTTTCTGAACGGTTGACTGCGAACAACCCACTATTTGGGCCACTTTCCGTCCTGAAAGGTTAGGATTCTTCTGAAAAGGGCTGATGACTTTCTTCACTTTTTTTGGGCTATGAAACCCCTTTTTCCTCCCGGTTCCTTCCTTGCTGTTAATTGTAAGATCTTCGTTGAAGCGCTTAACAACTCTTGATACCGTTTCCGGACGAACGCGAGCCTCTTTTGCGATTCTTTTGAAGCTCCAGTTTTGATTATTTTGAAAAAGTTTCACTATAAGTTCTCGTGTTTTCACTTCGCTTGACATTTTGCAACAGAGAATTGGAATATTTATGAAGTAAATAATCCACATGTTTCTGACGTTCATAACAAAGCTAACTATGATCAAATTTTGATTTTTTCTCAAATGGTTCAAGAGATATAGGCGTTTTTGTGATAGCGAATTTATTCTCGTTCAGTCCTTAATTCCACTTACAATGTTAAAAAAGAGTAAATGGAAATTGGAAGTGGAATAAAATAGCGGAAACTTTTCCACCGCTGAAGTTTCTTCGAAAAATCCATCTGCCCCAGATTCCTTTCGATCCACCAGCCATTTATTATCAGTAGAAAGTATAATTAGTTCATACCCGGTGCATCGAAAGCGTAATATACAGGCTAATAAAATGAAAGAAACGACCGATTCATTTCATTTCAATACATAACCGCATATTTTATTATTGCAAGATCGTTCATACCTCGAATTATGTGAGTACCCATCGGAAGATACTTTCATTACAAGGCGGCTGTGTTAGAAGAGACTGACCAGCATTACTTTGTTTGCAATCTACTTTCCTACCAATTAACCGGAGTTACCGGAGTACAATTCGAACGGCCTCGTCAATCGTTTATGTGTGAAGAGCCTCAACATGACTAGATTTCTGCGTAATTCCTTGTAACATTCCAGTCAAAAGAGCAAAAGAATATTTTATATTTCTATCATTGAGTTTAAATATACATAGAGACACAGCCCAGTTCAACGATTTGAAGCTGAATTTTGTGTAGTTCCTTCACCGGTTCGTAGATGGATAAGTGTGTTTCAGAGAAGCGAAAATTTTTACTCCCGCATCTGGCGGTAAGTAGCTGAACTATAAGGCACTATTTCCGAAGCCGAGTACGATGACGATCAGGACCGGCATATGGAAATGTGGGATGTTCAGTTCATCACCTGATTTTTTTGATGCAATAAAACGACAATTATTTTTGATCTTTCATGAATATAAAATACTGATGTATGAAAAACTAAATGCATGCAATTTTTTTCTTCATTCACAAGTATTCATAAATAGATTTTCTATGAATTTTCGAAAATATTTAATTTTTTGTAAACAGCGGGATGCTTCTGTGTCGAGATTCCTTTGTTTTTTTTCTGTCCCCTGTACAGCTTCACTCTAATCAGTTGTCTCAACAAATGAATCCTGTGCTTTTCAAATTCTGGAGTTAACGGAGAGTTCCAATCTTCTATAAATTATTTTTTTTTATTTTCCTGAAATAAACCGTTGAAGTCATATCTTTTCTGATTTTGTGACCATAATTTTCTTTATGACCAACAGCGCTTTCCTCATCAAATGTTTGAAATCGGTTGAGGGAATTCTCAAATGTATCCGATTTCGATTTGCAATATATATCCAATCATTACCAAGCTTATTCAAATCATCAATGAGGAGTGCTTTTTCGCACTTACCGCATTTGTTTTTTTTTTGGCGATGTTCCTCATCAAATACCCCGAGAAACTTGCGATTTGGTTGGATTCTAGGGTATTTAGGGGTTCAATTAACTCTTTATCCCTTATACCCTCACTAGGCTCACCGTTGCCCGAATCCGCAGAAGAAATGGTCGAATCTGTCCAATCAACCACATCAATGGGCCTACTTTCAGATTCTCCCATTGTACACAGGTCGAAATCATTGTCGTCTTGGCAGTTAGAATTATGGGAACATTTTTCAAGACAACCAGTCATGACCGACTGCAACCCAAATCTGAAGCATCGAGCTGAGGGGTTTGGATCATAACCCCTACGCTGTCTTATTTTGGAGAATGAATTCTCGATTGGGTCCTGGTTGAGCCGACTTTTTATCAAACATGGAAATGTTTCCTTCGGCTCCTCCCACAATAGGGAATATTTTCCCCAACTGTCCAAGACTTAATGAAATCAAATATTCAATTGATTCCGTCAGAGTTCGTATTGCTGATGGCTGATAATTTCCCTCAAATTTTCCATTCGAATTGAGGCAATCGAAAAGATCATTCATTTTCAGAATGAACTGAGCAGTTCAATTGGCACCTCAGCTCACCAGTAGCAATGACTGTTCTCATAGCTGAATATAAAGTTCTGATGAAAATCTGCGTGGCCAATTTAACCTTCATTTTCTGGAAGGCGTTTGGATTTATGTGGTTTTCAGTTATTTTCAAGAGAGTACGAGAAAGACAAATTCTTTTCATCGATTAAGTACGTTTCTTTTATGTCCCTCCAAGAAACATTTTCACCACTCATTTCCTACCTGAGAACACTCCTTTGGAGAAATTCATGGCTTATAGTTCATCATTATTGAATCACACCGTTTGAAACGAATTTGGACGAATCCGATCCTGCCTACGATTCATAGAACTAGAAGAAAATAAATCTCCTACAGATTTCGATAAATGAGTAGTGACAAAATGGATCGGACGAATATAGTTCCTTTAATAGCTACTTATGCCGCCACTTGAGTTGGCAAATTGGCAAGTAAACTGCCAAAAATTTGTGAATCAAATCAATGAACTGGGTTGTGTCTCTATGTATATTTGAACTCAATGATTCTATAAAGGGCAAAGCCAACCCTGCACTATGAATCCTATAATGATTGAACCAAATGGAGATCTTAAACCACCCTACGTGAAGGGAACATGACATTCCATCACACATAAAAAGTTGCTTTAAGTCAAAATAACAAAAATATTTTCATACAAAATGGAAAATAACGAAAATATGAATAAAGTACGTTACTTCTGACACGAACATGACAATATAAAAAATCGCACTTGGGGAATAAGTAGATTTAACGAATAAGAAAAAGCACGTAGAAGAAGATTCTGGGAAAAGGCGCATGCAATCATGGGAAGTACCAAAACAGTGCAAATTGAGGCAGTTCGGCGCGAAATAGGAAAGAAGAGCGACGAGCGTTAGCTTGAATACGGATTGCTGAAAATGGCGCTCAGAATAATGAGCTCCACGAGTATACTCCATTCACTTTTATAAAGTATCCCGGTTCGCTAAGATTTATGTTCATCAAGTTTTTTTGACTTAAAACTGATGCAGGTTGCTACTCGTGAATGTCAAATAATTCTCAGACAGGTTGCCAATGCTAATTTCTCTTTATCTCTTTTACAACTCTTTTCCAACTTTGTGAATGGAGTTAGTTCTTTTGAGGTTTTACTGTAACACAGTGACGGTGACAAGTTGTGCAAAAAGGGATTTAAATGTCTTCTGTAGGCTTATTTCTTGAGAATTTTGAAAAGTGGGGAATTCCATAGGTCCGTCTGTTCGTTTAAAAGTTTTTCTGTCGGGTTATTCGAGTACTTTTATTCTTTTTTGGAATGAACTATCACAAAAAGTAACGGACTATTCTGTCCATTATTTTTCAGGAAAATTTCAACACTAGATTTCCGTACATGAAAATAGCATAACTGAATCTTCCCACCATGTTGATATACGGGAAATATTTCCTGTATTAACAGAGAAAAAAGTTTCTTCAACATTCGCCAGGCCTTTGGAATTATTGAATTCACATAAATATTTTCTCAAATTCATTATTTTCCCAAAGTTAAAAAACATTTTGATTAATACGTCATTACTACGACCTCTATGTAGAACGGACAACTTTGCTTATTCATCAGACAGGATAATGACTATAACCTAACATTTTCAAAATATACACGGTGAAATGTGTCAGAAATCAGAATGCCATGTCCAGCTGGGATACCTACTTCATAAAAGTGAATGGAGTATACGTTAAGAATTCCGTTTGCGATGTCTTGCGAATTAATAAGAGCGCATTTATGGAAATTTATGATTGACGATGAGAGAATGGCATCGATGAATTCTGGAGGAGTGTTCTTAGACAAAGTGAAAAGCTTTCATACTTCGATTCATTCAAAAATGACATTCACAAAGGTTTGTTGATTACACGAAATGAAAAATTCAAATTGTACCAGTGAAAGTACCTACGCAAGATGAAAGATGAGATGTTTGTCCTTTCTAAACCTTTCGTCCTCCACTTTTTCAATTAGTAGGCCCAAAGATCGATACAATTCATTCATTTCACTTTTCACTATCGATAAAACAACAATTATTCAATGAATCAATTGGAATAACATAGGCAGTTTCAATTTAGTAATGAATAAATATTCTATTACATCTCATTCTTCATTTTCTGTACCAGATATTGAGTTTTTGATAGAAGGTTTTTGACATCGTGAAAATTTGGCAGAGACGGTTCGTAAAATCCGAACATTTTTGTGTCGTCGTGAAGCACCTTGTCGAACCGCAATACAGAAATTGGTGGAAAAATGCAAGCTGTTGGGACAAATTAGTGATATGAAGAATAAAACTCGTGCACGTCGTTCAAGAACAGCCGAAAATATAGCTGCTGTAGCCGAAAATCTTGATGAAAACCCAGGTTTGTCCATTTCTCGTCGTTCTTCGGACTAAGGCATTCCACAAACGTCATTACACCGTATTTTCCATAAAGATTTTGGTCTGAAGGTTTATAAAGATCAGTAAACACAAGAACTCAAGCCGGTCGTGTCTTTGCTGATTGGGTCCTTGAAATGTCTGAAAATGATCCGGAATTCCATAGAAAAATCATCTTGAGTGATGAGGCTCATTTCCACCTCGATAGCTTCGTCCACAAGCAAAATTGTCGCATCTGGGGCTAGGAAAACCCAAGAGTTATTGTTGAAAAGAAGTGCCACTACGTGATCACAATTGGCCACTATGATCTTGTGATTTAACACCTGGCGACTTTTTCCTCTGGGTCCATGTGAAAGATAAAGTCTACGCCAAGAGCCCAGCGTCGATTCAAGACCTCAAAGATGGAGGCTATTCGTGAGGCTATCGAGGACATAGGGCAGCCACTTTGCGATTTGGTTATGGAAAATTCCATAAAAAGGATATGATCCTGTAGTCGTAGTCGTGGGGTCATTTGCTGATGTTATTTTCCATTATTGACAGCATACCTTCCTCTTCCTTATGAAATAAAAATCGATCATTTTTATGTGGCATTTTTTATTTACCTCTTATTGGAAAACCCTTATGTGTGAAGTGTTTACACTTCAACAAAAGGACAGATACTGAAAAAGACCGCCTTATAAAAGAGGGGCTGGTGGAAATTTAAGTGAAAAGCCTGTCTAATCCCTTTAATTTTACACTGCGAAAAAAAATTTACGCACATTCTGAAAATCTCAATTTTAATTAAAGTTAACTCTACATTGACTTTATAACTTATGTTTTATGTTCTCTCGGGAAGGTTTTGAACGAAACAAGACACATAAAATGGAAGAAAAATTCAGGATTTCACCGAATCTTATGTGAAAGAAGAGAAATGAGCAAATTTTCAAAATACTTAAATGCTGATAAGTGATTCAATACTTGGTATCTCCACCCCTTGCGTTAATTACAGCTCGGCAACGACGGTTCATACTCAAAATGAGTGATCTTAAAATGTTCTGATCTAATCCTTCCCAGATTTCTCCGAGTTGGATTCCTAAGTCATTAAGAGTAGCTGGATGATTTTCTGAACTTCTCAGCCTTCTATTGAGTTTGTCCCAAACCTGCTCAATTGAGATCTGGACTTCTTGCTGGCCATTCCATTCGCGAGACTTCAACCTCTTCAAGGTACTCCTGAACGATGCGCGCACGATGGGGTCTGGCATTATCGTCCATAAAAATGAAATTATCACCAATGTATGGGGCAAATGGCACTACATGCTCTTCAAGAATGTTCCTTATATACTTATCAGCATTCATAGCTCTATTATCAACGACTACTAGGTCTGTGCGAGCAGTCAAAGATATTCCACCCCATACCATAATCGATTCTCCCCCGAAACCAGTAGTATTCAGGAAATTGCACTGAGCATATCTTTCATGTGGACGTCTGTATACAAGGGAACGTCGATCACAAGGGTAGAGGCAGAATCTAGACTCATCTGTGAAGAGAACTCTTTCCCAATCGGCCTCTTCCAAATGGATATGCTCTCTCGCAAAATCCAAACGCGCCCTTCGATGGGCTGGGGTAAGAGCTGGGCCTCTTGCCGCGACACGAGGCCTTAAATCATATTCTCTGAGGCGATTTCTTATTGTCTGAGTGCTAATTTGCACCTCATGAGTTTGCTCAAGCTGATTTTGAAGGAGGCGAGTGGTTGCAAACCGTTGTCTCAACGAAGAAACTCTCAAGTAACGTTCTTGAATGGCAGTTGTTACCCGTGGTCTACCCTGTCCTGGTCTTCGGACATTCATACATGTCTCCCTGAATCGCTGCAACATTCTGGACACACTTGTATGGGAAACTCCAAACCTTTCTGCAATTCTTGGGTATGTCCACCCTTCTTCTCGCAAAACTACCGCTTGGACACATTCCTCTTGGGTCAAATTGCGTGTTTCGCGTTGCATATAGCGATCGAGTGTAGAAAATCAAACGAAAGAAAAACTATTGATCACTAGAATTGATCGACAACTACTGATTTTAGAATGGAGCCAATACATTCAAAATCTGATAATATCATCTTTTTTTATTCCTGCTGGGAGAAAACATCTGTTTTGAAGAAAAACTTTGAAAGTGGATAACATATGCATGCATAATTCTGATAAAAATAATTATCATTGAGAACACCTCCAGTTGTAGAATAAATTTGAGATTTTTATAATGTGCGTTAATTTTTTTGCGCAGTGTATATTCACTTTTCCAAAGGTGGAAAATGTTGTCTTACATAAGTGCATGAGGGAACCAGCATTCGATAGAGGCACTCGTCAATACATTAATCTTTCAATGAATTACATACAAACCGTTAACCTACATGTTCACCATCTCAAAAACATGATACATTTACTTTTCCGGTTGGCTTTTCCATATCATGAGACCTGGATGGGAAATAAATGTGATAATTGGGGCAATCAAAATGGCACGTTAGAACGGATAAAAATTACAGTGAACCATTATCAAGGGAAGTGTTTTATGCCCATCATTGAGGTATAGCATACGACCGATTAGGCGGTAATCAAGTGTAGTGCTACCATAACGATATCCGTAATGTTTTTATTACTGCTAGAAAATAAAGGCAGGTGTTCTAGCTGATAATCCGCTATGAGAGGAAGAAATATCTGCGATGAATTAGGCCACTTTAAAACTTTTGGAATAAGAAAAGAACAGACAAAAATTAACCAAGGAATCATTTACCTGTGACCAGGTTTTTATCATTCAAAACTCGTCGAAATTCATAGTTGGCACATCTGTCCTCTGGACTCGCGCGGAGTTTGAAAGTCATCTGTCATTTGGTATGCTTACAGCGCATCATTTTCAGGTAAAGAATCTACGAGGATATATTGAAAAATTCTTAGCCTACTATAGAACCAAACAAAGTTTCAATGTCAAAATATTCTATTACTTAACATATTCTCCTCTTAATTGAATACATTTATTACAGCAAACATGCAACGTCTCTAGGACTTTCAAAAAAAAATGTTTCTTCTTGCTCTGCAAACCAGTCCTCCACAGCTTTTATTACCTCCTCGTTGGAAGGAAATTTACGACCTTTTAAACTTTCTTTCAGTTGAGGAAAGAGATGATAGTCGAACGGAGCCAAATCTGGTGAAAAAGGGGGGTGTTCTAGTAATTCTTACCCTAAATCACTAATTTTCTGAATGGCAACATGAGATTTCTGTACTGGGGCGTTGTCCTGTAAAAACAAAAAACCTTTGGATAGCTTTCCGCGTCTTTTCTCTTTAATTTTTTTCCGTAGAGTGGTCAGTAATGTCTAATAGTAATCTCCAGTTATTGTTCTACCCTTATCCTAAAATTCAATCATGATTACTCCATGGCAATCCCAAAAAACTGAAGCAAGAACTTTTCCAGCAGATTTTTGGACACAAAACTTCTTAGGTCTTGGAGAACCAGAGTGTCGCCATTCCATCGATTGTTGCTTTGCTTCTGTATCGTAGGAATGTACCCAAGTCTCATCCATAGTAACAATTCGGTTTGAGAAGTCTACATCGTTTTCAAATCGAGCACAGATGAACGCGATGCTTCTACCCTTGCACGCTTTTGGTCAACATTCAAACATTTGGAGATCCATTTTGCAGAAATTTTTCTCATGTCCAAATTGACGTGAACTATATGATGAACGCGTTCGTATGAAATCTTCAGTGCTTCAGATATCCGTTTTAGCCCAATTCGACGGTCTGATAAAATCATGTCATGCACTGCATCGATATTTTCGGGGACTGACACAGAAACTGGCCTTCCCGATCGGTCATCATCTTCAATGGAAAATTTACCTCTTTTGAAGCTTGCAGTCCAATTTTTCACGGTCGCATACGAAGGACATTGATCACCAAGGGTATTAGGCATATCTTCGTAAATCTGCTTACCTCTTAACCCTTTTAAATACTGGTACTTGATTATGGCTCGATTTTTACAATTTCGGTGGACATCTTTTTTTTAATTTATTGCGTAATTTTTTTGACGTCGAACTCTACACTGACACTTCTAATAAGTTATTGTTCGTTGATATGGTATCGCAATATTTTGTTTATGAATGGAACTGGTCTAGGCTAACTAGATATCAATACATCCTCGTATCTCAGAGTACTTGAGAAGCGTTGAAATTGTGGTGATTTTTGGGCAGAGAGCTTATGATTTCTTCGTAAAAATTCCCAAATTCAAGATGGCTGCTCAAAGTTGGCGAATGAAATACAGGGTAATGGACCGGTTCTATTGAAAATGAGCTTGTATAGGAGTTTTTGAGGACGGAGATCATGAGTTTGATCGAAGATAAATGATTTTTTCAAAAATCTTTCATTCTAAGAAGCGATGCAAAATGGTTGCTCCAAAATGGCGGACGAGGGTTGCTATTATGGTACAATGCATTCGAAATGAGAAGACCAGTTTTCAAGATCGAAAACTGTAATTTTTCATTCAAATTTATAAAATCAAGATCCACTATATTAAGAATAAGCGTGAAGCAGTTTTCTGAATCTGTGGATAAGATTTTTGTATTCAACAACATTCTGTCGAAATTAGTTCTGTCGATATTTTTGGGGTCGAAGATTAAGAATATGGTGAGAAATCTGATTTTGACAAAAAGGTGGAAATCAGTCTGCAGACTAACAATAACTGTCAGTCTTTTTGTGTCGGTGGAAATTTAACCAAGTTTTTTTTCAGAACCAGTGATCTCATCGCACTTATGGCAATCTCCACAACACTTTTCCTGTTTCTACATACAAGGGATCTCAACACGAAGTTGAGAGAAATGGAAGTTAAACTGCAGCCAGAAGATGAAATGATAAGCAACCATTTATCTGGTAAATATTATCATTGTTTATATAAATTGCCTATAGACTATGCTCTTATATTATTCTCTATTCGGGAAAGGTTATCGCTGATGAGGAATTCGAGGTCATTTATGATTCTGTCCGTTCGTCCGACAATAAACACGATAATTCCCCAAAGAAAAGATCTTGGACTTGAATAGGCCAAATCACCACAACTGGCACAATTATTCTGGAGTTATTGCTTCTGAAATTTCATTTTCTCATTATTTCATAAACTAGTTATCTGTTCGAGTTAGCTTTGAGCTGATTCTCTACTTGAATGGGTGACTGCACTGGCTATGAATGCAAACACGCTCGTAAAATCTCCTCACTTTCTACTCATCCAGATCTCATCAGTTCATGCTGTTTTACTCCCCCGAAAACGTCCATCAATATCATAACTGGTTTATGCAAGTTTATTAACAAGTACCACAAAAGAAATTCGAAAGTTTTTTATTGCACCTTCACCAGAAACTGACCGGCAAAACGAAATTGGAGAAATGTTGCATGAATAAATTTATACAGGGAAGTTGTAAGCTGATCCCGAATCAAGAAGACAATTAAAATAATATGTTTATGTTTATTGCCGACTATTTTGGAAAGTTGATCTGTGTTTGTGACAGAGAATGCATTTCAGACAAATTTATGTACAAAGTCGTCAACCTTTCTCGAAATGAAATGCATCAATCAATAAATCAAACTATAACAACTGATTATCCATTTGTTTGAATACTCAATGAATTTGCTCAAGGACTCAAGAGTACCGTATTATCGAACAATAGGGAAGTTTGCTTGGTTTATTTATGATTGAGAAGATTTATTTATTACTGGTGCGAAATGAGCTGATGGGCAGAAACAGCCCAATAGTTTCAGAGTTATTAATTTTTGAAATTCCATTCTCAATACAATATGTATAAAAATTCGAGTTGAACTTTTGAGTACATAAATCAGGAGATTTTGATTTCTCGTTCATCCATCACTTAGCAAGATCAACCTCGTAACTAGATTCACCTTGTAGGTCGATTCGCATTCAAGAATACAGCAGAAAACATTTTTTGACACTTTCTAAGAAAAAAATTACATCGGCAATTACAATATTAACCTTTACTGGTTTTGGGGTTATTATAAATTAATTATCTTGAAATATTCCATACATAATGAAATTCTTTTCACAGATATTGACAATCCACCAGAAGGTGTTCGAATTATGATGAAATTACTCCAGAGTACGGGAGAGGTAAAAATTTTTTTTTTATTTTAATCAGGCATGAATTATTGAATTTTGTGTTGAATACAATAAACCATAGTGTAGTATTTCGCAATTTTAGTGGGGAATGAACTCCTGGAATGCAAAGTACAAAAATTAATCTTTATGAGCTCTGGGAGAATGGTTTTTTGGGTGTATATGGTGCAATTTTTATCTATCGCTAATTTTACTTGGATTAAAACGATTAATATTTCCAATAAACCTTACTTGAAACGAAGATAATATAGATTATGATATCTAAACAAATTTCCAATATTGCTTACCTGAATATTTCTGTGAAATTGGGAGAATCGGATTTGAACTTAGACCATAGAAGGAGGAGACACAGCATCTCATTCATGAATTCGAGAATTGGTGAAGCCAAAATTTTCAATGAGTAGGACGAAGATAGCATAAAGGATAGCAAAATCATTTCATACTGCCGTGGGAACATTGCGAAATATAACCCTGAAAGTTCCAGTGGCGTGGTGTATAAAATTACAAGTGAATTAACCCTTTTTGACGAATTCATAAAATATTCCGAACTTTCAAAAAGATTTCAAACTAGTTTGAAAATGTAGTAAAACTACGAAACTCGAGTCACTATTAAAATCTGTATTTAATAATAGATATGAATAGAAATGATAGAAAACAAAGTAAATTTGTTTTAATTATTTCCCACAAATAAGTGAATGAATTTCAATCTAAAGTTTCATTTTGATTGAGAGTTTACTTATTAGAAAATTTTAAGGTCGGCGTTTAAAGCGAGTAGGAAAGATCAGCCGATAGAGGCGCCACCGTCCATTTTAAGAAATATCTCCATAGAACTTACATTATCACAATAAGTTCTATGAGTATCTCTCTAATCATGAATGAAATGTACAATGGCGCTCTCTATCCGAAAATCGCCGAACTATGAAATAAGCTAATTTGTGGGTAAAGCTGGAATTTTTTCCAGCGAAAATTTGAATTTGGCCATTCTCTGCCAATTCCGTATTTCAAGTTGATCTTCTGAACGAAATTATTAGTAGATTCACTTTTAATCGGAAGTTGAACTATTTTCATGGGTCTTTCTGTTGAAATAAAACAGAAGCATGGGTTGGCTCATTTTCTTCTATTTTTGAAAGAAAGGAATTGACTGTCGGAATGAAATCGATTAAAATTATTTCAACATGAACCCTAATCCTTTCTGAGTTCACCCACAAAATTTCAGTTCTCAAAGTGAAACCGTTTTCGAAATCAACTTGAAATAAAAACACACTACATTGAACGCCCACCTTAAGAACGTCACAACGTTGCTAAAATTTCTACTACATTTTGATTCCGTAGTAGTACAGTATCCCAGTTCAGTTCTGATGATTTTGAAAATTGGCTTCACTGTATTATTTTTGGAAGGCGTCTCTCCTCTTTCTGAAGTCTAAGAATTTGAATTAAATTATGTATGTTCCATCAGGGAAAATTGATTGAATAGATTACCCCCTAGCACAACAAACTTTGATTTACTGAGAATCAAGGGATGTCCTATGTCCATTCCCATATTCCGCTAGTTGCCAGAATAATGGTCCAGAAATTATCACATTTTTGAATTCCTCATAGAATTTGAATGTAAATTTGATCATATGACTTCACTGATATTCCGAAGCTTTTCAGAGTTATTTCATCTTTCAGTGAAATATTCTCTATTCGGGATCATCAGAAAGATGGTAATAGATAAATTCTCAAATACTATTATTGAAGCTACTTTGTACGTTTATCACTCTGATTTTCAAGTCTGTCCCATAAAGAGAAAATATTGCCATTATTATTAATGTATCGTGAACTTTCTTCAGCTTCTGAACCGTATCCGTTCCGACCACAGCATCCTCTAACAGAGTTATGTTTGTGGTGACAGTGATGTCCTACCATAACGGTGAGAGGACACATTAATAGGTTAGCGCACGAATACTGAACCAATTTTAATTCGAATTAATCAATCTATAGAGATAGAAGCAACGAACCACTCTTGACTATACTCCATTCACAATTATAAAATCACAACTCTGGCCTTGGAAATTTGACACATTCCACTCTGTATCGAAGTTATGACGTTTTTCAAAATATTTTTATGTTCCAAGTCAACACTATGTTGCCCTTTCTATATTCTTAGCGTATTTCTCAGAATGTGATTTCATTCGGAAAATGAATGAATTGGAAAAGATGCGATGGACGAAAATAATTAACGTTTATATGAATTGATAGAAAGGATTCCTTTTCTAGTTATTTGCATGAAAAGTACAAGAGATCACTGTTGAAATATATTATTTTTCGCCATGGAAGAAAATTGCATTGCTTTCACATAATTTTCATATGCATGCTTGTGAAGATTTAATGTTTATTATCCTCTTGAACTGAAAGTTCAAGACTTGACGACATCAATTGTTGATTCTAATCAAGAATTCATTAAAAAAAACAACCCAAAGATATAAGATAAATAGATGCAACAGTAACTGAGTTTTGGTTATAAATTAATGAGCAAGAATTTCAATTCCTGAAAGCTTTATAGATATACATTTCATTTATTTGATCTTATGAACAAGGAGTAAAATATTCTGACTGTATAGTAATTTATTAGTTTAAAAAATATTCATATACATTACTACCACAGTAGGTTTGTACAAATAACATGGAATAGGTCAAACACTAGTAAGCCAGTAGATCTACCTTTGAAGAGAATTCTCATATGAGATATATCAGAAAGATCAAAAGATCGCATGCAAGATAGATCGCAGAAATGGGTACATTGATATCATTGTTTGATGAAGTATTAGTTATATTCAGAGAAAAAAATCGAAATTCATGAGCAAATAAATGGAAATGAGGGAAACAATTTCCTGTTTTTTCTGAAAAAAAAATATTATTCTCAAGAAGTAGACTAAATATACGAAAATGTAAACATGAATAGTTAAATCATTTTCCCACAAACAATTCAAAATGTGTTATAAAACATAGTGATGAGTAATTTTTCAGATATTTTTATTATTATTATTGGACATGATTACAAAGTTGAGCATTGCCAATTGTAGAAAACATTATTTGGATCGATGTCAAACCAACATTCATTCATCACATATGTTCCATTCGATTATTTATAATAAATTAAAATTTTTGTATAAAATTAACACTATAATGATCAACACATAATACTATTTGATTGTAGGCTGAACAGGATGATAAGAAGAGGAAATATTTTGATGAAAATGTATATACAGGGTGTTTCCTAATTGAATGTCAATATCCGTGGGGGTGATTTTTGGGCACATTTTAAGAAAAAAACTCCATATGAACATATTTCCTAAACGTCTTTCCTTTTGATATTCAATAGGGTGGTAAAGTATTCAAAAATAAATCATTCATTATTGATATCTAAATATTAATATTCAAAGACATGTAGTGATCACAACTAAATATCAATTTTTGGCCACAGCCTACTACGATAAGAACCAATTCTTCCTTACTTACAAACATAGTGTAATTTATTTCAATGCAGAGAAACAGTTTTCCTTTTTTAAGCGAAAGCATCGGATTGAAAAAAATCAAGTGATCAATTTTGGTGAGAAATGTTTGTAAATTTCAAAAATGAATTTAATTTTAGGAAAAATCTGTGGCGTACCATCAATGTCTGCCCAAATAGGCAGGTCAAGTTACGTACGAACGCCACTGGTAGGAATTAAAAAAAAAAAAGATACATTAAAAAATGCCTCTTGATTCATAGTCCATGTATGACAAATTTCGTCAAAATATCTGAAGTGGTATTGGAGATATTAATAATAAATGATTTATTTTTGAAAACTTTACAAATAACATGGAATAGGTCAAACATAAGCTTCACATTTATCATTCACCTGAGACACAAACTCCTCCACATTATAGGGCCCTCACAGCATTGAAAGCTTGTGTCTCTTTTGAAAGAAGTAGCACTAGATATCATATATTCTTTCGATTAAGAGCAAATACATATTAAATAAAGTAAGCTGGGTTGGTGCAATGGGGTGCCATACCGTACTGCGTATCATACAAGAGCTTATGGAAAAACCTCATCAGAAAAGGCCCTCTATAAATAAATGGTCCTATGGAAATAACTGCATTGTAGACTGGATGATGGATACTCACAGTGATCAATTACTTTTCAAAGCTTGCTTCAGATGTTGGCAACCTGGGGCTCTTTTAGTGAGAGTTGTGGTTCTTCAGTTCCATCAGCAAAAAAAAGAGGTTCCAAAATAGGGGTGGAATTGACATTCTGCGGGATATTCAAAAAAATACAGTGTTTCATGAAATATTACTTTTCGCTCTTCTGACTCAAAAGGTTGCCAACTCATGGTATATCATGATGGGCAGGTACCTGAGAACAATGGCTTTCATTGAAAAATTTGTATATTATAATCACCTCAAAAACATTATTTATTCCTTCAACCGAGCAATGTCAGAATGTCAATTTTATTTTGTTGATAACTTTCTTAAAATCAATGTTGGGGTATGAAACTCGGCTGCGTTTGTTCAAACAACATCTAAAGAAGACATTTTTCACCATCTCGACCTTTGAAAGGAGTTTCTTATAGGAGAATTAGGTCTAAGTTCCACCTCACTAGTGAGGTACCTAACTTTTGCAAATCTGCTCAGATATCGCCAAATTTCTTGAACCTGAAAAATATCATCCTGATCGACCTCAAGAGGCTCCATCCGATCCATCTACTGCGATATCTGTCCAAATAACAGCTTTTTCAACGAAATTCCCGTGTACCCCTTTAACCTCGAAATGTAAACATTCGTCCTGGTCTTGAAAATCGTCCTCACGCTCCAAACTGGTGCTAAAAACAATAAACATACGTTAATCTTGGATATTCGACGAAAAACTCACCTGCAAATATCAATTAAATACCAAAAATCTGCGAACAATTTGTGAACCTAACAAAATGTGGAATATCTTTGATACTTTTACGTTGAAACAAAGAAACTGGAAACGTCGTTTTGTCATTAACGATATTTTCTATGCTTTTCATCAGGTGCGCCAACTCCTGAAAACGAAACCATGACCTCCTATGTGATTAAATAAAAGTGAATGGAGTATAGCTTGTCATATGTCATAAGCGTCGTTTGTTTGTCGATAGGTGTACTTTTGAATTGTGTTGAAACAAAGAAAGATTTGAGATAGATTCAAATTCTTCCATTCTTCATGTTATTTGGGATGCTGAATCAGAATCCGAAGTTTGTGAAAAAATATTCTCAAGGCAAAATAGAAAAAAAAAACACCAAAAGTAGTTTTCTGTTCAAACTCTAGAATCTTTTTACTCAAAATGAAATTCTGTTTTATTTAAGTTTTGAGACAAATAAAAACAAATATTCATAATCGAAAATGCCTTATTATCTTTCTAAATATTTTCTATTAATATCGATACGCTTTTGCATACATTCAAACTCATTTCCAAAGCACTTTTTCCATTCCTATTGGGAAAAAAACATTAGATTCGAACGAAAAACTTTGACAATGTAAAATTGAACAAACCCACTTCTGTGTTGCCATCTCTCAAAACAGTAGTAACAAAACTAGCGGTGCAAACCTTTCTTTTTCTTTTCATCTAATTTTCATCGAATAATTGCTGGCAACCATCCGAATCTAATTATTTCAAGTCACTGCACAAGACAAAGCGCAAAGAAAAAGCTACACTTATAGAAAAGACAGCTACTGCACATTATTATTGCAGGAGTTAACACATTAATGAGAATAAAATGTTGTTAATTTGTTCTCGTGAAACGTTATGGTACTCCGAGTGAAAAATTGCTCCATTTGGATGAGTGATAGATGTCTACAAACAACGTCAAGTTGTTTAACAAAAGCAAAACATATTTAACTTTTATAGCCCCACCACTGACGTGTCCGGTCAATTCATCTCCTCGAAATTTCAGCTAACGTTGTTTTAGAGCTCATAAACCTTGCGTTACATCCAAGGTCCCATAGCTAAATCTACAACCTTGACATGATATCAATTCAGTTGTTTTTTCAATATAATGATATTCAAGATGGCTTAATCTAGTGGATTTTTTCTTAGGTCACAACTCTGGAGCCTACTAGACTGAACAACACGAAAAAAGCGCAGCAAGATATTGTGTTCTTCAATAGAGTTCCTAAGGTTGGTTCGCAAACACTGATGGAGTTATTGCGTAGATTGAGTATAAAAAATAACTTTGGTTTTCACCAAGATGCTGTACAAAGAGTGGAGACCATAAGGCTGCCTCCTGAGGATCAAGCTGATTTATCTGCACTCGGTATGTCTACTTGAAATGTCAATTTTGCTATATCCCATACATGGTTCGATCGGTTGATAATTTATGCAGATAGAGTGTTTCACAACTTTTGGACCAGCTTGTAGAATCAGAAGTAATCTTTGCTTATGCTTCAAATACAATCGATTTCGCCAAAATTGGAATCATTCTCCTAGTCCAAATATTCCAAGATTTATCAACCAATCGAGCACTGTTGACTCATCCTGTATAGTGTATATACAAATACATACTTACTTTGATGTTTGGATCATTTCTCCTTCTAGTTTCGAGTTATGAGCCTCCAGGGGTCTTCATCAAACACGTGGTGTTCACCAATTTATCAGAGTAAGTGCCCCATGACTTAAATTGTGGAACATTGAGAATTTCATTCTGTTTTTCCTCAGTTATGGGTTTCCAGAACCGATTTATATAAACATGGTAAGGGATCCAGTGGAAAGGGTTATATCCTGGTATTACTATGTTCGTGCTCCGTGGTATTTTGTGGAAAGGAAAATAATGTTTCCAGATCTTCCACTGCCCAATCCTAAGTGGCTGAAAAAGGTCAGTACTCTAACTGTATGTAGGTAAAATGTGTGTAAAATAAGATAATATCGGTTTCCACAGCATTTTCCTCCTCTGGCCTTGAAATATTACATCTATTGGCGCCTGAGTAGCCTAGACGATAGTAGGCAATACTGATCCCAACATTTGATCATATGCGATACTTTTTGGGGCGAATATGTATTTACAGTTCATCCAAGAATTATTGACATCTCGGGGGGCTTTGGAGAATCGAAATTATGTTGGTATGCCCATTCAATAATATTTTGAGTTGCAGAATTCAGGTTGGCGTTGGAAAAAACACTGACGTTTTGTTGTATCATTAATATTCGAACAAATTTGGCAAGTGAAAAATCTTTGAAATGAGGCTCCCAAAGAATGTACAGCTGATAAATTAAAAGCTTTCACAGAGCACATAGAAAAAGAAATAAGAGAAGATCAGTCAAAATAATATGAACTTTCATGACATTGCTGACATAAAGCCTTTAATTATGAGCATGACGAGTTCTGCCCAGATGATCAAATAATAACAGTGGTTGTTGAAGCAGAATAATAGGAATATTTACATTATTGATACCACATATTTTACTCTTTCATCGTTCACAAATATTGAACGTTACAATTTCTTCATAAATAAAATAGATCCATTTGTTAAGTTATGTTTCTGTCTTGATATCTATTACAATTTTTCCAATCCATTCACTTTGCAGCAACACGCTTCAAATTATCAACTAGATTTTTCTGGTTTAGCGAATATTCATATTGAACTTTGGAAAGGAACATGCTTTTCATTATTCACGATATTTTTGGTTATAGGACCAGAATTTCCAGGTTGTATGCTGCTATAATTGATCGTTCGAAAATGTATCAATAAAAAATGAAAATAATATACTGCTGGTATACAGATCCACACGATGGGAATCGTATGTGATAATTGAGGACATTTTCATGTTCAAACATGAATTTTAAGGTTGTATTTATATATTTATTGCTATGATGAAAGCATAGAAAATTTTAAGTTTTTTTTGTAACTAGAAATAAAGCTGCGACTGGACTTCCAAGGCCTGCTTTGATGTCAATAACTCTTGGATGGACTGAAGATTTTTAACAACATCCCAATCAATACTTTCTTTCTGTCAAATAATATAAATTTGGTTGTGTGTTTATCTACTGCGGATGTTATTAAATGTCGCAGATAATTTAGTGTTTAATCAATATGTAGGTAAACAATACTTGGCCAGAAAGTCTTTATTCTGTATCGCGATTGAAAATATTATCTGTTTTTAATGAATGGGAACTTGAAACCAAGAATAAATAGGTACCTGTTAGTAATTCGGTATCTTCTTATTAAGAATAATGACTGTTCGAATGCTGAATGATATTTGCTAATGATGTGGTTGTTTCAATTTGCAGAGTTATCAAGTATCTCGCTATGATTTAATTGAGTGCTCGGTAGTTATTTCGTGAAATTTTTCTCCCACGTAATTTGGCTAATGAAGGAATCAACCTTCAGTCTTCACAGTGTAATGAATGTGCATACTTAAGTACATATTATAATACAAATAATATGTATTTTCTTTTGGTAGGATTTTCGGATATATCAATTATATAAATAGGTCCAAAATCGTTTCAAGGAGATTCAAGTAAACGAATATGCATTCCATCAAAAAAGAGGATTGTAGAAATTCTTTTATCTACTCCCATAGAATAATATGTATATTAACTTTATTTTGATCTGTAATAGTCTCTATATCAACCAATAGTGTGGGGTAATAATAACTCACGCCTATAACTCACTCTAATACAAATAGGAGAAATGTAGCTTACGAAATGAATAAAAAAGTCGGGTCAATGGGGAACTCAATTTCAGACATCGTGGTAACGTTCTCGCAATCCATTTCTACATTTTCTTAGGTCTGAATATCCAAAAATTGCATTTGGAAAACGTGAATTTTTGGCCTTTTCTAGGGGATTCGATATCGATTCGATTTTCGACCACAGAAATCGCTTTTGACAACTGTTGTCAATTTTGAAAATGCAGATTAATTCGAATTTTACTGAAGAAGTATAGTTTTCAATTCGCGGTAATGTTCATAACACACGCAGATGAATTTTGCAGCCCGAGCCGACAGGCTAGGGGTGTAATTCATCACTAACATTACAGCTCATTGAACAATATTATACTATTTTTCGATAATATGGCACAACTGTCTTCTATACTCACGCGGAATTTGAGCGCCATCTGTGATTTAGTTAGTATATATAAGGAGCGCAACTGAGTTCCGCTGTTTTTTGTATGAAAATGCAACTTTATTGTGGAAAATGGTTACAAATTAATCATTAAAAGTACTTCCGATTGTTAGCTACAACTTTTTCCATCTTTCTGGTAAAGCTCGAACACCGTGAGAGTAAAAGAGTTGATCTTTTAATTGAGGTTGGGGTAGGACATCGCATTTGAGCGTTCCCAGATAGGTGTCAAACGGTTTAGCAACGTGAGGCCGTGCGTTGTCATGCTGTAAAATCACTTTTTCAGTCTGTCCTACCCTACCTTGATGTTCATTTCAAAATTGATGAGACTTTACTATAAAATCAAGGAATAACTTCATTCCCTGTTTTTTTTTCATGCAGGATTTCGAAGAGTGTGTTCTATCGGGTGACAGAGAATGCAGATATGAAGAAGGCGAATTGAGGGACGTGAGTGATCACAGAAGACAATCCATGTTCTTTTGCGGTCATCATAGAGACTGTTTACCCTTCAATTCACCTGGTGCATTGGAGAGGGCCAAGAGAGCTGTGGAGCAACATTACGCGGTGGTTGGAGTCCTTGAAGAGCTGAACACAACTCTTACAGTGTTCGAGAATTATGTCCCGAGATTTTTCGAAGGAGCTAGCGATATATACTGGAGTGAGTAGATCCGAAGTTACTCCTATGGTTTTCTTATCAGACTCTGATTTCTTTATATTCAATTTTCCCTACCCAGGGTTGCAAAGGGTTTTCCAATGACAGGTTATATTTTGAAAAGCCTGCTGTTTCGGTAGATGTTACTTTTGAATAATATGCCATTTGACAGGTAGAAACTACGCCATTAATAAAAATGGAACGATAGACGCTTCAACAACGCATTGAAATTATTAAAATTCACTATAAAATGGTGAAAATTTGGCGGAGACGGTTCGTAAAACTCGAACATTTTTGGGTCGTCGTGAAGCACCTTGTCGAACCGCAATACAAGAAATTGATGGAAAAATTTGAGCTGATGGGACAAGTTAGTGATGTGGAGAATAAAGCCCGTGCACGTCGCTCAAGAACAGCCGAGAATATTGCTGCTGTAGCGGAAAGTGTTGAAGAAAACCCGGGTTTGTCCATTCATCGTCGTTCTTTGGAATTAGGCATCCCACAAACGTCATTACATCGTATTTTGCGTAGATTTGGGTCTTGAGGCTTATAAAATTCAGTTAACACAAGAACTCAAGCCGGCTGATCATCAACATCGTCGTGTCTTTGCTGATTGGGTCCTTGAAATGCATGAAAATGATCCGGAATTTCATCGAAATACCATCTTGAGTGATGTGGCCCACTTCCACCTTGGTGGCTTCGTCAACAAGCAAAATTGTCGCATCTGGGGCTCGGAAAACCCAAGAGATATGTTGAAAAGCCTCTCTATCCTCAACGCGTGACTGTGGTGCGATTTATGGTCCGGCAGGATCATTGGACCTTACTTTTTCGAGAATGAGGCTGGAGCAACAGTTACGGTGAATGTATTGCGCTATCGAGAGATGATTAATGATTTTATTTGTTTCTCATTTGTAAACGTCAGTTTCCAAAAACACAATATTAATCAAGAAAGTTTATTTTATCAAGTCACTAACTTGTAACTAACAGTTTACTTGCAGAATTTTTACAAGTTAGTAGTATTATTTACATTAGAAAATTTTGTTTTATCGTCATATATGTTGAAAATCATGGTTCAATTGTTATTTCCAGTAACACAGATTTTGATGATGAAAGAGTTGATACTGATGATGATGAACCATCTGTTGACTCAGAAACTGCTGAACTCGAGGACTGCAGAACATTTGTACTCTCCTTACTACCAAATAATTTGCTAGACATTTCGATTTTTTTGTTGACCGAATCATCGACATAACTCATCGCAATTTCGGTGCTCTTCCACACTCCTTCACGCTTTAGTGCTAAAATATCTCCACCCGAATCCGCAACCATAGTGGCTCCAGTTCTGCGAAAAGAGTGGCCGGTGTATAACTCTGGGTCTTTTAAACCTAAATATTTCGCTATTTGCTTTGGGACACCACCAATAGTGTGCTGGCCAGCATTAAGGGAAATGCACTTTCCATGTCGGTATGTCAAAAAAAATCTTAGGCTTTCTGTTCCAGGAGGCCGAAGATTTACATATTTTCTGTATAACATGCAGGGCTTGAAGCTGCAGCCATCATCGGTTATGGTGAATCTTCTTGTTGTTAAATTTTTTGTTTGTCGCAATGTCACAATAACGTATTTTCCCATATCTTCTACATCATTCATGATTAAGGAAAGAATTTCGTCACAACGACAACATCCAGAAATCCCAAATATTGTTACAATTTTCGCCAGCAACCACTGGTCATCAGGAGCATGTAAAGGAAATTGTTCAGCCTCTTCTTTACTTAATACCTTGGCCTTTTTTGGCGTATAACGCTCATTTATTCGTTTCATAAACGCTATTACCTTTTGAAATCTGCAAATGACAACTAAACGTCATATTTTTCAATCCATTTTTTAAGGAAAACAAACCTGCGAACAGGGGCATTTTCTTTCATTTTCAAGCAGTTTTTCAGCATAGACCATTTTGCCCATAAAGTATTAGGGCTGAATCTAGCTGATAGTTGATTCAAGTAGACCAACAAAACATCTGCAGTTACCCCAATCACACTATTTTTGTTTTGCCACTTTTTGAAGTCGTCGTATTCTCGCTCGTACCTTGAAGCTGATTTTGCAGGTAATAAACTTGAAGCTACACTGCTGGCTGCCCCAATAATTTTTTTTGATACATTCATTTTCGCTTTCACCAAAACAAATGTAAAGAAAAATAAACAGACATATGTTCATGGCAACGCTTCCATAGCTTACGACATTTGCGACAAATTATTGAGATTCTTTTGGTTTTTACCTAACCTTTTCACAAATGAGAAACAAATAAAATATAAAACAAAACACGCAAGGTAACGGGTTTTACTGGCTCAAGTAAAAACCCTCTTACCTTGCTTGTAATGTTATATACTATTTTATGGCCTGAATTGGATGATATTGATCTGAACAACGTTCACTGTCAACAAGACGGCGCTACGTGCCACACAAGCAACGAAACCATTGTTCCTTCACGGGAAAAGTTTTCGGACCGTGTTATCTCTCGAAGAGGTGATCACAACTGGTCACCGAGATCTTATGATTTAACACCTTGCGACTTCTTCCTTTGGGGCCATGTGAAAGAGAAGGTCAACGCCAAGCGTCCAACCAAGACCTCAAAGATGGAATTCGTTAGGCTATCAAGGATATATGGCAGCCACTCTGCGATTTGGTTATGGAAAATTTCATGAAAAAGATATAGACTAGTAGTCGTGGTTGTAGTGGTCAAAATAACACCTCTCATTGGAAAACCCTTTACTTGATCCTCTTACTCATTTCAGTGATCTTTTCCAGATGAAATAAGTGTCTACAACCCAATCAACAGAAACTCTTTTAAGCCTCCAGTCAGTGAGAAAGTCAAAGATATTGTGAGAAGGAATTTCACCAGAGAAATTGAATTTTTCCAATTCTGCAAACAGAGACTGAATAGACAATACCTAGCACTAAAACTGCATGATAAGAAGTGACAGTAAATGACAGGTTTCACGTCGAAATTTCAATTGTTTCCGGTCTAGTCAAGAATGACTATTAATGTTTTCTAAATTTGTAAATTTCTTTCAATGCGATGTTATTCATTCACTGCAAAATGTTGTAATTTTCAGTTCATTCAGAATTATAGTTTTTCGATGAGAATGACCGATTTGTTATGACGTTTAGAACGATTTTATAATTTTGAAAATTATTGTCATTCTTGAAATGGACTAGACGAGTATTAGCTAACAAGCAGAAGACGTACTTTGTGATATTTTGAAAGAGGTGCTAGGTATGCAAGATGTTTTTAGATTTAAGATTTTCAAAATGTGATTTTATCGAACATGTCTGAAAAAGAGTGCATATTGACTACTTAATATAGAAATAAATTATTTCACTGTACTGTTCTTTATTAATTAGAGAGGAACATGGACATAATCAATCTTCTGTAAAAACAATATTCTCGATACTGCAGAACTGCCTCAAAATAGGCTATATACAGGGTGCTCCCAGTAATCAAGATTTGTTTCGATTTTGAAACTCTATTTCTTTTGCAATTATTTTCAAGTTTGCGGTACTTTCTTTCAGACCAGAAGTGAATTCAAAATATAGTTTGATAATAATTATTACCTATCTTCAAAGTCTAATCATTTTTCTTCATTCAGAGAATTCTACCGTTAAGCTGTAGAAAAATTGAACTGGTATTTATGTGTGACGTTGAGTTCTCAAGATGATTCAGCTTTATGCGTTATCTTTGAGATGCTATCAAATAGCACAATAACAACGCTTAGATAAAACTAAATGCACCTTTAGAGGCAGTATTCAGAATCATAAAGAAAATTAGAAATAAGTGGATATGACGTTTCTGGAATTCATTTTGGTCTTACTGATTATGATGCAAAATTCGTCGAAATAGATAAAATTCTCTCCAATCTAATAATCTATATGTCGACTATGAGCACCCTGTATGAAAATTTATCAGAATAAATGATAAAATTAAATCAGAGAATTATAATCGTAAATTAATGGTTGGAGCTGCTGAATCCACTGAATTCAAACCATGATTAGGACTGAAAAAGTTCCATCCATACTCTGGAAAACGATAGAATTCCTTCGTCGTATCTCAAATTCTTCGATTCCAGCAGAACTGATTGCAACATGAATAGGCACTAGTCCTTGGCACGAAGTCTGATTATCAAAACTCATTCAAGGCACAAAAAAAGAAATCTTAATCATAAAATTCAAATACAAATCACAGATGATAAATATAATATTTGTAAATCAATAAAACTGAAAATAAAATCTTATTTTAAATGGGACGCATTCATGTATAGATAAAAAAAATCAGACTAGGACTAAAGGAGGAACTAGCAACTAATAAATACTATTTACAACAGCAATGTATAAAAATAAATAAATCAGCACATTTATTGCTTCGAATCTTGTTCGATATTGCTCTAGTCAAAATTTTTAATAAAATTCTTTTCATTTTTCACAGATTCCTTATGAGTATAGTCGTCGAATTACGAAGTATTTTCCATAGAGATTTCTGTAGAATTAACTATGGCAGGTAGGAAACCCTTGATCAGACTTTTCGTTTATTTTCACCCATTGTGCCTGCAAAACAGAAACAATGAATTATTCATACAAAAAAAATTAAAAGCGACAACAAAATCCTTCAATGGAGGAATACAGGGTGGCCAAGAGATTGACGTCAAAAAGGAAAAAACGTGTCATGGGCTATTCGAATCACCCCCATGTATGTCATGCTATTTTTCACGGTTTTCGAGTTATGAATTTTTTTATGAACTTTGAGAATTTTCGACTTGACCATCTTAAAAAAGATATTAAAAAAAAAGTACAAGACTTCTCTGTGAAATTCTTTTAGTAACTTAATCTCCATGAATTGTACTTTTATACATAAAATAACCAGATTCGTAACTTTGATAAAAATTATGGAAATGTTGGTCTCAAGTGAAAAAGGTTACGTAAATTGGATTATGATCTAAATTTTCGAATCAAAATTAAAAATGTGAAGAGGCTAATTCACGGTTTCTTAGTATGCTTAAAAACTGCGCTCAGCGGTCAGCTTTTAGAATCATTGATAAAAAATGGTACCTAGTCCTCTACTTTTGCTAGAATTAGCCTTCAAAGTCATCGAGGTGGAAAAAATCAAAGAACTAGACATTTACTACAAAATTATTTTTTGCCATTTTAAGATATTTCTGATCAAGTTATGATAGGAAATGCTGAAAATTAATGAAAATTAGCTTTAGATGTTGGCCAAGAAAAGTTCTAGATAAAAAAAAGGTATGGCAATAAATCACACATCATAATGTAAATAAAAAGAAATTTATTTATAAAATTTACAGTAGGTGTTCAAATTGGCCACCTCCAGCCTCAATACACATTCTACACCTTCTTAGAAAATTTTCTTTCAATCGAATAAAACCTGCCCTGTTCTCTCTTAGGACACGTTCGGCTTCTCTTATCTTCAGTCGCAGCTCGTCTTCACTCGAACATTCTCGGGCGTAAACAATTTCTTTGAAATAACCCCAAACGAAAAAATCGATGGGATTAAGGTCAGGTGAACGTGGGGGCCCCTTGATTGGGCGACTGCGTCCGAACCATCTGTTCGGGTATCATTCATTCAAGTGGTGAATCAAAAATTGTTCTCGAAATTTTAAATAATCCCGATCGGTTTTGCATTGTTGCGCAGCGGACCAATCAAGTGGCCCCCACTTTCACCTGACCTTAATCCCACTGTTTTTTTTCGTTTGGGGTTATTTCAAAGAAATTGTTTCCGCCCGAGAATGTTCGAGTGAAGACGAGCTGCGACTGAAGATAAGAGAAGCCGAACGTGTCCTAAGAGAGAACAGGGCAGGTTTTATGCGATCGAAAGAAAATTTTTTAAGAAGGTGTAGAATGTGTATTGAGGCTAGAGGTGGCCAGTTTGAAAACCTACTGTACATTTTATAAATAAATTTCTTTTTATTTACATTATGATGTGTGATTTATTGCCATACCATTTTCTTTTTTTTATCTACAACTTTTCTTGACCAACATCTAAAGCTAATTTTCATTAATTTTCAGTATTTTCTATCATAACTTGATCAGAAATATCTTAAAATGGCAAAAAATGTCTAGTTCTTTGATTTTTTCCACCTCGGTGACTTTGAAGGCTAATTCTAGCAAAAGTAGAGTGTAAAGTACCATTTTTTATCAATGATTCGAAAAGCTGACTGTTGAGCGCAGTTTTTAAGAATACTAGAAGCCGTGAATTAGCCTTTTTACATTTTTCAATTTTGATTCGAAAATTCAGATCATAATCCAATTTACGTAACTTTTTCACTTGAGACCAACATTTCCATAATTTTTATGAAAGTTACGAATCTGGTTATTTTATGTATAAAAGTACAATTCATGGAGATTAAGTTACAAAAAGAATATCACAGAGAAGTCTTGTACTTTTTTATATCTTTTTTAAGATGGTCAAGTCGAAAATTCTCAAAGTTCATAAAAAAATTCATAACTCAAAAACCGTGAAAAATAGCATAACATACATGGGGGTGATTCGAATAGCCCATGACACGAGGGACTTGTTTTTTCCTTTTTGACGTCAATCTCTTGGCCACCCTGTATAACACAATATGTAATACCAAAACACTCATGCAGGTTGAAGCTTGAAACACAAAATATTTCAGATCATGTGAAAAGTTCATATCATTGGTTTTAATTAATTATCTTATGCCGGACTAAGGTTAACGAACGAAAAGACCTTGTTTTTTCAGAATCCACCATACAATATTGGCTCATAAGATATAATCAAATCGAATTCATAATGAGGATGCAATCCAAGTCACTTATAAAAATATTTCTGTTTTCGATGCATTTCTAATCTGGCAGATAATTCAGAATTAGTGTTGGCCTCATGAGCTTCACGTTCATTATTTTTTTATTCACAATTTTCGGAATGGTCGTAATGAACCTGGGTCAAGGTCGAAGGATCCGATCAGTAACCTCATGTTATATCGTTTTATTCAAAATATTTCGCAATAATTTGGCGACATAATAGCCTCCAAGACATAATTAAAATAATTTTGTAGATAGTGTAACGGGTTAGTTGGAATGTTCGAAAAACGATACCTCTTGGGCATCAATACAATATGCTGTACCTACGAAAACTAGTGGTGAAAAAACTCTTAAACTATAGATTCCTTTATTGATTTTTTTTTAACCAAAAGTTTAGAATTTTAAAATCTCTCATATTTTGCACAGAGATACTATGAGATATTCTAGCCAATATAGTATAAACAAATAACGAAAGCTCTGTCATTTTGAAATTTAAAGCTTTGACAAAAATTCAATTTCGCAGGTGAAAATCTAAACTATGCTGTTCAGCCCTCTGGAATGTTTTTTATTGAATTCAGCGACTTCGAAAACCTACATTTTGATACCAAAGTCGGGCATATAGTCAGTCCTCTCCTAGGTAAAAATGTTCTCAGTTTTATTTTTCGATATTTCATTTTCGAGTTTTGTTCAGACGCTCACAGCACTCAGAATATAGGTGATGCTGATAAGCAAAATTGATTTTCTGCATGATTCGAATAGATAGTAAAACTTCAAGATTGAAAAACGACTTTATATTCTCCAGGGATTCCTTGGTGATGCGAAATATGGTGTTTTTGGGGGGTCTTACCCCTTTGTCATTTTTCACCCAAAATTTGAAATTTTTAAAATCGCTCATATTTAGCACAAAGGTACTTTGAGATATGTTGATCAACATAATACAAACCAATGGTGGATACGACAAGAGGAACGAAAGCTATGAGAGTTTGAAATTTTCAAAAAATGCCATTTGACAGGTGAAAATCTAAACTATGCTAGTTGGCGCTCTGGAATGTTTTTTCTTGAATTCAGCGATCTCAAAAAACCTACATTTTGATACCAAAATCGACCATATAGCCCTCCTAAGTAGAGAATTTTTTCAGTTTTATTTTTTCGATATTTCATTTTCGAGTTTTGTTCAGAAGCTCACAGTACTCATATATAATAGTATAGAATATAGATGATACTGATCAGCCAAATGAATTCTCCGCATGTTTCGAATGGATAGTAGATCTTCAAGATTGAAAAACGACTTTGGATTCTCCAGGGATTCCTTGGTGATGCCAAATATGGTGTTTTTAGGGGGGTCTTACCCTTTGTCATTTTTCACCCAAAATTTGAAAATTTTAAAATCGCTCATATTTAGCATAGAGGTACTCTGAGATATGCTGATCAACATCATACAAACCAATGGTGGATACGACAAAAGGAACGGAAGCTATGAGAATTTGAAATTTCCAATTTTTCAAAAAATGCCATTTTACAGGTGAAAATCTAAACTATGCTAGTTAGCGCTCTGGAATGTTTTTTCTTGAATTCAGAGATCTCGAAAACATACATTTTGATACCAAAATCGACCATATAGCCCTCCTAAGTAGAGAATTTTTTCAGGTTTATTTTTTCGATATTTCATTTTCGATTTTTGTTCAGAAGCTCACAGTACTCATAGTATAGATGATACTGATCAGCCAAATGAATTCTCTGCATGTTTCGAATGGATAGTAAATCTTCAAGATCGAAAAACGACTTTGGATTCTCCAGGGATTCCTTGGTGATGCCAAATATGGTGTTTTTGGGGATCTTACCCTTTGTCATTTTTCACCCAAGATTTGAAATTTTTAAAATCGCTCATATTTAGCATAGAGGTACTTTGAGATATGCTGATCAACATAATACAAACTAATGGTGGATAAGACAAGAGGAACTGAAACTATGACAGTTTGAAATTTCCAATTTTTCAAAAAAATGCAATTTGACAGGTGAAAATCTAAACTCTGCTAATTAGCGCTCTGGAATGTTTTTTATTGAATTCAGCGACTTCGAAAACCTACATTTTGATAACAAAATCGGCCATATAGCCCTCCTAAGTAGAGAATTTTTTCAGTTTTATTGTTTCGATATTTAATTTTCGAGTTTTGTTCAGAATCTCACAGCACTCAAATAATAGGTGATATTGCTCAGCCAAATGGATTTTCTGCAGGATTCGAACGGATAGTACATCTTTAAGGTTGAAAAACGACTTTGGATTTTCAAGGGATTCTTTGGTGATGCCAAATATGGTGTTTTTGTGGGGTCGTACCCCTTAGTCATTTTTTACCCAAAATTTGAAATTTTTAAAATCGCTCATATTTAGCATATAGGTATTTTGAGATATGCTGATCAACATCATACAAACCAATGATGGATACGACAAGAAGAACGGAAGCTATGAGAGTTTGAAATTTCTAATTTATCAAAAAAATGCCAATTGACAGGTGAAAATCTAAACTATACAAGTTATCGCTCTGGAATGTTTTTTATTCGATTCAGCGACCTCGAAAACATACATTTTGATACCAAAATCGGCCATATAGCCCTCCTAAGTAGAGAATTTTTTCAGTTTTATTGTTTCGATATTTAATTTTCGAGTTTTGTTCAGACGCTCACAGCACTCAAACAATAATAATATATAATAATAATAATAATAATAATCTTTATTAGTCCAGTCGATCATTTACATGATATAAGACAAGTCAAAAAAAAAAAAAAAACACCATCACAAGAATATTTCTACATTAAACCAACAGTCATACCAGCAACATAATTAGCCAGCTAAAAATTCCTCAACTGTATAGTAAGTCCCCTCACATAGGAAATTTCTCAATTTATTTTTGAAGCCACTAAAACTACAGTCGTCCCTTATATACTCAGGCAGAGAGTTGAAGAGTCTAATCCCAGCAAACAAGGGACAACTTTCGTAGAGTGCAGTATTGTGTTTAGGGGTTCTAAACAATGCCCCATGTCTCGTCGGGTATGAATGAGAATCAGCCACCTTAGGCACGTTAACTGCATTTTTTTTAAAGTAAATTATACACCTATAGATATAAATACAGGGAAGCGTTAGAACTCTGAACTTCCTAAAATACGGTCTGCATGAATCTCGCGATCTCACATCGAAAATGAGACGCATTACACGTTTTTGAGCTATAAAGACTCTCGATGCAAATGTGGAATCACCCCACAAAACAACATTATAAGATAAATGGGAGTAAAACAGAGCATAATACACCGAAAGCAGCTGTTTAGTATCCAATACCTGTTTCAACTGCATCACTGCAAAAAAACTCTTATTAAGCTTTGCACAGATATGTTCAATATTGCTTTCCCAACTCATATTACCGCTTATATAAACGCCCAGAAACCTGGTTTCTTGACTCACATTGACAAAACTGCCATCCACGACCAGGTGCACTGCCTTAAGAGATTTATTCCTAGTATGAAATTGCATTAAAATGGTCTTATTGACGTTTACTATCAACGAATTACTTTTACACCATGACACGAAACTGTTTGCAATTTTGTTCAGTTTATGTTCAAGCTCCTCCTGAGTTTCCGCACTAACAGCAATCGACGAGTCATCCGCATACAAGACCATGCACTCCGAGTCCACAATATGGGCAGCCACGTCATTTATAAACAAAATAAAAATTAGAGGTCCAAGGATTGACCCTTGCGGAACTCCATAGTCAACTTTATACCGATCAGATTTAGTATTATCATATTCGACGATCATTGTTCTCCCCTTAAGAAAGGATAGGTGATGTTGATCAGCCAAATGGATTTTTTGCACGATTCGAATGGATAGTGAATCTTTAAGATTGAAAAATTACTTTGGATTCTCCAGGGATTCTTTGGTGATACCAAATATGGTGTTTTTGTGGGGTCTTACCCATTTTTCACCCAAAATTTGAAATTTTTAGATTCGCTCATATTTAGCACAGAGGTACTCTGAGATATGCTGATCAACATCATACAAACCAATGGTAAATACAACAAAAGGAACGGAAGCTATGAGAGTTTGAAATTTCCAATTTTTCAAAAAATGCCATTTGACAGGTAAAATCCTAAACTATGCTAGATAACGCCCTGGAATGTTTTTTATTGAATTCAGCGACCTCGAAAACCTACATTTTCATACCAAACTCGGTCATATAGCCTTCATAAATAACGAATTTCTCCAATTTCATTTTTTCGATATTTAATTTTGGAGTTCTGTTCCAAGCTCACACCGTTCGAGGTTTGGGTTTTATCGATCCGCGAAATGGCGATTATGGTAGATTCGATTAATTCGATCAACTTTCCCAATCAATACCGCCGTTAAAACATTCCTGATACTTTTTTCATTGACGAATATGGTGTTTTCAGGGGGCCATGCCTCTACTCAATGAGAATCTGATTATGCGATACCTTTTGTGCATTTCACCTATTGAATTCAAGTTGTTTCCTTCACATTTTCAAAACTTTTTCAGTATCCAAGTAAGTGGATGCAAAAAGAATAACCAAAACGATAAAACTGATCATAACCATCACCACTCACCATATTCGCTCTACCTCAGTAGAAAGCAGCTCCCCAGTTGTCATTCCCCCACACAGGAAGGGCCACCAGAGGCGCCAGATTGGCCGCCTGCGTAGAAATACACTCAAAAACGTAATTCGCCCCGTTGTTGTTATCCCAGTGCTCGTTTCCCTTGGCCAGGAAGCAAACCGCAAACTCCAGCTTGTCCCCAAACCTCAGCATGTTGGCGTAGATCAAAAAAGTAAACTTATCCGAGTACCCATCGCAAGAGTTATCCACGTAGCTCGCCTGCACATCCACAGAGCTCCTCCACTTATCCGTGGAGTACCTCACGAAAACAGTCTTGTGAAAATCGATGTTCCTCACTTTCACCACTCCTCTGATGGAGCTAGAGATGGGATCTTCAATAACGGCCCTCTCCAGGCAAACATTGCATCTCCTGATCCTCTCCATAAAATCGAACTTTTCCCCAGGCTGCGTGAAGAGTGGAATCAACACCGATTTGCTCTGGGGGTTCCGACAAAGTTTCATCGTTAATATATCGTCGGAGTCGTCTTCAAGGTTGCTCAAATCGTTGTAGGCTGAAGTGGGAATTTTCGGGATTTCATCCACGAAAGTTTTTACATCTGCCAAGTCTAACCCTAAGGCGTCAGCGAATCTGACGATCTTTTTGCCCCCAGGGGTACCAGGAGGGGTCTTTCCACTTTTCAATGAAGAACACCTTCGTATTTTGGGGGTTGAGATATCCTGGTCGTCCTGTAAAGGAGAATTTGGTCGTTCTCTAAGATCCCCATCGAAGGTACTAACTGTTATTAGAGTAGGATCCCAGAGCAATCAGACATAACTTAGAGATGAGTGAATCATAAAATAAGAAGATTCAGAAAACACACTTTCAGTAAATTTTAATCTATTGGCTACCGGTTTCGGCTTACGCAATCTTCAGGCAATCTTTATGTAACATTCTAAGATTTTCAAGGGCGATTTTATGTTCATGTTCTCTCAAATGATTGCCTAACGATGAGGTGGGGCGATTCTTTTGGTGTTCTATGAATCTCTTTTTTGCGGATCTTGTAGTCATACCAATGTAAAAACCAGGACAATCTGTACACGTTATTTTATAGACGCCACTGCATTGATCATTTTCCATTTTAGGTTTATTTTTAAGTAATATATTCTCTAATGTAGGGTGTCGTCTATTCGTTAAACTGTAATTATGTTTATTCAAGATTGAACGGATTTTTTGATCTAAATTGTTATAGAATGGAATGGTGATGAAATGTTCTCTAATGGAGCAGTGGGGATAAATTTTGTTTATAATTATTTTTCTTTTTATGGAAGTAAGAACATCGTCTATAAACTTTTTTGTATACTGATTGTTTCTTCCTATCTGATAGATGATATTAAGTTCGTATTTTTCTGCAGATAAGGGAATGTTAAGGAGTCTATTAAAGAGAAATCGAAAGCTTGTTCTTTTTACTGGGGGAGCATGGTAGGGTATTATAGAATCGGTTTGTGTGGGTTTTCTATATATATCAAAGGAGAACATGCAATCTCTGTCCAATGATATTTTCAAATCCAAAAAGTTAATTGAATTCGAAATGGACTTTTCGAGTGTAAATTGTATTTTAAACATGGAATTCATTGTCTTGAAGAATATTTCTAATTCTTCATCTGTCCCAGACCATATACAGAATATGTCATCAACGTATCTCCTCCACATAACTATTTTTTCACTGTTTGGTAGAAGCATAATCTGTTTTTCTATGTGGTTAACATATATATATCTGCTAATAAACCGCTGGTTGGGGAACCCATTGGGAGTTGATGTTGGTTGAATATTTTGAACATATTAGATTCGAATCCAAATTCGCCATCTATTTAGGAACAACCTGTAACTTTTTTATCTTGCATATTAGGGTAGTAAAATCTAAAACATGGTTTAAGTAACAGTTCCTGAAAATTTCATCTTTTTGGCGTGAAGGGAAAAGAAATAGCTGAAAATTCGAGACGAAAAACAGTTTTTTGTGAATAGCTCAGAAAACATCCACTTTAGGGCAAGGGTGTGTTGCATACACTCACATTATTTTTTAACGTAGATTCAATATCTGCCATAAAAAAATGGTGTTCTAATTTGAAAAAAATGATTTTTCACGATTTTGTCATCCCTAACTTTGAAAGCGATTTTTTCACCCCCTGTATCATGAATCGCGATTTCGATTTTCAAAGTGGATACATCAATCTTTCATCTTGAAAAATCCCAAAAATGAAAATTTTCCATCCAAAAACCTCGAAGTTATTCTTGTTTCAGCGGAGCTCTATTTTCGATTTTTTTTTCGAATTTTCCCGCTCAGAGAGAATTTTCCAACCAAAACTGAAAAATGTTACATCAAAATAACTTGAAATTTTCTAAGGAATCTATTTCTGCAATAAAAAAATGGTGTTCTAATTTGAAAAACGGAAGTTGACGTCATTTCCGGAAAAACCGGAAGTGCTCATGCCTTGAAAATGTTCTAGATTTCATCAGCATCGTGAAATACTTATAAGTGCTGAATTTCATCAAAATACGTTCAGTAGTTTCCCGTATAAATATGGGTGAGGTTCCTCGTGAAAGACCCTGTATAACTTATAATATAAATATACAGTATGGTGCAAATGAAAGGAATAAAATAAATTCGTTATTTTGTAAACCGCCGATTTTAAGGAAAAATCCTGAAACTCGTCGATTTTTATTTTAAAACAGGCTATTCGTAAGGATACCTTTTTATTTTTGACGTCATCTTTGTGAGCGTGATGACGTCATCGCTCAAATTTTTAAATGGAAATGTGGGTGTTGTGATACATTATTTGAAAGGTATTTTAAATACCTATCCAGTAATATCAATAATTTGCAGTAATTGATTTTTGTATTTGTTTAAGAAATCAAGAAAATGCTATTATTACAATGAATATTTAATATGTATTACTCATTAAATATTCACAACGAAACCTAAATTGAGTGCTCAAATTGTTTACCTTCAGCTAAAATACAATGACGGCCTTCACAAAATTTATTTCTGTGTGTCAATAAATACATTTTATTAAGAAACCTGTTGAAATTTCATCAATAATATTTGTGACAATAAGCAAATCAATTACTGTACATATTGGTATGGCTGAATAGGTATTTAAAAGACCTTTCGAATAATGTATCACAACACCTACATTTCCATTTAAAAATTTTAGCGATGACGTCATCATGCTCATATAGATGACGTCAAAAATAAAAAGGTATCCTTACGAGTAGCCTGTTCTAAAATAAAAATCGACGTGTTTCGGGATTTTTCCTTAAATTCGGCGGTTTACAAAATAACGAATTTATTCCTTTCATTTGCACCATACTGTATATTTATATTATAAGTTATACCTTCTGTATAAAAAGTACCCGGAATTGTAAAAAAACACATAAATTTAAATTTAATCATCAATATTTATTTTGTCTCCTTCAAAATAGTCCCCATTGCTTACAATACAACTATGATATCGGCGAACCCACTTTTCCATGCACCGCTCATACGCCGCCAAAGGTATGGCCTTCAGTTCTCGTTGCGAATTTGTTTTGATGGCTTCAATGGACTCAAAACGCGTTCCACGTAGGGGCAATTTGAGTCTTGGGAATAGAAAAAAGTCGCACGGAGCTAAGTCAGGTGAATACGGCGGTTGTTCGATGGTATTTATTGAGTTTTTGGTCTTGTATTCCTTAATAATTATGGCTCGGTGCGACGGCGCGTTATCATCATGCAAAATCCACGAATTGTCTTTCCATAAATCTGGCCGTTTACGACGAACATTCTCACGCAAACGCCTCAATACACCCAAGTAATACTCCTTATTCACTGTCTGTCCTTCAGGAAGAAATTCTGAGTGCACAACACCACGATAATCGAAGAAAACAGTGAGCAAAACTTTAATTTTCGATCGACTTTGACGTGTTTTTTTCGGACCGTCTTTGAATGATTTGTACCAATCGTATGCTTGTGTTTTTGACATACAATTATCACCAAAGGCTTTTTTTAACATTTTCAATGAATCGGCACAAGAAAATTCGTTTGCAAGACAAAATTTGAGGCCAACTCTTTGATCAACTATTTTTTCCATTGTAAAATTCGCAGAGCACTTTTGAGGTCGACCGATACTGACAGCTGTTGTAAACACACTAGTTGACAGATCGCGCTCAAATTTGGCTTGGTAATAAAGGAAGGTCCTACCAACTTTAAGAAAAAAAAAATTAACGGTTCCTTTTTGGCGGTTCATTTAAATAACATTTTCCGGGTACTTTTTATACAGAGAGTATAATATGACACGCAAACAGCACATACACAGTAGATTGAAGCAAATGGTGAGTTTAAGAAGGGGAACCGAGTTAATATGGACGTCTCACTCACCCTGAAGCGCATGCATAGTGCTCTCGCCCTCATACTTCTGGCCGAAAATTTTTGTCTTAGGGGATGTTTAGTCACTCTAATTTGTCTGACTGATTGAATATAACTTTTAAATATATACTTCAATAATATATTAAAAAATCAGACATGTAAAAATAAGTGAAGTTCATTTATTTTTTGGGTAGGTAGCTTAAAAGCGTCTGACAAAAGCTCTGGTCCATCAAAAGTGTCTGACACTTATGATATTACTCTAAAATAATATTCTACATGACATATATGAAAATTAGCCATGTGAATTCAAGTTAAATAATTCTCATTTTTAGTTACCTTTCTCACCTGGTACCTGCCCAGGTGTCACTCGGCAAGTTCCACAAAGCGCGTAGGTAATCAAGGCACACGAGACGCTACTGAAAACTTCAGATTTCATCCGTGTGAAAATAAGTTATGTCTGATTGCTCTGGGATCTTGGACTATATACTCACTTCCTGCACTTCTTCTTGGACATCACCTATTTTAGTATCATTAGCAATTTCGGGCGTTGAAGATTCGAGCTCCAAAGCTTCAACGTTCTCGTCTGCCGATAGATCAGAAGCAGTCTCATAGTTATCGTCCACAGAACTGTTATCAACACAAACTTCTGAAGAACTAACGACACGTTCCGCTTGGTCAACGCAGAAGTCACTCCCGTTGCACGAATTTTCACTAACCAAGCCACAGCCGGTGAATTCGATGGGTTTGGTATTCAGGAATAACTCTGGGTTGATGAAGTTTGCGATGGCTCCATTAGAGAGAGGGTTCGGTAGTTCGTTCTCTGGACTGAGTGGTGAAGGCGCATATTCCTCGACTTGTCGGTCGTGTCCGTTTTGGTACCACGCCGAAGACGTTTCGGTGTCTTGGTCATGATTGCCGATGTTCAGCGAGTTGAATCTTCTTTGTAAGCTCCTGGCGAAGGCGTCCGCGCTGCCTCTGCAAGAAGTCGACAATGAGGATGCCACGAATCTGCACTCTTCATCATTCATCGTTGGAAGTTGCGATCGGTTACACTGGAACAATAAAAATGTTTCAGTCGATTATGCTTGTCGACCAAGTTTATTTATTTAATCCGGCTGATAAGTACGAGAATGCAGTCAGTCTCTGTGGACGATCGGTGGGATGTAGAGAGTTCTAGATCCTATATTTGAGTATATTTACACTTGAATGTATTTGTTTACAGTCACTGTACTCATGCGATGATTTTGAACGACAAAGATATTCTAATTGAGGTAGGTCAAAGTGTTAACTTATCAATTTCGGGAGACATAAACAAATTGAGTGGATACACATCTTTTTTTCGATGCAGTCGACGTATTTTCCTGATATGCAACTAGTTTCATTCAATCTTTCTCTGGATGCAAAGATGGCCATTCAGCATAGCCAAATTGAACCAATTCTAAAAATACCTAATCATTCAAGCAGGCACAATTGCGAACTTCGTTAAACGTGGGCGACCCTATATATTTTCATACTTCGTCATTATGGAAGAGCATTATGTTCGATTTTTCATCTTCTACATATAATAGAGGAAGAGCCAGTGACCAATTTTCATATGTCATTTCATAACTCACCAAAATTTACTTGTTTAATATTCAATATCTGCTCGAAAATAAAAACCATTTCTGCCAGCCCATATAATGGCCGGAGTAGACTACCATAAGCGCTCAAAGAGGCCAGAATATTAGGTTCAACTATGTCATAGTACCACACACAAAACTTTCAGGAATTGTTATTGATAATATATCGAATGTATAAAAAATAATGACAGAACTTTTTCGTCCCTCCTAAGTGTTGGCAGAACTCTTTGAAAATTCATTAAGAACAGCTGTACTTATGTCATTTCAGTACGCTTGAAATTTACAGGAAATAAAGAAAATGTGTCAAGAAAGCGAATTATAACCATGACAGAAATTTTTTACGTCACGAACCATCTGCCAGAACGAGAAATGTTGCCGCGCAAATGCGAGCGAGATGAGCTTATTCATATTTGCAAGTCAGACCTAGAGCGCATATTGGGCATGTATCATTGTCAATTGAAGGAATAAAATAAAGTAATTAAAGGTGTTTATTTTTAACATTGCAACAATTTATTTAGTAATAAACTATTCAAAAAAATATGCTCTTCCTACGCATCCTCAAAATTTGTTTCCTCAAGAATTTTTCGAATGGATTGAGGAGGTCTTGAGTATACCTGTGTGACTTTCGAAACATTCAAAAAAGTGTAAGATCTCAGTCACATTAAGGGGTAAAAAATAAACCATCAGGGCATTCAAAACCCCAAAAGTTGGGTATACTAAGAGTAGTAAAAGAGAGTATAAGACTTTCATAGACATAGCGAATACCCTTATCATCGGATCAGGTAAATGAAACTGAAAACAAATTCTATAATTTCATAAAAGAATTTTAGCTTCCTATCAACTTCTATGAGTTTCGTAAATGCCCAAAATGCGCTCTAGGTCTGACTTGCAAATATGAATAAGCTCATTTCGCTCGCATTTGCGCGGCAACATTTCTCGTTCTGGCAGATGGTTCGTGATATAGAAAATTTCTGTCATGATTATAATTCGCTTTCTACAGCGGCGTAGCTACGTGGGTGCAAGGGTGTGCAGTGCACCAGGGCCCCTGACCTCAGGGGGCCCCCTAGCGCTGACCATCAAATCGCGTTTGAACTTAAAAAAAATTCAAACTTTGATTTTTCTCTGTGATCTATTATGTAAATAACATTGTTTTCATTATATTCAGTTGTTGAAAAATGTTTTTTCCCAAATATCATCAAATCTAGGGATTTATTGCCAAAATTCACTGGTGAATCAGACACCTATCTAAAAAAACTAAATCCGACTAGATGGTCCAGTAGGGTTAACATTCATTTTTTTCATATCATACAAAAATGCGATGTCAGTTTGGACGACATATGCAGAGCTTTAGAAGAGACGAATACAAAGAAAAAAATTTATAGGGGTGACTTCGGGTCCTTCAAGTGCAAGGCTAGAGAAAATGTCATAGCATATGGTAAAGATCCCCATTTCGAAGAAAAGAGACAAGAAAAAGATAAAAAATATTTCGATGAATTAGCTACCGATCACCGATTTCGAAGCATGGGAGAATTTTCCGAAATAAATATTTTCAATAGAGTGCTCGGTACAATAATTTCTCAATTTTAGAAGTCGCCTTCTTATATTTCGGTTACAGTTTTCAACAAACTGCCGAATCATTGGATATTTAGTTTCATTGAATTTAAAAGAGAATTGAAGGCGCTCCTTGTAACAAAAGCGTATTATTCGCTCTCAGAGTTTTTCTGCGACACAAACCTATCTGTGATATGGGTATAGTTGGCTCTAGACTGTAAGTTCATTTTAAGTCCATATTTACATATATTAATAATGCGTTATTTATGCTGAAAATTGACGAGTACACGCTATTGTATTAAGCCTATAGTACAATAAAGATTTAATTGATTGAATTCAAGTTTCGGGGTATAACTTGCAGTCAACAAAATTTTGAATTTTCACCATCATTTCTACTAGATATAGGTAGACGAAAAAACTGTAATTCAAAGCTTCGACCAATTTCAAAGTAAATATTGCGATATGAAAGGGACCAACTTTTCAATTCAAGTTCTGAATATTTATCACCTATTTCTACCTGAATTGAATAAGGCATGGACAATTCATGAATTGTGTATGAAAATAATAAGGAATGCTGGAATGCGATCTAACAGAAGTATTTACAGAAATATTACTGTTCCATACAATCCTACTGTCACCTCTGTAGAAGCTGAAAGATCTTTCAGCAAATTAAGAATAATATAAAATTATTTGCGGAACATTATGAGCCAAGCTCAACTGAGACATTTATGGCTTATACCTTGGCTTATACCTATCAATTGAAAATGAAGCTGCATCAAGTCTAGATTTGAGTGAAGTCATTGAATCTTTCGCAAAGTCTAGGTCTAGAAAAAGGTTGTAAACATATTTTTTCCGAAGGAATAAATGACTTCAAATCTAGACTTGACCTCTAGGTTCGAATCCCAAATAATCGATTTGAATTCATTCCTCGAATAGTTTATTCTTATTGTGATTTCACCAAATAATCTAACGTATCAATAAAAAAAACTAAGGCTAGAAGGTCATAGTGACAATGACAATTTTTTTGTGAATATTTGTACATATTGTAAATATCTATAAAAATGTTTTCAACGCCCTTTTTTCATCCACATTAATATAATGAATTTTATATACCTACTCAAATACATAAATAACATAATTTATTCAAGTATATTCCTCAACTGTTCCGTAAGTAACTTTGCTTCTTCGAAGTATTTATATTTTGACTCGAAAACAATTCATGCGGCTTATTCTGAGACTCAAATCTTCAATTAGAACACAATAATCCAACGAATGAGCTACGTCATTTTCTATTGAAAGAATAGCAAGTACAGAAAGCCGATCTTGAATTCTTCGAATAAGTTTTGTTAATTTTAAGCCTCGAAAAACTCCTTTCAGCAGACGCAATTCCAGCAGGTGTGGTGGCAATCTTATTGCCACCGTTTCACATGGGACTGAGAGCCGTTTCACATGCGACTGATGGTCAGTCGGGACCGGCGTTTGAACTGGATTTTGCAATACTTTCACATGCATGCGTATCATCAGTCGACCCATGAAACAAGCATGAGCATCGGTTCGGTCTGCTGCGTTTGCGTGTCTTCGGATCGAGTCGGGGCAAAAGGCACAAAGGAGGATTTCAAATAATGCATGCGCACTGTCAGTCCTGATGCGATTGCGATGTTGCACATGTTATTATTGAATATTCTTAGGAATTTCTAAGTAGTTACGAAGGGATTGTATTTATTCACCAATAATAGTATATAATAGTCAATGGGTAGGAAAAAGTTAATTTTGAAACTGAAATGCTCATTAGTGCCATAGAAAAAAAATGGAAATATGGAATACATCCCCAGAAAATTATAAAAATATTGATTTGAATATTGGGAGGATCTGGCTCTGATCTGTGTATGCCAGGAAGATTTCAAGAATCGTTTTCAGTGACGAAGCAAGTTTGCATATTCATCAACAGATTGATCGTCGGTAATGTCCTCGCTACTTAATTTTTTGTCTGAGGTCTTTGGCTTTTTATATACAAGATGATAGAGTAAATTTTAAAGGTTCAAAAAAACTTGAACCAATCATCAAGTAGATTTCCCATATAACTTTTCAAACAAAGAATCCACACAATAATAATTCCAATATAAGAATATCCAAATACGAAAAAAGTTTTCACTTCGTGCGGCAATCGGACGGTTCTCGTACAAATTTCAGTGTCACGCTCCAAATCCATGGCAGCAAATGGTCTTTGATAGCGGCGACTGACGATACTCATCGATGTGAAAACAAATACCGCCGACTGATGATCGGTTCGACCGACCATCAGGACTGACCATCAGTCCCTTGTGAAACGGCTCTAATTCTCAGGACTATTTCGATAGTGGGGTAAACTTCAGTTATATTTTTTTTCTCTTAGGTATTTCAGCACCGGGATAATATCGTCGTTTTCCTCATACGCACTGATGAATATTCTGTTCTTCGTACAATTCATGTCCATCAATATCACATGATTCTCCTACTGTCACGGACATTTGCAAGTAGCTGCATTGTTTAAAAAATTCACTATTATTGATTTCCTTCAATTTTTTTACACATGAAGCCAAATATGCTTTCATGCTTGGGTTCTCGCGCGAGGCCCCTCCAAGAGCGAGGCCCTGGGCGATTGCCCCGTTCGCCACCCCCTAAGGCCGCCTCTGTGTCAGTTACTATAATCATCAAACTTCGTTATAGTACAATCGAAGTAATAGTGCACTTGAACTCTGCTTGGGCTATTCTTAATTCACAATTAAAATATCATAAATTTTGTTTAGGTGTTGTTATTTTGCTACACTTCACTTGATAACGAATAAATATCAGAAAAGAAAACATACAAGTTTAATTTCTTATACTATCTCCTGTATAATAATTCGATACTTTTTCATCAAGTATTTTCCGTAAATTAGTAATTGCCTAGATAATGAAATGACCTCTTACATTTCCTGCTTGAGAAACATAAAAGTAGAATAGCATTCCTCATTTGTCGATTCATAATACATTAATCAGGGAAAAATTGATATTTTGTCTATGCCGGAGAATAACAATCTCCCAATATCATCAACGTCTCAAATAAACTATGAATTCTTCCATTTAGTAATATTGACAGTTGAACTTTGATAAATTCGCTCAAATTTCAAAAAGCATCAAAATAAGATGCACGTTGTTATTTCGTTGGATCGCGTGGCACACAAATAAAGAAATGATTCCAAGTTCGAGTAAATAGATTCATTTAGATAATGATATAAGAGGATTACTTTGTTGTACTATCAATTTTTTTAATGACAAAGAGTTGTTGTTCGGGTTTGCTACTGTTTACTGTATTTACAAACTGAATATTCTGAAACCTTATAAAACACCTGTAATTTTTTTTGTATCACGTATGTCGAGTATGTGAATGAGGATGCAGTCAGCTAATTTTAGAACAGTTTAATACCGACGATTGTTTCAGACGCGCAATATGTCCAATTTGTTGACGTAGGATGCGATCTATTTTTATTCCACTGCGAAATACTATAAAACATACAAGATAAAATTTTCCTAAACGCCCATTTCTTTGCCAAAACGATTTTTCTGCTTCGAAGTTGGACATAAAATGATTTTACACTTCTTACGAAGGCAACGATGACAAAGTCCTATTCTGTTTCCAGTGAGAAAGTTATTTTTATCATCTCGAATCGATTAGCATCGACAGGAACAATATGCATGGATAGAGGTGCATCTATGCATAGATCTTTGATAAGATGAATGACATAATCTTCTATGTCGGGTTGTCGCCCGAATGTTGGCACAGCAATCTCTGATTCTCGTCAATCGATAAACACTTCAGATTGACTGGAAAATTAAATAATTCACCTGCACTTCCAGTACTGCGTTTTCGACAGGGATTCTATACAGGGTCTTTCACGAGGAATCTCACCCATATTTATACGGGAAACTACTGAACGTATTTTCATGAAATTCAGCACTTATAGGTATTTCACGATGCTGATGAAATCTAAAATATTTTCAAGGCATGAGCACCTCCGGTTTTTCCGGAAATGACGTCAACTTCCGTTTTTCAAATTAGAACATCATTTTTTTATTGCAGAAATACTCGTAGATTCCTTAGAAAATTTCAAGTTATTTTGATGTAACATTTTTCAGTTTTGGTTGGAAAATTCTCTCTGAGCGGGAAAATTCGAAAAAAAATCGAAAATAGAGCTCCGCTGAAACAAGAATAACTTCGAGGTTTTTGGATGGAAATTTTCATTTTTGGGATTTTTCAAGATGTAAGATTGATGTATCCACTTTAAAAATCGAAATCGCGATTCATGATACAGGGGGTGAAAAAATCGCTTTCAAAGTTAGGGATGACAAAATCGTGAAAAATCAATTTTTTCAAATTAGAACCCCATTTTTTTATGGCAGATATTGAATCTACGTTAAAAAATAATGTGAGTGTATGCATCACACCCTTGCCCTAAAGTGGATATTTTCTGAGTGATTCACAAAAAACTGTTTTTCGTCTTGAATTTTCAGCTATTTCTTTTCCCTTCACGCCAAAAAGATGAAATTTTCAGGAACTGTTACTTAAACCATGTTTTAGATTTTACTACCCTAATATGCAAGAGAAAAAAGTTACAGGTTGTTCCTAAATAGATGGCGAAATTGGATTCGAATTTGTATCGGAAACCTCTTTTCCGGCCATCGGTTTTCTCTCCAGTGATAAATAAATAATTCCTTATGAACCATATGCAAAAACTTACCATGTTTTACATTCTTTTTTTTTTAATGATAGATATCATTAATTACATCTGCCAAATTCCTCTTTATTCAGTAGCATTTTGTGTTTACTATTAATTTGGTGATAATTCGTATTAAGTTATAAAATCGATCACTATGCCTAATTTTACCAATGAAGATTATTTGAATCTCATTCTACTTCATGGAGAATGTAATAAAGTTGTAGATAGAACGATTCGACTGTTCATTGAGAGGTTTCCTGACCGACCCAGACCAACGAGAGATACCATTAACAGAAGAAGAAATGTCGGATCTTTCGTTAAGAAAACTATACACAGAGAAAAAAGTGTAGTAGAAGATGAGAACAACGAAATTACAGTTCGTGTGAATCCTCAAAATTCTCTCAAAGATGCCGAGATTGATCTGGGATTATCTCAATCGAGTGTTTGGAGAATATTAAAAAAACATAAAATGCACCCATATAAATTCAATAGGGTACAGCATTTGAAGGAAACTGATTTCGTCAGGAGAACAGAGTTTTGCGAAGCTATGATGATTCGATTTCAAGAGAATGAAAACTTTTTGGACTGTATAATTTGGACATATGAATCTAAATTCACAGAGAATGGTTCTTTCAATAGGCAGTCATTATTGGGATGAAGAGAACAACCACCACTTCAGACAATGGAACTTTCAAGAGACCTGGAGTTTCAATGTTTTTTGCGCCATCAAAAATAATGCAATTCTCGATGTTCACATTTATGATGACTACACATGTTTGCATTATTTAAAGAATGTTCTCCCTTAGGAGATAGATATTCTGACATATTGACTCAAATAATTGAGCCGCTAGTACAGAACCATAATGACTTATGGTATCAACAAGATGGCGCGCCTCCACACAATTCACTCAATGTGTCAAATATCCTCTACAGGCTATTTGAAGATCGATGGTTGGCGAACAATGGTCCACATCTTTGGCCACCACGTTCTCCCGATTTAACTCCTTTAGACTATTATGTTTGGGGTAGGATAAAAAATATTGTCTACTCAACTCCCCTGACTGATAAAGAGGACTGCATAGAACGAGTCAGAAATGCGTTCAGGTTTGTTTAGATTTTTAGATTCATAGTTTTGAAACTCAATTTGGTTTTTAAACACTTTTGCAGATCTCTTCCTCCCGATGAAATAAGAAGAGCAACGCACGAAGCATTCCTGAGACGTATAAATAAATGTCAAGAAATTAACGGTCAAAACTTTGAGCATCTTCTCTAGTTATAACTGCGGGAGTTTGCCATGGTTCTCCTAATAGTAACTTGAAGTCGGTTTCAAGAAGGGGTGAAAAATCTACAGCATGGTTCAAATAACAGTTCCTGAAAATTTCATCTTTTTGGCGTGAAGGGAAAAGAAATAGCTGAAAATTCAAGACGAAAAACAGTTTTTTGTGAAAATATCCATTTTAGGGCAAGGGTGTGATGCATACACTCACATTATTTTTTAACGTAGATTCAATATCTGCCATAAAAAAATGGGGTTCTAATTTTTCACGATTTTGTCATCCCTTACTTTGAAAGCGATTTTTTCACCCCCTGTATCATGAATCGCGATTTCGATTTTTAAAGTGGATACATCAATCTTACATCTTGAAAAATCCCAAAAATGAAAATTTTCCATCCAAAAACCTCGAAGTTATTCTTGTTTCAGCGGAGCTCTATTTTCGATTTTTTTTTTGAATTTTCCCGCTCAGAGAATTTTCCAACCAAAACTGAAAAATGTTACATCAAAATAACTTGAAATTTTCTAAGGAATCTATTTCTGCAATAAAAAAATGGTGTTCTAATTTGAAAAACGGAAGTTGACGTCATTTCCGGAAAAACCGGAGGTGCTCATGCCTTGAAAATATTTTTGATGTCATCAGCATCGTGAAATACTTATAAGTGCTGAATTTCATGAAAATACGTTCAGTAGTTTCCCGTATAAATATGGGTGAGGTTCCTCGTGAAAGACCCTGTAGATCGAAAATGTATAATTGGGTATTTCTGTGGTGAAATTCGCCTGTGTCCACCCTAAGCTATGCGCCTAATCTTCGATGGTTTTAATTCAAAGATTGTTGACAGTTGAATATTCGAGCATTTATCACGCTTTGACACTGTGATTGTTTCGTGATGATAATAGAATCGATTAATTATAAATGTGTATTTTTAAGAATCGAAACGGCATGGAACGATTGTTCGTAATATGATATCGTCCATCGTTGACCAATATAATGTAATCCGGACTCTGTGTTTAAAAATTCTACGAATTGTTGATATTTTGCTATCCTTCCAGTAATTAACCCTCGTTATGGCATCGAAAGGTCATTAAATTTATAGTCTACAGTTTTTCGTTTCTACTGAACTAGAACCAGAAACACAGATTTTATAAGGTCTGTGACTAGAACTCATAGAATCAGTAAGATCAAGATGCATAGAATTTATTAATATTATCAGATAAATTTCACCGTTTACTTTCAAAATACTGTCGATTCAACGTAAATGTATAAAGAAATTAACTTAACCCTTTACCATTATCAGTGTTGGCTTGTGGCCCTATTTCATGGCTGATTATAAAGCAGACATGAGAAATGCACCTGTTGTTGACCACTATAGAAATGAGAGATCACAGATCAGTTACTCAGTTGGTCTGTGGTGAGAACACAGTGCCGTAATAATGATATTATTGAATGAACATTAGTTTATAGTTCTCTCAAAGTTAGTCAGAGGTTTTGTAGTAAATAAATCTTTTGATGTTTTGACTGAAAATTCTCAATATGGAACTTAGTACAACACTCTTCACTAGCTCATCAAATGGCACAAAGCTGGTATTAATCTGGAGCTGATCATCCATTCAAACATGTAACACTGATCTAATTCTAGTTACAGAATTTTAATTATTAGAGAAGGTCAAGGAACTGAGGTTCAATTTGTCGTCGAGCAATCACATAATCGTCCTTATCATTCTACAATTCAAGCCCCATAACTCAACATTAAGCTAATACTAGAGACAAGAGTTATATTGTCTCTGGCATACACAAGCAGTTTTACTTTTTAACTGATCTTTTATTATCCACTCACCTACCATTCAGATCAAATTTTTTGGTTTACCAATATTTATCTTTCTGAATATTTGGAAGAACTGGTTATTTAGAATTTATTTCAGTTCATTCTCATACCAACAGAAAAGATTGAATTGAAACCAAACGATTAAAATTTTGCCATATGAGACCATTGACATCGGACAGTGGAAAAATAATGTTCCAAAACTTCCAAACATTAAATTTGAGAGTGTAGATATTGATTAAGAAAAATGGATAAGAATGAATAATAATTAACTTTCTCTATTTCAGTATCGTAATCAGTTCATTACAGTACTAAAAACAGTGCTGTAATGAATTCATTACAGCATCGTTTTCAGTTACATTTTTCGTTTTGTGGTTGTCAGCAATGACTTACGATCCTTTTAAATTTCAGCAGACGTCAATTTGGAAATGTCAATTTTCGTATTTCTTAACATTCACACCAACTGCCAAGATACAATATGAAAGTCACTACGGCCTATAATTAGAATTTTGCATTGAATTTCACAAAATTTGACTGAAATAGAGAAAATATCGTCTAATACTCGTTGCAGAATGCAATTCCAATACTCATGCGTTCGTATTGGAAATAGGAGCCCATTCTACAACTAGTTTTAGAATATACTATTTCGTCATATCAGCTCATTGAATATCTATCTCTACCAGAAATTCTACAGAATACTAGTATGGACCCACTCATACACTTCCTGTCGATAAAATGACTGAATTAGATTACGTTCAAATGGGATTTTGGAAAGCTTTCGTTCTTCAAAGAAATGAGGCCAATTTCACATCATAACTCGAATCGTGATATCCTAGCCATAATAGTTGTGATTCGATGAATGACACAAAAAACTAAAATTAGATAAAACTTATCTGAAAATAAACAGAACCTTGAAACATTGACATTGAAAGAAATGTTCGTTAGAATTCCTGAGTTAATGATCCACGAATCGAACTTATGATTGGCACTCTTGTTCACTTGTGATTAGTTTCCTTACTCTTGTCCTTGTATCTCATAAAAAGATTTTTCATTCTTGAATATTTCGAGCAGGTGCAAATAAACAATTAATTATGTAGTCCCAAAACTCCAAGATTACGATGAATAAATTTTGAACACAATAACAGCTGGTGACATTGTCATGTGATGACACTTTGAGAACCTGCCGTCCCTATTGGGAAACCCTTTCTTTTTAGGGCGTAACTGGTGGTCTGAGTCATCAGACTATTTTCTCAGAAAAGGTGTAGCAAGAACTTGATGAGGATTGCAGTGCGAATTCCCCATTACTTTCAAACCACATCTACCTACTGATATGATAAGAATATTATTTTATTGGAAAGTAAACTACGATCTCGAAAACACAAACGTATCGCATATTCCGTTATGGTTTGCTACTATCAATGTTAACGATACCCGTATAAAAATAAAAACTGTAGGTACAATTGAATAAAGAGTTATTTATATCAGATAAATCCCATCAGATCAGGAAAACAATAATCATCCGATGAAAGTGGAAACATTATAAAAGTCAAACACAGTTTGACATTGATTTACCAATGTGTGAGAATATCATGCAGAAAATGATAAACATGAAAACATGTATTTGATAACTGTAAGTATATCCATGGTGCAAAAACAGGGTGTCACATTGAATAAGTCCTTTCTAATAGAAAAATCAAGATTTTGGAGAATCTTGGTTTTTGTAGGGGACGCTTTTTCCATAAAACAATCAAAATATCGATTCTTCTGAGCAGCAACTTCTACCTCTTAAAAATTAAAAGGGATGATGGGTAGTGTGATATGTTGTTAAAAAGATCTCTTCCTTCTGAATATGACTGTAAAATTTGTTGGAGATTTGATCATACTTTCACTTTATACAGGGTGTTTTCGTTTAGGAGTTGCAAGCATTTGAAAAAAAAATATTTTCATGTTTTGATTAAGAAGGCCGACAGGTTGATATGATAATTGACGTTATTTTAATTATTCTTTTGACACTTGATGTACGTTAAGAATAACAATGCATTCTTTTACGACTCAGGAATACAGGGTCTTTCACGAGGAACCTCACCCATATTTATACGGGAAACTACTGAACGTATTTTCATGAAATTCAGCACTTATAAGTATTTCACGATGCTGATGAAATCTAAAATAATTTCAAGGCATGAGCACCTCCGGTTTTTCCGGAAATGACGTCAACTTCCGTTTTTCAAATTAGAACACCATTTTTTTATTGCAGAAATAGATTCCTTAGAAAATTTCAAGTTATTTTGATGTAACATTTTTCAGTTTTGGTTGGAAAATTCTCTCTGAGCGGGAAAATTCGAAAAAAAAATCGAAAATAGAGCTCCGCTGAAACAAGAATAACTTCGAGGTTTTTGAATGGAAAATTTTCATTTTTGGGATTTTTCAAGATGTAAGATTAATGTATCCACTTTGAAAATCGAAATCGCGATTCATGATACAGGGGGTGAAAAAATTGCTTTCAGAGTTAGGGATGACAAAATCGTGAAAAATCAATTTTTTCAAATTAGAACCCCATTTTTTTATGGCAGATATTGAATCTACGTTAAAAAATAATGTGAGTGTATGCATCACACCCTTGCCCTAAAGTAGATATTTTCTGAGTTATTCACAAAAAACTGTTTTTCGTCTTGAATTTTCAGCTATTTCTTTTCCCTTCACGCCAAAAAGATGAAATTTTCAGGAACTGTTACTTAAACCATGTTTTAGATTTTACTACCCTAATATGCAAGAGAAAAAAGTTACAGGTTGTTCCTAAATAGATGGCGAATTTGGATTCGAATTTGTATCGGAAACCTCTTTATTTCAACTAATCGGCCATCGGTTTTCTCTCCAGTGATAAATAAATAATTCCTGATGAACCATATGCAAAAACTTACCATGTTTTACATTCTTTTTTTTTAATGATAGATATCATTAATTACATCTGCCAAATTCCTCTTTATTCAGTAGATGTAATTAATGATATCTATCATTAAAAAAAAATAATGTAAAACATGGTAAGTTTTTGCATATGGTTCATAAGGAATTATTTATTTATCACTGGAGAGAAAACCGATGGCCGATTAGTTGAAATAAAGAGGTTTCCGATACAAATTCGAATCCAAATTCGCCATCTATTTAGGAACAACCTGTAACTTTTTTCTCTTGCATATTAGGGTAGTAAAATCTTAAACATGGTTTAAGTAACAGTTCCTGAAAATTTCATCTTTTGGCGTGAAGGGAAAAGAAATAGCTGAAAATTCAAGACGAAAAACAGTTTTTTGTGAATAACTCAGAAAATATCCACTTTAGGTCAAGGGTGTGATTCATAAACTCACATTATTTTTTAACGTAGATTCAATATCTGCCATAAAAAAATGGGGTTCTAATTTGAAAAAATTGATTTTTCACGATTTTGTCATCCCTAACTCTGAAAGCAATTTTTTCACCCCCTGTATCATGAATCGCGATTTCGATTTTCAAAGTGGATACATTAATCTTACATCTTGAAAAATCCCAAAAATGAAAATTTTCCATTCAAAAACCTCGAAGTTATTCTTGTTTCAGCGGAGCTCTATTTTCGATTTTTTTTTCGAATTTTCCCGCTCAGAGAGCATTTTCCAACCAAAACTGAAAAATGTTACATCAAAATAACTTGAAATTTTCTAAGGAATCTATTTCTGCAATAAAAAAATGGTGTTCTAATTTGAAAAACGGAAGTTGACGTCATTTCCGGAAGAACCGGAGGTGCTCATGCCTTGAAAATATTTTAGATTTCATCAGCATCGTGAAATACTTATAAGTGCTGAATTTCATGAAAATACGTTCAGTAGTATCCCGTATAAATATGGGTGAGGTTCCTCGTGAAAGACCCTGTATAATATGATGCCAGTACATATTAAAAATGATCGTGTAAATGCAGACTAGTATACAATTTTTTGGAGCACAACCTTTGTGTTCATTGGTGACTTAGAGCTCAACATTGTTAGAAATACACTGCGCAAAAAAATTAACGCACATTCTGAAAATCTCAATTTTAATGAAAGTTAACTCTACATCGACTTTATAACTTATTTTTTATGTTCTCTCGGGAAGGTTTCGAACGAAACAAGACACATTAAATGGAAAAAAAATTCAGGATTTCACCGAATCTTATGTGAAAGAAGAGAAATGAACAATTTTCAAAATACTGAAATGCTGATAAGTGATTTAATACTTGGTATTTCCACCCCTTGCGTTAATTACAGCTCGGCAACGACGGTTCATACTCAAAATGAGTGATCTTAAAATGTTCTGATCTAATCCTTCCCAGATTTCTCCGAGTTGGATTCCTAAGTCATTAAGAGTAGCTGGATGATTTTCTGAACTTCTCAGCCTTCTATTGAGGTTGTCCCAAACCTGCTCAATCGGATTGAGATCTGGACTTCTTGATGGCCATTCCATTCGAGAGACTTCAACCTCTTCAAGGTACTCCTGAACGATGCGCGCACGATGGGGTCTGGCATTATCGTCCATAAAAATGAAATTTTCACCAATGTATGGGGCAAATGGCACTACATGCTCTTCAAGAATGTTCCTTGTTCCTTATATACTTATCAGCATTCATAGCTCCATTATAAACGACCACTAGGTCTGTGCGAGCAGTCAAATATATTCCACCCCATACCATAATCGATCCTTCCCCGAAACCAGTAGTATTCAGGAAATTGCACTGAGCATATCTTTCATGTGGACGTCTGTATACAAGAGAACGTCATCAACAATTACTTGATATAGGTAATTGAAGATGCAGCAAACCAAATACGAAATGGCCCAAATATGAAACGACGAGTAACTGCATCTCTAGTTCGTCGATGTGAAACTTGCATTCAAGCAGAAGTTGGACATTTTGAACAATTTTTATATTCTCAAAACTTCCATTTATTATTAGGATATCATAAAAATATAATTTTTCAGATGCTTGTATCTTCTAAACAAAAACGAATCGGACCTATGTTCATGGAAAAAAAATGTTCAAAATAACCACAGCTACCATCTGTCAAAGTTTGTCATAGAGATTGTAGTACACCCTGTATATGAAAATGAAATATTAACTAGTTTACGTGGAGCATAATTCGTTCATAAATTTAATATCGAGTGAATCGAGTATGCTGATGTGAAGATCGAATTTAAAAAAGTTATCACTGCATGTCCTCAAAATTCTGCCACACCTCTTCATGGACGTATGGATAATTATAGATCGGACTGTACAGCTCCAATGATAGAGTACCATACATGGAAAAATGAATATTGAGCAGTAATTGCAGTTTAAGGAAGGACTTGGAAAAAGCAGTTCTACACAGCGTATTTTCAGTAGAATATTAATGAATAGTGTAATAACATACTTCGTCATCATGGAAGACCATTCTGTTCGATTTTTCATCGTCTACATATCTTTATAATAATAAAATCACTTTTGAGAGTCTTACACCTTCGCAGAAAAAAAAAACAGTTTTCATTTGAGTTAAACGAATAAAACAAAAACACAGGAATAATATGTTGATTATGGGCAATCTAGGGTTCAGTAATTTCCGCAGATACACTGCGCAAAAAAATTAACGCACATTATGGAAATCTCAAATTTATTCTACAATTGAAGGTGCTCTCAATGATAATAATTTTTATCAGAATTATGCATGCATATGTTATCCACTTTCAACATTTTTCTTCAATACAGATGTTTTCTCCCAGCAGGAATAAAAAAAGATGATATTATCAGATTTTGAATGTATTGGTTCCATTTTAAAATCAGTTGTTCTCGATCAATTCTAGTGATCAATAGTTTTTCTTTCGTTCGATTTTCTACACTCGATCGCTATGCAACGCGAAACACGCAATTTGACCCAAGAGGAATCTGTCCAAGCGGTAGTTTGGCGACAAGAAGGGTGGACATACACAAGAATTGCAGAAAGGTTTGGAGTTTCCCATACAAGTGTGTCCAGAATGTTGCAGCGATTCAGGGAGACAGGTATGAATGCCCGAAGACCAGGACAGGTTAGACCACGGGTAACAACTGCCATTCAAGAACGTTACTTGAGAGTTTCTTCGTTGAGACAACCGTTTGCAACCGATCGCCTCCTTCAAAATCAGCTTGAGCAAACTCATGAGGTGCAAATTAGCACTCAGACAATAAGAAATCGCCTCAGAGAATATGATTAAAGGCCTCGTGTCGCGGCAAGAGGCCCAGCTCTTACCCCAGCCCATCGAAGGGCGCGTGTGAATTTTGCGAGAGAGCATATCCATTGGGAAGAGGCCGATTGGGAAAGAGTTCTCTTCACAGATGAGTCTAGATTCTGCCTCTACCATTGTGATTGACGTTCCCTTGTATACAGACGTCCACATGAAAGATATGCTCAGTGCAATTTCCTGAATACTACTGGTTTCGGGGGAGGATCGATTATGGTATGGGTGGAATATCTTTGACTACTCGCACAGACCTAGTGGTCGTTGATAATGGAGCTATGAATGCTGATAAGTATATAAGGAACATTCTTGAAGAGCATGTAGTGCCATTTGCCCCATACATTGGTGAAAATTTCATTTTTATGGACGATAATGACAGACCCCATCGTGCGCGCATCGTTCAGGAGTACCTTGAAGAGGTTGAAGTCTCTCGAATGGAATGACCAGCAAGAAGTCCAGATCTCAATCCGATTGAGCAGGTTTGGGACAACCTCAATAGAAGGCTGAGAAGTTCAGAAAATCATCCAGCTACTCTTAATGTCTTAGGAATCCAACTCGGAGAAATCTGGGAAGGATTAGATCAGAACAGTTTAAGATCACTCATTTTTAGTATGAACCGTCGTTGCCGAGCTGTAATTAACGCAAGGGGTGGAAATACCAAGTAATGAATCACTTATCAGCATTTCAGTATTTTGAAAATTTTTCATTTGTCTTCTTTCCCATGAGATTCGGTGAAATCCTGAATTTTTCTTCCATTTAATGTGTCTTGTTTCGTTCAAAACCTTCCCGAGAGAACATAAAAAATAAGTTATAAAGTCAATGTAGAGTTAACTTTCATTAAAATTGAGATTTTCAGAATGTGCGTTAATTTTTTGCGCAGTGTATATTTATTACACAAACAGCAATTCAAAAACATTTCCAAAATGAAGAGAAAAGATAAAAATTGACCTGTCACAATTGAAACTAATCGTCAAAATCCGATTCACTTGGCATTTCGGCAAAACATTTCTATGTTTCTGTTCTGTGTGACAGCTCATATCCATGGAAACATGAAAATCTTGCTGTTCCACCAACTTGAGATGTTTACCCACTTTTTGATCTGGTAATAGCCTTCCATGTTACTAAATGTTCTATGAGAAGAATACAACCGTTGAATATGGATGAAAAACTTATTGTTATTCGCCCTAAATTGAAAATTATTCGTAATAATCTTATTATTACTGAGTGTCCTTTGTTCTTTTCAACTGTATCTAATAGTCCATTTGTTATTATTTAGAATTGTAATAGAATCGTGTAATTTTATTGGTTTCAATTAGTAATAATAAAAAATTCCATCATAAAATTACTGGGTTTCGTAATTATCACGGTTCTGAGTGAAGAAACAAAGCGGAATTATCAACAACATTAATTTTCACCTTAAAGAAATTCATAGCACATAAAAATTTCAATTTAAATTTCATCAAGACGTATCATTTGATATACTCTTGACTTTTTCAAGCTAAAGGCTCCATTGGCGTTTTGAATTTTTGCTTCTTACCCAAGATAATATTATATCGTATATTGATGACTTTTTGATTGCATGTGCCTCTGTAGGTATATACAGTATACTAATCTAACCTTCGGCACTAGCAGGCTGCGAAACACTCTGAATATAGCAGAGTCATTAGTGTAATAGTTGATTTATTTGCAATAAGTCTTTACTGCCTACTCCTACGTAGAACTTGAAATGATTGAGTGCTGTGTGGTTTGAGCTATCAATCTCGGAGAGATTTATCCAACGAACTACTATACAGGATGTCCCAACTGAAATACCTCACTCTATATGACTAGTAAATATCGATTGAAGGATAATTTGAGATTATGTTTCCTTTTTAATATGACACCCTGATAATAGCGAAACACTTGAACCTCTTAAGGGAATCATAATAAAATTCAGATAACTATTATCTGTTTTCTGAATTCTGAGAATAAATTTGTCTCCAACTCGAGTGGTTTACGAGTTGCTCTGAGTGAGAATCGAATTTGGGACACCCTGTACAGTTTTTGTTCTACACTGCGCAAAAAAATTAACGCACATTCTGAAAATCTCAATTTTAATGAAAGTTAACTCTACATTGACTTATTTTTTATGTTCTCTCGGGAAGGTTGTGAACGAAACAAGACACATTAAATGGAAGAAAATTCAGGATCTCACCGAATCTTATGTGAAAGAAGAGAAATGAACAATTTTCAAAATACTGAAATGCTGATAAGTGATTTAATACTTGGTATTTCCACCCCTTGCGTTAATTACAGCTCGGCAACGACGGTTCATACCCAAAATGAGTGATCTTAAAATGTTCTGATCTAATCCTTCCCAGATTTCTCCGAGTTGGATTCCTAAGTCATTAAGAGTAGCTGGATGATTTCCTGAACTTCTCAGCCTTCTATTGAGGTTGTCCCAAACCTGCACAATCGGATTGAGATCTGGAATTCTTGCTGGCCATTTCATTCCAGATACTTCAACCTCTTCAAGGTACTCCTGAACGATGCGCGCACGATGGGGTCTGGCATTATCGTCCATAAAAATGAAATTTTCACCAATGTATGGGGCAAATGGCACTACATGCTCTTGAAGAATGTTTCTTATATACTTATCAGCATTCATAGCTCCATTATCAACGACCACTAGGTCTGTGCGAGCAGTCAAAGATATTCCACCCCATACCAAAATCGATCCTCCCCCGAAACCAGTAGTATTCAGGAAATTGCACTGAGCATATCTTTCATGTGGACGTCTGTATACAATGGAACGTCGATCACAATGGTAGAGGCAGAATCTAGACTCATCTGTGAAGAGAACTCTTTCCCAATCGGCCTCTTCCCAATGGATATGCTCTCTTGCAAAATCCAAACGCGCCCTTCGATGGGCTGGGGTAAGAGCTGGACCTCTTGCCGCGACACGAGGCCTTAAATCATATTCTCTGAGGCGATTTCTTATTTTCTGAGTGCTAATTTGCACCTCATGAGTTTGCTCAAGCTGATTTTGAAGAAAGCGAGCGGTTGCAAACCGTTGTCTCAACGAAGAAACTCTCAAGTAACGTTCTTGAATGGCAGTTGTTACCCGTGGTCTACCCTGTCCTGGTCTTCGGACACTCATACCTGTCTCCCTGATTCGCTGCAACAATCTGGACACACTTGTATGGGAAACTCCAAACCTTTCTGCAATTCTTGTATATGTCCACCCTTCTTCTCGCAAAACTACCGCTTGGGCACATTCCTCTTGGGTCAAATTGCGTGTTTCGCGTTGCATAGCGATCGAGTGTAGAAAATCAAACGAAAGAAAAACTATTGATCACTAGAATTGATCGAGAACAACTGATTTTAGAATGGAGCCAATACATTCAAAATCTGATAATATCACCTTTTTTACTCCTGCTGGGAGAAAACATCTGTATTGGGGAAAAACGTTGAAAGTGGATAACATATGCATGCATAATTCTGATAAAAATAATTATCATTGAGAACACCTTCAGTTGTAGAATAAATTTGAGATTTCCATAATGTGCGTTAATTTTTTTGCGCAGTGTAGTTCAATTTTTTCTCGAAATCAGTAGCAGATACGACAAAACTACAAGAGACCATAAAGTTTAGTATAACACCAAAGCTTCTTTTTACAATGTTTCAATTTTACAGTGGCTCATCAAAAAAAAACTCTGGAGGAAAACAGAGGAAAGCATTCCAACACAAATACATCCTGTATATTTGCATCAAAGTTGGCACGTCATATGATATAAACTCTTAATTGTAATATCTATGCCAAATTTCAGTTGAATATCTTGTGAAATGCAAAAATTATGAGAAAAAACGTTGAAAAAAATTCAAGCTTCAACACCCTGTATCTCGAAAACGAAACGATTGCGGACCCATGGTTATAGCACTTTTTTTCTTTAAGTTATGCAAAGAATTCCACCGGTCGGTCGAACGGACAGAATTAATCAAAATAATTGTATAGGAAAAATTCGATACCTCCTGATGTCGATTTCTTTGATGACACAAGGATAACAATTTTTGGGACTAACGGCCGAATGAACGGCACATCTTTATAGTTATTACTGGTCCATAATTCGAGAGTTACAAACATTTGGGCAACATTATAACGCTCTAGTAGTCCATAAAAACAAACGCGCAATGAGTTAACAGAAAATTGTTATCATCTGAAAATTTCTCTTATCTGGAAGTCAAGCAGCTGTACCTGAACGGGTGACCGAGCTAGCTAGGAATTTGAATAAGAATCACCTTGCAAATATAAATATTTTTATTCATACGTATCCACTAATTTCATCACTATACCTTTTCCAATTGTAATTCAGAAAACGTAAAATGTAATTCAGAAATGCAAGTTGATTTGAGAAAATGGAAATTGTAATTCAGAATAGTAAGTTGATATTTAGAAACGGTAATTTGAATTTCAGAATAGTGATATGTAATTCAGAAAGGGTAATTTGAATTTCAGAATAATAACATGTAATTCAGAAACGGTAATTTGAATTTCAGAAAATATAAATTGTAATTCAGAATTGGTGAATTGAAATTCAGAAATGGAAAATTTTAATTCAGAAAAACGAAATTGTAATTCAGAAAAAAGAAATTGTAATTGAATTGCTTGGTACCCAAACCCCTTTCCCTAATATTATGTATGTAATTCAAATTGAGACATGATTCCATTTAAAATGGGTGGCGAAAAATATCAATAATGATTCTTGAGGTCATTTTCGACTCTCAAAGTAAGTACACCTTTCACAGTTGTAATTCAGAAATTCAAAGTTGAATTTCAGAGAAGGGAACATGTTTTTCAGAATAGCAATATGTAATTCAGAAAAACGAAATTTATATTCAGATTCGGAAGTTGTAATTCCGAAAAACAAAGTTGTAATTCAGAATAGTGAATTGAAATTCAGAAATGGCAAATTCAATTTCAGAAAAGGAAAATTGTATTTCAGAAGTTATCAATTTAATTTCAGAAAATGTAATATGTAATTCAGAATAGTATCGTGCTCGGAATCAAGGGATTCAACCTAGGAATCTATGACAATGTGGCATCGAACTTGTCTTAAGTATTTGGTATTTTCAAATTTGTTTTTTTCCTGTTTTTATTTTTGACTGTAGGTATATACCTTTATGTTATTCTTGGAAATAAAGTTATTATATTTCTTCCTTTTATGAAAGTATCTACGTACTTTGAGAGTCGAAAATGACCTCAAGAATCATTATTGATATTTTTCGCCACCCTTAAATGAAATCATGTCTCCATTTGAATTACATACATAATATAAAAGAAGGTGGTTTGGGTACCAAGCAATTGAATTACAATTTCTTTCTTCTGAATAACAATTTCGTTTTTCTGAATCAAAATTTCCCATTTCTGAATTTCAATTCACCAATTCTGAATTACAATTTATATTTTCTGAAATTCAAATTACCGTTTCTGAATTACATATCACTAATCTAAAATTCAAATTACCCTTTCTGAATTACATATCACTATTCTGAAATTCAAATTACCGTTTCTGAATATCAACTTACTATTCTGAATTACAATTTCCATTTTCTGAAATGCACTTTGCTTTTCTGGATTACATTTTACGTTTTCTGAATTACGATTGGAAAAGGTGTAGATACCTTCATAGAAGCAAGAAATATAATAATAACTTTATTTCCAAGAATAACATAAAGGTAGATACAGTCAAAAACGGAAACAGGGAAAAAAATTGAAAATACCAAATATAAATACAAGACAAGTTCGATGCCACATTGTCATAGATTCCTATGTTGCATCACTTGATACCGAGCTCGATACTTCTCTGAATTACATATTACATTTTCTGAAATTGAAGTGATAACTTCTAAAATACAATTTTTTTTTCTGAAATTGAATTAGCCAATTCTGAATTTCAATTCATTATTCTGAATTACAACTTTGTTTTTCTGAATTACAACTTCCTAATCTGAATTTCAATTTCGTTTTTCTGAAATTGAATGAACTATTCTGAAATTATGCTTTCTGAATTACATATTGCTATTCTGAAATACATGTTACTGAGTACAACATACCAAACTTCCAGAAAATTTGACCGGTCGCAACTTTGCATAAGAAAAGTGCGGGGTCCTTTGAAAAAGATCGGATTTTCGGGAAATTTGGAAAATGAAATTTCGAAAATTGAATACCATTATGCTCACTTCAAATCACACTGACAATTTCAAGAGTTCAGGCCTTTTCTTTCGTAACTTGTTATTCAAGAACTTTTCGGCTGAAAAAAAGCCTGGGAAAACGTATCTATCCAGAATAGGTTATATTTTTTTGTGTGTATCCTGCTTTCTTCATCCTGTCTACCACCAATTCAATAACTATACCGACGTGTTTAAAATTCTTGAGAAAACTCACCCTCAATCAGTCGGAATTTCGGGAAAAAAATCGACTTGTCTGTTTTCGAGAGACGTCATTTCGTGAGGTGTTTCTCTCAGTACGGGACACTGAACTGAGCGTGAGCGTAATTTTCGCTCATTCATCTAGATTTCGGCACCTCTTATCGAGCACACATTACGACCATAATATGACCTAGGTCAATCTGCACCGCGATAACCGAACTGAGCATCAATCCACAACATTCATGCACCGATAAAATTCGAACAGAATCAGAAAAAAACAGTGAACCAACCTTTGCGACTGCCAAGTTTCGTCGAAGAAAATCCTGCGCCAAAAACGGCCAAAAGGGGTAAGTTAAGCCGGGCGACCGTCACTACACTCGCTGTACAAGGACACCCAAGGTCGAACTGACGATACTAACGCCGCGCTGGTGAAATGCGACAAACTTTTCTCGCGGCCCACCGTTTGATTTTCGTTTTGCGGCTCTGTTTCACGAAGGAACGGCCCCTTGGGTACCGTCGTCGTCGTGGTCGTCGTCACGTCCCGTGATGCGTGTGCTGCTGGGTATCCCTCAAGATGCCCACGTCGCCGCCGCCATCGACGGTCATCTGCGTCTATTTTAGTACCCGCGCGCGGTCTCAGACACCGCCGCGAAATGATAATGTTGATATTATCATTTGGTGTTAATAAATTGGTAAGGGGGGACATACAGGCGACGGCTTCACGTTTTTTCAACTTATTTCCTGAGGTGAAGAGTTTTCCAATAACATTTCGGTGAGTAGCTGGTTGGTATCTCAACCATTCTCTAGTTTGTTTGGAACACAGGCTGTTTTCAAAGATGGTAAGCATCAAACTGAACTACACTGCGCAAAAAAATTAACGCACATTATGGAAATCTCAAATTTATTCTACAACTGAAGGTGTTCTCAATGATAATTATTTTTATCAGAATTATGCATGCATATGTTATCCACTTTCAACGTTTTTCTTCAATACAGATGTTTTCTTCCAGCAGGAATAAAAAAAGATGATATTATCAGATTTTGAATGTATTGGCTCCATTTTAAAATCAGTTGTTCTCGATCAATTCTAGTGATCAATAGTTTTTCTTTCGTTTGAATTTCTACACTCGATCGCTATGCAACGCGAAACACGCAATTTGATCCAAGAGGAATGTGCCCAAGCGGTAGTTTTGCGAGAAGAAGGGTGGACATACACAATAATTGCAGAAAGGTTTGGAGTATCCCATAAAAGCGTGTCCAGAATGTTGCAGCGATTCAAGGAGACAGGTATGAATGTCCGAAGACCAGGACAGGGTAGACCACGGGTAACAACTGCCATTCAAGAACGTTACTTGAGAGTTTCTTCGTTGAGACAACGGTTTGCAACCGCTCGCCTCCTTCAAAATCAGTTTGAGCAAACTCATGAGGTGCAAATTAGCACTCAGACAATAAGAAATCGCCTCAGAAAATATGATTTAAGGCCTCGTGTCGTGGCAAGAGGCCCAGCTCTTACCTCAGCCCATCGAAGGGCGCGTTTGGATTTTGCGAGAGAGCATATCGATTGGGAAGAGACCGATTGCGAAAGAGTTCTCTTCACAGATGAGTCTAGATTCTGCCTCTACCATTGTGATCGACGTTCCCTTGTATACAGACGTCCACATGAAAGATATGCTCAGTGCAATTTCCTGAATACTACTGATTTCGGGGGAGGATCGATTATGGTATGGGGTGGAATATCTTTGACTGCCCGCACAGACCTAGTGGTCGTTGATAATGGAGCTATGAATGCTGATAAGTATATAAGGAACATTCTTGAAGAGCATGTCGTTCCATTTGACCCATACATCGGTGAAAATTTCATTTTTATGGACGATAATGCCAGATCTCATCGTGCGAGCATCGTTCATGAGTACCTTGAAGAGGTTGAAGTCTCTCGAATGGAATGGCCAGCAAGAAGTCCAGATCTCAATCCGATTGAGGAGGTTTGGGACAACCTCAATAGAAGGCCGAGAAGTTCAGAAAATCATCCAGCTACTCTTAATGACTCAGGAATCCGACTCGGAGAAATCTGGGAAGGATTATATCAGAACATTTTAAGATCACTCATTTTGAGTATGAACCGTCGTTGCCGAGCTGTAATTAACGCAAGGGATGGAAATACCAAGTATTAAATCACTTATCAGCATTTCAGTATTTTGAAAATTGTTCATTTCTCTTCTTTCACATAAGATTCGGTGAAATCCTGAATTTTTCTTCCATTTAATGTGTCTTGTTTCGTTCAAAACCTTCCCGAGAGAACATAAAAAATAAGTTATAAAGTCAATGTAGAGTTTACTTTCATTAAAATTGAGATTTTCAGAATGTGCGTTAATTTTTTTGCGCAGTGTATTTCACCTCTTATATCAAACTTTCAAGATGATGACGTTATCACCCCTTGAAGTCGAGTTCGATTCGATGAAATCAGGAGTACGGACCTGTTTCTCATTAAACTATTTGGGCGTTGTTGAGCTCAGAGAGCCTAGGACCAGTCCCAATGTCCATAGCGTTGTTCCAATTCTACAAACTACGAGGATATATTGAAAAATTCTTAGCCTACTATAGAACATTGTTTAAACACTGATAGAACCAAACAAAATTTCAATGTCAAAATATTTTATTGCTGAACATATTCTCCTCTTTATTGTATACTTTCATTACAGCGATCCTGCAACGTCTCTAGACCTTTCAAAAAAAATGTTTCTTCTTGCTCTGCAAACCAGTCCTCCACAGCTTTTATTACCTCCTCGTTGGAAGAAAATTTACGACCTTTTAAACTTTTTTTAAGTTGAGGAAAGAGATGATATTCGGACGGAGCCAAATCTGGTGAATAAGGGGGGTATTCTAGTAATTCTGACCCTAAATCACGAATTTTTTGCATGGCAACATGAGATTTGTGTACTGGGGCGTTGTCGTGTAAAAACAAAAAACCTTTGGATAGCGATAGCTTTCCGCGTTTTTTCTCTTTAATTTTTTCCCGTAGAGTGGTCAGTAATGTCGAATAGTTATCTCCAATTATTGTCCTAGCTTTGTCCAAAAAATCAATCATGATTACTCCATGGTAATCCCAAAAAATTGAAGCAAGAACTTTTCCAGCAACTTTTTGGACATGAAACTTCTTAGGTCTTGCAGAACCAGTGTGTCGCCATTCCATCGATTGATGCTTTGTTTCTGGTTCTTAGAAATGTACCCAAGTCTCATCCAGTAACAATTCGTTTCAAGAAGCCTACATCGTTTTCAAATCGAGCACAGATCGAACGCGATGCTTCTACCCTTGCACGCTTTTGGTCAACATTCAAACATTTGGGGATCCATTTTGCAGAAATATTTCTCATGTCCAAATTAACGTCAACTAGATGATGAACGCGTTCGTATGAAATCTTCAGTGCTTCATATATCCGTTTTAGCCGAATTCGACGGTCTGATAAAATCATGTCAAGAACTGCATCGATATTTTCGGGGACTGACACAGAAACTAGCCTTCCCGATCGGTCATCATCTTCAATTGAAAATTCACCTCTTTTGAAGCTTGCAGTCCAATTTTTCACGGTCGCATACGAAGGACATTGATCACCAAGGGATTAAGCATATCTTCGTAAATCTATGCTAACCTCTTAACCCTTTTAAATACAGGTACCTACTTGTTGATGGCTCGATACTCCAATTTTTCGATTTTTACAATTTCGGTGGACATCTTTTTTTTTAATTCATTGCGTAACTCTGGTTTACTTTTTTGACGTCGAACTCTACACTGACACTTCTAATGAGTTATTGTTCGTTGATATCGTATCGCAATATTTTGTTTATGCATGGAACTGGTCTAGGCTAACTAGATCCTCGTATGTCTACAGTCTCTTTAGGAGTACAGTAAAGAATCTTTTTGTATAATAATCGAAAAATTGGAAAGTACTGGGTACTGGTTCGGTTAGAGATGTGAAACACACAATACGAGCTCTTAGAGATCAGTCAGAACAAAACATCGCTGCAGTTCGCGAGAGTGTGACAAAAAGTCCAGGAATTTGACATTTCAACAGACACTCTTCAGCGATTTCTCACTAAAGATTTACAGCTTCATGCCTACAAAATCCAACTGATTTAACAATTTTTGCCAGAATACCATGAATAGCGAAGAGAATTCACTAATTGGATTCTTGAGCAACCTGCTATTCTGCAAACGAAATGATGATGAGGCCCATTTTCACCTAGATGGCTTCGTTAATAACCAAAACTGTCGTATTTGGGGCTTAGAAAATCCACGAATGATTCATCAGAAAGCTATGCATCCACAACAGATCACTGTATGGTGTGCATTATGGTCTGGTGGGATAATGGGACAGTTTTTCTTCGAAAACGAAGAAGATAATGCAGTGAGGTGAATTGCGAACGTTATGATAACACAGTTTATTGTGCCCAATTTGGAAGCTTTTAATCTTGACGGCATGTGGTTTCAGCAGGACGGTGCCACATATCATACCGCCCGCGAAACATTGACAATCTTGCACGAGTTTGCTCCTGGTCGTGTCATTGTCATTGTCAATAAATTTTTCGAAACTTTGCTTCGGAAAATCATGTTTTATTGAACATTGAACTCTTGCGCTCTTATTGGAACACCCTTTATGTATGGCAGATAGAAAGCGAGGATTTCGGCCCCCTTAAATTGAGCCACAGTTTCTGGCCATCAACAACCATACAATCTTAAGCTAATTGATGATAAGTTAATCACTTCTGGGTGAAAGTGCGAAAAATTACACTTTCGAGGAAGCTCATTCAATTCTCAATTCCTTCACAAAATAAGATCCAAAAGAATGTTTCTGAAAGTTGGACGTTTCACCTTTTAATGACCAATAGATTCTTCACGTGCTTTGGTTCTTCATTCAACGCCAAATCTCAAAATTTATACATTTGCTTAGTATGGTTCTGCAAACTAATAAACAAAAATAAAACTTATGTCGACTTTTGAAACACCCTTGTAAGGGCAATAGTTCTTTGGTATTGGGACTTGCAGTGTTCTGCTAAATTGATAAATTATTTTCCCTCTGTACATCTGTTATTCTCGCGAAAGAGATTCACTGATTCACTCATAACATTTTTCACAAACAAGTAGATTTTTTTAATAAACAAATATTGTTTCTGTAATTTTTCGGAAAGAAATCACAAAAAATAACAGTATTGAATGGGGAAATCTTCAAATCGAGTGATAGAATTTTCGATAGGGATAATGTTGTTTTGACATTTCTGTTCAGTTAGTATTGACAAATTAACATGGAAAAAATCACGCCGCAACAACGTTTACAAACTGTTGATTTTTTTTTCAAATTAAGTTTTTTATTCGCCCAACTTATAGAGCACTTCGTGAAAGGACCCCGCACTTTTAGTAGGTAAAGTGGCGACCGGTCAAATTTTCTGAAAATTTGGTATGTTGTTGTACCCGACTCATTGGCCAAAAGTGTCAATGGGCCCAACTCAATCCTATGGCTAGTTTTCTAAATACGGGGTGTTAAAGTTGAAAATTGCCCAGATTTTCGGATTTATTTGCTGATTATTCAGAGTTACATTGGATTTCTGTTGCATACACACGTTTACTGCATGTTCTAGGTATGAAATAAGAGGATACGTATGATTAAAAATATTTATATTTACCGGGTGATTCACGAATATATGACGGTAGTTTTTTTCCAAAATTCACTTTTTCTACTGTGACGTCAGGAGGGCATATTTTTGAAATGATCTTTCCGATTTAGTATTATGACGACAAAATATTGCACAGTGCATATTTTTTATACAGGGTGTTTCACAGAGAGAACCACTAGACATAATCATATTTTTTTAGGATTAATTCGAAATCCTGTATTTTTGAATTGATTTTTGGGAAAAGTGATACCACAAACATATGTGTGTCTCTAATCTCGAAAATATTCAGGGTGGTTTATTCATAGGAAGGTATTCAATTTTGGGAAAAGTACAAAAAACATGAACACCCTGTATTCGAAAATTTCCTCGGTCAAATGCAACTATTTTATAACTTTATATTGATTCCCACAACATCTCCCGAGTTATGAATTTTAAATCCGATACTATGACCAGTTTTCGAGATACAGGGCGTAAAAGCGGAGAATAATTTATTTCATCAATTTTTTTTAAATTGAAAAGCCGAATTTATTTTATGTTGCGCCCATGAGTTCAGTATGAGAGCAGATCAGATGCACATGGGAAGATTTAGCTAAAAAATTTACTGTTACAGGGTGATTCATGAATAAATCACAATAGCTTTTGCAAACACTCGATAATTCAAAAGTTTCGTCACAGCGAAATTATTCCATGAAGTTAATACCTATAGTCGTTCACAATTTTCAGTCTGAAATACTTCACTTGATGTTATGTTAGACAGTTATTCAAAATTCACCAGAAAAGTTCTCCTTTCAATTATTTCAAAGCATATTATTTATGACTCACCCGGTATGAAAAGTACCTAATTATTATGAAGTATTTCAGACTGAAAATTGTGAACGACTAACTTCATGGAATAATTTCTCTGTGATGAAACTGTAGAATTATCAAGTGTTTGCAAAAGCTATTGTGATTTATTCGTGGATCGCCCTGTAACAGTAAATATTTTAGCTGAACCTTTCCTTGTGCATCTGATCTGTACTCATACTGAACTCATGGGCGCAACATAAAATCAATCCGGCTTTTCAATTTGAAAAAAAAATTATGAAATAAGTTATTCTCCACTTTTACGCGCCCTGTATCTCGAAAACTGGTCATAGTATCGGATTTAAAATTCATACCTCGGGAGATGTTGTGGGAATCAATATATAGTGATAAAATAGTTGCATTTGACCGAGGAAATTTTCGAATACAGGGTGTTCATGTTTTTTGTACTTTTCCCAAAATTGAATACCTTCCTATGAATAAACCACCCTGAATATTTTGGAGATTAGAGGCACACATATGTTTGTGGTATTACTTTTCCCAAAAATCAATTCAAAAATACAGGATTTCGAATTAATCCTAAAAAAATATGATTATGTCTAGTGGTTCTCTCTGTGAAACACCCTGTATAAAAAATATGCACTGTGGAATATTTTGTCGTCATAATACTAAATCGGAAAGAACATTTCAAAAATATGCCCTCCTGACGTCACAGTAGAAAAAGTGAATTTTGGGAAAAAACTACCGTCATATATTCGTGAATCACCCGGTAAATATAAATATTTTTAATCATACGTATCCTCTAATTTCATACCTAGAACATGTAGTAAAAGTGTGTATGCAACAGAAATCCAATGTAACTCTTAATAATTAGCAAATAAATCCGAAAGTCTGGGCAATTTTCAACTTTAACACCCCGTATTTAGAAAACTAGCCATAGGATTGGGTTGGGCCCATTGACACTTTTGGTCAGTGAGTCGGGTACAACAACATACCAAATTTTCAGAAAATTTGACCGGTCGCCACTTTACCTACTAAAAGTGCGGGGTCCTTTATGGTTTACATAATCTTCCATCAGAGCAGCTTATTCTTCAAACTATCGATAGATTTCGGACAGAATTTTCTCCACTCGATACAACAACAAGACAAAGAACTTTACGTACAGAAGAAAATATCGCTGCTGTATAAGTGATAGTGTTAATGAAGATCCAGATTTGTCTATATTCGTCGACGTCCACAACAAGTTGGAAATTTTTTTCTGGTTGAACGGCTACGTAAACAAGCAAAATTACCGTATATGGAGTGAAAACAATCCTCAAGAAGTTCTGAAAAATGCACTGTATGGTGTGCTTTACACGCTGGAGGCATCATGATTATTTGTTTCAAAATTTGCATGGTATCGACCCAGAAGTGTTTTGGCTCCAACAAGATGGTGCTACACCTCATGCTGATACCGTAACAATTGAGTTATACTAAAAGAAATCTTTGGCGAAAATATTATTTCGAGAAATGGTCCTATTAATTGGTCTCCAAGATCATGCGACATAACTCTAATGGATTATTTTCTTTGGGGTTATGTCAAGTCATTGGTTTATGCTGATAAACCAGAATCAGCAACCAACTTTACTCGTGTTATATGTCGTGCTGGACATATGGCGAAAATTTTTCAAACATGAATGTCATAAAAATATCTTTCAAATTAAAAAAAATGGGTACAACCTCAATTTAAATGTGTTTTATTTCAATTTAATGTTAAAAATACCCAATACTATTGAACAGTTACTTTTTCTTAGCACCAATTCATGAAAATGAATCGAAGGTTTCCATGACGAGCAAGAGGTGATATGCGCATGCAACGAATATTGCAAGGGTGGATTTCCTGCATCAGCTGATCGGGACGAGAAAATATGCCAAGCGGGTTTTCCAGTTTCGTGAACGTAAATAGAAACAGTAAAATGTAACATCGTGATGTTTTTACTTTTTCGGAATCTGTTCAGATTTCGTAGTCTTTCTCGATATTTCGTTTACTCCTGTGTTTTGTCTGTGATTTTTCTTGTTTATGTCTTGTTACAGTCGAAAATTTTATGTTTCAATGTTGAGGCGAGAAGGAAAGCAAATCAAATTGTGAGTATCAATACAAATTTTACTATATTATCACTACTGATACTACACTGCGCAAAAAAATTAACGCACATTCTGAAAATCTCAATTTCAATGAAAGTTAACTCTGCATTGACTTCAGGTATAACTTATTTTTTATGTTCTCTCGGAAAGGTTTTGAACGAAACAAGACACATTAAATGGAAGAAAATTTCAGGATTTCACCGAACCTTATATGAAAGAAGAGAAATGAACAATTTTCAAAATACTGAAATGCTGATAAGTGATTTAATTTAATACTTGGTATTTCCACCCCTTGCGTTAATTACAGCTCGGCAACGACGGTTCATACTCAAAATGAGTGATCTTAAAATGTTCTGATCTAATCCTTCCCAGATTTCTCCGAGTTGGATTCCTAAGTCATTAAGAGTAGCTGGATGATTTTCTGAACTTCTCAGCTTTCTATTGAGGTTGTCCCAAACCTGCTCAATCGGATTGAGATCTGGACTTCTTGCTGGCCATTCCATTCGAGAAACTTCATCCTCTTCTAGGTACTCCTGAACGATGCGCGCACGATGGGATCTGGCATTATCGTCCATAAAAATGAAATTTTCACCAATGTATGGGGCAAATGGCACTACATGCTCTTCAAGAATGTTCCTTATACAGGGTGAGTCTTTGACTTGTACATATATTTCAACTATAGATTCCTCCCATCAAAAGAAACACTTTTTTCCCATACCATTTTTCAAAATTCGGTTCCGTTTGGAAGATACAGGGTGTCAAAAATCCGTGAAATTAACACTATTCTTTCCATATATTCGGAACCGATATTTCGAATGAACTGAATTTTGGTTAATTGTCTACTCTATTCATGGTGCATATTCCTCAATTGAAACTTATTTCATATTTCTCCTGGTAAAAAAGTTACAGTATAGTCGACTTATAAATTCACGCAAAAATACTATGAAACCACTTAAAAAAGATGAACGGTTCACGTTTTCGAAAGAATTGATTATTTTAGAAAACAAAAGTATTCTTATATTTTTTCAATAAAACGCGTCGTTCTCAAGTTATTCCTAATTGTATAAGATTGAATTAGAGGAAAAAATCATGAATTTCAAGAATTCTCTGAGTGCTGTCCTGGGTTGAATCTCATCGAAAATAATTTTTTTCTCTGGTCTCTCAACAAGTTACCAACGTTGTCAGGATGTTTATCAACTTTGTCAAGACTAAAATCTCTATGATGAAAAAACGTTTGATGTAGAGATATGTAATAATAAAATTCTACATTCGTGGGTCATAAAATTGAATTCTAAGAAGCATGAAATTATTTTATAGGCACTAATAGGCAGTTTCTATTTAAAATTCATTGTTACCGGTCCTTCAACAAAATATCTATCGAAACAATATAACTCGACACCAGAACGACACTATCACATCAATTCACTGAAAGTCATTTACATAATCATCACCTGTTTGCTTAGAATATTTGTTTTATATTCTAAGCCTGTTTGCTTCATTCCCTGTAAATAAATAAAGAGTGAACTTCGTCTATGGGATCACTGACTAAAGTTTTAGGTTGGACTGGTTGGAGCACAGAACAACGGTCTTGCGTCACGGCTACAATGGCTTCATCCACGCCGTGGATTCCACGGCCTTCTGAAGGGAACGTAGTGCTTTCTTGAGTTCGCATTGTTTGAAGAGAAAATCGGCAATCTGGCATCGTCTTCTCTAGAGTTCTGTGGGTGAATTGAATATGTTCTGTGTTGAATATCACAGAGGATGGGTATAGTTAGGTCATTGACACCGAAACATATGACTTTGGTTAATGGAGTTGGGATAGGTTAGTGAGAAACCAATTTTTATGAGATCGTTTTAGAATATCGAGGAAATATGAACAAATTATTAGTGTCTATAAACTAATCTTCAAGACAATCGAAGAAGGAACTTATTTTGGTGTGAGAAATATAGCTTTTCATACAGCCGAAATGATCGGACAGAACTAAGTGTTTTTTTAGGAAATATCGTGTTTATAACATTCTTATTCAAATAAGGTTAGTGCTTGAGTATTTTTCATATGTATCACCCAGAATATCTAATATTCACATCAATTTCAATCGAAAAATATGAACTTTGAAGTGTTTGCAGAGAATTGATCCAGGCACGCATTAAGCTCAACTTTTTTTTTCAAATGGCTATATCTCTTTAACAGAGCCGAATTCGGAAAAATGGAAAATGAAAAAAAGGTTTCCTTTGGCCTCAAGAATCTACAGTTAAAATATATGTACAAGTCAAAGACTCACCCTGTATACTTATCAGCATTCATAGCTCCATTATCAACGACCACTAGGTCTGTGCGAGCAGTCAAAGATATTCCACCCCATACCATAATCGATCCTCCCCCAAAACCAGTAGTATTCAGGAAATTTCACTGAGCATATCTTTCATGTGGACGTCTGTATACAAGGGAACGTCGATAACAATGGTAGAGGCAGAATCTAGACTCATCTTTGAAGAGAACTCTTTCCCAATCGGCCTCTTCCCAATGGATATGCTCTCTCGCAAAATCCAAACGCGCCCTTCGATAGGCTGGGGTAAGAGCTGGGCCTCTTGCCGCGACACAAGGCCTTAAATCATATTCTCTGAGGCGATTTCTTATTGTCTGAGTGCTAATTTGCACCTCATGAGTTTGCTCAAGCTGATTTTGAAGGAGGCGAGCGGTTGCAAACCGTTGTCTCAACGAAGAAACTCTCGAGTAACGTTCTTGAATGGCAGTTGTTACCCGTGGTCTACCCTGTCCTGGTCTTCGGACATTCATACCTGTCGCCCTGAATCGCTGCAACATTCTGGACACAATTGTATGGGAAACTCCAAACCTTTCTGCAATTCTTGTGTATGACCACCCTTCTTCTCGCAAAACTACCGCTTGGGCACATTCCTCTTGGGTCAAATTGCGTGTTTCGCGTTGCATAGCGATCGAGTGTAGAAAATCAAACGACAGAAAAGCTATTGATCACTAGAATTGACCGAGAACAACTGATTTTAGAATGGAGCCAATACATTCAAAATTTGATAATATCATCTTTTTTATTCCTGCTAGGAGAAAACATCTGTATTGAAGAAAAACGTTGAAAGTGGATAACATATGCATGCATAATTCTGATGAAAATAATTATCATTGAGAACACCTTCAGTTGTAGAATAAATTTGAGATTTCCATAATGTGCGTTAACTTTTTTGCGCAGTGTATTTACAAAGTTAAAAAATTCAGAATAGTCTTTTTGGAATATCTTGATTAATACAAACTATTAAATTTAACAGCATCACCAAGTATTTTTCAAGAAAAGTGTTTCTGAATACAACGTGAAATACACACATCTTCAAATCGATTAATTTAATTTTTTTCTAATTTTCCATATGTTTCTCATCCTGCCTAAATCAGATAGTAACAAACAAAGATTTTCCATCAAATATATTGCAGTTGAAAGAGAAAAAAATATTCATCTCGTTTCCAGGACATAGATTGTTCATTTCTAGAGAAACCTAGGGGGGGCAAGACTTTTGAAGATGTGTGTAGGTATGTGTGATGAATCAATTGATTTTCACAGTGTCAGTCCCTGCAAAACAACGTTCCTGTCGGAAACTTATGTTTCCCTCTATGTATCAAAGAGGAGATAACCTCAATATCCTGCTACTCGTTCAGAAGCACCAAAAGGGTAAGGTTCAAGGCCGAATGGAGAAGTTCCCACATCGTCTTCAAATCTCCAGTCCAAACAACACCCTTTCACTGGTTCGAAAATGGAAAGAAAATTTACCCCAGCGAAAAACAATTCTTGACTGCGCTACGAGCCGTAGTCAGAAACAAGCTGAATCTCAATCTCCCGGTCAACACCCTTATGAGGATTCTCAAGAAGAACATACACTCCAGGAACTCAGAAGCTTTAGAACCAGAGGAGATCGACGTGATATCGACCCTTGTTCAAGATAATGAGTTCCTCATCTTGACGTTTTTTCCTAGAAATGACATATTTCCGAGGTTGATCGGCACTTGTGGTTCTCACTACGCCACTGAGTACGTAGAGCCGCTACAGGTTAAATCTTCTCTGTTTGCTCTGACAGACAGCGTGGAAGACTGGATTGGGAGGCTGCAACTGTCAGCTCAGATCCTGGAGCTGTTGAAGAAACTTGACAGTGATTTTCAAGAACCCATCCATCTCTGTGACATGCAACTCCAACATTTCGGTGAGTAGCTGGTAGGAAACTAAATCATTCTCTAGTTTGATTAGAAAACAGGCTGTTTTCAAAGGTGGTTCTTCTGAAAGAAGGTGGTGAGCATCAAACTGACCTATTTCACCACTTATACCAAATGTTCAAGATTATGACGTTATCACCCTTCGAAGTCGAGTTCGATTCGATGAATTCAGGAGTACGGACCTGTTTCCCATCAAACTATTCGGGCTCTGTTGAGCTCAGGCATCCTAGGACCAGTCCCAATGTCCATAGCGTTTTTGTTAACTAAATTTAAAGAAACACCGTGTATAGGTTTGTTCAGTTTATGGTGAAGCTCCTAGCATAATACACTGCGCAAAAAAATTAACGCACATTCTGAAAATCTCAATTTTAATGAAAGTTAACTCTACATTGACTTTATAACTTATTTTTTATGTTCTCTCGGGAAGGTTTTGAACGAAACAAGACACATTAAATGGAAGAAAAATTCAGGATTTCACCGAATCTTATGTGAAAGAAGAGAAATGAACATTTTTTTTCAAAATACTGAAATGCTGATAAGTGATTTAATACTTGGTATTTCCACCCCTTGCGTTAATTACAGCTCGACAACGACGGTTCATACCCAAAATGAGTGAACTTAAAATGTTCTGATCTGATCCTTCCCAGATTTCTCCGAGTTGGATTCCTAAGTCATTAAGAGTAGCTGGATGATTTTCTGAACTTCTCAGCCTTCTATTGAGGTTGTCCCAAACCTGCTCAATCGGATTGAGATCTGGACTTCTTGCTGGCCATTCCATTCGAGAGACTTCAACCTCTTCAAGGTACTCCTGAACGATGCGCGCACGATGGGGTCTGGCATTATCGTCCATAAAAATGAAATTTTCACCAATGTATGGGGCAAATGGCACTACATGTTCTCCAAGAATATTCCTTATATACTTATCAGCATTCATAGCTCCATTATCAACGACCACTAGGTCTGTGCGAGCAGTCAAAGATATTCCACCCTATACCATAATCGATCCTCCCCCGAAACCAGTAGGAAATTGCACTGAGCATAATATCTTTCATGTGGACGTCTGTCTACAAGGGAACGTCGATCACAATGGTGAAGGCAGAATCTAGACTCATCTGTGAAGAGAACTCTTTCCCAATCGGCCTCTTCCCAATGGATATGCTCTCTCGCAAAATCCAAACACGCCCTTCGATGGGCTGGGGTAAGAGCTGGGCTTCTTGCCGCGACACGAGGCCTTAAATCATATTCTCTGAGGCGATTTCTTATTGTCTGAGTGCTAATTTGCACCTCATGAGTTTGCTCAAGCTGATTTTGAAGGAGGCGAGCGGTTGCAAACCGTTGTCTCAACGAAGAAACTCTCAAGTAACGTTCTTGAATGGCAGTTGTTACCCGTGGTCTACCCTGTCCTGGTCTTCGGACATTCATACCTGTCTCCCTGAATCGCTGCAACATTCTGGACACACTTGTATGGGAAACTCCAAACCTTTCTGCAATTCTTGTGTATGTCCACCCTTCTTCTCGCAAAACTACCGCTTGGGCACATTCCTCTTGGTTCAAATTGCGTGTTTCGCGTTGCATAGCGATCGAGTGTAGAAAATCAAACGAAAGAAAAACTATTGATCACTAGAATTGATCGAGAACACTGATTTTAGAATGGAGCCAATACATTCAAAATCTGATAATATCATCTTTTTTTGTTCCTGCTGGGAGAAAACATCTGTATTGAAGAAAAACGTTGAAAGTGGATTACATATGCATGCATAATTCTGATAAAAATAATTATCATTGAGAACACCTTCAGTTGTAGAATAAATTTGAGATTTCCATAATGTGCGTTATTTTTTTTGCGCAGTGTATAAGGTATCAGCACGATGGTGCACCACCACATAGAAGCAGACAAGTAGTCAGTTGGCTGAATGAACATTTACCGAATGAATGGATAGGTCAAGGAGGACCAATGCAATGGCCACCTCGTTCGTCTCATCTAAATCCCTTATCTTTTGTTCGTCGATGTGAAGCTTGCATTCAAACAGAAGGTGGACATTTGGAACAATTTTTATAGTCTCAAAATTTCCATTTATTATTATGATTTGAACACAAAAATATAACTTTTCAAATGCTTGTATCTTCTAAACAAGAACGAATCGGACCTATGTTCATCGGAAAAAAATGTTCAGAATAAGTAAAGCTACCATCTACCAAAGTTTGTCATAGAGCATGTACAGCTTCTCTAGTTGATCAACAAACTCCTATTTCTCATAATTCCTCTAGAATTTTTCCGCAGGAATCTACAGAGACGACGAAAGCCTACGCTATTTGGACCTGAACCATCTGTACCCCAGGTCCATCATCAACAAATTCTTCAGAAACTTAACGTGCCAAAGCGACGATGACTGCGACTTTATGGACTGTAGAAGCAAGTGCAGCCCTCTCACCAAAAAATGTGCTGTCGGAGTAACGAACAATAATTTCCAAGTCGTGTGCGAAAAACTATTTTTGGGCTGGAGACGCTCGAATACTGTGATAGTACCTGGGTTACTCTTATCCCAGCACACCCCTTCAGATCTGGCTGCGGTGGTTAGACAGTGCGGTAATCCAGAACACGAGATGGGGATAGCTAGGAGAGGCCCGGATGAGAACGTTATAAAGAGAATGCACGAATTGATTGTCGAGATTGAACAGACATTCGTCAATCGGTTGTCTCCCTGAACGCAATTAGGCAATCCCAAGGACTATATAATATGTACATAGCGAAGATATTAGTCCTTGAGGCAATCCAACCACCTGTCAAATATTTTTTGAGGTTAGTACTGGTGGTCAAACCACAGACCAACTGGTCTGTGGTCGAACAATGGGAATTAAGCTTTGTTCACAACAGTGGCGGCTCGTCAGGGACGGCAGGGTCGGCAGTGCCGACCCTATATATTTTATGTCCAGCCAAAATTTAAATTACTCTTTCTTCTGTTGAATTACTAAATGTATTATAATTATTGTATTTCCAAGACCTGTGTAAATAAAATTCTATAAATCATATTTGTATATCACTGATATATTTCAACTTCTTGGAAATACGCTCTTCCAATCTCAACGCCGCGCCGTTCAAATCAGTCCGAGAATTGAAATGTGTACGTGTACGGGAAGACGAGAGAGCCAAGCATCGAACGCTTTCTAGGGACCAAGTACGGCACGCTGCACCTGATTCGACGTTTCAATGAAATGCGAATACGAATGAGGCGAAACAATTTGAACTCGACTGTTTTCTGTTGAAATTTTATTCAGATAATGATAAATATTATAGTCGCCTCCTAGTTAATGCTTTTTCAAAATCGAAAATGCGATGTTTTCGTTGTTCGTTCCACCTCACAGATTTTGAGAGATAAATGTTGCTTTGAACGAATTTTTGTCGTATTTCGTACTTTTATAGACGAGGATTTTGAATATGATAGTACATACTTATATGAATTTCCGCCCAATACTACTATTTCCCGAAATTTTTAGCCGAGAAAAAAAAATGCTGAACAGTAGCCGCTAAACTCTTATAGCAGGCTCAACACATCGCAGGGTCGGCAAATGGGATTATGCCGTACCTGAAATGCCTCGACTCGTATTACACACGAGGAACGATCGGATCGGGCCGATCGGGGTGCAGACAGGAACAGGAGCCTTCAGTGTTCGTATGTTTGGCCCAAACAGTTTGGGTGAGTGGTTGGATCGTTTCTTACAGGAAATTAATTATTTAACGCGAACTCAAAAAATTCCTTTTCTGTTAGAGATGTGCATAAATCATGTATTTGACAAAAAATGGAGTAAAATGAATGGTGTTTATAATGCAGAAAAAAAATAATATGCAAGGCATTTGAAAAAATGAAGAAAAATCGATTTGAAATTCGTCATGTTAATAGTCTTTTTGTGGACTCTATATGCTGGAGATGATTTATTATAGCTGAGTAGGATACTTTGAAGTCTTGTCTTTCAATCCATATAAAACTGTTATTGGTATGTGCAAGGGTTCGTGAAATTTAATTGGATAAAATAGCCTCTACAAGTATCATTTTTTTGTCAAAATGGCCAATATTTCGAAAACTGTCGAATAAAAATATGTGAAAAGTATACGAAAGCATGCAGGAAGTTTTAGAGAATTGAAAAACACTATTGAATATAGGGTGTCCCATTTGAAAAAACAAAGTCACCCGCTATTCCTGTTTTGTGGGCCACCCGATATATTCGAAAATATTTTTAGGATGTGCTCTTCTTGGAGTATATCAAGTCTACATCAAAAAATTTTGACAAACTCAGTCCGTTACGCGTATATCGTTCGCTGCGGCACTAGTGGGACACCCTGTATATCTGCCGACCCAAGATAAAAGTTTACGAGCCGCCACTGGTTCACAAAGACATTAAAACCGTTTATTTGCTTGAAAAATTGTTTTATGTGGACATTTTTTTGATATTTCTAGTCAATTTTACTTTCAGAAATATGGAACCAGTGAAAATGACCTAAATAAAGTCCATTTCTATTAAAAAAAATGCCGTAAATGTGTATCAAAGTCGGATATGCAAGTCGCTCAAATTATGAGGCTTTTCTCAAACATTTTGGAACACCCAGTGTGGGGAACTCCACATATTAAGTGACTCACCAGGAAACGAAGAGAAATTTGGTCAGCAGCCATCAAGACTTGACAAAATCGAAAATGATAAACTAAAATTGAATATTTCTTCGTAGACACTGATATAAGCAGTATTCAGTTCATGATAAATATAAAACTGATGAATATTTGAATTATATTATTATATAAAAGGGGAAAGAAGTTACAGGTTGCAGTGCTTCAATAAATATTCCTTCTCCAATACCTACTTCCTTTACAATACTGAAAGTTGTGATCCTATGATTGTGTAAAATTTTCCTTCAGGATATTTTTTTATAATTCAAAGCATAAAAACTCACTGGAGCACTCATAAAATGCATAAAAGGATAAAATTAGAAAATTTCAACATTTTGATTAACAACAGTTTCTACACTGCGAAAAAAAATTAACGCACATTCTGAAAATCTCAATTTTAAAGAAAGTTTACTCTACATTGACTTTATAACTTATTTTTTATGTTATCTCGGGAAGGTTTCGAACGAAACAAGACACTTTAAATGGAATAAAAATTCAGGATTTCACCGAATCTTATGTGAAAGAAGAGAAATGAACAATTTTCAAAATACTGAAATGCTGATAAGTGATTTAATACTTGGTATTTCCACCCCATGCGTTAATTACAGCTCGGCAACGACGGTTCATACTCAAAATGAGTGATCTCAAAATGTTCTGATCTAATCCTTCCCAGATTTCTCCGAGTTGGATTCCTAAGTCATTAAGAGTAGCTGGATGATTTTCTGAACTTCTCAGCCTTCTATTGAGGTTGTCCCAAACCTGCTCAATCGGATTGAAATATGGACTTCTTGCTGGCCATTCCATTCGAGAGACTTCAACCTCTTCAAGGTACTCCTGAACGATGCGCGCACTATGGGGTCTGGCATTATCGTCCATAAAAATGAAATTTTCTTCAATGTATGGGGCAAATGGCACTACATGCTCTTCAAGAATGTTCCTTATATACTTATCAACATTCACAGCTCCATTATCAACGACCACTAGGTCTGTGCGAGCAGTCAAAGATATTCCACCCCATACCATAATCGATCCTCCCCCGAAACCAGTAGTTTTCAGGAAATTGCACTGAGCATACCTTTCATGTGGACGTCTGTATACAAGGGAACGTCGATCACAATGGTAGAGGCAGAATCTAGACTCATCTGTGAAGAGAACTCTTTCCCAATCGGCCTCTTCCCAATGGATATGCTCTCTCGCAAAATCCAAACGCGCCCTTCGATGGGCTGTGCCTCTTGCCGCGACACGAGGCCTTAAATCATATTCTCTGATGAGGCGATTTCTTATTGTCTGAGTACCAATTTGCACCTCATGAGTTTGCTCAAGCTGATTTTGAAGGAGGCGAGCGGATGCAAACCGTTGTCTCAACGAAGAAACTCTCAAGTAACGTTCTTGAATGGCAGTTGTTACCCGTGGTCTACCCTGTCCTGGTCTTCGGACATTCATACCTGTCTCCCTGCATCGCTGCAACATTCTGGACACACTTGTATGGGAAACTCCAAACCTTTCTGCAATTCTTGGGTATGTCCACCCTTCTTCTCGCAAAACTACCGCTTGGGCACATTCCTCTTGGGTCAAATTGCGTGTTTCGCGTTGCATAGCGATCGAGTGTAGAAAACCAAACGAAAGAAAAACTATTGATCACTAGAATTGATCGAGAACAACTGATTTTAGAATGGAGCCAATACATTCAAAATCTGATAATATCATCTTTTTTTATTCCTGCTGAGAGAAAACATCTGTATTGAAGAAAAACGTTGAAAGTGGATAACATATGCATGCATAATTCTGATAAAAATAATTATCATTGAGAACACCTTCAGTTGTAGAATAGATTTGAGATTTCCATAATGTGCGTTAATTTTTTTGCGCAGTGTATTTTTTCTACTCAAAAACTACAAGTTGTAGAGGAAAGACTCGGGATAGATTTTCTGTTCGAAATCGAAAACTAAGCTCAAACAATAATTGTGTGTTCAAAAAAATTCCACCTGCCTATTGTGACAGACGCCACTGATTCCTCTCAAAATTAAAATTATTCATGACACCCCCTATCATTTTCAAGCAAATATCATCTCTCGAAGTTTATCAATCCAATGCGCGGTTTTCGCTTGAAAAAATAAAATTATTTTCTGTAAATTCTATACAGTGCAGTGCATTTAAATCGACTTCGCGAGAATATCTTCGAAAGAGAAGTATTGTCTCCTCTGAAATCACACTGTTTAAATTCAATTCTTTCTGCATTGAATTCATCAAATACTCAAATAGCAGAATGTGCTCTGACTCATTGCAATCTTTTCAAGTCATCCATCATTAAGTAGAACAATGCAGGTGTAAAATGCTGACTGATATGGCCTACTTACCCAGCTACCTACATAAATACTGATGGAGAAATAATAACATTGTTCCTAATTAGTTAATTGAATTTGATATTGGGATTTTGTAATGAAATTCAAAATTCTTCAAATCATTTTTAATGATCTCAGCTTTTTCATAAATACATAATTTCGAGAATATAAAAATCAAATCGATTCTTTTTTCACAAAAATTCTGCAGGCTATTTGAAAATAAATAATGAAAATTCAAATGAATGGTATTTGCCGTATGTTTATTTAAAGTACAATTATATTAAAATAAAAATCTTTATCTGGTTATTCCTATTGTTAAAAGAATGAATTCTTTGGTTCATCTTATATCCTGAATAACGACCATTTAAAATGTCATTAATAATTCTTTAATTTATAAAATATATATATCAATCATTGTAAGCTAATTTCAATTCATGGAGGCTTAAATATATTAATGATAAGAGCAGTCAAAATTCATACACTTTAAAGAACCTGTTGACTTAAGTTATCCAAATAAATACTAAGAACTTAACTGATTACTCTTTGCTTTGATGATTGCTTCCAATTTATTCCTCATGGCACTCACTTCGGCGTTTCTGTTCAGCTGTTTCAAAAACCAAACTTTACTGAGCGATTCATGAAGGACCAACCACTCGGGCAATTCTTTAACCAACAGTTTGATTTGTTCTTCCATCTCTGTTTTGGTCAAGGTTATTCTGTAGCAATTACCCAATTTTTCCACAACATCATCCAACTTTAGAACACTTTTCTTCTCAGAAACAAAAAGATTTTTTGTCAGTCTTGCCAGTTCCGGTAGTCTGGAATAAATTTTCAGTTCTTGTTCCTTGTCGACAGACCTTGTCATGGAAATTAAAGCTTTTGCAGCTTGTTTTTGTCTTACTCTCTCTAATAAGGATTTAGGAATGCCTTTTAGAATCGAAGATGGAGGAGTGTTGTCTGGGACGGTTTCCGTAGCTTTCTCCTCTTTCTTAGCTCTCAATCTCTCAAGAGCTTGTTCCATCCTGTTGTTACAGCCGAACATATCGCGTGCTTTCTCCAAAACTTCTTGTCCTGACGTCATCTTCATTTCTACTGGGGGTTCTGGTAAGTTATCCTCTTCAATGTCAGGCACTCTCTCAATGTCGAATTCTGGATGCCATCTCTTTATCTCGTTCTTCGGAATCACCATTGGTGGCTCCAAAGACATAAGGAATTCATGATGGTAGTCTTTAACTTTATCAAGTAAAATACTGAACAAAACTCTTCGTCTAGCCAATAAAGTGTCTGAATTTATATGATCAGCACCTCCAATTAAAGGAGTCAACACCAATTCCCACTTTTCTTCTCTCTTTCCACTTCCAAAGACCCTCAATTTTTCCTGCTTGTATTTGAACGCATCAGGGTAAATTTTCTTGATCTGACCCAAGCAACTAATCCTTAAATTTCTTTTGGTCATATTCTCAACTGCAGGTTTCAATTTCGACCATGTTATTGTCTCTTTTCTGTTATACATGAGTTGAGTGACTGTATCAATGGCCCTGAACATCTCAGCTACATAACGATACTTGAACGGTAATGTCAGAGCCGGTTTGGAAGTTTCATCTTCAATTTTCTTTGAAGGACTTTCAGAAAGTGCAACTGTATTTTTGGAAGGACTCAGAAGATTCAGGAGATTCTTTCTAGCTGTTAAATTCTTCTTAGGACTCAGGTACAGCTTTTCTGGAGACTGGATTTTCTGAGGACTGAAAAATAAACACATCATGTGAAACTAATAAAAACCAAGTAATCCACAATTACATCCCTTATTCTTATCTCTCAAATATGACAAACAATACTCAAAACAACAGATATGACTAATGAATGTTGAAATACTTGGAGCCATAATGATCACTCTTAAATATGACTAATGATTGATTCAGCTTATCATTCCAGAATTATTATTTAACTAAAACACCTGTAAATTCTTCAACCAAATAAAAAACCAAAGTCACTAACCTGAGGTGAACCTCCAATTCGATTGCCTTGAAATTCTGAAGTATTGGACTTTGAGGAACATTAACAGAAATTTTTGAAGTAACTTTCTCTACTTCTTTCAGTTTATTCTGCAGTTCTCCAAACTTTGACAAAGAAGCTTTCAATTCTGCTAATCTAGAACTCCTACTCAATTTCAGCTTCATTGCCTTCAAGGGGGCATCCTCTGGCTTATCGAGCACCTTATCCATTCCATTACATATTTTCACAGGTGAGGAGGGAGGGGTAACATGCTTAATTTCTGAATGATCATTAGATATTACAGTAGTATTCTCGTCAATAGTAGGTGTTGTATGGACAAATGCCTGAATGTCTTGTTGACCTTTTAATGTAGCACTTGGTCTTCGTCTCAAAGCACTGGATCGAGTTGCACTTGAACCTCTTCTCCTCCTAGTGGTCTCGCTTTTGGAAACTATTTTATTCGGCACTAATTTTTCAACTTCACTGGATTCTTGTTCACACTCATTGGTTTCAATTGTAGAAGCTGAAGCTTCATTATTCACATCGGCTGCTTTTGCAGACAACTTTCCTGCTCCCTCATCAACTATCAAGACTTTCCTAGCCCTATTAATTTTGAGATCTTCAATCGCCACACGTTTCCTCGTATTGAAATACGCTGCTATTGAAGGCTGAGCCATAATATTTATAATTTTATTCCAAAATATAAGTATTTCGTAACACAAATGTCCACCATTTAAAGGGACACCAAACAAATAAACCGTTGGAAGAGAATTCCCTCCAAAAGCTTTGTCAACACTGTCAATTGTCACTGGACGAAGTAGAAATGAAGAGAAGAGCTTGTGATTTAAAATCTACTTGATTCATCACTCCCTTCTTTCTTGATTGTTTTCGAAAATGAACTTATAATTACATTGTTATCGAATAGTTCAGTTATCCATCAACATTCAAGAATGGCCAATACGCGAAAAAACATGTGGCAACGCCTATTTTACTAATTACTTCATTTAACTAAGCATGAAATCATGGATCGATGGAACAAATAATCTTGCTATTTCTCAAAAAAAGTTACTTGTTACTGTGTTGTTCTTCAGTAGAGATGTATTCATAATATTTATATACCATTTTCGGGTGTACATATTTTTATTTTCTCTACGTTTCTGTGGAGCGACTCCAATAATTGGTAAGAATGGAAATGCCATCACATTTCCAACATATCTTTCTTCTTGTCGATTTATAACTTTCGTGGAACCGTTGAATTCTTCTAACCAAGTTTCAGTTCATTTCTTGATAACCCAGAATCAGACATGAAATCTATACATTGCATTCAATAAACAAAAAACATTTTTTTACATTGTCACCGATCAAAACAGTTTTATTTCACCTATATTCAATCGGAGAATGAATCTGCAACTGAGATTTCAGCTCTCATTCGCCAGATGAAGCATGAGAACTTGAGGATCATCTATGTTGAGGATGACGATGTACTAATTTTATATCTATAAATTCCTTTTAATTGAAGTTTTCGTTCGTGTTGACCTTATCCCAAATCTCACATTTTTTGTTCAATCGACTGAAATAAACAACATTTTTGAACGCTCAAGAATGAACAGTACAGTTTGAAACTATTTCTTTCCATGAGAAATAGATATTTACTTTTGAAAAGAAAAGGCCTAGATAATTGGACTCTCTAAACTTTGCCAAAATTTAACTCTCCGAGAATAGAAAACGGCGTTGTCATATTTGATTTTATAGCTTGTTATAAAGGGTTATATATATGTTCTGTGGGTGGAATAGAATTTGTCCATAGACGAACGAATTTTTGAATTATTCATAGAATGCAATGAAAAATAACTGTGGATATTGATAATCTGTGCTGATAATGAATTATTTTTTGTTTGTTTTGATAATTTGATTTGATGTACGTTTGTTACAAGTAAAAAATGAAGACTGACGCCGCTAAAAAGGTTACAATTAAAATAGCAGAACAAAAAACACATGTGAGTAATTTTCTGAGGGAAAATTAATATTTGAGGTTATTCGAAAAACTATTTTTAGGAAAATTTAAAGAACAGAAGAACCCTTAGTGTTTTACAACACGCAGCTACAGATAAAGAAAATTTGGTTGGACGTTCTCGTCCAGAAAAAATTATCAAGTTGTCTACGTAAGTTCAGCTTCACCAGTTATTTAGAATTGGTGAAACAAACAAGATTTTTAAACTTTCAGGGATACCATAAAACAAGTACTCTTCTCGGATAAAGGAGTCCAGACTGATGCAGTTGTTACAGCTACAGATTTAACTTCAGATGATCCAGGTGTGGATTACTGGAGAAAACTTGCAGAGAAACGAGGTGAAGACCTAGACAACAGTTTCAAGGAAAATGAAAAATTGAAGGCAGATATTGAAGCCTTACAGGAGGAAAATAAAATTTGTAAAGCAATGTTGGATGAATCTACTACATTAGTGGAAATACTAAAGGTAGGAATGGGGTGATTTTTTATTACTATCTGAGCTGAATAATTCATTTTTGTATTGCAGGAGGAGCTGTTAGACAAAGATGAAGATGAAAAAGAGGAAGAAGAATCTGAGAAAAATGATTGAATTTAACTTATTTCAATTAATTGTTTATCATCACTCATTAGGTTAATATATTGAAGATTTAATTGTGTTTTTTTGAGAATTTCTTGAATAGTTAAGAATAAATATGGTGAGTTGTAAGGTTCCCAGCATGAACAATATAAAATTCCATTGGTTAAAAAATTAATTTAATCACAAGAAGAAAACAATCAAGGCATTATTTATGTAACTATATTTTCATAGTTTCTAATTTATTCCTTATCTCATTCACATCTGCATCTTTGTTCAGCTGTTTCAAAAACCATATTTTACTGAGTGATTGATGAAGTATCAACCACTCTGGGAATTCTTTAACCAAAAGTTTGATGTGATCTTCCATTTCTGTTTTGGTCAAGGTTGTTCTGTAGCAATTACCCAATTTTTCCACAACATCATCTAACTTTAGAACACTTTTCTTTTCAGATACGAAAAGATTTTTAGTCAATCTTGCCAGTTCTGGTAGTCTTGAATAAATTTCACTTTCTTTCTCTTCATTTACTGATTTAGTCATGGAAATTAACGCTTTTGCTGCTTGTCTTTGTCTTACTTTCTCTAACAACGATTTAGGAATACCTTTTAAAATCGAAGATGGAGGAGTGTTGTCTGCGACTGTTTCTGTAGCTTTTTCCTCTTTTTTAGCTCTCAATCTCTCAAGTGCTTGTTCCATTCTGTTGTTGCAGCCAAACATAACGCGTGCTTTTTCCAAAACTTCTTGTCCTGATGTCATTTTCATTTCTACTGGTGGTTCTGGTAAGTTATCCTCTTCAATGTCAGGCACTCTTTCAATGTCGAATTCTGGATGCCATTTATTTATATCCTTCTTTGGAATTAACAATGGTGGGTCCAGAGACATAAGAAATTCATGATGATAGTCTTTAACTTTATCAAGTAAAATATTGAACAAAACTCTTCGTCTAGCCAATAAAGTGTCTGAATTTATATGATCAGCTTCTTCAATTAAAGGAGTCAACACCAATTCCCACTTTTCCTCTCTTTTTCCACTTCCAAAGACCCTCAATTTTTCCTGAGTATATTTGAATGCATCAGGATAAATTTTCTTGATTTGACCCAAAACATTTATCCTTAAATTTCTTTTGGTCATATTCTCAACAGCAGGTTTCAGTTTCGACCATGTTATTGTTTCTTTTCTATTATACAAGATTTGACTGACTGTATCAATGGCTCTGAACATCTCAGCTACAGAACGGTACTTATATGGTAATCTGAGAGCAGGCTTGATTTCATCCTCAATTCTTTTAGGTCTTTCACAAAGTGAGTTTTTGGTAGGACTCTGAAGTTTCTTTCTGACTGTTAAATCTTTCTTAGGACTTAGGTTCGGTTTTTCTGAAGACTGGAGTTTCGGAGAACTGTGAAAGAAATATATTATGAATAATCAATAGCAACAAAATGAATTAAGTAATATCTACAACTACTCTGCTTTCTACTTAACTTGTACCAAAAAATGTTTGAATAACTGACTTCATTATGATTCTCCAATTTAAAATATTACTAGTAAATTATTAAACTGAATTGTGGAATTATTACACCCAATGATTAACTACTTGGGCCACTAACCTGAGGTGAACGTCCAATTCAGTTACAACGCAATTATGGTGTTTAGGGCTGTGAGGAAGATTGTCAGAAACTTTCGAAGTAACTTTCTCTATTTCTTTGAGTTTATTTTGCAATTCTGCAAACCTAGGTGTAAGTGCTCTCAATTCAGCTAATCTAGAACTCCTACCCAGTTTCTTCTTTACTGAACTCAAGGAAGCATCCTTAAGCTTTTCAAGCACTGCATCCATTCCATTACATATTTTCATAGAGGATTGAGTAGGACCATGCTTGATTTCTGATTGATCATCAGACACAACAACAGCATTCTCTTTATTACTGGGTACTGCATTGACGAATGTCTGTATATCTTGTTGTCCTTTTATTCTAGCACTCTGTCTTCGTCCCTGTGAACTGGATGGATTTGAGCTTTTTCCCTTTTTCATCCTAGTTCCCTCGCGTTTGGAAACAATTTTATTGGGTGCCACTTTTTCAACATCGCTGGTTCCAACTTTAGACACTGGAGCTTCATTTTGATCTGTTGCTTTCGCAGAAAATTTTTCTTGTACCTCATCATTTTTTGCGAGTTTAACAGTCTTATTAACTTTGAGTTTTTCAACATCCACAAGCTTTCTCGTATTGAAATAGGCTGCTACTGATCGCTGAGGCATATTAGAAATGAGTTTCTTCCAATTTATAATCTATTTCGTAACAATACTCCACCATTCAACAGGAAAGACTTACAAATAAATAAACCACTGGTTCGAGATGAATAACAGAACTAGTTGAGTAGCCACAAGAACGTAGACTTCGTAGTAAAATTCTATTTCTAACCTCATTCCTTTTGTGTTCTCCATAGAGAAGTGACAAATGACAATCCTGAATCCGTTGATTATGGTGAAATCTAGCATCCTTTCCAAAGATAGTGTAGAATATCTTTGATCCTTTCCATGCGAAGAAAATTTTTAATCCGCCTCTCGATTTAAGAAATTTCTGAATACGGGCCCGTAATATAGTATAATATGTTGACGTTTCCGGTTTCACTCGTTAGCAGCAATCCTAACCTGAAACTCTGTGACACTGACGTTTCGTTTACCGAATCCACGTACAAACAATTTAACGAAACTAACAGCACAAATAAACAAACGGATAATGTCGGTATAATAATAAATAGAAAAAAGAAAATTCAATCATGAAACCCTCGATAACTTCAGTAGTTTCAGTTCTTTTTCTATTATTTATATTACATTCTGTATGGAACTTGATGAGTATATTTCAGACCCCTTCATGTGGAGAATCAGATATTTGTTACAAATCATATTTGAATTCAAAACCTGATTTGGATCTGTTCTTGTTCATATCGGACAATTCTAGAAGTGGTGAATTCACCCAGATATTCCACGTTGATAAGTTCAATTACCATGAAAAATTTGAACAGTAAGAGTTTGCACAACCATAATGAGAATTTCTGTTGATTTATTGTTTTCAGAAAAATATCTTTGGGACTATCTAACTCTGTGAGAAAAAATGGAAGTATTACCATTCATTCTGTGTTGATACCTTCTAAAAATAAGGTCAGAAATAAGAATTTCCATAGCCTTTTGAGCTCACCAGACTCCACTTATCTTAAGAATAAACTGACGAAATATGTGGTACCAGCAAGTTCCGCATTCAACTTACTAAGAGACGAAACTGTGATTCCAAAATCTGTGAAGCCAGTAACTCATGTGAGGTCAAAATTTGCTCTCGTTATGTGTCCTGTTGAACTTAACATTCCTCAAAACAACATTCCCATTGAAATAATAAATCACATGAAATTAAAAACAAGTAACGTGTTCCTGCCAATTCTCCAGAGAGACATTATGCAGATGAGACTTCAGGATTTAGTTGAAATTAATCCAGACATGGATAAAACTGATATTACGTTTATGTACACTCCAGTGTCGTTTGGTAAATTGAGGTTTATTCTTCAAATAGATTCGTCTCTGAGACAGTTCCTCAATTTGGGATTTAGTGAGAAAGATCTTGATGAAGTAAAGAATATTTTTGCTGATACTAACTTATATCTTCTGTGCATAACGGTGTTTATCGGAGGTGTTCATGTAAGTAACAATTATTAGTTTTTGGTTAGAATTATGATCTGGGATTTTTAGTTACTGCTAGATTTCCTTTCATTCCGAAATGAAGTGAGTTTTTGGAAGAATCAGAGGAGTATGGCTGGATTGTCTTCCAGAACCGTTCTTTGGAGAGCATTCTCACAAACAGTTATTTTCCTTTACCTCTTAAATGAGAAAACGTCTCTTTTAGTACTTGTTCCTAGTGGTATAGCCACGATAATTGAAGTAAGTTTTCGATGTATTAAATATTATTGGGGTTCAAGTAAGATATTTATTGAAGTTTTGGAAAGTATCGAAAGCACTTAAGGCAACTGTATCTTGGAGATATGGTATTAAATTCAACAAAAACACTGCAGAAACTTCAGAGGAAAGAAAAACCAGGGAGTATGATGAAGAATGCATGAAGTACCTGAGCTATCTATTGTATCCTCTTTGTATAGGAGCTGCGGTGTATTCTTTAATCTATCAACCTCATAAAAGGTTCGTATGATTTTGAAATAATAGATAAAGTATTGTAAATATTTCCTATTTGCAATTTCTTATGGTTTGAACATCCAATGACTTTCTTTCAGTTGGTATTCGTGGACACTGAACAGTTTAGTAAATGGAGTTTATGCTTTCGGATTCCTGTTCATGTTGCCCCAGCTATTCATAAATTATAGATTGAAATCTGTGGCTGCACTTCCGTGGAGAGCCTTCACTTATCGTGCTTTTAACACTTTCATCGATGATATATTTGCTTTCATCATAACAATGCCTACAGCGCACAGGCTGGCGTGTTTCAGGGATGATATAGTATTCTTAGTTTATCTATACCAAAGATGGTGAGTTCCAAATCCTACAATTATGGGAAATTATTTTTCGACATGATGAATTTTTAGGTTATATCCAGTAGATAAAAGTAGAAAAGATGATATGGCTTTGGGAGAACCTGAAGAAAATGATTCCAAGAAGAAAAAAGTACAATAGTTGTCTGGATTTTGGTTAGAAAATAGATACTTTTTGTTATTTCATGAGTTCATGACATTAAATTTTATTAATCCACAAAATCAGACTGATATACTGAAAATTTGAAAGCAATACATATCTGAAGTAACTACAGATAAATAATTCCTATTTATTCTCATTTTTTTTATTTTAAATGTTTAATCACAAGGTTGTGTGAAAATAATGTTGTTCCTATGTCAATAGGTGCGAGTTTAGTGGTAAACATTAAATTTGTTACAAATACAAATCTTTTTATTGAATTGATACCTACGATCAAAGATCAAACCTAAGTACGCCCCTGTCGTTTTCCAGATTTCATTATACAATTATCTGAGATAATTATTTCTGTGAATGGTAGTACATTTCTTCTGAATTACATGATGTTAGGTTACAAATTGGTTTTTCAGAAGCATAAATCACTCTTCTATCGTGCTGATATATAGTTTTCGTGTTAAATTTTGAAACCCCTTATTACGAGTTTTCTATAAATATGACTTTTTGTTGCACAATGGTGAATGCGTCGGTATGTATGAGTATGATTCCAATTCCATTCTTTCTAAGTTTTAGAGAAACCGAATTATTCAAATCCCAATGTTTGTGAAATTAGAGAATGTTCTCACTTTTAATTTTTTTCAAATATTAGAAAACCCATCTTCCAAATTCGTCTAATATTCTATGATTCGCATGCACCAGGCGCCTTCGCCAAATAGCACCCGCCTAGAATGAAGCTTTATTTTACATAAAACGTTTGACCTGATATGAAAATACTTCCCAAATGAGAAATTGTTTAACTCAGAGAATGATCTCGCTTTTGATTCTTTTCAAATTATAAAACTTAAGTTAAAAATTCGTCAAGTATTCTATGGTTCGCATGAACCAGGCGCATTCGCCAAATAGCACCCGCCTAGAATGAATTTTTATTCATAAAACGTTGGACCTGATATGAAAATAATATAGAGCAATAAGAAATTCATTAGTAATATAAGTTCGGATATAAAAACGTATGTTAATTATCAGAAATAAGCTAATGTGCTCTGTGGGTGGCTCCCCTTGTTGACAAAACTTGTACCATGACTTTTGACAAATCGAGGATGTCAAATCCATGGTGGAAGCGCAACAAGTTGTTTGAGTTTTTCAGTTACCCTTATTTTCAGTTCTAAAAATAAACTTTAGTGAAGTACTTATTGAAATTAGTGCTGTGACGGGATGTTTAATTGCCAAACAATTTGAAAACTGGAACAGTCTTTGTTGAACTTATCGAAAATATTCAAGTTTATCTTATTATGTGTCAAATTAACAACCTAACCCAAGCCAAATAGGTTGGGGATAGGAAATGAAAAAACAACTTGAAGTGCCTCAAATATAACCCTTAATTTTGAATCTTTAAGAAAGTACTTTTATTTTTCTGAGATATAATTTACTTCTGAGTAGTGTTGGTTTAATGAAAATTCATGAAGCTGATCGAGTACTGCAGTGTGATACCATTGGTGCCTTATGATTGAAAGCAGTGCCTGATATATTTCATGTGAGTTTAAAGCACATATTCCGTATATAATATAGTGATCAACAGAAATACATATGAAGAAAGAATTGAGAAAATCAATTTTTTTAAAAAAATAAGGAATTCTTCCAAGAAATTGCTCATAAATACACACTGAAATTGATATAGCTCCTTTACATTAAATTGAATTTATCATTTGTTCAAAAATGAAAAGTTCTGAAACTAATCGTCCTTTCACTCCATCAAAACATAATAATAAATTGGGACCAAATATTGAAAACAATATGTCGGATAAAGATAAAGCTGTAGAGAATGTGATTAGACGGTTAAGACAGAAAAAGAATATAGAAGTTTCGCCTATGCCTGGAAGAACCACAAAACCTTCTATTGAACCATTTGAACAATCCAAGGCTCCTATGGTGAATCAGGATTCATTCCGAATCACGAAATCAAACTCTGGAATATATGAGGTTCATTCTGGACACGAAAATAACCCTGCTAATCCAACAGATTATATGGAAATTGAAGATGACGAGATTGAAGATTACTTGGAAATTGATGAAAATGTTGTCGAAGACCTACAGGCCTTAATTCCTGAAGAAGAAATTGTGTCAATGAGTAATTCGTTGATCAAGCCAGAAGAACCAAATGAAGATTCCACCAGTGATTCAGAAGTCAAACCTGATAATACAGAGATTTTAGTGAAGCCCTCAACAGAACCTATTTTGATCTATGATGAAAGAGAGTCTCAGCCTTCAATACAAGAAAATAATTTTCAAAAAACAAACCTGAAAACTGAACAAAGTGCAGAAAGTGAAAATAATGTTGAAACTCAGAATAAGGATCTAGTTACCATTACTTCATCTCAGAGTCCAATTGTGCCAACGATTAAGTCTCCGAGTGTTTCAACTGAGCAAAATTTTCCGTCTCCTGAGGTTGCGGTTGACCAAGGGTGTAAAAAATCACAAGAAGTTGTGATAATAAACAATAATGATTCTGATACTGACAAATGTGAAATTCTCCCTGCCACTACTATCAATGTAGAAAGAAAAAAACGAAAATCTGATGAAACAAGGGAGAATACAAAAAGGCAGAAAATTTCTCAAGCTACTCAACCTAATAAGCAGTTGAAAAATAATAGGAAATTGAAACGAAATCCGAATATAACAGGGAATTTCAAAAAAATAACTGATTTTTTCAATTCTGATACGATTAAGATCGAGGATGATATAAATGAACAAATATCAGAAATTAATGAGATTGTCTCTGTAGAAAACTCCCAAAATGTAATGAGTCCAATAGTTGTGAATAATTCTTCCGGTATAATCTCTCCTGATAAAGAAGTGCTTCCATTGGCATCGAGAACCCTTCGCAGCAGATCTAAAGTACCTGAAGAATCTAATATCAAAGAACCTGTACAAGACTCCGATTTTGGCAAAAAGATTGTAAAAGACCAGACTTCAACAAGTTCAACACTTGTAACGAATAATGTTCACTGTATCAATGATTTTATTGATATGACAACAGAAGTTACCAGAGAAGTTCCTGTTTCGAAAGATACGGTATCATCTATGGGAACTTTCAGAAAAGATACAGATGATCAAACTTCAATAATAATTGATGAACCAGTATCAAATGAAATATCTGTCTCAGAAGTTCTCCCTGACAGTAAGGTCTTACAAGCTAAATCTTCAATATCCAAAAGTGGAAAAAGATCAAAAAAAGGAAACGCTATAAAAAGTCCTATTGAATCAAAGGAAGAAAATTATATCCTAAAAAATGAAGACCAAATGATGAAAGAAAAAGCTACTCTTTTGAATTTAGATGAAAATGCTACTACATCTTTAAAACATGAGAATATTGAAGTGACTACTCCTGAATCATCCAATGAGTTGGAAACCCAGGATGAAAAAAAAGATAGTAATGAAAATCATTTGATAATGGAAAGTTCTATCGAGAATAAATATGTACCAGAGCCTGATAAATCAACTCAGAAGAAAAGGGTGACCAATCAAAGGAAAAAAACAATTTCTCCCAATGTACAAAATCCAATAGGAAAAACCTCCAAGATCGTAATTAATGAGGAAAAAGAAAAGAATGTGTCAATAACTCAAAGTGGCACTGAAGAGAATAAAGTTGTAAAAGGAAAGAGAAGGACTCGAAATGAAATTCAGAAAGCACAACCAGAAATTGTACGGAAAAATGAGGAAACTAAGTTGGAGATTTATGATTTTGAAGATGAATCAAATGAGGGAATAGAGATGTTGAAGAAAACAGTGAAAATTAGAAAACGCCAAACTAAGGAGAAAAGTCAAATTGAGAAAAAGCATTTAGAATCTTCTCCTGAAGTAAATACAATAATTAACAATGAAAAAATGGTAGGGAATGAACAATATCTCCCAAACACACCAATGGACATATCAGAGAGGCAGGTTGAAATTGAGAATATTAATAATAATGGACAAAACATTTCGATGGATTCAAATGGAGATGACAAGTCTGGTCCTGAAGGTGTTAAAGTGGAAGAGGTTAATCAAAATTGGAAACCGGTGTACGGACCGTACAAAAGGGTGGATAGGTGTAATGTGTGCCTTATGGCCTTCAAAAGTTACAAAAAACTTCGAGCTCATAAAAAAATCCACGAGGTGGACAATCCGTACAAATGCAATCAGTGTGAGGATTGTTTCGAAGATGTGGAGAAATTAGCTGCCCATCTACGGATACATAAGGGTGAGTCAATAAATTTTTTTAATTGGGTTGTGGGTTTTTCATAATTTTTATACAATAAAAATTTTTTATGGCAGAAGGAATTGATTAAATTATTCCATCATCGATGGTACTGCTCATATCTATCCAATATTTGTTGTTAGAGTGTAATTTTAGAAGTTAGAAGTTTTGAAAATTATTTATGTGTTGCTTGTTTTGGGAAGATACTGAAATTAATTGATTTTCGTTGGTAAGTGCTTTTGGCCAAATATTTGTAACAGTGGAATTTTTAGACGAAAATAGTCTCAAGAGATGGAGAATTCCTGTTCAAATTTAATTCATTCTGTTAAAGCAAATAACTTTCGAACGAAGACCATGAACTTAACTGTTGAGTATACAGGGTGATTCACGGTGGATGGCACATTAGACGTTTCTGGAGAACCAGACTTCGGATCGGTCTGAAAATTTAATGGAATGCATTATCGGACCTGTTCTACCCAACTAAATTATTTTTGTCAATGCGGTGTTGCCACTTCTATTAGAAAGTAGTAGCAACTTTGCTTTTTAAAATGGAACACCCGGTATATTATATTATTTTTGGAATCTCCAACAACTTCTCGACAACTTTTATTGACAATTCCCTATACCTATCTGTTTCCGTTTTCGAAATATAAATTAAATTCAATTTTTTTCACCGGGAAACATGACTTCTAAAAATGCTGATAACTTCGGATTGAGAAACACTATGGTATTGAAATTTGGTTTTGAGTTAGGTGATACATGAATGCTTCCAACACTCCAGCCTGATTTACGTTACTTCAATACAGGGTGATAAAAAAATACAGTCTTTTCGGTTGCTTGAAAAAGTGACTGAAAGTTGTTTATTTCAAATGGAACGCCCTGTATATTATTAGAAAATCAGAAAGCTGACAAAATTTGCTTTCATTTTATGTATATCATGCCTATGCCTAACTAGTCAAATTTCGGACTTATGAGCATTTATTTGTCAAAATGTCCCTTCAGAATGGTATTTCCATTCGGTATTTGGTAGGCAGGCCATGATTACTATTTGACATTCTCCTAATAATAAAGGCACCAAGAAGCTTGAATTTCGACATTTCCTTCATTCCAGAAGTTGCAAATACCCTCGAAACGATGGAAGAAAACTATTCAAACGAAATGCTCATGACTTTGTTCATTATTATTAACTGGAGAGACTTTTTGAAGATCGGTGGATAAGGCGCTTGGGACCATGGAATTGGCCAGCAAGAATACTCGATCTTAGTCCGTTAGATTTTTATCTGTGGGGAATGTTGAAAGAAAAAGTTTACAAAACACCCGTGCATTCGAGAGATGAATTGTTGGAAAGGATTGCCCATGCATTTGAAGATTTGGATTTCAAAGAAATACGATCTGCCACGACGAAAACAGTCAACACCCGCATTTTGAAGTACTTGTGAACGGCCAGCGATTCGAACATACTTTGAAGTATTCGACATGATTGTTCTACTTTTTAATAATGATTCATATAAATAGTTTGACTCTCAAGTTTCTTGGTGCCTTTATTATTAGGAGAATGTCACAAGGTACTATCAAGTAGTAATCATGGCCTGCCTACCAAATACTGAATGGAAATACCATTCTGAAGGGACATTTTTACAAATAAATGCTCATAAGTCCGAAATTTGACTAGTTAGGCATAGGCATGATATACAAAGAATTAAAGCGAATTTGATCAGTTTTCCGAATTTCCAATAATATACAGGGCGTTCCATTTGAAATAGACAACTTTCAGTCACTTTTTCAAGCAACCGAAAAGACTGTATTTTTTTATCACCCTGTATTGAAGTAACGTAAATCAGGCTGAAGTGTTGGAAGCATTTATGTATCACCTAACTCCAAACCAAATTTCAATGCCATAGTGTTTCTGAACCCGAAGTTATCAGCATTTTTAGAGGTCATGTTTTCTGGTGAAAAAAATTGAAATTTATTCATATTTCGAAAACGGCAACAGATAGGTATAGAGAAATGTCAATAAAAGTTGTTGAGAAGTTGTTGGAGATTCCAAAAATAATATAATATACCGGGTGTTCCATTTGAAAAAGCAAAGTTGCTTCTACTTTCTAATAGAAGTGGCAACACCGCATTGACGAAAATATTTTAGTTGGGTAGAACAGGTCCGATAATGCATTCCATTGAATTTTCAGACCGATCCGAAGTCTGGTTCTCCAGAAACGTCTAATGTGCCATCCACCGTGAATCACCCTGTATACAGAACTTTGTACTGTTCAGTTTGTACAAAATCAACTAATACCTATATCACTGTCATCAGAGACTACAATTTTAGAGAAATAAAGCTACTTTTAACAGTTTTCGAGTCAATTTGAGCACGCAGGTCGCTACAAAATGGCGAATGCTCCAAAAGTTTCCTGCGATGTGTGGCAACTACAGGGGGAAGACAAAATTCATTGAAATAATAATAACTTTTTCTTTTATCTTAAGAAATGTGTATCATTTCTATTTTGACTTCATAGGTAAACTGTATAAAAGAGAGGGTATTTCATCCTCAAAATAGACCACGGAGTGGACGGATAGAATTATCGAAAGCAACGGAAGGGTTTTCCAATAGGAGGTGTTATTTTGAATAGGCCGCTATTTCGGTAGATGTCACTTTCGAAAATGTAAATTTTCGACATTTGACAAGTAAAAACTACGCCATTATTAAAAATGGAACGATACACGGTTCAACAACGTATTGAAATGATTAAAATCTATATATATAAAAGAAAGATGTTGGTTACACCATTTATAACTCGAGATGGGATGGACTCTTTGTTATGAAACTTCATATATGGATTCGTCTACGGTTTGGTTATTATAAAATACAATAAAACTTTGAAAACATCGATGAAAATTTTACTTATACAGGAAATGCTTTTCCTCTTGAGTAAGGCCACTAGATGTCGCTACACTTACAGTTACGCTACCGCTTATTCGTTGGTACTTCATTTGATATTCTCCGCGTTAGATGGCCATATAAACAAATAGTGTGTACAGTGACTATATTCCCTCTATAGTTACTGTAATAGTGTGTGATTTGAGTTGCCAACAACTCTGCGCTGTTGGGCAAAACCAAAATGTCTTAGCGTAGGAGTACAGATGTCTAAAATGATTAGATTTCGTTGAGATATGAGAAAAGTTTCGTTCTTACCACTTCAGATGGCGCTATTCACACATTATGACTGATTATTAGTTATTTTTATAGTTTTATTTATTCCAAATAACGTAATCGTGAAGGTACTATATTTGACATTATCACAATTTAATGACGATGAATTTGTTGAGGCTTTCGCGGCCATCGATTGATGTCATCTGTTCTTTTTTCGTGCATTTCGGCCGTCGTGGTTTGAAATGGTCGAAAAAAGAACATATGACATCAATTACTGTGTAGTGTGTAATTTACATAGGGCTTATAGTACCTACCATGAAAGGCTATTAACAGATCCAGAGGCGGGTGAATATCACAGTGAATTTTTATCGAAATGTCAAGTAAATCGGATTTTGGCGATTTCTCACGAGTTCCAATCGTGAGATTCACATCTTTTCTCTTGATTTTTAAAATGTTTTTGAATTTCTGTTTGGGTAATAAATATATTTGCGGAAATAACTGAATCTAAAATTGCCATTATTAGTGATTGACATATTATGACATATTATTTTTGTGTATCTGTTCTGTGGGATAGCTCATATCCATGGAAACATTTGACAGTTCAAAAATCAGAGAACCAAGCCGTTGATTTCCGATCACCGGTGCCAGCTAGTAATGAAATAAATATCCGATCATTTATCTAAATAAAAATGGCATTTTTCTTTGAATTTCAGAATAACACCTCTTGGAAAACCCTTCATATTCATTACTTTTAAGGCCTTCATACGGACAAACTTCGATGAAATGGAATAAACACTATTGTGGTAGTAATTGTACAGGGTGGCCAGATTTCGATGGTTTAGTACTACAACTCCTAAACTATAAAAGATAGAGAAAAAGTAAGATACATGTCATGTTCTCTTTTTTCGAGAAACAGAAATTGCTGAAAACCCCAAGTGGCTACAGCGTCTTGTTTCCGAGCTACAGGGCGATTTTGGTATTTGGTCCATTAATATAATTGGCTTCCGTATTATAGGATCTACGTTCTCGAAATGAGCACATCTTTTGGGCACTTTTTTTACTGCTTTTCATGGGTGCTATTGGATTTTTTTAACTGCTCAAATTTCGGAGCTATAACAAAAAAATTTTTTTTTTCAAAAGGGAACCATAGTGGGAAATGAAATTTCCAAATTGATCTTTTTTCAACTATTTCAAAAATATATATCATGATATACTTCCGAGTTCACTATATATCGAAAATTGCGAAAAAACAGTTTTCGTTCAACAACATCCAAGCAGGCTTTGATTCTCTTCCGTCAAAACTGAGGCGGTCATAGAATTCCAGGTTTTATTTATTTTCACTTGTCAAATTCAATTCAGTTTCATCTTTATTATATCGTCTGGCGCTTCTAAAGTTCTCATAAGGTCATCGAATTCGAAATCTCACAATCATTGTAAGCGGCCGAATTGATTCAGGAAATATTAGCATTATTACTCGCATTATTATTACTCAGAGCAAACTTGTTGATTCTAGTATTCAAATACTTAGATGAAACAAAAGCCATTAGATTATTCTTAAGCCTTGTGAATATACTTTTCTTCGGCTGAGTTCTTTCAGGATATCTATCAAAATATATTTGAGATGCATTATAAGCGTCATAATTTGCCTGTATAAAACATTCTATCATATTATATTTTTAATATTTCTCGTAAGGCATGATGTGTTATAAATAAGAATTTTAGAAGCGCCAGACAATACAACATTGATGAAACTGAATTGAATTTGACAAGTGGAAATAAATAAGACATTAAATTCTATGACCGCCTCAGTTTTGAAGTAAGTGAGTCAAAGCCTGCTTGGATTTTGTTGAACGAAAAGTGTTTTTTCGCAATTTTCGATATACTGTGGACTCGGAACTATATCATGATATATATTTTTGAAATCGTTGAAAAAAGATCAATCTGGAAATATCATTTCCCACTATGGTTTCCATTTGAAAAAAAAATTGTTATAGCTCCGAAATTTGAGCAGATACAAAAAATCTAATAGCACCAATGAAAAGCAGTTAAAAAAGTGCCCTAAAGATGTGTTTATTTCAAGAGCGTATATCCCATAATACGGAAGTTATAGCCAATTATAATAATGGACCAAATAACAAAATCGCCCTGTAGCTCGGAAACAAGACGCTGTAGCAACTTGGGGTTTTCAGCAATTTCTGTTTCTCGAAAAAAGAGAACATGACATGTATCTTACTTTTTCTCTATCTTTTATAGTTTAGGAGTTGTAGTACTAAATCATCGAAATCTGGCCACCCTGTAAAATTTGTATTCTGATATTTACGTTTTTTAATGAAATTAAAAAAGAAAAAATGTTAATGTTTAAACAATGGATGATAGAGTTGAAATATCAAGATTTTCAGATTTAAATGAAAAACAATTATCGTGGTCATAGCGCCTGCGCGGTTCTTATCCAGATACAGGATTAAATATCGGTTTGTTGTCGTTCTTGAACTAAGATTGTTGAAAGTGCATCTCAACAATGCAGCAAATCGAGTCAGATACATTTTTCGCCTATTTGGTGACAGGTAAATTCATTATTGCTCTCTTCTGTCCATAATATTCGCTGATTTGAGTTTGTGTGAAAAAGATCGATACATTTGGGGCAAATCCAGATAGCGCCTCTAGTTTGTTTCTGCAAATTTAATAGCCCTCTGATAGAAAAGAATAAGCATGGATTATTCACAATGAATTATTCGCCTGAATGACATAGCTTTGGTGTTTAAAGAGTGTAACCTTAAATTCACGTTAGTCTTTCTACTACCATGATTGATATTCTTAATTTCAAACGGAAAAATGTCTACTTCATTTCAGCTTGAATTGCAATGCAGCCTACATAGTTAATTTAGCTACTGGTCTTTTAAGTAGGAGTGATAATTCCCCGCAAACATTGATACTTGATCTTTTTTTAGGTGGTCTAACCTTTTCATAGTGTTTTACCTAAAAAGTTGTTATTCTCAAAATCGATCACATAAATTCCACTTAGATGCTCTTAACAATAAATTCTGTTTTACAATACTTTCGAGTGGATTCGTAATCGATCAAATGTTGCACTTGGATTTTAACATTCAGTTTTTTTCCCTGATGATTCTAATTAATTTCAAAACTAGGGAGTAGACCAAGGTGAAATTTCGCATTTAGATAGAGAATGACATATTCAAGCTACATGCGGAATATTGTGCTAATTGCGTTACCAGAACCATATGAAATTAAAATTTTTACCCATTGAAATATTTTCTTAGTGCCGCCACTGATGTTTTCGGTTATTTCGGAGAATACAAAAGTTTTGTCTAAATATGGACAGACTTCATTGAAATAACCTTGTCGCATTTCGGAATTAAATTAAAATCAATATATTTAATCATACCACTGTGTAGATTTCATTTTTCAATTCGGAAATTCATAATGATCAGTCCATAGAAATGGATCCGAGGAAAAATTAAAGTGTCCCTGTGCTAGATTAAAAATAAATTAAATACAAATTATTTTTGAATACTCTGTGGCTTCGGAGTTGACGTTTAATCGTATTCTATGGCCGCCCGTATCGCGTCGAAAAGGTAAATTGACAATTGATTTGACATCCGGAATCAGTGTAGAAGTTGTATTTTTAACAAATTTGATGATTTCCAAACAAATCGAGTGAAATGTGCCGGAACAAGATCAAAATGAATTCATGTATTTGATCAGTGTTCAGAATCTCTTATCAAGATGGCGGATAAATTGTTCAAGATCCCGAATTCCCTGATATATCAGGGAGATTCAAAAAATTGGAAGAAGTTCAAACAGCAGTTCGATATTTACATGAAGGCCTCTGGTTTAGAAAAGAATGACAGTGAGAATAAAGTAAACATATTCCTGAATATAGCCGGGGAAGAAGCTTTGGAAATATTTAATAGTTTGAATCTGAGCCCAGAGGAAAGACTAGATTATGATTCAGTAATACAAGCTTTCGAAGCCCACTGTGTTTCTAAACATAACGAAATATATAAGAGTTTCAAATTCTTCACCAGGGTCCAGCAGCCGTCAGAATTCTTCAGTGAATTCTACGATGATCTATTAGTGATGGCAAGTTTTTGCAATTTTGGAAATCAGAAAAATCGTCTCATCAGAGACAGGATCATAGCTGGAATAAAAAGTCCGAAACTACAAGAGCAGTTTCTGAAATCTCCGGATCTATCACTAGAGGAAGTAGTTAATATATGTCTTGACAATGAAGTGGAAAAGATGAACAGTGGACATTTAAAATATGAACATGAGTCAAATTTGGAAGAATTGACCGTTGATGGGGAAAGTAATAATAATTATGATGAGTTATCAAATCTAGATACAAATGTTGAAAATTTGAATACGCTGGATATGATCCACATTCCAAACGAAATTTTACTTAATGATTCAGAAGAAGGTAGGTTTATGAAGAAGTATTATTATCAACGGTAATATTATTCTTACGCTAGGTTTTGATGATATGGATTTGATTGATCTCCATTCTGAGATCGATGTTCCTGATGTCAAGCCTATTACTCCATCAATGTTGAATATTATACATAAATCTTCCAAACAACAAAATTTGCCCGTTCAATGTGAAGAATCTGAACCTAATGAGGAATTGGATAAAACTTTGGAAGAACCAAATAATACTGAAGAAAGTAAATGAAGTGTGATATATCTAGATTTTTTATTTTTTTCATACATGTTTTTTTAGCTGAATCTTCACTTGAATATACTAACAAGAAAGATATCCAAACGAAAATAAAGGAAGTTAAGAGAAAACTCACTAATGACATAAAATTGGAAGCAGGTGGTAAACGGAAGAGAACTAAAAGAAAAGTAACTCTGTCCCGAATTAAAACTGAATTGGAAGAGGAGCAAGGTTATGATTCTGATGATAATTTTCTTAATTCTTATATTCCTGTGGAAGATCAAGACGAGTACTCTCAGATAGAAAATGAAGATTCTTTTATTCCTGTAGAAGATCAGGATGAATATTCCCAAATCGATGGAGAAAATTCGTGCATTCCTGTGGAAGATCAAGATGAATATTCTCAAATTGAAGGAGAAAATTCTTGTATTCCTGCGGGAGATCAAGATGAATACTCTCAAACTGAAAGAGAAGAATCTAATATATTTCCATCGGCAGAAGAGGAAAACGAATTAGAAACTGTTATTGAGGGAAATGCTGCACTCATAGACTATGAAAAAGACATAGAGGATCAGGAAGAGTATTCTCAAATATCGTACCAAGAGTCTGAAATATCTGAACTATCGATGGAATGTTCGGAGGGAATTCACGCCGAAAATGGTGGAGAATGTTCGGAAATTGAAGACGCTGAAGCTTCTACTGCACCAGTTGATGAAAATATCGAATATGAGTATATCCATGAAGATTCCGAAAAATCATTCAGAGAGGAGGAAGAATGTGATGACGAGGAGATGGAAGTGGAGAATTGCCGAGAAGATTCGGAATACGAAGCACCTATAGAAGTGATTAATGAAATGGCTGAAGCTGAATATTTGCTGGAGAAAGATACAAATGTTTCTCCCAAGACGAGAGGAAGGAAGAAGAGAAAAAACGCTAAATCGACCAAAGACCTCGGGCCAAAAACACCAAAGATAATTAAGATTAATAGGGACAACTTGCCTCCTCTTATTGTGAAATCGATAAGAAAGAAAACATTGTTGTTAGGTGAGCAATTTATGGTGGACAGTAATGTATTTTGATAATTTTAGAACTCTCATCAGGAATTCTGTATATACTTTGAAGTTGTTTTATTACCAAAATTTTAATGCATTTGGTTATGTAGATTTTAATATATTGGAATAAATAATCCAAAATAAATATCTCTTGAACTATTTGTTGCCTATTTACAAACAGGAATACAAACCTACCTTGAAGATTTAAACACTCTAGAACTTTTGGCCAGAGCGACAGAATGGAATTTGGCCAATCCAATCGTTTAAGACATTTTTGGGTCAAAATTCCACAATTACAGATATTTGGGCAATATGATATCCCTTTTATTCATGTTTGATGAAAATTTGTATACTGTTTTCAATCTGTTGAATAAAATGTTCTGAAAAAGTTATGAATTCTCTGTTGAGGAGATTGACCAATTATGTGAAGGTATAAGTTTTGCAAAATCATTGTTTTCTTTTATTTTCATGTATTTATAAAATTTAGGATCGTCTTCATTGACCTCAAAGTGATATTTTTAAGTTTTTATAACTAATGTTAATCATTTGAATTCATTTTCGTACAAAAAGCATCTCCATAATCGTAATTTTGCAGGAAAGATGCCGTTTGCCTGTAAAAAATGCGACGCAACGTTCTGGACATCGTTTCAATTGGACAAGCATCAACTTGTACACGTTCTTAAGAAGGCACCAGCTCCAGTCAAACCGCCTTCCAAGGTTTTCAAATGCGAAGAATGTGGAAAAGAGTTCAAGAAAATTTGCGACTTGGAAAGACACACAAGAGTTCATACTGGAGAAAAGCCCTCCGTTTGCAACATTTGCAACAAGAGATTCCAACAGGTATTGTTTTATTCTTATTTCAGTTATTTACACTGCGCAAAAAAATTAACGCAAATTCTGAAAATCTCAATTTTAATGAAAGTTAACTCTACATTGACTTTATAATTTATTTTTTATGTTCTCTCGGGAAGGTTTTGAACGAAACAAGACACATTGAATGGAAGAAAAATTCAGGATTTCACCGAATCTTATGTGAAAGAAGAAAAATGAACAATTTTTGAAAATACTGAAATGCTGATAAGTGATTTAATACTTGGTATTTCCACCCTTTGCGTTAATTACAGCTTGGCAACGACGGTTCATACTCAAAATGAGTGATCTTAAAATGTTCTGATCTAATCCTTCCCAGATTTCTCCGAGTTGGATTCCTAAGTCATTAAGAGTAGCTGGATGATTTTCTGAACTTCTCAGCCTTCTATTGAGGTTGTCTCAAACCTGCTCAATCGGATTGAGATCTGGACTTCTTGCTGGCCATTCCATTCAAGAGACTTCAACCTCTTCAAGGTACTCCTGAACGATACGCGCACGATGGGGTCTGGCATTATCGTCCATAAAAATGAAATTTTCTCCAATGTATGGGGCAAATGGCACTACATGCTCTTCAAGAATGTTCCTTTTATTCTTATCAGCATTCATAGCTCCATTATCAAGGACCACTAGGTCTGTGCGAGCAGTCAAAAATATTCCACCCCATACCATAATCGATCCTCCCCCGAAACCAGTAGTATTCAGGAAATTGCACTGAGCATATCTTTCATGTGGACGTCTGTATACAAGGGAACGTCGATCACAATGGTAGAGGCAGAATCTAGACTCATCTGTGAAGAGAACTCTTTCCCAATCGGCCTCTTCCCAATGGATATACTCTCTCGCAAAATCCAAACGCGCCCTTCGATGGGCTGGGGTAAGAGCTGGGCTTCTTGCCGCGACACGAGGCCTTAAATCATATTCTCTGAGGCGATTTATTATTGTCTGAGTGCTAATTTGCACCTCATGAGTTTGCTCAAGCTGATTTTGAAGGAGGCGAGAGGTTGCAAACCGTTGTCTCAACAAAGAAACTCTCAAGTAACGTTCTTTAATGACAGTTGTAACCTGTGGTCTACCCTGTCCTGGTCTTCGGACATTCACACCTGTCTCCCTGAATCGCTGCAACATTCTGGACACACTTGTATGGGAAACTCCAAACCTTTCTGCAATTCTTGTGTATGTCCACCCTTCTTCTCGCAAAACTACCGCTTGGGCACATTCCTCTTGGGTCAAATTGCATGTTTCGCGTTGCATAGCGATCGAGTGTAGAAAATCAAACGAAAAAAAAACTACTGATCACTAGAATTGATCGAGAATAACTGATTTTAGAATGGGGCCAATACATTCAAAATCTGATAATATCATCTTTTTTTATTCCTGTTGGGAGAAAACATCTGTATTGAAGAAAAACGTTGAAAGTGGATAACATAATATGCATGCATAATTCTGATAAAAATAATTATCATTGAGAACACCTTCAGTTGTAGAATAAATTTGAGATTTCCATAATGTGCGTTAGTGTATGTAGGAAAAAGCTCTCACAAATTTTATAGGGTAAACATACTAAAATTTTGTATTCTAAACCTCAAAAATTCATTCTCATGGTTTTGTTTGAAGCATTTTTGCTAGATACATTGACTTGTACATATATTTAAACTGTAGATTCTTGACGCCCAAAGAAACCTTTTTTTATATTCCATTTTTCCGAATTCGGCTCTGTTGAAAAGAAAATTTGAAGAAAAAATTGTGCCAAATACGAGCCTGATACGATTCTCTGGATTCAATGAAAAGTTCATATTTCTCGATTGAAATTGAGTTAATACATTTAGGGAATACTCAAGTACTAAATAACGGATCTTTGTCTTTGCAGTCGTATAACCTCAACAAGCATTTGTACACCCACACCCAGGAGAAAAACTTCGAATGCGTCATTTGCCAAAAGAAATTCGGCCGTAATGACGTTCTCAATAGGCATGTGCTGACCCATTCGATTGTGAAACCCTTCCGGTGTTCAGTTTGTTCGAGAACATTTATCAGGAATACTCAGCTCAAGCTACATCTGCAGAAGCATCACGGACTGGATGAAGATCCGGAAAATGAATCGAGTAATGCTGATAATGTTGCTGGTACGTCTGCTGACTGAGTCGTTAAAAGATGTGGTGTGATTGGATTTTGAGTGACGAAGGTGCTGTGTATATATTCGATGATAGTGAAGTATATTGTTCAGATATCTTTTACAAGAATTGTATTTTAAACACGTAATTTCTTTTCGTACTTCACAATATTGTTTGATGTAATTCAATATTATTTTTGAAAAATGCAAATTTATTGGAGATGATTTGGTAGTGAACCACTTCTTTAATGTGCACCTTTTGGTGATTTACAATTTTTTTTATATTTACTTAAATTTAAGTGAACTGAAATTTTATCCTAACAGGAGTCTTAATATATTCTTGATGCCAAATTAAAGAAGATTTATTGACTTAGTTGGCAACGTATTGAAATTTTATTTGTAAAGAAATTGTATATATAAACTGTTGATTTTTGTATGAATAAAAAATTTAAAAATTTAGGTATAATTTTTTTGGGGTTCATTGTTCTTGAAATTCTGGAAGTTTTTTATCCTTGTTTCAAAATAAAATCTCATATAAACCTCTAATGCAATCATAAAATGAAATTAAATATTTAATATTAAGTTTGTATATTTGAGTATCCACTGGGGTTTTGGGAGCATTAACTTTATTTGGTTCGAATTATCTTTTACTACAGGAATTCAAAGTTCTTTTGATTGTTTAATAAATTTCTTTGTTGAAATGAATGCCATTTCGAGAACATTTTGTAAATGTAGAAGTGCCTTCTAACAAATGTGTGCCTTGAGAAAGTATTTCTTTCCAATATAAAATATTTTATGTAATGTTGACCATGATGTAAATACCATCATCAGTGTAGAATAAAATCATACCTTAATATCAGTGTTTCATTAGGTCAATCGTGGGATGTACAGGGTGCTTCAGAAACCTTTCATTCTAGCAATTTTGCTTGGGAAGAGTTCCATCCAATTCAACGTCAATGGATAACTTCGTCATCTTGAAAGGAAACAGAGGTTTTTTCTTCTAGAAAAATCAAGATTTGGAAAATAGCACAGACCGGTCAATTTTGTTCTGGAGGGGATCGAATGATCAGACCTCAAAAAAATTTCTGCCATATTCAGAAGCAAAAGTCCTTTTTAATAAAATATCTCACGATCTGGGTGGTTGGGGTTGAAATCATATTATGATGGATTTTATGTAAAAAAAGTCCTCCCTAAAACGGGTTCTAGCGATTTTTCAGTTTTTGTCTACCAGTAGGGCCTAGGTTTCATATTCAGACACCTTGTATAAGCAAATAGCAATGGAAAGCTGGTAATGTAAACCTCTCAGTTTTGTACAAGAAATGCGAAAGTCCAAATTACTTTATTCCGGCTTTTGAAAACGTTCCAACTCCCACAGAACACCTGATAATTTCTGCCTCCAAAAGTATGTCAGGCGAAAAAACGCTTTGTCAATCACAGAATACAAATAACGATTACAGATCTCTGCAAGTAAAAGTCAGCAGCGGCGAGCAATTTTCCCAAATGTCACTTTGACAGCCGTCTTTTTGTGTACGTGTGTAAGATAAAATGGAAAGATTTGTTCATATTTGAATAATTAATGGCTTAAACCATTGTAATTATAATATCCCCAATTAATTTATCCCAAAGATGGAACAGTTGAAGTTGTGCCTCTTCGTGGTACTCTTTTTATCCACTGCAGGAGTGAATTCTGATGAACATAATCACATTGTAAGTTGTGGTGGATTTTGAAAAACATGAGATTTTCACCAACATTTTCAGTACGACGACCATGATGAGGTGGTACTGTGGATGAACACTGTTGGACCGTATCATAACAGACAGGAAACTTATGCCTATTTCACTTTACCATATTGTGTTGGAACGAAGGAATCAATAGGTCATTATCATGAAACCTTAAGTGAAGCTCTACAGGGAGTAGAACTTGAATTCAGTGGTCTCGATATAGAATTTAAGAGTAAGTTGCTTTGAATATCATGATAAAAATGTGTTATTAATGACAACATTGTCATCAGGTCCTGTTCCGAAACATACTCTATATTGTGCAGTTCAATTAAACTATGAAAAGTATAAGGCATTTGTATATGCTGTTAAAAATCATTACTGGTATCAAATGTACATTGATGACCTCCCTATCTGGGGAGTAGTTGGTGAAATGAAAGACAATAGTTATTACATTTGGACCCATAAGAAATTCGAAATAGGTTATAATGGAAAACAAATAATTGATGTGAATCTAACTTCTGAAGAAAAGGTTCTTCTTGCCCCTGATGCTAAACTAAAGTTTACTTATGAAGTTATTTGGAAACCTGTTTCCACCAAATTCAATGATCGTTTTGATAAATATCTTGATCATAATTTCTTTCAACATCGGGTAAGTCAAACAATGTTATTTATTCTTAGATTATGGGATTACATTGATGTGTTATTTTTTCAGATACACTGGTTTAGTATTTTCAACAGTTTTATGATGGTGATTTTTTTAGTTGGATTGGTTTCAATGATTCTGATGAGAACTCTGGGAAAAGATTACGCCAGATACAGTAAAGATGAGGATATTGATGATATGGTATTCAATCTCTCAATTTAACATATTGAAATTTCAGAATTATGTTTCAGGAAAGAGATTTAGGTGACGAATATGGGTGGAAACAAGTACATGGGGAAGTTTTTAGACCTACTTCTAACGCAGTTCTGTTCTCCTCGTTGATCGGAGCAGGACATCAGTTGACTCTTGTTGTGTTTTCTGTTATCATATTTGCGATATTAGGAGAATTGTATACTGAGTGAGTGACTTCCGCAATGAACTTCAATACAAGCAGTTTGTTATCTGTATATCAAAGTGAAATATTTTGAAATTTTGCAATTTTCCAGGAGAGGATCTCTTTTGTCCACTTCGATTTTCGTTTATGCCATTACTTCACCAGTAAATGGATATTTTGGGGGTTCTCTTTATGCGAGAATGGGTGGAAAAATTTGGATTAAGCAAATGCTCTTATCTGCTTTCATGCTGCCTGCTTTAGTTTGCGGAACAGCTTTCTTCATAAACTTTATCGCGATATATTATCACGCTTCTAGAGCAATCCCCTTTGGGACCATGGTAAGATACAGAAGATTGGTGCGTTTGAACTATTCTAAATAAATATTCTTTTCAGGTTGCTGTCACCTGCATCTGCCTGTTTGTTATACTTCCACTTACTCTAGTTGGAACCGTTCTTGGAAGGAATCTGGCAGGTCAACCGGATTATCCATGTAGAATAAACGCAGTGCCCCGTCCTATACCAGAGAAAAAATGGTTTATGGAGCCTGGTGTCATTATTCTTATGGGTGGAATTTTACCTTTTGCCAGTATTTTCATTGAAATGTAAGTGTTGAAACCATTTTGAACTCTTTTTATTTGAATCATTGACTTATCCATAAAATTTACTATAAGGTGCAAACTAAGTCCTCTTTGTTTTTTTGATGAAAATGCAACTTTATTGTGGAAGAATGGTTACAAATGAATCATTCAAAGTATTTCCCATTGTTAGCTACAACTTTTTCCCATCTTTCTGGCGGAGTTTCGTTAAAAGTGTTCATCTTTTGAGGCTATCCAAGAATCGAGCTATTTTGATGCTGGAACTAACACCTAATATTTATTTCAACAAAATATAAATGATGTGGCCAATATTGCAAATTCTCTTCATCATTATTGATTCATCAATATGTCAGTACCCAAAAAGATAACAACTTATTTTATTTGGACGAAAATTTCTATAGTTTAGTTCAAACGAACCATAAATTAGCCATTTAAAATCGAATTATTTCCCCAGGTATTTCATTTTCACCTCTTTCTGGGCTTACAAGATCTACTACGTCTACGGATTTATGCTGTTAGTTTTCTTAATCTTGATGATTGTGACAGTTTGTGTGACCATAGTTTGCACATATCTTTTACTGAATGCTGAGGATTATCGTTGGCAATGGACATCTTTCTTGGCAGCTGGCTTTACGTCTGGATATGTATATCTATACGCCATCTATTATTTCTTCTTTAAAACTAAGTAAGTATTTGTTGAAATTTTCAAGTTTTTTTCATGATGAACTGGTCTTTTCAAAGCTCAGGCGATTTTTACTGGTGAGTCTTGATAAATGAATGTTTCAGAATGTATGGACTTTTCCAAACGGCGTTCTACTTTGGATATATGGCACTCTTTAGTGGTGCTCTTGGAATTATGTGTGGAACTGTGGGATACACCGGTGCCAGTATATTTGTTAGAAAGATTTATTCCACAGTTAAAATTGACTGATATCATAACAGTGCTGCAATTGTACATAGTTTTTTTTTGTTAATTGGTGAAATTTAATTCACTATTTTAGAATATACAGAGGTACTCCAATCATTAATTTATGTTAATATGTTATTTTGATATAATTTAGGATATTTTTTTTATACAAAACAGTATGAAGAAATTGTGTTACTTTTTTAACGAATATTACCTCATTGGTTCATTCAAATTTGGAAATTCGTGTCATGTGATTTTTTCAAATGAAATACACTTACTTTGAAGTATGTCTTGCTTTATTCTTTTACTAATTTTCAATTTCTCCACAAATGATTAACATTAAACAGAGTTCAACAGTTGATTCATTTCTCTTCATTCTTCTTTATTTCTCAGAGTCATTCTTTTCCTCGAAGCAGCTCCTAACTGCTTGTATGGATGCTCTAGTTCACTTGGTGCAAGTGGAATTTTACAGAATCTCTTCACTTTGGGTGACATAAGGGTTAAGTTTTGTACCAAACCAAACAAACTTGAAGTCGTCCAATAAAGAACTAGACCCTTTAAGCAAAAAATATTTGAATGAATAATTAAAAAAAATCACTGATGCATACTTACAGAAGGTACTGATGCACTTATGGGAATCATTAAAATAGCAAACCCTCTGAATGTGTTGGTAATTATTTTTTGTAACCTATTTGGTACAGTAACTTTCGACATAGTTGCGAGCTGAAAATAATTTACTTCTTCAAAATTTCTCCTTATTAACTTTAGGTATATAAATCATACCTCAATAAGAGATAAGTTAATTAAACCAAATGTTACTGGAAGTACATAAGTACTGTCTATTTCTGTTAGGTTTTGAATCCACCATAGGCCTTCAGAACTTAACTGATTGGCAATTATTTCTGCAGATATATCTTTTATTGGCTGCATAAATATCATATTTCTTAAACTCATTGAAACGGATATCCACATAGGTATTTGTACCCATAGCAAAATAGTGGTTTTGAAGGGATGACAATTATCCCTTATTATCAATTTTTTCCAATTAGATTTCAACTAGAATGAAAAAATATTATCATTTCCCCAAAACACAATTACTCATTCAAGTACTTTTTACCGAATGATTAAAAATATTCCTAGCAGTTTGTTCATTCCAATCGTACATCTTCGCTGCTATAGTTGTTTCTTTCTTCAGCTCTTCCACTAAATCATTCATTTCGTATTTCAAAAGCTCTAATCGAGAGAGAATAATTTGCTGATATATTGCTAGGGGAAGTGTTATAGTTGTTCTCAGCAATACAGTTGCACATATAATTGTCGCCCACCAAGGTAAACCAGTTGAATTATGTACATCTATCAGAGAATTTTGTAAAAACTGTACAGGAGCACTTTCTGAGAGACTCTTGAAGACTTCACTATAATAATGGAAAAAACCAGAATTTGAAGAACTCGCAACTGTACTACTCAATTTAATTTGTTGTTGGTACAGCCTTACTCTAGTCTCCACAGGATTTATATTTTTATTAGTACTACAACAGTAAGAAAAGGCAGCTCTGTTTTTGTATTGAAAACATATTTGTTTCAGATCTAATTTGATCAATATTGTCCTGGATGAAAACATATTTATCCCTTATTGTCAAAAACCGGTAAATCAATTCATTTTTTGATTTTCTCATTAAACTGAGAAGAAATAAATAGATTATTCACAACATTTTTCGTTGAGAATTATTTGTGGTTAGGAAATCATGTTGGAGCACTAGGACTATTTATTGTCAAATCAATGACATCAATGTCAATTCTATTCTGTAGAGGAGATGTTTCATTTTTTGCTGCAGGATATCTTTATTTCGCTCCTCCTTGAAGATATGAATGATATTTTTCGAAAATTTTAGTAAAACCGAGAAATTTAATGAAGAAAAAAGAATGACGATAAATTTTACAGCTCCGAAATAATAGTTCCAGCACAGTTAGCTCAAAAGTATATCTCCCCCAGGTGGAGTCGAGTTGTCATCACTGACAAGTCAAATTGTCGCAGCTTCGCTTGATTTTTGAACCTATTCGGCGTCCTGCAAGTATTTGTATGAAATATACCGTATTGATGATTTTTTAAATTTTTTGAATTAATTGATAAAAAGCAATCGGAAATGCAGGCTCATTTCAGATATACTAAAAGCCTTCTTCTGCGTTGTCTTTGTATAGTATACCTATTTGCGTTCGTTTCCTTCTATATTCAAGCTCCAGGTACTCTAAACTTTCAAATAATGGAGGTATATATTGATTGGGCACTGATTTACTGATTATATTTTAATTATAGGCTTGTATGGCGATAATGGAGTGCTACCAGCTAGGTCTCTACTGGAAAATAGTAAACATAAAAGTTTATCAGCCAAAATTCATTATCAACCAACATTACTTTGGTTAGCCCCTTACTTGGGACTTGATATTAATTATGCCCTAGATGTTTTGTCTCTATTGGGAAGTTTCTTGGCATTTTCAGGGCAAGTTTCCATTCTCAACAATGCTGAACAATTTTGTTAAGCATCTATGTGTAATTATTGAGTTTGTTTCTTAAATTTCAGGTTTGTGTCCCAGAAACTTTGTACTTTACCTCTATTTGCTGGCTTATGGTCTCTTTATTTCTCATTATATCAGGTTGGACAAGTGTTTGCAGCTTCCAATTAGTGAGTAGATTCATGTTATTTCTATTAGTATCAGAGTTATTCCCCTGCATTAGTTATTCATTTCTACACCTGAGCGATTTCAAATTAGGTATATAAGAATGTTGTAAAAAAAATCATAAATTAAACTAGTTTGATAGCCTGATCCAAAAAGATATAGGTTTTGAAATTTTCCACTTTGAATATTGGTTCATTAAAAAATTTATATGTAAAATCTACATATTTAGTCACTTCAGTTGAGATAGCAAAAGAATATGCCAAAAACAGGTTGGGTTATTCTGGAAACAATGTAATGAAACCTGTGGAAATCATATTGGCTACATTGAATTTCCCAATGAAATATCACATAACCATATAGGTTGAATGATTTTTAAAAGATATTGATATGGTATCGGTTTCAAGTTATGTTCTTGAGAAATGGATTGAATTATAATAGAATATTGATTACATCTTTACTTATATGACACTAATAAAATACTGCAATAGTTGAAGCTTCTTGATTTGCAGGTTTTCAAATTTTCAATTTATTTTGTATGAAATGCAGTAAATTATTTTCACAGGATTATGTTGGATCAAATGAAGTAATTTAAGTTATTAAACAAATTAATTCATTGGTAGATTGTGATGAATCATTTTTATTTTGGTCAGGAATGTCCTTAGTTTAAAAAATGTCTCAGATTTGTTGTTAGCTTTATTTCCATCAGAAGAAAATCACAAAATATCAAAAATATTTTATTGCAGTGATGATTTATTGCTGGAAATAGGGTTCATTGCACTATTAGTGGCACCCCTATTGCCAGGAAAAAAAAGGGGGCTTACAACATCTTCAAACGATTTTATAAGATTTTGGCTGCTCCGATGGGTACTGTTCAGGTACTTGGTGACCTCAGGGATAGTCAAATTCATAAGTGGATGTCCAAAGTGGTGGAGTTTGACAGGTATGACTTTAGTTTTTTGATGATCGATTAGTTGAATAATTAATAATTCCTTTATTTATACTGACAAATCAACAGGACTAAGCCCAATTACAGACAGACAGTTCATATACAGTAGGTACATTGCACATAAAAAAAACAGAAATTAGTAGAAAGCTACACTGCTATTTTTATTATTAAAGAATGATATGAAGATTTTCTTAGTTATAACTTCAGTGTGTCGATAATATTGATAGTATAATTCTTGTAATTGCATATTTAAAAAAATTTGAAATGAATATCATCGATGATAATCAACATTACTTGTTTTGTAGCATTGAATTACCATTTCCAATCAATGCCCCTCCCGTCGCCTCTAGCATGGTATGCACATCAACTACCAGATTGGCTTTTAAGATTAACAAGTGTCTACACCAATGTTACTGAAATTGTACTGCCATTCCTATTTTTCATTCCCATGAAAAATGTTCGGTTAACTGGATTTATTTTCCAAGTGAGTATGATATAGCTTCTATTACTGTATTGTGACTATACAGGGTGGCCATTTGAAAACGAAACAGACGAGATTACAGACAAAATAAATTTTTTCGATAGAAATGCTCGGACAGGTCGATTTCTGTTTCGAGGGGGACAACTTAAGATGTAGGTTACGGACGCATAGCGCTTCAACCCTTGCTACTACAACCCTCACCCCCAATTTTTGAATAGGGAAGATGGGGTGAGTGATACCTCATTTGAAAGGTATTTTTATACTGATTTCAGCACAGTAATTGTTTTTTCATTTTATGCATTAGTACTCGAAATATTCTTAACTAAGTATTTGAAAATGAAGTGGTGTTTTCATGGCACTTGTAGTGTTTTTTTGTGAAAAATCGACATTTTGAGCTTCAAAACAACCATGACTGTGGCTTCCTTCCTCCAATCCACTTTTGTCAAGATGTCGAACAAACAAAGCGTATTACGAAGGAGCTCAATCTTGCTGAAACTCAATCTAAATTATCTTCGATATAATTTGCAGTATTTCCAATAACATGCGGTAATACTTGATCGATAGAAATCTCCAAAAAGTCCTAATACGTACATATCTCTAATCAGATTACCAGGTAAGAAAATCAAATCATTAATGATGCCACAGAAATATTCCAGTCCCAATTCGTGAAACGATTTCCGACTTAATTATGAAGTGTTTTCTCAGTTGGCTTCAATAATGTTTTCATTTTGTTGATTATTGAATTCATATCTTTTTCAAAAAAATGAGAATCGATAATTTTTTATTTATTACGAACAGATCATTAAGTTGGCTTACTGGTTCTTTGACATGTGAATTATTCTTAGTTTTGAATCGAGACTTGTATGTGTTCTAATTCATTGTTCGACATGGTTTATTCAATTGCAGAGCGGGTGGAAATAATTTCACTTTTTTTTGCAAACAATCAATGTGCGAATAGAACCGCAGAATTCTTCAATCAACGACATTTAGATTAACATGTTAATAGGAAGTATGTTTTGGAATTAGTGTCAAAGTTTCAAGAAACCGGGTCCGTGGCTAATAAAAAACGAAACATGGAAAGAAATGAAGCAGCTGAAGTAGCTGTTCTTGGACAGATTGCTCTGAAGCCAATGAAGAGTACGAGGCAGCTAGCACATGAATCTGGTTTTACACAAACTCGAATTGCAAATATTTTGAAGCATCATAAATTCCATCCTTACAAAATCCATCTTTCACACGCACTAAACGAAGATGATTTTGACCGTCGTGTTGAATTTTGTGATACAATGAGTGAACGAGTAACTGCTAATACCAATGATCTGTACAATGTTTGTTTCTCCGATGAGTGTTCGTTCTTTCTAAACGGCACAGTAAATCGACACAATTGTTGTTATTGGGCCGATGCTAATCCGAGATTGTTCCACGAAGTTTATACTCAACAACCACAAAAACTCAATGTTTGGGCTGGAATATTTGGTGACAACATTGTCGGCCCGTTCTTTTTACCTGGTAATCTTACTGGAGATATGTATTTGGACTTATTGGAAAATCACATTGATCCAATTTTGACGGAAATTATTGAAAACAATGCTGGAAATTATGTGGAAGATCAGATTGTGTTTCAGCAGGATGGAGCTCCTCCACACTACGCCTTACCAGTTCGAGAATATCTGGATCAAAGATTTCCAAATCGGTGGATTGGAAGAAGGGGTCCCACTGAATGGCCAGCCAGATCGCCAGATCTGTCACCACTAGATTTCTTTCTTTGGGGCCACTTGAAGAGTAAAATTTACTCTACACAGCCCGATTCCTTAGAAGATTTAAGAAGACGTATAGTGAATGAATGTTGTCAAATCACTCCAGAAATGCTGCAAAATGTGCGCCATCGTTTCGAACAAAACTTATTTCATTGTATGGAAGCTAATGGTGAACAATTTGAATATTTGATTAATTGATGTGAGTTTTTGATAAATTATTTACTTTACTTTGAAAAGTCTTATTTCTTAGATCAATACTTCAAATCGTTCTAATACCGTACAGTTGGAGAATGATTTCAGTGAATAAAACATCTAGTCGAACATCTGACCCTAGTAGCATTAACACATACGGTATGACTTCATTTGCCCAGTGGTAGATGTTTTGCAATTTCAAATACAAGTACGGAAATTTTGGTGTTTCGGAAGCACGAAATGTCAATTATTCGCAAAAAATTAATTTAAGTGATAAAATTAACTAACGCATGAATATTTCGAGAACTAATGCATAAAATGAAAAAACAATTACTGTGCTGAAATCAATATAAAAATACCTTTGAATTGAGGTATCACTCACCCCATCTTCCCTATTCAAAAATTGGGGGTGGGGGTTGTAGCAGCAAGGGTTGAAGCGCTATGCGTCCGTAACCTACATCTTAAGTTGTCCCCCTCGAAACAGAAATCGACCTGTCCGAGCATTTCTATCGAAAAAATTTATTTCGTCTGTAATCTCGTCTGTTTTGTTTTCAAATGGCCACCCTGTATATTGCTCGGAGAAATATTTGTTTCTTGTTCATTTCACATTTTTTTTGCTGTAATCTAGTGAGGTGAATAATTTTCGACAAATTGTATTGTTTCAAGTATGTTTGTTGAGTTATTTGCATGTTATCTAAACATAAGCAAGCATTAAAATTTGTATGTCTGTCTTTCTCTTTGTTTGGGTCAATCTTTGGAATCACTGATCCAAATCTTACAATACTTTGGCAATTGGAAAAGGGCTTTGCAGAGAATGTTTTAAAGTATAATTTGTTCTTCCATTTGATTGCGTTCAGCCGCAAATGAAGAAGTTGCAAAAAAGTCGTAACATTTTGCAAATTCCGTTTGAAACGGAAAAGTTATAGAGCTTGAAGCTCTATAACTTTTTTCCCCCAATTTGATAAAGTTTTTACTTTGTTTTCATATTTTAGGACATAGTGAAAATATCGATCTAATTACATATTTGATTCTCTAGTGATTCTTGTTATACATATATTTAAGTAGTAGTTTTATGTGTTGTATTAGTGGAATGCCAAGTGAACTTTGTTTCAAGAAGGAAGTATTGAACACTTCCTCATTCTTTTTCAAAAGTTACAGGGTACCTATTCTCTGTTTCAGTTATTCCTTCAATCCTGTATATTTTTAACCGGAAATTACAGTTTTGCAAATATGTTAATGGTGACACTCCTCCTTTCCTTATTGGACGATAGGAGTTTTTATAAGAAAAAGAAGGTTGAGGAAACATCATATATTTCTAATATTGTGAACATTCTCATACATGGAGCGCTGTTTTATGGAGTGGTAACTGTTTTTGCCTTGAAAATTGAAGGATCTGGTGTTGAATCTAAAATAAGTAAGTTTTTTCTCAAATGAAAAAGTTCAATCGAAATTTTTCATTCTAATTTTTTTCACAGCCTTTACAAAGGATAATTTCGAAGTAGCAGTGAAATTGGGTATCAGTTTCGCTCTGTATTATGGACTTGCAACTTTGGCACTCACCATTTTGAGCACACTTGCAGATGTTCTTTTCGATAACCATTCCATGATGAGAAAAGTATGGTCGTTCGTTAGGACTATATTGTTCTCTCTTATTGTGCTCATGATTTTCTTTGCCTCAACAGTAAGCACTGAAATGTAAGAAAATATTCTAAATTCTAACATTCTAATTTTTTCAGGTACCATTAACATCCTTACATACGGCTACGAATTCCACAATTCATCCCACTGTAAGAAACACTTACAACCGCTTGCACAAGCTCCGTTTGATCAACGATCATTTGTTATTCAAAGGAATGAGAGGTGTGGACGGACGATCAGAGATCATATTGGAAGGGTCAGATAGTCCCGATGGCCCATGGGCAGAATATATCTTTTTGTACAAACCTGGCCACGTCAATCATTCGTTGCCATTTGTAGGTATGTTCCAATTTGGTTTCTTGATTCTTTCATTTGAATTTTGTGTTTTTATTTAATTTGGCATAATTATTTTTTTTCAGCTCCGTATACTCCGCGGTTGGACTGGCAGATGTATTGGGCGGCTCAAAGTACCTACGATAAGCAACCGTGGCTTTTATCGTTGACTCATCGTCTCTTGAAAGGTCAACCCGAAGTGTTGAGTCTTTTGGATAGGAGTCATTCACCCTTCATGAAGAAACCTCCCAAATATATCAGAGGAGTTCTCTACAAATATAAATATACTTCTTGGGATCAAAGGTAAGTGCAGATATGTTTTTTGGGATTATAGGTTGAATTCTTCAATTTTCTGGTTTTCGAAAATTACAATAATGAATGATGGTGAAAAATGTTCTAATACGTCTTCCGGTAGTGAAAGAACTACCAAAGAGTTTTTGTTACCTTCAATACTTCTTTTCAAACTTCAGGTCCCAACAGAGCTGGTGGACTAGGGTTCGACAAAATGAGTATTTCCCTGCGTTTTCAAAGGATTCTCCCGCCCTTATCGATTATCTTAAAGCTAGAAATTTGTATCCTACAACGCCAAAATACGCTCCGAATGTAATATGGAAGCAGATTTTAGACAAAATTCGATATATAGCTAGTCATCTCGAGGCTACTTTGTTGTTATGGTCTGTTTTCACTGCGGGATGTGCTGTTATCACCACCTCGTCAAAGAGCAAATAAACGATCAAATTTAATTATTCCGATTTCAGATATTCATTCACTAACCGCTTTCGTATCAAAATCCGACCTGTGCCAAATCATAATTGGGTATTTATTGAACAAAATTTGAATTTTTATGCAGTATGTTCTTTTTTCTTTCAATTCCAAGTGAAGTGCAATAATTTCCGATATCTCTGTACTTGTTTGCATTTAAATACAATTTTAATGTGGAATAAAAAGGTTTTGAGTACAATTTGTTTTTTCAACTTTGAGATACAAGATTTCTACCTCATATCTGTGATATGCTTTCGGTTTTGATTTTTACTTTCACACTTCGATAAACTATTCAGGGTAACTGTATTTTCACATGATTCCGTGTCTATGTGAAGAAAGTGTCGGTGAATGAATATCTTAATATCTTAATTTTTGTGTGTTCTGCAATGTTTGATATTTTTCGAAGACAGTTGGTGGTTGAAACAAACACAAAAATTCAATTTGGTTATTTTCGGTTCATTTGCTATTTTTTACCAGTGATGTTTTCCAGTTAATTATAAAATCTGATTATCGTAGTTTGACCTCATTTATCATGACAAGATTCGAGAGTATTTATGTAATCTCATTCTAATTTAAGAACAACTATATAAGACTTCATTAGTATTTTCGTATTGTAATGGATTTTATCTCATTAATTTAAATATGCCGTATGTGTGGCAGAAACGTTTGAGGCAACATTATCAAGTCTAGTTTGATTGTTATCAGTAATCATTCTTATGATGGATTAATATTCAGCATGGAATTTCTGTTAAAGTTGTACTGGATATCTACCTGTTATTTTATTTTTGCAATTATATGATTTTATTTTTATTAGCAATGTGCGCATGCATAGTAACATATTTCATAAACTTTAATAATTATATACTACATAATGTTTGATGCACAACTCTTTGGTGGTTTGTGGGAAAATTTACAATTATATTATTTATTTGAGATTAAATTAAGGAGTGCATTTTATAAATACAACCGTACTATACATTTTGTTGAAATCGTTTTTCATTCTCCCTACCTAATGGAATATCGCGCATTTTACGAACAGAAGAGGGAAAATTCTATCATAATCCAAGAAATTCAATAAAAAACAAGGTATTTCCAAAGGGGAGTTTCTTTCGGGGTGAAACTCGTCAAAATAAACCCTCCAAATAAAAAATGGCGTTTTGCAGAATCACTGGATTGTTTTATATGGTTCACCATGTATATTATCTAAACCCTGTGTGGTCGGCCGAGTTCTTTGGATTTTTCTTTGGTGTCATTCGAAAATTGGGACACCGCATTGTATAAGTTGTTTGAGGATAGTGATCTCATTGCACCGGTCAAGAATTTGTGCGTATCAAAATAATGGTGACACTTTGGACGAATTATTTGAATGGATAATAATGGTGAGTTTCTGAATATTTACAATTCCTTGGATGAAGGTGTTTTTAAAGCTGAGTATTTTCTGTAAGGAAATAGAACTCGTCAAAATATTTGGTGCGCAACTTAGTTCCTGCTGTTTGTCAATAGATGGCTCCAGCACTAAGTGCTGGTCGATTTTGACATATCTAAAACGTCATGAACCAAGCTTAGACATACACTGCGCAAAAAAATTAACGCACATTATGAAAATCTCAAATTTATTCTACAACTGAAGGTGTTCTCAATGATAATAATTTTTATCAGAATTATGCATGCATATGTTATCCACTTTCAACGTTTTTCTTCAATACAGATGTTTTCTCCCAGCAGGAATAAAAAAAGATGATATTATCAGATTTTGAATGTATTGGCTCCATTCTAAAATCAGTTGTTCTCGATCAATTCTAGTGATCAATAGTTTTTCTTTCGTATGATTTTCTACACTCGATCGCTATGCAACGCGAAACACGCAATTTGACCCAAGCGGTAGTTTTGCGAGAAGAAGGGTGGATTTACACAAGAATTGCAGAAAGGTTTGGAGTTTCCCATACAAGTGTGTCCAGAATGTTGCAGCGATTCAGGGAGACAGGTATGAATGTCCGAAGACCAGGACAGGGTAGACCACGGATAACAACTGCCATTCAAGAACGTTACTTGAGAGTTTCTTCGTTGAGACAACGGTTTGCATCCGCCCGCCTCCTTCAAAATCAGCTTGAGCAAACTCATGAGGTGCAAATTAGCACTCAGACAATAAGAAATCGCCTCAGAGAATATGATTTAAGGCCTCGTGTCGCGGCAAGAGGCCCAGCTCTTATCCCAGCCCATCGAAGGGCGCGTTTGGATTTTGCGAGAGAGCATATCTATTGGGAAGAGGCCGATTGGGATAGAGTTCTCTTCACAGATGAGTCTAGATTCTGCCTCTACCATTATGATCGACGTTCCCTTGTATACAGACGTCCACATGAAAGATATGCTCAGTGCAATTTCCTGAATACTACTGGTTTCGGGGGAGGATCGATTATGGTATGGGGTGGAATATCTTTGACTGCTCGCACAGACCTAGTGGTCGTTGATAATGGAGCTATGAATGCTGATAAGTATATAAGAAACATTCTTGAAGAGCATGTAGTGCCATTTGCCCTATACATTGGTGAAAATTTCATTTTTATGGACGATAATGCCAGACCCCATCGTGCGCGCATCCTTCAGGAGTACCTTGAAGAGGTTGAAGTCTCTCGAATGGAATGGTCAGCAAGAAGTCCAGATCTCAATCCGATTGAGCAGGTTTGGGACAACCTCAATAGAAGGCTGAGAAGTTCAGAAAATCATCCAGCTACTCTTAATGACTTAGGAATCCAACTCGGAGAAATCTGGGAAGGATTAGATCAGAACATTTTAAGATCACTCATTTTGAGTATGAATCGTCGTTGCCGAGCTGTAATTAACACGCAAGGGGTGGAAATACCAAGTATTGAATCACTTATCAGCATTTCAGTATTTTGAAAATTGTTCATTTCTATTCTTTCACATAAGATTCGGTGAAATCCTGAATTTTTCTTCCATTTAATGTGTCTTGCTTCGTTCAAAACCTTTCCGAGAGAACATAAAAAATAAGTTATAAAGTCAATATAGAGTTAACTTTCATTAAAATTGAGATTTTCAGAATGCGCGTTAATTTTTTTGCGCAGTGTATAAAGACATGTTGTAGCTAACAATGGGAAGTATTACCATCAGCTTGGATAGTGTGGATAGAGATGGAAAGAAACAAAAATGTACTTTCTTTATTTAATATTGCGTCAGATCATTTTTCGAGTTTGTACATTCTCTTTTAGGAGGTGGCAACGGTGTTAGAATGGAAGACAAAGGAGTATTCTCCCAATAACCCGGAAATCTTTCCCCCGACGACATATTGCACTGCATACTGAGTGGTGATTCTCCATATACTTCTGAGAGAAGCTGAACTCGCATTCTATTCCATTCTATAGCCTTGTAGTTGTCCGAAATGCCTTGCGAAGATGATGTTGGTTGTCCCTCCCATCTGATGAAGGAGATGGTGTAAAAGATTTAATACAACAGAAGAAAACTACTCATCTCGAAATTTAAAGGATAGAGTGTGTATTTGGTACTTACTCGTTCATATATCGAAAAAAAGTCTGTAGAACTTGATCAGAAATTGAGCTTTTGCAAACCTCGAGAGAACTTGCTGGGAAATAATGAATATAGTTGACGCACATCTCGTCACTTATCGCAAAGCCTCCTAAAGTGATGTTGTCTCTGTCTTCAGTGTTGTAGTCACACCTTGTAATGAGCGCGTCTCCCTAGAAATTATTAAAACAATTACATATCAGGTAATAGTATATTATTTCATTAGGAGGAGAAGTGTCACTTTTCGTGGCGAGCTTGAGTTTATCCGCCGAACGGAGTGAGGCGGATAATTGAAAGCGAGCCACGAAAAGTCACTTCTTCTCCGAATGAAATATGCTATTTTATTTCCAAACGTTTTCAAATTAATGAAAATTGTACATTTAGTGTAACTTTATCAAATAAAAATGACGTTTGAATTGGAAGTTTTTGTATTCTATGCATCTATGTTCATGGTAACCAAGTAATCTTTTTCGTAGCAACACTTTTCCTGCCGCCGGAGGGAAAAGTAAATATTTCTCCGCCTAGGCGGAGAAATAGAACTTTTTCTACAACCGGGCCTAACTAACTACTTTCCCGCATCGTTTTCGATTCGGAAAGTGTCACTTTCCCGCACTAGTGCGGGAAAGTAAATATGTGTTAAATTTGTGTATAATAATACCTTTAACATGAAATCTCTTGATGTACTTACTTATATATTTAGTTGAATATTTCAAATTTTGCAGTTTCATCCATGTCAAACTAATTATTACTACAGATTTCCATTTGAAAATTATTGCATTTTCAAAGAGAACTTGACATCCATCAAAAATTATGACTGGCATACATGGATCTGTGTATTTATTTCAATGTCATGGTCTATGATTTTCCATAGAATTGGAACTCGTTAATCAATGTGTCAAAACGAATATTCGGTAAGGTTGTTCAAAAGTTTTTTTCATATTATAATACGGTTGTAGAAAAAACATTGTTCCTATCTTGAGCGGAAAGTACTTTCCCGCACTCGATTGCTTGCCCGAACTCCGCTCCGCGTCGTTCGGGCAACGGCAATCTAGTGCGGGAAAGTACAACTTTCCGCCCTTGATAGGAAAATAACTATTTCGATGATCCTGTCAGTCGAGAACTGACGTTGTTATCGTACGTTTGGAAATAAAAACTATTATCTTATTTAACATATTATATTATTCGAATGGTTTTCCAATAAGAGGTTGTAACGTTCTCGGGGTTTAAACAAATCGTCTGCTGAATTAAATTGTCTAATTTATTTACAATACCACTAACTGATCACACTAATTTATGTACAATAACTAATACTGATTTTTTACACACTGACTTATTTATGCAATTTATATCCACAACTCGGAATTCGCTATTCGCAATTCGATTCGGCTTCACTCAGGAAAGTAACTAACTGCTCTGCAACATGCGCGTCTTTGTATATCCATACGGCCCTGTCTCGAGAATAATCCAGATGGTCTCTGGAGGCTTCTAGAGTTTCTGTACGCGGAATCAGAGAGTCCAGAGACGTATTCAGGAGGATTTCGTCCGCTACAAGGTGTTATTTTGAATAGCCCGCTATTTCGGTAGATGCCACTTTTGAAGCTGTCATTTTTTGACATTTGACAAGTAGAAAGTACGCCACTAATAATTGAATGATACACGCTTCAACAACGCATTGAAAAGTGGTGAAAATTTGGCAGAGACGGTTCGTAAAACTCGAACACTTCTGGATCGTCGTGAAGCACCTTGTCGAACAGCAATACAGAAATTGGTGAACAAATTTGAGCTGTTGGGACCAGTTAGTGATGTGAAGAATAAAACCCGTTCACGTAGCTCAAGAGCAGCCGAGAATATTGCTGCTGTAGCCGAAAGTGTTGAAGAGAACCCAGGTTTGTCCAATCCTCGTCGTTCTTTGCAAATAAGCGTTCCACAAACGTCATTACCCCGAATTTTGCATAAAGATTTGGGTCTTAAGACTTATAAGGATCAGTTAACACAAGAACTCAAGCCGGCCCATGATCAACAGCGTCGTGTCTTTGCTGATTGGGCCCTAGAAATGCATGAAAATGATCCGGAATTCCATCAAAAATCATCTTGAGTGATGAGGCCCATTTCCACCACGGTGGCTTCATCTACAAGCAAAATTGTCGCATCTGGGGCTCGGAAAACCCAAGAGTTAATGTTGAAAAGTCTCTCTATCCTCAACGTGTGACTGATGCGGTTTATGGCCCGGCAGGGTCATTGGACCTTACTTTTTCGAGAATGAGGCTGGAGCAACAGTTACGGTGAGCATTTAAACATTCCGTACTCACTTACGGCACCAAGCGCGAATAGCGCTCTGCCATTGGCCTGACGAACTCGAACTGAGAAACCAACCACACTTCGAATGCGAAACATATAATCGTATAATAATAGTTGTAATAAGCGTAATTCAATAATTGAAGTTCGGTATTTATCATTTTATTCATCTAATGAAAGTGGGATTATTACAAGTGATGAATGAATCTTTACTGGTAATATAGGTAATTTATATTCTGCAGCATCTAAATGGAATACTTTTGAGATGAAGAGTTATAAAGAAAGAACTTTTCAATTTTGAAGCAATGAAATGGAAACGTCTAGTTTGAATGGGGTACAATCATTTCGTACGTTTTCTAAACACGAAAATTCGATTAATTCAATCACTTTCCAACTTTCCATAAAAATCCAAGATACAATCTTGAGTAGTATGGTGGGTTGGGTTACAGTTCAGACTAAAAACATCTCTATCTCCCTTATTGAAAAATCAAATGGAGATGAGAATAGGTAATCAAACTGAAGTAATTTAATCAACTGATATAACACGCGCGAGCGGAGCGAGGGTATTAATACCTATAGTTCGATTTATTTTTATTCTTTCTTTATTGAACCTCTATATTATATGTGTAGGAAATCGTTGATACCGAAAGAAGTTATAAGCGATTTGAGAATAAGTTATTTTTAAGGTTGTGAATTTTCATTGGTTCTCGGCTTGCCTAGGGCTTGTTGAAAGAAACACAACTATTGCTGTTCTTTGTCTATATTTCGGACCGATTGGGTCCTTCGTCAAGACATGAGCAACTCGCTGTGAAGAAACCAGCTAAATAGCAGCTAATGTTCTGAAAAAGGACCCAATAAAGGTCCGAAATATAGACAGAGAACAACAATAGTTGTGTTTCTCTCAGTTCGAGTTCGTCAGGCCAAAAAGGCGTAGCGCTATTCGCGCTTGGTGCCGTACGCGAGTACGGAATGTTTAAATGCTTACGGTGAATGGATTGCGCTTCGAGAGATGATTAATGATTTTTTATGGCCGGAATTGGATCTTATTGATCTGGACAACGATTACTTTCAACAAGACGGCGCTAATCGCCACACAAGGAACGAAACCATTGATCTTTCACGGGAAAAGTTTCCGGACCGTGATCTTGTGATGTAACACCTTGCGACTTCTTCCTTGGGGCCATGTGAAAGAGAAGGTCTACGCCAAGAGACCAGCGTCGATTCAAGACCTCAAAGATGGAATTCGTGAGGCTATCGAGGACATATGGCTGCCACTTAGCGATTTAGTTATGGAAAATTTCATGAAAAGGATATGGTCCTGTAGTCGTGGTGGTCATTTGGCTGATGTTATTTTAATCATCAACGGCATACCTTCCTCTTTATAATGAAATAAACATCAGATCATTCATCTTAAAACATGGCATATTTCTTCGAATGTGAAAATAACACCTATTATTGGAAAACTCCTTATCAATAAACTTACAGGCAGGATGGTAACAGGTGATTTTAGTCTTCTTATTTCTTGGAAATGGGTCGAATAATGATTGTCGTGGTTCAAAACTGGAAGTTCATGCCCATTTCTGAAGTGCCTCGTTGTAACTTTTGCTCCTGTCAGATGAGTATGCAACTGGGACCCAAAAATCGTTATCCCAGATTGAGGAAGACCCTGAAACCACGTAGGATATAAGGCAACTATCCCCTTCGTTTTAAAAAAAGGCTGATATTGTATATAAAGCGTGTTTTTTTGAGTATGTCTTTTGGCGAAGCGAAAATTGATAGGAGATTTCCAGATTTGATTTGAACTGCTTCACAAGAGTTAGGGATATCGTATTCAATCGTTCTTAAAAGTATGTAATATTCGAGAAAATCGCTGTAAAATCATTTAAAACTCAATAACAACTTAAATCGATCCAAAAAAAATCAGTATGAGACATTTCGTCAATCTGGTCGCCTTTTTCTGAAGTTTGGTTCTTTGCATATGCTTCATGAATGTTCTTATTCTGAAATGAAGTCAGTTTATCAACGGCTTCGCTTTGAAACGAGTTTTCTGAAAATGCCTGGACGTGAATTAACAAACGCTGCGGCTAATAGGGCTATCGGAATGCTACAGGGTGGCCTAATTTGTAGCGGAAAGGCTCCAAGTCAGCCAAAGTGTGATATCTCGACTTTGGAATAGGTTCGGGGAGACAGGTTCCGTGTTGGAAAGACCAAGGCTTGGTGGGCGACGAAAAACAACACCTGCTCAGGATCGTTTCATCACCGTTTCGGCCAGAAGAAACCCTACATCTACGTGTAGAATGCTACGGAATACTCTTCAAAATGCAGATGGGGGTCCAAGTTTCCATCGAAACCATCAGACGACGTTTGAGAGAGGTGAATCTAGGTTCTAGGCGTCCATTAAGAGTAGTTCCATTAACACGTGACCATAAGCGTCAAAGACTGGAATGGGCAAGGCAACATATCAATTGGAACGATCAATGTCGTAGTGTCCTTTTCACTGATGAATCCAGAAATGGACGATTTTCAGATTCTCGAAGAATAAGGGTCTGGACAATCCCACGCATACCCCGTAATCGTCGCTATGTCCAAGAAGTCCATCCATTATGAGGGGGTAGTGTTATGGTATGGGCCGGGATATGTTTCAACGGGCGTACAGATCTACACATTTGTCCTGGGAATATGACCGCCTTACACTAAAGGGAGCATGTCATTGACAATGTTGTGCCGAATTTTCACGCTGCTATTGGTGAAACCTTTCAATTTCTTGACGATAACGCTAGACCGCACCGTGCAGCCATAGAAAGCGCGCGATGAGCTTGGTATTTCACATTTACCAATACCTCCGCACTCACCAGATTTGAATTGCATAGAATATGCTCCAAAGAAGATTAGATAATCATCAACCTACCCCAGAATCCTTAAATGATCTGAGAGAGCTTCTGCCCCGTTTATGGAACCAAATTCCTCAAGAAATGTTCAACAACCTCGTGTGTAGTATGCGAAGAAGATGTCAAGTTGTTATTGATGCCCTTGGAGGCCATACATTGTATTTATAGTCTTAAAATGCTTGAATTCTCTGGGAATAAAATTTCGTTATTTTACTCGATTTTTCGATTTCACCACCCTGTATACGCTGCAGACCTACAGGCTAAAATTAATTTGCAACTTGAAATCATATTATTATGAATTTTCATCACAAAAATCTTATTTTAACTATATTTTTCTCCAATTTAACTTTATTTCAAATATATTACCACAGCTGTACACTCGCTGACGCAATATCCAAATAGAGGAAATTGTGCCAGTTTTGGGGGAATGGCCATTTTGTCCGTGTATTCTAGCCCCAGTTCCATTATTCCAGCATCCATGTCCTTGAGGACATCAGAGACGTATAATTTCATCCCTGAACTATCTATTATCCCTATAATAAGAGTGAAAATATTGATTTGTAATCATGTTTATTAAGGTGGGCGTTCAATGTAGTGTGTTTTTATTTCAAGTTGCATTCGAAAATGGTTTCACTTTGAGAACTGAAAGTTTGTGGGTAAACTCAGAAAGGATTGGAGTTCTTAATGAAATAATTTGAATCGATTTCATTTCGAGAGTTCATTTTTTTCTTTAAAAAATTGAAGAAATTAAGCCAACTCCTGCTTCTGTTTTATTTCAAACGAAAGACCCATGAAAATAGTAAAACTTCCGATCAAAAGTGAATCTACAGACAATTCCGATCAGAAAATCAACTTGAAATACGGAATTGGCAGAGAATGGCCAAATTCAATTACACTGCGCAAAAAATTAAAGCAACATTCTGAAGAAAAATTCAGGATTTCACCGAATCTTATGTGAAAGAAGAGAAATAAACAATTTTCAAAATACTGAAATGCTGATAAGTGATTTAATACTTGGTATTTCCACCCCTTGCGTTAATTACTGCTCGGCAACGACGGTTCATACTCAAAATGAGTGATCTAAAAATGTTCTGATCTAATCCTTCCCAGATTTCTCCGAGTTGGATTCCTAAGTCATTAAGAGTAGCTGGATGATTTTCTGAACTTCTCAGCCTTCTATTGATGTTGTCCCAAACCTGCTCAATCGGATTCAGATCTGGACTTCTTGCTGGTCATTCCATTCGAGAGACTTCTACCTCTTCAAGGTACTCCTGAACTATGCGCGCACGATGGGGTCTGGCATTATCGTCCTTAAAAATGAAATTTTCACCAATGTATGGGGCAAATGGCACTACATGCTCTTCAAGAATGTTCCTTATATACTTATCAGCATTCATAGCTCCATTATCAACGACCACTAGGTCTGTGCGAGCAGTCAAAGATATTCCACCCCATACCATAATCGATCCTCCCCCGAAACCAGTAGTATTCAGGAAATTGCACTGAGCATATCTTTCATGTGGACGTCTGTATACAAGGGAACGTCGATCACAATGGTAGAGGCAGAATCTAGACTCATCTGTGAAGAGAACTCTTTCCCAATCGGCCTCTTCCCAATGAATATGCTCTCTCGCAAAATCCAAACGCACCCTTCGATGGGCTGGGGTAAGAGCTGGGCCTCTTGCCGCGACACGAGGCCTTAAATCATATTCTCTGAGGCGATTTCTTATTGTCTGAGTGCTAATTTGCACCTCATGAGTTTGCTCAAGCTGATTTTGAAGGAGGCGAGCGGTTGCAAACCGTTGTCTCAACGAAGAAACTCTCAAGTAACGTTCCTGAATGGCAGTTGTTACCCGTGGTCTACCCTGTCCTGGTCTTCGGACATTCATACCTGTCTCCCTGAATCGCTGCAACATTCTGGACACACTTGTATGGGAAACTCCAAACCTTTCTGCAATTCTTGTGTATGTCCACACTTCTTCTCGCAAAACTACCGCTTGGGCACATTCCTCTTGGGTCAAATTGCGTGTTTCGCGTTGCATAGCGATCGAGTGTTTAAAATCAAACGAAAGAAAAACTATTGATCACTAGAATTGATCGAGAACAACTGATTTTAGAATCGAGCCAATACATTCAAAATCTGATAATATCATCTTTTTTTATTCCTGCTGGGAGAAAACATCTGTATTGAAGAAAAACGTTGAAAGTGGATAACATATGCATGCATAATTCTGATAAAAATAATTATCATTGAGAACACCTTCAGTTGTAGAATAAATTTGAGATTTCCATAATGTGCGTTAATTTTTTTGCGCAGTGTATATGGCGGGAAAAAGTTCCTGCTATACCCACATATTCACTAATTTCATTGTTCAGTGATTTTCGGATAGAGAGCACCATTGTACATTTCATTCATAATTAGAGAGATATTCATAGAACTTATAGTGATAATGTAAGATCTATTGGGATATTCCATGAAATGCACGCGGTCGCGCCTCTATAGATTAGTTTTCCTACTCGCTCTGAACGGCGACCTTTAACAAGCAGTTTAGTTCATGCAGCTATTTTATTTAGTGGTCAAAATTGTTGAATTACCGGATATGCAATCCGGATTATTGTAATGTATTTCAATCATAACGTATTGATTGAATTCTGGTCCTCCAATTGGCAAACTGGCTTCCTGAAAACATTAAAAAGAAGATTAATCGCTTTTAGTCTTCTAAATTGATTCAACGAACCTCAGGATAGGTGAAAGGACCGGCCCCCATTGCCCAAGCTGCTAAGACTCTTTTGCACACTTGAGTTTCGGCCGGTCGTTCGGGGGCAAAACAGGAACCATCGTATAATGGAATTTCTTCGTTAGCTGGAGCGAAACAATGAAAGACTTCCATGTGGTGCACAATTCCTTCACTGTTCTTCTGAATATTCGATTGGAACTGATAAGAATATCAAAATATGATCCATTACAATATATTTCGTGAATGGAAATATGTTAGAATGGAAGTGTGAAGTCAAATATCTGGGAATTACCATAGAAAGTAAGCTTCTGAAGAATAAGCATGTTAATACTACTGCTAGTGAGGCGGTAAAGGCTTCAAGGCGTCATGATTGTGAGACCAATAATAACTTATGGTGCAGTAGTTCGCTTTGCTAAGACAGTGTGGACAAGTACGAGGAAAATACTCGACAAGGTACAAAGGCTTGTATGTGTTTGCATCACTGGATCTATGACAACATGCCCTACTAGAGCACTTGAGGTCTCTCTAGATCTAACTCCTCTACATCTAATGATCTATAGGGTAGCCCATGAAACTAGGGAAGGTACCTATAGGTAATTAGAGAATGAGAGTGATATGTAACCCACTAAACCATACAAAACTAAACATAAGGACTGAACGAGAATACATTCGCTATCACAAAAACGTTTATATCTTTTGAACCACTGGACCGATTTCGAAAATCAAACTCATTTTCGAATCATCTTCTAATTCTGATGAAAACTGTTTTTACAATAAAAAAACCAAAACTATTTTTTACAAAATTCATGGATTTTTTCTGGAATTCTTCCCATCATGCTTCTTATAGTGTTCTCAGTCACTTTCTGGGATGCTGTCTTCCACTTTTGCTTGAATTCCGCTAATGTTTTCGTTGTTTTCTTAGTCTTCGTCAATTCTCTTTTTACCAGGGCCCAATATGTTTCGATTGGCCTGAGTTCTGGGCAATTTGGTGGATTGGCCTCTTTGGGGACAAAAACCACCTCATTAGCTTCGTACCATTCCTTGGTGGCCTTGCTGTAGTGGCATGAAGCTAAATCTGGCCAAAAGATTGTTGACACATCGTGCTCACGTAAAAATGGTAAAAGTCGCTTCTTCAAGCATTCCTCGATGCATATCTTCGAGTCAACAGAGCCTTGGAGCGAAAAATTTGCTCCTTTTCCCACAAGTGCAAATTGCTTGCCAATTTTTTAGGAAACTTTGCTTGTTTCTTCACGCGAAATTGTTCGTCAACATTTCCACGATAATCTGCAGTATATAATTCCTGACCAGGAAGTTGCGAGAAATCAGCCAAGACACAGGTTTCGTCGTCCATCACGCAACAGGAAAAATTTTTCTAGAAATCTTTTTTTAATTTTTTTGCTCCTGATTTCGCTTCTTGTTTCTTCACAGCGTTCCTATCTGGCACTTTCTGCACTTTGTATGTTTTAAGCCCACAACTCGACTTGATTTTCTGAACGGTTGACTGCGAACAACCCACTATTTGGGCTACTTTCCGTCCTGAAAGGTTAGGATTCTTCTGAAAAAGGCTGATGGCTGATGGCTTTCTTCACTTTTTTTTGGCTATGAAACCCCTTTTTCATCCCGGTTCCTTCCTTGCGGTAAGATCTTCGTTGAAGCGCTTAACAACTCTTGATACCGTCTCCGGACGAACGCGAGCCTCTTTTGCGATTCTTTTGAAGCTCCATTTTTGATTATTTTGAAAAAGAGTCATATGTAATACCACTAGAGATGAAATTTTGCCGGCAAAATTTCTCGATTGTAATATGAAAGTTTGTTGCTCGGAAATTTCACGAATTTTGGAAAAAATGTCATGTGCGAAATTTCTGAAAGCAACAAACTTGAATATTACAATCGAGAAATTTTACCTGCTTAAATTTCATCTTGAGTGGTATTCGGCATGACTATTTCCCGAGAAAATGTCTAACATTAAGTAAGATGGTCACATTTGACACGGATTGCGCCATTTGGCAAATTAGAATTCATAGATTAACTAAACGTTGTTTGTTTTCTCTATGATATTCATTTCCGAAGCTATCTATGAATTGGAGAAACGTTAAAAATTGTATCGCTGAAAAACCAACTTGTTGGTTTTGCCGGGTTGAAAGTTTTATCGAGATGAAACGATCGTTGCTACGGAAACTTCCTCACTAAAAATGGAAAGAGTGGAATAGTCACTATAAATTCTCGTGTTTTCACTTCGCTTGACATTTTGCGACTGAGAATTGGAATATGTATAGAGTAAATGTTCCACATGTTTCTGACGTTCATAACAAAGCTAAATATGATCCAATTTTGATTTTTTCTCAATAGATATAGGCGTTTTTGTGATAGCGAATTTATTCTCGTTCAGTCCTTATTTCAATGAATGGAAGTTATCTTCTTCAATTTGCTAGGAATTGATTTACCTGATATATATGGTGTTTTTTCCTGAAGGTCCTAGGTAACCTTCGTACGCTGCACCAATACGTTGTTTCATCAGCTGGAACCTTCACTTTATCGACTAAAACATCGAATTGCTTCACATAAGAAGGTAGATCTGACACATTGATATTCTTTAACAGGCTCACTCTTATCATTCCCTTATTCTCCTTCGGGATTTTGCTCAAGTTAAACCCTTCAACGTTTGTTACGGGACCTCTGCCTTTCAGCCATACAATGTGGGTTGTCCCTTCCTTCGGAGGAATATAACATTGTAAATGTCAGAAAATATTGGATATCAGAAAATGAAACAGAAAAAAATGATCTGAGAAATTTCTTCGATACAGAGGTTACGAGGTGTTTTAACAGCAGCAGTACCTACAGTTATGTTTCAATAGGAGGCGGACTGTCAAAATGGAGCACCGTAAACAAACAAAATGACAGATGATCCCGTACGAGTATGGTTGAAAGTTGTGCCAACTTGACGACTAAATGAATTGTTGTAAGTATAGTATATAACATTACTAGCAAGGTAGGAGGGTTTTTACTGGCGAATGGAGGATATAACTGCCGAGCCGCAGGCGAGTCAGTTACCTCCTTGAGCCAGTAAAACCCGTTACCTTGCGTGTATTGTTTTATATTTTATTTGTTTCTCATTTGTAAAAAGGTTAGATAAATTCCAAAAAAATCTCAATAATTTGTCGCAAATGTCGTGAGCTATGGAAGCGTTGCCATGAACATGTCTGTTTATTTTTCTTTACATTTGTTTTGGCGAAAGCGAAAATGAACGTACCAAAAGAAATTATTGAGGCAGTCAGCAGTGTAGCTTCAAGTTTATTACCTGCAAAATCAGCTTCAAGGTACGAGCGAGAATACGACGACTTCAAAAAGTGGCAAAACAAAAATAGTGTGATTGGGGTAACTGAAGATGTTTTGTTGGTCTACTTGAATCAACTATCAGGTAGATTCAGCCTAATACTTTATGGGCAAAATGGTCTATGCTGAAAAGCTGCTTGGAAATGAAAAAAAATTCCCCTGTTCGCAGGTTTGTTTTCCTTAAAAAATTTATTGAAAAACATGACGTTTAGTTGTCATTTGCAGATTTCAAAAGGTAATAGCGTTTCTGAAACGAAAAAAATGAGCGTTATACGCCAAAAAAGGCCAAGGTATTAAGTAAAGAAGAGGCTGAACAATTTCTTTTACATGCTCCTGATGACCAGTGGTTGCTGGCGAAAATTGTAACAATATTTGGGATTTTTGGATGTTGTCGATGTGACGAAATTCTCTCCTTGAACATGAATGATGTAGAAGATATGGGAAAATACGTTATTGTGACATTGCGGCAAACAAAAAATTTAACAACAAGAAGATTCACCATAACCGATGATTGCTGCAGCTTCAAGCCCTGCATGTTATACAGAAAATATGTAAATCTTCGGCCTCCTGGAACAGAAAGCCTAAGATTTTTTTTGACATACCGACATGGAAAGTGCATTTCCCTTAATGCTGGCCAGCACACTATTGGTGGTGTCCCAAAGCAAATAGCGAAATATTTAGGTTTAAAAGACCCAGAGTTATACACCGGCCACTCTTTTCGCAGAACTGGAGCCACTATGGTTGCGGATTCGGGTGGAGATATTTTAGCACTAAAGCGTGCAGGAGGGTGGAAGAGCACCGAAATTGCGATGAGTTATGTCGATGATTCGGTCAACAAAAAAAATCGAAATGTCTAGCAAATTATTTGGTAGTAGGGAGAGTACAAATGTTCTGCAGTCCTCGAGTTCAGCAGTTTCTGAGTCAACAGATGGTTCATCATCATCAGTATCAACTCTTTCATCATAAAAAATCTGTGTTACTGGAAATAACAATTGTACCATGATTTTCAACATATATGACGATAAAACAAAATTTTCTAATGTAAATAATACCACTAAATTGTAAAAATTTTGCAAGTTAACTGTCAGTTTTACAAGTTAGTGACTTGATAAAATAAACTTTCTTGATTAATATTGTGTTTTTGGAAACTGACGTTTACAAATGAGAAACAAATAAAAGTTTTATCACCTCTATTATGTAGTCCTGCTCATCGCAAGTGTCGAACTTTCTGGTGAAGGTGAATTTTGACACACCCCTGACGTTTTTATGCTGGAAATGATCGCAGTTCTGTACATCATCGAGGTGGAGGATGCCTTTTTGGTCAGCCCATGTATCCTGAAAATAATTTTCCGGTTATTGGGTTATAGGTGAAATCGCAATAAATTCGATAAGGAGATTGATAATTTGTACAGACTTTGGATAGTGGAAGGCCAATATTTGGGATTTTGAAGAAGGACATCTAAGAACTCACCACCAAATTCATTTGTTTCCATCCGGAAGTTAGTATGCAGTAATCTGCAGGAAAAATATCTCCTCTATCGGAAAATCCAAGTGCGAACCACTGAAGATCCAATTGTGGTAGATGAACTTCGAAAATAATAGTATTGGCTGGATAATCCAACATCCAGTGTAGCATCATTTCACTTTTAGAATCGAGGGGGGCGTGAAAAACTTTATTTTCTGGAAAAAAAACCTTTCTTCCAACATCTTCGGAACCGTCATTTCAAACAAACTGAATTTTGGGTTGATTGTTTATTCTATTCAAGGTTCATATTCCTCAATCAGCACTTGTTCAATATTCCTTCTAGTATAAAAGTTACAGCGACGTCGACTCATAAATCCACGCAAAAATACTACAAATCTACTCGAAAAAGACGAACCGTTCATATTTTCGAAAGAATCAATCATTTTAGAAAATACACTGCGCAAAAAAATTAACGCACATTCTGAAAATCTCAATTTTAATGAAAGTTAACTCTACATTGACTTTATAACTTATTTTTTATGTTCTCTCGGGAAGGTTTTGAACGAAACAAGAAACATTAAATGGAAGAAAAATTCAGGATTTCACCGAATCTTATGTGAAAGAAGAGAAATGAACAATTTTCAAAATACTGAAATGCTGATAAGTGATTTAATACTTGGTATTTCCACCCCTTGCGTTAATTACAGCTCGGCAACGACGGTTCATACGCAAAATGAGTGATCTTAAAATGTTCTGATCTAATCCTTCCCAGATTTCTCCGAGTTGGATTCCTAAGTCATTAAGAGTAGCTGGATGATTTTCTGAACTTCTCAGCCTTCTGTTGAGGTTGTCCCAAACCTGCTCAATTGGATCGAGATCTGGACTTCTTGCTGGCCATTCCATTCGAGAGCCTTCAACCTCTTCAAGGTACTCCTGAAAGATGCGCGCACGATGGGATCTGGCATTATCGTCCATAAAAATGAAATTTTCACCAATGTATGGGGCAAATGGCACTACATGCTCTTCAAGAATGTTCCTTATATACTTATCAACATTCATAGCTCCATTATCAACGACCACTAGGTCTGTGCGAGCAGTCAAAGATATTCCACCCCATACCATAATCGATCCTCCCCCGAAACCAGTAGTATTCAGGAAATTGCACTGAGCATATCTTTCATGTGGACGTCTGTATACAAGGGAACGTCGATCACAATGGTAGAGGCAGAATCTAGACTCATCTGTGAAGAGAACTCTTTCTCAATCGGCCTCTTCCCAATGGATATGCTCTCTCGCAAAATCCAAACGCGCCCTTCGATGGGCTGGGGTAAGAGTTGGGCCTCTTGCCGCGACACGAGGCCTTAAATCATATTCTCTGAGGCGATTTCTTATTGTCTGAGTGCTAATTTGCACCTCATGAGTTTGCTCAAGCTGATTTTGAAGGAGGCGAGCGGTTGCAAACCGTTGTCTCAACGAAGAAACTCAAGTAACGTTCTTGAATGGCAGTTGTTACCCGTGGTCTACCCTGTCCTGGTCTTCGGACATTCATACCTGTCTCCCTGAATCGCTGCAACATTCTGAACACACTTGTATGGGAAACTCCAAACCTTTCTGCAATTCTTGTGTATGTCCACCGTTCTTCTCGCAAAACTACCGCTTGGGCACATTCCTCTTGGGTCAAATTGCGTGTTTCGCGTTGCTAGCGATCGAGTGTAGAAAATCAAACGAAAGAAAAACTATTGATCACTAGAATTGATCGAGAACAACTGATTTTAGAATGGAGCCAATACATTCAAAATCTGATAATATCATCTTTTTTTATTCGTGCTGGGAGAAAACATCTGTATTGAAGAAAAACGTTGAAAGTGGATAACATATGCGCATGCATAATTCTGATAAAAATAATTATCATTGGGAACACCTTCAGTTGTAGAATAAATTTGAGATTTCCATAATGTGCGTTAATTTTTTTGCGCAGTGTAAAATTATTCTTACGCTTCTAATAAAACGCGTCGTTTTCGAGTTATTGCTAATGTTGTGTCCGGTAAAATTTGACGAAAAAAATCAAGAATCTCAAGAATAATCTGGATGCTTCCATGGATTCGAACTACAAGTTAACAATGCCAATAGCGTTTCAACAGAGCCGAACTCGGAAAAATGGAGAATGAAAAAAGGTTTCTTTTGGCCTCAAGAATCTACTATTGAAATATTTGCAGAAGTCAAAGACTCATCTTGTATAATTCCGACTATTTTTTTCGAATTTTGAACAGATAACAGTTTCAATCGACTAGGTTGGACTCACTGAACACGAATCTGTGGCGAAAATAAAATTGTGTCCGTCCGTGAACACGATAACTCTCGAACGGATGAGCATAGAGACTTGAAATTTTCAGGGTATGTTCAGATCTCGAATGCCTCGGTTAATTTTGTTAATAAGCAAAATTAAACCAGGGGTTTCGTAAGTATGCCTTTTCTAAATTTGAATTTGGATGAAGAATCACGTGTTCAAGCTACGTACTGAAGTTTGTCCAGAACCAGAACCTTATGAAATGCTAGCGAATTATTGACAAAAGCACTCCCATTATTTATGTAATAAAAATGTTCAATTTTTTAATAAAGTTGTCAGGTTTTTCTTTCGTTGTATAAACTCACAGGATGGATAAACGAGCCCTCAAAAGTGCCTGTCATTACGTCGCTCAGATATTTTTTTAAACTTCATAAGATATTTTCGTCTTAAAATGAGTTTTTCTATCGACTGTCGAAGTTTTGCTAGTACACAGTGGATCACCCTGTATGAACGCATTAGTAACAATATAATTTCTTGACGAATTAAATATACCTAATCAGGAATTTATATTTTTTTTCGAACTAGAACTTTGAATAAACAAAAACCACTTAATTTAACAAAAAAATATGCAAACTTCTTCAAGTATTGTTAAAAGAAACTCACCTGCGCTGAGGGCTCCATGAAGAACAAAAAAATAAATGAAAACACTCACGTTCAAGATTTCAAACATTTTTGAGCGCAGAATTCGAGGCTGTAGTCGCCAAAGGACAAATAGTCATGAGCGATTGTAGGACGAAGGCTTCAAACAGAGACTGCGCTAGAGATTTTCATAAGTTCTAGATCAGGTAAGGGTATTTTATCGTCTTCGTAAAATTAATTACATTTTTCCATTTTCCGTCTTAAAACGGGTATAATGGAGATATTATCTACAGGGAGACCCAAAGTATATCCCGTCAACAGAAAAATCTGTTGATAAGGAAAGACCAAAAAAATTATGATTTTTTTTCTGAAATCTGATCAGAAGTATGCTTTTCACTTTTGATCCTGCGTCGTTTCCTCGTTTCAATACAGGGTCTTTCACGAGGAACCTCACCCATATTTATACGGGAAACTACTGAACGTATTTTCATGAAATTCAGCACTTATAAGTATTTCACGATGCTGATGAAATCTAAAATATTTTCAAGGCATGAGCACCTCCGGTTTTTCCGGAAATGACGTCAACTTCCGTTTTTCAAATTAGAACACCATTTTTTTATTGCAGAAATAGATTCCTTAGAAAATTTCAAGTTATTTTGATGTAACATTTTTCAGTTTTGGTTGGAAAATTCTCTCTGAGCGGGAGAATTCGAAAAAAAAAATCGAAAATAGAGCTCCGCTGAAACAAGATTAACTTCGAGGGTTTTGGATGGAAAATTTTCATTTTTGGGATTTTTCAAGATGTAAGATTGATGTATCCACTTTAAAAATCGAAATCGCGATTCATGATACAGGGGGTGAAATAATCGCTTTCAAAGTTAGGGATGACAAAATCGTGAAAAATCAATTTTTTCAAATTAGAACCCCATTTTTTATGGCAGATATTGAATCTACGTTAAAAAATAATGTGAGTGTATGCATCACACCCTTGCCCTAAAGTGGATATTTTCTGAGTTATTCACAAAAAACTGTTTTTCGTCTTGAATTTTCAGCTATTTCTTTTCCCTTCACGCCAAAAAGATGAAATTTTCAGGAACTGTTGCTTAAACCATGTTTTAGATTTTACTACCCTAATATGCAAGAGAAAAAAGTTACAGGTTGTTCCTACATAGATGGCGAATTTGGATTCGAATTTGTATCGGAAACCTCTTTATTTCAACTAATCGGCCATCGGTTTTCTCTCCAGTGATAAATAAATAATTCCTTATGAGCCATATGCAAAAACTTACCATGTTTTACATTCTTTTTTTTAATGATAGATATCATTAATTACATGCTACTGAATAAAGAGGAATTTGGCAGATGTAATTAATGATATCTATCATTAAAAAAAAAAGAATGTAAAACATGGTAAGTTTATGCATATGGTTCATAAGGAATTATTTATTTATCACTGGAGAGAAAACCGATGGCCGATTAGTTGAAATAAAGAGGTTTCCGATACAAATTCGAATCTAAATTCGCCATCTATTTAGGAACAACCTGTAACTTTTTTCTCTTGCATATTAGGGTAGTAAAATCTAAAACATGGTTTAAGCAACAGTTCCTGAAAATTTCATCTTTTTGGCGTGAAGGGAAAAGAAATAGCTGAAAATTCAAGACGAAAAACAGTTTTTTGTGAATAACTCAGAAAATATCCACTTTAGGGCAAGGGTGTGATGCATACACTCACATTATTTTTCAACGTAGATTCAATATCTGCCATAAAAAAATGGGGTTCTAATTTGAAAAAATTGATTTTTCACGATTTTGTCATCCCTAACTTTGAAAGCGATTTTTTCATTCCCTGTATCATGAATCGCGATTTCGATTCTCAAAGTGGATACATCAATCTTACATCTTGAAAAATCCCAAAAATTAAAATTTTTCATCCAAAACCCTCGAAGTTATTCTTGTTTCAGCGGAGCTCTATTTTCGATTTTTTTTTCGAATTTTCCCGCTCAGAGAGAATTTTCCAACCAAAACTGAAAAATGTTACATCAAAATAACTTGAAATTTTCTAAGGAATCTATTTCTGCAATAAAAAAATGGTGTTCTAATTTGAAAAACGGAAGTTGACGTCATTTCCGGAAAAACCGGAGGTGCTCATGCCTTGAAAATATTTTAGATTTCATCAGCATCGTGAAATACTTATAAGTGCTGAATTTCATGAAAATACGTTCAGTAGTTTCCCGTATAAATATGGGTGAGGTTCCTCGTGAAAGACCCTGTATACAGACAGGGTGTCCTGAATCGAGTACCAGAGGTCTAAAAGAAAATGAGAAGGAATTGATAATCCATGAGCTTTATCAAATTTGGAGTGCCTAAATTTTTTGTCGCTGAATTGGCACAACTGTCCCCTTCACTCATGCTGACAGTTTCAAAGTCATCTGTCATTCAGCTTGTTAATAGTGCTCCATTCAGTCCATTCTGTTAATTCATCTCAAATGTGTTTTGCGATTTTTATAATAGTTCAAAATATGGTTAAAAGACATAAAATGAATTCGTGCAATGAGGAAACCGTTGATGCATTCAACATTATTATCCTTAATTATCCGCAAGGCAGAAGGAATTGCTTTTCCAACCAAATTGACGCCTCAAGCACCAGAAACCGTAAATTGACTCCCATCTAAATAAGACGTAATTTCCAAAGATATATAGGTGTTTTGTGGATTGTACGTTCTACTTAGGCGACGGCTGTAGCATTTCCAATTCCGGCTCAAAATTCGAAAAATACATACATTTTGACGAAATGCGATATATAGTCCTCATTAATAGCACTCAAAAAGCGCAGATCATTCGTATGCGGTATTTTTCATTAAACCGAACAACGTCTCTGGAAATGTCTGGAATCCTGATTATGTCCCTCAATTCAGTTCACAGAATTCATTCCCGCCAACCAACAGGTCGTTTAGGGAATAGGCATTCCTTCTCGTCTTCATTCATCGATTTCCTTGCATATCTACTTATACAGTATGTTTAGAAACATCTGTCAGCAAATGAAGGTAGAATATCCTTGATTTTTTCAAGAAATCGTTAAGTTCACATTGATCAAGATAAAACCACAGAATACCTAACTACTACTGTAGTTAGGTATTCTGTGATAAAACTGCAAACTTATTCTGTGACCCCAAGTCACTGAATAACGAAATATTCGATTTCTTCAATTTTATGATGCAGAATCCACAGACCAGAATCAGTTCGAAACGAAACATAGAACTTTTTGACAGTTAATCATCGATACATACTTTTTATATGTGTTTCTATGCGTCTATTTCAGCTTTAATCATAGAACTTATCGTAAGTTCTATCGTTCTATGGCTTTAATTCGATTATAGATGTATAGAATTTTCTATGCATCTATATTCGATTATTTTCAAATGTCAAAGTTGAACTTTTTGAGTGGCCACATTCTGCTCATTTCGATTCTTGATTGAATCGGAATATTTCATCCTGGTTGTACTTTCTCAAGAAAATGAACCAATACAAAGAGGCAGTATCATTGGGTTCCCATCGAGGTGGCCTTGTCCTCCCGGTCTCCATTTCTGCACATCTTAAATGTTAATATTTACAATTCAACAAACACATGTATATTCTTTCGTATGTTTACATGCATATCATATGACATACGAACTCATTGTTAAACGAAATCAGCTATGATCTGAATGATTTAAAATTTGAATAATGCAACGGCTAATAGTTTGAAGATTTATTTTAGCCTAATTTGAGCTCAACTTTCAATTACAAATGCAATCTAAATTACCCATTGGACCGATAAACAAGGAAGGAAGACGTAAAAATGAGAACCCAACGTTGGTGAGTAATTTTATTATTGAATTTTATAGCTGGATCATCAGCGTCGGAAAAATTTTATGCCATGAAATTTTTAGAATTGGTCTGATATTATTTCAACTTGAATGGGCAGATGAACATTTTCCTGCTATCCATTACATTTAATATTCAACTGAATCTTAATGATTTTCGATTCACCATTTTTAAACAATTCAAAATATTCGACGGTTTTGTTTTAGTTTTAGAAGTTCTCCATTAATTCTCAGCGGTCTACTATAACCTAGGAGCAAAGATTATCTATGCTCCTAGCTATAACTGTGATTTATGTCATATTTCTATGATATCAATCATAAATTTCTATGGTATTATCTTAGACTCAAGGTGCATAGAATAAGAACTCGATATCCTTATTTTGAAAAGTTGTTTTATGTATTTACTGCGTTCGTTATTACCATATATCTAATAATTCCAATATGGGCCATGAGCCAATCAAAACTGAAGCTGGGCTTTGGTAACAATCCAGATCTGCGCTTGTGCGGCAATATTGAGAATAAAAATAATTTTTTAATTCTGTCTCACTCCGACACATCGTATTATGTCGTGAAACGTATGTCATTCTTAACTTCATGTGAATAGTTTCGATCGTAACCTCACAATTTAATGTGAAATGTTTCAATCGCTTTATTCCATTTTCTTCAAGTCCTAAATATCATTGTTAACTCCTATTCATATTCTAAAATTGAACTGGAAGTATTTAAGTGACAAATATTCATTCTCGATATCTATTTTCTTGTTGTCTTTCAGAATAAACATAACCTCTAAATTTCTCGCAATTTTTGCATTTCCAGTTGACGCAAGCGTACAACTCAATCGTTACCAAAAATTTGGCTTCACTTTGAGACTGAGAAAAGCAGGGGTATAATCCATATTGATGTTATTAGATATATGGTTATTACCTTAGACCATAGAAAGAGGAGACACACCTTTCAATAATAAATAGTGAAGCCAAGTTTCAAAATCATCAGAACTGAACTGGGTGATTGTAATACTACGGAATCAAAATGTAGTAGAAATTTTTGCAACGTTGTGACGTTTGTTGAATTTTCTAATAAATAAACTCTCAATCAAAATGAAAAGTTTCTTAGATTGAAATTCATTTACTCATTTGTGCGTGAATGCCAGAAACGAGTATTGGTTTCTTCAACTATTGTGCATTCTTCACATTACATATACTTAAATGTATATGTAAATGTTCGCGAAACGGATCGATCTTTAAGCCCCAGATTAATGTATAAAAACGTTTGGCAATACGGTTTTTTGAATCTATGTCCAGTTCATTCATTAATTACGTGCCGCCATCTTTATTCTATGAAATTTCTGACAATTCGAACAGTGTTGTCAACAAGATTTTGAGCTTCATTGTATGTTAAAAGCGTTATTTGGATTTATTTTTGAATATCTCCAGCTAAATACGATAAGAAAATGGTTCGTAAGTGTCTTGTGTGTGGTAAATTGGACTATTTGAATCCTAACTTGAATTTGCAAAGGTATGTTCTAATCTTTTCATACTTAGTATCAGAGGCGTAGATTTTTAGAATTTCACTTTCCAGATTACATTCTGATATTGAGAAGAGGAACATCTGGTTCTCAATCCTGAATATTACTTGATGATCTTTCTCAGAAACTGTTTGTATGTTCCGAACACTTTGAGCTAAAATATTTCGTTATTCGAGCGAATGGTACCAGATATCTCAAAAATGATGCCAATCCCCTTCTTGCCAAACCAATCTTCGAACTTTCGTCCTTAAGGTAAGTTTCTGGGAATTTCCAGAGAAAGAACCAAAATATTGAAATCAAATATTAGCCATTTCACCAAAAAAATCGTCATTGTGCCGGTACTCTGGAAACTCAACAGAGGGATGGAGCAGATAGAAGCATCTCACATATGATAAATTCGATAAATTGATAAGTCTCTTCCCAGTACCTGTTCTCCTACCGGCAGGTGGAATGGTTGTAATTTTTGTTGCATTAGTGATAAATTATATCTGGTGTAATCTGTTTTGCAGGGTTGAAAAAATTGAGCCAGTGGAGAAATGAGATTCATCTTCCCGTTTCACTGAGGCACCATCTTCTTCTAAAATTAGAAGAATAAGGTGAATATTTCATCTCAAATCTCTTAAATTCCATTAACTCTGACAACTAAGTCATGATCATATCAAAAAATCTTCTCTTCTCTTCAGGCATTCATTAATTCAGGAGTTGCAAGAGATTCATTTCAAAGAATGTTAAAAGATCCAAGCAAGCAGGAGTACAACGTACAACCCATCATTGAAAGCCTTTGCATTAACATTGGCCTCTTTTTTCCCCAAGAATACAATCCCCTTTTAGAAACTATCTCAAAGTATAGATCTGTGGATGGAAGTCCAGGTATCATAAAAGAAGCATTGACTGCTCTGGTCCAAAGACAAGAAGAAGTTTCATATCCCTGGTACTGGTACAAGATTCTCAGGATATGTTAATAATATTTGGTACCAACTTGGATTCTGCCTTCCAAATAGAACTATGACTATCGAATGTATATAGGGCTTTGGGAGGAGCAGTTAACAACCAATGGGCCTGTTTTCAATATCAATGTTTATTTTAATATCGATTCAGTAGATTTACTATGGTTTTACTTATGGTTTCATGATTACATGTTCTTCTTCATGATCTGGATATAGTGAATGAATAAATGAGGTTCACTTTCTTCATCAAGGAATTATGCTAAATTTTGTGAATAAATAAAGGAGGCATGAATTATTGTTGCTTTTTTCATACTGAACGCCGTTCACAGGCATATAATGTACGCTTGGCAATTCGCCGCCCCGTAGATTTTCATCTCAAATATTGATGACTCGGTTTGATGCTTTTTGCAGCCATTACTTATCATATTTGTAATAACGTGATAAAATACCTCAATTAATATAAAATCTCGTGAAGAGGAAAATCTGATTCCTTCACATGAATTTACACATTTTTGTGGCCAGTTTCAGCATTTAATGAATCGTGCAGTTTATTTTATATACCTAAATTGACTTCCTAAAGAATCAATTGTTTTTCTATAATTTTTCATACTTATTTTCACTAATTCCAAGTAATATAAAAAAGCTACGCATTTTGGTATGTTCAATAATTCATTTGCATCAATTACGAATCTTCAAATATATTTATAGTACAAAATAATTTCACATTTCTATAAACCGCCCTCGTACCAATATTGAAAGAATTCGCCATAAAAAGATTATTAACTCGTTATTTTATTTCCATTCTTCAAAATCAATAACTCCACGCCACTGGATTTTTCAAAGTTAGATTCTGCAATGTTGCCACATAAATGTAAAATGATATTGCTATCTTCGTCCCACTCATTGAATTCTGACTGAATTTTGGCTTCATCAATTCCCGAATTTATGAATGAGATGCTGTGTCTCCTCTTTCTATGGTCTAAGGTTATTACCAATCCGGAGAGAAAACGGACACAGAACATCTTATAAATATGGATCTCTCTCTCTCCTCTCTTTCAGCCAGAGAGAGAGAGATCCGAATTATTGGATGTTCTGTGTCCGATCCGTCTCCGAAAGGGAATACCGAATGCGCCTTATATTACAATCCTTTATTTTTCTGAACAAAATATTTCTTTTGCTTTCAATGATTCACTTATTCTTTTGCAGGTCATGTTCAAGGTGGGAAACACGACTTCAACGAGATTGGTAGGTGAACTGAAGATCAATGTTAATGTACCTAATAAGATTCCAGGAGTGTTCTCCTCATTCCGATCTCCCGCGATAATACTATATTGGATAGAAATAATGAATATTTGATGATATTGCATAATATAGCAAACATATAATTATATTTCGAAACAGTTAGTAATCTTCAAAAAGAAAAAGTGCGCAGAAACCCTTATTTCGTTTGCTGAATTCCAAAAATATTATAATGAAAATTAATAAAAGGTTACAAGAATATAATTATGTTATGTTGCATATTATCATCCATGTTATGTAATAATGTGAAAACTTTTCAGGTATTTGGATATTATATATTTCGATATTCCTCTCTCTACATCAAAAACACCGACGTTTCGGTCTCAAATCGGACCTTTATCAATAATCCTTGATAAAGGTCCGATTTGAGACCGAAACGTCGGTGTTTTTGATGTAGAGAGAGGAATATCGAAATATATAATATCCAAATACCTGAAAAGTTTTCACATTAATATAATTATGTATCTTAAAAAATGTTCATCAAGTAGGTTCGCGAATTACAACTTCTTCCTTCAATACCCTAGACTCTAGAGCGTGCCTAGGATTTAGAACGTCTCCTTCTCCTACCCCTGAACCACAGAGAATATTTCAAGGTCATAGATATATCGAGGAGCAAAGAAATAGATTGCTCTCTGCGCAGAAATCATGTACTCCTTAATTCAAAATAATATTTCAGTTTCTTGACACCTTTAAAATTCAATTTTACAATTTAAAATGGTTGAATATGAGGAATTGATGTTAGTATGGGTTGGGTACATTGTGAACTGTCGATGATCTTGAATTTTGTTGCAGGGAGAATGCCAACAGAGTGAAAACTGTGTCAAAAGTATATGCTAACGTGTTTGAAGGAAAACCTGCCTCATTTTATGATTATGATAATTTTACACCAAATTTAGAAGATATAAATGACTACACTGTTGTCAGACGATTGGGTCAGGGCAAATACAGCGTTGTTTTCGAAGGATTGAATGAAGTCAAAAATGAAAATGTAGTGATTAAAATACTGAAGCCAGTTAGGCGAAAAAAAATCAAAAGGGAAATCAAAATTTTAGACTACTTGAAAGGGGGGGTTAACATAATCAAATTATTAGCCGTTGTAAGTATTCCAACAACTGAATTGAATGGACTTATTTTTGAACATATGGACAATTGTGAGGATTTTAAAAGTATATACTTAACATTGAACGAAGCTGATACCAGATACTATATGCGCGAAGTTATGAAAGCCTTAGATTTTTGTCACAGTAAAGGGATAATGCACAGAGATGTGAAACCTCAAAACATCATAGTGGATCAGAAGAATAAGAAACTGAGGCTTATAGATTGGGGATTGGCTGAATTTTACCATCCCAAACAAGAGTATAATGTGAGAGTGGCAAGCAGATACTTCAAGGGACCCGAATTGCTCGTTGACTATGGATATTATGATTATTCTTTAGATATCTGGTCCGTTGGATGCATGTTTGCGTCGATGATATTTCGTAGAGATCCATTTTTTCACGGATACGACAATTGTGATCAGTTGCTACGTATTGTGAAAATTTTGGGAACCACTGAACTTTTCCAATATCTGCAAAAGTATAACATTCCCATTGATGGTAAACTCATTGAATTGTTGGGACACCACAGCCGCAAGAACTGGCAAAGATTTGTGACATCAGAAAATGAATATCTCATCACTGAGGAATCGATTTTATTTCTAGAAGCAATGCTCAAATACGACCATACTAAAAGAATAACTGCCAAAGAAGCACTGGAGCATACTTATTTCGTACCTCTGTCTTGGAAAACCAAACACTCAAACGCTACGCCGAATTTGAATAATATGACTCTGGTGCAAAAGTCAGAAGCTGAAAATTGAAGCAAAATTGTGAATTATTATATTGGCCAACTGTAAACATTTTGCTTTTTAAATAGTCATCGTTTGTGAATCTGGAATAAAGTTTATGTGTTTTCTAATGGTTATATCTCTTTACTTTAAAATATTTAAAAAACTTAAAATATTTCCGCCTTTCTCTTTTCAATAAACAGTTAATAGCGGTCCTTTTCTTGTGCAATTCGACTTTTGCTGCTTATCAGTTCGCTAAAGGTTGCATAATCATAAGCCCCTGTGGCCTAATGGATAAGGCATCGGCCTCCTAAGCCGGGGATTGTGGGTTCGAGTCCCACCAGGGGTACGAATTTTTTTTTAGTTTCAGAAAATCGTTTCTATAGCATTCTTCGGTTCGTCTCATTTTTTTTTATTTGTGTATACATTAAATTATTCTTAAGATAAATAATATCACATGTGAACAAAGACTCAAAATTGCATATATATTTTTGGCCATTGCCTCCGTTTTTATAATTGAAGATATAACCTAGGTCCTAGGAGCATAGAATATAACTGACGAGAATTGAACGAAAATGAGGACAAAACAAAGACCTTTTTTTATATACTTCTTGTTGTAATGACTGCACAGGTTTTAATAATCCATTGTGCTGGTTATATGAGGAAGAGCCTAGCGTGGTATGCAGAAGTTCAAATGAAGTTTCATTACACTTTTTTTTAATAATTATACTGAACCTTAGACCATAGAAATTCGAATAAAAATGACATTGACAATGAACCCGAGGTGTCATGGTACAAGACACGAGCATAGAAAGCCAAGGGGTTTTATCATAGAACTTATATGGTGATTATAAGTTCTATGGTTTCTATGCATCTTTGTTTTCTGAACGCTTTTTATTTGAAATAATCAAAGTTTTTGACCCAAGAAAGTATTCCTGTTGCGGTTACGCTACTGGCCGCTGTGAAGAAGGTATAATGAGATCCTTATTATAGAAAAATCATTAGTAGGACATTCACAAATGTGCACTATTTACCGAAGTCATACTTACGATTAGTGCGAACTGATTTACACTTGACAACTGCATAAGTGCCGTTGTTCTTGTGGTAATCGTCACAAAATGAATCCAGAAGGTACAATTCGAAAGGTACTGGTTTTAATTTTCTTCTCAGTATCAACTGATGCGGAAAATACTACTGAGAGAGAATCCAAATGTCAGTATCATTCTTTGTGCTCTATGTTCACTTGTACATTTTCGATGATTTCAGGGTTTGGCATCGGTATAGTGAGGATAGCAAATAATGTTTGTACGGGGTTGAACGGACTAGATGGAACATGCTACACTAGATTCCAGTGTCAAAGAGCTGATGGTTTTTCGTCAGGAAGATGCGCACAAAATGTCGGTTACTGTTGCATAAGTAAGTATGAAGAATAGAGCATCTTGTACGTCGATTCGTGTTATAGGTAGATTCGCATTGACGAACCCAGAGAATTTTTCTTGACAGCTGTCAAAAAAATTGACAGTTGTCAAAAAAATTGACAGTTGCCAAAAAAATTGACAGTTGTCAAAAATTTGACAGCTGTAAAAAAAATTACAGCAAGCTTTTTAATCATTTTCAGTTCAGCGCACTTGTGGTCAACAATCCTCCTTGAACAACACATATTTCTCCAATACCAACTTCCCAACTTCAGTGACCTCTGGAGGACGGTGTGTAATGACAATTCAAAAGTGTAATTCAGATATTTGCCAGGTAGAAAAATCTACTTTGTCTTGAAGATCCATAAATTTCGATCTTTCCAGGTTCGAATCGATTTTTTGTCGTCCACTCTTTCACAACCAAACGCTGTAGGGATGTGTAACAGTGACGCAATGGTTATAACTGGCGGAGCCGGTCCTGTTCCCGTATTGTGCGGAGACAATACGGGACAACATGTTTATTTAGATTTTAACGGTAACAGTACCATTGACATTATTACCTCAACCTTGGATGGTTTGAACATTGGGAGGAATTGGAATTATAAAGTGACGCAAATCGCTTGTTCGTGCCCAACAAGAGGTAAATCATCGATTGATGATGAGAAACAAGTTGTAACATTAACGAACTAGAATAATTCACCATATTTGAAAAGAATTAATTGCACATTAAGTGCACAAGGCTTACTGGGGATACCGCTTAAAAAGCGCTGCGCTTTCTTCCTACAGGGTGGTGTGGAAACGAGTGAATTAACTATCGCGTTATTCCCGATATATGTACATGCTGAGACTTTGACTTGTACATATATTTTAACTGTAGATTCCTCTCATCAAACGAAACACTTTTTTTATATACCATTTTTCAAAATTCGGTTTGGTTTCGAAGATACAGGGTGTCGAAAATACATGAAAAAAAAAAACACTGAATGAACTGAATTTTGGTTGAGTTATTACTCTATTCATGGTGCATATTCCTCAATCGAAACCTATTCAAAATCTTTACTAGTATAAAAGTAACAGGGTAGTCGACTCATCAATACACGCTAAAAAACCATAAAAACACCTCAAGAAGATAAACTGTTCATGTTTTCGAAAGAATCAATCATTTAAGAAACTAAAAGTATTCTAATTTTTTCAATAAAACGCGTCGTTTTCGAGTTATTTCCAATTTTACCCGGAGAAATTTGACGAAAAAATCATTAATTTCAAGAATAATCTGAATGCGTCTCTGAATTAAATATCATCGAATATTATTCCTTCTCTGGTCTTTAAACGAGTTTACAATGTTGTCACAATATTTATCAACTTTGTCGAAATTATTTTAATAATAAAATCCTCCAAATGTGGGAGATAAAATTGAACACCAAGGAGGATTTAACACGCACAGTTTCTATTGAAAATTCATAGTTACCGGTCCATATTGAAGTTGAATGTCGATGAAATGCAAAATTCGGTTATGAATGATGAATCTCGACACAAACTACTTATCAAATTGAAATCAAAGAAACGATACCTGATAATCTGTGTCGATGTTTCTATCTTAACAACATCCTCTTGGAATTTTATAATCTCGTCACGGTTGAAATTATATTAATTCACTTCACATAATAATCACATTAGAACAATAATTCACTGGATGTATTCAGAACTTCCCATAATGTTTAAAGTTTGTTCAGAGACTCTGGTTTGTTATTGTTTATAGTTGGCCTCCAGATAATCAATATTTGGAGAGTGGTATCTTGTAGAGCATGCTAAAACACATCTTCCACACAAAAAAAATTCCGAACACGCTCTTCTCTGGAAAATATGAAGGTTTAAATTTGAAGGATATCTTAAGTCCCAGAAGGCATCCCAAAAAATTTGAAAAGTGGTATCTTGTAGAGCTCGCAAAAACGCATATTCCACAAAAAAAAATTTTTCGAACACGCTCATCTCTGGAAAATATGGAGGTTTCCAGATCATTTTCCGGATTTCCTAAGCCCTGACGGTATCCCAAAAAATTTGGAAAGTGGTATCTTGTAGAGAATCTAAAAACACATCTTCCACAAATTTTTTTTTTCCGAACACGATCATCTCTGGAAAAAATGAAGGTTTTAATTTGAAGGAAAACCGTGGCTGGGTCATTTTTCGGATTTCTCAAGTCCCAGACGGCATCCCAAAAAATTTGAAAAGTGGTACCTATCTTGTAGAGCTTTAGCGATTTATGATGGAAACGGCGGAATTCATAGATATTTATACAGGGTGCGGCACGGAGGATGGATGGTTTTAAAAAAATAATAAAAGCGTTAATTTTTACTCAAAAACACATTTATTGACGGAATCAGATTCTCAAGGAAATAGCATTTGAGACAGTCAAGTGTGGAAAATCACATCAGGCATGTGGTGGCCGAAATCGGTGATGCAGTGCTGGAGGCGCTCTTGGAAGTTCGCGTAGACTCTCTCCAACATCGCTCTCTCAACTTGGGCAACTTCCACGCGAATAGCCCTTTTCAATTCGTCCAGAGTTCGGGGCTTGGTCTCGTATACTCTAGCCTTGAGGTGTCCCCATAAGAAAAAATCGCATATGGATAAATCTGGGGACCGGGGAGGCCAATGAACATCGCCAAACCTGGAAATAAGGCGACCAGGGAAGAGAGGGCGAATAACGTCCATTGATGCTCTGGCTGTGTGGGCGGTCGCCCCATCCTGTTGGAACCACACACGTCGGATTGGAACACGTTGCCGTCGTAATTCGGGGATAAAGAAGTTGTTGATCATTTCGACGTACCGCTCTGAGTTCACGGTAACAGCACGACCATTAACGTCTTCGAAGAAGTAAGGGCCAATGATGCCAGTTTGCGATACAGCGCACCAAACCGTAACTTTTGGGCTGTGCAATAAATAAATGCTAGGAACACACGAGTCTAACGGCACCTTCCCCACTTCTCTCGTCCTCAGTGGGGGAGAGTTATGCCCATCTGAAAAACGTCCGCCCTCCGTGCCGCACCTTGTACCACGGTACACAAATGTATCGTGATTTATACTATGTTTCGTAAAAAATCCTTAACCTCAATGAAAATATCAGCAAGCTGACAACATCTTCTTGAAATTAGATTAGGTTAGGTTGTTTAATAATAAATCTGAATGAAAAGTCTTTCTTCATGATATTGTTTGCGAATTTCGAGGAAAATATGAACAAGTTATTAGTGTTTACAAACTAATCTGCAGAAAAATCGAAGAAGGAACTTATTTTGGTGGAATAAATGTGACTTTTTAGTTGCGGATATAATCCGATGAAACTAACTGTTTTTGTTGAAATTATCGTGTTTGCAACATTTTATTCCAATAAGGTTAGTACTTGAGTATTCCCTAAATGTATAAACTCAATTTCTATCGAGAAATATGAACTTTGAATCAATTCCACAGTATCATTTCAGGGACGTAATTAGCACATTTTTTTTCATATGGCTATATCTTTTAAACAGGGCCGAATTCGGAAAAATGGAAAATGAAAAAAAGGTTTCTTTTGACCTCGAGAATCTTCAGTTAAAATATATGTACAAGTCAAAGACTCACCCTATATACAGGGTGTTTGGTAATTCGACGTGAACCTTGAAAAGGGATATACTAGACGTCATTTGCAGTGAATTGCGTCGAGTGAAGCATGGTCCGAAAATCTATGGTTACGAAGATATCGCGATTATTCAACTTTTTTGAAAGTTTCTGCTTCGTTATCGAAAGTAATTAATTCTGTGAAAACTACTCGACTCCAAATATTCAATGAATATTTTTTTCAAAGCTGAGGAGATGGTCCTTATTTCCTGCGAAAAAGTATTCACTAAAGATTCAGATAACCCGAGAGAAACAGGGTCATAAATGGCTGCACCTGTTTTCCTCATAAAATCTTGATAAAACAATTGAGAATTACTCGAAAAAAGTATTATGAACTTGGTGTACAAATGTAAGGAAAAACTTCCCTGTTTCATCAGCTTTCCAAAAAGGTACATATGTCAATAATTTCTTCATGCAATCTAAAAATATGGCCGGAAAACCAAGCAGACAACAGACTTTTTCGAGTCATTCAGATATCCTATTATCCTTTATTTCACTCGGCTTGATTCGTAAGCCGTAAGCGGGCCATGGTTCGATCACTAAATGACTCGAAAAAGTCTGTTGTCTGATTGGTTTTCCGGCCATATTTTTTGATTGCATGAAGGAATTATTGACATATGTACGTTTTTGGAAAGCTGATGAAACAGGGAAGTTTTTCCTCACCTTTGTACACCAAGTTCATAATACTTTTTCAGAGTAATTCTCAATTTTTTATCAAGATTTTATGAGGAAAACAGGTGCAGCCATTTATGATCCTGTATATCTCGGGTTATCTGAATTTTTAGTGAATACTTTTTCGCAAGAAATGATGACCATCTCCTCAGCCTTGAAAAAAATATTCATTGAATGTTTAGAGTCGAGTAGTTTTCACAAAATTAATTATTTTCGATAACGAAGCAGAAAATTTCAAAAAAGTTGAAAAATCGCGATATCTTCGTAACCATAGATTTTCGGACCATGCTTCACCCGACGCAATTCACTGCAAATGACGTCTAGTATATCCCTTTCCAAGGTTCACGTCGAATTACCAAACACCCTGTATATATTATTGTGAAATGGAGCTGTACAGATTTGTTTCCAATTATGTTTGTCGAAACTCATCATATTTCCTAAGCGATGCGAAATCATTTTTGTTTCAGCCCCAACAGGTTGCTTGATGTACTATACAAGCCTTTCGGGGACGGTCACAAGTTTCAACTATGGCGCATCCACGGCAATAAATCCAGCAACCAATCTTCTGGGCACCAGAGAACTGGTTAACGAGAACTACGGTGTTTGCGTGGCTATGAGACCTGGATATTGCTCCATTGAGTGGAGTTCCTGTACTGAATCTTCATTCATAGTGTCCGACAACGATGCTGCCATAAATCCTCCAAGACCCCTGTTTGGTGCAGATTGCGATGCTGATTTTGTCGTCATCCCTAATCCCTATTTTCCCAATGGAACAGCAGCGCCGTCTGATAGGATATGCGGAAACAGGTTTCCTACAGTTATAAGTGAGTCATTTAGGGAGATTCTAGGGCAGGTTTTCGACAAGACATCTCTGAAATAACATAAATAAACAAACTGACGAAGATACTGCAACACACAGAAGGAGCTGTTTAAATTTTAATTTTTTTTTAGTAAAACATACACTGCGCAAAAAAATTAACGCACATTATGGAAATCTCAAATTTTTTCTACAACTGATGGTGTTCTCAATGATAATTATTTTTATCAGAATTATGCATGCATATGTTATCCACTTTCGAAGTTTTTCTTCAATACAGATGTTTTCTCCCAGCAGGAATAAAAAAAGATGATATTATCAGATTTTGAATGTATTGGCTCCATTCTAAAATCAGTTGTTCTCGATCAATTCTAGTGATCAATAGTTATTCTTTCGTTTGATTTTAAACACTCGATCGCTATGCAACGCGAAACACGCAATTTGACCCAAGAGGAATGTGCCCAAGCGGTAGTTTTGCGAGAAGAAGGGTGGACTTAGGTACACAAGAATTGCAGAAAGGTTTGGAGTTTCCCATACAAGTTGTCCAGAATGTTGCAGCGATTCAGGGAGACAGGTATGAATGTCCGAAGACCAGGACAGGGTAGACCACGGGTAACAACTGCCATTCAAGAACGTTACTTGAGAGTTTCTTCGTTGAGACAACGGTTTGCAACCGCTCGCCTCCTTCAAAATCAGCTTGAGCAAACTCATGAGGTGCAAATTAGCACTCAGACAATAAGAAATCGCCTCAGAGAATATGATTTAAGGCCTCGTGTCGCGACAAGAGGCCCAGCTCTTACCCCAGCCCATCGAAGGGCGCGTTTGGATTTTGCGAGAGAGCATATCCATTGGGAAGAGGCCGATTGGGAAAGAGTTCTCTTCACAGATGAGTATAGATTCTGCCTCTACCATTGTGATCGACGTTCCCTTGTATACAGACGTCCACATGAAAGATATGCTCAGTGCAATTTCCTGAATACTACTGGTTTCGGGGAAGGATCGATTATGGTATGGGGTGGAATATCTTTGACTGCTCGCACAGACCTAGTGGTCGTTGCTAATGGAGCTATGAATGCTGATAAGTATATAAGGAACATTCTTGAAGAGCATATAGTGCCATTCGCCCCATACATTGGTGAACATTTCATTTTTATGGACGATAATGCCAGACCCCATCGTGCGCGCATCGTTTAGGAGTACCTTGAAGAGGTTGAAGTCTCTCGAATGGAATGGCCAGCAAGACGTCCAGATCTCAATCCGATTGAGCAGGTTTGGGACAACCTCAATAGAAGGCTGAGAAGTTCAGAAAATCATCCAGCTACTCTTAATGACTTAGGAATCCAACTCGGAGAAATCTGGGAAGGATTAGATCAGAACATTTTAAGATCATTCATTTAGAGTATGAACCGTCGTTGCCGAGCTGTAATTAACGCAAGGGGTGGAAATACCAAGTATTGAATCACTTATCAGCATTTCAGTATTTTGAAAATTGTTCATTTCTCTTCTTTCACATAAGATTCGGTGAAATCCTGAATTTTTCTTCCATTTAATGTGTCTTATTTCGTTCAAAACCTTCCCGAGAGAACATAAAAAATAAGTTATAAAGTCAATGTAGAGTTAACTTTCATTAAAATTGAGATTTTCAGAATGTGCGTCAATTTTTTTGCGCAGTGTAGATAGTATATAGCAAGGAGTAAATGATTGAAAGTTGGAGAAAAAAAGGAAGGGTTTACAATTTTTTTTAATAAATTTGTTAATAATGTTTTGTCCACTGCAATTATCTATACACTTCCCAACACATCTTGGCATTGATGCAATAAGATGATCAATTTCTTCTTGAGGAATACTATCGCAAGCTACATGTACTTCTTGTCTCAGAGCCGTCAAAGTCCGTAGGGGCTGGGGTAAATTTCCAAGCCTTCCTATACCCATGATGTCCCTAACATGCTCTATGGGCGAAAGATCGTGGGATCTGGGCGGCCATGGCAAAAGATTCACATGGGTCACTTCAAAAAATTTTAAACTAACTCTGACAACATGAGGTCGAGCATTATCTTGCTGAAATATTGGATTCTCGAGCCGGTTACGGTAAGGGAGAACATATGGCTCCACTATTTCTTGAAGCTAACGCAGCGCTGTCATGTTACCTCGAATGAAGACTAAAGGTGACCTACTTGCATGTGCAATAGCACCCCATACCATAACGCCTACTGTCCGATGTACATGACGCTCAACATCAAACTAAGGTTCACGTCTTTCTCCCCGACGTCTTCTAACCATTCTTCGGCCATCATGTGCACCCAAGATCGAGATTCATCAGAAAAGACAACCTGATGCCATTCAACATTCCAATGTTGACGTTCTCTGCACCACTGTAATCGTTGCCGGCGATGCTCAACCCTCAGAGGTAACACAAGATGGGCTCGATAATGCTGCACTCCAAAAGACCTTATCTGGCGGTAAACCGTTCGGACAGTTACAGGATGGCCTTGTTCTCCTAACCACTCATCAGCCAAGGATCGATTGGTCGCAAATGGGTCTCTAATGGCCATAAGTCTTAGACGTCGATCTTGAACTTCATTCGTGCCCCTTCGACGTCCGGTGCCTACTCTTCTTCGATTTTGGACATTATCAAACCACGCTTGACAGCATCTCATAACAGTAGTTGGATTTCTGTTCGATTTCTTGAAATGACAACCCCGCCTGCCGTAGACCAATGATTCGACCTCTTTAAAATTCACTTAGCAACAACTAAACATCTACTTTGGATCTCCTCGAACAGCTGGTTTGTTACAAAATTTAAAAAAAACTGCAAAAAACGACTACAATATTTAAATAACAAAAAATATTCACATAAAAAAGCTTCAAGATTTTTTCCCACATTTCAATCATTTACACCTTGCTATGCTATCTATGCTTTACCAAAAAAAATTCAAATTCAAACAGCTTCTTCTAGGTGTTGCAGTTTATTTGTCAGCAAGTATACTAGTTATGTTTCAGGCTATTCAAAACCTTTCGTACTCACAGTAGTCACCAATGGAAACGAAACGAGCACCTTAGGTCCAGATGTTGGAAACATCGGTTTCTGTTTAAATTACAGACAACGACTCTGTACAGCAGACACCAATGCAATAGGATGACTCCACTGGAAGCAACATTTTGTTCCATTTTTTTGAAAGTAGGTTTTAGTTACAGTCAATATAAGACCGTTACATTCGAATTGTAACGAGAAAATTTGGGTTCAGTGTGCCTCACTTTTGGCACTTGATAATTGGAAGGATAAATAAACGACTTTTAAACATTCTTTTTCATTTATTCCTTCATTTCTCCCATCGAATCTTCCAGTGCAACGTGGAATAAAGCAATGCATTTTCATTTGAAAATAATCGCAATAACACTAATTTCTCAGTGTCATGGACATGGTTCCTTTAGCGCCAATAAAAACAGGACAGCTAAATGTAAGTATTGATGATTTATTCAACAATAATGATATCACAAAAAGGGATACATTTTCATGAAGTCTTTCCAATTTCAGTTGGTTTTGGAATCGGGCTGGTGAGATTCGCAAATTCACTTTGTCTGAGCTCTGATGGGCTTCAGGGTGCTTGTTACACGAAAAGAGAATGCAAAAGGCTTGGAGGTAGTGGATTTGGTAGTTGCGCTAATGGTCTTGGCGTGTGTTGTGTTGGTGAGTATTTAACGTGTTTAGGAACGTGAGGCCGAGCGTTGTCATGTTGTGGAATCACTTTATCGTGCCTATGCTCGTATTGTAGTCGTTTTTCGCGCATTGCTCGGCTGAATCGCATCAATTGAAGTAGATACCGTTCCCCAGTAATGGTTTCACTCGGTTCCAACAGCTCATAGTGAATAACACCGACCTGGTCCCACCAAATATACAGCATAACCTTCGCAGCGTGATTATTTTGTCGAGGCGACGACTCAGAAGCATGACCGGGTAGTCCTCATGACATTCTTTTCTTTGGGTTGCTGCAATAGATGTTTTTTGACTCCTATTTTTTTAGTGCAGAAAAGTTGCGATGGGGCAACAACCTCAAACAATACCTACTTCACAAGCCCAAGCTTCCCAAGTTCTTACGATGGTGGATCCCCTTGTTCATTCACCATCAAAAAGTTAAGTGACGATATATGCCAGGTAAAATTGAAAAAATGGTTTGAATTTTCCAATAACTGATAACTTTTAGGCTAGAATTGATTTCATTGCCATGTCTTTGGATCAGCCTAATGCAGAGGGAGTCTGTGTGAATGATGGACTGTCAATAACTGGAGGAGGGTCTCCGGTTCCAACTATTTGCGGTGAAAATGGAGGACAGCATGTATACGTAAATTTTGCCAAAAAAGGAAGTATCCAAATGAATATTTTCACGGGCGCTTCTGTGAATGCGAGAAGAATTTGGAATTTGAAAATTTCGCAGATAGGATGCGACTGTCCTACAAGAGGTAATTAAAGTTCTAGGCCTTAGAACCTTAGACTATAGAAAGAGGAGACGCACCTTTCCATAATAAACAATGAAGCCAATTTTCAAAATCATCAGAACTAAACTTGGTGACTGTACTACTACGGAATCAAAATATAGTAGAAATTTTTGCAACGTTGTGACGTTCGTTGAATATTTCTAATAATTAAACTCTCAATCAAAATAAAAAGCACTTTAGATTGAAATTCATTCACTCATTTGTGCATTCTTCAAATCTATATATATAAAAGAAAGATGTTGGTTACACCATTTATAACTCGAGATCGGATGGACTGTTTGTTATGAAACTTCATATATGGATTCGTCTACGGTCTGATTTTTGAAAAAAATCGATGAAAATTTAACTTATACAGGAAATGCTTTTCCTCCTTTTGAGTAAGGCCACTAGATGTCGCTACAGTTACAGTTACGCTACCGCTTATTCGTTTGTACTTCATTTGATATTCTCCGCTTTAGATGGCGATACAAACAAATACTGTGTACAGTGACTATATTCCCTCTATAGGCACTGAAATAGTGTGTAATTTGAGTTGCCTCAACCAAAATGTCTTAGCGTAGGAGTACAGATGTCTAAAATGATTAGATTTCGTTGAGATATGAGAAAAGTTTCGTTCTTACCACTTCAGATGGCGCTATTCACACATTATGACTGATGATTATTAGTTATTTTTATAGTTTTATTTATTCCGAATAACGTAAACGTGAAGGTACTATATTTGACATTATCACAATTAAATGGCGATGAATTTGTTGAGGCTTTCGCTGCCATCTATTGATGTCATCTGTTCTTTTTTCGAGCATTTCGGTCGTCGTGGTTTGAAATGGTCGAAAAAAGAACATATGAAATCAATTACTGTGTAATTTACATAGGGCTTATAGTACCATGAAAGGCTATTAACAGATCCAGAAGCGGGTGAATATCACAGTGAATTTTCATCGAAATGTCAAGTAAATCGGATTTTGGCGATGAGTTCCAATCGTGAGATGTCCATTCTCATCTTTCCTCATAATTTTTAAAATGTTTTTGAATTTCTGTTTCGGTAATAAATATATTTGCGGAAATAACTGAATCCAAAATTGCCATTATTAGTGATTGACATATTATGACATATTATTTTTGTGTATCTGTTCTGTGTGATAGCTCATATCCATGGAAACATTCGACACTTCAAAAATCAGAGAACCAAGCCGTTGATCTCCGATCAACGGTGATTACGATTTGTGAAATCCACCGTAAGTATCATTTAGGCGGAACAAAGTTCGCCGGGCCAGCTAGTTACATACAGGGTGGCCATTTGGAAACGAAACAGACGAGATTACAGACAAAATAAATTTTTTCGATAGAAATGCTCGGACAGGTCGATTTCTGTTTCGAGGAGGACAACTTAAGATGTAGGTTACGGACGCATAGCGCTTCAACCCTTGCTGCTACAACCCCCACCCCCAATTTTTGAATAGGGAAGATGGGGTGAGTGATACCTCAATTCAAAGGTATTTTTATACTGATTTCAGCACAGTAATTGTTTTTTCATTTTATACATTAGTTCTCGATATATTCTTAACTAAGTATTTGAAAATAAGGTGGTGTTTTCATGGCACTTGTAGTGTTTTTTTGTGAAAAATCGACATCTTGATTAAAGATTTCTATGTCAGTGGATTGGAGGAAGGAAGCCACAGTCATGGTTGTTTTGAAGCTCAAAATGTCGATTTTTCACAAAACAACACTACAAGTGCCATGAAAACACCACTTCATTTTCAAATACTTAGTTAAGAATATTTCGAGAACTAATGCATAAAATGAAAAAACAATTACTGTGCTGAAATCAGTATAAAAATACCTATCAAATGAGGTATCACTCACCCCATCTTCCCTATTCAAAAATTGGGGGTGAGGGTTGTAGTAGCAAGGGTTGAAGCGCTATGCGTCCGTAACCTACATCTTAAGTTGTCCCCCTCGAAACAGAAATCGACCTGTCCGAGCATTTCTATCGAAAAAATTTATTTCGTCTGTAATCTCGTCTGTTTCGTTTTCAAATGGCCACCCTGTATAATAAAGTACCAAGTACCGGAAAGTTCGCGAAACAGCTCGGCCGTTTTTGCCTCAGATAATGAATGACAGCACCCTTTTCAGAATTTGTGACCAGTTCATTCATTAATTCCGTTCCGCTATTTTGATTTTGTGTTATTAATAACGTTTTGAACAGTGATGTCATCAGGATATCGAGTAGGAAAAGTGAATTTTTGATTGATTTCTGAATATTATTAGCAAAATAGTTGAACAATTGGTTCGTATGTGTCTTGTGTGTGTTAAATTGGACTATTTGAATCCTGATTTGAGTTTACACAGGTATGTTCTATACTGATAGCATTCTAAGTAACAGTGACGTATGATTTTTAGAGTTTCACTTTTCAAATTCACTTCTGATATTGAGAGGAGGAAAATCAATTCTGAATTTAGCTGACTCTGTTCACCTAACTCAGAATCTGTTTCAAAGTTCGGAACATTGTATGAATCCGTCAAAAAGAGTTAATTCACTTGTAGTTTTATTTCCATTCTTCAATACCGATAACACCACGCCACTGGACCTTTCAAAGTTAGATTCCGCAATGTTGCCACCGTATCTAACGATATTACTATCCCCTATGTCTATGCTAACTTCGTTCCACTTATAGCATACTGACTGAATTTTGGCTTCACCAATTCTCGAATTTATAAATGAGATGTTGTGTCATCTCTTTCTATGGTCTCTGGTATACATATACAGGGTTAGTTTTTGTTGCTTAGAGCCGGCATTTTCTAGCCCCATCTGGCTGCCTCATGTACTACACCTCCCTCTCTGGAACCGTGAGAAGTTTCAATTATGGTACCACTGGAAATGCTGCAGCTTCAAGGCAACTTGTAAATCAGAACTACGGTGTTTGCGTAGCGATGCAGCCTGGATATTGCTCAATAAACTGGAGTCAATCGAGCGGTGACCAGTATTCCTTCAGTGTATCAGGGGATACTACCACAGCCGTGACAGACGGAACCATCGCTACCAATGCTGCAGCGGAAATAGGGGCTCTTTGCACCACCGATTTCGTTGTTATACCCGATCCAACATTTGTGGATACTCAAACGCCGGCCAACGTCGATAGATTTTGCGGCAACGGATTTGAACCATTAACAAGTGAGTTACCTACCTAAAATTCCATATAAAATCACGTTGGCCATATTAACTTGATTCATAATTTGTATATTTTTCAGCATCATCGAAGCCTTTTGTGTTGACAGTGGTGAATGACGCAACCGAAACTGGTGACGTTGGCAATCGAGGATTTTCTTTAGATTTTTCACAACGTAGATGTACTGGATTGCCTTTCTAATTAAATGAATAAAACAAAGAATAAGCGCACTGCTTTTAATCTTCCATATGCTTATGCAGCTGTTTTCGCAACAATTTCTTCCCCTTTAAAAACATCCAACATTTTATCTTCGAAATCGGATATTAAGAGAGTTACCCGTCACGTGATTGTATATCCGTATCCATATTCATTAGATGTTCTGTGCCCGTATTCACTCGTTCCACTCCGGATGGGAAATACCGAACTCGGATAGCGAGTATCAAAATTTGATATCGAAACATAGAGCCTAATAATATTCTCGTCATTTCTATGCTAGCAAAGCCCGATTTCTTAGCGAGCATAGAGGGGTATGCCACAATCTTGTTACTCTTTCATCATAGAACATCTTTTTCAACCATAAAAGTATTTTTTTCGATAGTTACTTTCTCACATATTATATTTATGGCACCGATTACCGAAATATAGACGGCGATAATTTTTCAGGCTGTCACAATGTTTTCTCTTGAACTTAAGATTCTGGCGAGACAATGGAATCCACCCCAAATACTTCTAGAGTTCTGGAAGACATAATGAATTTAGAACAAGATTTCAAATACAATCTGAATCTTCTCAGGGTAAGAGATATGGAAATACAAAGATGTAAAGCAGTCAATCAGGAACTTCAGGATAAGCTCAATAAAGTACTGTCTGAAACGAAAGAACTCAATAAGAAATATATCCAATTACAACATGAATATCAAACTATAAAGGAAGAGAGAAAGAAAGATAAAGATGCTTTTGAAACTAAACTGCAGATGGAACAAAACCAAAAACGACAGAACTTCGAACATGCGCAACACATTTTCGGCAATACGTTCCGACAAAAAAACGATTTCCTACAGATGGTATCAGAAATGAAAATAGCAGAACAGAAGTATAAAGACCTGATACTGAGATACGAAACACAAATTTCAGAGCAAGGTAGAAATCTGAACAACTACCAAAGAAAATATACGAACATCGTGGAAGAAAACGTAACGTTAAGCAATAAAATAAAAGATTTGAATGCACGTCATATTTCAGAGATATGCATGTATAAAAACGAATTAGAAAAAAGTTCACATGAAATTGAAATCCTCAAAAAAGAGATTGTGTCTGTACAAAAGGATTATAAGGCTTATTTGAACAGTCAGAATAAATTGGTCAAAGAAAACAACGAACTACAAGTTAAAATAATCTCGATAAATAAGAAATATAAAGAATGTATGGGTGAGAACAACAAGTTGAAAGAAGAACTAAAAATTATGGACATAAAATTGGATACTTTGAAGCAAAGTCATGATGCTTTATTGAAACAAAGCCAACTTCTTCAAGGTGAAAATAAAGGTGAGGATTATGAAGTGCTTGTGAAGCAAAATAAAATACTGAAGGAAATTATAAAGTCTCTTCGAAATAACAAAGATCAAGAAACAGAATCATCGTATGATTAAAATGAATTCTTTTGATAAAATAAGAAATTAAACATATTATAGCTAATACAAAAATGGATGAATTATAAGGTTTGAAGTTCAAAAAATTGGCCAAACCATGTCTGTACTGCACTTATAAATCTTTTTAATTACTTTTGTTTCTTTAGACAACTGCTGTTAATAGTTTTTGACCTTTTTCAACTATTTTCTTCAATGCTCCAACAGATAATAGATAAATTACTGTTTTAGATGCACAGAGAAATGAATATCTTCTTTCCTCTATGATTAGATGTTTTCTGGTTGAGAGGTTAAGTTAAGTTTGAGCTCACTCTGGTGAGTGGTGACTTCTGGAGGTTGGGATTTTGTTGGATGCATAATGGGTGTTGGATAACTTTCATTAGTTGTTACCACTACAAATTTACCATTTATTCAATTTCTTTTATGAAATGCGAAAATGAAATTGGCAATTTATTTATTGATTGAATTCCTATGACATAACAATACCTACATATTTACATCTCATCTGTTATATTTAAACAGTATCATCACAATCCCAATATGTTGAAATAAAAAAAGTATTATTTCATATGCCAGCTATTTCAAATTATGTAAAAGTGACATAAATCTGAATGATTCTATTTGCTTAGTACATTCCTTGTTGCTCCATAACAACTTGTCAATAAAACGAAAAACTATGATTAACAACTGTTGAAAAATATATCAAAACCAAAACAGAATTCATCAGACAGTCGCAACAATTTTATTTTTATTCACTTCACTTTTCATTTGTTCGAACCAGTCTTTGATTTTACTATTCTTCAATAAATCTTGAAATGCTAAACACCCTTCTATGCTGTTTAAGATTCCATAAACGGCTAAATCTGATAAGTTTGGTTTATCACCACCCATAAACTTTCCTCCTTTCTTTTGAATGCTTTTCACCCAGAAGTTACATTCATCATACATAGATACCCTAACGTCATCCTTCAACTGATATTTCTTTTTCAGTTTTTTACCGATCATCAGCATGGCATATGCCCCAACATTAATAATCAGCTGTCGTTCCCATTCAGGAAAATGTTTCTCCCACTCACCTACTTCTGAAAACCAATTGAAAGCTTGGAATGCTTCCTCTTTGGTTCTATATACATTTGGAGATAAAGTATGGACGAGAACGTCATCTACCCACTTTCTCCATTTTCTTTCATCACTGAAAAGTTTTTGCATTGAAATAAAATCCGATAGACCTTTTACAACATATAAGTAGCGGAAGTTGGAGAATACTCTGTTAAAAATTTCGATAAAGCCCTTTTAACATCATAACACTCAATTAATATCATTAATTTTGGAAATGTGGGATGCAAGATGCAATTATACTTTATGGCACCAAACCAGTTATTTTGCAAAATTTAAACAAAAGAACAAATTAATCGCTATATCAATATTGTACACTCACTTGAGTTCATCCATACTTGTCTTCACCATTTGACTTTCACTCATCATAAGAAAATATTTATTCATTATATCATTTTTACGGGTACCACTTTCGTCAACATATTGTATAAAAGGATAGCACTTGACAATATCCACTATTTCTTTTTCAGCTTCTTTCATATATGTTGATAGAGCAGATATAATCATTGAACTATCATTTAATGGCTACAACAACAATTACGATCAATATCCTATACTTCTGAAAAAAAAGTTATCTAGGTTTCTTACATGGATCTAAAATAACCCATGATTCAACAAAAGTTGAGTGTTACTTTAAATCTAGTTTAATAGTTTTTTTTTACTCACTTGGTACTGTCCTGTGGGAGTTTCTACAACAAGTATAGGAACCTTTTTATATGGAGACCACTTAATAGATTGCCTCAAGACGGGATCAACTTCAACAACATCATAAGAAATACCATGGTAATCTAAGAAAGCTCTCACTTTACAACAAAAAGGGCATGTTTGGTATTGGAATAAGGTTAATTTCAAGTTGCTTGTATCATTAGGATAGCGAATCTAGAAATAATCTTATGTGAACAATGAATGGGAATCAGAACAGTGTTCCTTACTTCTCGAGATGGTTTGATATATGGAATTTTATCAATTACTGGTATATTAGTTTCTTCGTTCATGATATGGGACCTAGGTTCATTTCGCAGATAATAGGTGTATCCTGTACCCATAACACCTCCTACAACTACTCCAGCCAAGCCTAACTTGAATATGCTTTTTCCTTTCTCGAAGATCTTCGTCGAAGATGCCCTTTTTGTGTTCCCGAACTTTATTTTCGCCGCCAGCATATCAGAACCAGCTCTCAGAGTACCTCTTGTGAATAAACCCATAGATTTTGTGTACAATACTGACATTTTTAATGATCTTTGTTTTTAGATATTACGAATTTTAATATGTATTTTGGGCTGTATGATATCTTACTTATCTCCTTGTAATTATTTCTGAATATCTGGACATTTGAATATTTTTCGGAAACGTCAAACAATGAGGTTAATGATAGATCCATAGAAATTCAAGTTACAACCACAGACCTGGTCTGTGCTACAACCATAGAAACAGCCTTACATTCGTAACCGTCACCAGAGTTATAGTCTATGATCGTAACCTGAAAAGTAATCGGTTTTCTGGTTACGAATGTTACGATACGAATGATACGATACGGATCAAATATTATTTTTCGATACGGGCGTTATTGAAGTTTCCAAAGTACGCTGTTTGGTAATGATTTTGATGCAGTGTTGGGTTGAAGGTGAATTAATTCCTGTTAAGTGCACTGCGCATTTCGAAATTAAGTAGGTACCTACCAAAGTAGGTACTAACTGCATTTTCCCAAAACTTTACGCGGAAGAAGTATTCCAACTCTTCCTGAACGCTTGAGAGTATGTGAAAAGGTAAACGCACACATTCCTATCAAATTTCAATATTCAAGAATTCTTTCAACCTTTTCTTATCTGAGAGGGATAATTCTGTTCGGGAAACGTTGAGTGATTGGGTATTCATCAAAATGAAATAATCAGTATACTTCCACAATTTTTTATTCGGGTTAATATAAAAATATCGTATTTATATGGTGAAGAAATATTTGATTTTGTATAAATAGTATGCAATGTACATCCAGATGGCAGTGGCTGTGACATTTTCAAGAAGAAATAGGAAATGGGTTTGTGTATCGTAATCGTTTATTTGCCATGCGAAAGGAAAAAAATTTGCCGTAACCGAATGACCAATGTACATCAAAATTGAATTCATCCCAGCGTAGAAAAATGGCTGTCCTCTCCAATAGTTCTTCATGTCAATCAGTACGTAGCAAATGGCCAAAAGGAGGAACGAAATATGCGACATAATAAACACGAACGACAATGACCTGAAAATAAATTTCGATATGTGAATACATTAACTGTAATCGTACCTATATAAAAATACAATGTTAGGCACAAGAGCTACATTTTCTGCAATTTTTCATTGAAAACTGTTGACGCCATGTTCGTTTTTTTTCTATGAAATTGTTAGGTTAGGATAATGGAAATTGAAGCTGGGCTTTGATAAGAATTTAGATGCAAATGATTCTATGCATGTACGAAAGAATGTACTCGGTTCTTTACCAAAGATTCGGCTTCACTCTGTGACCGAATATATGGCATACCGATTAATATTGGTTTTATTAGATATATGACTTTGCCGCAATAGGAAAAAAACGGGGAGGATTCTGAGATCAGTGGTGAATTTGAATGATGGAAACCCTTACCATAGATTCTTGTTAATAGGTATCCACCCTTCTTCTTTCGAGAAACCACAGAGAGCGCCTCCTAAAACGAAGCAACCGAGGGACCAACCTATCCAGTGGGCAAGTCTGGAAGTGTGATCCTTGTGAACCAGTAAAATTACACCTGCTTGCACCCCGATGTAAGTGTGGAATATCGCGTTGAAACAACCTGTAAATTTCAATGTACAGCTATTGCTCGTTCAAACAACGTGAGCGGCGTTACCTATAAGTCCTTCAGGATCAAATGACTGGGACTTATATACTTCTAATGAAGTGGGATGATGATATACATGTGTCTTCAATATAGCTCTGTCCAAATACCCTGCGGCTCCACCAGTGCAATTTTCGTGTTTGCCATGTTGATGAAGGCCCCCTGGACCAAAGTACCCTCTGGAAGATTAATGGTAAAATATAGAGCTCTCTTGGAAAGAAGAATGGACTGATGTACAAATTCTTTTCAGAACCAAAACTACAGAAAAAATGTGTATGGGATGGAGAAATATACCACAAAGTAAACACTAGAAGAATGGTGCTCACGGTTGATGCTGGCTCGAGGGATATATCTGCTGGCACCGTGTACGTGTCGCAAGAATTAGAGTGTTGTCTCTCACTCCATGGAAACACGTGTTTTGTGCAGGTGAGTGCTTTATTCAGATACGAAACTAACTTGCGCGTTCTTGTGGCTTACTGGTTCGCGCTTGTGGAATGTCTGAGATTCTGGCGAGTGTTGAGAATTGTAGACCACTGAGTGGTATCAACTTTGTGTCATTATAAAATTTATTCAAAGACGAATTCTGAAAATGATATGTTGAAAATACTACTCTTGTAGAGAAAAACGGACTGCTGTACCAATTCTTTTCACCACGAGAATTGAAGAAAAAATCGTACATATGAAATAGAAACAAATACCACAAAGTACCTATACTCCATTCACTTTTATTTAATCACATAGGAGATCATGGTTTCGTTTTCAGGAGTTGGTGCCCCTGATGAAAAGTCAGTGCGCGCACAGAAAATATCGTTAATGACAAAACGACGTTGCCAGTTTCTTTGTTTACATCAAAGTAAAAGTATCAAAGATATTCCACATTTTGTTAGGTTTAAAAATTGTTAGCAGATTTTTGGTATTTAATCGATATTTGCAGGTGAGTTTTTCGTCGAATATCCAAGATTAACGTATGTTGTGAGGACGATTTTCAAGACCAGGACGAATGTTTAGGTATATTTCGAGGTTGAAGGGCTACATGGGAATTTCGTTGAAAAAGCTGTTATTTGGACAGATATCGCCGTAGATGGATCGGATGGAGCCTCGAGAGGTCGATTAGGATGATATTTTTCAGGTTTTCCAAGAAATTTGGCGATATATGAGCAGATTTGCAAAAGTTAGGTACCTCACTAATGAGGTGGAACTTAGACCTAATTCTCCTATAAGAAACGCCTTTCAAAGGTCGAGATGGTGAAAAATGTATTCTTTAGATGTTGTTTGAACAAACGCAGCCGAGTTTTATATCCCGACATCGATTTTAAGAAAGTTATCAACAAAATAAAATTGACATTATTCTTGATTCTTGTAATTACCCATCAATTCATCTTATATCTTTGAGTTGATTTTTTTTAATGAATTCTTGATTAGAATCAACAATTGATGTCGTCAAGGCTTGAACTTTCAGTTCAAGAGGATAATAAACATTAAATCTTTACAAGCATGCATATGAAAATTATGTGAAAGCAATGCAATTTTCTTCCATGGCGAAAAATAATATATTTCAACAGTGGTCTCTTGTACTTTTCATGCAAATAACTAAAAAAGGAATCCTTTCTATCAATTCATATAAACGTTAATTATTTTCGCCCATCACATCTTTTCCAATTCATTCATTTTCAGAATAAATTCACATTCTGAGAAATACGCTAAGAATGTAGAAAGGGCAACATAGTGTTGACTTGGAACATAAAAATATTTTCAAAAACGCCATAACTTCGATACAGGAATGTGTCAAATTTCCAAGGCCAGAGTTGTGATTTTATAATTGCGAATGGAGTATACTGAAGGAATGGTACTATCGGTTGGTCTGACTTGAAGAGATGTATCTGCTGATTGTCTGGTTTCGGGTAATGTTGTACCTGGTAAAATCCTGATCTCACGGAACGAATTCACTTTCAGGTACGAATATAACGGGTTCCGACGTGGGGAAGAATACGAGGGTATATATCTGTGTTAGGGTGGCGAACTGAGGGCTGTTTTAGGTGACACGGACACAGAATCGAGAACATAGTTAGAGTTAGTGGAGCATATTTATTTGCGTTACCTTTCACAGTCTCCATCTGCTACCAGAAACACAATCAATAAATGTTGTATTGCCATGTAAATCGCAGGTATCCAACCGATCAAGGTTGCCTGTAGGCTTGTGGTACATTTAGGTTTTTTATTCTGAAAGAATCATTCAGTACAATTCTAGGCAATGACACCTTTTATTTAAAGTTTACCTCCGAATTTATCAGCAAGTTCCTCTTCAAAGTTGCGATGCATATGAGACTAACGACGAAATAGCAGATTCCAAATCTCTGTAGGACTCCCATGACTCTGAATCTGTCGAGGTAAATACCCGATCCAAGAAAAACGCCTATACAGAATAACTTGAGAGATCTCTGAGAAAAAATTGAAGAAAAGTTGAGAATGTAATGAATCTGTGATTGTGAATGAAAGAAAGAATTAACGGCGAGCAAGTTATTTAATTCCGGGAAAAGAAGCATACACATCGGTAGTTTAGAGGTAGAGTAACCCGCCAGGCAAACAGGGAGACGCAGGTTCGATTCCTGCTCGGTGTGTAACTTTTTTCGGAATTCAAAAAAATTTGTAATGAAGTTTTGCTAATTTTCTTACGCACTTTCGCAACTGCTGAGATAATTTCGCTGTTTGGGACCCCTCTCTTGAAGCTAGACGTTAAAGAAATTGGAATACAAGCACCCATGATCCATAGGAAGCACGGAAACACAAAGTCGGCCAAGTGGAATCCGTTCCAGGGGGCATGATCTAATATTTCGTATCCGCCAGCTCCCATATTGACGAATATCATGGTCACTATGGAGATTCTGTTCTGGCAGAAATAAACAGTAAAAGAAATTAACATACGAAGGATGATTCATGCAGATTTTCATTTTTCAGTTCAATGAATCGATTATATTTTTTTGACAGTGGTCAAATTTTTTGACAGGTGTCAATAAAATTGACTGCAGCTGTCAAATGAATCGTCTATGATTCCCAATTATTTCCATTTTCGGCTCAAAATGCGAAAATACATCTTTACTACGTTTAGGTAGAAGGGGCGCTCAAAAAGGTGATGAAAAAAAGCGTGTGGATAGTATTATTCGGATCGAAAATAGATACGAACCCTCTGAATGTATCCAAGGACTTGATCCTAACTTTTTTCTGAGGTATTACTTCTGGTGACACCTCTGTCTTTTGGGTGCTTGTGGATTTTGCCAAAATTTGTCTGACAGCGAAGAAAAGACATATCAAAAATGCATATATCAGGAAGACGGTTATCATCGCTGAAAAAATTCAAAACATTCACTGTACAACATTCAAAAACGTATACTGGTATAATTCATTAACTTTTATAAAGTATCCCGGCTGGACATGACATTCTGACACATTTCGAAAATGTTAAGTACCTAATAGTCATTTTTTCTTGTCAGATAACTAAGCAACCTTGTTCTGTCTACATAGAGGTCGTACTAGTTACGTATTCATCGAAATGTTTATTTACTTTGGGAAAATAATGAATTTGAAAATATACACTGCGCAAAAAAATTAACGCACATTATGGAAATCTCAAATTTATTCTACAACTGAAGGTGTTTGCAACCGATCGCCTCCTTCAAAATCAGCTTGAGCAAACTCATGAGGTGCAAATTAGCACTCAGACAATAAGAAATCGCCTCAGAGAATATGATTTAAGGCCTCGTGTCGCGGCAAGAGGCCCAGTTCTTACCCCTGCCCATCGAAGGGCGAGTTTGGATTTTGCGAGAGAGCATATCCATTGGGAAGAGTTCTCTTCACAGATGAGTCTAGATTCTGCCTCTACCATTGTGATCGACGTTCCCTTGTATACAGACGTCCACATGAAAGATATGCTCAGTGCAATTTCCTGAATACTACTGGTTTCGGGGGAGGATCGATTATGGTATGGGGTGGAATATCTTTGACTGCTCGCACAGACTTAGGGGTCGTTGATAATGGAGCTATGAATGCTGATAAGTATATAAGGAACATGCCATTTGCCCCATACATTGGTGAAAATTTCATTTTTATGGACGATAATGCCAGACCCCATCGTGCGCGCATCGTTCAGGAGTACCTTGAAGAGGTTGAAGTCTCTCGAATGGAATGGCCAGCAAGAAGTCCAGATCTCAATCCGATTGAGCAGGTTTGGGACAACCTCAATAGAAGGCTGAGAAGTTCAGAAAATCATCCAGCTATTCTTAATGACTTAGAAATCCAACTCGGAGAAATCTGGGAAGGATTAGATCAGAACATTTTAAGATCACTCATTTTGAGTATGAACCGTCGTTGCCGAGCTGTAATTAACGCAAGGGGTGGAAATACCAAGTATTAAATCACTTATCAGCATTTCAGTATTTTGAAAATTGTTCATTTCTCTTCTGTCACGGTGAAATCCTGAATTTTTCTTCCATTTAATGTGTCTTGTTTCGTTCAAAACCTTCCCGAGAGAACATAAAAAATAAATTATAAAGTCAATGTAGAGTTAACTTTCATTAAAATTGAGATTTTCAGAATGTGCGTTAATTTTTTTGCGCAGTGTATTATGTGAATTCTATAGTTCCAAAGACCTGGCGAATGTTGAAGAAACTTTTTTCTTTGTTGATATTGGAAATATTTCAAGTATATAGACATCTTTGGAAGATTCAGTTATTCTATTTTCTTGTAGGAAAATCAAGAATCGAGTGTTAGATTTTACTGAAAAATAATGGACAGAATAGTCCGTTACTTTGTGATAGTTCATTCAAAAAAAGAATAAAAGTCCTCAAATAACCCGACAGAAAAACTTCTAAGATCTATGGAATACCCCACTTTTCAAAATTCTCAGTAGGCCTACAAAAGACATTTAATTCCTTTTTGCAACACTTGAAATACTCCAGTATGAAAAGGTAGTAGTACTACGAAACCTGTGTCACAGACGTCACAGTTCAACCTTAAAAGATCTAACTCCCATTTACAAAGTGAAAAAAAGCGTAAATAGAAATCTTGGCCAACAGGGATACTTTATGAAAGTGAATGGAGCATAGGTATAATCAACGAAGAACCTTTCAATACGATTATTTCAAAATTAAAATATCCCTTCTGGTGATTTTTTCACTTACGCAAATAAATGTTTACAGGATCTTTTTCTGTATTAAAAGAACAATAGTTATCGTTAAATGTAACATTGTATACACCGAATTCCCCCATAGGTTTCGGTAAATCACATAGAATGGTTCCTTTTTCATCAGTTTCAGTACTGGAAATTCTATATCTATAATTTGAATTAACTTTGAAGACATCGTCAGCATATACCACCTTTGTCCTGTAATAATCACACTGGAAAAAAATTTCAATTATTTTCCTTTAATTTACGTTTTTTTTCCCATGAAAAATTAATTGAATCTTGAGAGTGCTTTCAAGTTTATTTTCCGGAAATCAAATATTCGAAAATTTCCTCACCTGTACACATTCCCTGTGTGACTGTAGCAAATAGACTGGCATATGCTTTCCTTCGTTGAATATTCTAAGATAAGCCTCATCTCTTCCTAGGTCTTTCATGAAAAGACTATCGAAATAGTCATCACCGTAAAATTCAAACCAAGACATATTTTCTGCAAAAAACATTCATCAATCAACGAATGTAAGAACCAAAATTCAGGCAATAATGCCCACACGATGATTCTAGATGGTTTTTGGACATACATATGAGTTTTGAAGCTTAATATCTACTCGTTTCAACTGACTAATTAACTAAAATAATGATTGAATGACAATATGCGATAGAGTATTAATTGTCATTAATCATTTGGGGCAGATGATGTGTTCCTTTCAAAAATAGCGAGCACTGAAAAAAATGAAGTGAAGTCAGAGCTTTTTAGCGTTCCACCATAGATGCATAGAACACCTGGTGTAACGACTCCCTACTAAAAATCGTGACCAAAATTTGTAGATCAAAACGGCATCCTAGATTTCAGATTTTGGACTAGTTCCGGAATAAATCCGCAATATTTATCGGTCGTGGCGCTACTGCGGCAACGACAAATAGCGCGACCCCTTTCGGGAGAAATGAAAAGCTGTACAAAATATCACGTTTTCGATCGACAAGAAAGTCTTAAACAAAATCTAATCAGTGCCAACACCAGGTATTTCTATGCATCTATGTTCCACCCAATTAGTAGATCCACTTTGTAGGTAGATTCGCATTTTTTAGTTCAAGAATTTTGGGGAAAAATTTGACTGATGTCAAAGAAATCTACAGCAGTCTGAGTAACCCATTGGGCATGGAAAGGAAATTGTAAGATCTTCGAATCGAGTTGTCTCAACTTAAATTTTTGGGTTTGCCTTTTTAAGACTTTTGGGTCCCATAAAAGGTTTCACCCTTATGTGAGAAATTCCGGGTTTGGCTCCTTTTTATTGGGACACCCTGTAGGTATATTTTGTATATACATCTAATCCATTAGAAGAATGAAAACTCCATAGTATTATTGAGACTTTTAGGTCACCGTTCAGAGCGAGTAGGAAAACTAATCCGATAGAGGCGCCACCGTGCATTTTATGGAATATCTCCATATAACTTACATATTATCAATATAAGTTCTATGAATATCTCTCTAATTATGAATAGAGTGTACAAGGGCGCTCCCTATCCGAAAACCGCTGAACTATGATTTTTGGTGAATATGTGGGTAAAGCAGGAACTACACTTCGCAAAAAAATTAACGCACATTATGGAAATCTCAAATTTATTCTACAACTGACGGTGTTCTCAATGAACTATTTTTATCAGAATTATGCATTCATATGTTATCTACTTTCAACGTTTTTCTTCAATACAGATGTTTTCTCCCAGCAGGAATAAAAAAAAAATGATATTATCAGATTTTGAATGTATTGGCTACATTCTAAAATCAGTTGTTCTCGATCAATTCTAGTGATCAATAGTTTTTCTTTCGTTTGATTTTTTACACTCGATCGCTAGGCATCGCGAAACACGCAATTTGACCCAAGAGGAATGTGCCCAAGCGGTAGTTTTGCGAGAAGAAGGGTGGACATACACAAGAATAGCAGAAAGGTTTGAAGTTTCCCATACAAGTTTGTCCAGAATGTTGCAGCGATTCAGGGAGACAGGTATGAATATCCGAAGACCAGGACAGGGCAAACCACGCCGGGTAACAACTGCCATTCAAGAACGTTACTTGAGAGTTTCTTCGTTTTGAGACAACGGTTTGCAACCGCTCGCCTCCTTCAAAATCAGCTTGAACAAACTCATGAGGTGCAAATTAGCACTCAGACAATAAGAAATCGCCTCAGAGAATATGATTTAAGACCTCGTGTCGCGGCAAGAGGCCCAGCTCTTACCCCAGCCCATCGAAGGGCGCGTTTGGATTTTGCGAGAGAGCATATCCATTGGGAAGAGGCCGATTGGGAAAGAGTTCTCTTCACAGATGAGTCTAGATTCTGCCTCTACCATTGCGATCGACGTTCCTTTGTATACAGACGTCCACATGAAAGATATGCTCAGTGCAATTTCCTGAATTCTACTGGTTTCGGGGGAGGATCGATTATGGTATGGGGTGGAATATCTTTGACTGCTCGCACAGACCTAGTGGTCGTTGATAATGGAGCTATGAATGCTGATAAGTATATAAGGAGAATTCTTGAAGAGCATCTAGTGCCATTTGCCCCATACATTGGTGAAAATTTCATTTTTATGGACGATAATGCCAGACCCCATCGTGCGCGCATCGTTCAGGAGTACCTTGAAGAGGTTGAAGTCTCTCGAATGGAATGGCCAGCGAGAAGTCCAGATCTCAATCCGATTGAGCAGATTTGGGACAACCTCAATAGAAGGCTGAGAAGTTCAGAAAATCATCCAGCTACTCTTAATGACTTAGGAATCCAACTCGGAGAAATCTGGGAAGGATTAGATCAGAACATTTTAAGATCACTCATTTTGAGTATGAACCGTCGTTGCCGAGCTGTAATTAACGCAAGGGGTGGAAATACCAAGGATTAAATCACTTATCAGCATTTCAGTATTTTGAAAATTGTTCATTTCTCTTCTTTCACATGAGATTCGGTGAAATCCTAAATTTTTCTTCCATTTAATGTGTCTTGTTTCGTTCAAAACCTTCCCGCGAGAACATAAAAAATAAGTTATATAAAGTCAATGTAGAGTTAACTTTCATTAAAATTGAGATTTTCAGAATGTGCGTTAATTTTTTTGCGCATTGTATTTTCCGCCATATATTTGAATTTAGCCATTCTCTGCCAATTCCGTATTCCAAGTTGTTTTTCTGAACGAAATTATTTGTAGATTCACTTTTAATCGGAAGTTGAACTATTTTCATGGGTCTTTCGTTTGAAATAAAACAGAAGCATGAGTTGGCTTATTTTCTTCTATTTTTGAAAGAAAAAATGAACTTTCTAAATTAAATCGATTTCGATTATTTCATTAAGAACTCCAATCTTTACTGAGTTTACCCACAAAATTTCAATTCTCAAAGTGAAACCATTTTCAAATGCAACTTGAAATAAAAACACACTACATTTAACGCTAGAATATGTTGAACATTCACTGGGTATTCTTGAACAATTTGGATGTTTTTTAATTTGAAATGATCAAAAATTTAGCATTTTTCGTTGTTTTATTAGAGCTTATAGTTTTATCTGCATCATTTTTCTCCTGACATATGAATAAGTACCTTGTTTTGGCCAAAACTGGAATACGGTTCAAGAAATTGAAGCCTTGCAAACATGAGGAAGATTGAACAAAACTCACCTGTTAATTAACGAAAATCCAACGATGTACCAAAACACTAGGAACTGAACTTCATACATGTAACTACCAATATAAAAAAAATGAGAATTTTATCTATCCATCGATATCAATTAGAGTGGTTGAGATAATCACCTGCACTGAATTTCACAAAACCAGCAGTAGGTAAACACAAACAATAATTATTATTATGAGTGGAACAGGTTCCAGTGTTATGTCTGCAATATTAAAATGGTTGCAGGGAATGTGGGTCACGGTTTCAAGTGGGAAGATGTCCCCCTTTTATTTTTGCAGAAATACTCGATTAAATTATAAAAAAAATATAAATGCTATGACATGAAGACAATCATGTAGTGAATCCGCAGAGATATAAGCAAATTCCCCATCTTATAATGGCACGATGCTAACGTTTATTTGAGTAACAAACATGAGGAATTCCAAATGGATTGGGCGATTGGTTTCAGAGATATTGAATCAAGTCATCTTCATGAAAAATTGTATATGTATACTCAAAGACCATATTATTGAACATAATATATACCGCTATTTGAAATGAACTGAGTTTTGGATGATTGTTTATTGTTTACTCTATTCATTATGCATATTCCTCAATCAAAACTTATTCAATATTTCTCCTGGTATAAAAGTTACAGCGTAGCAGGCACATAAATCCACGCGAAAATACTTCAAAACAACTCGAAAAAAATAAAAGGGTTCAGATTTTCGAAACAATCAATCATTTAAAAAAAATAAGAGTATTCTTATGTTTTCCCAATTAAACGCGTCGTTTTCGAGTTATTCCCAATTTTACCCGATAAAAATTGACGAAAAAATAAAAAATCATCAGAATAATTTGCATGGTTCCATGGATTTATACACTGCGCAAAAAAATTAACGCACATTATGGAAATCACAAATTTATTCTACAACTGAAGGTGTTCTCAATGCTAATTATTTTTATCAGAATTATGCATGCATATGTTATCCACTTTCAACGTTTTTCTTCAATACAGATGTTTTCTCCAAGCAGGAATGAAAAAAGATGATATTATCAGATTTTGAATGTATTGGCTCCATTCTAAAATCAGTTGTTCTCGATCAATTCTAGTGATCAATAGTTTTTCTTTCGTTTGATATTCTACACTCGATCGCTATGCAACGCGAAACACGCAATTTGACCCAAGAGGAATGTGCCCAAGCGGTAGTTTTGCGAGAAGAAGGGTGGACATACACAAGAATTGCAGAAAGGTTTGGAGTTTCCCATACAAGTGTGTCCAGAATGTTGCAGCGATTCAGGGAGACAGGTATGAATGTCCGAAGACCAGGACAGGGTAGACCACGGGTAACAACTGCCATTCAAGAACGTTACTTGAGAGTTTCTTCGTTGAGACAACGGTTTGCAACCGCTCGCCTCCTTCAAAATGAGCTTGAGCAAACTCATGAGGTACAAATTAGCACTCAGACAATAAGAAACCGCCTCAGAGAATATGATTTAAGGCCTCTTGCCGCGGCAAGAGGCCCAGCTCTTACCCCAGCCCATCGAAGGGCGCGTTTGGATTTTGCGAGAGAGCATATCCATTGGGAAGAGGCCGATTGGGAAAGAGTTCTCTTCACTGATGAGTCTAGATTCTGCTCTACCATTGTGATCGACGTTCCCTTGTATACAGACGTCCACATGAAAGATATGCTCAGTGCAATTTCCTGAATTCTACTGGTTTCGGGGGAGGATCGATTATGGTATGGGGTGGAATATCTTTGACTGCTCGGACAGACCTAGTGGTCGTTGATAATGGAGCTATGAATGCTGATAAGTATATAAGGAACATTCTTGAAGAGCATGTAGTGCCATTTGCCCCATACATTGGTGAAAATTTCATTTTTATGGACGATAATGCCAGACCCATCGTGCGCGCATCGTTCAGGTTTACCTTGAAGAGGTTGAAGTCTCTCGAATGGAATGGCCAGCAAGAAGTCCAGATCTCAATCCGATTGAGCAGGTTTGGGACAACCTCAATAGAAGGCTGCGAAGTTCAGAAAATCATCCAGCTACTCTTAATGACTTAGGAATCCAACTCGGAGAAATCTGGGAAGGATTAGATCAGAACATTTTAAGATCACTCATTTTGAGTATAAACCGTCGTTGCCGAGCTGTAATTAACGCAAGGGGTGGAAATACCAAGTATTAAATCACTTATCAGCATTTCAGTATTTTGAAAATTGTTCATTTCTCTTCTTTCACATAAGATTCGGTGAAATCCTGAATTTTTCTTCCATTGTCTTGTTTCGTTCAAAACCTTCCCGAGAGAACATAAAAAATAAGTTATAAAGTCAATGTAGAGTTAACTTTCTTTAAAATTGAGATTTTCAGAATGTGCGTTAATTTTTTTGCGCAGTGTAGTATCACAGAATAGCCGAAATTTATAAACACTCTGATCTCTATACAAGTTAACAATGTTGTCAGAATGTTCATCCACTTTGTCAAGACTAAAATCTCTATTATGGAAAAACGTTGATGTAGAGATATGTATGTGATAATAAAATCCCACAAATGTGGGAGATAAAATAATTCTAAGAATCATGAAATTATACATTTTATACGCACAGTTTCTATTCAAAATTTACCGGTCCTTATTAAAAATGAAAACAAAATCGGATATTAATAATGAATGTCGATATAAAACTCGTATTAAATTGAATTTAATGAAAAATAAAATGATACTTAGCACTAAATAATTTGTGGCGATGTTTCTTTCTATACAAACTACTCTTGCAATTGAAAATAAACAAACGAAAGTCATTTTGAGGTGAGTAAATAAATATACAACAAAACAAATAAACATAGCCTAGCACAACACCAAGCCTCAATATCTATTTTGCAAAGTGACATTTGATAACAATGCCATTCGATCTTCGACTTCTAATCTATAGTCATTTAGGTCGGTCCATCTACAATTACTATTTTTCTAAGCTTTAATCAAAACTGAAAATCAGGTTAGAGCTAGATAATTAATGGAAATGACTTCCCAGAAAGATCTATCTCTTGTTTATTGGAATAATCTCAAAATATCAATAAAGTTGTACCGAAAATTTTAATCGGCAGATGCGGTCCTTTTCAAGATGACGCATGCCATTTAAAAATGATGAAGATACCCTACGATGAGATAAAAGATAATAGGATTCCATTGTACGCCAGGGATTGAATGAAATCTTGAAATCGATCGTTTATGTACCTATTTGTTACTGCATGATATCTGGATGCGACACCTATTTTTATTGGAATAGTAAATATATTCGGAAGTTTTTAAATTTTGTGAAAAATTGTGACAATTATGTGAATCCAAAATGTTTAATAATAAACCTTGTTTTGGCTGCTGTGATATTCTTTCGTTATTTGGGCTATCCAATCAATAACTGTGAGTAAAATGAGGAAGTTTTAATGAAGAGAAATTGTTGGCACCAACGATATACTTTGAAATTCTTCATAGAAATACCCTTGTCATAAAAAGTAAATCATAATTGAGTTTTGACTGAATGTAAACTATTTCCTTTCTATTTTCCTAAGGATATTTGACGAATTGTCCTGTAGTTTATGAAATGGAATTCTTGGAGAATGTGCAAAAATAACTTCATACACAGAAGAATTTTAAGAAACAAAATCAATCCCAGAACAAAGAAAACGATTTCTAATATTAGGTACCACCACTAACTACACTGCGCAAAAAAATTAACGCACATTCTGAAAATCTCAATTTTAATGAAAGTTAACTCTACATTGACTTTATAACTTATTTTTTATGTTCTCTCGGGAAGGTTTTGAACGAAACAAGACACATTAAATGAAAGAAAAATTCAGGATTTCACCGAATCTTATGTAAAAGAAGAGAAATGAACAATTTTCAAAATACTGAAATGCTGATAAGTGATTTAATACTTGGTATTTCCACCCCTTGCGTTAATTACAGCTCGGCAACGACGGTTCATACTCAAAATGAGTGATCTTAGAATGTTCTGATCTAATCCTTCCCAGATTTCTCCGAGTTGGATTCCTAAGTCATTAAGAGTAGCTGGATGATTTTATGAACTTCACAGCCTTCTATTGAGGGTGTCCCAAACCTGCTCAATCGGATTGAGATCTGGACTTCTTGCTGGCCATTCCATTCGAGAGACTTCAACCTCTTCAAGGTAAACCTGAACGATGCGCGCACGATGGGGTCTGGAGTTATCGTCCATAAAAATGAAATTTTCACCAATGTATGGGGCAAACTGCCCTACATGCTCTTCAAGAATGTTCCTTATATACTTATCAGCATTCATAGCTCCATTAGCAACGACCACTAGGTCTGTCCGAGCAGTCAAAGATATTCCACCCCATACCATAATCGATCCTCCCCCGAAACCAGTAGAATTCAGGAAATTGCACTGAGCATATCTTTCATGTGGACGTCTGTATACAAGGGAACGTCAATCACAATGGTAGAGGCAGAATCTAGACTCATCAGTGATGAGAACTCTTTCCCAATCGGCCTCTTCCCAATGGATATGCTCTCTCGCAAAATCCAAACGCGCCCTTCGATGGGCTAGGGTAAGAACTGGGCCTCTTGCCGCGACACGAGGCCTTAAATCATATTCTCTGAGGCGATTTCTTATTGTCTGAGTGCTAATTTGCACCTCATGAGTTTGCTCAAGCTGATTTTGAAGGAGGCGAGCGGTTGCAAACCTTTGTCTCAACGAAGAAACTCTCAAGTAACGTTCTTGAATGGCAGTTGTTACCCGTGGTCTACCCTGTCCTGGTCTTCGGACATTCATACCTGTCTCCCTGAATCGCTGCAACATTCTGGACACACTTGTATGGGAAACTCCAAACCTTTCTGCAATTTTTGTGTATGTCCACCCTTCTTCTAGCAAAACTACCGCTTGGACACATTCCTCTTGGGTCAAATTGCGTGTTTCGCGTTGCATAGCGATCGAGTGTAGAAAATCAAATGAAAGAAAAACTATTGATCACTAGAATTGATCGAGAACAACTGATTTTAGAATGGAGCCAATACATTCAAAATCTGATAATATCATCTTTTTTATTCCTGCTGGGAAAAAACATCTGTATTGAAGAAAAACGTTGAAAGTGGATAACATATGCATGCATAATTCTGATAAAAATAATTATCATTGGGAACATCTTCAGTTGTAGAATAAATTTGAGATTTCCATAATGTGCGTTAATTTTTTGCGCAGTGTATAATGGCCGTTGTGGAAGGCTATCTATCGAGTTCGATATGAGTTATATTTCGTTACAAACATGCCCTATGGAATTAAAGTCTGGACTCACTACTGGCCATGCTAAAACTTCAGTACCAACTTCATCATGTGATATCCCGTAATTCAATTCTTATCGACTTCTATCGGTTTGAGAGCCTGAGCAATTTCCGATTGCCATAATAATACGAGAAACCTATGCCTGAAAGTCAGGAAGATTAAATCCCAACCAACTTCAAATGGTAAATAATGGCTATCTATGCGTGAGTCCAAGAGTGTTTGAACAGAAACTTCAAAGGCGCGCTTGAATATAGCAAAAGACCGTCTATCAGCACTAAGAGCTTTGGAATCCAAGTGCCAGTGCTCAGTGGTCACCTGGGTATGCCGAAATACTATGAAGCAACTGGCCAGAGGCAATAAAGTGACACAGTCCGTTCCGAGTACAATCCTGGCAGTCTCTTAGGGCGTTAAAAGGGAGCGTTGTTATGACCGTTTGACCAATAGGAGCTTTATTGTGCGCGAACCAGACGATTCTGTTTGTTTACAAAGCTCCTTCTTATATTTGAACGGACTATAGACCTTAAAGTCGCAGTATACACTGTGACTCCTTCACACAATCTACTAAAACGTTTTTTCAGAATTATGATCAACCTTGAACCGATGAGAAGAACGAACTTAAGCAACGCCGTACAAATATCAGAATAACAGCAAGATGCCCTTCATGAAAGATAACAACGACGACGACGTAGAAGACAACGAAGATGTCAACGTCATCAACGCCAGACAAAGCATCCATAACATCAAGAACAGACTGCATCTAACCATCGGCATGGAGCTGGACGACGTCGAGGACGAAAGGCAATGGGTCCTATCCCACTTGAAGAAGATATTCAAATCGAAGGACCTTCGAATCCTGTTCGAAATGTACATCCAGCGACTCCACCAAGCCTTCTTCGCCCTCTTGATGCTGGTGCAAGTAGCAATATTCAGCTCGCATTTCCTGCTGATTGTTTTCACGTCCAAAGACCCTTCTTCGAATGTGCTAGATTTATCGGTTTACGCATTCATGACTTGTTTTTCCGCCAAAATGTTCTTCGTGACGGACGGGTGCGGGTACGTAACCTTGAAAAAGAGGACTTTGAAAATAATAACAGTTATATTGTTCGTGCTGCTCAACGGAGTGAATTTGATAGTGCCTCTCTATTACTTCACGAGTGATTTAAATGTGCAGCTGAGGCCGGCTTACACAACGCATATTGTGATCAGTTGTTACGTGTTTTTCTTCGTTTCGAACCTTGCGTTTACTGTTATCCTTGGAATACTGACTACCATCATACATATCTTGATACTGGTGTTCGTAACTTATTACGGGCTGTCTTCGCGTACTCTGATTGCGAGAATTTTATCAGACGTGATATACTTGTTCTGTATCAATGGACTTGGTATTTATTATCGGTACCTGAATGAGATCATCAAACGGAAGAGTTTTTTGGACAGGAGGGCATTGGTGATCTTCAACCGGCATCTGAAGGTATGTAAGATGGTTGGAAGTTTTGTTAAACTTTTTATTTTCATTATTCATTTTCTTGTCCTATGTCTCTGTGTGCACTAATGCTTTCTTGTCGACTCGCTAGAGCACGTAATTCTGTAGCCCAGAAGTGAAAACAAGGTACCCTCTGCAAAGATGTGAAGCATTCAGTTCTCTGCGTTGTAGTGAAAAAAATAAATAGGGCCATTGAGTTTGATTTAAACAAGTGATTTAAATATCACTTTCAGGTTCATCATCTTTGGTTATATTAATAACTAGCTGGCCCGGCGGCATTTTTCCGTTCCCTATACAGTCAGCGCGACAGGTCGCTCTCACCGTATAGGAAACGGAATGCACGAAGGAACACTCCGTTTCCTAGCAGATATGCGCGATGTGCTCACTGCCCTAGTCTTCTGGGTGCCGATGGGACAAATTGCAAATTATTAATAAAGTTTTCTTACTTTCTGTATAGGGTATTAGGTAGAATCTACCACATTTTTCCTCTGTGAACATTTTTGTAGTCGCGGTTTTTTCAGCAAACCTCTAGTAAGTCGACCATATTTTCATTTTTTTTTAAATTATACGTACTCTTTTTTTGTAAAATGCAATCATAAAAACAATCTGGAAAAAATGAGAAAACATGTGGCGTTTTTCTTGTCAGACAGATGAAAATCGACGATTTTTTTGAGTTTTTAAATTAATTAATATTTGTCGGACAAGAATGAATTTATACTTGAGAGAGATTCGTTTCATAGAGAAAACAACTGTCCACCACATAAAATGCGGCAAATCCTTAGTCTAGTTGAATATAAAGGTTTTGTTTCAGAATCTTTTATCGTTTATTATTGAAATGAAACTATTGATTTTGATTGAAAGTTTATAATTCAAATTGTGTACTGACATTTTTATTCAAATCTAATAAAAAACAATGAAAATACTCCTTCCTCACATTAAATTCGTTGTAACAACACGAATGGTATCCAGTAAAAGTATCACACCAAGTGACCAATCGTCAGGTGAAATGACATCTTCATATTTGTGATTATGATGTTCTCTTGATGCCAAGAATATTTTGGACAGTTAAAGGATGACACTTCCTCCTTTTTCGTTTCAAAGCCACGGATATATTTTAAATGTTTGCACAAAAAACACTCCATCATATTATATCGGCAACAACCAACAACTGAAATTGCCGAACTTTATTAGTCGGACAGCTGGATGATAGTATTTAGCACATCCTTCTTAAATGATCCTCAAAAAAACAAATGTTTATTTGTAACATGAGGAAAGTTATATCCGATAAATGGATATAGCCTATTCATAACCAAATTAGAGCAGTGAATTCTTTAATTTTTGAATGAACGCCACATTTTTTTTGTCAGACAACTGGTGCCCTACATTGTATTTTCAAGGTGGAGAGAAAATAAGAGAAAAAAGACATTATTCATAAGTTTTTCATCCAAAAAAATCTTCGTTTTCCATTTGTCTGACAAGGAAATCGCCACATTTTTTTGTCGGACAATTGCTTTTTCGTATACTTCATATGGTTGTATCAACCGATTCTGAAAAATCCGGTAGGGTATTAATACTTTGAAAAAATGCGATTTTAAGTCATGTTTATGTTGTTAGACAATCATGTTCATTTCTCCTAGATTGTTTTTATGATTGCATTTTACAAAAAAAAGTTAGTTTGATTCAAGAAAAATGAAAATATGGTCGACTAACGAGAGGTTTGCTGAAGAAAAACCACGACTACAAAAATGTTCACAGAGAAAAAATGTGGTAGACTCTACCTAATAAAGCTATACAGAAAGTAAAAAAACGTTATTAATAATTTGCAATTTGTCCCATCGGCACCCAGAAGACTAGAGCAGTGAGCATATCGCGCATATCTGCTAGGAAACGGAGTGTTCCATCGTGCATTCCGTTTCCTATACGGTGGGAGCGACCTGTCGCGCTGACTGTATAGGGAACGGAAAAATGCGGCCCGGCGAACTTTGTACCGCCTGAATTATACTCAAAAGTTGAATAAACTTACCATTGCTTTTTTTCAAGCAGGAAATAAATTAGGCAAAATTAAAGTTCAAAATATACAAAATTTCAATAATTTTGTAATTCACATGGAAAGAATTCTCTTAATTCAAGCGGTACCCAATTGTTGAACATATAATAACTTTTTGTTTTTAATTGTTGTACAGTTCTCTTTTTGCAGTACCTCATGTGACTGGGAATAGCAGGAGTATAATCCATATTATACCTTTCCTCTAATATGAATCAAAATGTCAAGAATATGAACAAAAATTATTCCTTTAAAGAACTATTGACTATCAACACAGCTCCTCGACCAGAATTAAAAATTCAGTCATTTGTTAATAGCACAACCTGAAGTGGCAAAAACAAAACTTTTCTAATATTCTCAAAATCTAATCAGTGGTCACACCATTATTTTAGACATCTTAGCTATGCTGCTAAGCTCAAAATAATGGGTAAACATCTCAGTTGGTGGAGCAGCGCGATTCTCATTATTCCATGGATATGAGCTGTCAATCTCTCTTCAATTTGTTGAATTTAGTTGACGATATCAAGCTCGTTAGAAGACAAATCGAGATGTTCAAATGTCGATAGTACGATCGACACGGCAAAATTATCAACACTGTGAATTGTGTTGAACTCATATTCAAATTTATTGATGGTCATTCGACCAGATCAGATTAGGCAACCCATGAAACATTATTGTATATCATAAGTGAAAGCCCGATGAGCAAACGTTTCAAAATTATTAACGCTTACAATACTGTCTCTGTGCGAACAGAAACACGAACATAATATGTCAATTACTAATTATGGGCAATTTTGGATTCAGGTATTTCCGCAAATACATCTATCACCCAAACAGAAATTCGAAAGCATTTCAAAAATAAAGAAAGAAGATGAAGATGGCCAACTCACGTTTGAAACTGATCGTCAAAATCAGATACTTGATCTTTCGGTAAAAATTCACTGTTCCACCAACTTGAGATAAGTTTACCCGCTTTTTTGATCTGGCAATAGACTTCCATGTTACCATGAGTTCTATGCGAATCACATATCGCCATCTAACATCGGTAATATCAACCTACGACTACGTACAGTGACTTGTCTATTCACTGTACGACTACGCATCAACGGTAGCGACACCTATAGTGGCCTTATTCAAAAGAAGGAAAAGCAATTCCTGCATGAGTAAAACTTTCATCAATTTTTTCGAAGTTTTATTGTATTTTATAACAACCAGACCGAAGACGATTCCATAAATGAAGTTTCATAACAAACAGTCCATCCGATCTCTAGTGTAACCAACATCTTTCTTTTATATAATATATATAAATATATAATATATATATATATAGATATAGATTTATCTTTTTGTTATTGTGACTCTATGAATCTTTCAGTTATAAAGAATTCTAATAACATTCGTTTCTTGTTTTTGCACTCCGCTAAAACTAGCGGAGTGCATTTTTCCAGTTTTCTGTGAATAAGATTTGTACCGTTAAAAAAAGATTTCTAAGGTTTTGCGTTTTGATAGAGATGGGGAAGGTCATTGAAAATAAACCCGTTTGTTGAAAATCTTTTTTGGACCACCCTGCACATTGGAAGATAATCTCCTGATTTGCAGAAATATAAATAAAGAGTTTTCCAATAAGAGGTGTTATTTTGAATAGGTAGATATCACTTTTGAAGCTGTCATTTTTTGACATTTGACAAGTAGAAACTACGGAATTTATCAAAATGGAACTATACACGATTCAACAAAGCTTTGAAATTATTGAAATTCACTATAAAAATGATGAAAATTTGGCAGAGACGGTTCGTAAAACCCTTATATATTTTTGTCTATGATACTTGACTAAGACATTTTTGTTTTGGTCCACAGCACATAGTTGGAGCCAACTCAAATTACACACTATTTGTTTAGATCGCCATCTAACGGGGAGAATATCAAATAAAGTACCTACGAATAAGCTGTAGCGTAATTGTAACTGTAGCGACATCTAGTGGCCTTACTCAAAAGGAGGAAAATCATTTCCTGTATAAGTAAAATTTTCATCGATTTTTTCAAAGTTTCATTGTATTTTGTAATAACCAAACCGTAGACGAATCCATATATGAAGTTTCATAACAATCAGTCCATCCGATCTCGAGTTATAAATGGTGTAACCAACATCTTTCTTTTATATATATATATAGATAAATAGATAAACATCTGATCATTTATCTAAAAAAACGGCACTTTTCTTTGAATATCAAAATAACACCTATTATTGAAAAACCCTTTTCTTCTTTACAAGAAACAGAAAAATTTTCATAACAGGATTACTTTGAACTTGAACAATTGATTTCTCGTACTGGCAAATGCTAATCTACCTACAAGGTTGATGAACAAGCGCTCAAAAGTTCCTGACTTTACGTCAGTGCGTTATGGGGTATTTTCGAATAAATTCTGCTTGGTCTCAGTGAAAAGTACCTACCTTCGAAAAACCGAGAAGTTGCTTGCCTAAATTGTTGCTTCCCATCTACAGCTATTGTTCTTTCATGTTTTCATCATTCTCAGAAACATAACAAATTTTTGCATTCGTTTAAACAGTTCCAGAAAGAACAAGAAGAGCTGCTCATGCTAACGTTGATCCCCAGTTACGTAATTGAAAAAGTGAGGAACAACATTTTCCATTATTGGGACAGACTGGAAAACTTTAAATCTAACGTCACACCTTTCGAGTACAAAACATCGTTCACTCAGACTTTCGAGAACGTAACCATCCTCTTTGCCGACGTGGTCAATTATACAGAACTGACGGTCAAGTTGAACCCCACCGAACTGTTGGAAACTCTGAACGAGCTGTTCGGGAGTTTTGACGATGTATCGGATAGACTTGGTGTCCTTAGAATCAAGTTCTTGGGAGATTGCTACTATTGTGTGGCGGGTCTACCTCCAAGGCCCCCGGAGAACCACGCCGAGGCTTGTGTCGATTTGGGTTTGGAGATGATCAGGATCATAAACGAAGTCAGGACTAAAAGGAGGATAAATATCAATATGCGCATTGGGATACATACCGGTGAGTACCGATTTAAAAAAAAATGCAGGGTGAGTCCTTGACTTGTGCATATACACTGCGCAAAAATATTAACGCACATTCTGAAAATCTCAATTTTAATGAAAGTTAACCCTACATTGACTTTATAACTTATTTTTTATGTTCTCTCAGGAAGGTTTTGAACGAAACAAGACACATTAAATGGAAGAAAAATTCAGGATTTCACCGAATCTTATGTGAAAGAAGAGAAATGAACAATTTTCAAAATACTGAAATGCTGATAAGTGATTTAATACTTGGTATTTCCACCCCTTGCGTTAATTACAGCTCGGCAACGACGGTTCATACTCAAAATGAGTGATCTTAAAATGTTCTGATCTAATCCTTCCCAGATTTCTCCGAGTTGGATTCCTAAGTCATTAAGAGTAGCTGAATGATTTTCTGAACTTCTCAGCCTTCTATTGAGATTGTCCCAAACCTGCTCAATCGGATTGAGATCTGGACTTCTTGCTGGCCATTCCATTCTTCAAGATAAACCTGAACGATGAGCGCACGATGGGGTCTGGCATACCGTCCATAAAAATGAAATTTTCACCAATGTATGGGGCAAATGGCACAACATGCTCTTCTAGAATGTTCCTTATATACTTATCAGCATTCATAGCTCCATTATCAACCACCACTAGGTCTGTGCGAGCAGTCAAAGATATTCCACCCCATACCATAATCGATCCTCCCCCGAAACCAGTAGTATTCAGGAAATTGCACTGAGCATATCTTTCATGTGGACGTCTGTATACAAGGGAACGTCGATCACAATGGTAGAGGCAGAATCTAGACTCATCTGTGAAGAGAACTCTTTCCCAATCGGCCGCTTCCCAATGGATATGCTCTCTCGCAAAATCCAAACGCGCCCTTCGATGGGCTGGGGTAAGACCTGGGCCTCTTGCCGCGACACGAGGCCTTAAATCATATTCTCTGAGGCGATTTCTTTTTGTCTGCGTGCTAATTTGCACCTCATGAGTTTGCTCAAGCTGATTTTGAAGGAGGCGAGCGGTTGCAAACCGTTGTCTCAACGAAGAAACTCTCAAGTAACGTTCTTGAATGGCAGTTGTTACCCGTGGTCTACCCTGTCCTGGTCTTCGGACATTCATACCTGTCTCCCTGAATCGCTGCAACATTCTGGACACACTTGTATGGGAAACTCCAAACCTTTCTGCAATTCTTGTGTATGTCCACCCTTCTTCTCGCAAAACTACCGCTTGGGCACATTCCTCTTGGGTCGAATTGCGTGTTTCGCGTTGCATAGCGATCGAGTGTAGAAAATCAAACGAAAGAAAAACTATTGATCACTAGAATTGATCGAGAGCAACTGATTTCAGAATGGAGTCAATACATTCAAAATCTGATAATATCATCTTTTTTTATTCCTGCTGGGAGAAAACATCTGTATTGAAGAAAAACGTTGAAAGTGGATAACATATGCATGCATAATTCTGATAAAAATAATTATCATTATATCATTGAGAACACCTTCAGTTGTAGAATAAATTTGAGATTTCCATAATGTGCGTTAATTTTTTTGCGCATTGTATTTTAACTGTAGATTCCTGAGGCCAAAAGAAACCTGTTTTTCATTTTCCATTTTTCCGAATTCGGCTCTGTTAAAGAGATATAGCCATTCGAAAAAAAAATTGGGCCAAATACTTGCCTGATACAGGTTTCTCCAAACACCTCAAAGTTCAATTTTTCGCTCGAAATTGAGGTGATTATTAGATGTTCTGGGTGATACAATTAGAAAATACTCAAGCACTAATCTTATTTGAATAAGAATGTTACAAACACGATATTTCCTAAGAAAAACACTCAGTTTTGTCCGATTATTTCTGCAATTGAGAAGCCACATTTCTCCCACCAAAATAAGTACCTTCTTCGATTTTCCTGAAGATTGGTATGGAAAAACATAATTTGTTCATATTTTCCTCGGTATTCTAGAACGATCTCATAAAAACTCCATTAACATAGGAAATAAAATTCGAAGTCAATGACCTAACCTAACGCATCTTCTGTGATATTTCACAGAACTTTAGAGGAGGCGATACCAGATTGCTGATTTTTTCTTGTAACAATGGTATTGGCGAAACCAAGGAAGCAGTACGTCCCCTATCGTTAACGGATGAACTATCGCAAGGGCAGTTTTGTTTACTTTTCGCTAAAGGCGTCTATTTTGGAAAATTTTGGAAATCCCAAACGAGTGGTTCTGATTCTCTACATCTAATGTTTTTCCATCATAGAGATTTTAGTCTCGACAAAGTTGATAAACATTCTGACAACATTGTTAACTTGTTAAGAGATCAGAGAAGAAATAATATTCGATGATTTTCAATCCAGGAAAGCATCAAGATTTTTCTTGAAATTCATGATTTTTTCCTCAAATTTCATCGTATACAATTAGAAATACTTAACTCGAAAACGACGCGTTTCATTGGAAAAACATAAGAATATTTTTATTTTCTGAAATGGTTGCTTCTTTCGGAACTATAAACCATCTTTTTCAAGTGGTTTTATAGTATTTTTGCGTGAATTTATGAGTCGACTACGCTGTATCTTTCATACCAGGAGAAATATTGAATATTGAACATTGAGGAATATGCACCAATGCACCATGAATACAGTAAACAATCAACCAAAATTCAGTTCATTCGAAATATCAGTTCCTAATATATGGAAAGAAAAGTCTTTTTTTCATGAATTTTCGACACCCTGCATCATTCAAACGAAACGGAATTCTGAAAGATGGTATAAAAAAAGTGTTTCGTTCGATGAGAGGAATCTACATTAAAATATATGTACAAGTCACAGACTCGCCCTGTTGATAATATTGAATATTCTAACCTCATAACCAATTTTCAGGTAAAATAATAAGTGGTATAATAGGATACCAAAAAATCCACTTCGACATCTGGTCCAAAGACGTCAGTCTGGCCAACCAAATGGAAACTGAAGGGGAAGCCGGTAAAATACATCTGACTCAGCAGACGAAAGATCTGCTCAAAAAACGTTACCTCATCGAACCTACAACCAAAGGGGATACAGTTCCAAAGTTCAAAAACGTAGGCATAAAAACGTATCTGATTTCCCCTGAAGAACAAAAGAGTTCCCTCGAAAGAAAATTGGAGAATATGTACAGAAAAAAGAGAACCAGTAATAAAACGAATAAGAGAGTTAGCAACTCGAAAGCTTCCAACAAAATAAATATGAATTTGAATAACAACAACGAAAATTTAGAAGAAGGAGCAACAAGAGGAAGAATAAAACAATATTACAATATAATCGAAGAAAGTTACTTGGAAGATGAAATACAGAGTGACGCAGAAACAGATACGTCTCCAAGAAGAACAGCTGACAATATGCTGAACAGAATAAGCGATAAGAGCGAGTCTAGAGACTCCCAAAGAAGAACAGCATTCATGAACGGCAACATCAAGAGATACCAAGAGATAATGAAAGAAACCTACTTCGAAATGAGCAAGGCAATCGAAACGCTCTGCCTTACGAAATACCAACAATGGTTTAAATTCAAAGAGATCAACCCAGCTACCCTCTTCTTCACCAAATTGGACCATGAGTTAGGGTTCATAAGGATGCAGGACCCACTATTCAAGTACTATCTGGTGAGCGAAGTGTTCCTCGTCATATTCCTGTTTATCATTCAAAATTTAACTTTGTCGGAATGGAACTGGGAGTCATGGTGGATTTATGGTACTCTTTCGATTCTCTTGTTCGTCTTCCTTCCATTGATGTGGGTGCATCATTTGTTCAAACGTAGTTCAGTGAGGGTATTGGTGAAGTTTGGGTCTATATCGAAGACTTTGATGAGTTCAATTTGGGCCAGACTTGTTATTTACAGTATCGTTTGCTGTATGTTCACGCTTTGTGTGTTTTCGGAGCTGATCAATTGTCAAGATCGTTACGATACGGTACAGCAAGAAACTCGTGGAAATGGGACGCAGCCAAGACTGAAGAGTTTCCTCAATTTAATGTCAGAGAGTGAGGAATACACTGGGATATGCATAGTCCCTTGGCATATGACCCAAACTTGTGCTCTAGCTGTAATAATGAGTTTTCTCTTTCTTCGGATGTTTATGTGGGTCAAGTTCGCATACGCTCTCATAATAACCTCTTTGTACTCAGGCTGCGTGTGGTACTTCACCGACGACATCTTGAAACCATACAGCGAAACATACAACTACAACATGAGCCCTAAAATCTCTCATATCGCCAGTGTGATCTTCCTAACTTTCACCCTGCACATCATCGACAGACAGACCGAATACATGAACAGATTGGATTATCTGTGGAACGAGAAGTTGAGGGAGGAGCAGTCTAAAACCCAGTCGCGGTACATCATAAACAAGATGTTGCTCAACAACGTTCTGCCGGAACATCTGGCAACCATGTATTTGAACATCGAAAAACCGCCGGCGGCGCTTTATTACGAGGAGTACGCCAATGCTGCTGTCATGTTTGCTTCGGTGATTGGATATCAGATTGAAGATATTGGCGATGATATCCTGCTGACTATTATGACGGAAATTATCGGTGATTTCGATAAGGTGAGAATTATTTGCTTATCTGGTGCACATAAACATTTAAGTATAGGTTAATTATTACGTTCATTCGTTTCACATTTGTTATCTTTCTTTTGTTGTGTTCATTCATTGCATCTTTTTGCTACTTATGACTATCATAGGGGTGATCAACTACCCCTCAGCACTAGAACTTTTATCTCTCCCTTACCATTAACCAAACCCTAACAAATATACTTGCCGTTAATCACAAGAAAGAATTGATTCACTCCTTATAAATTATCTTCAAGAATCAAGTTACATATTTTGCGAGGACCGACTGACTTCTACTGCCTCTAACCACAGTAGTCCAAGATCCCAGAGCAATCAGACATAACTTATTTTCACACGGATGAAACCTGAAGTTTTCAGTACCGTCTCGTGTGCCTTGAATACCTACGCCCTTTGTGGAACTTGCCGAGTGACACCTGGGCAGGTACCAGGTGAGAAAGGTAACTAAAAATAAGAATTATTTTACTTAAATTCACATGGCTGATTTTTATATATGTCATGTAGAATATTATTTTAAAGTAATATCATAAGTGTCGGACACTTTTGATGGACCAGAGCTTTTGTCAGACGCTTTTAAGCTACCCAAAAAATAAATGAACTTTACCTATTTTTACATGTCTGATTTTTTAATATGTTATTGAATTATTTATTTAAAAGTTATATTCAATCAGACAGACGAATCAGAGTGACCAAACATCCCCTAAGACGAAAATTATTCGTTAGGGCCATGAAAATCTCAGGGGGGCCATGGCCCCTCCTGGCCCCCCACTGCGGGCGCCCATGTTTGCGTGTAATATTATATAACTTATAATATAAATATACAGTATGGTGCAAATGAAAGGAATAAATTCGTTATTTTGTAAACCGCCGAATTTAAGGAAAAATCCCGAAACACGTCGATTTTTATTTTAAAACGGGATACTCCTAAGGATACCTTTTTATTTTTGACGTCATCTATATGAGCGTGATGACGTCATCGCTAAAATTTTTAAATGGAAATGTGGGTGTTGTGATACATTATTTGAAAGGTCTTTTAAATACCTATTCACCCATACCAATATGTACAGTAATTGATTTGCTTATTGTCACAAATATTATTGATGAAATTTCAACAGGTTTCTTAATAAAATGTATTAAGTATGGGTATGATGTATTTATTGACACACAAAATAACTTTTGTAAAGGCCGTCATTGTATTTTAGCTGAAGGTAAACAATTTGAGCACTCAATTTAGGTTTCGGTGTAATTAATGAGTAATGCATATTAAATATTCATTGTAATAATAGAATTTTATTAATTTCTTAAACAAATACAAAAATCAATTACTGCAAATTATTGATATGACTGGATAGGTATAAAAGACCTTTCAAATAATGTATCACAACACCCACATTTCCATTTAAAAATATGAGCGATGACGTCATCACGCTCACATAGATGACGTCAAAAATAAGAAGGTATCCTTACGAATAGCCTGTTTTAATATAAAAATCGACGTGTTTCGGGATTTTTCCTTAAATTCGGCGGTTTACAAAATAACGAATTTATTCCTATCATTTGCACCATACTGTATATTTATATTATAAGTTATATAATATTACACGCAAACAGCACATATACAGTATATTGAAACAGATGGTGAGTTTAAGAAGGGGAACCGAGTTATTATGGACGTCTCACTCACTCTGAAGCGCATGCATAGTGCTCTCGCCCTCATACTTCTGGCCGAATAATTTTTGTCTTAGGGGATTTTTGGTCACTCTAATTTGTCTGACTGATTGAATATAACTTTTAAATAAATACTTCAATAACATGTTAAAAAATCAGACATGTAAAAATAAGTAAAGTTCATTTATTTTTTGGGTAGCTTAAAACCGTCTGACAAAAGCTCTGGTCCGTCAAAAGTGTCGGACACTTATGATATTACTTTAAAATGATATTCTACATGACATATATCAAAATCAGCAATGTGAATTCAAGTTAAATAATTCTTATTTTTCGTTACCTTTCTCACCTGGTACCTGCCCAGGTGTCACTCGGCAAGTTCCACAAAGCGCGTAGGTATTCAAGGCACACGAGACGCTACTGAAAACTTCAGGTTTCATCCGTGTGAAAATAAGTTATGTCTGATTGCTCTGGGATCTTACTCTACAGGTACTTCCTACGATTTACGCATTTTCCCTTCTTCCAACGCTCGCGATGCACACCTCGTGCTTCTTCCCTTGACGCAACTGGAGAAACCACTTTTTTTTTTTTTCGAAAATCACTCTATTCAAAGCAACTCCACCAATGCCTCTTTGTCCCCTTCAGATGTCCCAGAGGTAATTTGTCTGGGAAGACGTTATTTTCAACTATTGGTTGAAAAACTCTAAAATTTCATGGTTGATACAAAAATTACAACAAATTGTGAAATAAACTAAATTTGAAATGAATAATTATTAATCAACAACAATAGCTGATTCAAATCATCACAGTCATCGGCGGTGTCTCTGTAGATAATTTGAAGTATCAATTATAAATTAATTATATTCTCATTCACAGAATGACAATAGATTTTTTTCAATTTCATATTACAGCTCATACTGAAAAATGTATTCGGACATCCCATCGAAAAGATTAAGGTGGCCAAATGGACATACATGGCAGCTTGCGGAATTTCTCCAGGGTATGGAGATATAGATCGAACTGATCCTTCAATCCAAGTCGAAGCTTTACTGAAATTCGCGTCAGCCATGATAAGTCAACTCAACAAACTCAACCGACATCATTTTCAGGACATGAAACTTAGGGTTGGGATCGCTAATGGGGCGATAGTGGCCGGAGTAGTGGGTAGGTAGCTTTATCAAAGACCATAGAAACAAGAGAGATCACTTGTGACGCGCCAGGACCATAGAAATCATAATATATATATACTTTAGAATGTTAAATCAATTGGGCCGAAGTGTTGTAAAAATTTCAGTATGGTCCATAATGCGCATACGTGCCATCAGGTTGTTTCTGAACAGGTTCGGCTTCATTAAAATTTTATGCTGTTATTGTTGCAGTTGAATTGAATCGATTCATAATCAGTACTCGACACTAGTTGTTTTGAACATATTGATAATTTTCAACAGCTATTTGAATGGTAAATTTGGAATCATCAGCGACTGGAAGATAAGCTGAAAATCATTCATTATTCCAAAACCTCTTCAGGCGTTGAAAAAACCAGGTTTCGGTATAAAAATTAATTCAAGGATCAAGGAAGACAAATTCTGGTTAACAAACAACGAATCTTTTGGTAAAGTACAGAAAAAAATGAAATGAGCAAAATATACTAATATATCCCTTAAGGACAGTTCTATTCTTCGGTGTTCCTGAAAATAGTGGAAACATGAAAATGTATTGTACATCTGCCAATGCGTTACTCTGCATCGTTTCAAGAGTGAATTCTGATACCTACATTCATTCTTCAAGTCATTTGTCTTTTTGAGTTCCGAGTATATTCCAAAATCAATCTGTAATCTGAATGAAACTGCAAAGTTTTACTTCAACATATTTTATTTTCGAGTTCGAATTATCCATTAAAAGATGATTTACTCACAAGATTTCATGATTTTTCATAATGAATTGCGTTCTTTTGCTATATAAAGAACCAATCTCATGGTGCGAGTGGATAGATATGTGTCAATCGAATGAAAAGCAAAGCGTGAATCATAAATTTTTGACAGTTTATATGAATGAAAAGGTGCACATAGTTTACATACTTAAGTGGGAAATGAACAGGTCAAGACAAGGACACCACAACACTATACAGTTCATTGTTTATCGGATACGAAAATATCCAAATCGAACACAACACACAACAAAAGCAAAATGCACACGAAGAATATCAAACACGAAAATAACAGTTACGCACCAGTAAACTAGTTTGTCTATGCAGTAAACTAAACTGTGGCTGCAGACTGACACTGACTCGTTCCTGCCTAGACTTTCACTAAGGTCATTTCAAAGTCATTTTCCATGAGACAGAAAAAGAGGTGTTGCGCGGTTTATATCTATTTAGTGAAACCTACTACATTACTGCTCTAATTTTCTCACCAATTCCACAAATATTGCAATTCACTTATGATATTAATGTGTCTAATAGTCGTAGGAAATCGCGCATGAGCTATAAAATAAGTTTGTTACTCAATGGAATATTTTTATTGTTTGATTATATTGAACTTAAAATAGAACCGACAAAACTTTTAGGGACTTGGCATCGTTCTACGTGAAATGTGCTAATGGTGAACATGCGCACATTGTGTATCAGTTGCCTATGCGGCACGTTTTTCGCTGCGGAACTAGAAGGAATTAGCATTCTAGAGTAAGTATACATATTATGATTTCTATGGCCAGGACCAAATATCCCAAAAAAGAACTCAATTCCCCTCTATGGGTCACGAAAAAGATGCATAGAGTATTCTATGGATCTGTCACGAACTTCTGAGTATCTGACATATGCATAGAATACCTACTCTATGCATCTTCATATCTAACAAAAATTCAGGGATCTCTGTGAGCAAACCATAGAACCTTAAAGTCTCATAAGATCTATGGAGGTAACTTAATTCTATACCCTCGGAATATAGATGAAAAAGTCACATTCCCTGTTTCCATTTTGTCCTTTCTAGGGTCGAAAAAACCACTGTACGATATCTGGGGAGATCCTGTGAATATGGCATCCAGAATGGACACAACTGGGGAACCAAATAAAATCCAAGTACTGGAACGGACAGCGAATATCATCACCAGCAGGGGATATAAGTGCACGTTGAGAGGTAACGTCAATGTCAAAGGAGTGAAAGGCCCAGTACCGACATATTTCGTTGATTTGGACGAGAATTTCGATTTGATAAAACTCGATCCTAGTTGATGGTGATTTTATCCTAGATTGAATTCTTTGAATTCTTTTTCTGACAATGAACAATTTGATATTTTCCTGAAATATAAACTCAAATATGTTCTAATATGTACTTACCTCGATTAAGTTCAAAGAAAGTAACTGCATGTATATACGAATTGAAAACTTATTTATATAGTCGAAATAAAAAAAAGCAAATATAAGAAAAAACTTATACATTTATTTCAACATTCATACATCAATTTAGTTCACTCATTAGTTGGTTCTACACGATCCAACTATTACATTTCCGTGCGCCATTGAAGGTGACAATGAAACAAAATCGTCATTTAAGTACACGTTCTTTATACACCCTACATAAGCTTGGTTCGACGACAAACCCCTAAGTTTCTTCACATTACTGAGGAATCTGTGACCACCAAGGAACAAAGTTCCTCCAGTGCTTGTAGATATAGCTCTGTGATCTCCAAGTTTCGGACTAGTGAAAACGTTGTCGACCGATAAAGTGACAACATTTTTGGATTTGACAGCTGGAAAGAACAAAAATATGTTATCAACGAGAAACCGAAAAGATTTTAGGTTAGTTCATCGTCTATGGTTTTTATACTTCCACAAGTAACGACCCATCTCTATCAACCCCTACTGGAATTTCTATGTTCAACCACTAACCTTGAATGTTATGCCAGTTGCCATCACAGAAATAGTAAGGCGTTTTCGGTTCGAATATGGCGGTTATAGGGCCAAGACCATTCTCAGCTGTCACTTTCATGGACCCATTAACCATCTCGAGTATGAAATAGTCCTTTTTACCGTGCACTGACATCAGAATACCCGTGTCAAGTCTCGGCTTGATGTCTAACTTGACGTTGAAACTCTGACCGACGTGGAATTTCTCCTTCAACCTGACGTAACTTGCTTTCGTACCATAGAAGAACGTTCCGAATTCCACGTTGTCGGAGCAGGGCACGATTCCGTGTTTCTTCGGATTCGTCATCAGTTTTCCGTTCATATGGAAGTTCCTGATGCAACCCTTGAACTGGGCTGTTGTGTTCTGAAATGGGGAATGATCATTCGTGAGTATATTTTTTATTTTATTATCTATATGTTATTCACTCACCAAGTTTCCATATACTGCGTTGTAATCAGTTGGTTCGAGTCCACCTAAATAGAATGGCAGTGACAGTTCAAGTTTTTCAGCCAGAGATTTATCAGTGGTCTTATATTTCCTATCCACCACTAATTTTCCATCAGGGCCATTCCTGCTGAATTCCACCAAATGCCAGTTATCATCGTTGCATCTTTCAGGAGATCTTATGACAGCTGGTCCAGATCCGTTTGTGTAGGTGAATACCAGCTAAAACAGATGAATGCAGAGGTAAGAAGGGTCATGATCAAGTCAGTTGTGTAATATTCTACTTACATATCCGTCTTGTAGGAAAAGTGACATATAAGAATCATGATTGGAAGATCTATCTGATATGTAGAAAATGATTCCATTGGTTTCTCCCGTTTTGAACTCCAGATGGTAGTCGGAAGACTTCTTGAATCGTCCTCTTGGCGTGTTGTATTCCAGTCTGCCATCTTTTTGGGTTCCTGAAAAGAACACAAATGGGTAAGTGACAATTTAACCTCTGCTGTCAAAGTATTCCGTCAGTTCTCTATGATCGATACGTTGTTGTTTCAAATATATCTGCAAGTGCAGAAAATGGACTCATTATTAAATATTATACCGAATCTGAAGGAGTTCGGATCCAAGCTGCTGTCGTCAGCCTTTGGATTGAGCTGTAGAGCGCAACCAGTCTTTGGAGCGGGTGTCGTTTTAGGTCGAAGAATGCCGATCTCTCGTGGATTTGACGTTTCTTCTTTTTCGGGTTCTATGGTTTGAATTGGGGCGGATGTCGTTGTGGTTGTGGTCGTTGTAGTGGTTCTTGTGGTGGTAGTCGTCGCCAATGTTGTAGTTGTTGTAGGCTGCGTTGTAGTGTCGATAATCTCAGGTTCCATAGGTTCTACGGGTTCTTCGTATCCACCGTCTCCTCTGATTGTAGTACCTGAATCATAGTTGGCAATAATTTTATTTGATGGAAAATAGGCAAAAATTACTTAACAATAATTTGTAAATATGGTATTTCAAATGATGAAAAAGTGAATTATGGTATTCACAATTTAAAAAAAGGAGACTTCTGAAATACTCACTTTGAGGATGATAACTATCAATAGGATGTTCTGTTATGGTAGTTGTTTCTGTGTCCAGTCCTTCCAGTGGAGGGAGAATAGGCACTAAAAAGATGGGATGATTAAAACGGTGGAAAAAAGTTGATTCATCATTTAAATGTAGTGTCATATGTAGTTCAAACTATTCCAATCCCTAAATGAAGATTCTTGCTAAGAGAATTTATTGAAATGAAACTTCCAATATGAAGAAAACTTTTGGACCAAAAATAATTCGATGAGAATTTTATGTAAAATAATGCTGGCTTGGCCGATGAGTTCGTCTTCCTTCGGACAGGTTTAGTTCTAGTATTGCAGATGACAGGCTACCATGCACTATGAACAATTGAAGTTCTTCTATCCTGTGCATGTTGTTAGTGCCAATGTAAGAATGGTGGTCCCTAAATACCATCTTGAGAAAGTGGATCAGTTTGTTCTATGGCACTCTTCTAGGCTTTTGTTTTGATTTATAGACTATTCCGATGTTATGTCTTTTAAGAAGTTTGTCACTTTAGGTCTGTTTTCCTCATTGTTTGTGCTTTGTTCTCTTAGCTTGATCGATCTCTTTCATGGCGTACCCATTAGAACATCCCACTTTTGTTGGGGATTGTGATTGTTCGTCAAAACAGATGCTATTTTCAAAATCAAAAGTTATTCTTTGATAGTCCATCGAAATATACAGGGTGAGTCTTTGACTTGTACATATATTTTAACTGAAGATTCTTGAGCCCAAAAGAAACCTTTTTTTCATTTTCCATTTTTCCGAATTCGGCTCTGTTAAAAAGATATAGCCATTTGAAAAAAACATTGGGCTAAATACGTCCCTGAAATGATACTGTGGAATTGATTCAAAGTTCATATTTCTCGATAGAAATTGAGTTTATACATTTAGGCCCAATTTAGGGAATACTCAAGTAGTCAAGTACTAACCTTATTGAAATAAAAATGTTGCAAACACGATAATTTCAACAAAAACAGTTTCATCGGATTATATCTGCAACTAAAAAGCCTCATTTATTCCAACAAAATAAGTTCCTTCTTCGATTTTTCTGCAGATTAGTTTGTAAACACTAATAACTTGTTCATATTTTCCTCGAAATTCCCAAACAATATCATGAAGAAAGATTTTCATTCAGATTTATTATTGAACAACCTAACCTAATCTAATTTGTATCGATTCTGTGAATTTTTGCACAGAAATGTCAAGAAGATGTTGTCAGCTTGCTGATATTTTCATTCAGGTTAACGATTTTTTACGAAACATAGTATAAATCACGATACATTTGTGTACCGTGGTATGAATATCTATTAATTCTGCCGTTTCCATCATAAATCGACTTTGCCGCCAAATTTTACCACGAATGCGTAGAGCGAAAACCGAAATATTGGTTGTCTGGAACCAACTATAAACAATAACAAAGCAGTATCTGAAGAGTCTGAACAAACTGTAAGCATTATGTGAAGTTCTGAATACATTCATTACATTCAGTGGATTATTGTTCTAATGTGATTATTACGTGATGTGAATTAATATAATTTCAACCGTGTCGAGTTTATAAAATTCCAAGAGAATGTTGTTTAGATAGAAACATCGCCACAGATTATCAGGTATCGTTTCATTAATTTAAATTTAATAAGTAGTTTGTGTTGAGATTCATCATTCATATCCGAATTTTGTATTTCATCGACATTTAACTACAATATGGACCGGTAACTATGAATTTTCAATAGAAACTGTGCGTGTTAAATCTTCCTTGTGTTCAATTTTATCTCCCACATTTGGGGGATTTTATTATTAAAATACCGACAAAGTTGATAAATATTGTGACAACATTGTAAACTCGTTTGAAGACCAGAGAAGGAATAATATTCGATGATATTCAATTAAGAGACGCATTCAGATTATTCTTGAAATTAATGATTTTTTCGTCCAATTTCTGCGGTTAAAATCGGAAATAACTCGAAAACGACGCGTTTTATTGAAAAAAATAGGAATACTTTTAGTTTCTTAAATGATTGATTCTTTCGAAAATATGAACCGTTTATCTTTTTAAAGTGGTTTTATGGTGTTTTAGCGTGTATTGATGAGTCGACTACCCTGTAACTTTTATACTAGTAAAGATGAATAGGTTTCGATTGAGGAATATGCACCATGAATAGAGTAAAAACTCAACCAAAATTCAGTTCATTCGAAATAACGGTTCCGAAGATATAAACAGAAAACCAAACCGAATTTTGAAAAATGAAATAGGAAAAAAGTGTTTCGTTTGATGAGAGGAATCTACAGTTGAAATATATGTACAAGTCAAAGACTCACCCTGTATAAGCTCGAAAACTAACAGGAACAGGAAAGAAGGGACTCTATTCTATTGTTCGTAGTGCATGATTGCCTGCCATTCATAGATGCATATAAACACTGGTGTAACGAGTCCTAACCAAATATTGAGACAAAAAAGTAGATCTGTATGGCTCTCTTTATGATTGAAATTCCTAGGCTAGTTCCGGTATGATCCGCAATATTTCAAGGTCGTGGCGCTATTGCGTGAATCGCAAAATAGCGAGAGAAATAAAAAGTAGTTTTTTCTTCGTTGAGAAAATCTTGAAACAAAACCTTATCAGCGTTTCTTTGCAACTAAACCTTTCCGATGGGGAGGGGATAAACCGAGTGGCTACGCCGGTGGTGGGGCTACTACTATGAATACAGTGCCTGATTCAGTAAGATCGTCAATTCGGAGCAATCAGTCGTAGGTTTACACAACCTCCAAAGATGCAAAACATTAGATTCTAATTTTGTGAATGAAGTTTTCCATTTTCATCCTTTTTGGCATAAAATCGAATTTCATCACTCACCATTATGAACATCGGGATTCTCTTCCCAATGGACGATGTCCAAGACGCATTTACCCAGTATCTCGTTCTTCTTATCCTTGCTGTTGGCGAAATTGATCACATTTCCGTTCACCGTCACGTCAGCTATGCAACCGACAAACGGTTCAGTCGATTTCACCATTCCCTTCTGAACGGTATACGACATCGGGACACCGCCGATGAACAGATCGCCGTATAGGATATGCAAGGGTGTAGGGGCAAAATCAGGCCTGAAAATTTTTTTAGTGAGACAATCTGCCTATACTCTACATTCACTTTTATAAAGTATCCCGGCTGGCCAAGATTTAGGTTTATCAAGTTTTTTTACTTGAAACTAACGCAAGTTGGTACTCGTGAAATGTCGAATAATTCGCAGAGACGTTGCCAATGCTAATTTCTATTAACTCTTTTTTGACTTCGTAAATTGAGTTAGTTCTTTTAAGGTGTAACTGTGACACAGGTATCTCGGTACTACACCTTCACAGTTGTAATTCAGAAATTCAAAGTTGAATTTCAGAATAGTTAATTCAATTTCAGAAAAACGAAATCTGAATTCAGATTAGGACGTTGTTATTCAGAAAATCCAAGTTGTAATTCAGAATAGTGAATTGAAATTGAGAAATGGCAAATTCCATTTCAGAAAATGTAATATGTATTTCAGATACTATTCTGAGCTGAGCATCAAGTGGATACGTAGGAATCTATGACAATGTGGCATCGAACTTGTCTTAAGTATTTGGTATTTTCGAATTTGTTTTTTTCCTGTTTTCGTTTCTGACTGTATAAACCTATCTGTTATTCTTGGAAATAAAGTTATTATTATTATATTTCTTGCTTCTATGAGGGTATCTACGTACTTTGAGAGTCGAAAATAACCTCAAGAATCATTATTAATATTTTTCGCCACCCATTTCAAATGAAATCATGTCTCCATTTGAATTACATACATACATAATATTAGAGAAAGTGGTTTGGGTACCAAGCAATTGAATTACAATTTCTTTTTCCCATTTCTGAATTTCAAATCACCAATTCTGAATTACAATTTATATTTTCTGAAATCCAATTTACCGTTTCTGAATTACATTTCACTATTCCGAAATTCAAATTACCCTTTCTGAATTACATATCACTATTCTGAAATTCAAGTGACCGTTTCTGAATATCAACTTACTATTCTGAATTACAATTTCCATTTTCTGAAATACAATTTGCTTTTCTGAATTACATTTTACTATTTCTGAATTACAATTGGAAAAGGTGTAGTAAATTTTCATACTGAGGTCTTTCAAGTTGTGCAAAAAGGTATTTAAATGTCTTCTGAAGGCTTATTTCTTGAGAATTTTGAAAAGTGGGGAATTCCATAGGTCCGTCTGTTCGTTTAGAAGTTTTTCTGTCGGGTTATTCGAGTAGTTCTATTCTTTTTTCGAATGAACTATTACAAAGTAACGGACTATTCTGTCCATTATTTTTCAGTAAAATTTCAACACTCGATTCTTGATTTCTGCACAAGAAAAAAGCATAACTGAATCTTCCAACCATGTTTATATACGTGAAATATTTCCAGTATAAACACAGAAAGTTTCTTCAACATTCATCAGGTCTTTGGAATTATTGAATTCACATACATAATATTTTCTCAAATTCATTATTTTCCCAATGTAAATAATCATTTTGATTAATACGTAATTACTACGACCTCTATGTAAAGAGGACAACGTTGTTTAGTTATCTAACAGGAAAATGACTATAACCTAACATTTTCAAAATAATAAAAATAGAGGATAACGTCCATAGGACCTAACATGAACGGGCGTATTCAACTTCCCACGGTAAATGCATGAGACTTTATATTAGAACTTGCGATACCCCATAGGGAAAAACGAATGGACGTAGAGATCTAGTTTTTGAAAGAATCTCTGGGATGAAGCGTAGACATTTGCCCGCTATGTGGGACACTGTACATTAAACTGTACTCAATTATTCCTCCTAGGGAGTAATATACGATCTATGTGGCACTGATGACGGCTAATAAGCCAGAAAGCGGTCCGTCATTGTCTTGCTGTGGTGTACTTCGGTAATTAGATCTCTGCTAGTCCATTTCCCTCATTTTCAAAATATACACGGTCAACGGTGAAATGTGTCAGAATGTCATAGAGTGAATAGAGTATGTGTATTTTATTGGCGACGAAGGAGAACTTACGAAATAAAGTCGTAATCGTCGAAGACTATCCTCAATTCCTGGTTCGTGTGCATGATGGATATGACGTGCCAGTTGCTGTCGTTGAAAAGATCCTTGGAGACGTGCTCGGTCTTCTGACTGATCAGTATCAGGTGGCCGTCCTTCATGGAAAGAGATATTCCGTCCGTCTGTTCCCTGTTGGTTCCGTAGAAGATGAGTCCGTCGCTTTCGGACGTCTTGAAGTTTATGTTCATCTTGAAGAGGTTCGATACTGACAGATCGGTGTTTCGGACGTAACCGGGATTCTTCTTGGAGAACGAAACCAGTCTGGACACCTGGAAAATTGGAAGAAGACAACAAGCTTTAATCTATACTCCATTCACTTTTTTTTAATCACATAGGAGGTCATGGTTTCGTTTTCAGGAGTTGGTGAACCTGATGAAAAGAACAGAACATATGATGAAAAGTCAGTGCGCGCACAGAAAATATCGTTAATGACAAAACGACGTTGCCAGTTTCTTTGTTTACATCAAAGTAAAAGTATCAAAGATATTCCACATTTTGTTAGGTTTACAAATTGTTCGCATATTTTTGGTATTTAATCGATATTTGCAGGTGAGTTTTTCGTCGAATATCCAAGATTAACGTATGTTTATAGTTTTTAGCACCAGTTTGGAGCGTGAGGACGATTTTCAAGACCAGGACGAATGTTTACATTTCGAGGTTGAAGGGGTACACGGGAATTTCGTTGAAAAAGCTGTTATTTGGACAGATATCGCAGTAGATGGATCGGATGGAGCCTCGAGAGGTCGATTAGGATGATAATTTTCAGGTTTTCCAAGAAATTTGGCGATATCTGAGCAGATTTGCAAAAGTTAGGTACCTCACTAATGAGGTGGAACTAATTCTCCTATAAGAAACGCCTTTCAAGGTCGAGATGGTGAAAAATGTACTCTTTAGATGTTGTTTGAACAAACGCAGCCGAGTTTTATGTCCCAACATTGATTTTAAGAAAGTTATCAACAAAATAAAATTGACATTAATCTTGATTCTTGTGATTACCCATCAATTCATCTTATATCTTTGGGTTGATTTTTTTTTAATGAATTCTTGATTAGAATCAACAATTGATGTCGACAAGTCTTGAACTTTTAGTTCAAGAGGATAATAAACATTAAATCTTCAAGCATGCATATGAAAATTATATGAAAGCAATGCAATTTTCTTCCATGGCGAAAAATAATATATTTCAACAGTGATCTCTTGTACTTTTCATGCAAATAACTAGACAAGGAATCCTTTCTATCAATTTATATAAACGTTAATTATTTTCTTCCATCACATCTTTTCCAATTCATTCATTTTCCGAATAAATTCACATTCTGAGAAATACGCTAAGAATGTAGTAAGGGCAACATAGTGTTGACTTGGAACAAAAAAATATTTTGAAAAACGTCATAACTTCGATACAGAGTGGAATGTGTCTAGTTTCCAAGGCCAGAGTTGTGATTTTATGATTGTGAATGGAGTATATTATGTTTGTGTGTTTGATACGACTTGACCCAGAAACTACTGGACCCAGAAACTACTGGACCGATTTCAGAAATTCTTTCACCCTCAGAAAGCTACATTATCCCTGAGTGACATAGGCTATACTTTTCACCCGAAAAATTAAGGATACCTACTATAACTTCAATAATTACAAAAAAATCAGCCATAATCAGCTATTTTCACGTGGATACAATGTATGAAAGAAATGTACCTCTTAAAAGGTTCTACAAAAAAGTCCGGGATAGCATATATCTATCTCTCAAGATTGACTTGCTATTACCGGTTTATGGTAATCAGATGTTTTCCAAAATTATGCACTATCCAAATACACTCCCAAGAGTGTGTTTTTATGAATAGGGTATTGATCCTCATCCAACTTCATACGTTATTTAACCCCAGTATTTGATTTAGAATGAAATTGCCCTTCACATCATACAATTACAACGAGTACATCAAAAGATTTGGCAGGTAGAAGTGTTGAAGATAAAACCGCACGACCGCACCAAAATGCGTCTCTGTGGTAAGTAGGCGGGTAGGAGAAGGCCACAGAAGTGTGAGAAAATAAATGTTGTAGATTTACTCTAAGTAAAATTGTTAATGAAACAAATTTATATTCGGGCAAAGCTGGGACGGACTGCTTGTCGTTTATATGAAGAGCTTTCCAATAATAGGAGTTATTTTGAACAGCCCGCTCTTTCGGTAGATGTCACTCTCGAAGCTGTCATTCTTCGACATTGACTGAATTTTGCTTAAAGATTTGGGTCTTAAGGCTCATAAGTTCAGTTAACACAAGAACCCAAACCGGCCGATCATCAACAACGTCGTGTCTTTGCTGATTGGGTCCTTGAAATGCATGAAAATGATCCGGAGTTCCATAGAAATATCATCTTGAGTGATGAAGCCCATTTCCACCTCGGTGGCTTCGTCAACTAGCAAAATTGTCGCATCTGGGGCTCGGAAAACCCAAGAGATATGTTGAAAAGCCTCTCTATCCTCAACGTATGACTGTTTGGTGCGGTTTATGTTCAGGCGGGGTCAGTGGAACTTACTTTTTCGAGAATAACAATTGATCTTATACGGGAAATGTTTCCGGACTAGGTTAGATAGACTTACCTTTTCTGGACATCCTGCGGTAACATCGAAGGCCTTGACGTTCTGCTTGAAGTCGATTGAACTGCCCATCACCACCGCATTATCGATGCATCCGTCGAATTTGATGTTGGTGACGTCTGCGTGATTATGTTTGCCGGGGTAACCACCGAAAGAGATAACCTCGACCGGTTGCATGACTTTACCCTCTATCGTCCTGGTGCGGTCCGGTACGTTTTCGTTGTCGACTGTCAACTGTCCCCTAGGCCCCTCCCTGGTTGCGCTCACCGTGTGCCACTGGCCGTCGTTGTACGTTTTGGAAGAATGCCATAACTTCGTCGTGTGACCCAGGTTGTACTGCAGAAGAATTATTTGCATTAAAACGTAACTGAAATGATTAACAGAGAATTCGTAACATGTGCGTTTTTTTCTCTGACGATGTTGTATACAAAGAACTGCAACACCCAGAAGGAGCTGTTTGAATTTTTATTTTTTTGGTAAAACATAGTGTAGCGGACGAAGTCCTCCTGAATACGTCTCTGGACTCTCTGTGATTCCTCGTACCGAAGCTCTCGAAGCGCCTCGATATCTCTGGAATATTCTCGAGCAGGGCTGTATCGATATATAAAGACGCACACGTTGGGGACGAGTTAGTTACTTCCTGAATAGAGCCGAATGGAATTGTGGATAGCGAATATAAAATATAATAATAATATATATAATAATAATAATATATATACGCACGGGTGTGGTTTGGTTTCTGCCACGCCACATGGGGGGTGACGTCCCCACGGCCCGAGTTACCTGGGCCACCAAGGGTAAATGGTGGCAGGCCCATGAACGAGAAGTGGAAGCTGATATCATGGCAGAAGGTCGAGATGCCACTCCACCTGCTGGCTCGACCACCGTGAGGAGGACTGCCCGCAGGGGAGCTCGCAACGCACGTATCCAGTGTAGCCGCGAAATGAATATTGAAGTAATGCGAGCTTTTCATTACGTGAACGATTGCGAGGACAAACCACTTCTTGGATGGAGAAGAGAAATCTTCAAGGGATCGAATTATCCCGGAAGATCGCGATGTGCACGGCAGGCTGTGGATTTGCAAACCTGTCGCATCGTGCGGAGGTTTCTGAACTAGTGGGAGGAACTGAAATGTTTTTTCACTGGTTCATATAAGAATTACCAGCTCAAGCTGAGAACGGGAGACCGATGAAGAATAAATAATAATATATATAATAATAATAATAAAACCGCACGGGTGTGGTTTGGTTTCTGCTACGCCACATGGGGGGTGACGTCCCCACGGCCCGAGTTACCTGGACCACCAAGGGTAAATGGTGGCAAACCCATGAAAATGGAGAAAATATCAAGCCAGCAACGAGAAGTGGAAACCGATATCATGGCAGAAGATCGAAATGCCACTCCACCTGCTGGCTCGACCACCGTGAGGAGGACTGCCCGCAGGGGAGCTCGCAACGCACGTATCAAGTGGAGCCGCGAAATGGATATTGAAATAATGCGAGATTTTTATTACGTGAACAATTGCGAGGACAAACCACTTCCTGGATGGAGATACTCCCTCTATAACGTCTTCACCTGGAGAACTTCAGCTGACAAAAGGGAATCATTCAGGAGGAATCTCCAAAAGATCGAATTATCCCAGAGGATCGCGGGATATGCACAACAGGCTGTAGCATTGCAAACCTGTCACATCGTGCGGAAATTCCTGAACTAGTGGGAGGAACTGAATTGTTTTTTCACTGGTTCATAGAAATAATACCAGCTTAAGCTGAGACCGGGAGACCGATGATGAAGAACAATAATAATAATAATATATAAATATAAATTAGCAACTGTGTATTAGTTATTGTCCATAAATTAGTGTGATAAATTAGTGGTATCTATATACAGGGTGAGTCTTTGACTTGTACATATATTTTAATTGAAGATTCTTGAGGCCAAAAGCAATCTTTTTTTCATTTTCCATTTTTCCGAATTCGGCTCTGTTAAAAAGATATAGCCATTTGAAAAAAAACATTGGGGTAAATACGTCCCTGAAATGATACTGTGGAATTGATTCAAAGTTCATATTTCTCGATGGAAATTGAGTTTATACATTTAGGCCCAATTTAGGGAATACTCAGGTAGTCAAGTACTAACCTTATTGGAATAAAAATGTTGCAAACACGATAATTTCAACAAAAACAGTTAGTTTCATCGGATTATATCTGCAACTAAAAAGCCATATTTCTCACACCAAAATAAGTTCCTTCTTCGATTTTTCTGCAGATTAGTTTGTAAACACTAATAACTTGTTCATATTTTCCTCGAAATTACCAAACAATATCATGAAGAAAGGCTTTACATTCAGATTTATTATTAAACAACCTAACTTAATCTAATTTGTATCGATTCTGTGAATTTTTGGACAGAAATGTCAAGAACATGTTGTCAGCTTGCTGATATTTTCATTGAGGTTAAGGATTTTTTACGAAACATAGTATTCTGTGGTATAAATCACGATACATTTGTGTACCGTGTTATGAATATCTATGAATTCTGCCGTTTCCATCATAAATCGACTTTGCCGCCAAATTTTACCACGCATGCGTAGAGCGAAAACGGAATATTGGTTATCTTGTCTGGAGCCAACTAAAACAATAACACTAATAACAGACTAACAGAGCAGTCTCTGAACAGTCTGAACAAACTGTTAACATTATGTGAACATCTAATTACATTCAGTGGATTATTGTTCTTATGTGATTATTACGTGGAGTGAATAATTTCAACCGTGTCGAGTTCCAAGAGTATTTATGTTGTTTAGATAGAATGATAGAAACATCGCCACAGATTATCAGGTATCGTTTCATTAATTTCAATTTAATAAGTAGTTCGTGTTGAGATTCATCATTCATATCCGAATTTTGTATTTCATCGACATTTAACTTCAATATGGACCGGTAACTATGAATTTTCAATAGAAACTGTGCGTGTTAAATCCTCCTTGGTGTTCAATTTTATCTCCCACATTTGGGGGATTTTATTATTAAAAAATATCTCGACAAAGTTGATAAATATTGCGACAACATTGTAAACTCGTGTAAAGACCAGAGAAGGAATTTTCGATGATATTTAATTCATCAGAGACGCATTCAGGTTATTCTTGAAATTAATGATTTTTTCGTCAAATTTCTGCGGGTAAAATTGGAAATAACTCGAAAACGACGCGTTTTATTGAAAAAAAAATAGGAATACTTTTAGTTTCTTAAATGATTGATTCTTTCGAAAGTATGAACCGTTTATCTTTTTAAAGTGGTTTTATGGTGTTTTAGCGTGTATTGATGAGTCGACTACCCTGTAACTTTTATACTAGTAAAGATATTGAATAGGTTTTGATTGAGGAATATGCACCATGAATAGAGTAAAAACTCAATCAAAATTCAGTTCATTCGAAATAACGGTTCCGAAGATATAAACAGAAAAGTGTTTTTTTCATGGATTTTCGACACCCTGTATCTCCCAAACCAATAGGAATTTTGAAAAATGGAATAGGAAAAAAGTGTTTCGTTTGATGAGAGGAATCTACAGTTAAAATATATGTACAAGTCAAAGACTCACCCTGTATATAAAAGAAAGATGTTGGTTACACCATTTATAACTAGAGATCGGATGGACTGGTTGTTATGAAACTTCATTTATGGAATCGTCTTCGGTCTGGTTATTATAAAATACAATAAAACTTCGGAAAATTGATGAAAGTTTTACTTATGCAGGAAATGATTTTCCTTCTTTTGAATAGGGCCACTAGGTGTCGCTACCGTTGATGAGTAGTCGTACAGTGAATAGACAAGTCACTGTACGTAGTCGTAGGTTGATATTACCGCCGTTAGATGCCGATATGTGATTCGCATAGAACTCATGGTAACATGGAAGTCTATTGCCAGATCAAAAAGCGGGTAAACTTATCTCAAGTTGGTGGAACAGTGAATTTTTACCGAAAGATCAAGTATCTGATTTTGACGATCAGTTTCAAACGTGAGTTGGCCATCTTCGTCTTTTTTCTTCATTTTTGAAATGCTTTAGAATTTCTGTTTGGGTAATAGATATATTTGGAGAAATAACTGAATCCAAAATTGCCCATAATTAGTAATTGACATATTATATTCGTGTTTCTGTTCGCACATAGACAGTATTGTAAGCGTCAATAATTTTGAAACGTTTGCTCATCGGGCTTTCACTTATTATGATATACAATAATGTTTCATGGGTTGCCTAATCTGATCTGGCCGAATGACCAACAATAAATTTGAATATGAGTTCAACATAATTCACAGTGTTGATAATTCTGCCAGGTCGATCGTACTTTCGACATTTTAACATCTCGATTTGTCTTCTAACGAGCTTGATATCGTCAACTAAATTGAACAAATTGAAGAGAGATTGACAGCTCATATCCATGGAATAATGAGAATCGCGCTGATCCACCAACTGAGATGTTCAGCCATTATTTTGAGCTTAGCAGCATAGCTAAGATGTCTAAAATAATGGTGTGACCACTGATTAGATTTTGAGAAAATAAGAAAAGTTTTGTTTTTGCCACTTCAGGTTGGGCTATTAACAAATGACTGATTTTTTAATTCTGGTCGACGGGCTGTGTTAATAGTCGATAGTTCATTAAAGGAATAATTTTTGTTCATATTCTTGACATTTTGATTCATATAAGAGGAAAGGTATAATATGGATTATACTCCTGCTATTCACAGTCACATGAGGTACTGCAAAAAAAAGAACTGTACAACAATTAAAAACAAAAAGTTATATGTTCCAGTTCAACAATTAGTTACTGCTTAAATAAAGAGAATTCTTTCCATGTGAATTACAAAATTATTAAAATTTTGTATATTTTGAACTTTAATTTTGCCTAATTTTTTTCCTGCTTGAAAAAAAGCAATGGTAAGTTTATACAACTTTTGAGTATAATTCGGGCGGTACAAAGTTCGCCGAGCCAGCTAGTTGTAAATAAATTAGACATTTAAAAGAAGCAAACAATTTGTTCAACCCCGAGAACGTTACAGTAGATAAGATAGCAAGGAGTGAATGATTAAATTTTGAGAAAAAAACTATAGGTTTCCATTTTTTTGTATAAATTTGTTGATAATGTGTTCGTCCACCGCGATTATCTATACACTCCCCAACACGTTTTGGCATTGATGCAAGAAGATGGTGTTTTTCTTCTTGCCGCATATTATCCCAAGCTACCTGTACTTCATGTCTCAGAGCCGCCAAAGTCCGTAGGGGCTGGGGTAAATTTCCCTAATTCTACCCATGATGTCCCAAAAATGCTCTATTGGTGAATGATCAGGGGATCTGGGCGGCCATGGCGAAAGATTCACATGGGTCGCTTCGAAAGAGTTCAAACTAACTCTGGCAACATGAGGTCGAGCATTATCTTGCTGAAATATTGGATTCTCGAACCGGTTAAGGTGAGGGAGAACGTATGGCTCCACTATTTCGAAAAGGTAACGCAGCACTGTCATGTTACCTCGAATGAAGACTAAAGGTGACCTACTTGCATGTGCAATAGCACCTCATACCATAACGCCTACTGTCGCGTGTACATGACGCTCAACATCAAACTAGGTTCACGTCTTTCTCCCCGACGTCGTCTAACCCTTTTTCGGCCATCATGTGCACCCTAGGAGAATCGAGATTCATCAGAAAAGATGACCTGATGCCCCATTCCAATGTTGACGTTCTCTGCGCAACTGTAACCGTTGACGGTGATGCTCAACCGTCTGAGGTAACACAAGATGGGGTCGATAATGCTGCACTCCAATAGACCTTATCCGGCAGTCCATTCGGAAAGTTACAGGATGGTCTTGTTCTCCTAACCACTCATCAGCCAAAGATCGAGTTGTCGCAAATCGGTCTCTAATGGCCATAAGTCGATCTTGAACTTTATTTGTGCCCATTCGACGTCCGGTGCCTACTCTTCTTCGATTTTGGGCATTATTAAACCACGCTTGACAACATCTCATGACAGTAGTTGGATTTCTGTTCGTACGGTTAGTGATTTCTCGAAATGACAACCCCGCCTCCAGTAGACCAATAATTGGGCCTCTTTCAAATTCACTTAGCTGGCGATAAATTCCGCGTACACGTGCTCTAGGCATTTTAACAACAACTAATCATCGACTTTGGATCTCATCGAACAGCTGGTTTGTTGTAAAATTCAAAAAAATTGCAAAAACGACTACAATATTCAAGTAACAAAACATGTTTAGATGAAAAAACCTTCACGATTTCTTTCTCCAAATTTAATCATTTACTCCTTGCTATACTATCTATAATTTAACAAAAAAAAAATCAAAACTTAAACTGTTTCTTTGTCAGTTAGTATATTTTCGACAAAGTCTTCCTTATCTCTGCCGGTCGTCGAATGAATGGTAGCTGAATCAGTAAAGTAGTTTGAAAGATGTTCTTACCTGGTACAATATCTTTCCGTTTCTGAGTTCAAGTGAGAGGAAAGTATTATCTTTCTCGGCCAGGAAGAGTAGACCATCAGGCGCGAATGTCTTGAATTTGAGCTGGATGTCAGATCGAAGTCTGAGGTTGTGAGATCTGGCATTGAAGACTGCGTAACCGTTTCCGTTAAATCTAAATCCAGTAGCCGGTTGCAGATCTAACAGTTTGTCCCTGAAAAAAAAATCAGCTCAGAATGAGTCGATATACCATAAACCTTAGAAAAAATATCAGAGATTGTTTACGAAGCCGTTGAACCAGAAATGAGCTCCATCACTAAACACGAATATTTCGATAAAAAGTGGATCAACTTCAAGCTGTTCAGGGTCCAATCAGCAAACAAACGACGCTCATTATGGTCAAGTGGCTTCAGTTTTTGAACCAGTTGTATCTTGTATAGGCGTAGACCAAGATCTTTACGCAAATTTTTCCATGTGATGGATGCACAGAGTCCAACTTGTTGTGAACATCGACGAATAGACAAATTTGGATCTTCATTAACAGTATCACTCACAGCAGTGATATTTTCTTCTGTACGTACAGTTCTTTATCTTGTTGTTGTTTTTGCATCGAGTAGAGAAAATGTTGTCCGAAATCTATCGAAAGTTCGACGAATTAGCTGCTCTGATGGACGATTATGCGAACCATAAATTTCACGAATTGCTCTTTAAGTTTGACGAATAAAACACTGATTTCGAAAATACATTTCAACAATTTGTAAACGTTGTTGCGGCGTGATTCTTTCCATGAAAATTTGTCAATGCTTACTGAAGGAACTGTCAAATCACAGTTATCCACATCGAAAATTCACTCATACCGTATTTGTATAATACTAGAGAGACTCGACCCGAAGGCACGCTGACAAGAATGCCGCGAGCCGACAAGGAGGAGTTCCTCTCACCGTGAAGATGGAAGGTGTAGGGTTCCCTAGGTGTGTTAACCTCAGTGTAGATAAGTTGCCAACAGTATATGCTCCGCCGTTTAATCCACGTTCTAGCACCAACGGCACAGGAAACACTCAGTTAGACCCATTCTTTTTAAATGTTTGTTGAACAGATGGCCAGTTAGAGCACCAGTCACCAGAGACAATTGCTTCCTCTCGAGAATAAAGAGCTTTTTGACCTCCGGCTTCGAAGAAGGCCCCTTGATCAGGATTCTCGACCGCCTGCGATCCGTTCTCGTGTTCCACTCGGAGGAGAATTTCTTATCAATCCATCTTTTGAAGAGGTTTTGGATATATGTATGGCAGATAGGAAGCGCGGGTTCCGGCCGAGAGACAATATGCTACACCAACATCTCACCGCCTCAGGAATCACCTAATGGTTCTAGCGACAACTGAGTGCAAATAATCTTCAGTTCACCATGTTAAAGAATGCCACAAGGACCTCATAACCTATACTCCATTCACAATTATAAAATCACAACTCTGGCCATGGTTTCGTTTTCAGGAATTGGTGCACCTGATAAAAAGTCTGTGCGCGTACAGAGAATATCTTTAATGATAAAACGGCGTTGCCAGTTTCTTTGTTTACATCAAAGTAAAAGTATCAAAGATATTTTGACATGGGTACAAACGCCAAATTTGAATTGGACCAAAAATCGATTTATAAGCATGAATAAAGCAAAAGTAAGTACTAATCGCCTTTTTTACACTTGATAACGAAGTTTTTTTTAGGTATCTGGCCGTTTGGAAAGATTTCAAACGAAATTCCGGTCCCCCAGAAGTTTGGTTAGTTTCGGTATCGTTTTTGGTGCTCAAAATTTATTTGGAATGTGTAAATGGACAGAAAAGGCTTCCTCAAAGGATCTTCTCACGAAAGCGACCGGAAAATATGGTTCAGGTAGGATTTTCGAGGAATTATGAGGAAAGAACTTGCAGAATGAAATTGCACGATTTTCGTAAGTAAACGTGTTTTGGATGGCATCATAGGTCTCTAAATGATTATTGTTGATCGTTTTCACGTTTCAGAAAAAAAAACCACTTCGTATAAGCCCATTTTGAAGAAATTTGTGTATGTAACATTCAACGGTAGTTATTTGCTCTCAATCGAAAGAATATATTATATCTAGTGCTACTTCTTTCAAAAGAGACACAAGCTTTTAATGCTGTCAGGGCCCTATAATGTGGAGGAGTTTGTGTCTTATTTCAGAACAGGTGAATGATAAATGTGAAGCATATGTTTGACCTATTCCATTTTATTTGTACAAACCTACTGTGGTTGTAATGTATGAATATTTTTTGAACTAATAAATTACCATACAGTCAGAATATTTTACTCCTTGTTCATAAGATCAAATAAATTTTATTAAGTTAGCCATTTACGGTTATGTTCCAAGAAAAAGTTCCTGTTGCATCAGAACTCCCTTCAACTATTTGGATTCCAGTAGAGGGATATAATGTTCCATTATTCTTGATTCAACAATTGATGTAGTCAAGTCTTGAACTTTCAGTTCAAGAGGATAATAAACATTAAATCTTCACAAGCATGCATATTAAAATTATGTGAAAGCAATGCAATTTTCTTCCATGGCGAAAAATAATATATTTCAACACTGATCTCTTGTACTTTTCATGCAAATAACTAGAAAAGGAATCCTTTCTATCAATTCATATAAACGTTAATTATTTTCGTCCGTCACATCTTTTCCAATTCATTCATTTTCCGAATAAATTCACATTCTGAGAAATACGCTAATGATGTAGAAAGGGCAACATAGTGTTGACTTGGAACATAAAAATATTTTGAAAACCGTCATAACTTCGATACAGAGTGGAATGTGTCAAATTTCCAAGGCCAGAGTTGTGATTTTATAATTGTGAATGGAGTATACGTTCATTCCACGCTAGGCGTCAAATATAACAAGAAAAGTACTCGAATCAGCTTACCGTCTTATGCAACCGTGGTTATTCTCATATCCGTTGTTGAAATTCCACAAGGATATCGGAGTATCGCCTATGACCAAATCTTCCACTTCCCCGTCGAAAGAATTGACGTCTATGGCCTCCTGAATGTTATAGTTGACGGGAATGCCTCCCACGAAAAGTTTCGATTTGTTTCGATCTAGGTTGAAGATTGAGAAAGGACCCTCTAGTATCGCTTCTTGCGTTGTCTCCTCTTCCTTTCCATCGGGTAGTTGTTCACGAATGATCAGTTTTGCGTTGTTTCCAGTTCTGGAAAAGATCAAAGAGAAGGCGAGTCAAGCAGTGCCGGGAAAAAGGCTATTGCAAAACTTATGATTAGAATAATTCTTTATCGCTAGCATACTGAAGGTCATCTTTTTCGAGAAACATTTTGCTTCGTAAAATATTTACTTCTAGCGATGAAGAATTATCTTACTCGAAAACTAAACATTTTAAAGGGTGTGTATGAAAAGTAATGTGAAGCCAGTTGAAGAAAATGAGCATCCTTATTGAAATTCTTCAATTTTGGACCTTGTTAAGAACATCCTCTACAAGCAAGTTGCTTTTCATCATATCATCAGATTTGAAACACCCATTAACTAGAACATTGAGAATATTGAAGTTTATGTCACTCTGATAATGAAGTAAAATCTTCCACTTTCCCATAATTTTTTCGTTATATGTCAGCCACGCCGGATAAATTAAGAAAAATGTTGATGCCAATGAATAGAAATACTAATTTGGCACTAAGAGATGAAATAATATGAAGTGGTTACCATTAGAACAAACCGACCTAATTCTGATACCAGTAATACCGCTTCAAACGAACACCCTGTGGCCGGTACTATTTATTATTTTAGGTTGATATATCAGTGCAAGAGCATTCATTTTTGCAGTAAAATTATTCCGTAACTGACGTAAGTAATGAGATTATCTACTTCATTGCACTAATGGGACACTCTGTATATGTACATATACCTATAAATAACTAATTCTAGTGAACTTCTTCGTCAGTTGCGTAATATTCTCAAGACATTCACTCAAATCTGGAACAGATCGCTTTACTTCTTGAACTATGTATGATTTATCCCCATAAGAATTACGCCAAAAACTTTGCTGATTAGCTGAAAAATAAAAAAAATCACAAGTCTTTCGAGCGTTTACATCTAACTGGGGAATTCGTGACGTCCCATCGGTCCCGTTAAATACATTTCGCCTTCGGGTCTCCGATGGAAATTGAATTCAGTAATAAGATTGAAAGACATCATATGAACACTGAGACAAACCTAAATCTACACGAAAAACAGATAAAACTATTTTTACAAATCGAACCCAATTTGAAAACTGACCCGAGTTCATATATTAAAGAACTAGTTCCCGAATAGTGCAGAATAATTACAGTTTGCCTTTCGCGAGAGAATATCAAGACTAGAGCAGAGGCTAGCCTAAGACTCAACGTAATATTTGTCGTTTAGGGGAGCGGTTTTCTCGCCTGCCGTCCGTTCCCTATGATGTAAAATGACGCGTAAAGAAAGGCAGTGTGAGGCCTGCCTCTGCCGCCGTTTACTGGGAGTTGGATACCTAGAAATCAAGGGCGTACCCAGCCTTTGAGCTAGGGGGGGGGACAAAAAAAACCAGAATAGAAATAATGAACTGATTTTCGTATATTATGCTATTATTTCATGAGTTTTTAAGGGATTTTTAAACTCAAGGGGGGGCAGCTGCCCCCCCTAGAGCTTAAATTTCGATATCAATGCGTATGGAAGAAGATAATGAAAACAATTTTAATTGATTGAATAAATAATTAATAAATATATGATATTATTACGTGTAATTTTCGACGTTTATTGGTGAGGCACTGCCTCACCTGCCTCATAGGACAAGCCGCCACTGGAGTCAAGCATACCAAAAAAAAATAAAGATAGAGGAAAACTCACCTGATGATCTTGAATTGATACCAGTTGTTATCGGCTACGAATTTAGGACTGATAACTTGTTCGTTGCCATTACCAAAGTCGAGTTTCAACACAGGGTAACCATTTTGAACGACAAGTGCCATGTAATCATCCTGGAACAATAGATCATTCGATTTTCGTGTCGCTGGTTCTTGGGAAGAATCAAAACTTACCGTTGAAGTTCTTCGCAGATTAGTACCCACTGGATTTCCCAAGTAGTAGATCAAACCGTCCTTCTTATCCGTTTTGAAATACCCTGACATCTCCATCGACGTTGACAGACTCTCCACGTTTGGTGGATTCCTCAGTTCCAAAGTAGTATTTGGATAGAAGGTAACGCCAACGTTGATTCTGTTTGCCAAGTCTCTAGCCAAAGCTATTTGTTGGTTCAGTTTGTCGATGTTTTGCTTCAAATTCTCCGAAAACTGCTTCAGTTTTTCCTGCCTGCTGGGTAGATTGCTGATGGTATCGATCAGGACTGGAAGTTTCTCGTTGATGGATGTCAACTGTTTTTCGGTTTGCTGTATGTTCCTCGTGGTTTGATCCAGTTCTTTTGGCAGTGCTTGAGCTTGCTTTCTATTCTCTTCCAACTGAAACGATTGTTTATTAAAAAATGATTAAAAATATCGGGTGTTTTTTTTAGAGTGATAGAATTTTCCATAGGGATAACTGTGATTTGACGAAGGGAGAAGCCTTGTTGTTTTGATATTCCTTTTCAGTGAGCATTGACAAATTATCATGGTAAGAAGACTCACGCCACAACAACGTTTGCAAATTGTTGAAATTTATTTTCAAAATCAGTGTTCTATTCGCCAAACTTATAGAGCACTTCGTGAAATTTATCTATACTAATATTATAAAGAGGAAAGATTTGTATTTTTGTTTGTTTGATACGAATAGGCTCAAAAACTACTGGACCGATTTCAAAAATTCTTTCACCCTTAGAAAGCTACATTATCCCTGAGTGACATAGGCTATACTTTTCACCCGAAAAAATTAAGGATACCTACTATAACTTCCATAATTACAAAAAAATCAGCCAAAATCAGCTATTTTCACGTGCGCTGCAAAAACCGTAAGACTTACGTGGATACAATGTATGACGGAAATGTACCTCTTGAATAGTTCTAGGAAAAAGTCCGCGATAGCATGTATCTATCTCTCAAGATTGACTTGCTATTACCTGTTTATGGTAATCAGATGTTTTCCAAAATTATGCACTAATTGGGAGTGTGTTTTTATGAATTGGGTATTGATCCTAATTCAACCTAATACGTTATTTATCCCCAGTATTTAATTTAGAACAAAATTTCCCTTCACATCATACAATTACAACGAATACATCAAAAGATATGGCAGGTTGAAGTTTTGAAGATGAAACCGCCGCGTGAAACAAATTTCTACTCGGGCGAAGCTGGGACGGCCTGCTTGTGGTTTATATAATAGTCCATCAGAGCAGCTTATTCGTCGAACTATCGATAGATTTCGGACAAAATTTTCTATACTCAATGCAACAACAACTACAAGACAAAGAAGTGTAAGTACAGAAGAAAATATCGCTGCTATGAGTGATAGTGTTAATGAAGATCCAGATTTTTCTACTCGTCGACGTTCACAACAAGTTGGACTCTGTGCATCCACCACATGGAAATTTTGCGTGAAGATCTTGGTCTACAACCATACAAAATCCAACTGGTTCAAAAACTAAAGCCACTTGACCATGATAAGCGTCGTTTGTTTGCTGATTGGGTCCTAGAACAGCTTGAAGTTGATCCACTCTTTTATCGAAAAATTGTGTTCGGTTATGAAGCTCATTTTTGGTTGAACGGCTACTAGACTGAGATGTCTAGAATAATGGTGTAGGCACTCGTCAATTTTTGAATGGAATGACGTTCGACCAAATCGAAAATATCAGCAATATCATTTCAGTGTTTTTTTCCGTTGTCAATTTGATTGATGTATCAACAGCTGATTTGCCAAAGTCAATTATGACATGACAGCAGAATGGCATCTTTTTATAATGAAAGTTTATACTTTTCCTAAGAACTAATATACATCAGGATGTCAAGAATATAAACACACATTATTGCTTGACAAAATTATCGACCATTAACACCCCACGTTCGCCAGAATAAATTCAAATATTCGAAATAACTGATACAAATCAGTCATAATTTGTGAATAGCGCCACCTGAAGTGGAAAGAACGAAACATTGCTAATATTCTCAATATGGTCATTGAGTTTAAATATATTTAAACTCAATGATATGGTCGAAACAAAATCTAATCAGTGCCTACACCATTATTCTAGACATCTTTTACTAGATTAAGAGCCAGTGACCAATTTTCATATGTCATTTCATAACTCACCAAAATTTACTTGTTTAATATTCAATATCTGCTCGAAAATAAAAACCATTTCTGCCAACCCATAATGGCCGGAGTAGAGTACCATAAGCGCTCAAAGAGGCCAGAAAATTAGGTTCAACTATGTCATAGTATCATACAGTTTATATGAAAATTGGTCACTGGCTCTTCCCCTATACGTAAACAAGCAAAATTGTCGTATATGGAGTGAATACAATCCTCAAGAAGTTCTGAAGGTTCCATTGCATCCTGAAAAATGCACTGTGTGGTGTGCTTTACACGCTAAAGACATCATCGGTCCATTTTTCTTCAAAAACGATGCTGGAGCTAATCTTACAGTGAATGGTGCTCATTACAGATCGATGATCAATGATTATTCGTTTCAAAATTTGAATGGTATCGACCCAGAAGTGTTTTGATTCTAACAAGTTGATGCTACACCTCATGCTGCTACCGTAACAATTGATTTGTTGAAAAAGAGATTTGGCGATAACATTATTTCGAGAAATGGTCCAATTAATTGTCCTCCAAGCTGACGTAGCCGAGCTCGATGTGATTTCAGACTACATGCAACCCCTATACTCATTCGAAAAACCATTCAAAACACAGCTCGACTGGAACAGATGGGACTCGAGTATAGAATCACAATCATCTGCAGAAATAGTCTGGTACACAGACGGTTCTAAGACAGATGAAGGAACAGGAGCGGGAATACACGGAGTGAGACCAAGAATGGATTACATAATACCTCTCTGCAATCACGCCACGATATTTCAAGCTGAAACACATGCCATTAGGACATGCATACAGAAGAACCTGGATAGTGGCTACCAAAGAAAACACATCCACATTCTCTCTGACAGCCAGAGCCCATCAAAGCCCTCAACTCGACACAGATAAAGTCTAGACTCGTCTGGAAATGCCTCCAGGACCTTCTGGAGCTGACAAAACACAACAAGGTCACTTTGATGTGGGTGCCAGGTCACAAGGGAATAGCGGGCAATGAAAAAGCAGACCAGTTAGCAAGCCAAGCATCTGAAACGCCATTCACAGGGCCAGAACCTGTGCTTAGAATCAGCAAAAACCGATGCAGGACCCTGATTGAGGAGTAGATAAAACAAAGACACCGACAACACTGGGAACAGAGCGACGGGCAAACACACAGCAAAGTCATGGTAGGACACACAAGCCAAACCTTGACGGCTGACTTTTTGAATCTAAACAGAACAAAGGCACGTATAATAGTAAGTCTACTGACGGGACACTGCGGCCTTAGAAAAACATCTGAACGCCATAGGAATACTTGGAGAACCCGTGGATTGCAGACTCTGCGGTGTGAAGAGGAAGAAACAGCCTCTCACATCATTTTTGAATGCGACGCCCTGGGAAGAAGGCGCCACAGAATCTTCGGAGAAATCAATCCGGAAACGGGAATGAATCCGAAAAACCTCATAAATAGGCTACTGAACCTGATAAAGGACACAAACCTATTCTCGTGAGGAACCACTGACGAAAGAATGATACAATAGACCCAAGTTGGTCGCAGTGTCACAGGGAGGCCAAGCGCTAACCCGGTCTCTTGTTCGTCAGCAAATCAATCAATCAATCAAGATCATGCGACATAACTCCAATGGATTATGTCTTTGGAGATCTGTCAAGTCATCGGTTTGTGCTGATAAACCAGAAATTGTAGACGCTTTGGAAGCCAACACAACTCGTGTTATTGCTGAACTAAGACCTGAATTACTCGAAAAAGTGGTACAAAGTTGGTCTGGTCGAATGCGGTTCCTCAGAGCTAGTCGTATTGGACATATGCCGGAAATTATTTTTAAAACATAAATGTCATAAAATTATCGTTCAAATAAAAACAAAATTTGGCTTCAATCTTAATTTAAATGTGTTTTATTTCAATTCAAATTCTATCACTCTAAAAAAACACCCGATAAAAGGGAGATTCCTGAGATAGAATAAGAATCCTCATGAGTCAGAAGACACCCGAATACTTCTTCTCTCAGCAAAGATTCAACGCTGTTAACCCTGACAAAAATAGATTCCACTCACCTCTTCGAAGTATTTATCAGTATCCAAGTGACCTTCTCTCAGCCGAGCAGAAGCAAGCTCAGCATCCCTGGTAGAATTCTTGTAGACCTCGTCGTATTCATTTTTAGGAGCGATCTGCAGCTTCCTCTCCAAGTCGTCCAATTTATTTTTGTTCTCTTCATTCAAAACACGTACCGGTTTGTATCTTCCTTCGGCAGCCTCTAAAAGAGGTCGCAAATCTTCATTGGTGGAACTCTTCAGTTCGAAAGCTTTGGTCAGAGCGCTGGACGAATTTTGCTCGGCGTCAAACATAACGTCGTCGATTCCGTTGAGAGAATTCACGACGACCACAGCTTCTTTATCAGCCGTTTGTGCCGCTTCCCTTGCGTTCTTAACATTCTCCAAGATGTCTTTGTAAGCGTTGGCTGCCTTCACAGCTTCCTCCGATATGTACTGGGTTTCGGTGAGGAAACTTTCAAGTTCTTGTAGCTTGTCGGTGGTATCGTTCGCGTGTTTTTCAACTTGAGGCAACAGCGTTCCGATGTCGTCGATGCCTCTTTCGCTTCGCTTCAATGTTCCGTTGAGAATCTCTAACAGTTCTTCGATTTGTTCCGGAACGTACTCCAAGGCGTTCATGGGTGTTTTAGCTTCGCTGAGCATATGCGATGAGTTTCGGTTGAGGAGTTCGGCCTCTCCCAAGTTTCTGGTCATGGTGTCCGTTTCGTTTTTGATGTTTTCGAATTTCTTATTCAAACCCTCAATGCTGAAAACGAAATTCACATAAATTGAAAAAATCTCGTGTTAAGGGGAAGTGGTACTGTAATGGAGTCCGATTTTCCGATCTTGAAATCGGCCTTCATTTTAAATTAATTTTTCCGGATTTTTATTTCAAATTCCTGCATTTCATTTCCGTTCAGAATTAAACCGAGAAGATCGAATATGGTCCGTTCGATATTGTTTTACATGCAGAGAACATAGTAAAAAGAGTCATAAGAACCACGTAGAATGTAGATAACGCCGTTTTTCTAGTTCATACGTACGATAAGCCAGATTCGTAGAAGTTTTTATCGGAGTACTTTTCTAGAAATGTAGCATTTCTGCGCCTGCCGTTTCCGCCCCCCTCAGGGAGATTATAAAAGGCGATTTTCCCCTCATCTGTGATCCATTATTCACTTTTGCTTCGGCTTCAGTAGAGTACTTTCCTTTTGCGTTTCGAATTAATCCTTTCCGATTTAAAAGTATAGCGATTTCAGTAGTCAGCAATAGCCGACTTTCCGTCATTTGCTGCTAGTAGTAATTTCTGATTTTTTTCTTTACCGAGTGAGCATTAGTGCACCGAAATCGTAAGTACCGATCCAATTCATTTCAGTCCTATTTTTCTGTATCTTCGTTGAGTCTATCAAAATAGCTGTTACGTCGAGATCCGTATTAAACCTTCCTTTACTCGTACAAGACTCCGTATAGTACGTTTATCCGAGTAAGTCGGTGCCTGATTAGTGTCTGCCCTTTATGGCGAGTAATCTCATAGTCAGACCGGAGGGCCCATGCAAACCAATGCTATAGAACGTGCAGTCGAATTCCGATTCGGTACCGATCCTTCGCGCCCCTAGTTCGGTGCGTCCTGTTTGACCATTTATATTTAACCTGGCCAAACCCGACCTTTCTAGACGTGAAACAAGCTAAGTAGACAATATAACTCTTTTGAGTTTCTGACTGAAAGAATATCGGACAAAAAGTAAGCACTGTACATTTTCATATCCGTCTCACATTTTTCAAATGTAGATTTAAATTCTCCGTTTAATTTAAATCCCCCCCTTCTATTCTGGCTGACTCGTACCGTGAAATATTTCTTTTGAATGAATGCTCGCAGTCAGGCAAAACTGAACCATTTTTCTTTACCTGTGTATATTTGATATTTTGTTGGGATTAATGCATATTTGATGTTTTCTTGATATTGGTGAATATTTGATATTTTCTTATTATTGCATATTTGATATTTTCTTGACATTATTGCATTTGTATCACTGTTTCAACCGTTTGAATAAATTGTGTGAATTGCTCTATTTTCGATTTCTCAGTTATCGCTAACACCCTAGATACAACCGAACTCTGTCTCCGGCTAAGCAGCTATCCTGGCAGGTTTGCTATTCTACCTTATAAGAGAAAACCCCATTACAGTACACGTCCGAGCTCGCTAGATGTTTTCAAAAATTGGGCTTTTTATTTCCATGATATCTCAGTTCGTATGCGGCGTAGACCAACAATTTTTTATAAGGACTGAACGAGAATAAATTCGCTAGCACAAAAACGCTTATATCTTTTGAACCACTGGACCGATTTCGAAAATCAAACTCATTTTCGAATCATCTTCTAATTCTAATGAAAACTGTTCTTACAATAAACAACCAAAACTATTTTTTACAAAATTCATGGTCATGGATTTTTCTGGAATTCTTCCCATCATGCTTCTTATAGTGTTCTCAGTCACTTTCTGGGATGCTGTCTTCCACTTTTGCTTAAATTCCGCTAATTTTCGTTGATTCCTTAGTCTTCTTCAATTCACTTTTTACCAGGGCCCAATTAATATCTTTCGATTGGCCTGAGTTCTGGGCAATTTGGTGGATTGGCCTCTTTGGGGACAAAAACCACCTCATTAGCTTCGTACCACTCCTCGGTGGCCTTGCTGTAGTGGCATGAAGATAAATCTGGCCAAAAGATTGTTGACACATTGTGCTCACGAAAAATGGTAAAAATCGCTTCTTCAAGCATTCCTCGATGTATATCTTCGAGTCAACGCTCTGTTGGCCAACGAAAAATTTGCCCCTTTTCTCACAAGTGCAAATTTCTTACCAAACCAGGAATTTTTCAGAAAACTTTGTTTCTTCACGCGAAATGGTTCGTCAACATTTCCACGAGAATCTGCAGTATAAAATTCCTGACCAGGAAGTTGCGAGAAATCAGTCAAGACATAGGTTTCGTCGTCCATCACGCAACAGGAAAAATTTTTCAAGAAATCTTTTTTTAATTTCTTTGCTCTTGATTTCGCTTCTTGATTCTTCACAGCGTTCCTGTCTGGTACTTTCTGCACTAAGTATGTTCTAAGCCCACAACTCGACTTGATTTTCTGAACGGTTGACTGCGAACAACCCACTATTTGGGCCACTTTCCGTCCTGAAAGGTTAGGATTCTTCTGAAGAAGGCTGATCGCTTTCTTCACTTTTTTTGGGCTATGAAACTCCTTTTTCCTCCCGGTTCCTTCCTTGCGGTTAATTGTAAGATCTTCGTTGAAGCACTTAACAACTTTTGATACCGTTTCCGGACGAACGCGAGCCTCTTTTGCGATTCTTTTGAAGATCCATTTTTGATTATTTTGAAAAAGTTTCACTATAAATTTTCGTGTTTTCACTTCGCTTGACATTTTTCGACAGAGAATTGGAATATCTATGAAGATAGTTTCAAGATAGATGCATCTATACTCCATTCACAATTATAAAATCACAACTCTGGCCATGGTTTCGTTTTCAGGAATTGGTGCACCTGATAAAAAATCTGTGCGCGTACAGAGAATATCTTTAATGACAAAACGGCGTTGCCAGTTTCTTTGTTTACATCAAAGTAAAAGTATCAAAAATATTTTGACATGGGTACAAACGGCAAATTTGAATTGGACCAAAAATCGATTTATAAGCATGAATAAAGCAAAAGTAAGTACTAATCGCCTTTTTTACACTTGATAACGAAGTTTTTTTTAGGTATCTGGCCGTTTGGAAAGATTTCAAACGAAATTCAGGTCCCCCAGAAGTTTGGTTAGTTTCGGTAACGTTTTTGGTGCTTATTTGGAATTTAGGTGACTGTTTTTTGCAGTGGAAGGACAGGTAAATAAACTATTCTTAGTAAATTGCCAACGTTTCGATCACTTTATTATGATCTTCTTCAGGGCTAAAATATAATATCGAGGGTCAGAATAGCGACACTAACTCTTTCAACATCACACACAAGTTAAAACAACGGTATGAGAATATATCATAAAAAAATAACATCTATTAACACACTTAAATACATCTAAAATAGAATGAAACTCAGCTCAGAGAGAAATCACCAAGTGTAAAAACAAATAATGTACAAATTGCAAGTGCATACCTTTTTACACGAATATTTTCACCTCTTCATGAATACTTGCGAATTTTTGTTGGGCTGATTCGTCTTAATCTTATTATTGTCTGAATTAGACATGGGTCAAGAAATCATAAAAATTAAAACCATGTAGTCAAATGATAAAAATTCGATGGAATATCCTGAAATCCGTTCATTAATTCCCAGTCAAACTAACGAATGAAATCTGTCAACACGCTGACAGGTGCCCTGACAAAGATAAGGATTGTTGGCATGTTCGGGTGAGGAAAATCAATCTGGATGTTTATATTTATGTAAAATACTGCTATATATCGCGCTTAGATTGGACACGTCGGTTCTCAAATTGACGGTATCATTGATTGAAATTTGGATCATCTCACTCAAGCATCTTTTTTGGTAGTTGCTCTCACAGTCAAGAATTTCAAAATCCGCAAAACTGAAGTCATGTTTATTTACAAAATGATGGAGGGCTAGGGCGGTTTTTTCATTTTTATTTTCATTAATAGGTTTACAGTCGTATATATGTTGGCGAACTCGATTTTTTATGTATTGTTTGGTCATTCCGATATAACATTTTGAACAATCATTGCATGGGATCTTATATATAACATTGGACCTCAAACTCATAGGGGTGGGATCTTTAAGTTTGGAGAATATGCAATTAACTGTCTGTACAGGGTAGAAAGCCAGTTTGCATCCTGGGTTAATTGATTGTACTATTTTGTTCAAGTTTTCGGATAGACCTCTTATGTATGGGAATTTGAAATAAGAAGTACGTATCGAGTTAGACTGTTCTTCATGACTTTTACTTTTAACCGTATTACCATTCTGCTGTTTATACTGTGATATTAGTTTCTTTGTCAAAGCTTTCGGATAATTATTTTTCTTCAAAATGTTGACCACCTTGATTTCATTCTCATCATGAAATTTCTCGTCACTCAGTTCGAAGACTCGAAAAATAAGGTTTTTAATTGTGCCTATTTTTTGTGTGGTAGAATGAGCCGATTTATAATTAAGCAAACGACCCGAAGATGTGGATTTTGTGAACCAGTTGGTGGACAGAGTTCCGTCGTTATTGTGTATCAACTTGATATCCAAGAAAGTTATTTCAGAATCTTTTTCGCTCTCGATGGTGAACTTCAACCGGGGATGGAAATTATTGAAAATCTGAAGCAAATCGTTTTTTCTGTCTTTTGGGATTGACATAATAGAGTCATCTACATATAGTTTGAAAAATCCCATTTTGAATGGAAGGACATTCAACGAACTAGAAACCAACTCGGACATCACGATATTAGCCAATGTTGGACTGGCGGGGTTACCCATTGCCGTACCTTCAATCTGTTGGTATATAATGTTGTCAAAAGAAAAGTAGCTGGACTCGAATATATAATCAACTATTTTACAGAATAATTCTAGTGGAATATCAGTGTATGCTGATATGAATCGCCATCGCTTTTTAATTATTTGTATGGTGAGAGATTTTGGGATGTTAGTGTATAAAGATACCACGTCTAACGAACCCCTATGAGTTTGAGGTCCAATGTTATATATAAGATCCCATGCAATGATTGTTCAAAATGTTATATCGGAATGACCAAACAATACATAAAAAATCGAGTTCGCCAACATATATACGACTGTAAACCTATTAATGAAAATAAAAATGAAAAAACCGCCCTAGCCCTCCATCATTTTGTAAATAAACATGACTTCAGTTTTGCGGATTTTGAAATTCTTGACTGTGAGAGCAACTACCAAAAAAGATGTTTGAGTGAGATGATCCAAATTTCAATCAATGATACCGTCAATTTGAGAACCGACGTGTCCAATCTAAGCGCGATATATAGCAGTATTTTACATAAATATAAACATCCAGATTGATTTTCCTCACCCGAACATGCCAACAATCCTTATCTTTGTCAGGGCACCTGTCAGCGTGTTGACAGATTTCATTCGTTAGTTTGACTGGGAATTAATGAACGGATTTCAGGATATTCCATCGAATTTTTATCATTTGACTACATGGTTTTAATTTTTATGATTTCTTGACCCATGTCTAATTCAGACAATAATAAGATTAAGACGAATCAGCCCAACAAAAATTCGCAAGTATTCATGAAGAGGTGAAAATATTCGTGTAAAAAGGTATGCACTTGCAATTTGTACATTATTTGTTTTTACACTTGGTGATTTCTCTCTGAGCTGAGTTTCATTCTATTTTAGATGTATTTAAGTGTGTTAATAGATGTTATTTTTTTATGATATATTCTCATACCGTTGTTTTAACTTGTGTGTGATGTTGAAAGAGTTAGTGTCGCTATTCTGACCCTCGATATTATATTTTAGCCCTGAAGAAGATCATAATAAAGTGATCGAAACGTTGGCAATTTACTAAGAATAGTTTATTTACCTGTCCTTCCACTGCAAAAAACAGTCACCTAAAATCTAAATTTAAAGGACACAATACTTCTTACCTTATTTGGAATGTGTAAATGAACAAAAAAGGCTTCCTTATACGATCTTTTCACGAAAGCGACCGGAAAATATGGTTCAGGTAGGATTTTCGAGGAATTATGGGGAAAGAACTTGCAGAATGAAATTGCACGATTTTCGTAAGTAAACGGGTTTTGGATGGCCATCAATCATCATCGGTCTCTAAATGATTATTGTTGATCGTTTTCACGTTTCAGAAAAAGAACCACTTCGTATAAGCCCATTTTGAAGAAATTTGTGTATGTAACATTCAACGGTAGGTATTTACTCTTAATCGAAAGAATATATTATATCTAATGCTACTTCTTTCAAAAGAGACACAAGCTTTTAATGCTGTAGGGGCCCTATAATGTGGAGGAGTTTGTGTCTTATTTTAGTACAGGTGAATGATAAATGTGAAGCATATGTTTGACCTGTTCCATATTATTTGTACAAACCTACTGTGGTTGTAATGTATGAATATTTTTTGAACTAATAAATTACCATACAGTCAGAATATTTTACTCCTTGTTCATAAGATCAAATAAATGAAATGTATATCTTCTACTCTTATTTTTATTAAGTTAGCTATTAAGGTTATGTTCCGAGAAAAAAGTTCCTCTTGCATCAGAACTCCCTTCAACTATTTGGATTCCAATAGAGGGATATAATGTTCCATTATTCTTGATTCAACAATTGATGTCGTCAAGTCTTGAACTTGCAGTTCAAGAGGATAATAAACATTAAATCTTCACAAGCATGCATATGAAAATTATGTGAAAGCAATGCAATTTTCTTCCATGGCGAAAAATAATATATTTCAACAGTGATCTCTTGTATTTTTCATGCAAATAACTAGAAAAGGAATCCTTTCTATCAATTCATATAAAAGTTAATTATTTTCGTCCGTCACATCTTTTCCAATTCATTCATTTTCCGAATAAATTCACATTCTGAGAAATACGCTAAGAATGTAGAAAAGGCAACATAGTGTTTACTTGGAACATAAAAATATTTTGAAAAACGTCATAACTTCGATACAGAGTGGAATGTGTCAAATTTCCAAGGCCAGAGTTGTGATTTTATAATTGTGAATGGAGTATATCTATGAAGTAAATGTTCCACATGTTTCTGACGTTCATAACAAAGCTAACTATGATCAAATTTTGATTTTTTTCTCAATTGGTTCAAGGGCGTTTTTGTGATGGCTGATTTATTCTCGTTCAGTCCTTATTAAAGCTTAATCATTTCTTCGTTTATTAGAAAAAAAACCTGGTGAGCAGTAATTCCATAAAAATGTTCATTTGGTCGAATTGAATTGTCGAAATACAAGTTGCTCGAGATGAATTAAAGAAAATAATAGTCGCTTTTTGTCAAAGTCGAGTGATATTCAGGAAGATTATTTCATGAACACGTTCCGAACGCTCGAATCCGCGGTATTTTGTATTTTAGACCGAGCGGTCGGACTTATTTATAATTATTTTGCAAAAAAATTTCTATCCTAACCAAGTTTTGAACTCGGGACCCTCCGTACATTTTCAATTCTGAATGAATGTTATGCCAAATTTTGACACTTTAAAATAGCCGCTGATATTTCTTTGTTTACCTAAATAGTCGATAATATTGCATATCGCGTGACTGAATTCGTGACTTTTCATTGGCGGAGCCACGTGTGAATGAAATAATCGGGGATATCATGGAAATAAAATCGTTTGTCCAGATTTTTATGATATTACAGCTCACCAGGTTTTTTTCCTTATATACGAAGAGAAACGGAAAAGCGAGTAATACACATTCTAGAGAAATGATTAAGCTTCAATTAAAAAAAAAATTGTTGGTCTACGTCGCATACGAACTGAGGGGGGGCAGGGGGGCCATGGCCCCCCCTGAGATTTTGATGGCCCTAACGTTTTTCAGCACGACACCTCAATCTCACCTTTTATTTCTATTTTGGCCCCCCCTGAGAAAAATTTCTACTGTTTTCTGCGGGCGCCCATGGGCGCTTCTATCGGATTAGTTTTCTACTCGCTCCGAACGGTGACCTTGATTTGTTTGTTTCACTCACCCCGTTTTCCTTAGTAATTTTTCAGCTTCTGTGGCCTTATCCAGGGAATACTGGGTGTTATTATGCAGGTCGTCCAGTTTAGCTGTGAAGTTTTTCAGGCTTTCTTCGACTAGTTCAACCTTACTAGTTAGGTTATCTCCTGGTAGTTTGAAGCCAGAAACATTCTGGAAAAGTTTATCTGCTTTCTCCAGTTGAGCGATCGCGTTTTCTTCTCTGGGTGTTAAATCGTACTCCTTGATGGATTTCAGAATTTCTTCTCCTTGACCAACGACTGCTTCGATGTTTCGGCCTATAACAAAATAGGTTCAAGTTTTGAAGAATAACATACTGATTGCACAGAGTGGAAAGTGAAACTGATTTTTACTCATACCATTCAGTTTGAATATACCTAGAGGAACAACGTCATTGAACGAATTGAAGCCATTTTTAGTTGTAGTTCCTTCTCCTGTTCAAAGTGCAGTTGTGTTTCAGAGAAATTCAAAGAATTTTTCATTCTCGCATCTGGCGGTGAGTTACTGAACTATAAAGCACTAAGTTCTATGCGGCTGGGGACGAATGCGGGATTTATTCATCATTGTAATTCAAAGAATCTACATGATCTCCCTTTCACACCGTTTGTAACGAAGATATATAATTTGGACGAATCCGATCCTGCCCATATTCCATAGTACTAGAGGGAAATAAATATCCTGCAGATTTCTGTGAATGAATAGCTAACAAAATGGTCTAGACTGTCCCGGTAGATTATAGTTCCTTTGTTAGCAACTAGGTGCCGCCACTTTACGGTCAAAAATTTAAGCTTCAATCCGTTCAAAGACGTTGTTCCTTTAGGTATATTCAAACTCAATGCTTATACTCTTATGTCTTTCTTACCACTTCCTTCGTTCAGCTCTATTACAATATTGTTTATTGTGGACACTGAAGACTGCGCCAATTTTTCAGTTTCGAACAAATCCTCTTGTAGTTTCTCCGATTTAACTTTCAGTTCGTCAGCATCTTTCTTCAGAGAATCGCTGTTATCCAAAGAGAAATTTGCCTGGAAAAAGCACAATGATCAATAAGTTTATAATGGCATGGGTCTTTTGCACATACCTTTCTATTTAGGTTTTTCGCCAGTGCTTCAAGACTTTCCAGCGTGATCAGCGAACTGTTCAGGTTGATTTGACTCGGATCGACTTCGTCGAATTTTGGTTTCAGTTCGTTCAGTAACTCCCTCATATTCTCCAATTTCGTGTAGGTGTAAACGCCTTGTTGAGTCGACTGAAAAACAACAATACATTATGCGGAAAAATATAAATCGAAGTAGGTGACCCATTTTGAAAGATCCACTGAAATAACTCAGGGGAAAAACCAGCTAAGTCATTCTTTGGCAAGATTTGAGATAAGGCGAGCAAATTAATAGCCAATCAATAGATTTTTCTTTTCACTATATCAAACATGGGAAAAATCGGTTAAGTAAGCTATGGCAAACGATCAAAAATATCATATGCAGAGGAAACACCAGGCTGTACCATGCGGTACAGGGAAATAATCCGCTAAGTCACTCGACATTGGCACTTTCGAGTTCCAACTTGTTATATCAACAAATCAATCCCCATTCATAGTTGATCAATTATCTGAAACATGCCCTCCAAACAGTGAATATAAAACATAAAAGTGGCTCGAGATCGAAAGTAACAAAAAGTGACTTGGCCGGTTTTTCCCATGTACCCTTCCTGTATCAACAAATGTTTCAAATGAAAGTTTCTCGGTTTTCAGAGGGGCATCGAATGCAGAAACTCAATCTGACCTTGGAGTTTTATTTCAAGATCATTTCAAGGTAAAGTAGATTTTTTGATTAGGGAATATGCATTTTTCGTTGCAGAATTCTTGAAAAACTAAACACATTCTGCACTGAAAAAGTTATCAAACGAAGAGCAAGAAACCATTTAGGTATAACAGAGTTCACATTTGATTTGGTTTCTCATACTTAAATAAATATTTTATGAACAAGAATAAGCCATTTTTGAAGCGGCCACAAAACTTCTGAACTTCCTTAACTTTTGTGGAGCAGTATTTTATTAATATTGGTATTATTGTTATATGGAAATGGTCAGATTTATCTGTTCTTGAAACTGCTACCACAAAGAAGAATATAACATAGGTTGTAGAAGTATCGAGTGTTTTTTTTTAAGTGATAGAATTTCCGATAGGGATAACTGTGATTCGACAGAAGGTAGAAGCCATGTTGTTTTGACATTTCTGTTCAGTAAGCATTGACAAATTATCATGCAAAAACGTTTACAAATTGTTGAAATTTATTTTCAAAATCAGTGTTCCATCCGCCAAAATTATAGTGCACTTCGAGAAATTTATGGTTTATATAATCGTCCATAAGATCAGCGTATTCGTGGAACTATCGACAGATTTCGGACAACACTACTCTACTCGATGCAACAACAACAACAAGACAAAGAACTGTACGTACAAAAGAAAATATCGCTGTTGTAAGTGATAGTGTTCATGAAGATCCAGATTTGTCTATTCGTCGACGTTCACAACAAGTTGGACTCTGTGAATCCATCACATGGAAATTTTTGCTGGTTCAAGAACTGAAACCACTTGACCATAATAAGCGTCGTTTGTTTGCTGATTGGGCTCCAGAACAGCTTGAAGTTGATCCACTTTTTTATCGAAAAATTGTGTTTAGTGATGAAGCTAGCCGTGGTGGACATATAGTCCATCCAAGAATTATTGACATCTCGGGCGGCTTTGGAAAATCGAAATTAGGTGGGTAATGCCCGTTCAGTGATATTTTGAGTTGTAGAATTCAGGTTGGTGTTGGAAATGGAAATAACACTAATATTTTGTTTTGTCATTAATGTTTCGAATAAATTTGGCAAATAATTGAGCAAGTGAAATAAATATCTTTAAAATGAGGCTGCTGAAGAGTGTACAGCTAATAATTGGAAAGGCTTTCCATAGCACATATAAAAAGAAATAAGAGAAGATTGGTCGAAATATATGGGATGTTGCTGACATAAGATCTTTCATAATGAACATGATGAGGTCTGCCCAGATGAGGAAATAACAGTTGTGGTGGTTGAAACAACAGTAGGAATATCTACATTTCATATTTTGCACCTTCATTGTTCAGAAATATTGAAAGTTACAATGTCATACAAAATTCTTCATATATTAAATAAATCCAATCATTAAGTTTTGTTTCTATCTTGATATACATATATTACAATTTTCCCAATCCATTCAGGTGATCGTATATGATAATTGGAAACATTTTCATGTTCAGATTGCCTTACTTTGAATAAATGGCATTTAATTTTTAGGTTATTTCGATATTTTTTTATTGAAAGCACAGAAAACTTTTGGTTACTTTTTTGTAACTAGAAATAAAGCTGCGACTGGACTTCCAAGGCTTGCTCTGATGTCAATAATTCTTGGATGGACTATAGTTATTGTTATAGTGAAAAGGGAGTAACGGTCCACTGCGACCTTAAGGTCTATTGTGCCCCCTAACAGAGCTGTTATCAATGCGCCTCCTTCAGCTCGCCCTCCAGTTCCAGAGATTTGTTGAAATCCAGTATCTGGGACGGCTTCAATGAGGGTAACTCCCCACTTCTACAAGTTTCTTGTCCAAAGCACTCTTTCCTTTGGCTTGCGATGGCATAGCATTCCGTAACCAGGTGAATATGAGTTTCTTCCTCCTCCCCACAGAATCAACACTCATCAGTGTCCGATGAACCCATTCTCAACAGATGCTTCTTTAGGCGACAATGTCCTGTGAGAAAGCCAGTGGGTAGGTGAAGTTGGTTTTTACTGAGATCCAGATATTTTTTGGATCTAGCAGTATCAAAGTTCCGGAGGAACTTTTTGGAGTGAACCATCCCTGGGAGATTCCGCCAGAGTTTTTCTCTTTCGGTTTTCTCCTTCAGCATAAACTCCTTCTTATAGGTGCATTTTCTGGCCAGTGAGTGGCGTTTGTGCGCCCTTTCTGGCCAGTGTATTGGCCTCTTCGTTTCCTACGATTCCCGAATGACCGGGAACCCAGATTAAAAAGACCTTATTCTTCTTGCCTACCTCATTGAGTTTGTTTCGGCACTCCCAAATCAGCTTTGAGTCAATGACGTAGGAGCTCATTGCTTTAATAGCAGCTTGACTATCTGTATGAATAGCTATATCGCACTTCTGATAGTTTCTTTCTGGATTTATATCTAGACATCTTCCGACTGCAAGTATTTCCTTTCGAAGGACGCTTGTACAGGAGCCTAACAATAGTGCACACTTGGTACTTGTCCCGTAAATCCCAGCGCCAGCTCCTGTAGCGGTTTTAGAACCATCTGTATATCATTTCATTGTATTTTCTTCGAGATTGTAGTTGGTGTATTCCCTTTCCCAATCCTCTCTTTTACTTAGCATTGTACTGAAGTTCTTCTCGGTGCTTACTTTCTTGATCATTACATCACTAGGAAGGTTTGCAGATGAGGTGTAGTCATTCAGAGAGGACCAAGCTCTCTGAAACCTGACTCTCTCATTGCCTGTTCCTTCTTTGTGGTGGACATATGTCGGAAATTATTTTTAAAACATAAATATCATAAAATTATCTTTCGAAAAAAAAATTGGCTTCAATCTTAATTGAAATGCGTTTTATTTCAATTTGAAGTTCTATTACTCAAAAAAAAAACACCCGATATAACTTGATTCATATTAATCTTTCGGTTCCTTTCTGTACCTTTATATATAAAAATATGATGTAAAAATTAAATAGAATATTATATTTGACTTGAAACTCACATTAAATTCTCCAATGACATTGTCAATCAAAAGCGCCAAATCATCAGTTGTATTCAAGAGAGCATGGGTGCAGGAATCACATTCGTGGCATCCATATTCAGGAACGAACGACCATCTGTACGGACATTGGTCGCATTTTTCGCCCATCACACCCGGCAAACACTCGCATTGTCCCGTCAAGGTGTTACATCCGAATCCAACAGAGTAATCGCTTTTACATCCACACGCTGTGAACAACCAAAAAAGTAAAGATTCAAACCTCTAACCACAATATAACAAATTGTACTCACAGCTGCATCCATCGGCAGTGTAATTCCAGTGGCCTGGAGCACATCTATCGCACGTCCTTCCTGTCACTCCAGTTTTACATTGGCACTGACCGGTTACGTCGTCGCACTGCGTGCTGTTAGAAGCCTCAGCACACAAACAAGCCTGACACCCTTTGCCTGATTGGAATCCGAAATGTTCGTATTTACACCTGTCACATTTCTCTCCTTCTACGTTGGGTTTACAGACGCACTCCCCTGTGTAACTGTTGCAGTGGTCGGTTCCAAGTTTGTCGCATATACAAGCTGGAAAGGTGTGGGTGTTAAAACAGTCTTCGAGTTTTTATTTTCAGTCACTTACACTGGCAATCCTTGAGTTTGACTGCGTCACCGAAATATCCTGGAGCGCATAGGGAACAAGCTTGTCCAGATGTGTTATTGAGGCATTTTAAACACTCTCCGCTGACGGTGTCACAAGAAGAGGGATCGCTGGAGTTGATGTTGCCTGAACACTGGCAAGGCTTGCAGTAATCGCCTGAAAATGGTCATCAGTTACGAGGATATATTGAAAAATTCTTAGCCTACTATAGAACCATACAAAATTTCAGTGTCAAAATATTTTATTACTCAACATATTCTCCTCTTAATTGAATACATTCATTACAGAGAACCTGCAACGTCTCTAGACCTTTCAAAAAAAAATGTTTCTTCTTGCTCTGCAAACCAGTCCTCCACAGCTTTTATTACCTCCTCGTTGGAAGAAAATTTACGACCTTTTAAACTTTTTTTTCAGTTGAGGAAAGAGATGATAGTCGGACGGAGCCAAATCTGGTGAATAAGGTGGTGTTCTAGTAATTCTAACCCTAAATCACGAATTTTTTGCATATCAACATGAGATTTGTGTACTGGGGCGTTGTCCTGTAAAAACAAAACACCTTTGGATAGCTTTCCGCGTCTTTTTTTTTTTTGTTTTTTTTCCGAAGAGTGGTCAGTAATGTCGAATAGTAATCTCGAGTTATTGTTCTACCCTTATCCAAAAAATCAATCATGATTACTCCATGGTAATCCCAAAAAACTGAAGCAAGAACTGTTCAGAATTCATACTTTTTATTTCATATACCACAAAGTTTATATATAGGATGGGCTTACTCGGTTAAGATTAAGACCGAGATTTTCTGTGCTCTGTGCGATTTTATGGCTGTTTCAAAAATCTCACAAGCATATACCTGCTCAGTCCTCTAAGATACCTTCCTTCAGTCGCATTGTTTTACACGGCTTAGTTCGAAGCCCTTAACTTACTTTCCACGTCCTCGGCCTTTAGTTCGCCAAAGTGAATTCTGTGATAAGAACTTTTACCCTGCACAACACCACATGAAACCAGACAAGAAGCAGATACGTAACTTTTAATCTGAACAAGTGTAAGTACCATTCCTTCAGTATTTGCTTTGTGGTATTTATTTTCCATCAAAAACCCATTTTTTTTCTTTAATTCTCGAGGCGATAAGAATTGGTACAAAAGTCCATTTCTTCTCTCCAAGAGAGCTCGTGTATATTATTCAAGAACTTTTCCAGAAGATTTTTGGACACGAAACTTGGAGAACCAGAGTGTCGCCATTCCATCGATTGTTGCTTTGTTTCTGGATCGTAGAAATGTACCCAAGTCTCATCCATAGTAACAATTCGGTTTAAGAAGTCTACATCGTTTTCAAATCGAGCACAGATCGAACGCGATGCTTCTACTCTTGCATGCTTTTGGTCAACATTCAAACATTTGGGGATCCATTTCGCAGAAATTTTTCTCATATCCAAATTGACGTGAACTAATGAAGAACGCGTTCGTATGAAATCTTCAGTACTTCAGATATCCGTTTTAGCCCAATTCGACGGTCTGATAAAATCATATCATGAACTGCATCGATATTTTCGGGGACTGACACAGAAACTGGCCTTCCCGATCGGTCATCATCTTCAATGGAAAATTTACCTCTTTTGAAGCTTGAAGTCCAATTTTTCACGGTTGCATACGAAGGACATTGATCACCAAGGTTATTGAGCATATCTTCGTGAATCTGCTTACCTCTAAACCCTCTTAAATGCAGGTACTTGATGATGGCTCGATACTTCAATTTTTCGATTTTCACAAATTCGGACATTTTTATTTATTTATTGGTTCACTTTTTTGACGTCGAACTCTACACTGACACTTCTAATAAGTTATTGTTCATTGATATGGTATAGCAATATTTTGTTCATGCATGGAACTGGTCTAGACTAACTAGGTATCAATGCATCCTCGTAGAAGTTTCTACACTGAAGTAACATAAAGTGGACTCATCTCACCTAAGATTCCAGGTTTTCCATAAAATCCGGACGCACAAGCGTCACACTTGGCACCAATGTAACCGTCAACGCACTCGCAGCTTATTTTCTCCCCATCAGAACTCACATCACAGGCTGTGGCAAAACTGTAAAATAATAGAGGTCAATCTTGTCCAGTTATTAAATATGATAGACTCACTTGTTGCTGGCCACAGGCAAGGGACATGCACAAATCAGACAATCTGTTGGAGTCCCACCCTTAGCATTGCCGTGATAACCCACCTCGCATTTGTCGCAGTGGTCTCCTACCGTGTGGTGAGTACAGTTCTGAAAAGATGGCACCAAATAGAAACAGTGGTGAAGGAAATATAATCAAGACTTACCAAGCAGACTCCAGTGTTGACATCGCATTCTTCTGCATGTCCATTACATTGACATGGTACGCAGTATCCACCGTGAGGTCCCAATGGTATCCTGTAGTACCCTGGAGCACATTCTTCGCAAGAAAGACCTTGATAGTTTGGAGGACACTGGCATACTTCGACGGTGTTCGCGTATTGTACATCGACTCTGCCATGGTCGTTGAAGTACTGGTGAGATATTGCTTCTTCCAGAGAAATCCTGCTGACTCTAAAAATGTTCGTATATTTGTAACAAGTTCCTCGTTAACATTCGCATCATTTAGTTACCGTGAAGTCACGCTGGCAGTCCAATATTTGGCTCTTAAATAGATTCCTTTCAAATCGCGCAATACTTCCATGATGTGCTCGCGTTTGGCAGCTACCCCCACTGGCAAGTTAAAATTGCTCTCTACCAGCTGTACGCTGAAGAAGAATTCTTGAGCTTGTGGCGGCTGTTCTAAGCTTGTATAAGTCAAGTACGTATTGTTACCCTCCAAAATCAGGTCTGGTCCACTGACCGCAGATCCTAGAAGATGAAACCAGATGTGAAAAGAATGATAATAAATTTGTTTGAAGGTCGAAATGCAATGCCACTTTCGAAGCACACAAACACTTGCCAAGGGTATCCACGACAAGTGTTATAATAGTCCTTTATCGTCTGCCCTAAGGGTTTCCACAGCATGATAGGCAGACGACGTAGGGTGTCATACGAAAAAAAGGGGAATCTCAGGAATTATCTGAATGCTTCCCTGAATTTCAAATAGCACCGAATAGCTGAAAATTCATAGCACTACAAGTTAACAATGTTGTCAGAATGTTTATCAACTTTGTCGAGACTAAAATATAAATGATCATGAACGTTTGATGTAATATAATGAGATATGTAATAATAAAATCCCACGAATGTGGGAGATAAAATTGGATTCTAAAGAGGATGAAATAATACATTTAATACGCATAGTTTCTATAAAGAAATTATCTTTATCGGTCCATATTGAAGATAAATGTCAATGATACAAAGGACCCCGCACTTTTTCTATGGGAAATGGCGTTCCGTCAAATTTTCTAAAATTTTGGTATAATGTAGTACTCGACCTACTGATCAAAAGTGTCCATGGCCCCAACTCAATCCTATGACTAGTTTTCGAGATACAGGGCGTTGAAGTTGAGAATTACCCACTTTTAGTACGCCCGTATCTCGGTACAGAATCGAATGAACTTCAATTTTTCTCAAGAAACGTTTCATTAAATCCCCAGGGAGCAACCATATAGAGGAATATGACCGAAAATCGTTACGAATACAGGGTTATCCATAATTGAATGCATGCCCGATTTTGAAATTATAAAATATGTCAGTTTCAGAGCAAGAACGTTCACAAAATGACCTATTACACTAGATATGTTGTTGTTACATCGAAAAAGTCTGAAATACCCAGAATTCATACCGGGTGATCCATTATTATAGAAACTATTGACAATAAAGGTTAAGTGGACATCCTGTATTTCTGGGTTGATTCAAGGTGATTATTTGATTTTTTTAGAACATATCATCATGGACTTAAAAGAATACAGGGCGATTCAGTCATAAAATGAACTTTGAACCTCACGAAAATACCCAAAAACCACCTTTTTTTTTCGTGACCCTCTATTTCAAGATTAACTCCGATGAGGTGGGAGTTTTCTTTTACCATTGTACTTGATATGAAAACATCAATACGGCTGAGAGTTTTCATCCACTTCCTATGATCAGATTTTTTTTTATGCTGGAATAGAATAACATAAATAAATTATTTTCATATTACATAGAAAAAATCTGGTCATAGGAAGTGGATGAAAACTCTCAGCCGTATTGATGTTTTCATATCAAGTACAATGGTAAAAGAAAACTCCCACCTCATCGGAGTTAATCTTGAAATAGAGGGTCACGAAAAAAAAAGGTGGTTTTTGGGTATTTTCGTGAGGTTCAAAGTTCATTTTATGACTGAATCGCCCTGTATTCTTTTAAGTCCATGATGATATGTTCTAAAAAATCAAATAATCACCTTGAATCAACCCAGAAATACAGGATGTCCACTTAACCTTTATTGTCAATAGTTTCTATAATAATGGATCACCCGGTATGAATTCTGGGTATTTCAGACTTTTTCGATGTAACAACAACATATCTAGTGTAATAGGTCATTTTGTGAACGTTCTTGCTCTGAAACTGACATATTTTATAATTTCAAAATCGGGCATGCATTCAATTATGGATAACCCTGTATTCGTAACGATTTTCGGTCATATTCCTCTATATGGTTGCTCCCTGGGGATTTAATGAAACGTTTCTTGAGAAAAATTGAAGTTCATTCGATTCTGTACCGAGATACGGGCGTAGTAAAAGTGGGTAATTCTCAACTTCAACGCCCTGTATTTCGAAAACTAGTCATAGGATTGAGTTTGGGCCATGGACATGGACATCTGTGACGATGTTCCTATCTAAACAATATCCTCTTGGAATTTCATAAATTCGACACAACACGCAAAAAAACTAACGCACATTCTGAAAATCTCAATTTTAATGAAAGTTAACTCTACATTGACTTTATAACTTATTTTTTATGTTCTCTGGGGAAGGTTTTGAACGAAACAAGACACATTAAATGGAAGAAAAATTCAGGATTTCACCGAATCTTATGTGAAAGAAGAGAAATGAACAATTTTCAAAATACTGAAATACTGATAAGTGATTTAATACTTGGTATTTCCACCCCTTGCGTTAATTACAGCTCGGCAACGACGGTTTATACTCAAAATGAGTGATCTTGAAATGTTCTGATTTAATCGTTCCCAGATTTCTCCGAGTTGGATTCCGAAGTCATTAAGAGTAGCTGGAATATTTTCTGAACTTCTCAGCCTTCTATTGAGGTTGTCCCAAACCTGCTCAATCGGATTGAGATCTGGACTTCTTGCAGGCCATTCCATTCGAGAGACTTCAACCTCTTCAAGGTACTCCTGAACGCACGATGGGGTCTGGCATTATCGTCCATAAAAATGAAATTTTCACCAATGTATGGGGCAAATGGCACTACATGCTCTTCAAGAATGTTCCTTATATACTTATCAGCATTCATAGCTCCATTATCAACGACCACTAGATCTGTGCGAGCAGTCAAAGATATTCCACCCCATACCATAATCGATCCTCCCCCGAAACCAGTAGTATTCAGGAAATTGCACTTTCATGTGGACGTCTATATACAAGGGAACATCGATCACAATGGTAGAGGCAGAATCTAGACTCATCTGTGAAGAGAACTCTTTCCCAATCGGCCTCTTCCCAATGGATATGCTCTCTCGCAAAATCCAAACGCGCCCTTCGATGGGCTGGGGTAAGAGCTGGGCCTCTTGCCGCGACACGAGGCCTTAAATCATATTCTCTGAGGCGATTTCTTATTGTCTGAGTGCTAATTTGCACCTCATGAGTTTGCTCAAGCTGATTTTGAAGGAGTCGAGCGGTTGCAAACCGTTGTCTCAACGAAGGAACTCGCAAGTAACGTTCTTGAATGGCAGTTGTTACGCGTGGTCTACCCTGTCCTGGTCTTCGGACATTCATACCTGTCTCCCTGAATCGCTGCAACATTCTGGACACACTTGTATGGGAAACTCCAAACCTTTCTGCAATTCTTGTGTATGTCCACCTTTCTTCTCGCAAAACTACCGCATGGACACATTCCTCTTGGGTCAAATTGCGTGTTTCGCGTTGCATAGCGATCGAGTGTAGAAAATCAAACGAAAGAAAAACTATTGATCACTAGAATTGATCGAGAACAACTGATTTTAGAATGGAGCCAATACATGCAAAATCTGATATCATCTTTTTTTATTCCTGCTGGGAGAAAACATCTGTATTCAAGAAAAACGTTGAAAGTGGATAACATATACATGCATAATTCTGATAAAAATAATTATCATTGAGAACACCTTCAGTTGTAGAATAAATTTGAGATTACCATTATGTGCGTTAATTTTTTTTGCGCAGTGTATTACATTAATTCACTGAAAGTCTTTCACCTAATGATCACGAGATCGAAGAAAAACACCTAAAATAATCAATTTTCCTTTTTATAACAACATAGCTCTAAAAAAAATTTCCTCCATATTTGACATAAGGTTTGGAATGGGTCGCAACCTCTCACGACAAACGGTTATACCATTGTGTCATTAGAAAGTCAATAATCTGGCATCGTCTTGTCCAAAGCTCTGTGAAAGCTCTGTCATAGAAGATTTTTGTTTGATTGCAACATGGGTTAGGTTTAGGTCATTAAGTTAGGTTGATCAATCATAAATTGACTGAAAACCCTTTCTTCTTATGATATTTTTGGGATATCGAGAAAAATATGAACAAGTTATTAGTGTTTACAAGCTAATCTACAAGGAAATCGAAGAAGGAACTTGGTTTGGTGGGAGAAATATAGCTATTCAGGTACAATAGGACAAAACTCTTTATTTTAGGAAATATAGTGGTTGTAACATTTTCATTCCAATAAGGTTTGTACTTGAGTATTCCCTAAATGTATCAACTCAGTTTCAGTCGACAAATAGGAACTTTCAGGTGTTTGCAGAGAATCACATCAGGAACGTATTTGGCCCAATTTTTTTTGAATGCCTAATCTCAACAGAGCCGAATTCGGAGAAAAGGAAAATTAAAAAAAGGTTTCTTTTGGCCACAAGAATCTACAGTTGAAGATTTACCCAGTTTAAAAATAAAAATACCAACCTTGCTGATCGATCGTATAGAAGATGGTGTAATTCAAGAACCCTCCATACGAATGCAACCGTTTCCCCAGATACTCAGAAGGAGCCCCGAGATAAATGGAATCGTTGGTGAGGTCGTGCTGGGTGAAATCTACCCCGATGCTCCCCTCGGACGCCTGTAGGTTCCAATCGAACCGGGACCTCTCCAGCTTCGCCGTCAGGCCCAGATCGAACAGGTTCCAACCGGTCATCTCCATCAGGGGCACCATGACGAGGCCGGAGCTCTCGCAACGCGTCGTCTTGCCGAAGCAGAAACATTCGGTGCAGCCGAATTCGTTGCCGGCCTCCAGGTTGAAGGTTCCTTCGCGGCACAGTTCGCACGTTGGACCAATGACGTTCTTCTTGCAGAAACATTCGGCCGTTTCCTGGTCGCAGATGGCTTCCGTCGTTCCTTGAGTGTTGCATTCGCAGGATTCGCAGTAGGGGAAGGAGTAATGTCCTGGGACGCAGCTGTCGCATCTTCTTCCGTCGATATTCGACTTGCATCTGGAAAAATTTGGATTGTAGAAGGCAACGAGCCGCGAAATGGAAAATTTGGCAACGTCGCAAGTTGCTAGAGTATCGGGTGGTTTTTCGGAGTGATGGAACTTTGAATTGAAATAAAACACTTTTAAGTTAAGATTGAAGCCAAAATTTGTTTTTATTCGAAAAATACTTGTATAAAATTTATGTTTTGAGAATAATTTCCGACATATACTCCATTCACTTTTATAAAGTAGCCCGGGAGGCCCTGGAATTCTGACACATTTCACCGCGTATATTTTGAAAATGTTAGGTTATAGTCATTCTTCTGTCAGATATGAACGCAACGTTGCCGTTTCTACATATAAATCGTAGAAATTACGTAATCAACAAAATGTTTATTTACTTTGGGAAAACAATGAACTTGAGGAAATATTATGTGAATTCAATGATTCCAAAGATCTGAAGAATATTGAAAAACTTTGTTCTCTGTTAATACTGGAAAAATTTGACGTGTACGAGTATAAACATGATTGGAAGATTCAGTTATGCTATTTCTTGTACGGAAACCAAGAACCGAGTGTTGAAATTTTACTGAAAAATAATGGACAGAATAGTCCGTTACTTTGTGATAGTTTATCAACCCGACAGAAAAACTTTTAGAAGAACAGAACAGACGGACGTATGGAAATCCACACTTTTCAAAATTCTCAAGAAATAAGCCTACAGAGGACAATTAAATACCTCTTTGCGCAACTTGAAATACTCCAGTATGAAAATGTAGTGGTACTACGAATCTTGTGTCACAGGATAAACCTTATAAGAACTAACTCCATTCACAAAGTTGAAAAAGAGTAAATAGAAGACTTGGCAATGTCGCTTGATTTTCACGATTGCCAACCTGCGTCCGTTTTGAGTAAAAGAACTTGATAAACCTAAACCATGGTCCACCAAGATACTTTATAAAAGTGAATGGAGTATATATCCACCACGACTAGCTCTGAGGAACCGCAATCGACCAGACCAACTTTGGACCACATTCTTGAGTAATCCAGGCCTTATTTGAGCAAAAACACGAGTTATGTTGGCTTCCATAGCGTCTACTGTTTCTGGTTTATCAGCATAAACCAATGACTTGACATAACCCCAAATAAAATCACCCACTGGAGTTATGTCGCATGATCTTGAAGGCCAATTAGTTGGACGATTTCTCGAAATAATGTTATCGCCAAATCTTCCTTTCAATGAATCCATTGTTAGGGTAGCAGCATGAGTTGTAGCACTGTAGTACCCGGGATAATGAAGAGGAATTATTCCGTCTTAAAAAATTCAATTTTAAAATAATTTTAGATGAAAACCATTTAAACCAGTGTAACCATCCCAGACACATAAATTAAAACTTAAGAAAGATGATAAGCGGTTCAAGAGGTTACGTACCCCAAGGGGAGCATAGACGACAGTTTTTTTATATACAGGGTGGCCATTTGAAAACGAAACAGACGAGATTACAGACGAAATAAATTTTTTCGATAGAAATGCTCGGACAGGTCGATTTCTGTTTCGAGGGGGACAACTTAAGATGTAGGTTACGGACGCATAGCGCTTCAACCCTTGCTACTACAACCCTCACCCCCAATTTTTGAATAGGGAAGATGGGGTGAGTGATACCTCATTTGAAAGATATTTTTATACTGATTTCAGCACAGTAATTGTTTTTTCATTTTATGCATTAGTTCTCGAAATATTCATGCGTTAGTTAATTTTATCACTTAAATTAATTTTTTGCGAATAATTGACATTTCGTGCTTCCGAAACACCAAAATTTCCGTACTTGTATTTGAAATTGCAAAACATCTACCACTGGGCAAATGAAGTCATACCGTACGTGTTAATGCTACTAGGGTCAGATGTTCGACCAGCTGTTTTATTCACTGAAATCATTCTCCAACTGTACGGTATCAGAACGATTTGAAGTATTGATCTAAGAAATAAGACTTTTCAAAGTGAAGTAAATAATTTATCAAAAACTCACATCAATTAATTAAATATTCAAATTGTTCGAAACGATGGCGCACATTTTGCAGCATTTCTGGAGTGATTTGACGACATTCGTTTCGTTCACTATACGTCTTCTTAAATCTTCTATGGAATCGGGCAGTGTAGAGTAAATTTTACTCTTCAAGTGGCCCCAAAGAAAGAAATCTAGTCATGGTTGTTTTGAAGCTCAAAATGTCGATTTTTCACAAAAAAACACTACAAGTGCCATGAAAACACCACTTCATTTTCAAATACTTAGTTAAGAATATTTCGAGAACTAATGCATAAAATGAAAAAACAATTACTGTGCTGAAATCAGTATAAAAATATCTTTCAAATGAGGTATCACTCACCCCATCTTCCCTATTCAAAAATTGGGGGTGAGGGTTGTAGTAGCAAGGGTTGAAGCGCTATGCGTCCGTAACCTACATCTTAAGTTGTCCCCCTCGAAACAGAAATCGACCTGTCCGAGCATTTCTATCGAAAAAATTTATTTCGTCTGTAATCTCGTCTGTTTCGTTTTCAAATGGCCAGCCTGTATATATTTCAACCTATAGTATAAGACCACGTCGTTCCAGACAAATTCCCTCTAAAACGTTCCAAGGGGACAAAGAGGCAGAAGGGAATTTGCTTGAATAGAGTTATTTTCTGGAATTATGGGGAGTTCCGACAGTGGCGTGAAGTAGAGAAGCACACTGCACAACGTGTTCATCGTGGGGGAGGGAAAATGCGAAATAAATCGTAGGGAGTACCTATTGACATTGGAAGTAAAGTTCGGTCGGTTCTTTAAATCTCAATGTAGCTTAGGGGCAGTATCACCTTTCGAATCATGGTAAATCTCCATTCAAAAAGTGGTCTCTTTTTTTCACGAGTAACTATCCTAATTTACGACGTAGAGACTTGATTATTTTTTAAATTGAAGTTGAAGAACGTCCCGAGGGCATATAGTTTTTTTTTCGATTTAATTTAGTTTTTCAATTGAAAAAAAACAGGGTAATCGTTAGATCTCTGCAATATTTGGGTTATTGAATATGTTTTTCGTTTTTCATGAGTACAAGCTATATTCTTGAACTAATCATCATATAGTTATTTTTGTATCTAGTGCGCGAAATGCTACTTTGGTGATCGAGAACTGATTTTTTTTAACGAGGCGCAGCCGAGTTAAAAAAAATAGTCGAGATCACCAAAGTATTTCGCGCATGAGATGCAAACAAAATTTTTTCTACAAACGTTCGTGCACTGGCTGCACCATAAATGTTAACATTGTAAATAATAAATAAAATTAGGTAGTGTTAAATTTTCGCACAGTTTGAAAGCCTCACTTATTGTTATACATAAATAAATAAATGACTTCTTGGATTTTTGCTTGATTGAGAAACATGAAGGTTAAAATACAAAAATCCATATATGTAGTTTACATGCAGTGTGCGAAGTAAGTATTTCGCACACTACTTCGCGCACGGTGTCATGGTAACGAAGGGAAATGAAAAAAAGGGTCACTTCGCATATTGTTGTCTATGCGCGAACCTTGTCATTTTTTGACATTTGTAGAAAAAAAATTTTTGTAGTTTATAGAAGATTGAATTGCTAAGCGCGAACAGTTGCGATTTTCTAAAAAAATTATGAAAAACCGTCGAAAAAAAATCATTAAGTGTAGTTTCCAAAACGCTGAAGTTCAACCAGTTTTTTTTAATTGAAAAACTTATTAAATCGAAAAAAGAAAACTATTTGCCCTCGGGACGTTCTTCATCTTCAATTTAAAAAAAAATCAAGTTTCTACGTCGTAAATTAGGGTACTTACTCGTGAAATAAAGAGACAACTTTTTGAATAGAGATTTACCACGATTCAAAAGGTGATACTTCCCCTTAAAGGTAGTTTGGAAGTAAATTAATTTGTTTTTTTGTGATAAACAGCAAGTGTTTTCGTGTGTTTTTGGTCTGGTAAGAGAGAAATTTTTATAATTAAATGAGAATTTTAGACGATTTGATTTGAAAAGGCACTACATCACTCTCCATTTGTATTTGTTTTTTTGTTTTTTTTTATTTACTGTTGGGCTTTTTGAAAAGGTCGACAAGGGCAATTTTGCAGATGAGACAATTTTTTGCTATTTGATATATTTTTAATTCTAACTTGCTGGCCCGGCGAACTTTGTACCGCCTGAATTAATTATACTTAAAAGTTGTATAAACTTACCATTGCTGTTTTTAGGCAAAATTAAAGTTCAAAATATACAAAATTTTAATAATTTTGTAATTCACATGGAAAGAATTCTTTTTATTTAAGCGGTAACTAATTGTTGCACTTGAACATATAACTTTTTGTTTTTAATTGTTGTACAGTTCTCTTTTTGCAGTACCTCATGTGACTGTGAATAGCAGGAGTATAATCCATATTATACCTTTCCTCTAATATAAATCAAAATGTCAAGAATATGAACAAAAATTATTCCTTTGATGAACTATCGACTATTAACACAGTCCTTCGACCAGAATTAAAAAATCAGTCATTTGTTAATAGCCAAACTTGAAATAAAACTTTTCTTATATGTATTCTCAAAATCTAATCAGTTGTGACACCATTATTCTAGACATCTTAGCTATGCTGCTAAGCTCAAAATAATGGGTAAACATCTCAGTTGGTGGAGCAGCGCGATTCTCATTATTCCATGGATATGAGCTGTCAATCTCTCTTCAATTTGTTCAATTTAGTTGACGATATCAAGCTCGTTAGAAGACAAATCGAGATGTTAAAATGTCGATAGTACGATCGACACGGCAAAATTATCAACACTTTGAATTATGTTGAACTCATATTCAAATTTATTGATGGTCATTCGACCAGATTAGATTAGGCAACCCATGAAACATTATTGTATATCATAAGTGAAAGCCCGATGAGCAAACGTTTCAAAATTATTGACGCTTACTATACTGTCTCTGTGCGAACAGAAACACGAATATATAATATGTCAATTACTAATTATGGGCAATTTGGATTCAGTTATTTCCGCAAATATATCTATTACCCAAACAGAAATTCGAAAGCATTTCAAAAATAAAGAAAAAAGATGAAGATGGCCAACTCACGTTAGACACCCAGTGGCCTTATTCAAAAGAAGGAAAAGCATTTCCTGCACATAAGTAAAACTTTCATCAATTTTTTCGAAGTTTTATTGTATTTTATAATAACCAGACCGAAGACGATTCCATAAATGAAGTTTCATAACAGTCCATCCGATCTCTAGTTATAAATGGTGTAACCAACATCTTTCTTTTATATATATAGATTGAAAAATTCGTTTTATTTTAATTCATCCGAACTCTCAGAAAAAGATTTAACTTTTCATAGACCTTGCGTCTGCTCAAGGCAAGAATCCAGATTCCGTTTCGGCTGGAAAATTATGCAGGTTTCAAAAGGTAAGGTTTCTATTCTTATTTGCGATAACAGGTGTGTTGAAAAATACCCAAACACACCCCGCAGGTATAACAGCACCAAAACACTTCTGGGTCGATACCTTTCAAATTACGAAACAAATAATCATTGATCATCTGTAACAAGCACCATTCACTGTAACATTAGCTCCAGCATCGTTTTTGAAGAAATATGGATCGATGATGCCCCCAGCGTGTGAAGCACACCATGCAGTGCATTTTTCAGGATGCAATGGAACCTGCAAAACTTCTTGAGAATTGTTTTCACTTCATATTCGGCAATTTTCCTTGTTTACGTAGCCGTTCAACCAGAAACGAGCTTCATCACTAAACACAATTTTTCGATAAAAAGTGGATCAACTTCAAGCTGTTCTAGGGCCTTATCAGCAAACAAACGACGCTTATGGTCAAGTGCCTTCAGTTCTTGAACCAGTTGGATCTTGTATGGGTGTAGACCAAGATCTTACGTAAAATTTTCCATGTGGTGGATGCACAGAGTCCAACTTGTTGTGAACGTCGACGAATAGACAAATCTGGATCTTCATTAAGACTATCACTTGCAGCAGCGATATTTTCTTCTGTACGTACAGTTCTTTGTCTTGTTGTTGTTGCATCGAGTAGAGAAAATGTTGTCCGAAAACTATCGAAAGTTCGACGAATAAGCTGATCTGATGGATGATTAAGGAAACCATAAATTTCACGAAGTGCTTTATAAGTTTGGCTAATAGAACACAGATTTCGAAAATAAATTCAACAATTTGTAAACGTTGTTGCGGCGTGAGTCTTTCCATGATAATTTGTCAATGCTTACTGAACAGAAATTTCAAAACCACATGATATGATGCTGATATAATACAGGGTGGCCATTTGAAAACGAAACAGACGAGATTACAGACGAAATAAATTTTTTCGATAGAAATGCTCGGACAGGTCGATTTCTGTTTCGAGGGGGACAACTTAAGATGTAGGTTACGGACGCATAATAATCATAATAATCATTTATTTCCCTCAAATTCTACAGGGTATGTCAGAAGTAGATATACATGGTCTTTCACGAGGAACCTCACCCATATTTATACGGGAAACTACTGAACGTATTTTCATGAAATTCAGCACTTGTAAGTATTTCACGATGCTGATGAAATCTAAAATATTTTCAAGGCATGAGCACCTCCGGTTTTTCCGGAAATGACGTCAACTTCCGTTTTTCAAATTAGAACACCATTGTTTTATTGCAGAAATAGATTCCTTAGAAAATTTCAAGTTATTTTGATGTAACATTTTTCAGTTTTGGTTGTAAAATTCTCTTTGAGCGGGAAAATTCGAAAAAAAAATCGAAAATAGAGCTCCGCTGAAACAAGAATAACTTCGATGTTTTTGAATGGAAAATATTCATTTTTGGGATTTTTCAAGATGTAAGATTGATGTATCCACTTTAAAAATCGAAATCGCGATTCATGATACAGTGGGTGAAAAAATCGCTTTCAAAGTTAGGGATGACAAAATCGTGAAAAATCAATTTTTTCAAATTAGAACACCATTTTTTTATGACAGATACTGAATCTACGTTAACAAATAATGTGAGTGTATGCATCACACCCTTGCCCTAAAGTGGATATTTTCTGAGTTATTCACAAAAAACTGTTTTTCGTCTTGAATTTTCAGCTATTTCTTTTCCCTTCACGCCAAAAAGATGAAATTTTCAGGAACTGTTACTTAAACCATGTTTTAGATTTTACTACCCTATAATATGCAAGAGAAAAAAGTTACAGGTTGTTCCTAAATAGATGGCGAATTTGGATTCGAATTTGTATCGGAAACCTCTTTATTTCAACTAATCGGCCATCGGTTTTCTCTCCAGTGATAAATAAATAATTCCTTATGAACCATATGCAAGAACTTACCATGTTTTACTTTCTTTTTTTTAATGATAGATATCATTAATTACATCTGCCAAATTCGTCTTTATTCAGTAGATGTAATTAATGATATCTATCATTAAAAAAAAAAGAATGTAATATGGTTCATAAGGAATCATTTATTTATGACTGGAGAGAAAACCGATGGCCGATTAGTTGAAATAAAGAGGTTTCCGATACAAATTCGAATCCAAATTCGCCATCTATTTAGGAACAACCTGTAACTTTTTTCTCTTGCATATTAGGGTAGTAAAATCTAAAACATGGTTTAAGTAACAGTTCCTGAAAATTTCATCTTTTTGACGTGAAGGGAAAAGAAATAGCTGAAAATTCAAGACGAAAAACAGTTTTTTGTGAATAACTCAGAAAATATCCACTTTAGGGCAAGGGTGTGATGCATACACTCACATTATTTTTTAACGTAGATTCAATATCTGCCATAAAAAAATGGGGTTCTAATTGGAAAAAATTGATTTTTCACGATTTTGTCATCCCTAACTTTGAAAGCGATTTTTTCACCCCCTGTATCATGAATCGCGATTTCGATTTTCAAAGTGGATACATCAATCTTACATGTTGAAAAATCCAAAAAATGAAAATTTTCCATCCAAAAACCTCGAAGTTATTCTTGTTTCAGCGGAGCTCTATTTTCGATTTTTTTTTCGAATTTTCCCGCTCAGAGAGAATTTTCCAACCAAAACTGAAAAATGTTACATCAAAATAACTTGAAATTTTCTAAGGAATCTTTTTCTGCAATAAAAAAATGGTGTTCTAATTTGAAAAACGGAAGTTGACGTCATTACTGGAAAAACCGGAGGTGCTCATACCTTGAAAATATTTTAGATTTCATCAGCATCGTGAAATACTTATAAGTGCTGAATTTCATGAAAATACGTTCAGTAGTTTCCCGTATAAATATGGGTGAGGTTCCTCGTGAAAGACCCTGTATAATATAAATGGAACAGCAAAACGGCAACAGTTGCAACCATCACAATATACATACATGCATATAAAAATACAAGTACAGACATGAAATAATAAATTATTAAAACCTATACGACATGAACTCGTCCACCGAATAGAATGCACCCTCTGTGAGTATAGATTTGATTTTCTTCTTAAAAGCTGGACACCGCAGTGACGTTATGTGCTCAGGGAGCTTATTGTACGCTTTGAGACCATTGTACACGTGTGTGTTTTGTGTCCTCTTCAGTCGATGTCTTGGATGTATATATTTATCTCTTGTTCTCGTTTCGTGTTCATGAATCGCGGAGTGTTTTTGGAAGTTTTCCCTGTTTTTGTGGATGTACACGAGGCACTCGAGCACATAGCAACATGGAACGGTGAGTATGCGGTATTTTTTGAAAAATGGTCTGCAGCTAGTCATCCGATCGACTCCAGCAATCAACCTTATTGCTTTTTTTTGTTTGAGGAACACTCTGCTAGCTTCCTGAGATGCACCCCATAGAATTATACCATAGGTCATTCTTGAGTGAAATTGTGCATGATATGTAAGCAGTGCTTCGCTTTCGGTGAGCATGCTTTTTATTCGTCTGACTGCGAATAATGCCGTACAGAGCTTCTTGCACAATTCATCTACGTGCTGTCCCCAAGTGAGATTTCCACTAATTGATACCCCGAGCAAGGAGATACTTTCTGCGTTATGTCTTTTGGTGCTTATTATAAGCTTTTGTGTTTTGGCTGCGTTAACACTAAGGTCATTCATCCTGAACCATTCCACAGCGCCATTTATTGATGCTTGGGATTTTTCTTGCAGTAAGTCCTCAGCTTTGGCCTTATTTAAAAAGGATGTATCGTCTGCGAAGAGGGTCTTATCATCTGCCGTGACGTTACATATCAAGTCATCGATATAAACGAGAAATAAAATTGGTCCAAGCATAGATCCCTGGGGCACACCTGAGGTGATTTTCCTCTTGGTAGATCTTTTACCATCTAAGTCTACTATCTGATATCGCTCTTGCAGATAGGAAGTCATCAGAGTCAATGCTGGGCCTCTTATGCCAATATGCTCTAATTTCGATATGAGTTTGTCATGGTTGACGCAGTCAAAAGCCTTGCTCAAGTCCATGCAGGCCAGCATCACTTCATCCGCATCGTCCAGTGCTCCCATGATGAATTCGACGATCTGGGCTAGTGCTGTGGTAGTGGACTTCCCACCCCTGAAGCCATGTTGCCGACTGCCAACCAATGAATTACCCTCCAGGAACGCAATCAATCTTGTATTGAGGAGGGACTCGAAGCATAGCGCTTCAACCCTTGCTGCTACAACCTCCACCCCCAATTTTTGAATAGGGAAGATGGGGTGAGTGATACCTCAATTCAAAGGTATTTTTATACTGATTTCAGCACAGTAATTGTTTTTTCATTTTATGCATTAGTTCTCGAAATATTCTTAACTAAGTATTTGAAAATGAAGTGGTGTTTTCATGGCACTCGTAGTGTTTTTTTGTGAAAAATCGACATCTTGATTAAAGATTTCTATGTCAGTGAATTGGAGGAAGGAAGCCACAGTCATGGTTGTTTTGAAGCTCAAAATGTCGATTTTTCACAAAAAAACACTACAAGTGCCATGAAAACACCACTTCATTTTCAAATACTTAGTTAAGAATATTTCGAGAACTAATGCATAAAATGAAAAAACAATTACTGTGCTGAAATCAGTATAAAAATACCTTTCAAATGAGGTATCACTCACCCCATCTTCCCTATTCAAAAATTGGGGGTGAGGGTTGTAGTAGCAAGGGTTGAAGCGCTATGCGTCCGTAACCTACATCTTAAGTTGTCCCCCTCGAAACAGAAATCGACCTGTCCGAGCATTTCTATCGAAAAAATTTATTTCGTCTGTAATCTCGTCTGTTTCGTTTTCAAATGGCCACCCTGTATATTGTTTATACTGAATACTCCTAGGTCTCCAGAGGAGACCCCTCTGAAACTACAAGCTTCGAAGCTTGTAACTTGCACGAATTCGGAGAAGCAGTTGTGATCCTGTGTCCTTGCGGCACCTTAGGCACAGCACTGTTAATTTTCGACCCAACAGTGAAATGGTGGCCCATTACCGAGACTAGAAAATTTCTTTCCTAGTCCTACACCTAAATCACTGGGCTAGGGGCACTCACATGTCTTCTACCTTCTGTCATATCATAGTTATCCCTATAGAAAATTCTACCACTCTAAAAAAACCCAATAGGTACTTACGGGCAGCTTCCGTTCATGATGTCGCACTGCAGGGTCCTTTCCACACCGAGAGGGTTACAGCTGCATTCTTCGCAACCAATGATTGGATCATAGCCGTACGTCAAAGGCAAACATTGGTCGCATCTTTCACCTGTCACTCTCGGCGGACATATGCAACGTCCGTCGCTGGGATCGCAGTAAGCTGTCGACGGACAGTTGCAGGGTTTGCAGTCTGGAAATCCATAGTATCCAGTTCTGCAAGCCTCGCACTTTCTGCCTATCACATTTTCCTTGCAAGGACACTGCCCGCCAAATTTGTCGCACGTGAAGCTGGTGGAGCCGTCGAAGTTACACTGGCAAGGCCTGGCACCGCCATTGTGGCCGGCTGTTATGGAGAAGACGGAGTCTCTGCAGAATCCTGAAAAAATTAAGAATTAAGGTAGCCGTTCAGAGCGAGTAGGAAAACTAATCCGATAGAGACGCCACCGTGAATTTTCTGGAATATCTCTATCATATACACTGCTCCACGAGAGTTAGGGATATCGTATTCAATCGTTTTCAAAAGTATGTAATCTTCGAGAAAATCGCTGTAAAATCATTCAAAACTCAATAACAACTTGAATCGATCCAATAAAAATCAGAAGGAGACATTTCGTCAATCTGGTCGCCTTTTTTCTGAAGTTTGGTTCTCTGCATATGCTTCAGAATGTTCTTATTTTGAAATGAAGTCAGTCTATCAACGACTTCGATTTGAAACGAGTTTTCTCAAAATGCCAAGACGTAAATTAACAAACGCCGAGGCTAATAGGGCTATCGGAATGCTACAGGGTGGCCTATCTCAGGTTGTTGTAGCGGAAAGGCTCCAAGTCAGCCAAAGTGTGATATCTCGACTTTGGAATAGGTTCAGGGAGACAGTTGGAAAGACCAAGGCTTGGTGGGCGACGAAAAACAACACCTGCTCAGGATCGTTTCGTCACCGTTTCGGCGAGAAGAAACCCTACATCTACGTGTAGAATGCTACGGAATACTCTTCAAAATGCAGATGGGGTCCAAGTTTCCATCGAAACCATCAGACGACATGTGAGAGAGGTGAATCTAGGTTCTAGACGTCCATTAAGAGGAGTTCCATTAACACGTGACCATAAGCGTCAAAGACTGGAATGGGCAAGGCAACATATCAATTGGAACGATCAATGGCGTAGTGTCCTTTTCACTGATGAAACTAGATATGGACGATTTTCAGATTCTCAAAGGTATGGACAATGCCACGCATACCCCGTAATCGTCGCTATGTCCAAGAAGTCCATCCATTCCGAGGGGGTAGTGTTATGGTATGGGCCGGGATATGTTTCAACGGGCGCACAGATCTACACATTTGTCCTGGGAATATGACCGCCTTACACCATACGGAGCATATGTCATTGACAATGTTGTGCCAAATTTTCACGCTGCTATTGGTGAAACTTTTCCATTTCTAGACGATAACGCTAGACCGCACCGTGCAGCCTTAGTTGAGAATGCGCGCGAGGAGCTTGACATTCCACATTTACCAATACCTCCGCACTCACCAGATTTGAATTGCATAGAACATGCATGGGATATGCTCCAGAGAAGATGAGATAATCATCAACCTACCCCAGAATCCTTTAATGATCTGAGAGAGCTTCTGTCCCGTTTATGGAACCAAATTCCTCAATAAATGTTCAACAACCTCGTGTGTAGTATGCAAAGATGATGTCAAGCTATTATTGATGCCTGTGGAGGCCATACATCGTATTGATGTCTTAAAATGCTTGAATTCTCTGGTAATAAAATTTCGTTATTTTACTCGATTTTTCTTAACCACCCTGTATACGCTGCAGACCTACAGGCTAAAATTAATTTGCAACTTGAAATCATATTAATATGAATTTTCATCACAAAAATCTTATTTTAACTATATTTTTTTGCAATTTAAGTCAATATCCCTAACTTATGTGGAGCAGTTTATTTTCATATGCCTTTCGTTTGAAATAAAACAGAAGCATGAGTTGGCTCATTTCCTTCTATTTTTGAAAGAAAAAAATCAACTTTCGAAATGAAATCGCCTTCAATTATTTCATCAAGAACTCCAATCCTTTCTGAGTTTAGCCACAAAATTTCAGTTCTCAAAGTGAAACCATTTTCAAATGCAACTTGAAATAAAAACACACCACATGGAACGCCCACCTTAACTGCTTTGGTGCTACTGCAGATACTTCTTTACTTTTACCTTTTTGTGTAGTCTCGATGTTGAAATTATCTTTGGCGCATTCCCTGATGAATTCGTCTGTCTGGTCGAAATCTTCCTCCTCCAAGTTTTGGGACGTGTGGAAGTCGGAGGGGACAACCATGAGATATAAGAGATACACTCCTTTATTGCCTGGATCCTGCACGAAAAGAATCAGCATTTAAATCGTTTGAAGATATCGAAATACGTTAACTTAAAACAGCTGTCTAAACCTAACTATTCTTCAGATGAGCTCGACAGTTATGATGTAAACTCCATTTACTTTTATGAAGTATCCTGTTCCTGGTTGACCAAGATTGAGGTTTGTCAAGGTTCTTTACTCAAAACTGACGCAGGTTGGCACTCGTGTAATATCGGCAATGTCAAATTCTCAGAGACGTTGCCAATGCTAACTTTTTCATACTGGAGTATTTCAAGTTCAGCAAAAAGGTATTTCAATGTCTTATGGCTTATTTCTTGAGAATTTTTAAAAGTGGAGAATTCAATAGGTCCGTCTGTTCGTTTAGAAGTTTTTCTGTCGGGTTATTCGAGTACTTTTATTTTTTTTTCAAATGAACTATTACAAAGTAAAGGACTATTCTGACCTTTATTTTTCAGTGAAATTTCAACACTCGATTCTTGATTTCCGTACAAGAAAATAGCATAACTAAATCTTCCAGCCATGTTTATATACGTGAAATATTTCCAGTATCAATAGAAAAAAAAGTTTCTTCAACATTCGCCAGGTCTCTTTTATTATTAAATTCACATAAAATTTTCTCAGATTCATTATTTTCCAAAAGTAAATAAACATTTCGATAAATAAGTAATTATTACGACCTCTATGTAGAAAGGACAACGTTGCTCAGTCATCTGACAGGAAAATGACTATAACCTTAACATTTTCAAAATATACACGGTGAAATATGTCAGCATGTCATGAATTGAGTATATTAATATGATTTCGAAAAGACTGAAATTATGGTAAACCTACCTTGAAAGTAATCATGAAGTTTTCGATCAGATTAAACTTGATATTTCCGCCGACTTCGTTGACAACAGCACGACAACCTGATAGTGAGGGACAGTGCTTGAGTGGTACTTCCGCTTCGTAGAACTGACCGTTTTGAATGATCACATTGAGCTTGAATTCTGAAAAAAAATAGAATTGAAGAAAATTACATCCTTAATTCTACAGCTTTCTTGTCCAAGGGAATTTTTTACGTTGACTTGCGAGGATCGTTTTTTTTCCTACACACAGATTCTGTACTAGTCGATTTCCTCTAGGTCCTATTCTATGATCCAGATACTTTTTAAATTTGAAGACTCTTTTTGAAGTAAGGACTGAACGAGAATAAATTCGCTATCACAAAAATGCTTATATCTTTTGAACCACTGGACCGATCGAAAATCAAACTCATTTTCGAATCATCTTCTAATTCTAATGAAAACTGTTTTCACAATAAAAAACCAAAACTATTTTTTACAAAATTCATGGATTTTTTCTGGAATTCTTCCCATCATGCTTCTTATTGTATTCTCAGTCACTTTCTGGGATGCTGTCTTCCACTTTTGCTTGAATTCCGCTGATATTTTCGTTGATTTCTTAGTCTTCTTCAATTCTCTTTTTACCAGGGCCCAATATCTTTCGATTGGCCTGAGTTCTGGGCAATTTGATGGATTGGCCTCTTTAGCCTCATTAGCTTCGTACCATTCCTTATTGGTGGCCTTGCTGTAGTGGCATGAAGATAAATCTGGCCAAAAGATTGTTGAGACGTTGTGCTCACGTAAAAATGGTAAAAATCGCTTCTTCAAGCATTCCTCGATGTATATCTACGAGTCAACGCTCTGTTAGCCAACGAAAAATTTGCCCCTTTTCCCACAAGTGCAAATTGCTTGCCAAACCAGGAATTTTTCAGAAAACTTTGTTTCTTCACGCGAAATTGTTCGTCAACATTTCCACGAGAATCTGCAGCATAAAATTCCTGACCAGGAAATTGCGAGAAATCAGCCAAGACATAGTTTTCGTCGTCCATCACGCAACAGGAAAAATTTTTCAAGAAATCTTTTTTTAATTTCTTTGCTCTTGATTTCGCTTCTTGATTCTTCACAGCGTTCCTGTCTGGCACTTTCTGCACTTTGTATGTTCTAAGCCCACAACTGACTTGATTTTCTGAACGGTTGACTGTGAACAACCCACTATTTAGGCCACTTTCCGTCCTGAAAGGTTAGGATTCTTCTGAAAAAGGCTGATGGCTTTCTTCACTTTTTTGGGCTATGAAACCCCTTTTTCTTCCCGGTTCCTTCCTTGCGGTTAATTGTAAGATCTTCGTTGAAGCGCTTAACAACTCTTGATACCGTGTCCGGACGAACGCGAGCCTCTTTTGCGATTCTTTTGAAGCTCCATTTTTGATTATTTTGAAGAAGTTTCACTATAAATTCTCGTGTTTTCACTTCGCTTGACATTCTGCGACTGAGAATTGGAATATCTATGAAGTAAATGTTCCACATGTTTCTGACGTTCATAACAAAGCTAACTATGATCAAATTTTGATTTTTTTCTCAATAGGTTCAAGAGATATAGGCGTTTTTGTGATAGCGAATTCATTCTCGTTCAGTCCTTAATACAGGCCCTGAAATATTTCCCAACGGTGTTTCTCTTTCGGTTGGACAATGTGAGTTGTTGGGACAACTGTTACCCAGTGGGCACGCGCACGTAGAAAATACGTTGAAAAGATGTTACATAACCAAACGTTGAAAAACAGTAAAAATGTCGCGGGAAAAAACGTTTTCTTGCATCGAGAATTTAGTTATTAATAAACGTTGTCTTTCAACGTATTGATTAAAAATAAATTGGACGCAATATCAACGTTAATTTATAACGTGTATGTATATTATTCTACCATACAAGCTTACTGTCTAACCGGTAACGTATAAATAACGTTTATTTATACCATATCATATATACTTCATGAACGTAGTTTTTCAACGTATTGATTAAATATAAATTGGGCGCAATATTAACGTTAATTTATAACGTGTATGTATATTATTCTACCAAACAAGTTTACTGTCTAACCGATAACGTATAAATAACGTGTATATATATTTGAGAATTGGACTAGTAGAGATCTAGTTTCCGAAGTATACCACCAGGTGGCACCACCACAGGATGACAATGCATTACCGGTTTCTGGCTTATTAGCCGTCATCAGATACCCTCATCCTGCGATGAGAACCAACTGAAACGGCAGAACTTATATTACTCCCTAGCAAGGACTATTGAGTACAGTTTTGTATAGTAGTTCCACCTAGGGGGCAAATGTCTACGCTTCATCCCGGAGGTTCCCTCAAAAACTAGATCTCTACGTACATTCATTTTTCCCATACGGAGTTTCGCAAGTACTTATTTGGAGTCTCATGCATTTACCGAGGGAAGTCGAATACGCCCGGTTCATACGGTTAAGGGCCCGCAATTATTAAAAATGAAAAGGAGGATAATTCAAATTGATGAAAAATAGTGGAATTGTTATTAGATAACGTTTAAATAACATTTTCCATAAACGTATTCGTATTGTTAACAGGATACGTGTTTTCCACGATTTAAATAGACTAGTAGTTGAAAAATGGACGTTAAAAAAACGTTCAGAACACACGTTAGCATTCTTCTTCATAATAACGTTTTTTCAGATGAACTATTCTTCTGGAAGTAAGAAAAGTACGTTGAACATACGTAAATCATTAACGTATCCATATTGTTGACTGGATACGTATTTAAAGCGATAAAAATTGATGAAAAATAGTGGAATTGTTATTATATAACGTTTAAATAACATTTTCCATAAACGTGTTCGTATTGTTAACAGGATACGTATTTTAACGATTCAAATAGACTAGTAGTTGAAAAATGGACGTTAAAAAAACGTTCAGAACACACGTTAGCATTCTTTTTCATAATAACGTTTTTTCAGACGAACTTTTCTTCTGGAAATAAGAAAAGTACGTTGAACATACGTAAATCATTAACGTATCCTTATTGTTGACTGGATACGTATTTTAAACGATGAAAATTAATGAGAAATTGTGGAATTGTCATCAGATAACGTTTAAATAACATTTGCCATAAACGTATTCGTATTGTTGACTGGAGACGTATTTGAAACGATTCTAATGAACTAGAAGTTGTGGAATCGTTACATAAGAACGTTTAAATAACATCTTTCATAAACGTTATAATAATTTCGGGAGGAAACGTATTAGCACTCAATTTTATAACTGATTATTGTAAAATTACGTTTGATATATGTTATTGAAACGTATTTAATTAACGTTATAAATCATAACTGAAATAACAACGTTGAAAAATCAACTGATAACGTATTTTTCTACCAATCAACGTTAAAAAAACATTTATTCAACGTGTGTGTGCCCACTGGGTAGTGATGTGAAGAATAAAAGCCGTGCTCGTCGCTCAAGAACAGCCGAGACTATTGCTGCTGTAGCCGTTGTAGTGTAGTTGTAGTGTTGAAGAAAATCCAGGTTTGTCCATTCCTCGTCGTTCTTTGGAATTCGGCTTTCTACCACCGTAATTATACCGAATTTTGCATTAAGATTTGGGTCTTAAGGCTTAAAAAGTTCAGTTAACACAAGAACTCAAGCCAGCCGATCATCAACAACGTCGTTGAAATGCATGAAAATAATCCGGAATTCAATCGAAAAATCATCTTGAGTGATGAGGTCCATTTCCACCTCGGTGGCTTCGTCAACAAGCAAAATTGTCGCATCTGGGACTCGGAAAACCCAAGAGTTATTGTTGAAAAGCCTCTCTATCCTCAACGCGTGACTATTTGGAGCGGTTTATGGTCCGGCGGAGCCAGTGGACCTTACTTTTTCGAATTTGAGGGTGAGCAACAGTTACAGTGAATAGATTGCGCTATCGAGAGATGATCAATGATTTTTTTATGGCCGGAATTGGATGGTATTGATCTGGACAGCGTTTACTTTCAACACGATGGCGTTACGAGCCACACAAGCAACGAAACCATTGATCATTTACGGGAAAAGTTTACTGACCGTGCTAGCTCTCGAAGAGGTAATCAAAATTAGCTACAGAGATCTTGTGATTTAACACCTTGCGACTTCTTTCTTTGGGACCATGTGAAAGTTTACGCCAAGAGCCCAGCGTCGATTCAAGACCTCGAAGATGGAATTCGTAAGGAGATAGAGGACACAGGGCAGCCACTTTGCGATTTGATCATGGAAAGTTTCATGAAAAGGATATGGTCCTGAAGTTGTGGTCGTGGTGGTCATTTGGCTGATGTTATATTCCATCATTAACAGTATACCATTCTCTTTATAATGAAATAAACATAAAAAATGGCATTTTTCTTTGAATGTCAAAATAACACCACTTATTGGAAAACCCTTTATCTCTAAATTGGGTAGAATCTGCGTAAGAACTGAACGAGAATAATTTCGCTATCACAAAAACGCCTATATCTCTTGAACCAATTGGGAAAAAATCAAAATTTGATCATAGTTAGCTTTGTTATGAACGTCAGAAACATGTGGAACATTTACTTCATAGATATTCCAATTCTCTGTCGCAAAATGTAAGGCGAAGTGAAAACACGAGAATTTATAGTGAAACTTTCTCAAAATCATCAAAAATGGAGCTTCAAAAGAATCGCAAAAGAGGCTCGCGTTCGTCCGGAAACATTATCAAGAGTTGTTAAGCGCTTCAACGAAGATCTTACAATTAACCGCAAGGAAGGAACCGGGAGGAAAAAGGGGTTTCATAGTCCAAAAAAGTGAAGAAAGCCATCAGCCTTTTTCAGAAGAATCCTAACCTTTCAGGACGGGAAGTGGCCCAAATAGTTGGTTGTTCGCAGTCAACCGTTCAGAAAATCAAGTCGAGTTGTGGGCTTAAAACAAACAAAGTGCAGCAAGTGCCAGACAGGAACGCTGTGAAGAATCAAGAAGCGAAATCAAGAGCAAAGAAATTAAAAAAAGATTTCTTGAAAAATTTTTCCTGTTGCGTGATGGACGACGAAACCTATGTCTTGGCTGATTTCTCGCAACTTCCTGGTCAGGAATTTTATACTGCAGATTCTCGTGGAAATGTTGACGAACAATTCCGCGTGAAGAAACAAGCAAAGTTTCCTAAAAAAATTCCTGGTTTGGCAAGCAATTTGCACTTGTGGGAAAAGCAGCAAATTTTTCGTTGGCCAAGGCTCTGTTGACTCGAAGATATACATCGAGGAATGCTTGAAGAAGCGACTTTTACCATTTCTACGTGAGCACGATGTGCCAACAATCTTTTGGCCAGATTTAGCTTCATGCCACTACAGCAAGGCCACCAAGGAATGGTACGAAGCTAATGAGGTGGTTTTTGTTCCCAAAGAGGCCAATCCACCAAATTGCCCAGAACTCAGGCCAATCGAAAGATATTGGGCCCTGGTAAAAAGATAATTGAAGAAGACTAAGAAATCAACGAAAACATTAGCGGAATTCAAGCAAAAGTGGAAGACAGCATCCCAGAAAGTGATTGAGAACACTATAAGAAGCATGATGGGAAGAATTCCAGAAAAAAATCCATGAATTTTGTAAATAATAGTTTTGGTTTTTTTGTGAACACAGTTTTAATTAGAATTAGAAGATGATTCGAAAATGAGTTTAATTTTCGAAATCGGTCCAGTGGTTCAAAAGATATAAGCGTTTTTGTGATAGCGAATTTATTCTCGTTTAGTACCTACACTGGAGAAATATTGAAGCAGAACTGCAAAAGAACTTATGCAAATATGAATGTGGCTACTAACCTGAATGGAAAGGTTGATAATAATGAAGAATCATCGTATAATATCCTGGACCAGACGTCTTGCCTCTCAAATCGACAAAATGATTGTCCTTATCTAAGAAAACGTACGTTTGGTTGAAATACAACGAATATTGATTCTTCGGCGTTTCGTTCTCAGTCTGTTCGAACGAAATCTTCTTAGTTTCCTGCGGAGTTCGGAAGGTTGACTGAACGCAGAGGCCATCTTTGTTGATGCACCTTGGTTTCGGAGTGATGTAGTCCAACGACCATTCTTCTTTCGGTATTGCAGTGATTGAATGAAGAGCAACGTTAGCGTCGTGGCCCTTCAAGTGAATTCAACGTTAGAAACAGAATAAAATGAGTGAAAATATACTGACAAAGAAACTGCAACACCCAGGAGGAACTGTTTCAATTTTAATTATTTTGGTAAAACATAGATGGTATAGCAAGGAGTAAATGATTTAAATTTGGAGAAAAAAATCGTTTAGGTTTTTTCACGAAAACATTTTTTGTTACCTAAATATTGTCGTCGTTTCTTGCATATTTTTTTGAAATTTACAAGAAACCAGCTATTCGAAGAGATCCAAAGTCGATGTTTGGTTGTTGTTAAAATGCCTAGAGCACGTGTACGCGGAATTTATCATCAGCTAAGTGAATTTGAAAGAGGTCGAATCATTGGTCTACGGGAGGCGGGGTTGTCATTTCGAGAAATCGCTAACCGTATGAACAAAAATCTAACTGCTGCTATGACATGTTGTCAAGCGTGGTTTGATAATGCCCAAAATCGAAGAAGAGTAGGCACCAGACGTCGAAGGGTCACAAATGAAGTTCAAGATCGACTTATGGCCATTAGAGACCGATATCTAAACATCCGATTCGGGGGAAAAATAACTCCACCGTTTCACAGAACGGCAATGTTCGAACGAACTTTCTCTTTCAACATTGCAAGACTTTTCAATGCTTTCCCTGAATCCCTTCAAAAACTTTCCAGAGCAACCTTCAGGACACACTATATAAGTGTGTATATAAGATTACTCCTAGAATCTAGCAAGCTTTCAGTGTGATGAATACCCTCCCCCGAATATAGGTAATTTATTTTGTAGGGTATGTATAATGATTTATTTATTTGTGAATTTTTTTTTTCTTCTTTGGTGTTGGTTCTTTTCAAGGCACTTTCAGTTCGAATGTCAAGTGGATCAATGGGTTTCTCCGGAAACTCATCTGGACTTCGCCAATTTTCTACTGTATTGAATTTCTATTTATTATGTACTTTGTTTCTGTTATGAAAATAAAGACAATATTATTATTCTTCTCCATCGGTCTCCTGTTCTCAGCTTGAGCTGGTATTACTTCTATGAACCAGTGAAAAAAACATTTCAGTTCCTATCCTATCCTCTGGGATAATTCGATCCCTTGAAGATTTCTTTTGAATGATTCCCTTCCGTCTTCTGAAGTTCCGGATGCCTCCCGGTGAACTCGGTATAGAGGGAGTATCTCCATCCAGGAAGTGGTTTGTCCTAGCAATTGTTCACGTAATGAAAAGCTCGCATTACTTCAATATTCATTTCGCGGCTCCACTGGATACGTGCGTTGCGAGCTCCCCTGCGGGCAGTCCTCCTCACGGTGGTCGAGCCAGCAGGTGGAGTGGCATCCGATCTTCTGCCACGATATCGGTTTCCACTTCTCGTTCATCGGTTTGCCACCATTTACCCTTGGTGGCCCAGGTAACTCGGGCCGTGGCCCGTGGGGATGTCACCCCCCATGTGACGTGGCAGAAACCAAACCACACCCGTGCGGTTATTATTATGGTGGTTTATGGTTATTATTATTATTCATCGGTCTCCCGTTCTCAGCTTGAGCTGGTAATTCTTCCATGAACCAGTGAAAAAAACATTTCAGTTCCTACCACTATTTGAGAAATTTCCGCACGATGTGATAGGTTTGCAGATCCACAGCCTGCTGCGCACATCCCGCGATCCTCTGGGATAATTCGATCCCTTGAAGATTTCTCTTGAATGATTCCCTTCCGTCTTCTGAAGTTCCGGATGCCTCCCGGTGAGCTCGGTATAGAGGGAGTATCTCCATCCAGGAAGTGGTTTGTCCTCGCAATTGTTCACGTAATGAAAAGCTCGCATTATCTCAATATTCATTTCGCGGCTCCACTGGATACGTGCGTTGCGAGCTCCCCTGCGGGCAGTCCTCCTCACGGTGGTCGAGCCAGCAGGTGGAGTGGCATCTCGATCTTCTGCCACGATATCGGTTTCCACTTCTCGTTCATCGGTTCGCCACCATTTACCCTTGATGTCACCCCCCATGTGACGTGGCAGAAACCAAACCACACCCGTGCGGTTATCATTATATTATACTAGCTGGCCCGGCGAACTTTGTTCCGCCCTAATGATACTTACGGTGGATTTCACGAATCCACTCTGATTTTTGAACTGTCAAATGTTTCCATGGATATGAGCTATCACACAGAACAGATACACAAAAATAATATGTCAATCACTAATAATGGCAATTTTGGATTCAGTTATTTCCGCAAATATATTTATTACCCAAACAGAAATTCAAAAACGTTTCAAAAATTATGAGGAAAGATGAGAACGGACAATTCACGATTGAAACTTATCGCCAAAATGCGATTTACTTGAAATTTCGATAAAAATTCACTGTGATATTCAACCGCTTTTTGATCTGTTAATAGCCTTTCATGGTACTATAAGCCCTATGTAAATTACACGGTAATTGATGTCATATGTTCTTTTTTCGGCCATTTCAAACCACGACGACCGAAATGCTCGAAAAAAGAACAGATGACATCAATCGATGGCCGCGAAAGCCTCAGCAAATTCATCGTCATTTAATTGTGATAATGTCAAATATAGTACCTTCACGATTTCGTTATTTGGAATAAATAAAACTATAAAAATAACTAATAATCATCAGTCATAATGTGTGAATAGCGCCATCTGAAGTGGTAAGAACGAAACTTTTCTCATATCTCAACGAAATCATTTTAGACATCTGTACTCCTACGCTGAGACATTTTGGTTTTGCCCAACAGCGCAGAGTTGTAGGCAACTCAAATACACACTATTACAGTGATTATAGAGGGAATATAGTCACTGTACACACTATTTGTTTATATCGCCATCTAACGCCGAGAATATCAAATGAATAAGCCGAATAAGCGGTAGCGTAACTGTAACTGCAGCGACATCTAGTGGCCTTACTCAAAAGGAGGAAAAGCATTTCCTGTATAAGTGAAATTTTCATCGAATATTTCATAGTTTTATTGTATTTTATAATAACCAGACCGTAGACAAATCCATATTTGAAGTTTCATAACAAACAGTCCATCCGATCTAGAGTTATAAATGGTGTAACCAACATCTTTCTTTTATATATATAGATTATTACTAGCTGGCCCGGCGAACTTTGTTCCGCCTAAATTCTTACGGTGAATTTCACAAATCGTAATCACCGGTGATCGGAGATCAACGGCTTGTTTCTCTGATTTCTGAACTGTCAAATGTTTCAATGGATATGAGCTTTCATACAGAACAGATACACAAAAATAATATGTCAATTATGGCAATTTTGGATTCAGTTATTTCCGCAAATATATTTATCACCCAAACAGAAATTCAAAAACATTTTGAAAATTATGAGAAAATTGATTGAAACTGATCGCCAAAATCCGATTTACTTGACATTTCGATAAAATTCACTGTGATATTCACCCGCTTCTAGATATGGTAATAGCCTTTCATGGTACTATAAGTCCTATGCAGATTACATAGCATTTCGGTCGTCGTGGTTTGAAATGGTCGCAAAAAGAACAGATGACATCAATCGATGGCCGCGAAAGCCTCAACAAATTCATCGTTATTTTGAATGAATAAAACTATAAAAATAACTTATAATCAGTCATAATGTGTGAATAGCGACACCTGAAGTGGTAAGAACGAAATTTTCCTCATATTTTATAATAACCAGACCGTAGACGAATCCATATATAAAGTTTCATAACAAACAGTCCATCCGATCTCGAGTTATAAATGGTGTAACCAACATCTTTCTTTTATATATATAGATTACTAGCTGGCCCGGCGAACTTTGTTCCGCCTAAATGATACTTACGGTGGATTTCACAAATCGTAATCACCGGTGATCGGAGATCAACGACTTGGTTCTCTGATTTTTGAACTGTCGAATGTTTCCATGGATATGAGCTGTCACACAAAACAGATACACAAAAATATTGTATCAATTACTAATCATGGCAATTTCGGATTCAGTTTTTTTCCGCAAATATATTTATTACCCAAACAGAAATTCAAAAACATTTTAAAAATTATGAGAAAAGATGAGAATGGACATATCACGATTGAAACTGATCGCCAAAATCCGATATACTTGACATTTCGATGAAAATTTCACTGTGATATTCACGCGCTTCTGGATCTGTTAATAGCCTTTCATAGTTTCATGGTACTATAAGTCCTACGCAAATTACACAGTAATTGATGTCATATATTCTTTTTTCGACCATTTCAAACCACGACGACCGAAATGCTCGAAAAAAAAATAGATGACATCAATCGATGGCCGCGAAAGCCCCAACAAATTCATCGCCATCTGATGGTGCTAATGTCAAATGTAGTACCTTCACGATTGCGTTATTTTGAATAAATAAAACTATAAAAATAACTAATAATCAGTCATACTGTGCGAATAGCGCCATCTGAAGTGGTACGAAATCTAATCATTTTAGTTAGACATCTGTACTATTCTACTCCTACGCTAAGACATTTTGGAATAAAGATACTGTACACACTATTTGTTCACATTGCCATCTAACGGAGAGAATATCAAATGAAGTACCTACGAATAAGCGGTAACGTAACTGAAATTGTAGCGACACCTAGTGGCCTTACTCAAAAGGAGGAAAAGCATTTCCTGTAAAAGTAAAACATTCATCGATTTTTTCGAAGTTTTTTTGTATTTTATAATAACCAGACCGTAGACGAAGCCATATATGAAGTTTCATAACAAACACTCCATCCGATCTTGAGTTATAAATGGTGTAACCAACATCTTTCTTTTATATATATAGATTATTATTATTTGCGACAACTCGATGATGTTTGGCTGATGAGTGGTTAGGAGAACAAGGTTATCCTGTAACTTTTTCCCAAATTTTAGTCATTTACTCCCTACTATACTATCTATGTTTTACCAAAAAAAAATTAAATTTAAAAAGCTCCTTCAAGGTGTTGCAGTTTCTTTCTCAGTTAGTATAAATACGAACCTCTATGTCAACGGTTAATCGATCATCATCGGCGTAGAAAACACCAATGCCCCCTTCCTCGTTGATGAATGCTTGCCTACACAAGAAATTATACGTGCAAGAATACAAAACAACATGTCCTCCAGCCGTTGCAACATTGTTAGTGACATTGACGTCCAATTTATGTGTTTTCTCCGAATTCAAGGGAGTCACGTAGTTTACGATCAAAATATATGCTCCTGGTTTCGAAACTGTGACATCCAGTGTGATAGCCCTCTGTGCAGCGTTAATCAAGGGTATTTTGCTGGTGACATGGACCGTTGGCAGATGCTGAAAAATGGTGGTTTAGTTGTTTATAGATCAATAATATATTTATTATATAGCAGAGATCTAATTTCCCAAGTACACCACTGGTGTTACCACCACAGCAGGACGGTTTCTGGCTTGTTAGACTTCATCAGGGCCCCATAACCCTTACTGCCGTAGCAACCAACTGAAACGGCAGAACTTTATTCCCTTGCAGGAACATTTGGGAACAATTCTAGAGGTTTCTTCAAAAACTAGATCTCTAAGTATAATCATTTTTTCCCTACGGAGTTTCGCAAGTACTTTCTATGAAGTCTCATGCATTTCACCGTGGGAAGTGGAGCCAGCAAGTAATAATAATGAAATTTATTTTAATATTTGTGATTTACCGTAAGATCTTCGTAGAATTCTGACAGTGGACGTTGTGTACTTCCAAAGACTGCTGTTCCAGATCCACAGGCAATGGTGTCGAACTGGGTAAGATTGGGGTAACTGTATTCTCTGCAAAGACTGTTGGTATCGTTGATCTTGCAGGGTTCCTCTATTTTTTGGTGCAGAATTGAAGCTAGGTAATAATCCTCTGGTAGCAGGACGAAATAATCCTGGAAAATTTAAAACAAATTAAATTCCTTTGTATGAGGACCATCATCAACGTTAGAATTAGTGGTGCAGCGAACGGCAACATGAAATTATTCATTTTGGCAATAAGCGGTATCTCGTATACTCAATTCACTTTTATAGAGTAACCCGGTTGGCCAAGACTTAGGTTTATCAAGATTTTTCACTTATAACTGACGTAGGTTGGCACCTGTGAAATGTCGGCAATGTCAAAATAATTCCTACAGACGTTGCCAATGCTAATTTTTACTCTACTACGTACATTTTAATACTGGAGTATCTCAAGTTGTGCAAAAGGTTATTTAAATGTCTTGTGTAGGCTTATTTCTTGAGAATTTTGAAAAGTGTGGAGTTCCATAGGTTTTTCTGTCGGGTTATTCGAGTACTTTTATTCTTTTTTAAAATAAACTATCACAAAGTAACGGACTAAATTTTCAACACTCGATTCTTGATTTCCGTACAAGAAAATATAGCATAACTGAATCTTCCTACCATGTTTATATACGTGAAATATACTGCTCCACAAGAGTTAGGGATATCGTATTCAATCGTTTTTAAAAGTATGTAATCTTCGAGAAAATCGCTGTAAAATCATTCAAAACTCAATAACAACTTCAATCGATCCAATAAAAATCAGTATGAGACATTTCGTCAATCTGGTCGCCTTTTTTCTGAAGTTTGGCTCTTTGCATAAATATGCTTCATGAATGTTCTTATTTTGGAATGAAGTCAGTTTATTAACGGCTTCGATTTGAAACGAGTTTTCTGAAAATTCCAAGACGTAAATTAACAATTGCTGAGACTAATAAGGCTATCGGAATGCTATAGGGTGGCCTAACTCAGGTTGTTGTAGCGGAAAGGCCCCAAGTCAGCAAAAGTGTGATATCTCGACTTTGGAATAGGTTCAGAGAGACAAGTTCCGTGTTGGAAAGAGCAAGGCTTGGTAGGCGACGAAAAACAACATCTGCTCAGGATCGTTTCATCGCCGTTTCGGCGAGAAGAAACCCTACATCTACGTGTAGAATGCTACGGAATACTCTTCAAACTGCAGATGGGGACCAAGTTTACATCGAAACCATCAGACGACGTTTGAGAGGGGTGAATCTAGGTTCTAGACGTCCATTAAGAGGAGTTCCATTAACACGTGACCATAAGCGTCAAAGACTGGAATGGGCAAGGCAACATATCAATTGGAACGATCAATGGCGTAGTGTCCTTTTCACTGATGAATCCAGATATGGACGATTTTCAGATTCTCGAAGAATAAGGGTATGGACAATCCCACGCATAGCCCGTAATGGTCGCTTTGTCCAAGAAGTCCATCCATTCCGAGGGGGTAGTATTATGGTATGGGCCGGGATATGTTTCAACGGGCGCACAGATCTACACATTTGTCCTGAGAATATGACCGCCTTACACTATAGGAAGCATGTCATTGACAATGTTGTGCCAAATTTTCACGCTGCTATTGGTGAAACTTTTCAATTTCTAGACGATAACGCTAGACCGCACCGTGCAGCCATAGTTGAGAATGCGCGCGAGGAGCTTGGTATTCCACATTTACCAATACCTCCGCACTCACCAGATTTGAATCGCATAGAACATGCATGGGATATGCTCCAAAGAAGATTAGATAATCATCAACCTACCCCAGAATACTTAAATGATCTGAGAGAGCTTCTGTCCCGTTTATGGAACCAAATTCCTCAATAAATGTTCAACAACCTCGTGTGTAGTATGCAAAGAAGATGTCAAGCTGTTATTGATGCCCGTGGAGGCCATACATTGTATTGATAGTTTTAAAATGCTTGAATTATCTGGGAATAAAATTTCGTTATTTTAATTGCAACTTGAAATCATATTAATATGAATTTTCATCACAAAAATCTTATTTTAACTATATTTTTTTTCAATTTAAGTCAATATCCCTAACTCATGTGGAGCAGTTTATTTCCAGTATTAGCAGAGAAAAAAGTTTCTTCAACATTCTGCAGGTCTTTGGAATAATTGAATTCACATAATATTTTCTCAAATCCATTATTTTCCCAAAGTAAATAAACATGTTGATAAAAACGTAATTACTACGACCTCTATGTAGAGATGACAACATTGCGTAGTTATCAGACAAGAAAAATGACTATAACCTAACCTCTTCAAAATATACACGGTGAAATGTGTCAGAATGTCATGGCCAATCGGAATACCTTATAAAAAGTGAATGGAGTGTATGTTTTCCATACTTACCAAAAATAGTCCTTTTGGTACTTTGATGCTGACCGTCCACGTACCAGGATTAATGACGAATGGCGTCGGGGTTGACCCTGTGGCTCCAGAAACTGTGACAAAAGTAGGTTCGTTGCTTGCTTTAAATTGAACCTGTTGCTTCTGTTCGCTCTCGTAATAACTATCGGGAATAATTCTAATTGTGCCGATTATGGTTTCTGGATTCCTGTTGACGTATCTCAATATCATGAGGTATAGGGACGATTTGGATATGTAGATATTCTGGAGAATTTCATTCTGAAAAAAAAACAAATTTGAAAAATAGAGGTAAAGATCCAAAAAGAGGCAAGTTTGAATAATAATTCCACCAAATACTGTAAAGGGTTTTCCAATTCAATATTCAATAAATACCTCACTATAAATCCTTCAATCGCAGCATACAAAAGGACATTTTGTTCTCATTATTTTCTCTTCAAATTATTTCACAAAAATATTTACCTGTAACGGGGAGAAAACAGCGTAACCTTTCCAGGAATATCCAGGAAAAATATCCTCATCGTAAGAATATCGAGCCGAGGTATTGGTCGGCGTGAGTCCGTCTTCAACTTCATATTGATACTGATAAAGAGTTGGGAAATAATGATTCGACAGTGGCTCTTTACAAGTTCTTCCAGTAACCCTCGATTGGCAAACGCATTGTCCGCTTTGTTTATCGCAAATATTGTTTATGGAGCCTCCAACATCGCAACCGCAGTCTAAAGAAACAGAAACAGATCCAAGATATTAAAACTCTTGCTCAAATACCACAATAATCAGCATCCCAAGCTGAAGCATTCAAAAGCGCACTCACCTTCGCAACCAAACAGATTGTCTTCTTGCAGACGGTAGTTTCCATCCGCACATTCGTCGCAGTTCCTCGAAATGACGGAAGGTTTGCACACGCACTGGCCATCGTTGCTGTCGCAAACTTGTATCCCGCCAAGAACACCGGAAGGGTTGCAGTTGCACTCTTCACAACCGGCTGGATTGTTCGGATTCAGGTTCCAATACAACGGCTTGCATTTGTTGCAAATGCGACCTTCCACCCGGTCTTTACATTGGCAGAGCTCCCCTGCTGGAACGGAACCACAGCCTGCGAAGCCTTCGACCACACCGGCAGGATGACAGTTGCAGTCTGAAAAAAAGTATTGAGCATTAAAGTTGCAACCATCGAAAATTGTTACTTTGAATTGTAAAAGTCAAGTAATGATATCTGGGCTCATAACCTATTAAATACAGTATCTAATAGGTTATGAGCCCAGATCACAACTCCAGTTGTGAGTCGTACAATGTTATAATCTACTTAGGCCAATCGAGATTCACTGAGAAATATTAGATTTTACTAAAAGATTCCTGGCCTCTTCAGACCCCTGAGACATAATTTTTTTCGGTATTTACTCTTCAATAAATAGTGACAAAAATTCAAAAAACCTTATCTCGAGCATTGAAACTCAATCACCATTCGATTTCTCATGAAAAAATCATACTGAAAATTTTCAGAAAAGTCAATTCTTCTTGGGGCCCTCATTGGCAAATACAGAATTACAGATTACTTATGCTTCATTAAAAAAAAAATAGAAAAGATACATAAATAGTTATTACAAAAACTGAAAAGATTTAAATTATCCAGTGAAATATCTCAGTTCAACCATTTATCCGAGTCTTGTCCTAATGATTTATCCGATATTCATATTGCGTCGTTTCATTTCATTCGTATTCATATTGCATAATCCGGTACTCGGTTCAAACGAGTTCAATCGCTCTATGGTTCATCATCCGAGTAGGATCCGATTCCCGAAGGGTCCGAATCAAATTCCACGAATTCTGTGGTTATCATCTCAAACGTCAAATCGCAGTCGGTGACCTAACCTCAGAAAATCAGTAAGCTGGTCAAAATGTTACGGAGCGAATGTTTGAAGAAATCCATATCTTCGGTGCGATTATTTACTAAACATTTGAGCTCGAAACCTTCGTTGAACATTGAAAAATTGGAACAGGAAAGCGCGACGGTCGATATCTTCGACGAAGAAGCCCAATTGAAGGAAGAACGAATTCAGGCGAGAAGGAATAAATCTCGACTGAATGTTGCCCACAGAAATATCGTATTAGATCAAAATCCTTATCCCGAATCGAAGCAATGGTTTCACGATACCGTGTATTACAAAAGGAAAGTGTTTGGTCGATATGGTTTCGCCAGTGGCGTTGAACCTGGGATATGTTGGCCTACTGAAAAAGAACTGGAAGAAAAGATAGAATATGAAAAAGTTGCCTACCCACACACGATTCCAGAGATGATTCAAACTGCCAGAGACAAGAGAACTGCGATAGAGGAAGAAACACGAAAACGTCAGCAAGATATGCTGGTCAAGTTATCGAAATTGGACGGCTGGAAAAGAGATCTGGAGATGAGAATAGCGAAAAAAGAAGCCGAAGCCAATGAATCCAGATTGAAGAGGGAGAGATTGATCGAAGAAGTCAGAAAACATTTCGGTTACAAAGTTGATCCTAAGGATGATAAGTTCAAAGAGTTACTCGAGAAGAAAGAGAAAGAACAGAAGAAATTGGCTAAGGAAGCTAGGAAGAAGGAAAGAGAAGCTAAGATAATGGAGAAAATGAAATCCAGGAAGAAAGAAGATAAAGAGACCACAAAGGAAGGTGTACAAAATGATGGTGATGTAGACAAGAAAATTGATGATGAGGAGAAATCATAACTTGATTTTCGTGGCAATTATTGCTCAGAAGCGTACTGGTGCTCCCAAAGACTTCCTTTTATACTTTATATTTGATTGTATAGAGAACTCTGTGAAATGCAGAATAAAGAAGAATTAATCATAAGAGAGTATATAATTTTTCCTAAATTGAAACTAATCGTAGGTATATAATTTTCTCTATTTCAGTATCGTAATGAGTTCATTACAGTACTAAAAACAGTGCTGTAATGAATTCATTACAGCATCGTTTTCAGTAACATTTTTCGTTTTGTTGTTGTCAGCAATGACTTCCGAACCTTTTCAATTTCAGCAGACGTGAATTTACGTATTTCCTAACATTCACACCAACTGCCAAGATACAATATGAAAGTCACTAGGACCTATAATTTGAATTTTTTCGTTGAATTTCACAAAATTTGAGTGAAATAGAGAAAATATTGTCTAATACTCGTTGCAGAATGCAATTCCAATACTCATGCGTTCAAAATCTTGCTCCTTCGTCGCTCGTTTTCGAATTTCGCATTCGTATTGGAATAGGAGCCCATTCTGCAACTAGTTTTAGAATATACTATTACAATAGAAATTCATTATGATATTCTTGATGGCTTACGTTGTCAGAAAATGGTCTACATAATTGAATTCTTTTTGAATAACAATTTATCAAAATGTTATTTGAATTGGTTGAAAAACTCACCTTCACAATCTGGGAAATTGTAAAATCCTTCTTTACACTTATCACATCGTGTTCCATCGAAGTTATAATGACATTCACATTTTCCATCATTATCACAAGAAACTCCATTTGATCCTCTTGAATCACATTCACATGCTGAAAAAAATTTCATATTATTCAAACACTGCAATTTTCAATTGATGATATGATATATGATATATTGTTTATCCTGATTACTCCTAGGTCTCCTGAGGAGACCCCTCTGAAACTACAAGCTTCGAAGCTTGCAACTTGTGCCGAGTTCGGAGTAAGCAGTTGTGTTCTGTGTAGGCTTTGTTACTGTGTCCTTACGCCACCTTAGGCACAGCACTGTTAATTTTTGACCCAACAGTGAAATGGTGGCCCCTACCGAGACTAGAAAATTTCTTTCCTAGCTCGGGATTGAACTCGGACTGATAAAAAGAAGCTTCAAAATTATTCATACAGAATAAAATTTAAATCAAAATAAATTACTCACAGATACATGTAGAGTAATTATAATATCCAGGGCTGCATTGCTCGCATGTTCGACCAGCATAATTCACCAAACATGAGCATTTTCCCCCTTCGCTGCATGTTTTTCCGAGAGATCCTATCTTGCCACAATTACACGGCTGGCAATTTGGATATCCGTAATATCCAGATTTACATTTATCACATCTTTCTCCTGTGAATTCCTCTTTGCATATACATTGTCCTGTATTTTTGTTACAAATTCCTTCTTCGGTTCCCTTCAAATCGCAGTTACAATCTGAAAACAGCAGTAAGTTGTTGTCTGAAGATTTTGTGTATTATCAAAGATAGCTTACAAGTACAGCTGGGGAAGTTATAGTAGCCATCTTGACATCTATCACAATTTTCTCCAGCGAAGTTATTCCTGCATGTGCAGTTTCCAGAGCTCATATCACAAACTGAAGAGACTGATCCATCGGCGTTGCATTCACAAGCTGCGAAAAATAACAGTTGGTTAATTGAAATTTTAGGGTGGTAAGCTTACGTTTGCACTCTGGAAAATTGTGGTACCCTGGAGCGCACTCTTTGCAGAATTCTCCACCGAAATTGGAAAGGCAGGTGCATTTTCCGTTTTCAGCCGCACATTGCAGATCGACAGTGCCGTTTAGGAAACACTCGCAAGGTTTGCATTTTGGATAACCGAAATACCCGAAGCTGCAAGAATCACAATCGGGGGGATTGTACTCTTTTCTACATTCGCATTTTCCAGTTCCTTCAGAACAGTTTCCGGTGGAATAAAAGTTGTCGCAGTCGCATCCTGAAAATTAATCCATATTTTATGTGATTTACATTATTTTCTTTCGTCGCTTACTTTGACAAACGTCTGTTTCATTCCAGTGCTTGTTGAAGGGTCTGTAATATTTAGGCAAGCATTTGTTGCAGTTTATGCCCATGGTGTTATGCTGGCAATTTTGGCAGACACCACCACCTTCGTACATTCCGTATATATCCAGAGATTGGTGTTTCTTGTCCACTTCAGGGTCGTACAGGCATTGGTTGGAATGTTGGAAGCAGTTACATGCTAGAAGAGTTCTCAAGGTAAGGAACTATAATTGGTCTGCTTGAGACCATTGATTTGCATGGGTTCAAAATCTACACAAGAGTTTTTAACTGCTAGTAAAAAGTTTTGATTTTTATAGGAATTTTCGAGAAGATACTTCCATGTCCATGTGACAAAAATTTTATTTATCCATTAGTTCAGAAGATATTCAAGAGACCATGTACTTTTTAATTGGGAATTTTATCAGTTTCCTATCTACTTCTTGTCGACATTTTTCAAAAACTTATTGTATAATATACACTACTGGAAAAAATTAAAGGATCGAAAAAAAATTCCAAATTTTTCGGCAATTTTCAACATGCCGTAACTTTGAGAGGAATGGTCGTACAAGGAATTCAAAAAGAGGAAATTGTAGCTCCAAGTGTCTAGTTTTTGGATTAGAACTTCAAAAATTTTAAGTTTCAGTGGTTTTCGAGTAATGATAGAAAAATCAGCAACAAAAAAATTCTCAAAATTTTATCACTTTTTTTTTTCTTGTCTACGAGCGTGGTAATTTTATTTTTGCATAATCGTTATAATGATGGGATACTTTGTTAATTCAGCTTTAATTTATTTTTTTATTGACCTCAATACGTCCACTTCTCGCCGAGATATCGGTCTTCAAATGGAAAAGGATCCATTTGTCTTTGATTATCGATTTCTCAGCAACCAATGATCGCACAGAAAATTGGAGGGGGGTTTCAAGACCTTAAATGAACTCCCATTAATGAACAACCATTGCTTATTCATAGAAATTTTTTTTCTCAATGTCGCATCAATATGAAAATTTAACAAAAAAAGGGCTTTTGGTGGTTTCTTGGAAAATCTACCGCTGGATCGAAAATGTTGAGGAAACCAATAATGTTAAGTGTGACTTTTACAATCCAATATGTTGATGAAAACCTTACGAAGAGCCAACTCAATTCAGCGAGCCGTTTTTTTGTTTGACTCGATTGAATTTTTGAAAAAAAAATAAGGATCACGTTTTTTGCTCTGAGAAGCTCGTAATCTTTAAAAAAGGCGAAAAAGAATTTTCTCGAGCTTTTTCCACATTTTTATTGCAGATAGTTCATAAATTTAAAAAATAAAAAAAACAACAAATAACATTTTTATTAATTTAATAACGGGTATTGCCACCCCTGTTTTCAATAACGCATTAACATGGCTGAACGTTTGAGAGCCGTTATTGAAAATTAATAAAAATGTTATTTGTTGTTTTTTTTATTTTTTTTTGAAATTTATGAACTATCTGCAATTAAAATGTGGAAAAAGCTCGAGAAAATTCTTTTTTGCCTTTTTTAAAGATTACGAGCTTCTCAGAGCAAAAAACGTGATCCTTATTTTTTTTTCAAAAATTCAATCGAGTCAAACAAAAAAACGGCTCGCTGAATTGAGTTGGCTCTTCGTAAGGTTTTTATCAACATATTTAACTGTGAAAGTCACACTTAACATTATTGGTTTCCTCAACATTTTCGATCCAGCGGTAGATTTTCCAAGAAACCACCAAAAGCCCTTTTTTTGTTAAATTTTCATATTTATGCGACATTAAGAAAAAAAATTTCTATGAATAAGCAATGGTTGTTCATTAATGGGAGTTCATTTAAGGTCTTGAAACCCCCCTTCAATTTCCTGTGCGATCATTGGTTGCTGAGAAATCGATAATCGAAGACAAATGGATCCTTTTCCATTTGAAGACCGATATCTCGGCGAGAAGTAGACGTATCGAGGTCAATAAAAAAATAAATTAAAGCTGAATTAACAAAGTATCCCATCATTATAACGATTATGCAAAAATAAAATTACCACGCTCGTAGGCAAGAAAAAAAAAAGTGGTAAAATTTTGAGAATTTTTTTGTTGCTGATTTTTCTATCATTACTCGAAAACGACTGAAACTTGAAATTTTTGAAAGTCTAATCAAAAAACTAGACACTTGGAGCTACAATTTCCTTTTTTTGAATTCCTTGTACGACCATTCCTCTCAAAGTTGCGGCATGTTGAAAATTGCCGAAAAATTTGGAATTTTTTTTTGATCCTTTAATTTTTTCCAGTAGTGTAGTTCTTCTCCAAACCAATTTTATATCTGCAGATAGTTGAGTTGATACAAATGGAACATTGATTTTTCTTTTTGCTAGCAGTTGAATTGATTGTTGAACCCACTCTTGGAATATTGATCAATGTTGTCTGTAGATGAAGTGAATATGTTTTTGAACCATTGGATGATGGACTTACGTTCGCAAATGAAGGGTTCGTTAACTTTAGACTGTCGCCAGGCCTTTTGTACGAAACCCGGACAGCAAGTGTTACACTTGGCGCCGCACGTGTTGTGCTGGCATCTGCACAGCAAGATGGATGGATTCTCAGGATCTTGTATGTCGCAAGTGTCTGCGTGTCCATTACACATGCATCTTCCTCCAATACTTATATCTTTGATCGAATAGAAATACTGCAACGTATAAGAAATTTATTTATGCGGACATTTGGTGGGGTGGTCCTAGTTTCTTACCCTTCTGGTAACAGTGGGATCTTGTCTGGCTACAGACATCAGATGCCCGAGGAAATTTTTGGTTCTTAACAGACGGAGTCGTACGTTAGTGGCTCTAGTCCATTCTTGCAGTACGCTGGAGTTGAAATAATTTTTCGAGGATGGTCTGTTGATCAGTAGGGATATTGGAATCTGCAAGGAATTATAAGCGGAGAGGAGTTATGAGAAAATTATTCTTGAATTCTCCAGTTGAATATATTATAACCTTTGTATGTTGACCTAGCAATTTTTTTCTGCATTGAAATTTGGTAGAATCTATCAAAGCTTCTCACGATTTAAATTGTCAACATCTGATAATTTTTTGGCTCGTCACGAATGAGTATTCGAAATTATTATCGATAGATATTATTGCTCCAGTTTCTGTTTTATTTCAATGGAATAATAACCAGTTTGGAGTAGTTGCTGAGCAACTGAAGAAGCGAATACCTCTATCGATTGTTGCCTGAGACAGTTTTTATAGTTATAAATTGGAAAAGGGTATATTTCAACTTTGATTGTGGAAGCTCTGTATTGAACGTACAGATGATTTTGTGAAGATTGATAAACTGTATGACTTTTAATCTATTGACAATCTAATATTGACTACGAACTCAGTAACATTCATACAGGACGTTCTCAAAAATTCGAATTTCAGATGCACTTTTTCCGTAAAAGATATTGACTAGATTCTCTCTGTTTTTGACCTTCTATTACATATTTTAATGGGCTATAGAAAGGGCAAATTTTGAAATAATGCATACCAGGATGTAGAGTACCAGCTATACAGGGTCTTTCACGAGGAACCTCACCCATATTTATACGGGAAACTACTGAACGTATTTTCATGAAATTCAGCACTTATAAGTATTTCACGATGCTGATGAAATCTAAAATATTTTCAAGGCATGAGCACCTCCGGTTTTTCCGGAAATGACGTCAACTTCCGTTTTTCAAATTAGAACACCATTTTTTTATTGCAGAAATAGATTCCTTAGAAAATTTCAAGTTATTTTGATGTAACATTTTTCAGTTTTGATTGGAAAATTCTCTCTGAGCGGGAAAATTCGAAAAAAAAATTGAAAATAGAGCTCCGCTGAAACAAGAATAACTTCGAGGTTTTTGGATGGAAAATTTTCATTATTGGGATTTTTCAAGATGTAAGATTGATGTATCCACTTTAAAAATCTAAATCGCGATTCATGATACAGGGGGTGAAAAAATCGCTTTCAAAGTTAGGGATGACAAAATCGTGAAAAATCAATTTTTTGAAATTAGAACCCCATTTTTTTATGGCAGATATTGAATCTACGTTAAAAAATAATGTGAGTGTATGCATCACACCCTTGCCCTAAAATGGATATTTTCTGAGTTATTCACAAAAAAATGTTTTTCGTCTTGAATTTTCAGCTATTTCTTTTCCCTTCACGCCAAAAAGATGAAATTTTCAGGAACTGTTATTTGAACCATGCTGTAGATTTTTCAGCCCTTCTTGAAACCGACTTCAAGTTACTATTAGGAGAACCATGGCAAACTCTCGCAGTTATAACTAGAGAAGATGCTCAAAGTTTTGACCGTTAATTTCTAGACATTTATTTATACGTCTCAGGAATGCTTCGTGCGTTGCTCTTCTTATTTCATCGGGAGGAAGAGATCTGCAAAAGTGTTTAAAAACCAAATTGAGTTTCAAAACTATGAATCTAAAAATCTAAACAAACCTGAACGCATTTCTGACTCGTTCTATGCAGTCCTCTTTATCAGTCAGGGGAGTTGAGTAGACAATATTTTTTATCCTACCCCAAACATAATAGTCTAAAGGAGTTAAATCGGGAGAACGTGGTGGCCAAAGATGTGGACCATTGTTCGCCAACCATCGATCTTCAAATAGCCTGTAGAGGATATTTGACACATTGAGTGAATTGTGTGGAGGCGCGCCATCTTGTTGATACCATAAGTCATTATGTTTCTGTACTAGCGGCTCAATTATTTGAGTCAATATGTCAGAATATCTATCTCCTAAGGGAGAACATTCTTTAAATAATGCAAACATGTGTAGTGTTCTATCTTGCCAGTTAAAGTCCCATCATAAATGTGAACATCGAGAATTGCATTATTTTTGATGGCGCAAAAAACATTGAAACTACAGGTCTCTTGAAAGTTCCATTGTCTGAAGTGGTGGTTGTTCTCTTCATCCCAATAATGACTGTTATGCCTATTGAAAGAACCATTCTTTGTGAATTTAGATTCATCTGTCCAAATTATACAGTCCAAAAAGTTTTCATCATAGCTTCGCAAAACTCTGTTCTCCTGACGAAATCAGTTTCCTTCAAATGCTGTACCCTATTGAATTTATATGGGTGCATTTTATGTTTTTTTAATATTCTCCAAACACTCGATTGAGATAATCCCAGATCAATCTCGGCATCTTTGAGAGAATTTTGAGGATTCACACGAAAATATGCAAGAACTGTAATTTCGTTGTTCTCATCTTCTACTACACTTTTTTCTCTGTGTATAGTTTTCTTAACGAAAGATCCGACATTTCTCAAGTTTGTCATGGTTCTGTTAATGGTATCTCTCGTTGGTCTGGGTCGGTCAGGAAACCTCTCAATGAACAGTCGAATCGTTCTATCTACAACTTTATTACATTCTCCATGAAGTAGAATGAGATTTAAATAATCTTCATTGGTAAAATTAGGCATAGTGATCGATTTTATAACTTAATACGAATTATCACCAAATTAATAGTAAACACAAAATGCTACTGAATAAAGAGGAATTTGGCAGATGTAATTAATGATATCTATCATTAAAAAAAAAGAATGTAAAACATGGTAAGTTTTTGCATATGGTTCATAAGGAATTATTTATTTATCACTGGACGATTAGTTGAAATAAAGAGGTTTCCGATACAAATTCGAATCCAAATTCGCCATCTATTTAGGAACAACCTGTAACTTTTTTCTCTTGCATATTAGGGTAGTAAAATCTAAAACATGGTTTAAGTAACAGTTCCTGAGAATTTCATCTTTTTGGCGTGAAGGGAAAAGAAATAGCTGAAAATTCAAGACGAAAAACAGTTTTTTGTGAATAACTCAGAAAATATCCACTTTAGGGCAAGGGTGTGATGCATACACTCACATTATTTTTTAAAGTAGATTCAATATCTGCCATAAAAAAATGGGGTTCTGATTTGAAAAAAATTGATTTTTCACGATTTTGTCATCCCTAACTTTGAAAGCGATTTTTTCACCCCCTGTATCATGAATCGCGATTTCGATTAAAGTGGATACATCAATCTTACATCTTGAAAAATCCCAAAAATGAAAATTTTCCATCCAAAAACCTCGAAGTTATTCTTGTTTCAGCGGTGCTCTATTTTCGATTTTTTTTTCGAATTTTCCCGCTCAGAGAGAATTTTCCAACCAAAACTGAAAAATGTTACATCAAAATAACTTGAAATTTTCTAAGGAATCTATTTCTGCAATAAAAAAATGGTGTTCTAATTTGAAAAACGGAAGTTGACGTCATTTCCGGAAAAACCGGAGGTGCTCATGCCTTGAAAATATTTTAGATTTCATCAGCATCGTGAAATACTTATAAGTGCTGAATTTCATGAAAATACGTTTAGTAGTTTCCCGTATAAATATGGGTGAGGTTCCTCGTGAAAGACCCTGTACACGAAAAATAGTGTTCTTGTATCAACGTTTTAGCTACCAAGTTATGTTCGTCATACATTTCCTCACATCGATGGAATACTTCAGACCTTTTATAGTTTTTTAATGTCAACCAAGCGTTTTCACGAATTTGATACTTGATAATTCCCCATAATTCAACTACTAGACATGTCTAACGCCGGTATTAAATAATTTACCTACGTTAACATTATGTATAAAGTATAAACCGTATTTTTCATGTTCACAATCTACATATTTCCTTATTTTATTGATATACCTTACTAGGCGATGTCTCGGATATCATGGGCGCACCCAGGGGGGGGGGGCAGCTGCCCCCCCTTTAAGATAAAATAAGTGTTAATTTTCCTTGTTTCCTGACAATAAACCTGACCGACCATCTTCTCAGGTATGAGCTGCCCCCCCCTAGCTGAAATCCTGGGTACGCTCTTGTCGGATATACTAGTATCAAAATGAAATGGAATCTTAGAAGCCAAATTTTGATATGAAAAATTTTCGATGAGTAGAGTTTGAAATAGACATTTATTTCAGCCATAGGTGAATAATTGATCCTGAATGAGTTAATCAGCATGTTATCCTGTTTCTACGCTATCTGATTATTTTTAATTAGAAAATTTGGGCGACCTGTGTCACTCAATCTATTTATAATGTCATAATTTGAAAAAAATATTATTTCGAAAATTGTAACAATTTTCATCATACTTAGAGGATAGCCTTTCGGACCATTCTATAGGATATCTACGGGATATCCTGTGTACCCAGAGATTCCTTCGTTTTTCAGAAACAGAACCTACAGAAACCTCCCAGGTACCCAGTGCCAGTGCACTTCTAAATAAAGTGAAGATTATGGCAGTACCATTGTTTAAACAATGGCAGTACTCAGTTTGCTGCTTTATTACGTCAATATCGTCATCTTTTTCTATATCACGCTTTTATATGACAATGTCACAGTCCAATGACGTCTAAATTATACTTGGCTTAGGTACGTCTTTATCACGTAACTATCTCTTTCTGACTTAATTTTTACGTCAGATAGGATATTAACAACTAAACTGAAGTCTCATTATACCTTCAGTAAGGTCATCAACGAATCATCCAATCGTTTATAATTCGCATCCAAAAATTTGGAAAATAATGTAGAAAATAATCAGAAAATATACAATTGCGCGAAAATAGAAAAAAAAAATCGAGGAGCATTGTTTAAAGTTAATATTTTACATTATATTTAGCCATTCTACCCCAAGTGTCGTCTAAACATAGACATAGAATCTCTGTATTTATGACAATACGTCTTAATCATATCTTGATGACGTCTATTGGTGACATGAGTGTCAGACTGAAAATCACTTAAACCTTACGTCAATATGGCTTTCCTTCTTAATTACAAATCGCGAAGTAATGATTCCCATAAGGACGTCTTCAGTTCAGCTAGCTGCTAGATATATCGTCTTTTCATATTTCATTCAAAACAACTAAATAAATTGAACACTCACTTCGCCACCTTCCAGTGGAAGAATGTTGGAGTATTCTGTGGTGCAAACGACGGAATCGTCTCTGGTGATGGGTTGCAAACTGTCCGATCCAAAATGCGTCTCGCAATCTGTGAGAGAGTCCGAGAAATACTGCCATGGTGTGTACGATTTTCCATAATCTGCGGATTTCTCGAGAACCCACAAGCCAGGTCTGGGTGAATTTCCCATGCGGATGTAGACGTAGGCCACGTGGAATTCCTGCAAAAAAAAATTAGACTTATACGGGGTGTTTGTACGAAAATTTTTAGCGTAGGATTTCTTATGGAAAATAAGTAGGGGTTGCTCTGTGTGAAGAGAAGCTGTTAGGCCTTTCTTTGAAAGTTATACACGCTTTCAAAAATGGGGCTTCTAACAGCCTCTTATCAGATTTTTTCATTTTCTTTTGGAGAAAAACCGTTCTTGCAGAGTGCTGTATTGAATTTTTTAATAAGGGAACTATTGCTTTTACGGACAAAACACAAGAGTTACAAAAGCTTCGCAATGACTAGTTCTTGTCAGCATTCATTTTTAAATTAAGAAATTTTGTTTGTTCGAAAAGTTCTGATGAAAAATGGAAAAAGGGTTGCATGTTTCGCCCCTCTGAGAGACCTCAATAAAATAAAAGAATATTCATAGGTGGCGTTTTTATTGCTAGACATGCGTCAAAATGCCATTTCTTCAACTCATCACATCACATATTTTCTAATTTTTGAAAGCGTGTGAATTTTCAAGAAAAGGTATAAGGAAGACCAACTTCACTATACTATTTTTGGCATATCTCCATATTCTCCAAAATATTATTCAACATCATTCTGACAAAATTAAAAAAAAAATTATTTTTTGTTTGATGGAGAACTTCAGATACGCCTATGTCCGAGTTTCATCGAAATAGAGGGATATAGTCAGTGTGGGAGTTTCCCTTTCATGAATTTATGATCTTATCAGAGGATACGCATTATCAGAATCTGAATAAACTCAATATTATCACAGATATTAGGGAAATGAAAGTGTATGTGCTCAATTATTGTTATATTCTTCAATAAATAAAGATTTTGATAGGAAATGATTTCATTCTGAAGTTATGCGAGTGTTGATAAAGGGACAATAGTGAATACTCTTCTTTTCATTAATTTTTAAAGCATTCCGGTAAATAATTCGATTCCATGAAATCTACAGGGTGACTGGTGACGTAAGGGACAACGGCTAAGTGGAGATAGAGTACCTCAAACTGAATGAGAATTTGGGTTTCAAATGTCCCATAAGGGTATTCGTTTCGGAGATATAGGGTGATTTATGAAAAAATGCTAAATCTATGAACTCCCATATCTTCGTTAATATGATATGTTTTTCGCTGATATTTTACATGTTTGTTCATACAGGCATTCTTTGTCAGCATAAGAAAAAAAATTGAAAAAATTGCTGGCCCGTACTCAAAAATTTCAATTTACATGTCAAGTGAGAAATATCACACGGTATATGAGATAAAATAAAATCAAATAGAAATTTGGAAAGAGGGAAAACAACTGATGAAATATCTGTTTTTTGTTTGAATGGCACAAATTTTCTTTCGTTTCTATGATATGTTAAAGTAAGAATATTACAATATTTTTATATTCAAATCATGAAAATAAGTACTACTGATAGAAAAAACCTTGAATTAGAGGCTCTCAGTTCGAACATTTGCTTACTTGATTTTTTTATGAATTATATTTGCGACTTTTTCTATTTTTGTGTTTGAGTATCCAACTCTTTCATCAGCGCATCAACAATAAATTTATTTTGAAATTTTATATGGCATCGAAATATTAATTGATAAAAATAGATTTCAAGATTTGAAGGAATATTTTGATGCCAGGCTCATTCTAGCACCTCGAATTCAAGGTTTTTTCTATCAGTAGTACTAATTTTCATGATTTGAATATGAAAATATTGTAATATTCTTACTTCAACATATCATAGAAACGAAAGAAAATTTGTGCCATTCAAACAAAAAACAGATATTTCATCAGTTGTTTTCCCTCTTTCCAAATTTCTATTTGATTTTATTTTATCTCATATACCGTGTGATATTTCTCACTTGACATGTAAATTGAAATTTTTGAGTACGGGCCATCAATTTTTTCAATTTTTTTTTCTTATGCTGACAGAGAATGCCTGTGTGAACAAACATGTAAAATATCAGCGAAAAACATATCATATTAACGAAGATATGGGAGTTCATAGATTTAGCATTTTTTCATAAATCACCCTATATCTCCGAAACGAATACCCTTATGGGACATTTGAAACCCAAATTCTCATTCAGTTTGAGGTCCTCTATCTCCACTTAGCCGTTGTCCCTTACGTCACCAGTCACCCTGTATATATATAAAAGAAAGATGTTGGTTACACCATTTATAACTAGAGATCGGATGGACTGTTTGTTATGAAACTTCATTTATGGAATCGTCTTCGGTCTGGTTATTATAAAATACAATAAAACTTTGAAAAAATTGATGAAAGTTTTACTTATGCAGGAAATGCTTTTCCTTCTTTTGAATAAGGCCACTAGGTGTCGCTACCGTTGATGCGTAGTCGTACAGTGAATAGACAAGTCACTGTACGTAGTCGTAGGTTGATATTACCGCTGTTAGATGGCGATATGTGATTCGCATAGAACTCATGGTAACATGGAAGTCTATTGCCAGATCAAAAAGCGGGTAAACTTATCTCAAGTTGGTGGAACAGTGAATTATTTTGAGCTTAGCAGCATAGCTAAGATGTCTAAAATAATGGTGTGACCACTGATTAGATTTTGAGAATATAAGAAAAGTTTTGTTTTTGCCACTTCAGGTTGGGCTATTAACAAATGACTGATTATTTAATTCTGGTCGACGGGCTGTGTTAGTGTGTTAATAGTCGATAGTTCATTAAAGGAATAATTTTTGTTCATATTCTTGACATTTTGATTCATATAAGAGGAAAGGTATAATATGGATTATACTCCTGCTATTCACAGTCACATGAGGTACTGCAAAAAGAGAACTGTACAACAATTAAAAACAAAAAGTTATATGTTCAAGTTCAACAATTAGTTACCGCTTAAATAAAGAGAATTCTTTCCATGTGAATTAAAAAATTATTAAAATTTCGTATATTTTGAACTTTAATTTTGCCTAATTTTTTTCCTGCTTGAAAAAAAAGCAATGGTTAGGTTATACAACCTTTAAGTATAATTCAGGCGGTACAAAGTTCGCCGGGCCAGCTAGTTCTACATAAAATCAAAAATAAGCTTCAGTCATTACATCAAACATTATGTATTTTATTTCGAAGTATTTTTCCGAACCTCACTATGAATCACCTTTTTTTTTCGAAATACTCATCAGTTAAAAAATAGTCAAGATCAGTCGTATTTTCCTAGAAAACATGGTCGAGTCAATCACAGTTATCTGTGTATTTAGCACTTTTGTAATCAAGAAAAAAAGCTCTTGACTCATTGTAATGGGAATTTATTTAATATTGAATGCTGGAACTACAGTGACTTGACCACTCCGGAATCTCAATGAAGAAGGCATCTTCTTCTTCATTTGCAGTCTTGCCTTCAAAAATAGTGGCAAATGGTGTAATTTTCTTGTATTTTCGAAAATGTTCTGATCTACCACGAAATCCTCTGTCCGCAGGTACCAATACCATCCATTAAGCTACACCCTGTATATGAGTGTCCCGTTTATGATCAAGGGTTTATGGAATGTAATACAGACAATAAAACTGACATAACTTTGATACAGATGAATATACATAGACTATGTGGGTGTTCGCTTCCTTGAGGCCAACGAATCTGTTATCAGAGGAAGCTCTTATCAGTATTAGTATTCCAGAGGTCTTCACACTCACCACGATTCATCAATCAATGAATGGAGTAACAGATAACCCTTCATCAATTCAATTTCGGTACTTGTTTGCTCCTTTGAACCATGGATCACATTTTTTTTCAGCTTATCAAGTAAATGGATCGAAAAAAAATGTGTGAAATTCATCATATTTTGAAATGGCTTTGAGAGTAGGAAAAATATATCCCAAGTGGAATCGCATCGAAAATTAGATCATATGAAAGCACAGAATTTCTGAAATCCCTGAGTTCTTGGAAAAGGAAGATTAATTCTTATTAATCTTCCTTTTCCAAGAATTATTTTCTTAAATAATTTAGTGCCATCCTCATTTTGGTTTTTGATTCATTCTCAATAATTCTCGATTATTAGTTGCGAAGCATTTACGAAGATGTATTGATATCTAGTTAGCCTAGACCAGTTCCATGCATAAACAAAATATTGCGATACCATATCAAAGAACAATAACTTATTAGAAGTGTCAGTGTAGAGTTCGACGTCAAAAAAATAAACCAGAGTTACGCAATAAATTAAAAAAAAAAGATGTCCACCGAAATTGTAAAAATCGAAAAATTGGAGTATCGAGCCATCATCAAATACCTGTATTTAAAAGGGTTAAGAGGTAAGCAGATTTACGAAGATATGCTTAATACCCTTGGTGATCAATGTCCTTCGTATGCGATCGTGAAAAATTGGACTGCAAGCTTCAAAAGAGGTAAATTTTCCATTGAAGATGATGACCGATCGGGAAGGCCAGTTTCTGTGTCAGTCCCCGAAAATATCGATGCAGTTCATGACATGATTTCATCAGACCGTCGAATTGGGCTAAAACGGATATCTGACGCACTGAAGATTTCATACGAACCGTTCATCAGATAGTTCACGTCAATTTGGACATGAGAAAAATTTCTGCAAAATGGATCCCCAAATGTTTGAATGTTGACCAAAAGCTTGCAAGGGTAGAAGCATCGCGTTCGATCTGTGCTCGATTTGAAAACGATGTAGAATTCTTAAACCGAAATTGTTACTATGGATGAGACTTGGGAACATTTCTACGATCCAGAAACGAAGCAACAATCGATGGAATGGCGACACTCTGGTTCTACAAGACCTAAGAAGTTTCGTGTCCAAAAATCTGCTGGAAAAGTTCTTGCTTCAGTTTTTTGGGATTGCTATGGAGTAATCATGATTGATTTTTTTGGATAAGGATAGAAAAATAACTGGAGATTACTATTCGACATTACTGACCACTCTACGGAAAAAAATTAAAGAGAAAAGACGCAGAAAGCTATCCAAAGGTATTTTGTTTTTACAGGACAACGCCCCAGTACACAAATCTCATGTTGCCATGCAAAAAATTCGTGATTTAGGGTTAGAATTACTAGAACACCCCCCCTTATTCACCAGATTTGGCTATCATCTCTTTCCTCAACCGAAAAAAAGTTTAAAAGGTCGTGAATTTTCTTCCAACGAGGAGGTAATAAAAGCTGTGGAGGACTGGTTTGCAGAGCAAGAAGAAAAAAATTTTTTGACAGGTCTAGAGACGTTGCAGGTTCGCTGTAATGAATGTGTTCAATTAAGAGGAGAATATGTTGAGTAATAAAATATTTTGACATTGAAATTTTGTTTGGTTCTATAGTAGGCTAAGAATTTTTCAATATATCCTCGTAATAAAAAATCTGAAAGCAGAATGAATACCAAGAATAAGTCAAATGAAGTCATTGTCAGAAACGGTCGTTACATAAAACTGTAGGGAACTGCATCTGGGTGCCAGATGTTAACCAGCCATGCTTTTATATCCCAAATTTAGAGAGGGAACTGAAGGCAAAGAGAGTCAAGAAGTCGAAAAAGGAACTGTATTTTATACCTATAACTTGAATTCTACGAAACTGACTTCAATACTAGAAATAACAGATCAGACCAGTATGGAATATGGAAACACATCTCTTATTCTATATCACAATAATATACAGGATGTTAGTGGATAAGAATGAAATATATGGATAATTGCTAAGGTTTTTCAAAGTTTAAAAGTTCGTACAGAGATCTAAGCTCAGCCCACAAATTTAATTTCTGGATGTAGGATTCAGTTCCTTGAAATGTGATATTCTAGTTTTGAATTCTTTGCTTCTATTCGACACTACTGTTAAAGTATTGCTATTTCTAATTCTAGCTTCGGAAGTCAGTGAACTCAAAACTGAAGGGCAATAAATTTGGTAGATATCACAGTTCAAACTTCAGCAGATAAAAACTAATGTTACGCAGGCTGACAGTGAATTCTTTGAAATAAGTAGAATGAAGATGTTTGAAGTAAAAAAGATTATTTATTGATTGTGACCGAATATGATTATCGGGTTCGTTTTTATTTTTGAGTAGTAACTAGTATGTCCTTTTTGTTATACAGGGTGCGTCAGCAAGGCGTACGGCTAAAATAGCCCCTAAACTAGTTTACCGTCTCGAAAAAAACTTATATTGCATGGTTATAAGCTTCACAAAATTCTACAAACTAAAAATAATTTTGCATATACAGGGTGCGTCAAAAAAAGTTACGGAAAAATATATGTAGGTTTTTTAAATGTATTTCATGACATAATTCTTTCGAGGGCAATTTCGCCTATAAATCAGATTTTCGGAGATCTACGAGAAAGATAACTACCAAATAGGTAGATCTAGGGGCTCTTCTAGGTTTTACTGATAAATTCAGAGTCAGAAAAACAAGAGCAAACCTGTTTGGACCCTGTGTTAGGTATGGAACATTTTAGGTTCAATGAAACTTTGGTGACAGAACACCAGTATAGGAGTCAGCTTACCTGTCCAAGATCGATGGTCAAATTGACCCGATTGTATTTCATTCCCCTGGATAAAGGAGGACTTTGCCACCAGGTTTCCATGCCGTCTACAGCATATTCGGCTGGATGCATCTTGTCGGGTTTTTTAGGATCACACACATCACAGAACTGGAAAAAAACAAATACTTAGTTTTGTAGATATTCACGAAAATTACACGAAACAATTATAAAAAATCATCATATAAATTGTTACACACACACATATTGCCTCACGAATTTTAATTGATGAACACAACTTAATGAGTTTCGCTAATCAGAAAACTTTTATAGAGTATCCCGGTTGTCCAAGATCTAGGTTTATCTACACCTTTTCCAATTGTAATTCAGAAAACGTAAAATGTAATTCTGAAAAGCAAAGTGCATTTCAGAAAATGAAAATTGTAATTCAGAATATAGTAAGTTGATATTCAGAAACGGTAATTTGAATTTCAGAATAGTGATATGTAATTCAGAAACGGTAATTTGAATTTCAGAAAACATAAATTTTTATTCAGAATTGGTGATTTGAAATTCAGAAATGGGAAATTTTAATTAAGAAAACCGAAATTGTAATAAAGAAAAAAGAAATTGTAATTCAATTGCTTGGTGCCCAAACCACTTTCTCTAATATTATGTATGTAATTCAAATGGAGACATGATTTCATTTAAAATGGGTGGCGAAAAATATTAATAATGATTCTTGAGGTCATTTTCGACTCTCAAAGTATATACGTACTTCATAGAAGCAAGAAATCTAATAATAATAACTTCATTTCCAAGAATAACATAAAGGTATATACAGTCAAAAACGAAAACAGGAAAAAAACAAATTTGAAAATACCAAATACTTAAGACAAGTTCGATGTCACATTGTCATAGATATGCTGCATAACTTGATACCGAGCTCGATACTATTCTGAATTACATATTATATTTTCTGAAATTGAATTGATAACTTCTGAAATACAATTTTCCTTTTCTGAAATTGAATTTGCCATTTCTGAATTTCAATTCACTATTCTGAATTACAACTTTGTTTTTCTGAATTAAAACTTCCTAATCTGAATTTCAATTTCGTTTTTCTGAAATTGAATTAACCATTCTGAAATTCAATTTCTGTTTTCTGAATTACATATTGCTATTCTGAAATACATGTTCCCTCTTCTGAAATTTAACTTTGAATTTCTGAATTACAACTGTGAAAGGTGTAGTTTTTTCATATGAATCATATGTAATACCACTAGAGATGAAATTTTGCCGGCAAAATTTCTCGATAATAATATGAAAGTTTGTTGCTCGGAAATGTCGCGAATGACATTTGTATCAAAATCACGAGCCGTTAGGCGAGTGATTTTGGAAAAAATGTCATGAGCGAAATTTAAGAAAAGCAACAAACTTGAATATTACAAGAGAGAAATTTTACCTGCTTAAATTTCATCTCGAGTGGAATTCGGCATGACTATTCCACGAGAAAGAAGGGTTATATGTTCAAATTTGACGCGTATTGTGCTATTTGGCAAATTACAATTCTCTCTTTGATATTTATTTCCGAAGCTATCTATGAATTCGAGAAACGTCAAAAATTTTGTCGCTGAAAAACCAACATGTTGGTTTTGCCGGCTTGAAAATTTTTTGGGTATGAAACGATCGTTGCTACGGAAACTTCCTCACTAAAAATGAAAAGAGTGGAATAGTCACTTAAAACTGTTATCTGAGGGAGGAAATAGAGATAATATAACTACGATTGGTTCGGTTTGTATTCCCACTCGTTGACTATCGGCAATGTCAAATTAATTCTCAGAGACGTTGCCAACACTAATTTCTACTCTCAATAGAGTCAATCTCAATGTAATCTTCACTCTTGGAAACTAAAAATGCCGAATGTAGTTTCGAAGAGGCACAGACAAAGTATCAGGAAGTGCTATGTAAAATTTAAATTTGCTTATTCCGGTAGTACCTAGCCCTGATAACTTGAAAACAATAATTTATCACCAGCTATCCAAAATTTTCGACGTTTGTGAGTGAGAACCAAGTTTCTTCAACATTCGCCAGGTCTTTGGAATTATTGAATTCAAATATTTTCTTCAAGTTAATCAACATTTTGATAAATACGTAATTACTATACGACCTCTATGTAGAGAGGAGAACATTGCGTAGTTAGGAGAATGACTATAACCTAACATTTTCGAAATATACACTGTAAATTGTGTGAGAATGTCATGGCCAACCGAAATACTTTATGAAAGTGAATAGAGTATACACAGGGTGTATTTAAAGGTGAGGCTTTTCTTTTGACAGATGGAAGAACTCATCAAAATAATAAATTTTACCAGAAATATTTTATATGAATTATACCCCTGTTTCGAGAAAATGAAACTACACTGCGCAAAAAAATTAACGCACATTATGGAAATCTCAAATTTATCCTACAACTGAAGATGTTATCAATGATAATTATTTTTATCAGAATTATGCATGCATATGTTATCCACTTTCAACGTTTTTCTTCAATACAGATGTTTTCTCCCAGCAGGAATAAAAAAAGATGATATTATCAGATTTTGAATGTATTGGCTCCATTCTAAAATCAGTTGTTCTCGATCAATTCTAGTGATCAATAGTTTTTCTTTCGTTTGATTTTCTACTCTCGATCGCTATGCAACGCGAAACACGCAATTTGACCCAAGAGGAATGTGCCCAAGCGGTAGTTTTGCGAGAAGAAGGGTGGACATACACAAGAATTGCAGAAAGGTTTGGAGTTTCTCATACAAGTGTGTCCAGAATGTTGCAGCGATTCAGGGAGACAGGTATGAATGTCCGAAGACCAGGACAGGGTAGACCACGGGTAACAACTGCCATTCAAGAACGTTACTTGAGAGTTTCTTCGTTGAGACAACGGTTTGCAACCGCTCGCCTCCTTCAAAATCAGCTTGAGCAAACTCATGAGGTGCAGATTAGCACTCAGACAATAAGAAATCGGCTCAGAGAATATGATTTAAGGCGTCGTGTCGCGGCAAGAGGCCCAGCTCTTACCCCAGCCCATCGAAGGGCGCGTTTGAATTTTGCGAGAGAGCATATCCATTGGGAAAGAGTTCTCTTCACAGATGAGTCTAGATTCTGCCTCTACCATTGTGATCGACGTTCCCTTGTATACAGAAGTCCACATGAAAGATATGCTCAGTGCAATTTCCTGAATACTACTGGTTTCGGGGGAGGATCGATTAAGGTATGGGGTGCTCGCACAGACCTAGTGGTCGTTGATAATGGAGCTATGGATGCTGATAAGTATATAAGGAACATTCTTGAAGAGCATGTAGTGCCATTTGCCCCATACATTGATGAAAATTTCATTTTTATGGACGATAATGCCAGACCCCATCGTGCGCGCATCGTTCAGGAGTACCTTGAAGAGGTTGAGGTCTCTCGAATGGAATGGCCAGCAAGAAGTCCAGATCTCAATCTGATTGAGCAGGTTTGGGACAACCTCAATAGAAGGCTGAGAAGTTAAGAAAATCATCCAGCTACTCTTAATGACTTAGGAATCCACCTCGGAGAAATCTGAGATGGATTAGATCAGAACATTTTAAGATCACTCATTTTGAGTACGAACCGTCGTTGCCGAGCTGTATTAAATCACTTATCAGCATTTCAGTATTTTGAAAATTGTTCATTTATCTTCTTTCACATAAGATTCGGTGAAATCCTGATGTTTTCTTCCATTTAATGTGTCTTGCTTCGTTCAAAACCTTCCCGAGAGAACATAAAAAATAAGTTATAAAGTCAATGTAGAGTTAACTTTCATTAAAATTGAGATTTTCAGAATGTGCGTTAATTTTTTTGCGCAGTGCAGAGTATGTTCTAGTTTTTAGGTGAATCTTAAAGTTCCTCAGTCCGAACCTGCCCCCTGGCCTGCTCTTCCGTAGATATCAACATGTTTCTTATCTTCTCATCATACATGACTCAGAATATCGAATGTGATCAGTAATCTTTGATCGTGTTACGGCGAGGGTACGAGTGTTTTATGTTTCGAAAATGCGGCACAATTATTCAAATAATGAACTTGTTGATATGCTTTTAATTTGTGGTGATTCAAAACAAAATGTCAGTTCAGCGTATAAGTTGTACAAAATAAGATTTCCGCTAAGAAATGACCCAACTTCGCGGCCCAAATTTTTTTATAAATTTTTTAAATTGATCATTTCATGTAAGAAATTTTCGGTAAAATGACTTATTTTGATGAGTTCTATCACCTGTCAAAAGAAAAGCCTCACCTTCAAATACACTCTACCATGTACATATATGTAACCAAATAAAATTTCATCTTCAGATATCTCGATTTTTGAACAGAAACATCGTTAAGAAGTACGGAGTATTTTTAGAAAATATATTATGTACCCATAGCAGGAAAAGTATTAAATTCTATTATATCCGTAAAATGAACCAGAAATAGGAGATGAAATGTGAAGTTCTGTTTCTATAATAACTTGACGAATGTTATGACTCATTATAAATATTGACATAAATATCTCCACACATTCAGTGATGTCATAGGATCAGTGGATCTTTTGTTCGATATATGATATTAGGTATGTCAGAATGTCAGATAGGTATAAGCACATGACATTGTGGCTATAATTCTTCCCCATGAAGAAAATTGTGATTCAAAAATGTCACCCTTTATAAGTATATAGTTACACAATCGGTTTTTGCAAAAACCCTTTTTTCATTCCCCTAACATTCAAAGCTGAAGCTCCTCAAGAAAGTATTCAGCAACTAGCTTTTGTCCACTAAGCATCAAAATTCGTGCCAAAAAATGGCACCCGTCACAGATTCGAACAAATGTTTATGATAATCGTAGTGAAATATTTTATCTACATAAATTTTTGTAATAAATAACTAGTTCATTGTTTCTTCATAAAATTGTGAAAGGTGAATCAGCAGTGAAACTGACACCTTCGTCATTTTGTGCATACAACAAAATCAATAGATCGTTTAGTACTAATCCCCGATGAATAGAAGGAATCATATACAGTGTGTTTCACTTTAAGTGGCGACAATCCATTGTTTCATGACGAGTCGACTTATTTTCAAAGAAAAAAGTCCAGCTGGGACATGTTTAGTTGTAGCATTGCAGATCACTGCCAACCACGCACTATGAACAATGGGATTGCTTATATCTTAAGATAACTTTTGATGTTGCAAATGCTTTTTGTTTTAGCGAACAAAATGTTATGTCTTATGTCCACTTATCAAAGCATGTCCCCGGACTGTGTTTGATACAGTCGTCAACACCGTACGTGTTCTTCGGTCCTTGTATGAATGCTCCTTTTAGTGGTCCCAATGTAAACTTTCCCGCAGTGGCAAAGAATTCTTTGAACACCAACTTGATAGAGTAGATCAGTTTGGTCTTTGGCAATTCTTAGAACTAGTCTCAGTTTTTACACTACTGGACAAATTTGCATTTGGACAGCAAATTCTGATGCGCCAATGTGTTTTACATAAAAAGGTACTTTTGGTTCATTACTTTAAAGTGAACCGTTTTCGAGAAAACTGGCATTTAATTATCAAAAACAATTTGCTAACACATTGTGAATTTCTTGTAATTGGAAAAATGAATAGAGATAATTGACAAGTTTGATGATTTCAACAAAATTTGACAACTAGGTTTTTAAGTTTGAACTGCAAAGATATTTGTCATTATTTTTAACGGCCATAGTTAAGGGGCAGTTTTACCCTTTTAAATCGTGGTAAATCTCCATTCAAAAAGTGGTCTCTTTATTTCACCAGTAAGTACCCTAATTTACGACGTAGAGATTTGATATTTTTTTTTAAATTGAAGTTGAAGAACGTCTTGAGGGCAAATAGTTTTCCTTTTTTCGATTTAATTAGTTTTTCAATTAAAAAAAAAACAGGGTAATCGTTAGATCTGAGGTTATTGAATATTTTTTTTGTTTTTCATGAGTACAAGCTATATTTTTGAAATAATCATCATGAAGTTTCTTGTAGTTTATAGAAGATTAAATTGCCGAGGGCAAATAGTTGCGACTTTTTCCAAAAAATGATGAATAACCGTCAAAAAAAAAATCATTAAGTGTAGTTTCCAAAACGCTGAAGTTCAACCTGTTTTTTTTAATTGAAAAACTAATTAAATCGAAAAAATCACAACTATTTGCCCTCGGCAATTTAATCTTCTATAAACTACAAAAATTTTCATGATGATTATTTCAAAAATATAGCTTGTACTCATGAAAAACGAAAAACATATTCAATAACCCAAATATTGCGGAGATCTAACGATTACCCTGTGTTTTTTAATTGAAAAACTAATTAAATCGAAAAAAAGAAAACTATTTGCCCTCGGGACGTTCTTCAACTTCAATTTAAAAAAAATCAAGTCTCTACGTTGTAAATTAGGGTACTTACTCGTGAAATAAAGAGACCACTTTTGAATGGAGATTTACCACGATTCAAAAGGTGATACTGCCCCTTAACAAGAATACAAGAAATCTACAATGCTTTAGCAAATTGTATGGGATCATAAAATACCAGTTTTCTCGAAAACGGTTCACTTCAGAGTAATGAACCAGGAGTACGTTTTTTATGTAAAACACATTGGCGCATCAGAATTTGCTGCCCAAATGCAAATTTGTCCAGTGGTGTAAAAATTGGGGGGTAAAACCATTGTGCAAATTCAATATCTCCGCCACTGGCACGTCTAATATAATCGAGAAAAATGCGAGAAAGTATCTATTATTAGTAAAAATGTGTGGACAGAAACTCAATTCTGTGAATCAAATGGTTCTTGAGATATTATCAAAAAACTGAAAAGGATATAAATTTTTTACACCCTGTAGGTATTTCTGAAAGGAAGACCCGGGGGAAAAAAATTGAAGGAGAAAAAAAGATGTTAATTTTTCATAAGAAATCTGCAGTTGACCGTTATGTTATGTTGTTTAGGAACATCCTGTATTCTACAATAATTGTCGAGGTGATATGAAAATAATCTTGTAGCACAAACACTTTGACATTTATAGCTTAAATATGTTTGTAGTATCATTAGTTTCATCAAATTATTCTTAGCACAGTTTAGCGAAAATCGGATCGATCAATATCTACTATTTGAGGCATCCTGTACTGTACATAATTTCAAAGCGAACAACTCAACTTAATTTCAAGAAAAAGTGCCTGGATTGTCCTATTCGCGTTCAAATTATAATTTCTGTATAAAAATCAAAAAATGATAGTTACATTTGATTATTTAGAATGATTTATTTTAAAAACAACTCTATTTCGAGAATTTTTTGATGTTTATTGAGTTCTTTTTTGAGCAAATCCACTTGTGAAAACAAAAATTCGTTATTATCCTTATTTTCCATATATCAAGTCATATTTCGATTTCTTTATTTACCTCTACTATTCTAGTCGTCCTGTACGTAATTTCAAAGCGAACAAATCATATTTTCAAGAAAAATTACCCGAATTCACTATTAAATTATAATTTCTGCATACAAATCATAAAATGATAGTTACATTTAATTCTTTACAATAACTCATTTTAAAAACAAATCTATTCCAAGAATTTTTCGATGTTTACTGAATTCTCGAGTTCTTTTTTGGGGCAAATCCACCGGGTGGAAACAAAAATTCGTTATTCTTATTTTCCATTTATCAAGCAATATTTCGATTGTTTTTTATCAATCTCTACTATTCGAGACATCCTCTGTACGTTATTTCAAACCACTCGTCATATTTTCGAGAAAAATTACCCGAATTGTCAAGTTCTCTATTGAATTATAATTTCTGTATACAAATCATTAAATGATGGTTACATTTGATTATTTAGAATGATTTATTTTGAAAACAAATCGATTTCGAGAATTTTTTTATGTTTACTGAATTCTCGGGTTTTTTTTGGGGCAAATTCACTGGTCGAAACAAAAATTCGTTATGATTCTCATTTTCGATTTATCAAGCAATTTTCGGATGTGATCGCTTGTGAAACCAATTCTTGGAATAAATTCGCGAATTCGAACATTTTCGTCAATTACCTGTCCTTGAATAACGTTGACATCGATATCGCTGTCCGACTTGGTACCCACGAGCTTGCAGTAAAGCTCCGGACCTTCCGTGTCCTCGCCGCAGGTAGCGGTGGCGGTGATCTTCCTGCCCTCCGCCAGATTGAAATAAGGCGGCGTCAAAATTTCACTTTTCACAAAAACCGATCGGTTCGCGACCAGCGCGAGCAGGACCGCGACCATCGGCACCACGCGTGGTGCATGCATTTTCGGGCAGTACCTCGGTCTACCAGATCATTCGAACGTCTGTGAATCTGGACCTCGCACTAATTACACGAAGAGACAATGGTCCCTGATTACGCTTTACTGAAAGAGAAGACGATCGGAACCAAAGTCTGGATAAAGCGGCCGCCGAAAGAATAATAACAGGCTCAGCGTCTATCGCCTGCGAATTAGACACTAAGGCCCCATCCACACTACCGGGCCGGGATGGTTATCACTCAGGCCCGCCTTTAGTCGGCGAGCGGAAGAAATTTCAGTAGGATCAATAGGACTTTTGAGACTCGTCGTTTTTCATCGATGGCCACACAATGAAGCACTTCGCTCTTGGCACATTACCTTGGTTTTTGTCAACATCGCCATGAAGACAATCCAGTGTCATCGCAGTGTTTGGTGCTCTTTAGGCCGTCCACAAATTTTGCCAGGCACAGTACTACTTGTATTTTCGTACTACACCTTTCACAGTTGTAATTCAGAAATTCAAAGTTGAATTTCAGAAGTGGGATCATGTATTTCTGAATAGCAATATGTAATTCAGAAAACAGAAATTGAATTTCAGAATGGTTAATTCAATTTCAGAAAAACGAATTTGAAATTCAGATTAGGAAGTTGTAATTCAGAAAAACAAAGTTGTAATTCAGAATAGTGAATTGAAATTCAGAAATGGCAAATTCAATTTCAGAAAAGGAAAATTGTATTTCAGAAGTTATCAATTCAATTTCAGAAAATGTAATATGTAATTCAGAATAGTATCGAGCTCGGTATCAAGTGATGCAGCATAATCTATGACAATGTGGCATGGAACTTATCTTAAGTATTTGGTATTTTCAAATTTGTTTTTTTCCTGTTTTCGTTTTTGACTGTATATACCTTCATGTTATTCTTGGAAATAAAGTTATTATTATTATATTTCTTGCTTCTATAAAGATATCTACGTACTTTGAGAGTCGAAAATGACCTCAAGAATCATTATTAATATTTTTCGCCACCCATTTTAAATGAGATCATTTCTCCATTTGAATTACATACATAATATTAGAGAGAGTGGTTTGGGCACCAAGCAATTGAAATACAATTTCGTTTTTCTGAATTAAAATTTCCCATTTCTGAATTTCAAATCACCAATTCTGAATTACAATTCATATTTTCTGAAATTCAAATTACCGTTTCTGAATTACATATCACTATTCTGAAATTCAAATTACCCTTTCTGAATTACATATCACCATTCTGAAATTCAAATTACCGTTTCTGAATATCAACTTAGGTACTATTCTGAATTACAATTTCCATTTTCTGAAATTCAATTTGCTTTTCTGAATTACATTTTACGTTTTCTGAATTACAATTGGAAAAGGTGTAGAAGGGAGCTTTATCGGTTCATCATGTAAGGAGCTTTCATTCAAATGCAATAAAATTTCTATTTTACTACAAAATTCTTGCTGATTTCAAAAATGTATCAAATGTTGCATCATATAAATACTACACCAGGCAAAAATTTTCTACTTTTCTCTTGCTTCTCGATTCACTGTCGAATTATAAGTAGGCTGGCGTTACCATAGCGACTGTTGAATATGCATTATCTTTTGTGATATTTTGCAATATGTATTACTGACTTTTTAAATCTCTTTCATAAATAGAAAAAAGATAATTGAACAAATATTTTTCTTTAATAATCAGATGAAAGTCTTCCACTCTCTACTGAAGGATATCGATACCAAAAAGAAATAATTATTCAACGGATTTTACAGTAGAACTGATGAGAGTTACCTTTGCATTCTGTATATAAGGCAATATAATAGAACCTATATTGTTGAATGAGCGGTAATATAAGTCCTAACACACGCAGGTGAATTTTGCAGCACGAGCCGTCAGGTGAGTGTTGTAATTCATCAAGTGTGTTAAACTTCGACTTCTTCAGTTAAATTCGAATTAATCTGCATTTTCAAAATTGACAAAAGTTGTGAAAAGCGATCTCTGTGGTCGAAAATCGAATCAATATCGAATTCCGTAGAAAACGTCAAAAATTCACGTTTTCCAAATGAAATTTTAGGATATTCAGACCCAAGAAAATGTAGAAATGCATGGCGATAACGTTACCTTGAATACCTTGATGTCTGAATTAGAGTTCCCAAACGATTCTACTTTCTTATTCATTTAATTTTTAGAGACTATTACAGATAGTTGAATAATAGATACATTACTCTATGGGAGTAGATAATATTATTATTCGACATTCGTTCAATCCTATCAATGAAGGTTGAGTTCACACAGAATTATGTGGACTTCAAGAACTATAATGCATTTTCAACGGTCGCCATTGTAACGCCAGCCTGCGTATAATTCAACAGTGAATACAATGGCTCTCATCACGCGATATGGAGCGCTCAAAAATAAATATTTCCGAAACAAATCTCCCATTCAGATCATTTTAGACTCAAAACTGGTGAATTATAACGCTCTTCCCCATATAGGAACAAACGCTTAATGAGCCAAAAATCGTTATCTTCTTGCCAGTATCAAGCAGCGTTGGACGGATTCCATTGGGAAACTGACCTAGCTACGAATTTGCATTTGGTAAAGTAACACTTCGCAGTACTTGTTAAAAAAAAATAGTAATTTTTCTCTTCAGTGCATCTTATTACATAAATAGTCTTGACCAAAGACTTTTTTCAACTTTAATTTAATTTTTCTGTTTAGTCAGAATCTCTATTTATTTGCTCAACAGGAAAATGCGAAACATAATCAAAAAAAGAGCGAGTAGAACATGCGCGAAGGAAGGTTCGGTACGGTTCATCACATCTGTGGTGCAAGTGATCCGATTCTAAAATCCGGATCGAAAATTAGATCAGTGAGTAAATCTTCGATTCGGATGTAGACCACGGATGAGTATTTACCGAACGACTTATTTGTATCCGATCCGACATCCGTGAAGATTCATTTGAAGTTTGTCTTTGATTTGAAAACATAACCTGAAATGTACTGATATTTAATTTATTTACAAATTTAATATATATAAACACATATATCAATACATAATTATTGAGAAATTTTTACCATGTTGTCGAGATCTTTAAGAGTGAGAAATATTTATTGCGTTTTGCCAAAACCAAAGGTAGTCTTGATAGATTACACTCATGCTGTTGATAATATTCATATTTTCGTAGAAACATGAGTGTATATCCAAAAGAATGCATTCCCAATCTGAAGATCATAAAGCTAAAATAATGTCACGAGGTTTACCCAAACAAACACCTATCGAAGGGGTTAAAAACATAATTCTTGTATCATCTGGAAAAGGGGGAGTTGGAAAAAGTACAATATCAGGTGATTACTTTCGATGATGAAAACAAGAGTGACCTGATCTCAGATTTTCTTTCAAGTTAATCTAGCGTTAGCCCTTAAACATATAGAACCTACAAAAAATGTTGGTTTATTAGACAGTGATGTTTTTGGTCCTTCTATTCCTCTGATGATGAATCTTGCAGAAGTTCCTGAAGTAAATGAAAAGAAAATGATCGAACCTTTGCAAAATTATGGAATTAAATGGTTGGCATTATATTTAAACTCAATTATACAATGGTATTACAGTATTTGTTTCTAGTATGTCAATGGGATTTCTAATTGAACCAGGTGCTCCAATTATTTGGAGAGGTTTAATGGTTATGCAAGCCCTCCAGAAACTAATGAGAGGGGTGAACTGGAAAGATACTGACTACCTTATTGTTGATACACCACCTGGAACAGGGGATACACATTTATCTCTAATTCAGAATCTTCCAATAACTGGTATGGGTTTCTGTTACTTTTAGTGTTGAATAATATAGAAATTTATTGAAATGATCTTCTTTATCTTAGGTGTAATCCTTGTGACAACTCCACAAGTGGCTGCATTGCAAGTTACAGAGCGGGGAGCAAAAATGCTCAACAAATTATCTGTACCAATAATTGGAATGTTGGAGAATATGTGTTCCACAACTTGTCCTAATTGTTCAACAGAAATACCACTTTTTGGAAATAAAACCAAGGATTTAGCACATGCATTAAATTGCAAAATTTTAGAAAGATTACCATTAGATTATCATATTTCACAAGATAATGATAGAGGGACCCCCATTGTGATAAGAAATCCAGATCACCCAGTATCTGAATCTTTCAAAAGATTAGCCAAAAATGTTGTAGATTTTATTGAGAATAAATAATTCACTCCACATATTCTTTGCATTATTCCACCCATTCATGAATATTACTATATAGGATCTGTTTTCTGTGAAATAATTTTTTCCAAGAATAAACCATAGAAGATTAGGGCCATAGAACTTATACTATAAAGTAAGTTCTATGCCCTAGCCACTTTTCCACTAGTCATAGATGTGAAAGAGTAATACCTAGGAGCATAGATATGCTCGTACGTAGAACTGTGATAAAGAAACCTCGGCAACCCTTAATACATGTTTAGTATATTGAAGGTTGCCTACGCAATTCCAATCATCTGTGGTTTGATTACTTGTCAAAAAATAAAATAACCAACAAAGATTGACTCAACTCAGCATCAGAGGATATTATTTTCCTGCATTAGTTTGCAGAGATATTATATTTCCTTTCAAAAAGGATAGAATTTCATAACATCAGCTTTTATGAAGAATGTGAAACAATTCAATAAAGTAGGCAGCTATTGCTAATGCATTTTTTATTTACCTTGGGAGATAATATTGTAGTTTTATTTCATTTCTCTCTATATTGTAGATGTCATGAATTTTTCATCGAACGAAATAATTATAGAAGCACAAAGGGGACGACAATGGAGCCCCTTAATCACTCAACAGGTAAACATATCTTTTTCATTGGAAACCCTCGATATAAGCTATTATATATCTTTGCAGTTACGCTTAAGGCATCTAAATCATGTATGGTGCTTAAATTTGAAATGCGAAAGGAACAAGCATCTCAATTTCTATTTCACCTTACATTTAACCACTATGAGCGCCCCTTTCTATACCAGTGAAAAAACTTGCGGACCCCATCCAAAATGGCAAGATCTGATTATGAACCATTATCCGGCAGTAAGAGGTACGAAAAAACAACAATGTTAAAAACAGTTACTCTGTAATGTCATTTAAACTTTAGTCTGTATAGAAATTCTTGGATTCAGTAACACTTTTTTCAGCTGTTGTTTTACGTATATGGCAACATGAGGCGAACAAAAGTGATAGTGATAAAATGATACTTGTCTGGGGTCTTCATCTCTCTGGAATGGTGTATCTTGGGAACAAAATAGTTGATGTGCAACCTTGTTTGTTCAATCATAATACTGTGATATTTTGTATGTTTGGAGGTTTCTTCACTAGTGCTAATTGTATCAGAAATGATACTCAGCAATTTCCTGATTCTTTCATGCAACATATAAATATAAAAAATTTTCCAATTAGCAGAGCAATTTTTAAAAGTGCAACTTCTTTATATACCTTAAGCGATGTGAGGAGAAGCTATAATGTTGACAAGTTGAGAAAACTGCATTATATAGAGGTAACAATTAAAAATAAAACAATTGAAGCCCAACATCTTAAAGAGCATATTACGCAATTAGACGTTTCATTGCAAAAACCCAATCATGAAGTGCCATTGATTAAAACAAAGACTACATCTCAGTTACTCACAATGGATCATCTCAATAGAATGCTTGATGTAAGTTGTCTCTTAATACACACCCAATGATTTATATCGATATTTGATGAATAAACTTGTTCTTAGGAAAAACCAACTCCATTACAGTTGCAAGAAATGTATAGGTTGAAATTAGAAATCGAAAGTGCCAAGTTCAAAACTAAATTGGCTGGACAATGTCTAGATAGGAAATGGGCTACTCTTAAGCAATTCAGAAAAACTTACAGTGATTTGACGGAAAGTAACACTGAAAAAGGTAGGTTTTCTAATTTTAATCAAGAATTGATTCATGTGTACATTCTTTATAATACCCAGGTAGTTTTGTAAATATGTTTACAAATTTCAGAATCTGAATTAATGGAAAAATTTCGAACTTTAAGTAAGGAGAAAGAGAAATTGAAAGAATACAATAAATTAGTGAAGCAACATCAAGAACTATTAATTCACAAAAAATCTCAGTTGGCTCAACGGAAACGTCAGCTTCTTCAGCAACTGCTATGGATATATCCGATACAAGAAAATCCAGACAAAAAATATACAATCAATGGTATACATCTGCCGAACTCAGATCTCCTGTCAGGTTAGTACTTTGTGCTTGACGATCATGAGTCGTAAAAATATTCATATATTCGATAGATATCTCGGATGATAGTGTGGCGGTAGCCCTAGGATACGTAGCCCATACACTTATAATGTGTTCAAAATATTTGCAAGTACCTCTCAGGTATCCGATGACTCATATGGGGTCCCGATCAACTGTGGTAGATGAGACTTCGCCAGATTTACCAGAAAAGGAGTGAGTATACCCAATCCGTTTATTTATCCTCAGTATTAAAACAATTATTCAAGCGAATAAACGTTTATAATATCTACACAAACAAAGCTAAATTCCCATCGTTTGACCACCAGCACTAACCTCAAAAAATATTTGACAGTTTATTGGATTGCCTGAATGATTTCCATTTTCATTCTTTTCAGGTTGAATTTTTGTTGTTGATCCTGCAAACGTGTTATTTTTAATGCGATAATTGTACAATAATCATGATTTCAGATGCTAGAATGCTAAAATAAGGAGATGAGATTTATCTCTTCATTCTCTTCACATTTCTTTTATCTCGGAAATTCGGATCTTATTTTGTTGTGATCTTGCTTGTCATGATTATGACTTGTATTTCAGGTTTCCTCTTTTCACTAAAGGAAAGGATCGAATGCAGTTCACATACGGGGTGTACTTACTGAATAAAAATATTGCTCAACTAAGATGGTTGTACAATATGCATACCCAAGACTTAAAACTCACCCTACCAAATTTACTGAATTTCCTACAAGGATACAAAGAATCTAAGCAGGAACGGTTTATGATTTCCCTTCCCGATTTAACAAACAGTGATGATAGCACTCCCCAAAATATACTATCTGCAATTCGAAAACTGCCACCACTTTGTTCTTTCACCGAATGGAGTACGAAATATGATAGAAAGATAGAGGGTCCTATTTCTCCTGAATGTAGTCATGATAATAACAGATTGGATAAAGGGAATAAAAGGAAAACCAATGTAGTTAAAGGGGATTATTTAACTCTATCGGAATTATTGTTAAATAAACAAATAAGCAAGGAATCCTTCACGAGTTCTAGTGGTGAGTAATGTTGAAATAATAAGTAATGTGACTTATACTAACCATCAGGTTGAGAACATAAATGCCACAGAATTACCGGAGCTGAAATGGAACCTTTGAAAAGAACGGTTTGGTTTTCTCGGTAGTGCATGTCCCTTTTTAGAAAAATTAAATTGCACATAACATAGGAAAAATAGCAAAAAATAATTGCCTTTTTCCAACATTTCTCTACAATCTACAGAAAAATAATAGTTAATTTTTCTGCTAGGGCTAAGCCAGCCACCGTCAGTGAAAGAAGGAAGCGACGTAGAAAGTTCCAGGAATCTTGCGAATAATCAAATCAACTGTGATATAAGTTCAAATAACACTAGTAATAAGAAACAAATAGACACTTTACAACATTGTGATTCAGTGGAAGAAGGAACAGACTTATTGAACCCCAAATCTTTATTGAGTGATTTAGTGGTAGATACCGTTGGTACTGGGAATTCTGAACCTAAATTATTGCATTGTGACAGAGCGGAAGACTTCATTAAAAACAGTCAAAATGAGGCTTCTGAACAATCGACCTTGATTTCCAAAAATCAGGAGGAATTCATGCAGAAGTGGTTGAGGACAGGGCCAGCTCTGGTGTGTAAAGATAAAAATCTCTATCCCGATGAATATTTAGGTTCTACTTCTTCAGTTCAAAGTACCGAGAGTCCCTTAACGGCTCGTACCGATGCTTTAGTTTCAACAAAGTCTTTCAATTTGGTTAAACCAAAACACTGAACCACATTACAACGAAGTATTATTGTATAGATAAATTGAATGCTTTCTTGTGATTTTTCTATTAATTGATGTTTCGTAAAGAGTTATATCAGTAAGTTTTAAGTGAATCATACAGTATGAATTTTTTTTTTGTTTCTTTTTGGAACTGTAGATGACAAATAGTCCAAAAAGGATACTGAGGAATCTGTGTTTATGTATGTTGCAATGTCGGAGTTTTGGTGAATGTGAATAGGTTTGTAGGAAAGGAAACATGAAAATATTTAAGTTGGCCATGAATAGTATGAGAAAAGTAATCAAATAAATATGCGAAATTGAATTAGTGTTTTTGAGAATGTTTCTCTGTACACTTTGCGTAACTCTTCTTTGTTCGTTATTTTATGATTTCATATTATTATTTTGTTTTCTTGGAAAATTTTTAAATAAAGTTATATGAAAATGATTATTCAGAGCATAATTGGTATTTGTTATGATACCCTTGGAGACTTTGTTGCTTGTGCTTTGGTATCATCAAATATTTGGAAAATAAACTTATACAAAGACAAATGATATCAGTCCTTCACATATCGGGGTTTGTTTTTAGAGTGATAGAAATTTGAATTGAAATTGACCCTTTCTCAAAATAATGTTATCGCCAAATATTTCTTTCAATAAATCAATTGTTACGGTTTGCAGCATGAGCTGTAGCACCATCTTGTTGGAACAAAACACTTCTGGATCGATACCATTCAAATTTTGAAACAAATTATCAGAGCTAGTGGACATATGCAGGAAATTATTTTTAAAACATAAATAACATGAATCTTATATTTCAAATTAAAAAAAAATTGGCTTCAATCTTAATTTAAATGTGTTTTATTTCAATTTAAAGGTCTATCACTCTAAAAAAAACACCCATACTTCCGTTCACAAGAGGGAAATTGAGGATAGAAAATTGAAAAATGTACCATGTGATTCATGAATGAAAACGATGAGGACAACAAATAATTAATTTTAAAATTTTTGGGACGAGTAGTTCCCAAGATATTCAAAGAGTTATGCTTCAATGGGGCATTTCCCTTATCTCTGAAGGTACCGAGGTTATGATTTTCGTAAACCCTCCGATAGATTACAGGAAAACTATAATGAAAATCCTGCGTGTTTTTTTTGTGAAATGTACAAGAAATCTTCAAGATAAATGCACTGACGCGAATTGTAGAACTTTTGAACTCTTACCTTTTAGGAAGATTCGCATTTTCCAGTTCAAGATATCAATTAGAAACATTTTTGGCAGCTGTGAAAAATTGACCTTAGCTGTCAAAGAAATGAATAATGAACGAAATATTCGGATTTATTCAATCATTACGGTTCCCCTCTATGTTTTGAGATATTCAACAAAATAAAGTAATTCAAAATATTTTCGCTGGGTGTTCGCATTTCTGTATTTTAGTATGAATTTGTCCAAATTTTTACTATAACACTGTAACACATGCTCCTTAAAATCCATAACATTTTCAATAAACTAAATGTGAAAAATATTGTCTGCTATACCTCAAACTTGAGACACACGGTTCTCAATTCTATAATAAAATTGTTTCGATATAAAACTCGGTTGCTTGTGAATAATTCCCCTAAAATCTTGGAGTGAATGGTCGGCGCTTTGAAAGCGTCCTCCTCTTCAATTTTTCCGAATTTGATGATACAACCGAACTTGCCTTCCTTCCGATTGTTGTAGTGCTGGATTTTCTAGCTATCGTCGCACTACTCGATTTTCGACCAATAGTATTTGCACTGAATTTTTTGTTCAGCGAGACTTCATTGCATTTTTTGGATTCATTCAAGTCTTCAGCAATGCTGAATAGGTTTGGATTGATTATGTTGTATTCTGCAACATTGTTGTCAGGTGTGAAGTTACGAGTCCGGTTAAGAGTACCAGGAGCTATTATGTTCAGCATCTCCCTACTCCGTCCAGGTAAGGCCAGTGGGGAAAAAATATACTGCCATCCAGGAGCACCCAAATGAGCTACAGCCATTCTGAGATAAGTTGTTACATCGTTGGCTATGAAATAAAATATCCTATTTTTGTAGATCCATATTGATGGTGTGATTTTTTTATCGACATACACAAGCACCACACTGTAGTTTCCGTTGTTTGATAGCTCGAAAACTCTACTTTCTGAGCTCAGCTCTAATTTATAAAAGTATCCATCATGAGAAATTCTTGCAGATGATTTGAGTTCATATCCCTCTACCAAATTAACAGTTTCAATGGGATTAATTTCGATTTTTGCATGTAATTTATTGATTTTATGGTCCTCTCTATTAGTTGGTTCATAGGAAAAGGTGTAGGTATACGAAATTCCATTGCAAGATAAGTAAAAGTCATGGAGATCATTTGGCAAACTGACTCCATTCGAATTTTCCCAATTTTTAACTTGTAATTTAGTTGCTGGAGGGAACCTCTTCAGTTTCTTGTCATGTATGTTGGGTAATTTGTCTAACACATTAGGAAGGCCAAGCAAAAGATTTTGATAAAATGAATCCTCTGATACTTTATCCACAAAAAATCCTATATTGTTCCTAGAAAAAAATGAGATTTGTCAAACATTCAGAAGGTGAAAATATTTCTACCTATTCATTTTTTAGTTATACGAGTAATTTCAAAGATTGCCTCTTTGTCCAAATTACAGAACCTTGTTCATCCGACAAATGTTATTAGTGTCATCACTCAATTTTGAAGTTTTCTATTTTCTCTGCTCAGCACATTTTCCTTTTCTAAAAAAGGGGCAATATTAGCAGCCTTCTCTATCCATAAATCTAATCAGCAATAATTTAGTACGAATTCTTTTAAACTTTACGATTAAACAAGTCCCTTTCACCCATTGAAATAAAATCGCTGAACTAAGGTAAGAATAAGTACCTATGCATGAAAAAAGATGTTCCGCGAAATATTAGATCGAATCAATATTTTCGACTTTTTTTTAAAGTTATGAATGAAATGGAGAATATCCAGGTTCTTCTATGTTCAAAAAATCATAAAAGGTTCGAACTTTGGACATTTCAAGACATCCGCGATTAAGCTTTTTATGCACGTGTGTAAAACTTTCGGAAAATTAATGAAGAAATACAATGCTGACACGCCTCTTTTTTGCCCTATCTATGCAGGAAAATTGACGAATTAGTCGAGTCAATCTTTGGTTATGTATCCAGCTGTTACTGTTTGCCAAGAGTTAATTATTCGGAATTAATGGAATATCAGTCTTTAGATATTATTTTCAACGAGGATTTTGATTTTTCTTTTGCGAAAGAATAAAAATTAATCAATAATTTTGGCGGTACAATTCAAATCTAATATGGAGGTATAGGCGCAACTGTGTGGACATGCGCGTATCAACAGAAATGTCACAATCAACTGTAAAATAGTTCAATGATTGTCTCTGAGTTGTAAAGGTTGGTTTGATGTTGTGTAAAAATGTGGTTGTCAAACAACAAATTGATCCGCAGTCTTAGGATATTCAATAAAACAAATCATGATCGACCCGTGTGAGGAGTAAGTACATTTTCGATGTTCAAGTAACCACCCTGTTTTAGGGATGTTTTGTCAGCCATCATTCTGTATTGTCACATTTGGAAGAATTTCTGCCTAATTACACGTTAACTGGAATAATTAGTCTATTTAGAATTGTTTCCGCCCTCGAACTGAATATATTTTGTAGTGATGTCATAACATTACACTTTATCATTCATTGTTGAAGTAATCAATGGTTTCATTCATTGATGTGCTACTATGAGCGGAATAGGATACGTAGACCTTTTGGTAATCAGTTTTATCGGTGCCAATGTACCTACAGAATATATAATGAAAAACGTAATGCGGTTCGGAAAACTGCAGTAATTGGAGTATGTGGATTAACCCTGCAAACTCATTAATTATTCTTATCATAAGAGTCCTTAACTGAATGTTTTCTTGAACATTATCCTGAATATGTATAAACAATTCATTTCCACGGCCACTGTACTTACACTCACACAATTTTTATGTTATTTCACTCATTTATAATATTATTCAATGTTTGTGTACAGGTAGATGCTTTGACATGAGCATTGTTATCACCTGGGAATCTTAAGGATCATTTCTGTAATTAATTTATCAATTTCAAAATACACAGAATGAAATTTATGGGCATTACATGTGCATACATAAGATATGTTTTAATACATTGATCTCATTAAGGAAAAATCCAAAACTTTGAAGTTGAAACCAATTGAGTGTACATATAAGGAAAAGAAAAGGACATTCTCCATTATAAGTTTATGCATTTGAGAAAAAATATACCTATCAACTGGAAAATAGGAAAAGTGGGAATTGAGTTGAATGCTTTTTATTCCCAAATATTTTTTTCATTTTAATACTCTCCTTTATTGGCTTATTGAACAAGGAATAAACATTAACATTTGGTTTGATTTTTCAATAAGTCTGGCCAATCACAATTGATTCTTACGATCAGACATTTATTTATTCACAGGTGAGAAAGAATGTTGTCCTACAAATAGTAAAGCATTTTCATTATAGATTATTGAAAAACTAGGGCAGCTCAGGACCTTGGAAACATTTCTTAAAAATAGCTACAAATTAGCTCGGCATGACACTTTTGTCTTTTAAATTCATTTTAAAGAATGAATAGATCAAACAAAAATCTATAGGTATTTTAAATTGAGGAAAAGGTCAACTGAGGGTTGTGGGAAATTGAAAAGTTAGAATATGGTGATCTGATAGTATTCAATAGATAAATCTATGTTATCTTCTGAAAGATAACTTCAGTATGTGCATTTGTTCCACTACTTCCTTAAAAATATTGTTGATGATAAGATTCAAGGGATAATATTTCTTATTTTATCAGTTTACATCCTCACTATCAGGAAGTATACTCAGTTTTCTGGTCCCAATTACTTGGGATCTTGTAGTACATGGAAGAAATATGTTGAAATTCTGTAAAAAAAATTTCATTACACATTTTTCCAGAATATATTGAAACAATCGTATCATGCCCAACTTAAGTTCTTTGAATTATTTCTCAAATTTCTGGGTCCTTTCACTCAGAGCAATGGGAATAGTTTTTGTTACTCAATAGCCATGAAGCCACAAATGTACCTTGTTCACTTTACAGCATTCACCTTATAGAATTCACTTTCAAGGCTTTAAAACCTTATTTTTGGTTTCTAAGAAACAAGCCATTAATTCTCAATGAAAATGTACTCTTTCGGAGAAAGTTTGATTCAATTTTGGGAACAGTAAAAGGGCAATGATCCTGAATTTTCGAGAATTTAAATCAAACAGTTTAGACTTACTGATCTTGTATTCTTTCTAGACTGTGCACTACGTTGATAGAGAGCACCAATAGAGACAAGAAGGTCTCAAATTTATCTTTAGTTGGCACCTCTGCCGTACCCTTGGAAATGGCAATGGGCTGAAAAACGCTGATGACACATTTGGCCTCATGGGCATAATGTACTCAAAAGATTCAATATGCATATCCTTTTTGATGTACGTGTTCAAAAGAAGAGTAGAAGATTCACCACAAAAATATACAGAAAGCCATCAAAAATAGGTTTAGCCAACTAGGTCAAGAATTTTTATGAACCCTCGCTGCTAATACGTCACATACCCGAAGCCCTAGGCAACCACTAGCCCGGGTCCCTCTCGATGATGTTATTGACTAAAGTGCACCTAGAATATATTTAAACTTGAGTTTTTTATTTAATTACCTTTGGATATCTGCCGCCACTCCACTGTCGCCGACACTGATGCTGTGAAGCCAAATCTTTGGTTAAAATTGAATTGTACGCATGCGTCAACTGGAAATTCAAACAGCAGGAAACTTGAGGTTATGTGAATTCTGACAGACGAAGAGAAAATGAATACAAGAAATATTCGACTGAAATATTTTCGGTCCAAATTACGATAAGGAATTAACAACGATATAAAAGACTGGAAAAACGTATTAGAGAGATCAAAAAATCACATCATATTGTTAGGTTATGATCGAGAATAATAGAAGCATTTGAAGAAAATAAATAATGCTGTTGTCGATTTGGTAATATAAAAAAGCAATGGTCGATGTCTGCTTTCAAGAAGCTAAAAGGTTTTCCAATAAGAGGTGTTAAAATACCTAGGTGGACAATTTTGAGCTGTTAGGACAAGTCAGTGATGTGAAGTGTACGTCGCTCAAAAACAGCCGAGAATATTGCCGCTGTAGCCGAAAGGGACCAGAAAACACAGGCTTGTCCGTTTCTCGTCGTTTTTTAGAATTAGGCAATCCACAAACGTATTTTGCATAAAGATTCGGGTCTCAGGTCTTAAAAAGTTCAGTCAACACAAGAACTCATGCAGACCTATTATCAACAACGTCGTGTCTGCTGATTGGGTCCTTGAAATGCGAGAAAATGATCCGAAATTCCATCGAAAAATCATCTTCGAAGATGAGGCCCATTTCCACATCGGTGGGTTCGTCAACAAGCAAAATTGTCTTATCTGGGGCTCGGAAAACCCAAGAGTTATTGTTGAAAAGCCTCTTTATCCTCAACCTGTTACTATTTGGTGCAGTTTATGTTCCGGCGGGGTCATTGGACCTTATTTTCTCGACAATCAGGTTGGAGAAAAAGTAACGGTGAATGGATTGCACTATCGAGAGATTGTTAATGATTTTTTATGGCCGGGATTGATCTGGTCAACGTTTACTTTCAACAAGACGGTGCTACGTGCCACATAAGCAACGAAACTATTGGTCTTTCACTGGATAAGTAGTCGTGGTCATGGTGGTCATTTGGCTGGTGTTATCCTCCATAATTAACGGCATTCATTTTTCTTTGAATGTCAAAATAACACCTCTTATTATTTAACCCTTCATAAGGTATGTTTCTCCTCAAAACTCATCAAAGAAATAGTTATTAATGTACCAAGTGCGTTATATGGATCCTAACGCCCGGAGGGAAACATTCATCACGAGGGCCTTTGGCCCGAGGGCTGAATGGGCGTTAGGATCTAATAACGCTCGTGGTGCATACAAGATTTTATTTTTCACGAATATATCATTTAATTACAATAAAATTCGATTGCTCCTATGATTTTTTTTCCATTTAACTTTCAGTAGTAACCATGGCACTTGTTAATATTTTGAAGTTCGTTATTGCTGTCATCATTTTATTAAGTGAATGTCATTACTGTTTTCGTTGTGAAGATTTAAAGAAATAACAGAAATGAATAGCAATTTGCCAAATAATATAATTGAAAATGCAGCCAAAGCTGCAAATAATCTATTACCAGAAAAATCCAGACTCGTCTACGACAAGGATTATGAAACATTCCATCAATGGAAGTTGAAAAATGAAATAATTGCTATAGATGAAACAGTGTTATTGGCGTACTTTCAAGAATTGGTATGCTATTTTATTTTTCATTTTGTTCATGTGTGGGTAATTTTTTTTATTTCAGTCTGAAAAATTTTGTCCTGCGTCATTGTGGACGAAATATTCTATTTTGAAATCTACACTGATTGTCAATGAAAATATCAATATTTCACAATTCTCCCGGCTAGTAGCGTTTTTAAAAATGAAATCTAAAGGATATATTCCGAAGAAATCCAAAGTTTTGACAGCAGAACAAGTTCATACATTCATCAATGAAGCTTCTGATGAAATTCATCTTCTTCATAAAGTAGTTCTAATAATGGGTGTTTTTGGAGGACTAAGGAGAGATGAATTAGTGAAAATGTCTATCAAAGATATAGAAGATAAGGGTAGCTGTTTACTTGTTAAAATACCCGAAACTAAAACCGGTATGTCAAAAGGATTTAGCATTGTAGAGGAAGAAAAAATAGGAGCTTTGGGGCTGGTCAGAAAATATATATCCTTGAGACCCAGTGGAGTGAAGAATCCTAGATTTTTCCTCACGTTCCGAAATGGCCGGTGCACCATCCAACCTGTTGGCAAAAATACCATAGGAAGTGTGCCTTCGATGATTGCCAAATACTTAAAATTGGATAATGCAAATGAATATACAGGACATTGTTTGAGACGGACTTCAGCAACTCTTTTAACTGAGGCTGGTGCATCATATGAAACGTTAAAAATGCACGGAAGATGGAAGAGTGCATCTGTGGCGGAAGATTACATAGAGCAGAGCATTTTTTCCAAAAACAAAGTATCGACGATGATTGTGAATTCGGTAACAGATTCTCATGAATTCTCTAGTGGTTCTCTTGTGAACGAACTTCCAAGTAGGGGAGCGAGGGGCTTGTTGTAACAGGGGCAAGTAGTAACAGGCTCTTTTCAATAGGATCTTAAACTTTATTGGCCTATTTCTTTGACTCGATTTTACCAATAAACCACGCCGCATAATGTTGCCATATCAAGTATCCTGTCAGCCTGCGAAGTGACCGGAAGTGTGCTCGTGCTTCATTTTTGCCAGGTAATATAAAATCGTACTGTCGTAAAATTTTGGTTTGCATTAATATTATCGACTAATTTCAAACTTTCTGTATCCTATTTGCACTCAAATTTATCCATCTCTGATAATGTTTAACAGTTTTTAAGATTGCTAAATTGTTTAAATAGTTATCTTGATAAATGTTAAAAATCATACCATGGGGTTAGTTGTAACAAAATCCCGGGGCTTGTTGTAACGTGTTACAACATGCCCCAAATTATGATGAGGGTGTATAAAGTGGAAAAAGATGACAAAATCAAAGGAAAAGGTAAAGGGAAGGGAACAGGCAAAGGTAAATCAACAAAAAATAAAACCGGAGTAGACAGAGAGCTAACAAAAAAATTATGTTCAGATTCAGAATCTGAATCAGAGGTGTGGTGTTGTCTTGTATGTGGTGAAGCTTACACAGATTCAAATAAGGAAGATTGGTAGAGTGTATCATTTTTAAGATGTGGGCATAATTGAGATGTGTTACAGGAGGAGACACAATATCTTTTATTCGTATTAATTGTAGCTCCGATGAAGAGTGAATTGAATTATGATGATACCCGCCGAATGTTGATTCTTGTCTGTGCAATACTTTGTTTGATAGATATCAAAAGGAGATAATTACGAAGCATGCCTCAGTTATAAATGATTTCATTACTTTTTCTGTGATTTAAAATGCCATGATGATTATAGGGAGTGTTCATCTGAATGAAACTGTTAATTACTGAATTTTTAGGTGTTGATTACTAAAAAAGTGTGTTAAGTTGATTTTCGATAAGAATTACATAATACCTACTTTAGAAGGATGTTAATTCCGTTAAAAATAAACAAAAAATATATGATCAGAGGTATTATTGTTGTCTTTTTTTGTCGTTACTACTTGCCCCAAGCACGAGGTAAGTTGTAACACCGCACTTCTTCTAGAAAATAATCGATTATGAAATAATGAACAATAGTTTTGGTATTATTTTCACTTGATTTGGTAGAGGAAGAGTTAAAGCATCTATCCATCTTCATTCGGTAGCAATTCGATCAATGGATCTCAAGATATATTAGTTTTCATGAAAACTGTTACAACAAGCCCCTCGCTCCCCTACTTGTGGTCAAGTTTTCGCTCCTCAGGTTTCGAAAACATCCCAAGATTCACGATTGAAGAATTTTTCCGGGAAATTCGAAAACTGCACTTTTAATTTTAATTAAGAAAGACTTTGTTTTCGTTTGTTGAGTTGTCGTTGTTTTAGTATTAAAATTCTGCGAAATAAATAATTTCTTTCTAGCTTATTTTGCTTCTCGCACAACGAGCGGGCGTTATGATCCATAATGCCCGCTAAAATGCCCACGGGCATAATGAGTGTATTTATAGCAACCGTTTCTAAGGTAAAATAAACATATAATGTACAAGTGAAAAATAAAAAATGTTTAGGTCTTTGAAACGCAAACGTTTCCATTTTCACCGGCAGGAAACAAGCTGGATCTCTGTATCCGCAACGTTGATCGTGGTAGATTTCATTCATATCCTGTCGATTTATTCACCGTTGCATCTGGCGTATGAAAGAACCGATAGTCCTCGCAAACCGGTCGATTCCTCGGCCTTATACGGGCGCTCGGATGCCTTCATTCATTGAACGAAACGACCGAGTGTCTATGCAAGCCACGCAGTTAATAATAGATATTTATCTAGACTCCTTCACGTCTTTCGGCAAACACTTCCTTTCCGAACCTGGCTCATTCATCGCAGCATACTTCCGCACTCCCCTTCCCTCATGGCACTGCCTTCCCTGTGAGAAGCCACGAAATCTTAGACACGGCAACGCTGGCGAAGATAGGGTCATCGAGGTAACATTTTACATTTTTTTCTCTGGTCCCGTTGTCTTACAGGAAACTGTAAAATATTTCTAGTCCTTTCTATTACAGCAGGAATAAAAAAATATGATATTATCAGATTTTGAATGTATTGGCTCCATCCTAAAATCAGTTGTTGTCGATCAATTCCAGTGATCAATAGTTTTTCTTTTGTTTGATTTTCTACACTCGATCGCTATGCAACGCGAAACACGCAATTTGACCCAAGAGGAATGTGCCCAAGCGGTAGTTTTGCGAGAAGAAGGGTGGACATACACAAGAATTGCAGAAAGGTTTGGAGTTTACCGTACAAGTGTGTCCAGAATGTTGCAGCGATTCAGGGAGACAGGTATGAATGTCCGAAGACCAGGACAGGGTAGACCACGGGTAACAACTGCCATTCAAGAACGTTACTTGAGAGTTTCTTTGTTGAGACAACGGTTTGCAACCGCTCGCCTCCTTCAAAATCAGCTTGAGCAAACTCATGAGGTGCAAATTAGCACTCGGAGAATATGATTTAAGGCCTAGTGTTGCGGCAAGAGGCCCAGCTCTTACCCCAGCCCATCGAAGGGCGCGTTTGGATTTTGCGAGAGAGCATATCCATTGGAAAGAGACCGATTGGGAAAGAGTTGTCTTCACAGATGAGTCTAGATTCTGCCTCTACCATTGTGATCGACGTTCCCTTGTATACAGACGTCCACATGAAAGATATGCTCAGTGCAATTTCCTGAATACTACTGGTTTCGGGGGAGGATCGATTATGGTATGGGGTGGAATATCTTTGACTGCTCGCACAGACCTAGTGGTCGTTGATAGTGGAGCTATGGATGCTGATAAGTATATAAGGAACATTCTTGAAGAGCATGTAGTGCCATTTGCCCCATACATGGGTGGAAATTTCATTTTTATGGACGATAATGGCAGACCCCATCGTGCGCGCATCGTTCAGGAGTATCTTGAAGAGGTTGAAGTCTCTCGAATGGAATGGCCAGCAAGAAGTCCATATCTCAATCCGATTGAGGAGGTTTGGGACAACCTCAATAGAAGGCTGAGAAGTTCAGAAAATCATCCAGCTACTCTTAATGACTTAGGAATCCAACTCGGAGAAATCTGGGAAGGATTAGATCAGAACATTTTAAGATCACTCATTTTGAGTATGAACCGTTGTTGCCGAGCTGTAATGAACGCAAGGGGTGGAAATACCAAGTATTAAATCACTTATCAGCATTTCAGTATTTTGAAAATTGTTCATTTCTCTTCTTTCACATAAGATTCGGTGAAATCCTGAATTTTTCTTCCATTTAATGTGTCTTGTTTCGTTCATAACCTTCCCGAGAGAACATAAAAAATAAGTTATAAAATCAATGTAGACTGTAGAGTTAACTTTCATTTAAATTGAGATTTTCAGAATGTGCGTTAATTTTTTTGCGCAATGTATATGAATGCCGAATTGATAAGAGGTCATTACTGTTTACGAAAGTTGCATAGTTGGGAAATGAAACACGGCGTTGCCACATTCCAATTGTCGCCTTGTCGAATTATGGCTTGTATGAAGCCGGCTGTGGCCTCATACGGCCGCATGGACGCCTTCATTCAATAAACGAAAACCACGGAGCCTCGCAGCTATTAATAGTTACTTTTCAAGACTCCTTCGCGTCTTTCAGCAAACACTTCCTTTCCGAAGCTAGCCCATTCATCGCAGCCTACTTCCGCACCTTCCCTTCCCGGAGGGTATGGATTGGTCGGTCTAAAAATAGATGCAATATTTATTTTGCAGTGCTCAGTTCATGCGGGACTAGTGTGATGACCCAATTTCAGCTTTTTCCTGGGGTTGTTACCCTCTGTTCTGACCCATTCAACATTATAACTAGGTCGCAGGATTGCAAGTGACAGCATCAGAGATGACTTGTATACCGTTCATGTATCCCCACCATATAAACAGCTTTGTTACATCCCCCACCATCGCCCCCACCGCCGAGGAAAGCTCGGTTTCCCTCCCCACTCCTTCGAACTCGAGCCCTCCTCGCCCTGTTATCTCCCTTATCGTTCAACGGGTCGAGGAGATGAGGTGGGTATCTATCGCTTGTGACGTCATTCCCCCTTGTCGTTTTTGGGCTTCTTTCGAAGTTTATATATGTTCGAAATGAATGTTTGTCATAGACCAATAATAAATAGACCATGTGATTTATCTATGTTCGAAATTAATGCTTTTCAAAGGCCCATAATTATAAAGAAACCAGGAAATATAACGAGAGTTAAAAAAAAATCGCGGTCTGGTGTGCTGTTGAGAAATTTGAGTGGATTTTTGTAATTGAAATATCGCTTAGTATGCATTATATGGTTCTCAAGAATGAAGAATTTAACATGGATGCATAGAAATCAATATCCAAGATGCATAGAACACCTGGAGTGAACACTCTTTGGCCTATTTTCGGTCGAAATGAGGTCCAAATATCGTCAAAAACTGTGAATAAAAAGTTATACAAAAAACACAGATTTAATCAGAAGATCATACAATTGATTGATAGATCACAGAACATCAAATGTCATCAAGATGCATAAAACTACAGTGGCTTTATACAAGACAGTGGCAACAATAGACGTTCACGTTTTGATTGGTCGGACTGTTTTCGACCACTAATGGCGGACTTTCATTGTTTTGTTGTCATGTATCTAAACATAAAGCTCAAGATCGAGTCAAATGTCAAACAGCACGACATTCAAATGTAAACCTAGGAGCATAGAATAACTGGAGAGAACTGAGAGGAGGCTCCCCTACGAAAATGAACTGCCAAAAACGTCCGAACTTGTCAGTTCGCCGCAAGGTCACGAGATGGCGACAACGTCGTTCGTTGCTACAACATGGCTATCCTTAATAAAATTATCTTTTGGTTATTAGTTGTTATTACTTATTAGGTCCCATTTATTACTATATCATAATATATATTCTTTTGAAAGAAAGCAATACATACTTTTTTTCGTAAATCCGACAATATAATGCATATAGCACGTGTAAAGAAATGGCTACAAGGATCAGATTGAATATAGGAAGAAAAATCTGTTTCCCGCTCCGAATCTAAGTGTTAGCAGAGGGAATGTAAACGGGTACCATACAATTCTGCGTATGATACACGAGAACAGATAAAACCTCAGTCTTCCCGTATAATAATAGTAATACTCACCTGAATGTTCGCTTTTTCCGATAAGGATATTGTTTTGACAAATTTATTACCGATCACATATAATTGCGCATAAAAAGTTGATTAGAATAAAGCGATGATATGTCATCAATATTGTCTATGTTATGATTTATGGCCATTTTCAATTAAAAAGAAGCATAAATGTATCAATAACAATGACAGCCACATTATATTCTTTGCAATTGTAGCGCCATAGAACAAGATATCTGACATGTTGCTGAATAAACGATCTCAGCGTTATCTATCGGGCGTCAGACGAAACTCTAACCTCCGCCGTTATTGGCAGTTCAAAATGTAAACAAATATACGCCATATTTGTGCAAAAACGTGTTCTATGACCCTATTGTAGCCACTGTCTTGTATAAAGCCACTGTACATAAAACATCTGCCGAAAATTTTAATAGTAGAGAAGTGTCGACACCATAGAACTTATATACTGTAAGTTCTATGTCGACACTTGCAATTCTATGCATTTAGCATCAGAAAGAAAGAAATCCAATAATACCAATATAATATAGATATTGAGCCAATGAAAATTGAAGCTGGATTATGGTAAGAATCGATTTCTTCACATGATTCTATCTTCCAACAATCATCAAGAATGGACCGAATTAACTCTCCCGATTCCAGCGAATATTTTTGCTATAAAGGTCGACCTACATTCGTTCAGCTGCACCATTCATGCCGAAAACTAGGTCAAAGCCTGTCCGGAACCAAGTGCACCACCGTTGGAACCCATTTCGTGACGTCAATCCCATATTAGTTTAGTTACGTGCTGGGTTTGTCGAACTTATGATGGGACACTGGATATTCGGGACAGATTGCCTAGTTGCCGTGCCTCCTGTTGATCTCGGGCATCGAAGGAAATCCTTATTTCACTCGGCACAAATTGGATTACATGCTTAATCCCAGAAAATACATGGTGTTTTGAAGATGCTTCATTTAGACAGGACGTAGTATTCATTGAAATCACCCCACAAAGTTGAAAAAACGTAGAATCGAGAAAAATATCTCACGATAGATAAATCATTTGACCCCATAGAACTTACTATTAATTCTATGGTTGACCCACAATTAAAGTGATGATTTTTTTTGTATTTTGACAGGCAACCAAAACTAATGGCCATATCTTTTAACTATCCGTAAACGTTATATCTTGATGAGTTCTACCAATTGAAAATGAACTGCTATTGCAGAGCAAAAAGAGAAGAGAACATTTCAATCCACAATGGTATAAATAAGGCTCTATAAAGATAGGTATGCTAGATAGACCTGGCTCTATGGTTGATTGGGTCCAACCATAGACTCGAAAATTACAGATCCCTTCGAATGAAATGAAATCTGTAATCGAAAGAAATGAAATCTGTAATCTAATGAGCATATTTTCGGAATGAGAGATCTTGTGGTGACTTTTTTCGGCATGCTCACATGAAAATATTGGAAATAGGTTAGGTTCGTGGTGTTAGAATAATGCCGCGGCATCTTATAGTCAAATTTATAATAATTCATTGTTTATGTTGGTGAATCATTCGATAGATGGCGATGAAAATGTTGCGAATCCTGTAATTTCCGAGTCTATGGTTGGACCCAATCAACCATAGAGCCAGGTCTATCTAGCATACCTATCTTTATAGTGCCTTAGTATAAACTAGGAGCATATAATAACTGGAGGGAAGGCTTCATACGCTCGACAGATCATTTTGAACTGCCAATAACGGCGGAGGTTAGAGTTTCGTGTGACGCCCGATAGATAACGCTGAGATCCTTTATTCAGTAACATGTCAGATATTTTGTTCTATGGCGCTACAATTGCAAAGAATATAATGTGTCTGTCATTGTTATTGATACATTTATGCTTCTTTTTAATTGAAAATGGCCATAAATCATAACATAGACAATATTGATGACATATCATAGATTTATTCTAATCAACTTTTTATGAGCAATTTTATGGGAAGTCTGTGATCGGTAATAAATTTGTCAAAACAATATCCTTATCGGAAAAAGCGAACATTCAGGTAAGTATTATTATTATTATACGGGAAGACTGAGGTCTTATCTGTTCTCGTGTATTATACGCAGAATTGTATGGTACCCCGTTTACATTCCCTCTGCTAACACTTAGATTCGGAGCGGGAAACAGATTTTTCTTCCTATATTCAATCTGATCCTTGTAGCCATTTCTTTACACGTGCTATATGCATTATATTGTCGGATTTACGAAAAAAAGTATGTATTGCTTTCTTTCAAAAGAATATATATTATGATATAGTAATAAATGGGACCTAATAAGTAATAACAACGAATAACCATTAAAGATAATTTTATTAAGGATAGCCATGTTGTAGGAAGAAACGACGTTGTCGCCATCTCGTGACCTTGCTGCGAACTGACAAGTTCGGACGTTTTTGGCAGTTCATTTTCGTAGGGGAGCCTTCTCTCCAGTTATTCTATGCTCCTAGGTATAAAGATAATTTTTTTCTAATTCAAGAATGACAAGATGAAAATTGACAACTAACATAGATGCATAGGAAATTCTATCATCATGATCATCCATAGATGAAATGTAAATATCCATTCCGAGAATTGAATTGTTTACCCATTCATTTCAGCCGAAAAACAGGGATAGTTTCAGTCCACTTTATTACGTGAGGACTATATGTTTTCTACATTCTAAGACATGTCAGAAAAATACTCAGAAACAATCAAGAACATAGGAACAAGGAAATAATATCGTTCGAAAACTCAACAATAATGCTTCTCTATGGTTTGCACCTGACAGTTTTCCGTAATTTCACAGGTTGTCAGTTTGAAATTAAGATATTTTTCTGTGAAGCTGTCAAAAAGACCGAGTGAGAAAAAAGTTATGTGCAACATGGTCAATAATTATATTTCTTACTCTCAGCATGAACCCGTGCAACAAATATGCACTTGTTACACAAATAAATGTTGTCAGTCATAGCATTTTCGTGGTAGACTGAGATCATACCGAAATAAAAAGTAAAACTCAACAGTTTTCATTTATTGATCCCGTCATATAATATTCTGTGTTCCTACTGAATAAAAACAGGGGAAACGTTCTTCAAGTATCCAAACCGAATCTCCATTCATGTAGATTTTACTGAATGGTTCCGCATACTGATATTCGCCAAGAAACTTGACAACGCAGCACTCCCATTCGCCGATATTTGGGTCAGCAAAAATCATTCCCCCACTACGACCACAGAGGCACATGCTTCATCCCCCACCAGTTTTCCACGTTGACGTCATACATTTCCCCGCCTCTCTATTCAGGTCGGTCGAGACTTCTCTGTGAACGAGATTGATTGATTTCATTGTAATAATTCGGCTATAAATAATTTTCTGTTCTATTTTCTTCACCTGTATTGTCCGAACAGAGAGAGACGCGATCGATCGACAGGTTTTTGTTCTGACCCAGAGGGATCTCTGTTACTGGGTGAACCTGGATAAGCATTACACATACTCCATTCACTTTTATAAAGTATCCAAGTTGGCCAAGACATTCCGACACATTTCACCGTGTTTATTTTGAAAGAGTTAGGTTATAGTAATTATCCTGTCAGATGAATCACCAACGTTGTCCTTTCTACATAGAGGTCGTAGTAATTTCGTATTTATTAAAATGTTTATTTACTTCGAGAAAATAATTGAGTTGAGAAAATATTATATGAATTCAATAATTCCAAAGACCTGGCGAATGTTGAAGAAAATTTTTTCGCTGTTAATACTGGAAATATTTCACGTTTAAAAACATGGTTGGAAGATTCAGTTATGCTATTTTCTTGTACGGAAATCTAGAATCTAGTGTTGAAATTTTACTGAAATATAATGGACCGCATAGTCCGTTACTTTGAGATAGTTCATTCGAAAAAAGAATAAATGTGCTCGAATAACCCGACAGAAAAACTAACAACTAGAACTAGAAAAACTAACAACTAAACGAACAGATGGACCTATGGAATTCCCCACTTTCAAAATTATCAAGAAATAAGCCTATAGAAGACATTCAAATACCTTTTTGCACAACTTGAGATGCTCAAGGATTGAAAATGTTGTAGTACTACGAAACCTGTGTCACAGTTAAACCTAAAAAGAATATTGGCAACGTCTCTGAGAATTATTTGACATTTCACGAGTGCCAACGTCAGTTTAAAGTAAAAAAAAACCTGATGAACCTGTATCTTGGCCAACCGGGATACTTTATAAAATGAATGGAGTATGTATACTCCATTCACAATTATAAAATCACAACTCTGGCCTTGGAAATTTGACACATTCCACTCAGTATCGAAGTTATGACGTTTTTCAAAATATTTTTATGTTCCAAGTCAACACTATGTTGCCCTTTCTACATTCTTAGCGTATTTCTCAGAATGTGAATTTATTCGGAAAATGAATGAATTGGAAAAGATGTGATGGACGAAAATAATTAACGTTTATATGAATTGATAGAAAGGATTCCTTTTCTAGTTATTTGCATGAAACGTACAAGAGATCACTGTTGAAATATATTATTTTTCGCCATGGAAGAAAATTGCATTGCTTTCACATAATTTTCATATGCATGCTTGTGAAGATTTAATGTTTATTATCCTCTTGAACTGAAAGTTCAAGACTTGACGACATCAATTGTTGATTCTAATCAAGAATTCATTAAAAAAAATCAAGCCAAAGATGAATTGATAGGTAATTACAAGAATCAAGAATAATGTCAATTTTATTTTGTTGATAACTTTCTTAAAATCAATGTTGGGATATAAAACTCGGCTGCGTTTGTTCAAACAACATCTAAAGAATACAATTTTCACCATCTCGACCTTTGAAAGGCGTTTCTTATAGGAGAATTAGGTCTGAGTTCCACCTCATTAGTGAGGTACCTAACTTTTGGAAATCTGCTCAGATATCGCCAAATTTATTAAAAAACCTGAAAAATATCATCCTAATCGACCTGTCGAGGCTCCATCCGATCCATCTACTGCGATATCTGTCCAAATAACAGCTTTTTCAACGAAATTTCCGTGTACCCCTTCAACCTCGAAATGTAAACATTCGTGCTGGTCTTGAAAATCGTCCTCACGCTCCAAACTGGTGCTAAAAACAATAAACATACGTTAATCTTGGATATTCGACGAGAAACTCACCTGCAAATATCGATTTAATACCAAAAATCTGCGAACAATTTGCAAACCTAACAAAATGTGGAATATCTTTGATGTAAACAAAGAAACTGGCAACGTCGTTTTGTCATTAACGATATTTTCTGTGCGCGCACTGACTTTTCATCAAATGTTCTGTGCTTTTCATCAGGGGCACCAACTCCTGAAAACGAAACCATGACCTCCTATGTGATTAAATAAAAGTGAATGGAGTATATATGCAATATCTTTAGCCTCTTTGGAAGTTCTACCAACAGTAAAATCAAAATTCATTAGAAAATCATCTTAGAAACTGTCACAAAACTGTCCAAATTAACGTTATTGTGTCGATTATCTACATTCTGCTTGCTCTTTGTAGTCATTATTTTTTATTTTATCTTCGCTCAAGGAACTTTTATGTTGGTTCTGTTTCTTTACTGGAAGGATCCATGGTTTATTCATATTAATGACGATCACTATTATTGTTTCAAGGGGGCCCAAGTTCCGATCCGGTTCTTGTCGAATTAGAGTTATGTTGCTCTGAGGATGACCATCATAAGGCCGAAACTAAGGTCAACATCTGTTTTGAGAAAAAGGGATCAATGCAACCTTGACGTGCATATTGAATAATGAAGGAATGAGATGAAAGTTTCTGTTCATTGTAGGTGTTTTCTTCAAATGAATATAAAAGACAACAAAAATACAACTTAACGTCCCTAGGACCTAGGATAGTCAATGAGGGAAATGGACTAGCATTGATCTAATTTTCGAAGTACACCACTGATGTCACCACCACAGCAGGATAATGACAAACCGGTTTCTGGCTTGTTAGCCGTCATCAGTGCCACATAATTCTTACTGCGGTAGCAACCAACTGTAAGTTCTGCCGTTTCAGTTGGTTCCTACCGCAGTATGGGTTATGCGGCACTGATGATGGCTAACGAGCCAGAAACCTGCTGTGGTGCAGAAAGCCTGCTGTGGTGGTGACACCAATGGTGTACTTCGGAAATTAAATGCCTCATAAGAGGCAACGTTCTCAGCATTCAAAATAGAGAAACGGATTGAAAAAATTCTCGAAATTTTGGCTTCTTTCAACTAATCTCGTCGGATAAAATTCGAATGTGGATCTTGTGGTTCTCTTGCGGTCTATGGATGTCATGATGCTTCAGGTACAGATGCATCAAACACAATAGTCGTAGACAAAGTAAAGTTTTTTTTAATCGGGTCTTTGAGATGCATCATACAACTCCACTGGGTTTTCCTTATCCGGACAATGAACTTTTCCCCAATTACCTATATAAGCTGCACCACGTGTCCCCTCGTAAGGGGTAACGATCGCACACTCCCCGAAAGGGGAGGCGTAGTGACGTCATTGGAGGGGAAGATCTCTCTAGGAGGTTTAACCGACTCCAGAACGGTCTTGGTGCTCTTTCAGCTTTTCGACTAGACGGACCTCGTTGTGGTCCAAGAATTTTGTTCAACTCTTCGGATAGTCCAGAGAATCAATTTGCGCAAATGTGTAACATGAAAATTCAGACTATTGCTAGGTGAGTTCAGAAGATATTGATACTTTAGGACTCTTGTAAATTGGTTCGGCTTTGAACATCAGTTCAGAAATCACACACAATGCTCCTAAGGGCTTTAGGTCAAAGGAATTATCATGAGACGATAATAAAAAAGATAATTAGTTGGGAAAAATTCTGTGCTACCTTGAAAAATATTTTTTTTAAATTTTACTCTAGTAACCCTTCAGAAAGTACATTTACCATTCAGGTGAATCCCACAATTTGCCATCATGGTAGATCTTATTGAGCGTGTGAGAAATATTTGAAAAAAAATATATAGGTTCGATGTCACTTAAAACATTTTTAAACCCCTTTCATAGCGATTAATATTCATTGAGTGCCTCCAAAAAATACTAATTTGATTTTTTTTTCAGTGGGAATTATCTGGTGCGTGTACGGGCTCAGGTGATGTCCAGAGACGACAGTTCCGGCGGTTGGGTACCCCTTGGAGGAGGGGGGCTCAGCAACGTGTCGGTACGGAAGAGACCTCGGCCCTGTCCCGCCACCACTGGCGAGCAGGAAGCGCCCGCTGCTTCTAAACAGAAACACGAGTACCTTATATTCGGAAAGAGGATAAGCGATCAGAATGTAAGAGAAATAGTCGGTCTACCAGGGGTACTACTTGACTTTTGACATAGATATAGTATATAACATTACTAGCAAGGTAAGAGGGTTTTTACTGGCGAATGGAGGATATAACTGACGAGCCGCAGGCGAGTCAGTTATCTCCTTGAGCCAGCAAAACCCGTTAACTTGCGTGTATTGTTTATATTTTATTTGTTTCTCATTTGTTAGATAAATTCTAAAAAAAATCTCAATAATTTGTCGCAAATGTCGTAAGCTATGGAAGCGTTGCCATGAACATGTCTGTTCATTTTTCTTTACATTTGTTTTGGCGAAAGCGAAAATGAATGTACCAAAAGAAATTATTGAGGCAGCCAGCAGTGTAGCTTCAAGTTTATTACCTGCAAAATCAGCTTCAAGGTACGAGCGAGAATACGACGACTTCAAAAAGTGGCAAAACAAAAATAGTGTGATTGGGGTAACTGAAGATGTTTTGTTGGTCTACTTGAATCAACTATCAGCTAGATTCAGCCCTAATACTTTATGGGGAAAATAGTCTATGCTGAAAAGCTGCTTGGAAATGAAAGAAAATGCCCCTGTTCGCAGGTTTGTTTTCCTTAAAAAATTTATTGAAAAATATGACGTTTAGTTGTCATTTGCAGATTTCAAAAGGCGTTTCTGAAACGAAAAAATGAGCCTTATACGCCAAAAAAGGCCGAGGTATTATGTAAAGAAGAGGCTGAACAATTTCTTTTAGATGCTCCTGATGACCAGTGGTTGCTGGCGAAAATTGTAACAATATTTGGGATTTTTGGATGTTGTCGATGTGACGAAATTCTCTCCTTAATCATGAATGATGTAGAAGATATGGGAAAATACGTTATTGTGACATTGCGGCAAACAAAAAATTTAACAACAAGAAGATTCACCATAACCAATGATGGCTGCAGCTTCAAGCGAAATTGCGATGAGATATGTCGATGATTCGGTCAACAAAAAAATCGAAATGTCTAGCAAATTATTTGGTAGTAGGGAGAGTACAAATGTTCTGCAGTCCTCGAGTTCAGCAGTTTCTGAGTCAACAGATGGTTCATCATAATCAGTATCAACTCTTTCATCATCAAAAATCTGTGTTACTGGAAATAACAATTGTACCATGATTTTCAACATATATGACGATAAAACAAAATTGTCTAATGTAAATAATACTACTAACTTGTAAAAATTTTGCAAGTTAACTGTCAGCTTTACAAGTTGGTGACTTGATAAAATAAACTTTCTTGATTAATATTGTGTTTTTGGAAACTGACGTTTACAAATGAGAAACCAATAAAATAATAATGATGTTCATTAACTTATAAGGTTACACTTCTCAATAATATAAAAGATTCGTATTGTTGATCAGTTCTGCATATTATCGGTATTCTCTCAGGTTGTATTGAGTTGTACCATCAAGAAGGATTTCGAATACAACAAAGTGATGCCAACCTTTCATCATTGGAAGACTGGAGATAAAAAATTCGGACTCACTTTTCAAACGGCCGCTGACGCTAGAGCATTTGACAAGGGAGTGAGGACGGCTGTGGAAGAATTGCTGGACGGTAAGCGGATTTCTTGTACGCTCAATACCCGTAACAGACCAATACTGTCAATACTTAATACATATTATAAAAAAGTACCGGGAATTGATCATTTAAAATGCCCCATTAGAGGAATTTTCGATATTTTTTGTCGCTTAGTTGGTACAACTGTCTTCTACATTCACTTGGTGTGCTCTATTTGGTTGTTTCATCTCAAAATTATCCGTTTTTTTTTAAATATCGAATTTGTGTTTCATTCCCGATAATATCATATTATATGATATTTATTCTAGTTTGTTCCAACTTAGGGACATGATCCTCCTTTTTCATTCCCGATAATTTTGACTCTGTAGGATAATTCCTATAGCGATTCAGTTCACCCAGAAAAATGGAGTTCAGCTTTGTGAAACAAGTTTACTGCATTCAGTTTCAAAAAGGTTCCCGGTTTGCCAAGATTTGGGTTTATCAAGTTTTTTTTATCTAAAACTGACGCAGGTTGGCACTCGTGAAAATTCGGCAATGTCAAAATAATTCTCAGAGACGTTGCCAATGCTAAAGTTATTCAAATGTCTTCTGCAGGCTTATTTCTCTATGACAAAGTAACGGACTATTCTGTCCATTATTTTTCAGGAAAATTGCAACACTCGATTCTTGATTTCCGTTCAAGAAAATAGCATAACTGAATCTCACAACCATGTTTATATACGTGAAGTATTTCCAGTATTAACAGAGAAATTATTGAATTCACATAATATTTCCTCGAATTCATTATTTTCCCAAAGTGTCATGGCCAACCGGGATACTTTATGAAGGAGAATGGAGTATACTGAATGATTCTTGAATTAATTCGATTTTAACAAATGATTGATCATTCATTGAAATTCCTGGTCATAAGATATTAGGTGCATGACATATTTCTAAGGTTTGGTAGGATTTTAGCGTTAGTAATTGTTCTTACCTGCTCTATTTTAATCTTTTTCATTGCTTCCTCCTACGGGATTCCTACACGGTGAGTATTTTTGGAAAGCTTCATCACTCCCAATTATTTTTATTTCAATTCTCTTTTTCTTTCATTTAAACTCTCTCAAACTAGAAAAGCATGTGTTGCTCTATAGATTAACATATTTCTTAATATTAATTTCAGGTTTTACTGGTTCTTCTCCTCCACCTTTCTCGAAATTTCCTAAAGATGTAGGAGATGATGAAGTTTTCATGGTAAGTGTTATACAATGTTGATTTTTATCAACGTTGATTCGTTGATTGATGCGATGTTTCATAAAAGTACTATGGGAATATTTGGAAAAAGTTGATTAAAAATGTACCATTCCTTTCCTTGTAGACATTAAACCTGCCGCAAGAACCAAAGGATTCAAGGAGCTCGAGTGATTCTAGTACAAAAGGCATCGATTATCTACATAAAATTACGTATCTCAATGTTAAGGATAAACCTCAACCGCCAGAGCCTAGACAACCTATTTTCGAACCAATGAAAGGCGACAAAGGTATGCATTTACTTTGTAATAATCACTTTGGAAAGAAATTGATCTGTTTTTTGTGTGAGATATTCCACTGGTACTGCTGATCAATTAATCATGTTGGCAGTGGCGGCATGTCCTATGAGGCAGGTGAGACAGTGCCTCACCAATCGAAAATTACACTTATAAATATCTTATTTTATTAATTATTTATCATTTCAATTTTTTTATCTGCATCCATACGCATTCATATCGTAATTTCTCTTCATTATATAGCAATAAAATGCGTCTCCGGTTCTACGTTTCCATATCTCACGATTTCTGTGCACCCATCTCACTTACTCACCTCCCAGTAAACGGCAGAGGCTGACCTCGCACTTCCTTGTCTATCGCGTTATTCTACATCATAGGGAACGGACGGCAGGCGAGAAGACAGCCCGCCTAAACGCCACATGTTACGTTAAGTCTGAGGCTAGCCTCTCGATTCTAGATCCTATTCCCTCGCGAAGGGCAAACTGCAATTTTTCTCGAAATAGATGTCCTGGAGCATAGTATACAGGGTGAGTCTTTGACTTGTACATATATTTTAACTGAAGATTCTTGAGGTCAAAAGAAACTTTTTTTTCATTTTCCATTTTTCCGAACTCGGCTCTGTTAAAAAGATATAGCCATTTGAAAAAAAATTGTGCTAACTACGTCCCTGAAATGATACTGTGGAATTGATTCAAAGTTCATATTTCTCCTTAGAAATTGAGTTTATACATTTAGGGAATACTCAAGTACTAACCTTATTGGAATACAAATGTTGCAAACACGATAATTTCAACAAAAACAGTTAGTTTCATCGGATTATATCTGTAACTAAAAGTCCACCAAAATAAGTTCCTTCTTAGATTTCTCTGCAGATTAGTTTGTAAACACTAATAACTTGTTCATATTTCCTCGAAATTCCCAGACAATATCATGAAGAAAGACTTTTAATTCAGATTTATTTTTTAAACAACCTAATCTAATCTAATTTTTATCGATTCTGTGCATTTTGCACAGAAATGTCAAGAAGATGTTGTCAGCTTGCTGATATTTTCATAGAGGTTAAGGATTTTTTACGAAACATAGTATAAATCACGATACATTTGTGTACCGTGGTATAAATATCTATGAATTCTGCCGTTTCCATCATAAATCGACTTTGCCGCCAAATTTTACCACGCATGCGTAGAGCGAAAACCGAAATATTGGTTATATGGAAGCCAACTATAAACAATAACAAAGCAGAGTCTCTGAACAGTCTGAACAAACTGTAAACATTATGTGAAGTTCTGAATACATTCAGTGGATTATTGTTCTAATGTGATTATTACGTGAAGTGAATTAATATAATTTCAACCGTGTCGAGTTTATAAAATTCCAAGAGGATGTTGTTCAGATAGAAACATCGCCACAGATTATCAGGTATCGTTTCATTAATTTCAATTTAATAAGTAGTTTGTGTCGAGATTCATCATTCATATCCGAATTTTGTATTTCATCGACATTTAACTCCAATATGGACCGGTAACTATAAATTTTCAATAGAAACTGTGCGTGTTAAATCCTCCTTGGTGTTCAATTTTATCTCCTACATTTGGGGGATTTTATTATTGAAAAATACCTCGACAAAGTTGATAAATATTGTGACAACATTGTAAACTCGTTTAAAGACCAGAGAAGGAATAATATTCGATGATATTTAATTCAGAGACGCATTCAGATTATTCTTGAAATTAATGATCTTTTCGTCAAATTTCTCCGGGTAAAATTGGAAATAACTCGAAAACGACGCGTTTTATTGAAAAAAAATAAGAATACTTTTGTTTCTTAAATGATTGATTCTTTCGAAAATATGAACCGTTTATCTTTTCAAAGTGGTTTTATTGTGTTTTAGCGTGTATTGATGAGTCGACTACCCTGTAACTTTTATACTAGTAAAGATATTGAATAGGTTTCGATTGAGGAATATGCACCATGAATAGAGTAAAAACTCGACCAAAATTCAGTTCATTCGAAATAACGGTTCCGAAGATATAAACAGAAAAGTGTTTTATTCATGGATTTTCGACACCCTGTATCTTCCAAACCAAACCGAATTTCGAAAAATTTTATAGGAAAAAAGTGGTTCGTTTGATGAGAGGAATCTACAGTTAAAATAAATGTACAAGTCAAAGACTCACCCTGTATACTATGCCTTGAGTATGCTAGCGATAAAGAATTATTCTAATCATCAGTTTTGCAACATCTTTTTCCTCGGCAACGCCACGGCAAGGAATCTTTTTTTTTTCTTATGTGCCTCACCACCTTAAACCGTCACGAGCCGCCACTGCATGTCGGGTAAAATATAATAAATTCGTATTGGAGAATGAATATTTTCCAGGAGACAATTATTCATATGTCCAGCTGGCAGTCCACGACTACAACTACCCCATCCTGGAAGACCAGAGGCCCAGGGACTTCGAGGACGATTTCAAGAAGCGCAACACCGAACTCATGCAGCCGCTTCCCATGCTACCCCCGAAAAAACCCGCGAAGGGCCGAGCCCAAATGACGTGCAAATACTGTAACGAACTCTTTTTCGAAGACGGTAACGCGAGAGGTTCGTGCGAATATGGACCGGATTGTTGGAAGTCCACCATCAACAAATTGACTTGCATGGGTTGCGTGCACTGTGTGTGTTACCATTGTGCTTCTGACGCTGAAGGGGAGTTCGCTCCTCAACCTTGTGCTTGTGACTGCACCAATGACGATTCGTGCGTGAGGAGGTGGATCTGTTTGACTTTCTTATCAATTTTCGTGCCGTGTCTGTGGTGCTATCCACCCCTGAAGATGTGCCACTGGTGCGGAATGAAATTGGGTGTTTGCGGTGCAAGACATAGTATGTGATCGAGAGATCATTATATTTTGCGATATTAGTCTTATTACAATTTACCCTGCATGTCATGAGAACGGAAACGTCAAGTTCTTCATATTTATCATTCCTTCTATGTCTTGGTGAAGCTTTTCCTTCATCGGGAAATAAAACGAAAGAATTGTTGAGATGCCACATCTATACCAAAGGAGTTTGACTTTTATCATTGTGTAAATAGTATTATGAAGTATCTTTAATTATTGTAAAGGATTTGCAACAAGAAATTCAGTTCATTCTAGAAACTAAAACTATCAATTCAATGATAGCTATTCGGAGATGAAATTTTCAAGTTGATTTCTTGAAACCGGACTCAAATTTCTGATCATAATCTGACAATCGTGTTGAGAGTTATCAATCAAGTCAAGTCTTGCCTTTCATGCTTGTTTTCAGTATTTAACGAAGTTGGTAAAGGAAGTAATAATCGCATACCTACGATGGATTTACATATCTCCATTTCCTCTTATCAATGTTTTCTCAAATTGGGTATATTCATTTTTATGATATGGCTGTATTTAAGCAATGTCTTTCTCCATCTACTTCTACTATATAGTTTACGTTCAATGTTACTCATATCACAAAGCTTAATGGGAATGAAAAATGAAGAATTGTTGTTTTTCAAATAGAGATACGTTATTGTTACATCTATAACTATGTTGAAAATTATTAAGAGATTCTATTTCATTTCTGTTCCTAAATTTCTATCAAATGCAACATTTGGATTATTTCAAGTTGTAAAAGTATTTGAATTCTTTGAAAATATTACATAAATTCGTCTAATAGAATATTCTGAATTCTCTTTCATATGTGTAACTATTTTTATACGAATTCTTTTATTTCATGTTGAATAATAATTCCATAAATATAGACTTTAAGACATCTGTGATTTAATGTAAGCATTTCATAGTATTAGAAAGATTATTCGTTTGCATCAATACAAGATGTTTTCATTTTGAAAGCTTTAATATCGTAAAATTAATTTATTGTTCGTGGGTGTCAGTGGATAGAGTGCTCAACAACTGGTTGTGAACACTATTCAGCTTTTGTACATTTTCGTACAAAATTTAAGAAAAGACTGCATTATGTTGACCTCTAAGATTTGTAGGTTATGTGAAATCTCCTTTTATTTATTATCAAATGAACAGAATGCATTTATTTGTAGTTAAGCTTATATTTTCGATTGTGTTCCCTTAATACAAACTACCCAAAACCATTTCTCTCAATCAGTTTCAATATTCTCGAAATTACGACAGGTTAAGAGTCCAGTGTATTGGAAATGTGGAAAATTTGTCTTGCCAAAGGAACGATGAAGCTGGATATAAATTGCCGACTATACAGGCTGGCCCACCTAAATCAGTCCAGCCGAATGGGCTGTTTTATTTGGAACACCTGTATATTTGAGTATTACTCTGGCGGTAGGTAAAAAGAACGTATCAGAAAATAAATTCTTCCAATTTTCCAATGAAATTGTTTTTCTTTAAATGTTTCACTTTACCAACAATCTGATGTTAAAATTATTCATAGCTGACGAAAATTTTAAAACATTTTTGAATAAAATTCTGGCAGCTATAAGAGATTGATTACTAATAAATATTGAAAGTTAAGGCAGCCAAGTAGGTTTGAAAGGTGGACTCTAAATCATTACCTTGAATTTTTTTAAGTTATAATTTTCTCCTCTACTGTTGGCGGTATTTTCATTCTTAATTTGATGAGAGAACTGATTTGAGGTTAGTTTCGATACAATCTTGTTTAATGTACAAATCTTAAATTTTTCTGAAAAGTTGTAATGTACTATGTACTGCCAGTATAATTAAAATAATAGATGAATAAATGGCAACATGGTAATGACAATACCGCTAAAAGCATAAGAACAAACATCGTAATGAGATGTTAGAATCTGTCAAAATATCAAATAAATGTTTTCTATTATGTGGTTTTTTAACTAATTTAATACTTCAGACAAGAACAGTTCTATCTAGAAATTATGAAGTGTTTTTTACTTGTTTACGGTAAAGGCCCACTCACACCAAACCCTCAGCATTATACAAGGATTAAAAATGTCGTCACAATGCTGCAGAGCAACATACAGATCTGGCAATAATTTCAGATAGGTAGAATCGCCTTTTCCAGTTCAAGTAATCGATTGAAGATGAAATTTTGACATCTGAACTTCAACACTGTTCGATGTGTTATTCTGTTGGTAGCCGTGAGATCCTGTTTAGTGGCCCGCACGGTCACCTTATCTGACACCTCTTGTTTTTTATATGGGACACCGGAAGACTTTCAAAATGTTCAAGCCTTAAAATTTGAACAATTTTCTGGTTTTGTACATAATGAAATGAGTCTCAAACGCATAACTGACAAAACGTTTTTTTTTAACATAGATCTGAGAAGGAAATTCGAAATGTGGTGCCACTCAAGCCCTCTTCAATATTAAAATTCTTGGGAAAGTAGCGCTTCTTGAAGGTGGTTGCAATTTCAAGAAATAAATGAGTGGATCTCATTGAATGTCGTAAATCATTATGAAATGAGAAAAATTGAGGGTGCGTCTTTTACATTTGGACATCCTGTATACGTGCATACAAAACTTCAAAGAGTACAGAACAAAAGCCAGTACGAACCCTTTGTTATGAAACTCAGTCTCAAAATAATGCTACAAATACAATGTTGCGAAACGAAATAATACTCATATCTACAAATTTTCTTATGAGAATAATGGTAAGTGTTCTACATCTTCGAAGAATTAATGGATACATCATTGAATTCAACACATGATGGGAATTCTGAACACCGCCTCCATAGCTCCTTGAGTAAATGCAGTGAATAATACAGTTCGTGTAAATTAATTGGCAATTTCGCAACAGTTTTTAAGCAACGCGAAGTTTTATATTATTCTGAAATAATTCTCGACGCACTATGGGAGAACGCAGAGAGGATGTCGAAACATTTTGAATCTGTATAGAGGCCTGATTAATTACCCATCGGTATTCGTAACAATATTCTTTTTATAAGTTGTAGAAGCTTCGAAACGTGAGGAGTATTATTCCCGTTCTGTAATTACAACCTTAACCGACTTTTCATCGAAGTCTGGTCTTGTTTTCATTACTTTTTGTCACGAACATCAAAACACATCTCAATTATTTCCAGGTGTGGCTCAAGCCCATGACAATTCTTATGGATATTCGAGCGTGTTAAAGCATACACTTTATACACTGCGCAAAAAAATTAACGCTCATTCTGAAAATCTCAATTTTAATGAAAGTTAACTCTACATTGACTTTATAACTTATTTTTTATGTTCTGTCGGGAAGGTTTTGAACGAAACAAGACACATTAAATGGAAGAAAAATTCAGGATTTCACCGAATCTTATGTGAAAGAAGAAAAATGAACAATTTTCAAAATACTGAAATGCTGATTAGTGATTTAATACTTGGTATTTCCACCCCTTGCGTTAATTACAGCTCGGCAACGACGGTTCATACTCAAAATGAGTGATCTTAAAATGTTCTGATCTAATCCTTCCCAGATTTCTCCGAGTTGGATTCATAAGTCATTAAGAGTAGCTGGATGATTTTCTGAACTTCTCAGCCTTCTATTGAGGTTGTCCCAAACCTGCTCAATCGGATTGAGATCTGGACTTCTTGCTGGCCATTCCATTCGAGAGACTTCAACCTCTTCAAGGTACTCCTGAACGATGCGCGCACGATGGGGTCTGGCATTATCGTCCATAAAAATGAAATTTTCACCAATGTATGGGGCAAATGGCACTACATGCTCTTCAAGAATGTTCCTTATATACTTATCAGCATTCATAGCTCCATTATCAACGACCACTAGGTCTGTGCGAGCAGTCAAAGATATTCCACCCCATACCATAATCGATCCTCCCCCGAAACCAGTAGTATTCAGGAAATTGCACTGAGCATATCTTACATGTGGACGTCTGTATACAAGGGAACGTCGATCACAATGGTAGAGGCAGAATCTAGACTCATCTGTGAAGAGAACTCTTTCCCAATCGGCCTCTTCCCAATGGTCTCTCGCAAAATCCAAACGCTCCCTTCGATGGGCTGGGGTAAGAGCTGGGCCTCTTGCCGCGACACGAGGCCTTAAATCATATTCTCTGAGGCGATTTCTTATTGTCTGAGTGCTAATTTGCACCTCATGAGTTTGCTCAAGCTGATTTTGAAGGAGGCGAGCGGTTGCAAACCGTTGTCTCAACGAAGAAACTCTCAAGCAACGTTCTTGAATGGCAGTTGTTACCCGTGGTCTACCCTGTCCTGGTCTTCGGACATTCATACATGTCTCCCTGAATCGCTGCAACATTCTGGACACACTTGTATGGGAAACTCCAAACCTTTCTGCAATTCTTGGGTATGTCCACCCTTCTTCTCGCAAAACTACCGCTTGGGCACATTCCTCTTAGATCAAATTGCGTGTTTCGCGTTGCATAGCAATCGAGTGTAGAAAATCAAACGAAAGAAAAACTATTGATCACTAGAATTGATCGAGAACAGCTGATTTTAGAATGGAGCCAATAAATTCAAAATCTGATAACATCATCTTTTTTTATTCCTGCTGGGAGAAAACATCTGTATTGAAGAAAAACGTTGAAAGTGGATAACATATGCATGCATAATTCTGTTAAAAATAATTATCATTGAGAACACCTTCAGTTGTAGAATAAATTTGAGATTTCCATAATGTGCGTTAATTTTTTTGCGCAGTGTATATTTTTTTGCAATTTAAGTCAATATCCCTAACTCATGTGGAGCAGTTTAATTAATCCATTTCGTCATTCTGCAAAAATAACTTTTTGTATGCATGTCTTAGGGTTAGGTTAGCGATACATTGAAATATTAATATACACTCTGTAAACTCATCATTACTTCAGGGTGTTGTTTTTTATCGTCACTTGGTATAGGTGGAACATTTTTGTTGCATTTCAATAAAGACCACTTTCTTTTAAAATATGAAGTACTTTTGATACTTTCAGGTATGTATATGGTGACTACGATAAGTATTGAAAATTTAGAAGTGATCGTGTTTGAACAATGGTCCATTGAGCAACAAACTGAATTGCGGACTCCTTCTGAACCGTTAATGTAAATTATGTCAAATTTTCGATTTCCCAATTCGTTCGGAATAGTGTGTAATCTGATTTTCTTTGGACGCATTCATTCTTAAATGGTCGGTTGACTGTACAACATTGGTCGTTATTATTCACGATCTCCCATAATTAGTTTATATAATAGCGTTACGCTTCTCGCAGAGTCATGTTTCTGCTCCAAAATCGTGCGAAATATAGAACGACTGAATGGGTCTAAAATGTACCGATGATTTATCTACAAGCTTTGATTCATGCTAACGCAAATGGAGCAACCACTCTCGAGTTGATTGCTCACCTCAGATTTGCAAGAGGTTAAAACTATCTTTCGATGTCCCGTCACATATTTCGAGTTATACAGGGTGTGCAGTAATGGGGAAATAAGGTATCTGGAGACCTCAATACTTATGTTATTTTCCTATAGCTCTTATAAAATATCCCATTGTTATCTCAGTAGATACGAGGATGTATTGATATCTAGTTAGCCTATAGACCAGTTCCATGCATAAACAAAATATTGCGATACCATATCAACGAACAATAACTTATTAGAAGTGTCAGTGTCAAGCGCGGATCCAGGGGGGGGGGGTCATGGGGGTCATGAACCCCCCCCCCCCTGGATTGGACGAACCCTAAAATTTTGTGTTTGATGAAAAAATGATTCGATTGAAAAAATTGAATTGAATCATATTTGTGAATATTGGAGGATAGTTAGTTCCAATAATGAAAAAAATCTGAATTTTGGGAGAATAATTTGTCCATTTCTTTGAGTAGAATATTACAAACCCGCTCAATTGATTTGAAAAAAGCTACGGATGCCATAAAAGATACGACGAGTGTGTTACGAGAAAAAAGTGAAAACGCGGACGTAGTTTTCCGACAGCTTTTTGAAGAGGCAAAGGAAGTAGCTGAGCAGCTAGATGTGACTATTAAGGGGCAGTATGACCTTTTGAATCTTGGTAAATCTCCATTCAAAAGTGGTCTCTTTATTTCACGAGTAAGTACCCTAATTTACGACGTACAGACTTGATTTTTTTTTAATTGAAGTTGAAGAACGTCCCGAGGGCAAATTGTTTTTTTTTTCGATTTAATTAGTTATTCAATTAAAAAAAAAAGGGTAATCGTTAGATCTGGGGTTATTAAATATGTTTTTCGTTTTTCATGAATACAAGCTAATATTTTTGAAATAATAATCATGAAAATTTTTGTAGTTTATAGAAAATTAAAATGCCGAGGGCAAATAGTTGCGATTTTTTTCAAAAAATGACGAATAACCGTCGGAAAAAAATCATTAAGTGTAGTTTCCAAAACGCTGAAGTTCAACCTGTTTTTTTAATTGAAAAACTAATTAAATCGAAAAAATCGCAACTATTTGCCCTCGGAAATTTAATCTTTTATGAACTACAAAAATTTTTATGATTATTATTTCAAAAATATAGCTTGTACTCATGAAAAACGAAAAAAATATTCAATATTCCCAGATCTAACGATTATCCTGGTTTTTTGAATTGAAAAACTAATTAAATCGAAAAAAAGAAAACTATTTGCCCTCGGGACGTTCTTCAACTTCAATTTAAAAGAAAAATCAAGTCTCTACGTCGTAAATTAGGGTACTTACTCGTGAAATAAAGAGACGACTTTTGAAGAGATTTACCACGATTCAAAAGGTGATACTTCCCCTTAAATGCCCTAGAATAGTCAAAATACAAATACACGGCCCAGTTTGCAGAAGAGTATTTCCGCAGGTCTGTGTACATTCCTCTTCTGGATTCTATAATAAACGACCTAGACTCTAGACTCTTGAGGATCGACTGTCATCTGAAGTAATGAATTTATTCAAATTAGGAGTTTTTATACCTAAGGTCGTTTATTCAAAAAATGAAAATGAAGATATTGAAATAGTTAATGAGTTGGTAAATCAGTACAAACTTCTATTAGAAAATCCTCCTGTTTCAATCGTTACGAATGAATATCGCTTATGGAAGATGAAATGGCAAAGAGAGAAGAAGATTCCAGAGACGATATATAATCTCCTAGAAAACTGTACATGTATCCAAATGTGAGAAAATTTCTCAGTATACTCGCAAAACTAGGTACCAGTTAGTGTGGCAACGACAGAGAGGTAATTTTTCACTCTGAGAAGGCTCAAAACATGGTTAAGAGCTTCGATGGCAGAAGAACGACTTATATTGGACTAGCACTTCTTCATATCCATAATGACATATCTGTTGATGTAGGTAGAGGAAGTCATCACTCGTTTCGAAAGAAGGAGAAATAGAAAAATTCCCTTTGCTATTTAGTTATACCTTTGTTATTATTCTCATTAAGTTTTTGTTTTTGTAATAAATCAAATAAACTTCTTGTTTGTGTTAGACCTCATCAGAATTTTATTTTGGAGATGCTGATTTGTCTCCAAAAATCAATTGGCGGGTATGTAATCCACCTGACCGTGACCCCCCCCCTTCCTCGAGAGCTGGATCCGCCACTGGTCAGTGTAGAGTTAGACGTCAAAAAAGTAAACCAGAGTTACGCAATAAATTAAAAAAAAGATGTCCGCCGAAATTGTAAAAATCGAAAAATTGGAGTATCGAGCTATCATCAAGTACCTGTATTTAAAAGGGTTAAGAGGTAAGCAGATTTACGAAGATATGTATCGCCCTTGGTGATCAATGTTCTTCGTATGCGACCGTAAAAAATTGGACTGCAAGCCTCAAAAGAGGTAAATTTTGCATTGAAGATGATGACCGATCGGGAAGGCCAGTTTCTGTGTCAGTCCCCGAAAATATCGATGCAGTTCATGACATGATTTTATCAGACCGTCGACTTGGGTTAAAACGGATATCTGAAGCACTGAAGATTTCATACGAACGCGTGCATCATATAGTTCACGTCAATTTGGACAAGAGAAAAATTTCTGCAAAATGGATCCCCAAATGTTTGAATGTTGACCAAAAGCGTGCAAGAGTAGAAGCATCGCGTTCGATCTGTGCTCGATTTGAAAACGATGTAGACTTCTTAAACCGAATTGTTTGAGACTCGGGTACATTTCTACGATCCAGAAACAAAGCAACAATCGATGGAATGCCGACACTCTGGTTCTCCAAGATCTAGAAGTTTCGTGTCCAAAAATCTGCTGGAAAAGTTCTTCAGTTTTTTGGGATTGCCATGGAGTAATCATGATTGATTTTCTGTATAAGGGTAGAACAATAACTGGAGATTACTATTCGACATTACTAACCACTCTACAGGAAAAAATTAAAGAGAAAAGAAGCGGAAAGCTATCCAAAGGTATTTTGTTTTTACAGGACAACGCCCAAGTACACAAATCTCATGTTGCCATGCAAAAAATTCGTGATTTAGGGTTAGCATTAACGAGGAGGTAATAAAAGCTGGACTGGTTTGCAGAGCAAGAAGAAACATTTTTTTTCAAAGGTCTAGAGACGTTGCAGGTTCGCTGTAATAAATATGTATTCAATTAAGAGGAAATCATGTTGAGTAATAAAATATTTTGACATTGAAACTTTGTTTGGTTCTATAATAGGGTAAGAATTTTTCAATATATCCTGTAACACTGTCGTAATTTGAATATTCGTTCGAAGTTCGAAGTCGCAAATTGAGAGTACTAACGACCATCAATTTCAATATTCACAGTACACGAATTTTAACTCACAAAAGTATAATTTTATTCTCATTATCATGGTGGATTATATCACCTCATGAATGAATTGGGAACTTGCTAGGTATATACCTACCTGAAATTAGCTGGCCAGGCGACATGCTCCATGAACACGATCCGTTGGGATCTTGCTTCAAATGGTAATGGTTCTATTCAGAGAATCATCAGATAAAATTCGAAAATATTATCGTTCATCTTTAATTAGGATTGAACTGATATGGAATATTGTAGACTAGAAGTTGGGCCATAGTGTTAAATAACCCTAAGAATAGCGATTGTTCTTCGTTTTGATGGGTAGGTATGGGAAACGGCATTACTTCCATTTGATAAAAAAATGAGTCACCTAAAGCACTGAAAAAATCCAAAGGAACTTTATTTTACAGCTGTCAAAAATATTCTCGGATGTGTAATAGCAGAAATATTGAGAATTTTCAATTTATTGTCCATTCTTCGCAAGCATTTTATTCAGGATGTTTCTGAGAAAATCCCCATAAATTTGGTCCGCAAACGTTTTCGAGATACAGCTGGGTGTTCTAGGGTGTTCAGAATTCATACTTTTTATTTTATATACCACAAAGTTTATTTATAGGATGGGCTTACTCGGTTAAGAATAAGACCGAGATTTTCTGTGCTCTGTGCGATTCTATGGCTGTTGTAAAAATCCCACAAGCATATACCTGCTCAGTCCTCCAGGAACCTGCCTTAGTCGCATATCGTTTTTACACGGCTTAGCTCGAAGCCCTTAACAAATACTTTCTACGTCGTCGGCCTTTAGTTCGCCACCCTATATACAAAGTGAATTCGTATGTGATAAGAACTTTTACCCTGCACAACACCACACGAGACCAAAACAGAAGCAGATACGTAACTTTTCATCTGAACAAACGTAAGTACCATTCCTTCAGTGTTTACTTTGTGGTATTCATTCTATCAAACACCCATTTTTTTCTTTAATTTCTCGAGGCAATAAGAATTGGTATAAAAGTCCATTTCTTCTCTCCAAGAGAGCTCGTGTATATTATTTAAGGGAGTACTTTGAAAGGTTTGAAATTATCTATTTCGATATAAATTCAATTTTTTATATCGGTTGTTTTTTTTTTAGATTGATAGAATTTTCGATAGGGATTACTGTGATTTGACAGAGAGTAGAGCCTGTTATTTTGACATTTCTGTTCAGTAAACATTGACAAATTATCATGGAAAGACTCACGCCGCAAAACCAAAAACAAATTATTGAAATTTAATTTTAAAATCAGCTTTCAATTCACCAAACTTATGGAGCACTTCGCGAAATTTATTGTTTGCATAAGTCCATCAAAGAAGCTCATTCCTCGACTTATCGATAGATTTCGGACAGCATTTTCTCTACTCGATGCAACAACAACAACAAGACAAAGAACTGTACGTACAGAAGAAAATATCGCTGCTGTGAGTGATACTGTTAATGAAGTTCCAGATTTGTCTATTCGTCGACGTTCACAACAAGTTGGACTCTTTGCATCCCATGGGAAATTTTGCGTAAAGATCTTGGTCTACACCTCTACAAGATCCAACTGGTTCAAGAACCAAAGCCACTTGACTATAATAAGCGTCGTTTGTTTGCTGATTGGGCTCCAGAAAAGATGGAAGTTGGTCCATTTTTTATCGAAAAATTTTGTTAAGTGATGAAGCTCTTTTCTGGTTGAACGGCTGCGTAAACAAGCAAAATTGGCGTATGGTGAAAACAATCCTCAAGAAGTTCTGCGGGCTCCATTGCATTCTGAAAAATGTACTGTATGGTGCAGCCATTTCTCTTTAAAAACGATGCTGGAGCTAATGTTACAGTGAATGGTGCTCGTTACAGATCGATGATCAATGATTATTTGTTTCAAAATTTGAATGGTATCGACCCAGAAGTGTTTTGGTTCCAACAAGATGGTGCTACACTTCATGCTGCTACCGTAACCATTGATTCATTGAAAGAATGATTTGGCGATAACATTATTTCGAGAAATGGTCCAATTAATTGGCCTCCAAGATCACGACATGACTCCAAGGGATTATTTTCTTTGGGGTTATGTCAAGTCAATGGTTATGCTGAAAAACCAGAAATAAGAGACGCTTTGGAAGCCTCTTGTTATTGTTGAAATAAGGCCTGAATTACTCGAAAAAGTGGTCCAACATTAGTCTGGTCAAATGCGGTTCCTCAGACCTAGCCGTGGTGGACATATGCCAGGAATTATTTTTAAAACATAGATTTTATGAAATTATCTTTCAAATAAAAACAAAATCTTGCTTCAATCTTAATTCAGATGTGTTTTATTTCAATTAATAGTATATAACATTACTAGCAAGGTAAGAGGGTTTTTACTGGCGAATGGAGGATATAACTGACGAGCCTCAGGCGAGTCAGTTACCTCCTTGAGCCAGTAAAACCCGTTACCTTGCGTGTATTGTTTTATATTTTATTTGTTTCTCATTTGTAAAAAGGTTAGATAAATTCCAAAAAAATCTCAATAATTTGTCACAAATGTCGTAAGCTATGGAAGCGTTGCCATGAACATGTCTGTATATTTTTCTTTACATTTGCTTTGGCGAATGCGAAAATGAATGTACCAAAAGAAATTATTGAGGCAGCCAGCAGTGTAGCTTCAAGTTTATTACCTTCAAAATCAGCTTCAAGGTACGCGCGAGAATACGACGACTTCAAAAAGTGGCAAAACAAAAATAGTGTGATTGGGGTAACTGAAGATGTTTTGTTGGTCTACTTGAATCAACTATCAGCTAGATTCAGCCCTAATACTTTATGGGCAAAATGGTCTATGCTGAAAAGCTGCTTGGAAATGAAAGAAAATACCCCTGTTCGCAGGTTTGTTTTCCTTAAAAAAATTATTGAAAAATATGTCGTTTAGTTGTCATTTGCAGATTTCAAAAGGTAATCGCGTTTCTGAAACGAAAAAATGAGCGTTATATGCCAAAAAAGGCCAAGGTATTAAGTAAAGAAGAGGCTGAACAATTTTTTTACATGCTCCTGATGACCAGTGGTTGCTGGCGAAAATTGTAACAATATTTGCGATTTTTGGATGTTGTCGATGTGACGAAATTCTCTCCTTAAACATGAATGATGTAGAAGATATGGGAAAATACGTTATTGTGACATTGCGGCAAACAAAAAATTTAACAACAAGAGGATTCACCATATCCGATGATGGCTGCAGCTTCAAGCCCTGCATGTTATACAGAAAATATGTAAATCTTCGGCCTCCTGGAACAGAAAGCCTGAGATTTTTTTTTGACATACCGACATGGAAAGAGCATTTCCCTTAATGCTGGCCAGCACACTATTGGTGGTGTCCCAAAGCAAATAGCGAAATATTTAGGTTTAAAAGACCCAGAGTTATACACCGGCCACTCTTTTCGCAGAACTGGAGCAACTATGGTTGCGGATTCGGGTGGAGATATTTTAGCACTAAAGCGTGCAGGAGGGTGGAAGAGCACCGAAATTGCGATGAGTTATGTCGATGATTCGGTCAACAAAAAAATCGAAATGTCTAGCAAATCATTTGGTAGTAAGGAGAGTACAAATGTTCTGCAGTCCTCGAGTTCAGCAGTTTCTGAGTCAACAGATGGTTCATCATCATCAGTATCAACTCTTTCATCATCAAAAATCTGTGTTACTGGAAATAACAATTGTACCATGATTTTCAACATATATGACGATAAAACAAAATTTTTTCTAATGTAAATAATACTACTAACTTGTAAAAATTTTGCAAGTTAACTGTCAGTTTTACAAGTTAGTGACTTGATAAAATAAACTTTCTTGATTAATATTGTGTTTTTGGAAACTGACGTTTACAAATGAGAAACAAATAAAAGTTCTATCACTCATACTAACTAGATTTTCATGACATTTTTTATTTTTCTGTAAATTTTATCTCAGAATAGGTACATAGCAGATACGACAAAACTACAAGAGACCATAAAATTCAGTATGAAAGCAAAGCTTCTTTTAACAATTTTTCAACCTAACAGTGGCTCACCAAAAAGAAGAACGGAAACAGGAGACAGTGTTAAAAAATGACGTCGTTAAAATCTTGTCGGAATGGCCCCAGATAGGTTGGATAACTGGTTCGATATCACGTATATTTACAGAAAATTTTCCGAAGAAACCACCGCTGCCTTTTCAATGTGAATCACTACGTATAACTCTCGCTCTGAATCCACCGACTGAAAATATTCAGCAGCTTGCGAAACCCCGAAATTAGATGAGAATCGCATTTGTACATAATGGAAAATTAAAAGTGATATCATTCGATTTTGCACTGATAGAAACTAATTACACGATTAATCACAGTGATTCCAGCGTTGAACCGAATCGTGTCATCGTTTAAGAATAAGGAAGTATACCATGTCTCTTCATTCACAGGAGGTTTAAACCGAATTGGTCTCGTGGGAGTAAAGAAGAGTAAAAGTATTAGTTCATATAGATAAACACAATGGATTGCAAAAGAACGGAACGATATATAACAAGGAGTTCATTTTTTCATTCCAGTATTGTTGTTCATCTTACAAGAGTAAGGTGTTTTTTGTTTGTGTCAAACGATGGATCGTAAAATTGTTTCGAAGGTGAAGATTCTTCGTTGAATTGAGGGAGAGAGTGAAAGGGTGCAACTTTTCGGAAAGTTATTTTGCGAAGTGTCCCTTGTGTTTTGATTCAATCGTGTGATAAGGAGGGTTGTGTCTTAAAGAGTTCGCTACAGGAATCATCCCTTCTGCAATGATTTGAGTTCGAAATGTATACAGGGTGATCTACTATAACACCCTTTGAGAAAAAAATTTTACATCAGAGGTCCATAAACCCTTCGTTTCATGTTTTGAAATGAAATTGAAGCACTGACGTTAGTCAGGGGCTTTTGAGCTGTCGTTTATCTACACTGCGCAAAAAAATTAACGCACATTCTGAAAATCTCAATTTTAATGAAAGTTAACTCTACATTGACTTTATAACTTATTTTTTATTTTCTCTCGGGAAGGTTTTGAACGAAACAAGACCATTAAATGGAAGAAAAATTCAGGATTTATCCGAATTTTATGTGAAAGAAGAGAAATGAACAATTTTCAAAATACAGAAATGCTGATAATTGATTTAATACTTGGTATTTCCACCCCTTGCGTTAATTACAGCTCGGCAACGACGGTTCATACTCAAAATGAGTGATCTTAAAATGTTCTGATCTAATCCTTCCCAGATTTCTCCGAGTTGGATTCCTAAGTCATTAAGAGTAGCTGGATGATTTTCTGAACTTCTCAGCCTTCTATTGAGGTTGTCCCAAACCTGCTCAATCGGATTGAGATCTGGACTTCTTGCTGGCCATTCCATTCGAGAGACTTCAACCTCTTCAAGGCACTCCTGAACGATGCGCGCACGATGGGGTCTGGCATTATCGTCCATAAAAATAAAATTTTCACCAATGTATGGGGAAAATGGCACTACATGCTCTTCAAGAATGTTCCTTATATACTTATCCGCATTCATAGCTCCATAATCAACGACCCGTAGGTCTGTGCGAGCAGTCAAAGATATTCCACCCCATACCATAATCGATCCTCCCCCGAAACCAGTAGTATTCAGGAAATTACACTGAGCATATCTTTCATGTGGACGTCTGTATACAAGGGAACGTCGATCACAATGGTAGAGGCAGAATCTAGACTCATCTGTGAAGAGAACTCTTTCCCAATCGGCCTCTTCCCAATGGATATGCTCTCTCGCAAAATCCAAACGCGCCCTTCGATGGGCTGGGGAAAGAGCTGGGCCTCTTGCAGCGACACGAGGCCTTAAATCATATTCTCTGAGGCGATTTCTTATTGTCTGAGTGCTAATTTGCACCCCATGAGTTTGCTCAAGCTGATTTTGAAGGAGGCGAGCGGTTGCAAACCGTTGTCTCAACGAAGAAACTCTCAAGTAACGTTCTTGAATGGCAGTTGTTACCCGTGGCCTACCCTGTTCTGGTCCTCGGACATTCATACCTGTCTCCCTGAATCGCTGCAACATTCTGGACACACTTGTATGGGAAACTCCAAACCTTTCTGCAATTCTTGTGTATGTCCACCCTTCTTCTCGCAAAACTACCGCTTGGGCACATTCCTCTTGGGTCAATTGCGTGTTTCGCGTTGCATAGCGATCGAGTGTAGAAAATCAAACGAAAGAAAAACTATTGATCACTAGAATTGATCGAGAACAACTGATTTTAGAATGGAGCCAATACATTCAAAATCTGATAATATCATCTTTTTTTATTCCTGCTGGGAGAAAACGTCTGTATTGAAGAAAAACGTTGAAAGTGGATAACATATGCATGCATCATTCTGATAAAAATAATTAACATTGAGAACACCTTCAGTTGTAGAATAAATTTGAGATTTCCACAATGTGCGTTAGTTTTTTTGTGCAGTGTATTTTCTCAAATTCATTATTTTCCCAAAGTAAATAAACATTTTGATAAATAATTTACTACGACCTCTGTGTAGAAAGGACAAGGTTGCGTTTGTATCTGACAGGAAAATGACTATAACCAAACATTTTCAGAATATACGCGGTGCAATGTGAATTTCATAGCCAACCGGGATACTTTATAAGAGTGAATGGAGTATAGTTCCATAAACGCTTCGTTTCAATTTTGAAAAGAAATTAGAGCATTGTAGTGTGTTGGGGGCTTTTGAGCTCTAGTTCATCCAACTTTTGGATATATCAGCATTTTTTAGTTCAAGAAAACAATTGAAAAAATTTAGACTGTCAAAAATCATGACATTAGCTGTCAAAGAAATCGTCAATGATTCTTGAGAAGAAAATTTCACAACATAAGTCCATGTGCGCTTCGTTTCAAGTTAAAAAATAAATTAAAACCCTAATAATGTGTGTCAGGTACTTTAGAGGGCTCGTCCATCCAACTTTCAGATATGCATTTCCAGTACAAGAACAATATTGAAAAAATTTTGACAGCTGTCATAAATTGACAGCAGCTGTCAAAGAATGCAGTGATCCTTGCTCATTTGATCTCTTTCGATAATTCGTCAAAATTTGGCATTTAAATACGTAATTCTCCTCTTAAATGCAAAATTTCATCTTGAAAACTTAACTTTGAACGACTACATTCACGAAACCCCTACCTGGTCGAATCAATCGAAAAAAGTGTATTTTCTTTAATTATAATCACGAATAAACTAACCACTATTTGATATATTTTCTTTCCGATTGAGTGAAATTTACTTTCCATATTCTTTCAGATTTCCCCCATCATCTTTTTAGCCCTCATTTCCAATGGGCTATGCGGTATATCAAATGACCAGACCGCGCAAGCAAATGCACCTTTGAACAGTTATGGTACACCGAACTATGATGCCAACGATCACAATGATCAACACGATTATGGCAAGGTGAGTAATTTCCTCTCAAACTCGTAGAAAATCATGTAGAGGACATTTTCATTATCGAATTCTGGTTCTACAATGAATTCTCTCTTCAGAAAACAGTTGGAACCAAAGGAACTCACATTATATGTTACTATAAGTTCTATGGTTGAAACTCAAATTTGGCATTTCATTCATAGAACTTATAGTAACACAATAAGTCTATGATCTCATCAGATGACAAATATTTGGCCCTTGAATAATAATTTTGATGACGAAAAAGAATGTCATTTTATCAGTTTCCCAAACATTTGCATGAAGACAACGCAAGCGAATGTAATTGCAGCTCATGACAATTTTCAGACCGTGAAACACTTTACGCAATTCGCCTGATTGAACGGATATGATTATATTCATATGCACATTACCCCGTAAGATTTCTTCAAACGTCGTGTAAGTAAATGATCGGTGAAACCGTTCATTACAAAACAGGAGAAGGACTATTATTATGTTCAACAACTTCCCTGATAGATATCAGATAAAGAGATAAACAGAAACATGAAGAAAGAAGAAACCATCTACGATTAGAATTTATCGGAGTGCCTACATCTAAGCCAAAAATAATAACAATAATATCGTTTCACAGCGATAAAACATGCACAACAAGTTGGTTTCCAGCGATAAAAATATCTCAAATTCCAGATAGTTTAGAAATAAAAATATTCATGCATGAAATTCTATGCACATGTGTCAAACTACCTAAACCTATTTGTCGTTCATTCATTCGAAAAATTAGCCACCAAAGGTAGGAGAACAATGAGAGATCTAGTGAAATTTTTGAAAATAAGAGACCTTGGGTCCCTACGGGCATTGAAATAAACTAAATAAAGGTTTTCCAAATTTCAATTTCCTGAATCACAGATGAAAGAGGTTAGGATTATCTATGTACCATCATAGATCTTGAAGATCGAAGTCTGTAACCGGATCACAGAATATTTTTATGACATCTCATAGTACACCACAGAACACTAGGCATAAATTCACAGAAGAACCAATATTCGCGTATTCTTCTTGTAAACCAGAATCTTCTTCTTTTCTAGCCTAAAGCTTACGAATTTGGATACCAAGTTAAAGACGATTATTCTGGAAACGACTACAACCGTCAAGAAGTAAGCGATGGGAATCAAGTGCGTGGCGAATACAGGGTGGCTCTGCCCGATGGAAGAACCCAAATTGTGACATATTGGGCCGACTGGCAAAGCGGATTCCATGCTGATGTGAGGTAGGAATTAACCTATTTCTATGACTATGATATATTGTCTGTTTATTCCTGGCTCCTACGCCAGTTTGTAACAATGAAAACCCATACACACTATGACTATATAATTGTTTCACTGCAATTCTAGATACGAAGGAGAAGCAAGATATCCCGAACAATACAACAACCAAGGCTACAACTACCAAAATGGCTACAATCAGCAGCAAGGTCCTTATCCAGCTCAGGCAGGCATCAACAACGATGCCTACAATATCAACAATGACTACTCTGGATCGCAGGATAATGGATATAACTACGATAATAACCAGAATAACGGATACAAACCAAGATACAGGAATGGATACGGTTCATGAATTTTAGCTTGAACAGTCCAGAAATGCTTGTGCTTGCACTTATTCGCCTGTGCCTTTTGTATATACTTGAATTATATTCTTTAGGAGAGGATATTTATGTACTAGAAGTAATATTTGTATTTTTGTAATAAAAGTTTATGGAAAATGAGCAACGTTCACTTTATCTGATTGCACTCTGTATTAAAATGCAGGACGTCCCAACTACAATTCGTACCTCTAGCCAATTTGATTGATTGATTGATAAGCTGACAAACAAGAGACCCGGTTAGCGCTTGGCCTCCCGGTGACACTGCGACCAACTTGGGTCTATTGTATCATTCTTTCGTCAGTGGTTCCTCACGAGAATAGGTTTGTGTCCTTTATCAGGTTCAGTAGCCTGTTTATGAGGTTTTTCGGATTCATTCCCGTTTCCGGATTGATTTCTCCGAAGATTCTGTGGCGCCTTCTTCCCAGGGCGTCGCATTCAAAAATTATGTGAGAGGCTGTTTCTTCCTCTTCACCGCAGAGTCTGCAATCCACGGGTTCTCCAAGTATTCCTATGGTGTTCAGATGTTTTCTAAGGCCGCAGTGTCCCGTCAGTAGACCTACTATTATACGTGCCTTTGTTCTGTTTAGATTCAAAAAGTCAGTCGTCAAGGTTTGGCTTGTGTGTCCTACCATTGCTTTGCTGTGTGTTTGCCTGTCGCTCTGTTCCCAGTGTTGTCGGTGCCTTTGTTTTATCCACTCCTCAATCAGGGTCCTGCATCGGTTTTTGTTGATTCCAAGCACAGGTTCTGGCCCTGTGAATGGCGTTTCAGATGCTTGTCTTGCTAACAGGTCTGCTTTTTCGTTGCCCGCTATTCCCTTGTGACCTGGCACCCACATCAGAGTGATCTTGTTGTGGTTGCCAGCTCCAGAAGGTCCTGGAGGCATCCCACTCGAGTCTAGACTTTATCTGTGTCGAGTTGAGTGCTTTGATGGCGCTCTGGCTGTCAGAGAGAATGTGGATGTGTTTTCTTTGGTAGGCACTTTCCAGGTTCTTCTGTATGCATGTCCTAATGGCATGTGTTTCAGCTTGAAACATCGTGGCATGTTTGCAGAGAGGTAGTATGTAGTCCCTTCTTGACCTCACTCCGTGTATTCCCGCTCCTGTTCCTTCATCTGTCTTAGAACCGTCTGTGTACCAGACTATTTCTGCAGATGATTGTGATTCTATACTCGAGTTCCATCTGTTACAGTCGAGCTGTGTTTTGAATGGTTATTCGAATGATAATAGAGGTTGCATGTAGTCTGAAATCATATCGAGCTCGGCTACGTCAGCTACATGAGTGCTAGCCCATTGGTAAGGGCGTCATTGTAGGTCCCGGAAGGTCCGAGTTCAATACCGAGGCTAGGAAAGAAATTTTCTAGTTAGACGGTAGTGGCCATCATTCACTGTTGGGTCAAAAATCAACAATGGTGTGCCTAAGGTGGCGTAAGGAAACACTTACAAAGCCTACATTGAAAACAACTGATTCCCCTAACTCGCACAAGTTGAGGGGTCTTCTCGGGAGACCTTGGAGTTTAAAAAAATTACATTCAAATATGAAAGGGTAGGTGAATGGGGCGCAAAAAGGCTCGTGAATAGGGTTCGACGCGGAATGAGGGCGCAAGAACAAAGGTTTCATCGAAATCACATTTGAAGGAGCTGCAGAAAAAATACGAAAAAAAGATATTCGAAAAATTCTTTTTTATATTGAAAGCCAAAATAATCAAGTTTCTTTCAATTTGTCTTGAAAATAATAGCGACGCACCCTGTAATTGTGAAGAGGTCTTGGAAGGCGTGAAGAGGGTTCCTCGCTAAATAAAGGCGCAAACAAATAGGTTTGGTGCGGAAGTATCAGTTATTTTCAAAATTACCCATCGATCTCTGAGTATCAAGACAGACTGCTGTTTTTCCAAATACTTTTGGACAATATGTTACTTGCGACTAAAAAGGTAATACTTTTTGAGATATGTCCTTATGTGAAAGGCATTGACTACATTAAATTTTGCTACCTTAGTCTTAGTCCTTGAGCAGATATGTCAAAATTTCCTCTGTGATCACCGGAATTTTGGGCGATTCTAAGAGAAATGTCAAAAGTTTGATCAATTTTCCTGAAGAAACGGGCGAATTTTGGCAAATGCCAATACAAAGCTTCATTGCATTGATTTTTCCTCTTTCGATCCGTATCTTTATATCACTGGTAATAATTTTTGAGATATGTCCTCATGTGAAAGGCATTGACTACATTAAATTTTGCTACCTTAGTGCTGGAGCAGATATGTCAAATTTTTCTCTGTGATCACCGGAATTTTGGGCGATTCTAAGAGAAATGTCGAAAGTTTGATCAAGTTTCCTGAAGAAACGGGCGAATTGTGGCAAATGCCAATACAAAGCTTCATTGCATTGGTTTTTCCTCTTTCGATCCGTATCTTTATATCACTGGTAATAATTTTTGAGATATGTCCTCATGTGAAAGGCATTGACTACATTAAATTTTTCTACCTTAGTGTCCTTAGTCCTTGAGTAGATATGTCAAAATTTCCTCTGTGATCACGGGAATTTTGGGCAATTCTAAGAGAAATGTCAAAAGTTTGATCAATTTTCCTGAAGAAACGGGCGAATTGTTGCAAATGCCAATACAAAGCTTCATTGCATTGATTTTTCCTCTTTCGATCCGTATCTTTATATGACTGGTAATAATTTTTGAGATATGTCCTCATGTGAAAGGCATTGACTACATTAAGTTCTGCTACCTTAGTGCTAGAGCAGATATGTCACATTTTTCTCTGTGATCACCGGAATTTTGGGCGGTTCTAAGAGAACTGTCAAAAGTTTGATCAATTTTCCTGAAGAAACGGGCGAATTTTGGTAAATGCCAATACAAAGCTTCATTGCATTGATTTTTCCTCTTTCGATCCGTATCTTTATATGACTGGTGATAATTTTTGAGATATGTCCTCATGTGAAAGGCATTGACTACATTAAGTTTTGCTACCTTAGTGCTGGAGCAGATATGTCAAATTTTGGGAATTTTGGGCGATTCTAAGAGAAATGTCAAAAGTTTGATCAATTTTCCCGAAGAAACGGGCGAATTTTGGTAAATGCCAATACAAAGCTTCATTGCATTGATTTTTCCTCTTTCGATCCGTATCTTTATATCACTGGTAATAATTTTTGAGATATGTCCTCATGTGAAAGAAAGGCATTGACTACATTAAATTTTGCTATCTTAGTGTCCTTAGTGCTGGAGCAGATATGTCAAATTTTTCTCTGTGATCACAGGAATTTTTGGCGATTCTAAGAGAAATGTCAAAAGTTTGATCAATTTTCCTGAAGAAACGGGCGAATTGTGGCAAATGCCAATACAAAGCTTCATTGCATTGATTTTTCCTCTTTCGATCCGTATCTTTACATCACTGGTAATAATTTTTGAGATATGTCCTCATGTGAAAGAAAGGCATTGACTACATTAAATTTTGCTACCTTAGTGTCCTTAGTGCTGGAGCAGATATGTCAAATTTTTCTCTGTGATCACCGGAATTTTGGGCGATTCTAAGAGAAATGTCAAAAGTTTGATCAATTTTCCTGAAGAAACGGGCGAATTGTGGCAAATGCCAATACAAAGCTTCATTGCATTGATTTTTCCTCTTTCGATCCGTATCTTTATATCACTGGTAATAATTTTTGAGATATGTCCTCATGTGAAAGAAAGGCATTGACTACATTAAATTTTGCTACCTTAGTGTCCTTAGTGCTGGAGCAGATATGTCAAATTTTTCTCTGTGATCACCGGAATTTAGGGCGATTCTGAGAGAAAAGTCAAAAGTTTGATAAATTTTCCTGAAGAAACGGGTGAATTGTGGCAAATGCCAATATAGAGCTTCATCGCATTGATCTTTGATCTTTCGACCCGTATCTTCATATCACTGCCAGAATAACTAAGAAATAAGTTATATTCACTCTAAAATATACTCCATTCACCTTTATTTAATCACATAGGAGGTCATGGTTTCGTTTTCAGGAATTGGTGCCCCTGATGAAAAGCACAGAACATAATATATGATGAAAAGTCAGTGCGCGCACAGAAAATATCGTTAATGACAAAACGACGTTGCCAGCTTCTTCGTTTACATCAAAGTAAAAGTATCAAAGATATTCCACATTTTGTTAGGTTTACAAATTGTTCACAGATTTTTAGTATTTAATCGAAATTTGCAGGTGAGTTTTTCGTCGAATATCCAAGATTAACGTATGTTTATTGTTTTTAGCTCCAGTTTGGAGCGTGAGGACGATTTTCAAGTACAGGACGAATGTTTACATTTCGAGGTTGAAGGGGTACACGGGAATTTCGTTGAAAAAGCTGTTATCTGGACAGATATCGCAGTAGATGGATCGGATGGCGCCTCGAGAGGTCGATTAGGATGATATTTTTCAGGTTTTCCAAGAAATTTGGCGATATCTGAGCAGATTTGCAAAAGTTAGGTACCTCACTAATGAGGTGGAACTTAGACCTAATTCTCCTATAAGAAACGCCTTTCAAAGGTCGAGATGGTGAAAAATGTATTCTTAAGATGTTGTTTGAACAAACGCAGCCGAGTTTTATATCCCAACATTGATTTTAAGAAAGTTATCAACAAAATAAAATTGACATTATTCTTGATTCTTGTAATTATTCATCAATTCATCTTATATCTTTGGGTTGATTTTTTTTTAATGAATTCTTGATTAGAATCAACAATTGATGTCGTCAAGTCTTGAACTTCAGTTCAAGAGGATAATAAACATTAAATCTTCACAAGCATGCATATGAAAATTATGTGAGAGCAATGCAATTTTCTTCCCTGGCAAAAATCATTATATTTCAACAGTGATCTCTTGTACTTTTCATGCAAATAACTAGAAAAGGAATCCTTTCTATCAATTCATATAAACGTTAATTATTTTCGTCCATCACATCTTTTCCAATTCATTCATTTTCCGAATAAATTTACATTCTGAGAAATACGCTAAGAATGTAGAAAGGGCAACATAGTGTTGACTTGGAACATAAAAATATTTTGAAAAACGACATAACTTCGATACAGAGTGGAATGTGTCAAATTTCCAAGGCCAGAGCTGTGATTTTATAATTGTATGTATGTACTTTTTGCCAGATTTTTCGTGATTTTCTTGAATTTTTTAAAAATGCTTCCCGATCGCCTAGAAAAACGAAATTTTCACCCAGTATAAATCGATTCTTCCATTTTCACACTCTGTAGCAGCGATTTCACGAATTTCCTGGAACATCTTTTTCGAGGGTCTCTCCCTTTTAGATCAAAAGTTTTGTTTTGGATATGCCATTCAAGCGTAATGAATTATGGCCATGATGATCCCTGTATAATTGAATATACATATTTGAGGGTTTTCCTTGAAGCTCACCCTATGCGCAGAAGCCCCCAATACAATGTGGCCTAGCCCCAACCAGGCTGCATTGGGGATGAAAACTCCTGTTCCTGTATGTAAGACTCACTAAAGAAGGAGTATTTCTTCTCGCGATTTTGATTTGGAATGAAAAACAGAAGGGATTTCGTTCGTGAAAAAATATTAAAATCACAGTTTGCTCCATTTTCCCAGAATTCATTTGTAGAAAAATCTGGCAAAAACCAAATTTTTATTGTCCTTATTTCCATTTGAATGTTCTTTTGGAAGGAGATACAGGCTTATTATCATTATTGGTTCAGAAATAACTGTGAAGGTTGATCTACAGTTTTTAAGTTCTAAGTTAAGTTGTAAAAATTAGTTATTTTTTGTCAGCGTGAAATAAAATTTATTGAATAAAAAACAGGTGCCCAAAATTGAACTTCAGGAAGGTTCAAGACTGCAGACCCTTTCGTTTCGTTATTCCCTGTCGAAACTTTCCCCAACTGTCATATACATGAAAATTTGGAAAGGATATTCGTGAATTAATATGGAAAACTCTTTCGGGGATTTTTTGCACAATTCTGCCAAGAGCGCTAGTTGCGGCAGGCCGAGCGTCCAATGCTGAAATAGGACAGAGTGAAATATTGGTTTCCTGGCAGTTTCCCACCTCAGTTCCTTCACTAAAATAATATTCTTTTAATAAGAAATTAGCATAGTTTACAGACTAGTGCCTCAATCCTTTCGAATTAGTTAAACGAGAACATATATTTTTACGAAGCAAAAAAATGAGGACGTCTGTGCGTGTATTTTTGTGTATTATCAGCGACTGTTATTGAATTTCACTCGTTCGCTCGAATCGAATGCGAAAAGGTCAGTATATTTTTAGATAGAGTGCTAAAGCTTCAGTTTCCCCCTTTTTAATCAGGGTGGATATTAGGAGGGAAATCGTCACGCCGATAGCTTACGGCTCACTTAAAAGGAATGGTTTTCATTCATGCAACTTTGTAGGGCAAAGGTTTCTTGGAAAACAACCCAAAATAGGGTCAACGAAAAAAATATACGATTGGACTAGTAAAGTACAATGAACTCAAGTCGTTTTGTAATGTTTTTTATATATAATCGTATGTAGTAACTCACCTGCTTGGAACTCAAAAGTAATTGACATTTTTACATTCGGAATATTTTAGTTAATTTTTTTTTATTTATTGTTATAAAGTTTTATGGATTCCTTCAGACTGGGAATTCTTTTTCACATATTAAAATGATTTCATCTTGTCGAATTGAGACATCGAATATGGATATCAATTGGTCTCAATTTCAGTGCTAGAATCATTAAACTTACTACTGCTTTAATGAATATCGTCTGATTGATTTAAACTTGTTGTTCTATTTCAGAGATGTAGGCAACTACCTACGACCCTAACTGAAGAAATATTATGTGTGAACTTCAATCTACGATTGAATTCTCTGTGGAACTTCATAAATTTTACAATGTTGATTTATTTCAAAGGGGGTAAGTTTTTATAGTATCGATAGAAAGGTATTCTTAAGTTGAAATACTATCTGTTATTGAATTGAAATTTGAAACTATTCGATTATTAGAATAACAAAAGATGTTCAGGAAAATTTTTGGTTCGGTTTATAAAAAGCTGTTTTTCTCGAAAGTGGTTTGCAATAATAAACCCAGAGAAATTGTAGAATTCATTGAAGCTTCACACATTGCTGTCACAACGTCAAATTTTATAATGGCGTGAGATTTAGGGGGAAAACCCTTACGATACCTCGAAGTTTCCACCACTGGCTCGTCAAATGAATTCGAATAAAGTGCGAAAAATTAGCTACTAAGGTGGACGTTCAATGTAGTGTGTTTTTATAAGTTGCATTTGAAAATGGTTTCACTTTGAGAACTGAAATTTTGTGGGTAAACTCAGAAATGATTGGAGTTCTTAATGAAATAGTTGAAGGCGATTTCATTTCGAAATTTTTTTTCTTTCTAAAATAGAAGAAAATGAGCCAACTCATGCTTCTGTTTTATTTCAAACAAAAGACCCATGAAAAAAGTTCAACTTCCCATTAAAAGTGAATCTACAGATAATTTCGTTCAGAAAAACAACTTGAAATACGGAATTGGTAGAGAAATGCCAAATTCAAATATATGGCGGGAAAAAGTTCCTGCTTTACCCACATATTCACTAATTTCATAGTTCAGCGATTTTCTGATAGAGAGCGCCATTGTACATTTCATTCATAAGGATAGAGATAAATCTGAGAGCGATAATGTAAGTTCTATGGAAATATTCCATAAAATGCACAGTGGCGCCTCTATCGGATTAGTTTTCCTACTCGTTCTGAACGGCGACCTAAACAGTGATAATCAGCGTACTGAAGTTCTAGTGTTTCAAGAGCGCAAGATTTCAATGTTCGATGAAAAATCAAATCTTGTGTTCTTATTGAAACACCCTTCATAGTTCCCATTGACATGAAACTAAAAACAAACCTTTTAACACCCTGTACTTCAAAAACGAAAGCCCATTGCGCCACCTTATAAGACATTTCATAATTTTCCAACCTAGGGAAAAAAATTACTTTTTTCAAATTTTTCGGATTGAATAAGTCACTTCGAAAATATACAGAATAATCCTCTTTGTAACAGCAGAAAAAAGTCCTATCAACATAGGACCATGAGCGCTTCATTTCGAAGCACTACCATAAAATCTGAAAAATTACTGATACGGCCCTGTCTAAAACCTAAACTTTCAATTGGTCTTGAATGAGCAATTCAAGTGCTCCTTCATCCATCTTCCAAATCGATCCATCTTATAGGTAGATTTGCATTCAAGAATCCAAAGAAAAAAATTGACAGCAGTTGTCCTTGTCAAAGATATAGTTTAGAAAGAGTCATGATATCAAAATTTTCGGTGAATATGCTACTATACTCCATTCACTTTTATTTAATCACATAGGAGGTCATGGTTTCGTTTTCATATGATGAAAAGTCAGTGCGCGCACAGAAAATATCGTTAATGACAAAACGACGTTGCCAGTTTCTTTGTTTACATCAAAGTAGAAGCATCAAAGATATTCCACATTTTGTTAGGTTTACAAATTGTTCGCAGATTTTTGGTATTTAATCGATATTTCGTTGAAAAAGCTGTTATTTGGACGGATATCGCAGTAGATGGATCGGATGGAGCCTCGAGAGATCGGTTAGGATGATATTTTTCAGGTTTTCCGAGAAATTTGGCGATATCTGAGCAGATTTGCAAAAGTTAGGTACTTCACTAATGAGGTGGAACTTAGACCTAATTCTCTTATAAGAAACGCCTTTCCAAGGTCGAGATGGTGAAAAATGTCTTCTTTAGATGTTGTTTCAACAAACGCAGCCGAGTTTTATACCCCAACATTGATTTTAAGAAAGTTATCAACAAAATAAAATTGACATTATTCTTGATTCTTGTAATTACCCATCAATTCATCTTATATCTTTGGGTTGATTTTTTTTTAATGAATTCTTGATTATAGAATCAACAATTGATGTCGTCAAGTCTTGAACTTTCAGTTCAAGAGGATGATAAACATTAAATCTTCACAAGCATGCATATATGAAAATTATGTGAAAGCAATGCAATTTTCTTCCATGGCGAAAAATAATATATTTCAACAGTGATCCCTTGTACTTTTCATGCAAATAACTAGAAAAGGGATCCTTTCTATCAATTCATATAAACGTTAATTATTTTCGTCCGTCACATCTTTTCCAATTCATTCATTTTCCGAATAAATTCACATTCTGAGAAATACGCTAAGAATGTAGAAAGGGCAACATAGTGTTGACTTGGAACATAAAAATATTTTGAAAAACGTCATAACTTCGATACAGAGTGGAATGTGTCAAATTTCCAAGGCCAGAGCTGTGATTTTATAATTGTGAATGGAGTATATACATCGTGATACTGATTCTGAATTTGGTTAAAATATCTCCATAGATTGTGGTATTGTCAATAACAAATTATCATTTTTATTTATAACGAAGCGTTCACTAGCCAATATTGATATGGAATTATATTTCAAAAAACAGTTTTTTTATCGACTGTTAAAGTCCTGCTTGTACAACGTGAACCACCCTGTATATTATTATTTGTTATTTATATTCACTGCACCACAAATTACATTCAATGTCTCATAGTTTTCATCGCAATTTTGAATACAATCACGTAGAAAATAGTTGGAAAACAAAGGACTTTGAAATGCAGAATATTTAATTCTTAAAGAATTTAATGATTAGGTATTCAGAATGTTTTTGAGCCAAATTTGTTGAATTTTTGGTCAGAAAATAGATGGTATCGAGTTTTATCATCATTTAACATCAGTCTGAAATGGTACCAATTGATTAAAAGGAAATTATTTCAAGCGATATAAGATTCATATCCTGTTGATTACAATCACATATTCTACCCCAACAATTTGATCCTTGAAATTAAAAGTGAAGCATCTAGTGGGCTTTGTAAAACGCCGGGTAGACCTTTTGCGCATGTGCGATAAGAAATATTATGATTGGGTAATCGGCAGCACGAAAAAAATTTCATAAGGTAACCATGGATGCATAATGACATGTCCCTTCTCTTCGCCGCGAAAGTCCACGACGCATGCGTACAGCGACAACTGGATTTATAATTCTATTATTACAATACAGGATCCTCTATTTTCTGCAGGATGTACCAGGTTCGGAGTTCACTGCGCGTGACATCGAAATTTACAACTGAAATTGAAATATTAACACCAGAAACCGCCACAAGCCTTGGTTCTGGCGTTATCGTTGGAAGTTATGGAGCGAGCAGACCATTTCAAATTTTATACAGAAACGAAGAAGTCACCCTGAAGGATGTCGTCATGTTCAGATGCCACATCCTGGTCGACGGGAATCACCTGAAGGAATCGCTGGAGAAGGTGGAATTCTCCCTGGCGGTAGAATTATGGTTCAGCGAGTCGTCTCCAGTCACCATGGTTTTGGTCTCTTCGCGTTTGCTGCAACTGAACTTTTCACCGATCGACGGCCTACATTACCACCTACCGGTGTTGTTCGACTATTTTCACCTATCTGCGATATCTTTGACCATTCATGCGACGTTGACGGCCTTACACCAACCATCACTGAAGTAAGTACATAATATTTAGTAATTACAAGCAGGCCGTCCCAGCTTCGCCCGAGTAGAAATTTGTTTCACGCGGCGGTTTCATCTTCAAAACTTCAACCTGCCATATCTTTTGATGTACTCGTTGTAATTGTATGATGTGAAGGGCAATTTTGTTCTAAATTAAATACTGGGGATAAATAACGTATTAGGTTGGATTAGGATCAATACCCAATTCATAAAAACACACTCCCAAATAGTGCATAATTTTGGAAAACATCTGATTACCATAAACAGGTAATAGCAAGTCAATCTTGAGAGATAGATGCATGCAATCGCGGACTTTTTTGTAGAACTATTCAAGAGGTACATTTCCGTCATACATTGTATCCACGTAAGTCTTACGGTTTTTGCAGCGCACGTGAAAATAGCTGATTTTGGCTGATTTTTTTGTAATTATTGAAGTTATAGTAGGTATCCTTAATTTTTTCGGGTGGAAAGTATAGCCTATGTCACTCAGTGATAATGTAGCTTTCTAAGGGTGAAAGAAATTTTGAAATCGGTCGAGTAGTTTTTGAGCCTATTCGTATCAAACAAACAAAAATACAAATCTTTCCTCTTTATAATATTAGTATAGATCTATTTAATATTTGAAATAAACAATCAGAAACTGCGGTATTTATAATCAGGGCAGCCGCGGGTCTGCGGGCCGACCTTGTATGTATCAAGCAGCGACCGAAAATCGAGGTATTGTACCGTTCTATTGGGGGGAACTGTGTGAACGTATGTGTTGCATAGTTCCATAGTATGAAGCTCTCGAGAGGCTGGCCGACCCTGTATGTTTGAAGCAGCGATCGAGAATAGAGGTATTGTACCGTTCTATTTGGCGGAACTGCGTGAGTCGTAGGAGTCGAAGGTACCTTATACTGTGACGTAGGTTTCATTATATTTTGAAGCGACTGGCCGACCTGCTTGGAATATTGTATACAGAAAGATGAGATGGGAAAGAACTTATCCTATTCTAAGTGAAAATATGAGATATGGGGAGCAATGATCGAGATATGAATTTCGAAATTGATAATTCAGAATAAGGGTCAATAAATAAAATGTTCAAAATGCTTTTCTATTTCCCGATTATTTTTGGGTCAGCCTGGCCGATCCTGCATACCCGGAAGAGCCGCCACTGAGGAAGGTGCTACCGTTCGAGCTCGCGAGCACCCTTCAAAAATTGGGCTTATTTCCATGATATCTCAATTCGTATGCGGCGTAGACCAACAATTTTTTATTCAAATTGATTCTTAATCATTCCTCTAGAATGTGTATTACTCGCTTTTCTTTTTTTCTTCGTGTATTAGGAAAAAAACCTGGTGTGCTGTAATTTCATAAAAATCTGGACAAACGATTTCATTTCCATGATATCTCCGCCAATTTTTGGGATGAATGTATGAAATTTTCAGTATACATGCGGAATATTTTGCAGAATGTGTATCAATCAGTTTTCCTGTTTATTGCCTCTGAATTTCAAAATAAATTATAAAATAGGAACTTAATTGGTCATATTTTCGACCAGGTTTTTTCCTAATATACGAAGAAAAACATTCTAGAGAAATGATTAAGCTTTTATTTGTTTCTCATTTGTAAACATCAGTTTCCAAAAACACAATATTAATCAAGAAAGTTTATTTTATCAAGTCACTAACTTGTAAAACTGACAGTTAACTTGCAAAATTTTTACAAGTTAGTAGTATTATTTACATTAGAAAATTTTGTTTAATCGTCATATATGTTGAAAATCATGGTACAATTGTTATTTCCAGTAACACGGATTTTTGATGATGAAAGAGTTGATACTGATGGTGATGAACCATCTGTTGACTCAGAAACTGCTGAACTCGAGGACTGCAGAACATTTGTACTCTCCTTACTACCAAATAATCTGCTAGACATTTCGATTTTTTTGTTGACCGAATCATCGACATAACTCATCGCAATTTCGGTGCTCTTCCACCCTCCTGCACGCCTTAGTGCTAAAATATCTCCACCCGAACCCGCAACCATAGTGGCTCCAGTTCTGCGAAAAGAGTGGCCGGTGTATAACTCTGGGTCTTTTAAACCTAAATAATTCGCTATTTGCTTTGGGACACCACCAATAGTGTGCTGGCCAGCAATAAGGGAAATGCACTTTCCATGTCGGTATGTCAAAAAAAATCTTAGGCTGTCTGTTCCAGGAGGCCGAAGATTTACATATTTTCTGTATAACATGCAGGGCTTGAAGCTGCAGCCACCATCGGTTATGGTGAATCTTCTTGTTGTTGAATTTTTTGTTTGCCGCAATGTCACAATAACGTATTTTCCCATATCTTCTACATCATTCATGTTTAAGGAGAGAATTTCGTCACATCGACAACATCCAAAAATCCCAAATATTGTTACAATTTTCGCCAGCAACCACTGGTCATCAGGAGCATGTAAAAGAAATTGTTCAGCCTCTTCTCTACTTAATACCTTGGTCTTTCTTGGCGTATAACGCTCATTTTTTCGTTTCAGAAACGCTATTACCTTTTGAAATCTGCAAATGACAAATAAAAGTCATATTTTTCAATAAATTTTTTAAGGAAAACAAACCTGCGAACAGGGGCATTTTCTTTCATTTCTAAGCAGCTTTTCAGCATAGACCATTTTGCCCATAAAGTATTAGGGCTGAATCTAGCTGATAGTTGATTCAAGTAGACCAACAAAACATCTTCAGTTACCCCAATCACACTATTTTTTTGTGCCACTTTCTGAAGTCGTCGTATTCTCGCTCGTACCTTGAAGCTGATTTTGCAGGTAATAAACTTGAAGCTACACTGCTGGCTGCCTCAATAATTTTTTTTGGTACATTCATTTTCGCTTTCGCCAAAACAAATGTGAAGAAAAATAAACAGACATGTTCATGGCAACGCTTCCATAGCTTACGACATTTGCGACAAATTATAGAGATTTTTTTGGAATTTATCTAACCTTTTTACAAATGAGAAACAAATAAAATATAAAACAATACACGCAAGGTAACGGGTTTTACTGGCTCAAGGAGGTAACTGACTCGCCTGCGGCTCGTCAGTTATATCCTCCATTCGCCAGTAAAAACCCTCTTACCTTGCTAGTAATGTTATATACTATAATTTGAAAAAAAAATTGTTGGTCTACGCCGCATACGAACTGAGATATCATGGAAATAAAAAGACCAATTTTTGAAGTGAGCTCGGACGTGTAGCACCTCCCCTTAAGGCCCAAAAAATAACCTTGGGTGGTTCTGTTCCCTGATTGTACTACGCATTTTCATCATTTATCCATGAGGCTTTTTCCAATAATTCTCGCCAATAACCAATGGCAGTAATTCTTTTTTGCTATTTCAGGAAAGGCATTCTGAGATACATGAAGAGCTGGTAAGTTAATCAAAACACTTCTAGAGCACCTTGTTACCCAGATTTACTAATTTCAAGCGCACCTAAATCGACTAAGTCTTGGACTAGACCGCGTCCAATGCCATGCTCTTTACTAACTGATCCCGTCCCTCCTTTGAGTAGTAATAAGGTTTATACGAGAGTAAATGATTATTCACAAATACAGTTGGAGGCTTATAACCTTCTGATAGACGCTAGCAATAATCTGAAAGCCACCATAAAAGAGTATAGGATATTGTTGGTTCAGAGGGAAGAAGCCACGACTGAAAAACCAAACTCGATGTACGATATGTATAATCTGAAGAAGGTAAAAGTCACTCTGGACTTATCCGACGATTTCTAATTGTTTTCTTTTTCAGACCCCCAAAAGAAACGTTCCTTTCAGGGATAGTTCTCCCTTGACCGAATTATGTGCCGAAAATATAAAATTGTGGAATTATTTTTTACTACATTATTCTTGCAAGGCTGCCATTCAACAGAAGTTGAGTAAAAAGCATCACAGTATGAGAGTTAGGAGATTTTCCGAGTTTTTTTTCCTGGTTTACAATCCCAGGAGATCAGCTTTCGGCAGTTTCGATACGAATTACCAGAAGTACCTTGTGATCGCCGAAATAGGTAGAAGGTGAGATGATCTCTATAATGTACACGGCATGGCTATACAGGGTGAGTCTTTGACTTGTACATATATTACTGAAGATTCTTGAGGCCAAAAGAAACCTTTTTTCATTTTCCATTTTTTCGAATTCGGCTCAGTTAAAAAGATATAGCCATTTGAAAAAACATTAGGCTAAATACGTCCCTGAAATGATACTGTGGAATTGATTCAAAGTTCATATTTCTCGATAGAAATTGAGTTTATACATTTAGGCCCAATTTAGGGAATACTCAAGTAGTCAAGTACTAACCTTATTGGAATAAAAATTTTGCAAACACGATAATTTCAACTAAAACAGTTAGTTTCATCGGATTATATCTGCAACTAAAAAGCCACATTTATTCCAACAAAATAAGTTCCTTCTTCGATTTTTCTGCAGATTAGTTTGTAAACACTAATAACTTGTTCATATTTTCCTCGAAATTCCCAAACAATATCATGAAGAAAGACTTTTCATTCAGATTGATTATTAAACAACCTAACCTAATCGAAGTTGCATCGATTCTTGAATTTTTGCACAGAAATGTCAAGAAGATGTTGTCAGTTTGCTGATATTTTCATTGAGGTTGAGGATTTTTTACGAAACAGTATAAATCACGATACATTTGTGTACCCTGGTATGAATATCTATGAATTCTGCCGTTTCCATCATAAATCGACTTTGCCGCCAAATTTTACCACGCATGCGTAGAGCGAAAACCGAAATATTGGTTATCTGGAGTCAACTATAAACAATAACAAAGCAGTCTCTGAACAGTCTGAATAAACTGTAAACATTATGTGAAGTTCTGAATACATTCATTACATTCAGTGGATTATTGTTCTAATGTGATTATTACGTGAAGTGAATTAATATAATTTCCTCCGTGTCGAGTTTATAAAATTCCAAGAGGATGTTGTTTAGATAGAAACATCGCCACAGATTATCAGGTATCGTTTCATTAATTTCAATTTAATAAGTAGTTTGTGTTGAGATTCATCATTCATATCCAAATTTTGTATTTCATCGACATTTAACTTCAATATGGACCGGTAACTATGAATTTTCAATAGAAACTGTGCGTGTTAAATCCTCCTTGGTGTTCAATTTTATCTCCCACATTTGGGGGATTTTATTATTGAAAAGTATCTCGACAAAGTTGATAAATATTGTGACAACATTGTAAACTTGTTTAAAGACCAGAGAAGGAATAATATTTGATGATATTTAATTCAGAGACGCACTCAGATTATTCTTGAAATTAATGACTTTTTCGTCAAATTTCTGCGGGTAAAATTGGAAATAACTCGAAAACGACGCGTTTTATTGAAAAAAAATTGGAATACTTTTAGTTTCTTAAATGATTTATTCTTTCGAAAATATGAACCGTTTATCTTTTTAAAGTGGTTTTATGGTGTTTAAGCGTGTATTGATGAGTCGACTACCCTGTAACTTTTATACTAGTAAAGATATTGAATAGGTTTCGATTGAGGAATATGCACCATGAATCAGGCCCGCCGCTAGCTGTCTGAGCGCCCGCGTGCAAATACTGTTATGCCGCCCCCAATAGGGTGCTACATCAGGGGCGTATCCAGAGAGCAATTCGGGGGGGGGGGTTGTGGCCAGTTTTAGCGAGGGACCTGAACTGATCTTGCGGGAAAAAAAGGGGGGGTTAGATCGTTTCCATTCGAAGATTTAGTGTGAAAAACTCTTTCCTGGGGGGGAGGTTAATTACCCCCAGTACCCCATCCCCGTAAATACTCCCCTGCGCTAAATATGCTGAGTCTTCTCTAGAAAGCGTTCCCTCATTATGGTAGGAAAAACTATTGAATTATAGATATATTATATTATTGTTATTTCTATTCATAAAATTGAAAAATCATATACACACTCAAATATTTATCTAAAAAAATTTCACTCTTCTCGCTTTTATATTTGCGAAATCTTCTATAATCTTGGTCATATCCAATATATCCAAAATTTGGTGTTCAATTGAAATTATAGCTAAATTACTTAATCTGTGTTGGAGCATAGTGGATCTTAAATAATTCTTGATAATTTTTAATTTTGAAAAAGATTTTTCTCCAAATGCAACTGAAACCGGCAACTGCGGAACTTCGGGGGGCGGCAGTGCCCCTCCCGGAAATATACCTGAAAGAAACACTGCAGTGAGTTCACTGCATTCCGTGGATATACGGAAATTATCGATGTTGGCCGCCTGTCCTCCCGATCCTTCAGAGAAAAGGTCTCTCTAAGGGGGATGGGGAGACCTTGCCGCCCCCAATGTTGAACGGAGTTGGAGAAATTTCAAAGCAGTTGGCAAAGTTTCGATCGCATATGGCAAAATTTCTGTTTCTATGACAGTTTGCAAAATTTTAAAGCAGTTTTTTTCTTTCCCCTCCGCTTACCACGTTGTTTGTCCCCTCCAAAAAAAATTTCAATTTCACTGGATTTGCCGCCCCCCTGGACGTGCCGCCCTTGTGCCGGGCACGCCTTGCACACCCGCTTACGGCGGGCCTGCCATGAATAGAGTAAAAACTCAACCAAAATTCAGTTCATTCGAAACAACGGCTCCGAAGATATAAACAGAAAAGTGTTTTTTCATGGATTTTCGACACCCTGTATCTCCTAAACCAAACCGAATTTTGAAAAATGGTATAGGAAAAAAGTGTTTCGTTTGATGGGAGGAATCTACAGTTGAAATATATGTACAAGACTCACCCTGTATAAACTGCTCCACATGAGTTAGGGATATTGACGTAAATTGCAAAAAAATATAGTTAAAATAAGATTTTTGTGATGAAAATTCATATTAATATGAATTTGGTTCCATAAACAGGGCAGAAGCTCTGTCAGATCATTTAAGGATTCTGGGATAGGTTGATGATTATCTAATCTTAATTCTTTGGAGCATATCCCATGCATGTTCTATGCAATTCAAATCTGGTGAGTACGGAGGTATTGGTGAATGTGGAATACCAAGCTCCTCGCGCGCATTCTCAACTATGGCTGCACCGTGCGGTCTAGCGTTATCGTCTAGAAATTGAAAAGTTTCACCAATAGCAGCGTGAAAATTTCTTCTTGGACATAGCGACGATTACGGGGTATGCGTGGGATTGTCCATATCTGGATTCATCAGTGAAAAGGACACTACGCCATTGATCGTTCAAATTGATATGTTGCCTTGCCCATTCCAGTCTTTGACGCTTATGGTCACGTGTTAATGGGGCTCCTCTTAATGGACGTCTAGAACCGAGATTCACCTCTCTCAAACGTCGTCTGATGGTTTCGATGGAAACTTGGACCGCATCTGCATTTTGAAGAGTATTCCGTAGCATTCTACACGTAGATGTAGGGTTTCTTCTCGCCGAAACGGTGATGAAACGATCCTGAGCAGGTGTTGTTTTTCGACGCCCACCAAGCCTTGGTCTTTCCAACACGGAACCTGTCTCCCTGAACCTATTCTAAAGTCGAGATATCACACTTTGGCTGACTTGGAGCCTTTTCGCTACAACAACCTGAGATAGGCCACCCTGTAGCATTCCGATAGCTCTATTAGCCTCAGCGTTTGTTAATTTACGTCTTGGCATTTTCAGAAAACTCGTTTCAAATCGAAGCCGTTGCTAAAATGACTTTCATGAAGCATATGCCAAGAACCAAACTTCAGAAAAGAGGCGACCAGATTGACGAAATGTCTCATACTGATTTTTATTGGATCGATTCAAGTTGTTATTGAGTTTTAAATGATTTTACAGCGATTTTCTCGAAGATTACATACTTTTAAGAACGATTGAATACGTCATCCCTCACTCTTGTGGAGCAGTATATATAGGGTATAGTCAAAGGTATATTCCAGTCACTTTTATAAAGTATACCCGTTTCCAAAGAAGTTCATTTCAGTCCCTGGGCTCTGAACAGCTCAATGAAGAATTTTGTTCAATGATGAGACCCATTTCTGACTTAATGAAAATGAGCAAAATCATCAGCCGATGTAGCTGTAAATGACCTATTTCTTCTGTTATAGATCGAAATACATGCAGACCTTGCCGTCTCTTCCGGTTCAGTGTACAGCCTTAGATGGAGACAGTTCAACCATGCCTATAATTTTCGAAGATCAATATCAAGATTTCACAGAAGAACTGCAACAAACCCCTCGACGATTCGAATCACCAGCCGCTTTCGAAAAAAGTTTGTTGAATGCATTTTAGATCGAGAACTTTTTAACAATTTCTTCCTTTTCAGTTCCACCAAAAGTTTGTTCGCATGAACCTTCTTCCAGAAAAGACAAAAAATACTCTAAGAAAAGATTATTGGTGACAGATTCCTGTAATTTCGCTCTCAACACGCAGGGAACAAGAATCCCTACCAGACATAGCAAATCCCTGGACCACTTACGAGTAGAGAAAAAAAAATATTCTCACCATTCTTTAAACGATTCAATTGCACCCCAAACACATAACCAGGCAAACGAAACGCTTTTTCATCGAATAAATAATGAAAAAGGAGAAAGTGATGAACAGAATACAACGAAAGAAAGAGTATACTCTGTAGGAAGTTTAAATAGAGAGAAAACGTGTAGATGTTCAAATTCCAGAAATGAAACAAAGTTGACTGATAGAATCGGACATAGTACATCCCTGCAGAACTCTGTTAACATGTTGGAAAGAGAATCTAGAAATAACGAAAACAAAAAAGGAAGAAACGAATTAATCAAAACGTTGACTGAACACAAAGATAAAAAATCCTTCCAAAAACTTATCAAATCGTTGAGCGAAACATCAAATACAAATATACAAAGTCTACCTCGTTCTAATTCCGTGCAGTATTTTTCGTCAGACAAATTCGTGAAGAAAGAAAACCCCATGGTTGATGAAACCAACGATATCACTATTATCAGAAGTTCTTCCAGTAAAAGAATATCATCTAGCAGTTCGACAAATAAACAGCATAGGCAAAGGGAAATTAAATATAGGAAGCACAAGAGTAAATCGAAAAACGGGGGGAACCTTAGTTCTAGCAGTTCAGTTGAAAGCATGCCTTGCTTCAAGAAAATTAATGGTTGGGACTCCCGATTGTCCGAGAAGACTGGTGAGTGCTTATACACACTTTTATAAAGTATCCCGGTTGGCCAAGATATAGGTTTATCGAGTTTTTTTTTACTTAAGGACTGAACGAGAATAAATTCGCTATCACAAAAACGCCTATATCTCTTGAACCAATTGAGAAAAAAATCAAAATTTGATCAAAGTTAGCTTTGTTATGAACGTCAGAAACATGTGCGAAATGTCAAGCGAAGTGAAAACACGAGAATTTATAGTGAAACTTTTTCAAAAAAATCGCAAAAGAGGCTCGCGTTCGTCCGGAAACGGTATCAAGAGTTGTTAGCGCTTCAACGAAGATCTTACAATTAACCGTGAGAAAGGAACCGGGAGGAAAAAGGGGTTTCATAGTTAAAAAAAGTGAAGAAAGCCATCAGCCTTTTTCAGAAGAATCCTAACCTTTCAGTGCGGAAAGTGGCCCAAATAGTGGGTTGTTCGCAGTCAACCGTTCAGAAAATCAAGTCGAGTTGTGGGCTTAGAACATACAAAGTGCAGAAAGTGCCAGACAGGAACGCTGTGAAGAATCAAGAAGCGAAATCAAGAGCAAAGAAATTAAAAAAAGATTTCTTGAAAAATGTTTCCTGTTGCGTGATGGACGACGAAACCTATGTCTTGGCTGATTTCTCGCAACTTCCTGGTCAGGAATTTTATACTGCAGATTCTCGTGGAAATGTTGAGGAACAATTTCGCGTGAAGAAACAAGCAAAGTTTCCTAAAAAAATTCCTGGTTTAGCAAGCAATTTGCACTTATGGGAAAAGGAACAAATTTTTCGTTGGCCAAGGTTCTGTTGACTCGAAGATATACATCGAGGAATGCTTGAAGAAGCGACTTTTACCATTTTTACGTGAGCACGACGTGTCAACAATCTTTTGGCCAGATTTAGCTTCATGCCACTACAGCAAGGCCACCAAGGAATGGTACGAAGCTAATGAGGTGGTTTTTGTCCCCAAAGAGACCAATCCACCAAATTGCCCAGAACTCAGGCCAATTGAAAGATATTGGACCCTGGTAAAAAGAGAATTGAAGAAGACCAAGAAATCAACGAAAACATTAGCGGAATTCAAGCAAAAGTGGAAGACAGCATACCAGAAAGTGACTGAGAACACAATAAGAAGCATGATGGGAAGAATTCCAGAAAAAATCCATGAATTTTGTAAAAAATAGTTTTGGTTTTTTTATTGTAAAAACAGTTTTCATTAGAATTAGAAGATGATTCGAAAATGAGTTTGATTTTCGAAATCGGTTCAGTGGTTCAAAAGATATAAGCGTTTTTGTGATAGCGAATTTATTCTCTTTCAGTCCTTAAAATTGATGCAAGTTGGTACGTACTCGTGAAATGCAAAATAATTCACAGAGACGTTACCAATACTAATTTCTATTTATTCTTTTTTAACTTTGTAAATTGAATTAGTTCTTTTAAGGTTTAACTGTGACACAGGTTTCGTAGTACTACTACATTTTCATACAGGAAACTACCATTTGCTTCAAAGTGCTTCATGCTTCAACAAAGGACCCCACACTTTCCTTATGGCAAATGGCGTTCCGTCAAATGTTCTAAAGTTTTGGTATAATGTAGTACTCGACCTACTGATCAAAAGTGTCCATGACCCCAAGTCAATCCTATGACTAGTTTTTGAGATACAGGGCGTTGAATTTGAAAATTACTCACTTTTACTACGCTCGTATCTCGGAACAGAATCGAATGAACTTAAATTTTTCTCAAGAAACATTTCATTCCATTCCCAGGAAGCCACCATATAGAGGAATATGATCGAAAATCGTTACGAATACAGGGTTATCCTTAATTGAATGCATGCCCGATTTTGAAAGTATAAAATATGTCAGTTCCAGAGCGAGAACATTCGCAAAGTGAACTATTTCACTAAATATGTTGTTGTTACATCGAAAAACCCTGAAATATCCAGAATCATACTGGATGATTCATTATTATAGAAACTATTCACAATGAAGGTTGAATGGACACCCTGTATTTTTGGGTTGTTTTAATATGTTTGTTTGATTTTTTCAGAACATATCACCATGGACTTCGAAGAATACAGGGTCATTCAGTCATGAAATAAACTGTGAACCTCACGAAAATACCCAAAAACCACATTTTTTTTCATCACCCCCTATTTCAAGATCAACTCCGTTGAGGTGGGAGTTATTTTCACCACTGTACTTGATATAAAAACATCAATACGGCTGAGAGCTTTTATCCACTTCCTATGACCAGTTTTTTTTATGCTGGAATGAGAATGGAATAACATAAATAAGTACATAATTTTCATATAACATAAAAAAAATCTGGTCATAGGAAGTGGATGAAAACTCTCAGCCGTATTGATGTTGTTATATCAAGTACAGTGGTGAAAGAAAATTCCCACCTAAACGGAGTTAATCTTGGAATAGGGGGTGATGAAAAAGAAGGTAGTTTTTGGGTATTTTCGTGAGGTTCACAGTTTATTCCATGACTGAATCACCCTGTATTCTTTGAAGTCCATGGTGATATGTTCTGCAAAAATGAAACAAACATCTTTAATCAGCCCAAAAATACAGGGTGTCCACTTAACCCTCATTGTGAATAGTTTCTATAATAATCACCCAATATGAATTCTGGGTACTTCAGGTTTTTTCGATATAACAACAACATATCTAGTGAAATAGTTCATTAGATCTGAGAAAATTTTTAAAGTCCGGATTATCAGAGAGAGAGAGAGATGTAACTGTCACGAAATTATAGAATGTATCAGAGTGAGAGAGCAAGAAAATGGCATGTCTTTAATATTACTGTACAGATACAGATGATCTATGTTCACCATTTGTTCTGTGCATAAAACTGTGATCTTTGACAAGCTGTTACTTTTCGATGTTCGTCATAGAATTTGATACATGTCAAACACTTTTTTCTTCTTCTTCCCATTTATTGGCCTCTTTTATATATAAATGCGAATCTGCCTTTAATATTGATCTACCGATAATATTGATCCACCTATTAGGTAGATCTACGCGCTCTACTAGTTCAAAATTTATTTTAATTGTTGTAATTTAAATTTTAGGAGCCATCAAGAAGTCACGAAGTACGTCAGACTTGGATAAGGACGCAGTTCCTTCTCCGATAGTACACTCAGAATCACTGCCTTATTTATTCCCGAAACTGAACAATAGATTATCATACTCCAACGTGAGGTACCTGAGTTCTACTTCTAGCGAGCAGAGTGGTTGGCTTAGTTCAAGAAGTAGTTCGTCTAGTTTGGATATATGTACGAAAAATAACGACGCTAGTGTGTATCGAATGGAAGAAGGTGATTTTCAATCGAATTTAAAAAAACAAAGTGATGAAAAGACATTCAAAAGTGTGCCCAATAAACCCTTAGAATTATTTTCAGAAATTACCCCAAATAAAGGTGAGCACCAAACAATATTGTGCACGTATTTTTCACAACTTTTGTAGTGATGTGTTCACAAACCGAAACTTCTCTTTTTTTTCCCTTTTTGTAGCTTTTCTTTGAATCATTATTGTACACTGCGCAAAAAAATTAACGCACATTATGGAAATCTCAAATTCATTCTACAACTGAAGGTGTTTGTTCTCAATGATAATTATTTTTGTCAGAATTATGCATGCATATGTTATCCACTTTCAACGTTTTTTTTCAATACAGATGTTTTCTCCCAGAAGGAATAAAAAAGAAGATATTATCAGATTTTGAATGTATTGGCTCCATTCTAAAATCAGTTGTTCTCGATCAATTCTAGTGATCAATAGTTTTTCTTTCGTTTGATTTTCTACACTCGATCGCTATGCAACGCGAAACACGCAATTTGACCCAAGAGGAATGTGCCCAAGCGGTAGTTTTGCGAGAAGAAGGGTGGACATACACAAGAATTGCAGAAAGGTTTGGAGTTTCCCATACAAGTGTGTCCAGAATGTTGCAGCGATTCAGGGAGACAGGTATGAATGTCCGAAGACCAGGACAGGGTAGACCACGGGTAACAACTGCCATTCAAGAACGTTACTTGAGAGTTTCTTCGTTGAGACAACGGTTTGCAACCGCTCGCCTCCTTCAAAATCAGCTTGAGCAAACTCATGAGGTGCAAATTAGCACTCAGACAATAAGAAATCGCCTCAGAGAATATGATTTAAGGCCTCGTGTCGCGGCAAGAGGCCCAGCTCTTACCCCAACCCATCGAAGGGCGCGTTTGGATTTTGCGAGAGAGCATATCCATTGGGAAGAGGCCGATTGGGAAAGAGTTCTCTTCACAGATGAGTCTAGAATCTAGATTCTGCCTATACCATTGTGATCGACGTTCCCTTGTATACAGACGTCCACATGAAAGATATGCTCAGTGCAATTTCCTGAATACTACTGGTTTCGGGGGAAGATCGATTATGGTATGGGGTGGAATATCTTTGACTGCTCGCACTGACCTAGTGGTCGTTGAACATTCTTGAAGAGCATGTAGTGCCATTTGCCCAATACATTGGTGAAAAATTCATTTTTATGGGCGATAATGCCAGACCCCATCGTGCGCGCATCGTTCAGGAGTACCTTGAAGAGGTTGAAGTCTCTCGAATGGGATGGCCAGCAAGAAGTACAGATCTCAATCCGATTGAGCAGGTTTGGGACAACCTCAATAGAAGGCTGAGAAGTTCAGAAAATCATCCAACTACTCTTAATGACTTGGGAATCCAACTCGGAGAAATCTGGGAAGGATTAGATCACTCATTTTGAGTATGAACCGTCGTTGCCGAGCTGTAATTAACGCAAGGGGTGGAAATACCAAGTATTAAATCACTCATCAGCATTTCAGTATGTTGAAAATTGTTCATTTCTCTTCTTTCACATAAGATTCGGTGAAATCCTGAATTTTTCTTCCATTTAATGTGTCTTGTTTCGTTCAAAACCTTCCCGAGAGAACATAAAAAATAAGTTATAAAGTCAATGTAGAGTTAACTTTCATTAAAATTGAGATTTTCAGAATGTGCGTTAATTTTTTTGCGCAGTGTATTTGACTCGATCTATACTAAACTGTCCTAAAGGATCGACAAAGTTTATTCATTTATTTTATTTATTCACATAATAATAGTTATGTTTCTGTTTTAAGGCTGTGATATAAATCAAAGCAATATCTACGACGGTATTGCTTTGCTACCTCCAAAACAATTCAGGGACCTAGAGTCGCCTAGTAGTTCGATCGCTAATGGTACCAACAATGAGGATGAACTGACTGGGGTGGACAACCCTGTATATCATTTGATTCCTTCTCTTTTTGAAAGGACACCAAACCCGTATATTTATAGGAAGAGCATACAGACTGAAGGTAAGCGATAAGTAAAGGTGTTATTAGGACACATTCAAAGAAAACGCCATTTTTTTTGATAAATGATCGGATGTTTATTTCATTATACAGAGGACGTTATGATGTTAACAAATTAAAATAATATCAGCCAAATGACCAATTGTGATCACCTCTTGGTGCTGTTCGCATTTGTTGTCTTTTTTCTTCCATCTTGTAGTTTTCTCTGGTTCATTTTGGATACATATTTCAAAATTTATCATGGCTTACTGGGCCGACAACCTATTGAGTCAATTAGAAGAATAGACACTCCTCATGAAAATGGATGTGCTCACACGTTTCGACAAGTTTCAAGTCAAAGTCAACAAATTAAATCCATGGGGTTTTTTGGAGGGGGACACCTTTTGATACAACCTCGAATAGCAAACAAAAGATGTCCCTCTACAAATAATAATCGAATTGCTTGGTGGAGTGTGTTCTAAATAAAATTTTTCTTTTCCAGAAATCAGTTTCTACAAGGGCACCAACGTAGAAAACGAGAATGCATTCAGGAAGGCCAAATGCGAGTTCAGAAGTCAATTAAATTTTCCCGGAATACTGTACTCGGATTTAAACATGTTCGCGTCCACAGTGCCGTACTTCCACGTGAGCGACGAGTTCAGAATATTCTCGCCCGAAGGGATGCATTTGATCGTCTGTGTTCACGGCCTAGACGGAAATTCGGCCGATCTTAGATTAGTGAAGACGTATCTAGAATTAGGATTACCGGGTGCATATCTCGATTTTCTGATGTCTGAGAGGAATCAAGGGGATACTTTCAGCGATTTTGACACCATGACTGATCGGTGAGTAAGGTTGTTTGCCTTGGGTCGATTTTTCAGCCACCTCACTCGCCAGATTACATTTACTCCATTCACAATTATAAAATCACAACTCTGGCCTTGGAAATTTGACACATTCCACTCTGTATCGAAGTTATGACGTTTTTCAAAATATTTTTATGTTCCAAGTCAACACTATGTTGCCCTTTCTACATTCTTAGCGTATTTCTCAGAATGTGAATTTATTCGGAAAATGAATGAATTGGAAGAGATGGGAGGACGAAAATAATTAACGTTTATATGAATTGATAGAAAGGATTCCTTTTCTAGTTATTTGCATGAAAAGTACAAGCGATCACTGTTGAAATATATTATTTTTCGCCATGGAAGAAAATTGCATTGCTTTCACATAATTTTCATATGCATGCTTGTGAAGATTTAATGTTTATTATCCTCTTGAACTGAAAAGTCAAGACTTGACATCAATTGTTGAATCAAGAATAATGGAACATTATATCCCTCTACTGGAATCCAAATAGTTGAAGGGAGTTCTGATGCAACAGGAACTTTTTCTTGGAACATAACCTTAATAGCTAACTTAATAAAAATATGAGTAGAAGATGTACATTTCATTTATTTGATCTTATGAACAAGGAGTAAAATATTCTGACTGTATAGTAATTTATTAGTTTAAAAAATATTCATACATTACAACCACAGTAGGTTTGTACAAATAATATGGAACAGGTCAAACATATGCTTCACATTTATCATTCACCTGTTCTAAAATAAGACACAAACTCCTCCACATTATTGGGCCCCTACAGCATTAAAATCTTGTGTCTCTTTTGAAAGAAGTAGCACTAGATATAATATATTCTTTCGATTAAGAGCAAATACCTACCGTTGAATGTTACATACACAAATTTCTTCAAAATGGGCTTATACGAAGTGGTTCTTTTTCTGAAACGTGAAAACGATCAACAATAATCATTTAGAGACCGATGATGGCCATCCAAAACCCGTTTACATACGAAAATAGTGCAATTTCATTCCGCAAGTTCTTTCCTCATAATTCCTCGAAAATCCTACCTGAACCATATTTTTCGGTCGCTTTCGTGAAAAGATCGTATAAGGAAGCCTTTTTTGTCCATTTACACATTCCAAATAAATTTTGAGCACCAAAAACGATACCGAAACTAACCAAACTTCTGGGGGACTGGAATTTCGTTTGAAATCTATCCAAACGGCCAGATACCTAAAAATAACTTCGTTATCAAGTGTAAAAAAGGCGATTAGTTCTTACTTTTGCTTTATTCATGCTTATAAATCGATTTTTGGTCCAAACAAAGAAACTGGCAACGCCGTTTTGTCATTAAAGATATTCTCTGTACGCGCACAGATTTTTTATCAGGTGCACCAATTCCTGAAAACGAAACCATGGCCTGAGTTGTGATTTTATAATTGTGAATGGAGTATACCTTTTGATTTTTTATTGATACTTGGGTACCGTTTATTTCATCAAATAGGAGAACTGTTGATAGCAATATTGTGGTTCATAGCAATGTACTCTGATTGTTTCAGTTTGGTCAACGAAATTTTAAACTACATAGATTCGAATAGCATTCGTCCAACGAGGGTGAGTTTTGTCGGACATTCTCTTGGAAACATAATCATAAGATCAGCGTTGACGAGACCACAACTGAAGTTTCTTCTCCCAAGACTGCACACTTTCTTATCATTATCTGGTCCACATTTGGGAACCCTTTACAATTCTAGCGGACTAGTCAATATGGGTGAGTGAGTTTGCATCATTGATGTGGAATTCGCATTTGAGTTCAGAAACATTAAACACCATTGAAGACAACTGTTAATTTTTAATTACTTTTCATGTTCAGGTATGTGGTTTATGCAGAAATGGAAAAAGTCTGGTTCACTCCTACAGTTATGCCTCAAAGATACGACTGACTGGAGACGATCGTTTTTGTATACATTGAGCCAAAAAAGTACAATTCACCATTTTAAAAACATTTTATTATGTGGATCTAGTCAGGACAGGTGAGTTTCCACATTCACAAATAGAACATTCCATTTTTTCATTGGAAACTGATGATTTCAAAAATGAAAACCGCTTCCTGTTGGCTTGAAATTTTGATTACGATCCAATTCATTTCCAGGTATGTCCCTCTCCATTCGGCGAGAATCGAACTGTGTAAGGAAGCCATGAAAGATACAACTCAACAGGGTGCTATTTTTCGCGAAATGGTGCACAACATAATGTCGCCAATCATTTCGAAGAAAGAAGTGAATCTACTACGATACGATATCCACCATGCCTTACCGAATACTGCGAACGCATTGATTGGTAGAGCAGCACATATAGCTGTGCTGGACTCTGAACTCTTTATCGAAAAATTTATGGCAGTTGTAGGGATTAAATATTTTCGTTGACTTTACTCACTGTGGAATAAATTTGTCAGTAAACTTAAATTTGTTTTATTCGTTCAACACAACTAATCTCAATCATAAAGATGTTGCTCATAATTCAGTAATACCACTGGATCTTCCAAAAGATGTGAATTCTCAAATAAATATTTTCATTGTTGTTTAAAAACGCACTTGAATAGTTGAGCAAAATATTGAGATTTCTCGTTTTAAACTTCTTTATTTCTGATTCAATATTAATATGATTCGAAATGAAATTTCCCAAAACAAAACGCATAACGAGTAAAAAGACTTCCACCTTTTTCAATATGGAGGCTGAACATGACCGCGTGTGGGAACAAATTGTACTTTAAATCAATCTCTGAAAAGTCCTTTTTCCACCTGTTCAAGTTTTGTGAAATTTAGATCAGCCAATTCCGAAGATTAGATCTCCAACAGTTAAGACATGTGAAATAAATCACTCAGTAAACTCAAATTTCTTTTAATCGTTCAGCACATCTAATCACTAGTATGTTACAAATAAATATATAAAAATGTAGTTAAAAATTTAGTCATTTCTTTGGGTCACCTAGAAGAAGTATTTCTTTTTGTTTTCCGATCAACCGGATTCGTTTTGAATGGGTTTGTGTCCACATGTCCACAACTTGGTCCAGGATCCTAAAAAAGATATTTAACAAGTTTTCACTTTCCTCAATCAAGAAGATATCAAGAATATTGATATAAAATTCTTTTTTCCAAATTAGCACTGAATCGTTACCTCATCCTGTGGAGAATCCTCGGAAGAATTAGTTATGAGAAGAAGTTTGTTCTCTTCTTCTTCAATATCAATTATTCCGCCCTTACTCTTTTGATAAGAGAAAAGTTCTTGCATTTTCGCTTGGAGTCTCCTCAAGTCATTGCTAACAGAAAAATTTTGAGCATCCTCTAACTGTTTTGGAGCAACCGCATTCTTAAGATCATTGAAATCACAGTTTATTGCTTCACGACATACTGGGCAGACAGCCTAGAAACTTGCGAACTCACAAACTTATAATCAGCACTCTCACCATAATATTTACCTGAAATCCCTTGGTACTCCTTTGCCAAGCCGGTAATTTATCTTGTTCCTCTTTGAAATGCTTTTCTGTTACTGACAAATGCTTAGCAAGACAGAAAGAATGGAAGTAATGGTAGCACTGAGTTTTTGTGAAATCATCACCATCACAAAAACCGTATAAACACACAGCACACTGACATGTTGGTACATTACTCTCTGTCAAATTCTCTCTCACCAACTAGAAGAGAAATTTCTGATGGAATTACTTCTCAAAACTAGAAAGGCAACTGCTACCACTTTTTGCTAAATCATTCTTGACACATCACACTTTCAGAAACACTATTAGGCATATCACTACATCAGATTCTAGTGAAAGGATTAAGGTAAATAACATCCACTATCTAATGCTCGTTGAGCCAGTTGAACAACTCACAGAGGTTACATACAAAAGAATAATTAGCAAATCATTGATGTTACCTCTATCAGTTCATAAATAACGGGTTGGCCTGCATATTCTGAGCATTTTTCTTTCAGGGCACTGTGTATATGGTCAAAAACTGAATCGTCCAGTCCTCTAGGATTATTCAGTACAATGTTTGGTTCACAGTCAGGATACAATTCTGGTAGAGTTACTTCTAAGGTTACACAAACGTATTGTTTTTCAGTATCATTAGCTGTAGAAGGAAATATTGTCATTTTGATTCCTTCTGGAGTCCCTCTGAAATAAGAAAAGTCGAGTCCAGAGGTCCTGTATTTCAGATCAAATTACTCACTTTTCATCATAACTTATGGAAATATCATCCATAAAGATCGCTTCTAGGGCTTCAATTTCTTCCTTTACCCTATAATATTTAGTGATAAATCAAGAGACTTTCTGGAAATCGACAAGAGAAAATTCAAAAATTGAAATTATTAACATACCTCTCAACATTGGAACTCATAATTTCAATTTCTAAAACGTTTAATGTCTCAGTGAATGTAAATCTACTTTGAATAGTTTTTTTCGGTTTGTTTTATAGCCAAACATTAATTCTTAACTCATTTCACAACATCATAAGCCTTCCGAATTCTTTGAAAAATTCTGTCTCCAACCTCCCTCAAGGATCAATAAATCAATACTGAGCATAGAATTTAATTAATTCAAATTTTTTTGGGATTGACCATAGATATTGATGTTATTCTATGGACCGACCCTCTTGATCTTATGCTAAAAGGCCCATGTCTTTTATAAGGATTGATATTAATATCAAAAAGGAAGTCTTTGTGAATATTCGGGAGAATTTCTTTTGCTTTTGAATAGTGGATTAAAGGCTCTATAACGGAGAAAATAAAGGAATTCTTTATAACTGCTTCTCAAGCATGAAGCATTTACTGAAGTTCTGATCTGAAAGGCATTTGGAAAAAATAATGTACCCCATTTTTGATACATTTATTTGATCCGGAGAAAGAAATCCCCGCAAGTGTAATTGTTCAGAATAACCGCGATCTGAAAACATGCGAATTTTTATAAGGTACATACCTACCTAGTTCAAGTCAATAAATATTTGGTAGAATTCTAAGAAATGTTTACAATTCATTGTTGAATTTTGGGACACCTCTATTTATAGAAATGATGAAAAAGAGTGGATAAAATCATATTAAAGCAACTATTTTTTCACTTCACGAGATTTATTCAGTTTTCTGTTCATATGCTAAAATTTATACATATTGTTCAATTAATAAAGACAAACAAAACAAATCAGTTCATTGCAAAATCATTCCTATCCAATATGTTATCAAGTGTGATATACATATTGCAATAAATTTATCTAAAACAGGCCACTGAGAGTTTTGAAGAGCCTGAATAAATAATAAAGTTATTGAATCTTTAATTGGCAGCCCACTAATACTAGGCACAGGTCATGGCCTTTAATTTTCCAGATTAATGTTCTTTCTTTACTTTGGAAGGCTTGTAGTAATATGCTGCTACCATAACTGAAGAGCTAAGAAATACATTGATGGAGAAATTCAATAAGAGAGCAGCATCAGCCGATTCCACAAAAATTGTGAATATCCTTGCTAAAAACAATAATTACCATTAATGAATAACATTTCCTACTTTTATCTGTTGAAATTCATGAGGCCCTGATATTTTGATGATACTGACAAGTGTGAAAAATTTGATGGAAACAAATGCTTCAACAAGTATTAAGCATGAAAATTATTCCCTGTTCAATGTTTCAAACATAGTTTACGAGTTTGTAAATGGAGCATAAAACTATCCTAAACACAAGGTGAAATAATTGAAATACTTACTAAAGTTAGTGAATGCTGATATGAACCAAGTAAGAAGACTGACCGATTCTGAATTCTTCATTCTGAGTATTTCTATCAGTTGGATCACTTTTGAGGATGCTCCAACTGGTGTACAAAGTGGCTAAAATATTACTATCTTGGATAAATTCACCAAATTGATGTCTAATGCTCTTACCACTAGATAAGTAAGAACTCCTTTTGGAATAACCAATAATAAACTAATTGCAAAAACAAAATAACACATAGAGCCAAATAAGCCATAAATATTTAAACAATTTTTGTAATTCATAACGCAGAGAATTAATATCAACTCCTGTATCAAAATTATTGGATATTCCATATATGATAATAAGGCATATCCATTCCTAAAGTTATATGACATCATAATTGTATAGCTGTAAAATTATTTAATATCAGAATTTGAATATTTATATCCACTGTAGTAAAAATTAAGAAGAAGGCTGTTAGTATAATATCAGACCTGGATCAGAACAAATTAGATCCATTTAGCAATATTTTAATTGACTGCATTCAAATTATTAATACAGAAATGCTCATATTTAATGCATAGTTATCTGTTATATAATATACATCATTCATTAACTGAGTAATTTATTATATATATTTATATATAATTTATTTAATTTAAATTATGATAGATGTATTATCTCAGTGAACATGAGAAACATCTTTTTTGAGAATTGTTAGTGAATTAGTGAGATAGTTGAAAAAGAAGTAGTAGTCACTAAATTGCTATAATTACCTTGATAACTCCATTAAAAGACCTATAAGACTTACGCCAGTTGCGTTTTTCATTTTGAGGATACGAATAATTTGAGGAATTTTTAAAATAAAACATGTTAAAATTGTTATTATACTCAAAGAATCCGAAATCAGTTGCAAATAAGAAACCTCAGTTCTAACCATAGTGATATTTGATATGTATTCCTTGCACTGATATGATCAACTGGTGAATTGTCAATTTTTTTCCGCAAATATCATTCAAAAATTTCATATATTTAATTTTTTCGCAAGAGACAAAGTTCAGTTATCTTATAATTCATCTTGTATTTATCCTACATCTGGATCTGAGTGATCTGACACTCAAGATTGAGGTTATATTCGTTCGTTTGATCTACAGCACAGAATCAGTTTCTGAGTCATAGACCTTACATTTTGTTAATAAAGAGTACTCATGGTAGGAATAATGAAAGTAGCGCTGAACGTCAACCCATAATATTTTGGTTGAGTCATTTCTGATCGAAACTACAGGGGTTTTTGATTTTGAGTCAATTGCTGATGATTAAACCAATTCAATAAGGCATCAGAAGCAATTGAAGTACGCGGAAAGATCATTTCATTTCAAGTCAAAACTCAAAAGCAATCGACATTCTTTTCCAAAAAGTTGAATCTTCTCATTCTTTCCTTTCAAATCAATCTAGTTTTGCGCTACACATCCTTATCTAAACTCTCATTGACTGAATTGATAAATTCCTGATATCTTTCATGAAATTCGAGATAAGAAATGTCTTAGTTTAATCACTTAAATAGCCATTCTCTTCAAGAGGAAGTGAGGTATACAAATTTTTCAAATGAAAACACACCTTTGACTTTATGACTCTTGAATGAGTTGATTATGCATAGACGGTTTTCTATTTTATTCAAATATGGACTGGAAACATTGAGGAGAACTCTATTCAGTAGGAACATTCTGAATATTCATTTTAATTGACGGTGATTGTTGAGTAGCAAATAGCTCTCAATTGATGTCATGCGCATTATATGAAGAAATAACTTTATGGGGGCTATCCGGTTTTCATATCATGCACCTCTAACTGGTATCGAAATATTGTTATTAATAAATGGTAGATTGGAGTTTATTTACAATTGATATAAAAACTTGGGACATAGAAACCATAGCGTATGTAAAGCAATAATTATAGTTCATTTCAACATGGAAAAACTCTTGAAAACAGTGAAGAAAATCTTCAATAACCATCCAGTATTGTCGAATTCTATAATTTATGGAACATTATGTGTCGGAGCAGAATTTTCACAACAGACTGTCCAAAAGAAGTTATTGGTAAGAATGTTTCTTTTTGCTTTTGTTTCAATGCTGCCTTAGAATGGTACCTGGTCAAATTTCCTTAATTTTGTTCTTTTTTTTTAATTTATAGAAAAGTCCACCTGAAGCATACGATATGACAGTGATAGGAAGATATTCAATTTATGGTACTACAATTGCTGGACCTCTACTAACAGTTTGGTGAGTAGAGACCATAGAAGGTATTCATCCATCTGTAGTTTTGATCTTGGTGCTATGGCTAAACCACAGAAAATGCGTTTTTCTTCGACTTTGTTTCTATGCATGTTAGAAATATAATCAACTGATTTGAAACTATGATGATACTTATTACAGTTAACAAAAAGGTACCAGGAATTCAACAAAATAAGTATTATTCATCCGAACCACATCTCCACCGCCTTTGAATGCGCATGCGCTCGCGTTTTTAGAGAATCCATTTAAGCTGCATTTCGAATGATCATTTCCTGGTATTTTTGACTCAATGTAAATCGGCTTTCAGGTATAGATGGCTTGATAAATTTGTTGTTGGGACATCTATCAGAGCAGTCACCAAGAAACTTCTTATCGATCAATTTATAATGACACCACAGCTTCTAATAATATTTTTCGTAGGTGAGTATAGTGCCGATTCTTAAATTTAAACTGATTGTTGATAAGGTACCTATATAATAGCTCTCTTGGAGTTGAAGAGAAGAATGGACTGCTGTATTTCTTCTTATCACCACGAGAATTAAAGAAAAAAATTATGTATGAAATAGGAACAATAGCACAGAGGGTACTTACGGTTGGTCTGACTTGAAGAGATGTATCTGCTGGTTTTCTGTGGACTCTTGAAGATGAACAGTCTTTTATTTCACGGAACGAATTCAGTTTTTAAAAACGAAACTAACTGGTTCCGGCGTGGGGAAGAATATTAGGTGTGGCGAACTGAAAGCCGTTGTGAGACTTTGGGAGATTGCGAACTGATGGCGCTGCATGTGGTCGTTGCTAGACAAGTAGCAGGGGTGTTCATGATACAGGAAGAATCTTTGTGAGATTTTCGGTGGCTCAAGACCATGAAATCGAGAGCATAGAGTTCTCGGTCTTCTTCGCGCGTTACTGACGCAGTATGAACTTTGTGGTATTGAGAATAAAAAAATATGAATTTTGAACACTGACATATTTTCTTCGCACTTTCTCGAATTTTACTTCTTTAATTGTAATTTTTTCAAACCAAACTATTCTTAAAGTAGCAGATAGATTGATCGATTGAATTAGTAGGAAAATTTGACATAGGCTTTTTTCTGTTTTAGCTATGAGTTTCATGGAGCATAAGAAGAATATATTTGAAGAATGTGAGCAAAAGCTCTTGGTGACATTCAAAAATAGTTGTATGTTTTGGCTTCCCGTTCAAAGTCTGAACTTTCTGATGGTTCCTCCGAAATTTAGAGTTCTTTACGTTGGTACTTGTAGTTTTGCCTGGATCAACATTCTCTGCTGGATCAAGAGGGAAGACCCGAAAGCAAAACAAAATGAGTCTTCAGATGAAATTCAACATCAGGAAACGCAAAATTGACCTTCTTGAATATGATAAATTTTTTGGAAGCATGAAAAGTATTCATTTGGAGCAATATGCCGGCTGACAATAAAATACATTGTTATAGTTTAAGGAATAAAAGTATTTTTATTAAAACATTTTTTTGTTCTTACCTGATATACACTGCGCAAAAAAATTAACGCACATTTTGAAAATCTCAATTTTAATGAAAGTTAACTCTACATTGACTTTCTAACTTATTTTTTATGTTTTGAACGAAACAAGACACATTAAATGGAAGACAAATTCAGGATTTCACCGAATCTTATGTGAAAGAAGAGAAATGAACAATTTTCAAAATACTGAAATGCTGATAAGTGATTTAATACTTGGTATTTCCATCCCTTGCGTTAATTACAGCTCGGCAACGACGGTTCATACTCAAAATGAGTGATCTTAAAATGTTCTGATCTAATCCTTCCCAGATTTCTCCGAGTTGGATTCTTAAGTCATTAAGAGTAGCTGGATGATTTTCTGAACTTCTCAGCCTTCTATTGAGGTTGTCTCAAACCTGCTCAATCGGATTGAGATCTGGACTTCTTGCTGGCCATTCCATTCGAGAGACTTCAACCTCTTCAAGGTACTCCTGAACGATGCGCGCACGATGGGGGTCTGGCATTATCGTCCATAAAAATGAAATTTTCACCAATGTATGGGGCAAATGGCACTACATGCTCTTCAAGAATGTCCCTTATATACTTATCAGCATTCATAGCTCCATTATCAACGACCATTAGGTCTGTGCGAGCAGTCAAAGATATTCCACCCCATATCATAATCGATCCTCCCCCGAAACCAGTAGTATTCAGGAAATTGCACTGGGCATATCTTTCACGTGGACGTCTGTATACAAGGGAACGTCGATCACAATGGTAGAGGCAGAATCTAGACTCATCTGTGAAGAGAACTCTTTCCCAATCGGCCTCTTCCCAATGGATATGCTCTCTCGCAAAATCCAAACGCGCCCTTCGTTGGGCTGGGGTAAGAGCTGGGCCTCTTGCCGCGACACGAGCCCTTAAATCATATTCTCTGAGGCGATTTCTTATTGTCTGAGTGCTAATTTGCACCTCATGAGTTTGCTCAAGCTGATTTTGAAGGAGGCGAGCTGTTGCAAACCGTTGTCTCAACGAAGAAACTCTCAAGTAACGTTCTTGAATGGCAGTTGTTACCCGGGGTCTACCCTGTCCTGGTCTTCGGACATTCATACCTGTCTCCCTGAATCGCTGCAACATTCTGGGCACACTTGTATGGGAAACTCCAAACCTTTCTGCAATTCTTGTGTATGTCCACCCTTCTTCTCGCAAAACTACCGCTTGGGCACATTCCTCTTGGGTCAAATTGCGTGCATAGCGATCGAATGTAGAAAATCAAACGAAAGAAAAACTATTGATCACTAGAATTGATCGAGAACAACTGATTTTAGAATGGAGCCAATACATTCAAAATCTGATAATATCATCTTTTTTTATTCCTGCTGGGAGAAAACATCTGTATTGAAGAAAAACGTTGAAAGTGGATAACATATGCATGCATAATTCTGATAAAAATAATTATCATTGAGAACACCTTCAGTTGTAGAATAAATTTGAGATTTCCATAATATGCGTTAATTTTTTTGCGCAGTGTATTATAGGTACAGGGTGTCCTAGAAAGTATGACGGAAGAAGTTCTCCATTGTCTCATTAAGCATATAGAAAATTTTTGGTAAAATGTTCATAAACCTGGAACAGAGAGATGCAGGCCAGAGTAGTATTAAGGTATTGATGCCCAAAATTTCATTTAAGAAATTTTCGATAAAATGACTTATTTTGATGAGTTCTACCATCTGTCAAAAGAAAAGCCTCACATTTAAACACACCCTGCATAGTTTTCGAAAAAGCACCATATACAACAATCTTCGAAGGATGCTACGCTTATAAACCGAGAAATTTCGGAAAGAAAGCTCAGAGATAATCCCCGAATAATTCCTGTTCTTTCCTTCTTCCGATTTCTTTCCAACACTTGATATGCGGGTAAAAATAAATTTTCTGTTCGGGAGAGTGTAAAGTAGTGGGTCAAGAAATCCAGCGGCTAAAACTGACAGGCGCAGTTTCTGAGAACGCGCTTGTTTTTATTAGAATTAGAATTCCTATTTGCAGTCTGTTCGTTTTCGTTTTCACTGAGCAAGCCACCAAATATTCCGTGAGTAATATTTTAATTTTGTATTTGTTGCATATTTTTTTCGGGATGCCATGCTGTCTGCCTGGTATTTCCACATTTCCCTGAAATTTCAAGAGAAAATATTGGGGCTCAATATAATAATATGGAGAATTTCGATACATAACTTGGCTGGCTATCAATTTTTTTCACGCTTCCTGAAAAGAAAACCAAACCCTTGGAATTGCTTGAAAAGAGGCTTTGACAGAATAGCCAATTAAACATTTCATTTAATTGCCTGTAAGGAATTTTAAATATAAAAAAAATATTTACGAGCCTTCTGGAAATTATTTTTATATTCATTCTATTTGAATGTGTTCAACCAAATGAATGAAATGCTCTGTTCCTGTGGACTTCATGAATCTATTCACCTCTTGAAAAGATTTGCAGTGTCTTCACAACAATTAATTTGAGGAGAAACACACAAAGCGCATTAAATACCTTGCCTTCGAAATATCTAGCATAATCTAATTTTTAAATTTGTCCCTAAACCCTCTAGAAGTCTAGAATATTCGAAATTTCGAAGAAATGTCATTCTATGATTCTTAAGCAACTGATAAGTGAGAATACTCAGAGATATTTATTGCAGAATTAATGGAAGAATCTCAGATTTGCATTATTCGATAGCGTGGAGTTCTGGGTTCAGTAGCCAATTCTAGTTTATTTCGTAATTGTTGTCCAGTGAATAATGATGTGGAACATCTCGATCTCAAAATAGAAATACAATAAATGGGTAAATATATCTCACTCTAGAAAGCATCACAGTATAAAAAAACAAGGGGAAATCAGTTTCGTGATAGACAGACAAGCAGTAACCCAAATTTATCTTTTTAAGTAAAATCCTCACTCTATTTACCAGTAATTCAACATGGTACACAGCTAGGTTGTACTCACTGAAGCTGTCAAGTTCGTCAATGAGCAATTTTTTGGTTTCTTTTGGTTTTACTTGTAGAATTTTGTCCAGATTGCATATAAAATATCATAATTCCGTGACAATACAGATATCAGATACTATTTTTTGTCAGCTGCTGTCAATTTGTTTTATGACAGCTATCAAATAGTATATTCTAAAACTAGTTGCAAAATGGGCTCCTATTCCAATACGAATGCGAAATTCGAAAACGAGCGACGAAGGAGCGAGTTTTTGAACGCATGAGTATTGGAATTGCATTCTGCAACGAGTATTAGACGATATTTTCTCTATTTCACTCAAATTTTGTGAAATTCAACGAAAAAATTCAAATTATAGGTCCTAGTGACTTTCATATTGTATCTTGGCAGTTGGTGTGTATGTTAGGAAATACGAAAATTGACGTTTCTAAATTGACGTCTGCTGAAATTTAAAAGGATCGGAAGTCATTGCTGACAACCACAAAACGAAAAATGTTACTGAAAACGATGCTGTAATGAATTCATTACAGCACTGTTTTTAGAACTGTAATGAACTCATTACGATACTGAAATAGAGAAAAGATTTTTTCATGTAATACTCATGTGAATAGAGACATATGATACATTATTGAAATCAGCAAAGATTTTGTAGCAATAGCCAGTATTATTATGTACAGGTACATATTTCCTCCGAACTTTAGTTTCAGTTCTTCTATCCTATACAGGGTGTTCCAACCGAAACACGTCATCATTTATAGCAATAAGTATTTCAATTGACTTTTTTTAATCTTGAGACCTTCAAATTTTTCAGAAGAATTACAAATACCGTAGTTGGGTTCGCTAAAGGACAAAATTCGACCTGGGGTTTCATAAAAATGGCCGCTTGAAATTCTGTCTTCCTTAAAATTTCGAAACTGCTTGTAGATAGATACACATAATAAATAGATTTGCATTCGCCAGCTCAAGAAAACTATTGTAAAATCTTTAATACTTCTGTTTTGCTTCTCGATTCACTGTTGAATTATACGAAGGCTGGCGTTATCATAGCGACCGTTGAATATGCATTTTCTTCGTGATATTTCGCAATATTACTGACTTTTTGAATTTCTTTCATAAATAGAAAGAAAAAATGAAAGTCTTTTACCCTCTACTAAAGGATATCGATACAAAAAAAATTGTGTCGGTAATTCCTATCACTGAAGGTTGAGTTCAGATAGAATTATGTGAAGTTCAAGAACTATAATGCATATTCAACGGTCGCTATGGTAACGCCAGCCTTCGTATAATTCAACAGTGAATCGAGAAGCAAAACAGAAGTATTAATTTTTTTTCATGTAATCCTCATGTGAATAGAGACATATAATACATTTTTGAAATCAGCAAAGATTTTGTAGCAAGATAAGAAAACTTTCGACTATAGTTTAAATTCGAGAAAACACAAACTGCGCAAAAAAATTAACGCACATTCTGAAAATCTCAATTTTAATGAAAGTTAACTCTACATTGACTTTATAACTTATTTTTTATGTTCTCTCGGAAGGTTTTGAACGAAACAAGACACATTAAATGGAAGAAAAATTCAGGATTTCACCGAATCTTATGTGAAAGAAGAGAAATGAACAATTTTCAATATACTGAAATGCTGATAAGTGATTTAATACTTGGTATTTCCACCCCTTGCGTTAATTACAGCTCGGCAACGACGGTTCATACTCAAAATGAGTGATCTTAAAATGTTCTGATCTAATCCTTCCCAGATTTCTCCGAGTTGGATTCCTAAGTCATTAAGAGTAGCTTGATGATTTTCTGAACTTCTTAAACCTGCTCAATCGGATTGAGATCTGGACTTCTTGCTGGCCATTCCATTCGGGAGACTTCAACCTCTTCAAGGTACTCCTGAACGATGCGCGCACGATGGGGTCTGGCATTCTACCCCATATCATAATCGATCCTCCCCCGAAACCGGTAGTATTCAGGAAATTGCACTGAGCATATCTTTCATGTGGACGTCTGTATACAAGGGAACGTCGATCACAATGGTAGAGGCAGAATCTAGACTCATCTGTGAAGAGAACTCTTTCCCAATCGGCCTCTTCCCAATGGATATGCTCTCTCGCAAAAGCAAAATCCAAACGCGCCCTTCGATGGGCTGGGGTAAGAGCTGGGCCTCTTGCCGCGACACGAGGCCTTGAATCATATTCTCTGAGGCGATTTCTTATTGTCTGAGTGCTAATTTGCACCTCATGAGTTTGCTCAAGCTGATTTTGAAGGAGGCGAGCGGTTGCAAACCGTTGTCTCAACGAAGAAACTCCCAAGTAACGTTCTTGAATGGCAGTTGTTAGTTGTTACCCGTGGTCTATCCTGTCCTGGTCTTCGGACATTCATACCTGTCTCCCTGAATCGCTGCAACATTCTGGACACACTTGTATGGGAAACTCCAAACCTTTCTGCAATTCTTGTGCATGTCCACCCTTATTCTCGCAAAACTACCGCTTGGGCACATTCCTCTTGGGTCAAATTGCGTGTTTCGCGTTGCATAGCGATCGAGTGTAGAAAATCAAACGATAGAATAACTATTGATAGTGAGAATTGATCGAGAACAACTGATTTTAGAATGGAGCTGATAATATCTTCTTTTTTTATTCCTGCTGGGAGAAAACATCTGCATTGAAGAAAAACGTTGAAAGTGGATAACATATGCATGCATAATTCTGATGAAAATAATTATCATTGAGAACACCTTCAGTTAATAAATTTGAGATTTCCATAATGTGCGTTAATTTTTTTTCGCAGTGTAATTCTCATTTCTCGAAAATAGCTGGATTAAAAAATGCCTGTAGAATGTAAGAACATATTTCGAATGCGAGTTCATACAAGCATTATTGAAAATGACAATTTCTCAATATCGTTTATAACACAAAATCTATGAAGGATAAGCTGAATCTCTTTTCAGGTTCGGATTAGTCAGAAAAAACGAGCTCGAGAATGTCCTATAAGTTTTCTTCTAGCTGCTATAGTTCTCGAGATCACTTTAGTAGACAACGAATTTTGCTCACCCTGTATCTACTCATTAATGATTGAAAAAAAATACACCTCGTTGATCCTATCATGTATTATGATGATATGTATTCTCAAATGAACAATCTTTACAGATCTTCTAACGGAACAGAAAACTTTGAAGATTCACATTATTTGGGAGCTACAGAGCTATGGCCAGCAAAGACAAACAGATCGCCATTGTTGATGCAGGCAATAGGCAAGTGGAATCAGAAAGCACAGAAGAAACCACCCTTACTGAGGTAAGTTTGAGAAAAAACATCACAAATCGCGAAATGGAAAACTAAGAGTTTCTTATTCGTAATTTTTTTGATAACATATATTGTGTAACAACCTTGAATTGAACGATGGAAAATATTGTGAAAAATATACAGGTTTGGAAATATAAGTTGGAAACATAGTCAATTCAGCGTTAAACGAGTGGATGCATATTGTCTAGTGGGCCAATAAAATAATCAAAACCCTTGGCGCGATGCGACAACGAATGTATGACTGACCTCACTCTATGGCATAGGAACTGCATCGAGACTCGGGAGAGCCCGATGCTATGTTTCCAATTAATATTTCCAAACCTGTATAAGGTATCGGGTAACCCAGATTTAGGGCTAAATAATTCACCAGTATATTCTACGATCAAACAATTTTATTCATGGCAATTCTACTGGATCTGTAGGTAGTCCTTATATGGTTTATTTTCTTAACTGTTGTTGTCAATATCCAGAGTAAATATTTTCATATTTATAGATTCACAAAGATACTGGCCATACCAAGTCACTGGAGAAGAAGGCAGACTTTGAAGAGCACAACAAGGAGAGCATAGTGGAAGACCATCGTACTGAGAAGTCAGAGAGCAACAAACAAGTTTCTCAAAGTGTTAAACACGAAGTTTCAACCGATGGACGTCAGGTAACTACCTCATCCTTTAGCTCATCCGAAAGTTTCTCGATGGAAGAAACCGAAGAATATGAATATGGCAGTGATGGCACGATGCTGGCCTTGAAGTGAATCCACAATATTCCAAACCTCAATTTAAATTTTTATTGCAGCTTTTAATTTTTACTCAGGGAAATAAATTCCTGAATTTACTTTGTTTTTCAAATTGAACTTTCGAAATTGTTAATCTGTCAGAGGACGTTCAGAAAAGAAGAAAAAATGAAGAGAATATTGATTCGTTAGCTTTCATTCAAATAAACATGTCCAGAACACTTCAAAATCACTTTAACTAAAACAAAAAACATGGAGGTGCACCTGAAGTTCACAGAACTGTCAAAAGACTACCAGAATTAATTTCACCTCGACTATATCTTGGTGTGGAGGAAATCATCGTAGAGCTTCTTCTCTTCTGTTTTTCTAGACCACTAGTTCACTTTCTTGACAGCTGTTGTATATCAAATATTATGTGGAGTTATATAGAACTGCTGATGAATTCAAGGAATGTTAAAGATAACTTTCAGTTAAGTAGAAAAATGATATTTATAAATAAATGATATTTTAAAAAATTGATGTTTTCATTTCGACTACACTGTCCTACAGTTACGTCTCAAGCTTCAACATGTTTTTTGTATTCCAATCAGTTCTATATGGCTTTCACATAAAACATTTTGAAGCTTTGGCGTAGATTTACCACTCGGTTCTTCCTCGAAAAAAATGTCTTATCCCACCGCTGAAGCCATTTGTCATACCTTCCCTCGTATATGTGAATCCCTAATGCGGTCTTGACCATACTGGTGAATCCAAGTCTTATTCATAGTTATGAATTGACTCTTAAATAGATTTATTATTTTCGAAGAACCAAATGTTGTTGGTATGTATATTATGGAAGATGGAACTTCGAAAGGTGTAGAACTTTTGGTTCTGATCCACCTTGAAGGCAGATTTGCAAGAAAAAATATATTGTCCAATATTATTTTTCCTCTAAATTTCTTCTAGCATTATAGTATGTAACTTTCTTTTACGAAAATTTGATTGATTAAAGCAGTTCTTTCGAAAGTTGTTTTATAAGCATGTTGCTTCTTCATAACAAATTCTAGATGTGAATTATAGCTACACATTGGATATTCTGGATATTCAGCTAATCGTATTTATTGTCTTTCTTTCTGTCTGAATCAAAACAATAATCTTCTATGAATATGTCACAGAGCTTTCGAGAAGATGTTGCCAGTTCCTTCGACAATTTGTGTTTGGAAGAAATAAGAAATAAAGAGAAAAAGATTCATTCCAATAACAGTTTTTCTCAAATACTTAAATCTTGAATAATAATTCATATCGCAAAACTTGGATCCAAAATAATTCATTTAAAATATAAAATTCTGCAGCAAAATACTTTGGACAAGACTCCGAATTTTGAGAACACGCAAAATTCGTCTTTCTTGAAACCGTTCACGCCAATGGAGCCTTTTGGAACCACCACTTCTTCCGAAAAACTGAACTTCCCAGTGTCAGACACCTTAAATCGTGAAGAAAAAAACGAACAAACTGAAGCAAGAATAAAACCACCACAAGAAGAGCATAAAGATGAAGATACAAATCTCGCTGAGACGTATAAGCTACCAGATTACTATAAGCCTGTGGAAATATTGACGCCGCTAGAAATGAGCGAGTTTTTGGTGAATACAAGCGATAACATCAACAATGGATCTTCCGAGAAACTTCCTGATGTTGACGAATTTAAGAATAAGAAAATTGAGAACAGTCTACGTGAAATAATCTCAGATTTGGATTACTACACCGAGAAAGAGATGGAATTGAAGGACTCTGTGAAGAATTATTCAGACACATGGAACTATCAGGTGAGAATGATTTGTATGGGTAAGCATTGTTTATACAGGGTGTCACATTGAAAAGGATACACTATACACGTGTACACATACTTTAACTGTAGATTCTTGAGGCAAAAAAACATGTTTTTCATTTTTCCGAATTCGGCTCTGTTGAAAAGATACGTTCGTTTGAAAAAAATATGGGCCAAATCCGTGCCTGATACGATTCTATGCTAACACCTTAAACTTCATATTTCTCGATTGAAATTAGGTTAATACATTTCGGGAATACCCAAGTACTAAACCTATTGGAATAAAAATGTTACAAACACGTTATTTTTTAACAAAATCACTTAGTTTTGTCCGATTATCTGCAATTAAAAGGCCATATTTTTCCCATAATATTACATTCTTTCTTTGATTTTCCCGGAAATTAAGTTGTTCATATTTTTCTCGATATCCCAAAAATAACTTGTGAAGATAGATTTTTCTTCCAATCAAGCTACACCAACTTATTTTGTATTGAAAAAAAAAATAAAAAAAAATAATCTTCTATGAATATTTCACAGAGCTTTTTGATTTTTCGGATAACATAGTATGAATATCTATTAATTCTACCATTTCTTGATATCAAGAATCGACCCATCTCAAACGTCAGTCTTTGATCTGTGAAGTTCACGACGCATGCGTATGGCGACAACCGGCGCGAACTGTAAACAAACGTGGAGGAAATCTTTTCTAGAGCTATGTATGAGAAAGGAAAGTGATTATCATAGGTTGTTTTCTTCGATCTCGCGATGATTATGTGAAGACTTTCAGTGAATAGTTGTAGTATTAACCGTGTAGTGTCGAGTTCGTGTATAAATTGGCATATTTTATTGTACAGAAATTTTTCACTAGTTGATGTTGCTAGCGAGTTGTCACAGAGGACATTTTGTTCAGATAGAAACATCGCCACAGATTATTTAGTGCTGAGTCTCATTTTATTACAAGTTGACAAAGTTGATAAACATTCTGGTAACATTGTCAACTTGTAGTGCGATCATAGCGTTAATATGTTTTTTGCGATTCGATGATATTTAAAATCAAGGGATTTATGATTTTTTGTCCAATTTTATCGAATAAATGAGGAATAACTCGAAAACGAAGCGTTTTATTAAAAAACATAGGAATACTTTTAATCTTTAAAATGAGTGATTCTTTCGGAAACATGAACCGTTTATCTTTATCAAGTAGTTTTACAGTATTTTTGCGTGGATTTATGAGTCGGCTACGCTTTAACTTTAATACCAAGAGAATTATTGAATGAGTTTTGATTGAGAAATATGCACCATGAATAGAGTAAAAAATCAACCAACATTCAGTTCATTTGAAACAATAGTTCTGAAGATATGAAAAAAAAGTGTTTTTTCATTGATTTTCGACACCCTGTATCTTGCAAACGAAACCGAATTTTGAAAAATGGTATGGGAAAAAAGTGTTTCGTTTGAGTAGGGAAATTTACAGTTGGAATAAATGTACAAGTCAAAGACTCGATCAACTGACAAAAGAAAAAGGACACACTCTATTAATGAATTTTCTTAAATTTTTGCCGTCAACTATATCTAGATTCTAGAGCAATGCTTTTATGAATGGGAAAGTAATTATTATAGGCGTTTTTCTTCGATCTCGCGATGATTATGTGAAGACTTTTAGTGAATTAATGTATTATTAACCGTGTAGTGTCGAGTCTATAAAATTCACGTGTATTAATTGGCATATTTTTTGGGGAGTTTTTCACTAGTTGGTAGCAAATTATCACGATAAATAGATAGATTATTTAGTGCAAAGTATCATTTTATTTTCAATTAATTTCAATTCAATATGTGGTTTGTATCGACTATCGATATTCATCATTCATATACATATCTGAATTTTGTTTTTCATTGAAATTTACTTCGAATATGGACCGTTAACAATATAAACTGCTCCACATGAGTTAGGGATATTGACTTAAATTGCAAAAAAATATAGTTAAGATAAGATTTTTGTGATGAAAATTCATGTTAATATGATTTCAAGTTGCAAATTAATTTTAGCCTGTAGGTCTGCAGCGTATACAGGGTGGATAAGAAAAATCGATTGAAATGACGAGATTTCATTCCCAGAAAATTCAAGCATTTTAGGACTATCAATACAATGTATGGCCTCCACGGGCAACAATAACAGCTTGACCTCTTCTTTGCATACTACACACGAGGTTGTTGAACATTTCTTGAGGAATTTGGTTCTGGCCGTTGTGGGGTAGGTTGATGATTATCTTTTCTTCTTTGGAGCATATCCCATGCATGTTCTGTGCAATTCAGATCTGGTGAGTGCGGAGGTATTGGTAAATGTGGAATACCAAGCTCCTCGTGCGCATTCTCAACTATGGCTGCACGGTGCGATCTAGCGTTATCGTCTAGAATTTGAAAAGTTTCACCAATAGCAGCATGAAAATTTGGCACAACATTGTCAATAACATGATCCCTATAGTGTAAGGCGGTCATATTCCCAGGACAAATGTGTAGATCTGTGCGCCCGTTGAAACATATCCCGGCCCATACCATAACACTACCCCGTCGGAATGGATGGACTTCTTGGACATAGCGACGATTACGGGGTATGCGTGGGATTGTCCATACCCTTATTCTTCGAGAATCTGAAAATCGTCCATATCTGGATTCATCAGTGAAAAGGACACTACACCATTGATTGTTCCAATTGATATGTTGCCTTGCCCATTCCAGTCTTTGACGCTTATTATGGTCACGTGTTAATGGAACTCCTCTTAATGGACGTCTAGAACCTAGATTCACCTCTCTCAAACGTCTTCTGATGGTTTCGATGGAAACTTGGACCCCATCTGCATTTTGAAGGGTATATTCCGAAGCATTCTACACGTAGATGTATAGGATTTCTTCTCGCCGAAACGGTGATGAAACGATCCTGAGCAGGTGTTGTTTTTCGTCGCCCACCAAGCCTTGGTCTTTCCAACACGGAAACTGTCTCCCTGAACCTATTCCAAAGTCGAGATATCACACTTTGGCTGACTTGGAGCCTTTCCGCTACAACAACCTGAGTTAGGTCACCCTGTAGCATTCCGATAGCCCTATTAGCCTCAGCGTTTGTTAATTTACGTCTTGGTATTGTCAGAAAACTCGTTTCAAATCGAAGCCGTTGATAAACTGACTTCATTTCAAAATAAGAACATTCATGAAGCATATGCAAAGAACCAAACTTCATCAGAAAAAAGGCGACCAGATTGACGAAATGTCTCATACTGATATTTATTGGATCGATTCAAGTTGTTATTGAGTTTCAAATGATTTTACAGCGATTTTCTCGAAGATTACACGCACTTTTAAAAACGATATCCCTAACTCTTGTGGAACAGTATAATTAAAAAGGACCAGTGCCCCACAAAGGACCTTTTATTGTCCACACTTCATGAAATTTATCGTATCTCGATCGGCTTTCGTTGTCATTAACAAAAACCAATAATAGTGGGTGGCACACGCGAAGGAATGAAGGATGATTTGAATTTCATTTCAAATTCGTTCGCTCCGACCGTGAATCAAATGGCGTAATTGAATTGTGTACGTAAAATCTTGGCACGCGTCCAAAACGAAATGTTCTCGTCGTCTTTGCCAATAAGATCAGACATTCGCATGTTGTTCTTTTGTTATATTTATCTATAGAGTTCAGTTTCGATCCGTAAGCATAAATTAATATTGTGAGTGGTTTAGTAGCATTTTTTTTATCGCCCAACGAAAGTTTTACGTTGTTTTCACTAATAAGGATCACTGTTTGAGGTTGGCGCTCAATTGTTTTCGTCCTTCATTCGTTTGGCAGCAGGCTATCAAGGACGCCCCAGTTCGTTTTATTTCTAGAAAGTATCTGTACAAAAATGATCGTGAGTTCAGAGAATTTTTTTCAATGATGTTTGGAACATATTTTTTCACGAAACTTTTATAGATCCAATAAGTAACTGAAAATTGACGTATATAGATCACTAATTTTCAACGCTCTGGACATGTCATCTTATCCAATTCAAAATCTGTTTTTCTACACAATAATCTTCAGGATTGATCTTAACTTCTCATGATATTCAATTGGAATTTTCAGAATGTTCGTACACAGATTTAATACCTACATTATACAGGGTGTATATGAATAGTTACGAACAAATTAAGGTGGTGATTCCTTTTCAAAAAATTGGGTGGGTCATTCATATAAACTTTTTTTTGAGCTCTACCTGCTTGGTTACAGTTTTTAATTTTTTCCTTAAAAATAAAAAAAAATCAAATTAAGCAGAAATTTTATGCAATCGAGAAGCCACTCACAAAATTCTTGGTTGTGTTTCTCGATAATTGCAAGGGTTAGAAAAAGGCACCCCTAAACCTTGTATAATTAGTAAGAAATTTTCTGCATATTTTACAATAGAAGAATTAATTGTGGATGCTTAATTCATTCATAAAAACAAATCTTTGTAATTTCTGTTATGTTGACAGTTCACGGTTTTTGAGAAAAAAATTCATCAAAAGATAACACGCCTGAGTTGAGTTAGGCGGCTGCAACTAAGCAGGGGGGCTCAAAAAAGAAAAGACTATGTATATGAAAGACCCACCCTATTTTTTGGAGGAATAACCCCCCAAATTTTCTCGCAACTATTCATATACACCCTGTATACATCTTGAAGAATGATCATATTGTTCACTTCCACTCTGAATAAACGTCTACAAAAATAAAAAGGGTTAAATTTAGGATTATTGAAAAGAAGTATGGAACTTGGCAAGATTTAGGTAAACATTTGGTTCTAGAATTGTTTTTATAAAGACAATGGTTCTAGTCTTGCACAAAATGTATTTTTCAAATTTGAAATGTGATTCTTAATAACGGACTGTAATAAAAAGATTCCAAATCACCTATAAGTATACTCCATTCACTTTTATGAAGCATCCCGGTTGGCCATTAAAATTTTGACAGATTTCGCCGTGTATATTTCGAAAATGTTAGGTTATAGTCATGTTTCTGTTAGATACATACGCAACGTTGTCGTTTCTACATCAAGATCTTAGTATAAATAATGAATTTGAGAAAATATTATGTGAATTCAATAATTCCAAAGAACTGGTGAATGTTGAAGAAACTTTTTTCTCTGTTAATACCGGAAATATTTCACGTATATAAACATGGTTGGAAGATTCAGTTATGCTATTCTTTTACGGAAATCAAGAATCGAGTGTTGAAATTTTACTGAGAAACAATGGACAGAATAGTCCGTTACTTTGTGATGTTAAATAAGCCACCGAAGACATTCACCCAAATACCATTTTGCACACCTTACTTATTGAAATACTCCAGTATGCAAATTTTGTTGTACTACGAATCCTGATGTCTATAAAGTTAGCAGTGCCACTTGCGAGAAAATCAATGAAACATATTGCATTAATTGTCGAATAATTGTCGAGAATTTGTCGTGAAAGAAAAAAATTTGTCGCGTCCTTAGTTTTTTTTCTACGGGGTGGCTTTGCTAACTTAACGTTAAGTTAGCAGAACCACTTTCTCAATATCTACCAAATATCATGAAAATGGTTATGAATAATCGTCGAGTAATTGTCGAAGTCCATATGAAGTAAAAAAAAAACACAAAAAATCCATTACTTCTTGTTTATTTTACGTCTTTTTCCCGCTAGTTCGAGATATTTCTAGAATTATCGCATTTTTGGCAACAGCGCATACGTAATTGACTCCTTTTCTATTGCATTAATTGTCGAATACCTGCCTCGAATTTGTCGTGAAAGAAAAAAATTTGTCGCGACCTTCGTTTTTTTCTACTAGGTGGCTTTGCTAACTTTATATTAATTTAGCAAATAGTGGTCGAATATCCTCACGATCATAAAAGATTGTCGAGTAATTGTCGATGTTCAAATAAAGTAAAAAAACACACAAAAAATTCAATCTTTCTAGCAATTTCCACTCCATTTTCTCGCGATTTCCCTATATTTCTGAAATGTCGCATTTTTGACAACAGCGCATTCGTTTTTGACTTTTTTTCTATTGCATTGATTGTCGAATACCGGTCCCGAATTTGTCGTGAAAGAAAAAAATTGTCCATTGTGTGGCTTTGCTAACTTAACGTTAAGTTAGCAGAACCACTTTCTCAATATCGATAATTCCAAAAATATCTCAAACTCGCGGGAAAAAGACGTAAAATAAACAAGAAGGAATGGATTTTTTGTGTTTTTTTACTTCATATGGACTTCGACAATTACTCGACAATTATTTATAACCATTTTCATGATACATATTTTGCCGATATTGAGAAAGTGGTTCTGCTAACTTAACGTTAAGTTAGCAAAGCCACCCCGGAGAAAAAAAAACGAGGACGCGACAATTTTTTTTTCTTTCCCGACAAATTCGGGACAGGTATTCGACAATCAATGCAATAGAAAAAAAGTCAAAAACGAATGCGCTGTTCGACAATTATTTATAACCATTTTCATGATATTTGGTAGATATTGAGAAAGTGGTTCTGGTTCCTTTCACGACAAATTCTCGACAATTAATGCAATAGGTTTTATTGATTTTCTTGCAAGTGGCACTGCTAACTTTATGGACATCGAATCCTGTGTTACAGTTAAACTTTAAGAGAACTCCTAAATCTTATCGTCGTGGCCAACTGGGATACTTTATTTCTGAATTCGCAAATTAAAAAAAAAATGCCAAAACCACTCACTAATATCCAAAATTCGACAGCTATCGAGTTATGAGACAGATCTCTATAATAACGAGTGATTTTCAACGACACGAGAGTCACTACAGTTTGAAACGGTCCAAAACTGATTCCTGCGTTATCGACACGCAACGTGGATTCAAACCTTCCGACTTTAAAGATCCAGCCAAGAGAGAATTTCTGACAAGTTTGACCAAAAGAGTGTTCAAAGTTGGACTGGTGAGTAACTGAGACTTTTGTCGATTACTCGAAGATCTGCGGATGTCAGATTCGGATCCTTTTCGTGGTGACCCTGTATTGTCGAGAATATCGGCCGCATTAAGATTTATAATTGCAATTTCAACTAGACTACAAAATATACTGCCCCACAAGAGTTAGGGATATCGTATTCAATCGTTTTTAAAAGGGTGTAATCTTCGAGAAAATGGCAACAACTTGAATCGATCCAATAAAAATCAGTATGAGACATTTCGTCAATCTGGTCGCCTTTTTTCTGAAGTTTGGTATTTTGCATATGCTTCATGAATGTTCTTATTTTGAAATGAAGTCAGTTTATCAACGGCTTCGATTTGAAACGAGTTTTCTGAAAATGCCAAGACGTAAATTAACAAACGCTGGGGCTAATTGGGCTATCGGAATGCTACAGGGTGGCCTAACTCAGGTTGTTGTAGCGGAAAGGCTCCAAGTCAGCCAAAGTGTGATATATCGATTTTGAAATAGGTTCAGGGAGACAGGTTCCGCGTTGGAAAGACCAAGGCTTGGTGGGCGACGAAAAACAACACCTGCTCAGGATAGTTTCATCACCGTTTCGGCGAGAAGAAACCCTACATCTACGTGTAGAATGCTAAGGAATACTCTTCAAAATGCAGATGGGGTCCAAGTTTCCATCGAAACCATCAGACGACGTTTGAGAGAGGTGAATCTAGGTTCTAGACGTCCATTAAGAGCAGTTCCATTAACACGTGACCATAAGCGTCAAAGACTGGAATGGGCAAGGCAACATATCAATGGCGTAGTGTCCTTTTCACTGATGAATCTAGATATGGACGATTTTCAGATTCTCGAAGAATAAGGGTATGGACAATCCCACGCATTCCCCCTAATCGTCGCTATGTCCAAGAAGTCCATCCATTCCGAGGGGGTAGTGTTATGGTATGGGCCGGGATATGTTTCAACGAGCGCACAGATCTGCACATTTGTCCTGGGAATATGACCGCCCTACACTATAGGGAGCATGTCATTGACAATGTTGTGCCAAATTTTCACGCTGCTATTAGTGAAACTTTTCAATTTCTAGACGATAACGCTAGACCGCACCGTGCAGCCATAGTTGAGAATGTGCGCGAGGAGCTTGGTATTCTACATTTACCAATACCTCCGCACTCACTAGATTTGAATTGCATCGAACATACATGGGATATGCTCCAAAGAAGATTAGATAATCATCAACCTTCCACAGAATCCTTAAATGATCTGAGAGAGCTTCTGCCCCGTTTATGGAACCAAATTCCTCAAGAAATGTTCAACTACCTCGTGTGTCGTATGCAAAGAAGATGTCAAGCTGTTATTGATGCCCGTGGAGGCCATACATTGTATTGATACTCTCAAAATGCTTGAATTCTCTGGAAATAAAATTTCGTTATTTAACTCGATTTTCCTTAATCACCCTGTATACGCTGCAGACCTACAGGCTAAAATTAATTTGCAACTTGAAATCATATTAACATGAATTTTCATCACAAAAATCTTATTTTAACTATATTTTTTTGCAATTTAAGTCAATATCCCTAACTCACGTGGAGCAGTTTACATATTTTACCCACTTTTATCACTATAAAAATGAGTGGCCCTGTATACAGCGAATATTTTTTAGGACGAGAATTCTTCTAATTCAATCAACGTGGACAAGATACTTACACCAGCACAAGAGAATGAACTCAAAATGGCTCCTAAAAGTGAGTATTCACTTATATTTTTCCTTATTTCATTCTCTGGAAAAATGCATTCCCTTTGTGATGTTAATTTTTTCTTTGGAACAATCAAAGACAAATATTAATATTTTCGCAGAAAAAATGTTCGCAAATTCCGCCTTCTACGCAAAAGGCCTACACCCAACCATGGAAGAGCAAGTTGAGCTGGCTAAAAGAATATCGAGTTCTCTGAGTGATATTAGCAACCAAACGAGCAAAGGACAATCTATGTATGTGAATAGGAAGAAGAGGTCCGTCAAATGGGTACACGAAGGAAAAGGTAAGGATATTGCCATATTGGAAGAAAAGATAAAGAGCAACAGCTTAAATTGAGCCCTGCCAACATCCATGCAATGGTATGAATTTGGCTCAAACAGAAAGATAATCATAGCATAGCTATTTGTCCTTTGGAGTAACGCTGGATTTCCATGCATCCGTCATCCGATGATACGATCGTCCGATCGTCGTTGTGATTGGTAGAAATATTCAATTTTGAATTTTGTGAATGTTGTGATTGGCCGAAATATTCCATTTTGAATATTTCTGCCAATCACAACACCTTCGGACGATCGTATCATCGGATGATCGGATGCATGGAAATCCAGCCTTAGAAAGATGAAATTTTCAGGAAATGTTATCGAGGTCATGTTTCACTTTTTCCACTTTAATTTTGACGAAAAAATATTACAGGGTACTCTCAAAAACATGTCAAATATCGATTAGATTTTCACTCTTATTTTGACGAGAAAATTTGACAGGGTACTCACAAAACATAGCAGACTTCGACTCGATTTTTCATCTAAAACTTCCTGATTTTAAATTGAAACTCGTATATAGATACACTGCGCAAAAAAATTAACGCACATTCTGAAAATCTCAACTTTAATGAAAGTTAAATCTACATTGGTTTTATAACTTATTTTTTATGTTCTCTCGGGAAGGTTTTGAACGAAACAAGACACATTAAACGGAAGAAAAATTCAGGATTTCACCGAATCTTATATGGAAGAAGAGAACAATTTTCAAAATACTGAAATGCTGATAAGTGATTTAATACTTGTTATTTCCACCCCTTGCGTTAATTACAGCTCGGCAACGACGGTTCATACTCAAAATGAGTGATCTTAAAATGTTCTGATCTAATCCTTCCCAGATTTCTCCGAGTTGGATTCCTAAGTCATTAAGAGACATGCTCTTCAAGAATGTTCCTTATATACTTATCAGCATTCATAGCTCCATTATCAACGACCACTAGGTCTGTGCGAGCAGTCAAAGATATTCCACCCCATACCATAATCGATCCTCCCCCGAAACCAGTAGTATTCAGGAAATTGCACTGAGCATATCTTTCATGTGGACGTCTGCATACAAGGGAACGTCGATCACAATGGTAGAGGCAGAATCTAGACTCATCTGTGAAGAGAACTCTTTCCCAATCGGCCTCTTCCCAATGGGTATGCTCTCTCGCAAAATCCAAACTCGCCCTTCGATGGGCTGGGGTAAGAGCTGGGCCTCTTGCCGCGACACGAGGCCTTAAATCATATTCTCTGAGGCGATTTCTTATTGTCTGAGTGCTAATTTGCACCTCATGAGTTTGCTCAAGCTGATTTTGAAGGAGGCGAGCGGTTGCAAACCGTTGTCTCAACGAAGAAACTCTCAAGTAACGTTCTTGAATGGCAGTTGTTACCCGTGGTCTACCATGTCCTGGTCTTCGGACATTCATACCTGTCTCCCTGATTCGCTGCAACATTCTGGACACACAAGTATGGGAAACTCCAAACCTTTCTGCAATTCTTGTGTATGTCCACCCTTCTTCTCGCAAAACTACCGCTTGGGCACATTCCTCTTGGGTCAAATTGCGTGTTTCGCGTTGCATAGCGATCAAGTGTAGAAAATCAAACGAAAGAAAAACTATTGATCACTAGATTTGATCGAGAACAACTGATTTTAGAATGGCGCCAATACATTCAAAATCTGATAATATCATCTTTTTTTATTCCTGCTGGGAGAAAACATATGTATTGAAGAAAAACGTTGAAAGTGGATAACATATGCATGCATAATTCTGATAAAAATAATTATCATTGAGAACACCTTCAGTTGTAGAATAAATTTGAGATTTCCATAATGTGCGTTAATTTTTTTGCGCAGTGTATTTTCATCCAATTTTGATTTTATTCCCTGCAAAAATAAATAATGTCCTATCAACCATATACGTAATTAATTGATCATTAGAGATATTCGAGAAATTACATGTTTCTAGGTACTAGGCATTCAATTATAAAAAATCAGTGTTCCTAAAAGAATAACAAAAAAATTATTTTGATGATGATTATTGAGATCTAAGGAATAAATAGGAAAATTGATCTAAAGGAAATGATCAAAGTTCTGACACTTCATATCAAGGCATCAAGATTCTTTTAGTATTTTTTCACGTCGATGTACATTGTACGAACGATATTGATCATTGATGATTGAACAAATGGCCAATATTGTTCATTCAAACCTGATAAAGCTCATGTAAGGAACTTGAATTAAAATAATTGGAATAGGCCGAACTGTAGATGTCCGAGATCTCAAAAGGTCCTGTAACTCCTTTATGTTTCTCGAATTTTTCACTGTTTTATTTATAACTTTACTCTTTGATAGTCTTTATGAAAGGACGCATTTCACTTGCATTTTTATGCAGGAAAAACGACATAGAACGATTGTACCAATTACAGATTGAAAACCAATCACATCAATTGGCAATGTGCCTCTCTTAATTTAGATTAGCATTGTTATACGAGTATATAAGTGTAATTGAAATGAGGATGTTACGTCTTAGAAGATACTAGTGTTATTTTTTACCTGATTATTAAACTTAATTGTTGAATACATAACTATTTTCAAGAGTTCTTCAGTGGCCATCTTTTTATTGGGGTATGTAAATTTTATTAAAATTGTTCTGCTTCGATATCAAAACTATTACGTAATGAGCCAATAGAAGAATCGAGGTGAGAAATGTGGTACAGTTTGTTCAATTAAGTCAAGAAGGAATGATTCTCTATTAGGACATGCTGTTTTCAGCTATTGCAAGTTTTTTCTGAAATGATAAATTTGATACAGTCTCATATCATGGAGTGAAAACGAATCAAACATATGCAGACTACAGAACAATCTTTTACGATGAATAATTCAGAAAGTTGAGGATGATCTATATTTTTTTGAGCAGCTAAATTAAATTAATTTCTGAAGAATTTCATCATCATTTTGAATTGAAACTTCTCATGCACAAATTTCATTGTAGGCGAAGGAACTAATGGATTTGAAAACAACAACAGAAACAGTTCTGGCGACAAAAACCCGCTGAAACTTGTTATGAACCCACATGGACAAGTTCAGGATATATTTTCGCTAGGGAAACAAGGATATAAATTCGAATCTGCTCTATCTCCAGACATTTGTCTGTCCATTGTGAAAGATTTGAATTCTCCGAAAGGAAAAGGTAAGGTCAAATAATATTGATGTGATTTTTATGAGAATCACCCTATAACTCTGAAACGATATATTGTTATGAGGTTTCTGGTATATTTTTTTGTCGAACTATATTCTGAGTCTATTTTCAAAACTTTCATTTTGTCAAATTTCCTGATGCCTATACTCCATTCACAATTATAAAATCACAACTCTGGCCTTGGAAATTTGACACATTCCACTCTGTATCGAAGTTATGACGTTTTTCAAAATATTTCTATGTTCCAAGTCAACACTATGTTGCCCTTTCTACATTCTTAGCGTATTTCTCAGAATGTGAATTTATTCGGAAAATGAATGAATTGGAAAAGATGTGATGGACGAAAATAATTAACGTTTATATGAATTGATAGAAAGGATTCCTTTTCTAGTTATTTGCATGAAAAGTACAAGAGATCAGTGTTGGAATATATTATTTTTCGCCATGGAAGAAAATTGCATTGCTTTCACATAATGTTCATGTGCATGCTTGTGAAGATTTAATGTTTATTATCCTCTTGAACTGAAAGTTCAAGACTTGACGATATCAATTGTCGATTCTAATCAAGAATTCATTAAAAAAAACCAACCCAAAGATATAAGATGAATTGATGGGTAATTACAAGAATCAAGAATAATGTCAATTTTATTTTGTTGATAACTTTCTTAAAATCAATGTTGGGATATAAAACTCGGCTGCGTTTGTTCAAACAACATCTAAAGAATACATTTTTCACCATCTCGACCTTTGAAAGGCGTTTCTTATAGCAGAATCAGGTCTAAGTTCCACCTCATTAGTGAGGTACCTAACTTTTGCAAATCTGCTCAGATATCGCCAAATTTCTTGGAAAACCTGAAAAATATCATCCTAATCGACCTCTCGAGGATCCATCTACTGCGATATCTGTCCAAATAACAGCTTTTTCAACAAAATTCCCGTGTACCCCTTCAACCTCGAAATGTAAACATTCGTCCTGGTCTTGAAAATCGTCCTCACGCTCCAAACTGGTGCTAAAAACAATAAACATATACGTCAATCTTGGATATTCGACGAAAAACTCACCTGCAAATATCGATTAAATGCCAAAAATCTGCGAACAATTTGTAAACCTAACAAAATGTGGAATATCTTTGATACCTTTACTTTGATGTAAACAAAGAAACTGGCAACGTCGTTTCGTCATTAACGATATTTTCTGTGCGCGCACTGACTTTTCATCAGGAGCACCAATTCCTGAAAACGAAACCATGACCTCCTATGTGATTAAATAAAAGAGAATGGAGTATACAAACTAATTCTCATCCTATTTTGAAGTTGAGATTCCTTAGACTTTATAGGCTACGTGTCCCTAAGATATATGGGGGGGGGACTTCAGATCGTTGGAATGAATTATATTTTCACACGAAAAGTTTAAAGAAAATCCAAACCTATGTCACTCCCACAACTCAAACGAATCTAATGTCACCTCGAACTTCAAAATCCACCAAGCCTTTTGGACTGTAGAGCGTGAAATAGACATACCTACATACACTCGAAAAACATTACCCTCCTTCTGGCGCAGTCGAGTTGAAATGATCCACAGCCTTCTTCACTCCGATTTTCATTTTTTAACCCCCTTTATTTATTTAGGTGCTGAACTTTTCGCAAAACGCCGAAAGAGGTCAGAGAAGTGGGTTGTCGAAGAAAAACCTGAACTTAAGCGTGTGAACGACTCAAATTTGATTGAAACGCCCATTACAAATCAGCCTTCTTCGCCATTTTACAGTCCGAACTATTCACCAGGATCTTACAACAATTTGAACGGAAATCAGGTTCACTTTTCAGTTTCAGCTTCTTAACTTAGCCCTACAATTCAATTTTTTCTAGGATACGCTGGTACCGAAAGTAAAGTTGATCAAGTCACCTTGGGAAGCAGCTTTGGAAACTGGGTCAGTGGAGGCTGCGTTCGAGAGTTATCCTTCATTAGGACTTTCGAAAGGTGAACACTCAATCTATTCTTCTCTCATACCCATTTTCATCAAATTTGAACGACGAAAATTTCAGGAAATTTTGTGGCTCCCGCTGTAGAATCTTACGAATCCGCTCTGCGCACTGGCAACCTGGCGTCAGGCAAAGGGGTAACTTATAATGGTCACACCAACCAAAACAAGGTTTTCGCACACAATCCTGCATACAACAGTTCGAGCATCAACAGAGTTGTGGATAACTTGAAAAGGGGGATTTCTAACGTTGACGTGTACAAACCAACACTTCCTTCCTCTTGGAACACGAGAAGTAAGACTATTCAAAATATTATTTTCATGTTCGCTCAAACCGCTAAAACTGTAAATGATCAAGTAGGTACTGAGATCTGATTGGCTTCCTTAAAAGGATCAGCAAATTGTTCAGCTAGCTGAATTTGCTTGTAGGCTGTTTGCTTTCTTCAATTATAATATTTCGCTCACATAACTCTGAATCCTGAATTATTTTGGGCATCTCTAGAACCAAATGATGTACACATAGAACTTACTGTAAGTTTAATCATAGAGATACACCTTTGAAAAGTTCCAGCCGTCAAATGAATCATAGAATTATGTGATATTAATTTAGCATGTATGTCAAGTTGATCTGTCCAATAGTTCAGTTCACTTATAACACAAATTATGATTATTCGGGTTGGTACTTCAGAACATATCACTACGAATTTAACATCCTTTGTTCTTGAAGTTGAACATTGCAGCAGAAAATATATAAATCAATATTTTTCCCTAATGATTATTCACAGAAATAGATCTCAAACTCCAACACTCGCATCCAGACGTCATACTGAACCATAGAAATTCGAACACACAAACACCTTCGGATAATTTCATGGGTTTCTATGTTTAACTGAGTATATTTTGGTAACTTATTTTGACGATTCTCCCCACATAGGTACCCCCAGCGAATCATACAACCAACAGTCATATCAAGAACAAGAGAAAGGAATCGAAGTTACCAATAATTCGAATTTGGTCTCATCTCAAAACGATCAGTCAATCTCAGAAACTTTGAATGAATACACTTCTGATGAATCTTCGAGGTATAACCCTATCGAAACCACAACACCAGATCAGACGTCTTTTCCAGAAACTGGACAAATATCTGGAGAGGATAACGAATATGAAACTTTGAGGAATATGGACCAAAATCAAATGCAACAATGTACGTTCTCTCCCCATGCATCATTCGCAAATATTCCTGACGTTGCTCAGCAAAGTGTTTTTCTGGAACCAAAGGAAAACACCAATCCTAATGAACGAACGATACCTTATTGGCCTTGTAAGCCTGCAGTTTCAAGCGAAAAACTCAATATTTGGCAACCCAGCCTCAAAACTTTGAATAATGCCACAAAACCAGAATTTGGTTACGCCTTCAACAGTGGTGCCTCTAAAGTTGTCGAAAACAGTTTCACAAGATCCACATCAAATCTACTGACCTTCCAATCTGCGAATTTCGAAAGCGAAGGTCACTTCGTAGCTGATAGAGCCAAATCTCCCCTACCAATTTTCATACCAGAATCGCATTCTTTACCTGAGGAACCCGCAGAAAATTTAACTGTATCGATTCAACCCCTCATTCAGTACACGGTAGAAGAAGTAAAGAACCCAATTCACGAAGATCATGTAAGAGAAATGGTCATGTCCGGAAATAAAGAGAAAAGAAGGGTCATCCAAGGTCAAAAGACTTGTTTTTCTGAGTTACAAGAAATCGAAGACGCTTACAGATACGCGAATTATCCTTTATCAGGACCAAATGTACGGAATGTGAGGCTTATGGAGAAAGTTCATGCCTATACACCAGTTAGTCACAATTATGATAAAGAGGAAGAGGAATGGAGTCAAGATATCCATCAGTCTGTGGAACAGAGAAGTCACACAGAGGATTCTAAGGCTTATACAGAAGATTCTATAGCTCACACAGAAGATTTGACGGATTACACAGAAGTTTCGAAGGGTTACATGGAAGATTCGAAGGTTTACACAGAAGATTGGAAACTTTGCACAGAAGATTCGAAAATATACGCAGGAAATCCGAGCTTTTACACTGAAGACTCAAGAGTTTACACAGAAGATTCGAAGAATGACACAAATGATTCCAGGGGTGACACAGAAGGTGTGAAAGATGTTACAGAAGAAACAAGAGTTTACACAGAAGATTCGAGAGCGTATCCAGAATATTCTAGATCTTATCCAGAAGATTATACAATTTACACAGAAGATTCGAGAGTATTCACAGAAAATTCGAAATCTTGCGCAGAAAGTTCTTTCGAATGTGGGCAAAAGTACTCTTCCAATGTAAACAAAGATGTGAATATTGCTGGACTAGGAATCGATGAAAATCAAAACACAAATTTAAATAATAAATCTGGTATTGATGAAACCAAAGAAGATGTGGGTATTTCTCGATCTGTTAGGGAAGAAAGAGAGAGTTCATTTAATCAGATAGTGGAGAAAAGTGTTATTAAAGATGAAACTATTGAAGGGTGTGAAAGAGATATGAATAAATGTAAGGAAAATTCGAAAGTAGACTCTCAGAGCCAAAACAAAGCATCCACGAAGAGAGTTGAGGAATCTCCGACAGAAGATAGTTATAGAATATCCAAGCCTATATGTAAGAAGGCTCCACAGGCGGTTATCGGCGCACGTCCTTTATTTGGTCAACTGGATATAAATAAGGAATTCTTGAAGGCATTTACCGGTAAGGAAAAACTGATGAAAACCAAGAAAAACCGAGAAATCTTCCAATGTACCCAAAAAGCATCTACACCAAGAATCGAACAAGGTGTTTACATTACAGATTCTGGTTACAATCGAAATTCCTCAGTGTCTTCGGATCGAAACCAAAACGGAGTTATGAAGATTGGAGCGAGTGATCAAGTTGATGGAAGACAAGAAAAAATGGTTGTTTCTGATACTGGTCTCTCTAAAATATCCAGTAGGTTCAAAAACGATCAAAATTCCAAAATCGAAATAGTGAGACCGAGTGAATCGGAAGAAATCGAGAAGATTTATTACCAGAGGGAAAGAGCGTTGAGTATTGACCTTCAGACCATTGGGGATGACCTCCAGCAATCTGACATACAGGCGATCATCGATAAGGAGATTTCCGCGATGCCTACTGAGAATGTTCTCCAGAAATGTTATAGTGAAATCGATCAGCACCAATTGAAGAAGGTGAATGCTTCAAAATCTCAAGACTACACTGATACATATGGATTTAACGATGATTTTGAAGAATATCGTAAAGTACCTGTAAGATCTATCATAGAAAACTTCGAGCAGCATTCGATGCCTCCTCTAAAAATCAAAGAACAAAATTATCCACTCTCTATAACAGACAAAGCAAGATTATCCCAATCTTTATCTTCCACACACGCGATTCCCAACCTAGAAGAGAGACAAACCTATGTCAGTCATGCAGCTCAAAACTCAAGAGTTCAGAATCTTCAGCAAGAGTCCAGAAGTCAAAATAATGGAACGGTAGTTTTCAAAAGTGAGGAAATGAACAAACAGGAGATATTTCAACATTCGGAGAACAGTTTCTTCCGCGAATATGACCAGAACGAAGTCACCTCCCAAAAGGAATCTGACTCTTCTTATTTGGCTGCTACTAAAACGTACTCATCAGCTTTCTCACCTTACAGGGAGCTTTCGCAAGGCAAGCTTGTGTGATGTGCGCATGACTTATTAACGCTTTCTAACAAGCTAACAAAATGGTATTTTAAGATTCACTGTTGGATTAAAAATTATCAATGCTGCGTCCAAAGCTGGTAATCCACGAGCGTTCCACTCCACTCCTTTCTTTTCATCAGTACGGTTTCATCACTCTTCGATAGAATTGATCATTCAATTCGCGATCCTTCTCGTATGATGCCCCCTGCACGACTATGTTCAGAAAAATACCCGTTTTCACATTACGTCCTTCCAATGGGGTGATACAGGGTCGGCCAACCTCTGGAGAGCTTCAGAATATGGAACTATGCAACACCTACGTTCACTCAGTTCCCGCCCAACAGAATGGTACAATATCTCGATCTTCGGTCGCTGCTTGATACATACAATGTCGGCCTGCCGACCCGCTCTTGGTTGATTGATTAGCTGACGAACAAGAGACCGGGTTAGCGCTTGGCCACACTGTGACACTGCGACCAACTTGGGTCTATTGTATCACTCTTTCGTCAGTGGTTCCTCACGAGAATAGGTTTGTGTCCTTTATCAGGTTCAGTAGCCTGTTTTTGAGGTTTTTCGGATTCATTCCCGTTTCAGGATTGATTTCTCCGAAGATTCTGTGGCGCCTTCTTCCCAGGGCGTCGCATTCAAAAATTACGTGAGAGGCTGTTTCTTCCTCTTCACCGCAGAGTCTGCAATCCACGGGTTCTCCAAGTATTCCTATGGTGTTCAGATGTTTTCTAAGGCCGCAGTGTCCCGTCAGTAGACCTACTATTATACGTGCCTTTTTTCTGTTTAGATTCAAAAAGTCAGCCGTCAAGGTTTGACTTGTGTGTCCTACCATGGCTTTTCTGTGTGTTTGCCCGTCGCTCTGTTCCCAGTGTTGTCGGTGTCTTTGTTTTATCCACTCCTCAATCAGGGTCCTGCATCGGTTTTTGCTGATTCCAAGCAGAGGTTCTGGCCCTGTGAATGGCGTTTCAGATGCTTGTCTTGCTAACTGGTCTGCTTTTTCGTTGCCCGCTATTCCCTTGTGACCTGGCACCCACATCAGAGTGACCTTGTTGTGTTTTGCCAGCTCCAAAAGGTCCTGGAGGCATTCCCAGACGAGTCTAGACTTTATCTGTGTCGAGTTGAGAGCTTCAATAGCGCTCTGGCTGCTGTCAGAGAGAATGTGGATGTGTTTTCTTTGGTAGCCACTTTCCAGGTTCTTCTGTATGGATGTCCTAATGGTATGTGTTTCAGCTTGAAATATCGTGGCGTGTTTGCCGAGAGGTATTATGTAATCCCTTCTTGGCCTCACTCCGGGTATTCCCGCTCCTGTTCCTTCATCTGTCTTAGAACCGTCTGTGCACCAGACTATTTCTGCAGATGATTGTGATTCTATACTCGAGTCCCATCTGTTCCAGTCGAGCTGTGTTTTGAATGGTTTTTCGGGTTGCATGTAGTCTGAAATCATATCAAGCTCGGCTACGTCAGCTACATGAGTGATTCTGCTGTGCCCAGTTGTGCTGGTTCTCCAGTTTTTTGTTTGGATCAGTCTGTATGCACCCATCCTGGCCCCTCTTACCCTGGTTATGAATATCGCAGTTTCTGATTGTTTATTTCAAAGTTTGAATGAATAGTTTAGGTAATTATTAAATATTATCTCTATTTAAGGAAAAGAAAAGTTTTCTTACCGTTTGATAGAAGTCTAGTGACTTTCTGACCATTTAAATATAAATAAAAAATATTTCTAGTTCGTATTAAATTCAAACGTCGTACAATACGCGCTTGACCGGCCAGCCGTCCCTAGGGTGGGATAGTTGAATGGCATATTAGGTCAGCTTCATAAAGAGAAAGCGGTGTATGAGTTTTTTTCAGTTTTCAGTTCATTTCGGCATCTTTGAAGGGAGGTAGTATCAAGGAAATGTGATTTTTTGATAATAAAATCACTTGAATCTTAAAGTAACGTATTGGGTTTTAGTAGGTCTATAGGCGAGGAGTCCCAATAAAAAAATACCAACGCGTCGTCAAATCTATTTGTAAATGTATATACAGGGTGTTACGAAATGGGAGATTTAACACCGCTTGCGACTTCTTCCTTTGAGGCCATGTGGAAGGTAAGGTCTACGGCAAGAGCCCAGTCTCGATTCGAGACCTCATAGATGAAATTCGTGGGGCTATCGATGACATAGGGCTGCCACTTTGCGATTTGGTTATGGAAAATTTCATGAAAATAATATGATCCTGTAGTCATTTGGCTTACGTTAGTTTCCATTATTACCAGCATGCCTTCCTCTTTATAATGAAATAAACATCATATCATTAATCTAAAACATAGCATTTCTCTCTGGATGTCAATAGCACCTCTCATTGGAAAACCCTTTAGTTCACCCATTCACGTCGTTCTTAAGGCACCATACCATTTGCTTGATGGATCGCTCATGAATTACCAACTTAAAGTGGACCAACAATATAGTTGTTTATCAAGAATCATCTCAATGACTCCAATTCTGCATGTGTTTCAACACTAGACTAGTCTGATAAGGCTATTATTACCTATTCCCACCTAGTTTATCGCCACTCAATTAATCAAGGCTGTTGTTCCACAGATTCGCTACCAAGGCAGGTTTACAAACCTCAAATCACTCCCCCAGTACCAACCACTGAATCAAGGTTCAGTGACCACAACATCCCCATTTCAAAAAGCTATACTCCACAGTACGTGCCCCAGGAAACTGTTGTATCACATCCATATTCTAACAGCAACGCAGCTATAAGAAGCGTAGCTGCACCAGAACCTATCAAAAAGATCGACTTCTCATCTTTGCACAACTATAACACAGCACCCAGAGGTTGGACAAGGAACGAGAACGTTTACAAGCCAATTAAATTTGCTTCTTATTCCGACTTTTGAGAGGGGTTAGAATAGGTTATATCACTCCTTTATTGTAGCTATGCTATTTGTGTATTTGTTTTCTCACGATTAGTTCTACTTTTTGACAAGTGTGCTGCATTCGTTGTATTATTGATATAAATGAATACAATACAAAATTGAATAAGAACTTTTTTTGGTTATGAATGACCTTGCTGCATCTAGTGCATCCAAATTATCTTATCAATTAATTTCACATTATAAAAACTTCATCAATCTAGATTGATATATAAGATTTTTTTTTATTCATCTTGTTTCATGCCTAATATTTGTATCGAAAAAGCTTCACACTAACTATTGTTGCAGTGGAAGACAAAATTGTTAATTTTTATTATTTTCGTATTGATGCTATTCGTAGATTTTAGAGACGTTTTCATCAAATATATTCGCTTACAGAAACATCGTCCAATTGTCTATATTATCATTATTATTATAGTAAACTTATATATTGTTTTCGGATAGAATAAAGTTCTCAGTTACACTCACCTGGTTTTGATTAAGTACAGTGTCCCTAACAGTGTAAAAATTTATCTATCTAACTTATTTTTTGTTAGGTACTCCCTACGGTTTTAAGCGTTCTTTCCCTAAAAAATTAAAAGACGCAAATTGCAAGCACTTACGTGGAGTTAGCAACATTTTAGCGTCCCCTTGCAGGTCGATTCGCCATCAAAAAACCAAAGGAAAATAGAATCACCAGAGATAAGTCTCTGGAATCACAGACCTGTGACCAGGTCTGTGATAGAATAGACAATGGGCGCGTTCATCCGACTAAGCAGCTACGCCACAGCTCCTTCAAACGTCAAAACCATATGATTCGTTGTGTCAAAATTACTAACTAATTTGACACAACGGATCGAAAAAATCATATGGTTTTGACGTTTGAAGGAGCGGTGGCGGTAGCTGCTTAGTCGGATGAACGCGCCCATTGCTATCTCCATTATTTTTCTAACCTTCTTGTGAAAAATATATAAAAGTTCTATGATTCTATTCTTAGATATAGTTTATAGGTTATACAGGGTGAGTCTTTGACTTGTACATATATTTTAACTGTAGATTCCTCCCATCAAAAGAAACACTTTTTTCCCATACCATTTTTCAAAATTCGGTTTTGTTTGGAAGATACAGGGTGTCAAAAATCCATGAAATTAACACTATTCTTTCCATATATGTATTCTGAACCGATATTTCGAATAAACTGAATTTCGGTTGATTGTTTACTCTATTCATGGTGCATATTCCTCAATTGAAACTTATTTCATATTTCTCCTGGTAAAAAAGTTACAGTATAGTCGACTTATAAATTCACGAAAAAATACTATAAAACCACTTGAAAAAGATGAACGGTTCACGTTTTCGAAAGAATTAATTATTTTAGAAAACAAAAGTATCCTTATATTTTTTCAATAAAACGCGTCGTTCTCAAGTTATTCCTAATTGTATAAGATTGAATTAGAGGAAAAAATCATTAATTTCAAGAATAATCTGAATGCTGTCCCGAGTTAAATCTCATCGAATATTATTTCTTCTCTGGTCTCTCAACAAGTTACCAACGTTGTCAGAATGTTTATCAACTTTGTCAAGACTAAAATCTCTATGATGAAAAATCGTTTGATGTAGAGATATGTAATAATAAAATTCCACATAAAGCGTGAACTTCGTTTATGCCGTGTATGGGATGGGATCACTGACTAACGTTTTAGGTTGGACTGGTTGGAGCACAGAACAACGGTCTTGCGTGGCGGCTACATCCACGGCCTTCTGACGGGAAGAGTAGGCCGTTGGCGACTGAAATTAGGAACGTAGCGCAATATTGGCGAGAATCAGAACTACTCGTTTGGCATTTTCAAAGAGCAACGCCTAGACGCCTTTAGCGATTGTGATAGTTCATCCGCTAACGATAGGGTACGTACTGCTTTCTTGAGTTCGCACTGTTTGAAGAGAAAATCGGCAATCTGGCATCGTCTTCTCTATAGTTCTGTGGAATATGACAGAGGATGTGGTAAGGTTAGGTCATTGACCCCAAATCATATGACTTTGGTTAATGGAGTTAGGATAGGTTAGTGAAAAACCAATTTTTATGAGATCGTTTTAGAATATCGAGGGAAATATGAACAAATTATTAGTGTCTATAAACTAATCTTCAGGACAATCGAAGAAGGAACCTATTTTGGTGTGAAAAATATGGCTTTTCAATTGCCGAAATGATCGGACAGAACTAAGTGTTTTGTTAGGAAATATCGTGTTTGTAATATTCTTATTCAAATAAGGTTAGTGCTTGAGTATTTTTTAAATGTATCACCCAGAATATCTAATAATCACATCAATTTCATTCGAAAAATACGAACTTTGACTACTTTGAGGTGTTTGTAAAGAATAATATTAGGCACGTATTCAGCACTATTTTTTTTTTCAAATGGCTATATCTCTTCAACAGAGCCGAATTCGGAAAAATGTAAAATGAAAAAAGGGTTTCCTTTAGCATCAAGAATCTACAGTTAAAATATATACAAGTACAAGTCAAAGACTCACCCTGTATAGTGGTTAAGCCGATTCAAAATCCGCGAAACTTTCAACAAGATAGATACAGGTAAAGAATGAAAAACAAGATTTACTTGCATGACCTTTCCTCGGAATTTATTCTTCATAATCTTTACTCTACATTTCCTTGAATTACTCACAAATACACCAACCATTCACTCATAACATTCACTTGGCTGTCAAATCGAGTAATTTGTGTACAGAAATGTTTCCTAATTTTCTTTCTTTTGGGTTCACATTCTAAATAAACCGCATGAATTCATAAAATGCAAAAAACTTATTGAATGATACATACTCAAGATTCAAACTAACTCAAAATGCATTATTTCCATTTGAGGTTATACACACTTCTTTTGGTATATAAAAAAACTAATAATTTACTAATTTGATTAACCCATCTGATAAATATCTACATATATTGCAGCTCGTATATTTCTTCATGTATATATTATTGAATATAAATAAATGATCTCATTTTAGTTCGGATAGAATATAGGTATAAAATCATCAGAAAAGGTTTCTTTGGTTCACTGAAAATAGTTGATGAGCTTTTTTATAGGAAGTAGCTGGTTTCAACCGCAACATATTTCAGAATGCTCGTCCCACGATGAAACCTGAAAGATGAAAATTATTCAGCTCATTCCTGTCATCAAAACTTGAATATTCATTCTTTTAAAATTAGGTAGAAATCACCAATTCCATATTTAACGTTCATTTTCTTAAATAATAATGCTTACCTGGCAATCTCTGCTGCAATACCACTGATTTCCACATCCAGCACATACGAATTGGGCTATTTTCTGGTTACAGCCTTGACATTGAGGCACATCATCTGCCTCAGAGTTGTTATCTGATTCTCTCTTCTCATCCCGTTTGCCTTCATCTATTATTAATCTGTCGTTACTGTCCTCATTTTTGTCCTCCTCCTACAAATATAATGAATTACGATTACGCAATCGAGGCACAGTATACAGGGTGTCTAGAATTAGTTTTACCTTGGCTGATGAAAGCATTTCAGAGATGGAAATTTGTGATGGATGATTCGAATTGTTGGTCGACCTGGAATCATTTCCAGATTGGTCAGGAGCTGTCAGTAGCCTCGCCAGCGTAGGACTGAAGGCTTTTTTGTAATTTGCTCTGGATGGATTCTGGAAAATAGAAACGTTAAGATGTTTCAATTGGTCCAGGTCCAGGTCAATGAGCTAGTGTCCCCTTCTGAAGGGTTTTCCAAGAGGAGGTGTTATTTTGAATTGCCCGCTATTTGGGTAGATGTCACTTTTGAAGCTGCCAATTTTTGACGCTTGACAAGTAGAAACTACGCCATTAATCAAGATGGAACGATACTCGCTTCAAAAACGCAGTTTTGTTCAAAAACAACAGTTACTGTGAAAGGATTGCGCTATCGGGAGATGATAAATGATTTTTTATGGCCGGAATTGGATTGTATTGATCTGGACAACGTTTCAACTTTCGACAAGACGGCGTGACGTGCCACACCAACAAAGAAACAATCGATATTAAATCTCTTATCGGAAAACCCTTTAAATGAAGAATTTGGGAGATGTTTCGAAGAAGAAGTTGGCATTTTACCTTAGTTAAAATTCCGTGTAAAAGGGAATTCTGGAGCGGAGTAGTTGAAGCAACTGGATGAACTGTCACTTCAGGATAAGGTGGTGGTGGCTTGATTGCATTTCGAAGCAGCTCATTCTCCTCAGTTTGTGAAAGTTTTGCAAGTTGAAGAAGCATATTCTTGAACGATGTTGAATCCTGAAGCCTCTGACTAGTTTCTTGAGCAGGTCTGGAAGATTCACTCTGTAATAAAATATGAATTTATTAATAGACGTCTACTCGTCCACAAGACAGTATTTTTCGAAAGGTTTGTGAAAATAGTATATTGTTCAATGAGCGGTAATTGATGAATTCAATTCATCTGCGTGTGTTATGACTTATGTTATGGCCATTACCGCGAATTGAACACTACACTTTATCTTCGACTTCTTCAGTGAAATTCGAATTAATCTGCATTTTCAAAATTGACAACAGTTGACAAAAGCGATTTCTGTGGTCGAAAATCGAATCGATATCGAATCGCGTAGAAAATGTCAAAAATTCACGTTTTCAAAATGCATTTTTGGATATTCAGACCTAAGAAAATGTAGAAATGGATGGCAGGAACGTTACCTTGTTGGCTGAAATAGAGTTTCCGATTGACCCGACTTTTTTATTCATTTCGTAAGCTACGTTTTTCCTATTTGTATTAGAGTGAGTTATAAATAAGCGTGAGTTATTATTACCTCACTCTATTGATTTATAGAGACTATTACAGATCAAAATCATTTGGATAATGGATATATTATTCTATGGGAGTAGATAATAGTTATTTATGATATGAGTTTTTAAAGTGACGTTTTATTTTGTGAGTGAAAAACACGAACAACAACAAAATAAAATCACTTTCAACACAAATACCATAGAATGTTTTTGTACAACTGCCCTATTTTGATAATGAAATGGGCGAATTTGCAATGACAATAAACTTCAAAATGCATTTTGATACTCAAATAATCAAAAGGTTGTTGTGAATGGCAAACGTTGCCAACGTTATGATTACTAACATAGGGCGCGTTCATCCGACTAAGCAGCTACCGCTACCGCTCCTTCAAACGTCAAAACCATATGATTTTTTCGATTCGTTGTGTCAAAATAACTAACTAATTTGACACAACGGATCGAAAAAATCATATGGTTTTGACGTTTGAAGGAGCGGTAGCGGTAGCTGCTTAGTCGGATGAACGCGTCCTATGTTAGTAATCATAACGTTGGCAACGTTTGCCATTCACAACAACCCATGCATAGAAACAAATGAGAAAGGACGCTGTCATTTGAATTTCGTTCCTGTCCAATTTTCGTCTTGGATTTTTAACTGCTTGATATGTTTGTCGAGAGTCCAATTATTAATAAAAGTGACGATTTGGTTGTTCTTGTGGATATTGAAGAGTCTGCAAGAAGAGCAAATCTGGAACTCCTACCTCAAAAATCTGTTCAGCAGTACGATATTGCATATACCAATTTCCTGGCCTGGTGTAAATTGAAAATATAGAAGGGAACTTCAGTGAACCTGTTTTCCTGGCATACTTAGAAGAAAAATAGAAAATATGGAGTTCATTAACTTTGTGGAGCAAATGAGAAAGTCAAGCGCCCTTATTAAAAATGGTGTGGATGTTAGTAGGTAAATATTTTAAGGTAATAGCATATTTAAAACGGAAAAGTGAAGGATATCGTCCCAAAAAATCGAAAATTCTCACTCGTGAACAAGTTGAAAAGTTTATGAATGAGGCACCAGATGAGAAATACTTGATGGTTAAGGTTGCAACTATTTTCGGATTATTTGGAGCTTGTCGGAGTGAAGAATTGTGTAATTTATCAGTGGAAGTAGAAGACATCGAAATAGCAAATAAATCATTGGTTATACAACTTCCAAACACATAAACGAAAGTCAGTCGTTCTTTCAGTATTATTGGGAAGTAGGTATGTTGACTATTTTCACTGCGCCCTTCTGTCATCAAACATAGTCGTTTTGTCCTGAAATACATGAATAATAAATGCACTGCCAATCCAGTTGGTATCAATACATTTGGGAAAATTCCATCTATTGTTGCCGAATTCCTCAAACTGCCAGAACCAAAGCATTATACAGGACACTGTTTTCGAAGATCCTCCGCTTCATTGCTAGCAGAATCAGGAGCAAATATTACGGATATAAAAAAACATGGTGGATGGAAGTCTACGACGGTGGCCGAGGGCTATATTGATCATTCCATCGCATATAGAAATGTCATTGCTGAAAAAATTCTCCCAACCTCAACAGATTTTGAATCATCATCATCCAATATTGCACTTCCGGTTTCTACAAGTACTGATGGTGCTGAGGATTCTAATAATGTGTTGCGAAGCTCCCTAACGTCACAGGGCATTAATGTTAGTAATTGTTCTAGTTTAACGATCAATATTAATAAGTAGGAATTGAAGATCTGGCACCAGAACTATGCAGACTATACAGGCTGAGTCTAGCATTGGGATGGCTACCTCAAACCGGGAAAACTTCGAATGTGGTCTTCATCCCGAAACCTGGACGAGACTCCTACGACCAGGCCAAGGCATACAGACCAATAAGCCTATCTTCCCTCCTCCTGAAAGGCTTAGAAAAACTGATAGATAGATACATAAGGGAAACCGCTCTCATACAGCGGCCTTTACACCAAAACCAACATGCCTATCTAAAAGGAAAATCCTGCGAGACAGCTCTTCACCATCTCGTTTCAAGGATTGAAGAGTCTCTGGCAATCAAGGAAATCGCAATATGCGTCTTCCTAGATATCGAAGGAGCTTTCGACAACACCTCCTTCGAAAGCATGGTCTCTGCGGCTACTCGACGAGGCATTGATGAGACCACTTGCAGGTGGATACGCTCAATGCTTCACAACAGACTGGTCCAGGCCAACATGCTCGAGGAAAAACTGCGGGTCGAAATTGCCAGAGGTACCCCACAGGGGGGCATACTATCCCCTCTTCTGTGGGACATGGTGGTGGACGAACTGCTAACCTCCCTGAATAACCAAGGATATTATTCTCAAGGATACGCAGATGATATAGTCATACTCCTCAAGGGAAAATACACCGGAATAACCTCAGAAATTATGCGAAACGCACTGAGGACCGTAGAGGAATGGTGCAACAGAGAGAGCCCAAGGGCAAATCCGAACAAAAAAGCACTCATTCCCTTCACTCGCAAAAGAAACATAGGAGATCTCACACCTCCCAGATTCTTCGGCGAAACATTACAAGTTGTAGAACAGGTAAAATACCTTGGGCTGATTCTCGATAAGAAACTAACCTGGAACCCACATCTACATCATGTAACCAACAAAAGTAAAACGACACTTATGATGTGTAGGAGAGCTTTTGGAAAAACTTGGGGACTCAAACCGAAAGCCATGCACTGGCTTTACACAGCGGTAATAAGACCCAGAATCACTCATGGCTCACTCCTGTGGTGGCCAAAAACAAATCAGAGACAGGCAAAAACCAACCTTGGAAAAATCCAAAGGCTTGCCTGTCTCTGCAACACGGGTGCAATGAATAGCACTTCAACAGCTGCTATGGAGGTCATCCTCAACCTCTCACCTCTTGACATACATGTCATGGAAGAGGCCAGAATGGGTGCATACAGACTGATCCAAACAAAAAACTGGAGGACCAGCACAACTGGGCACAACAGAATCACTCATGTAGCTGACGTAGCCGAGCTTAATATGATTTCAGACTACATGCAACCTCTATACTCATTCGAAAAACCATTCAAAACACAGCTCGACTGGAACAGATGGAACTCGAGTATAGAATCACAATCATCTGCAGAAATAGTCTGGTACACAGACGGTTCTAAGACAGATGAAGGAACAGGAGCGGGAATACATGTAGTGAGGCCAAGAAGGGATTACATAATACCTCTCGGCAAACACGCCACGATATTTCAAGCTGAAACACATGCCATTAGGACATGCATACAGAAGAACCTGGAAAGTGGCTACCAAAGAAAACACATCCACATTCTCTCTGACAGCCAGAGCTCCATCAAAGCTCTCAACTCGACACAGATAAAGTCTAGACTCGTCTGGGAATGCCTCCAGGACCTTCTGGAGCTGGCTAAACACAACAAGGTCACTCTGATGTGGGTGCCAGGTCACAAGGGAATAGCGGGCAACGAAAAAGCAGACCAGTTAGCAAGACAAGCATCTGAAACGCCATTCACAGGGCCAGAACCTGTGCTTGGAATCAGCAAAAACCGATGCAGGACCCTGATAAAACAAAGACACCGACAACACTGGGAACAGAGCGATGGGCAAACACACAGCAAAGCCATGGTAGGACGCACAAGCCAAACCTTGACAGCTGACTTTTTGAATCTAAACAGAACAAAGGCACGTATAATAGTAGGTCTACTGACGGGACACTGCGGCCTTAGAAAACACCTGAACACCATAGGAATACTTGGAGAACCGTGGATTGCAGACTCTGCGGTGAAGAGGAAGAAACAGCCTCTCACATAATTTTTGAATGCGACGCCCTGGGAAGAAGGCGCCACAGAATCTTCGGAGAAATCAATCCGGAAACGGGAATGAATCCGAAAAACCTCATAAACAGGCTACAGAACCTGATAAAGGACACAAACCTATTCTCGTGAGGAACCACTGACGAAAGAGTGATACAATAGACCCAAGTTGGTCGCAGTGTCACAGGGAGGCCAAGCGCTAACCCGGTCTCTTGTTCGTCAGCTTATCAATCAATCAATCAATCAAATTAATAAGTAATGATTGTTAAATATTGATAATAAAAATTTGCAATTGCTGAATTTTTTTTCATCATAAGAAAATGGAGTCCTAAAAATATTTTTAATACGCTTCCACGTAAACAATCAATTTTAAAGGCCTCTTGCAACGACAGAGAATTCTCGCGAGAATTTTCTGTCAAATTCACTGACCGAAAATTCTCTGCCGTTGCATACTACTTTCGGTAGAATTCTCTGTGGAATTCCATTGTTCCATCGTATGCATCGGCAGAGAATTCTCGGTCAGTGAATTTGACAGAAAATTCTCGCGAGAATTCTCTGTCGTTGCAAGAGGCCTTAACATGGTTTGCTGTCATTAAAAGTGTCACTTTTGATGGCAGTTGTACAAAAAAGTAGTTTTTTTACTCACCGAGTCCATCGTGCTGAGAATGAGGTTAAGTTCGTTGCTTATGTCTTGCAGGTTGTTGTGCTTCATCTGGGAGCCAGAACCAAGTGAAACTGACGAGAAATTAAGAATATTCGAGTTCCTATTTCTGCCGTTATGGTTGTTCCTGATCCTCTTTCCTCTTCTAGGAACATTTTCGGGGTGTCTAAGTCGATAGTCCGCGATAATGGACTGGACGTCTAGTGTAGGCCTGTTCTTCATATTTTGCCTCAGATCCAAAGATCCGTTCAGTTCTGAATTTCGTGTTTTGGATAGGAAGCGGCTGTTTTTTTCGGATTGTGGAGATTTTGAAATGTTGAGGGTCACTTGGCATTGACCTGTTTTCGCAGGGCTTTCGTCTGTATTGTCGTCGAATTCGTTTTTGTTCCCGCTCATATACGAAGTTTGTTTTTTGCGCTCTATCCTCATCAGTAATTCTTCTTTGAATTTTTTCAAGTGGATGATGCTATTCCATTCCATTTCTTTCTCCCGCGCCAGTTCTCCCAGCGTTTTTATTTCGTTCTGTAGCTGTTCCGATTGCGTTTGAAGTTGATCTGAGTTTGATTCGTCACAGTCCATCAACTCCATGTAGTCGCCGAACATTTTGTTCCGATGATGGAAACTCTCGTTTATATCCAATTTGAACCTTTTCGCTGAAGATCCTTCCTCGCCTTGTTTACGTTTGTTGTCCGTTGGGTCTATGTGGTCAGTGTCTGTGTTGTTATCTTCGACTGAGGAGGCTTGTTTCCGTTCGTTCTCTTCGTCGGCAGGATCGTCTTCTTGCTTGTCGCATTCTGGGGTGGATTCTTCAGGGTGGTTTTCTTCAGTGGGCATCTCGTTTTCATCGTTCGTTTCGTTTTCAGGGTGTAGCTCGGCGTGGCCTGGTGATGACGGCTGAACCATACATCCTTCTCCTACGTCTTCCATTATTCGCATCTTCTGAGGGCTGAAACAAGACACTCAATGTAAAGCTGGAGAATTAAATTCAAATCGGAAATAACTGCTACGAAAAGTTTCATTGTTTTGGCTTCATTTACACTATTTACAGGTTTCCTCAGTGGAGGTGTATTTTCGGAGTTTTACGGTTATGCAGTGTGACAAGAAAGACCTCGGACAAACTCTTGTTCATTTAACTTTATTAAACAGAAGAAATTGAACAAAACAACAACAAATAATAATAACTTGAACATTTGTTAATAATATATTTAAGCCGTTTCGAAGTGGCTTCCTTTGGCGGCGATACACAGCTTCAGACGCTTCTTGAAATTTTCGGCAATGGGCCGCAGCTCCTCGGGCGTTAATCGGTTCCATTTCCGGCGCAGAGATTCCTTCAGCGACTCCAAATTTTTGTGTTTTTTAGTACAAACCCTGTGCTCCAAAATCGACCACACGCTGTAGTCCATTGGGTTGAGATCCGGTGAGTAAGGCGGCCATTCTGCAGATGAGGTGAAACATGAAACAAGGAAAATGGGTCTTACACCATTCTTGCGTCATTTTCGCTCTGTGAGCCGGAGCGTAGTCCTGTTGAAAGGTCCAATGCGTATCGCCGAAGTGCTGCTTGGTCCACGGTAGTACTACGGCCTCGAGGATGTCGCAGCGGTAGACTTCTTGATTGATTTTGACCCCCTTGATCCACGAAAACTAAGGGAGTTTTACCACTGCCGCAAATTCCGCCCCAGACCATGACGGATTGCGGATTTTGACGGTGTTCGACGATGTACCGGAAGCCTCTACGGACCAGACTCTGTCGTTTTGGTGGTTGTGGGATTGTTCGACGGTGAAAAGCTTCTCGTCTGTGTAGAGAATTCGCTCCCATTGCTGACCGGCGGCGAGACGAAGGAGTTGGCGGCACCTTTGGACTCGTACGCGCTTGTTTTCCTCCGTGAGGAGTTGAACTTTTTGGAGCTTGTATGGCTTGAGGTTGAGCTCTTTTTTGGCAATTTGACGGACTGATTCGCGGTTGATACCGGTCTCACAGGCTATTTGCCTCATGGAAACCTTCGGATTTCGATTGACTCGCTTCTTGACGATGTTGCGATTGCTAGGTGTATTGACAGTGCGGTTTCTACCACTTCCTGGACGACGACCATCATGGCCAAGCTCCTTGAAACGACAAATTGCATCGGACACGGTTTATCGAGGCACATTGAGCAAACGAACAAGTTCGCATTGACGCCTACCTTGACGAAACAGCTCAAAATTCGCACTACGTTTGTTTGACATTCTAAAACTATGTGAAATGAAATTATATCGAACTGAAAATTCACATATTAATATAGGAAAGTGTAGAGAAACCAAGAGAATAAAAATAATTTGGCTGCGCTGAAATACTTTTGTTCAAGACCACAGCAAAATTTGTCCGAAGTTTTTCTTGTCCCTTGTATCTTCTAAAGAATTCACAATATCGAGAACCTGATGCTCATTATGGAAGTTGAGCAATTCTGCGGGGAACGAGAGTTGTCGCATATTTTTCAGTCCACTCTGTATAGTCGAATTAGGTAACCCCGAAATGCTCCAGCATGTGAAGGGAAGATTTGTGCTGAGTTTATACCATTGGAATGGAAGTTGGCGGGGCTCAATTTGGACATTCACCCAAATTTTGTGGAAGGATTTACGTGTGAAGCCTTTTAGAATACATCTGGTGCAAGAATTGAAGCCGAACGACCTACCACAACGCGGAATTTTTGGTGAATGGGCTCTTGAAAAGTTGGCGGATCCACTTTTTTTATCAAAAAATTGTTTTCAGCGACGAAGCTCATTTTTAGCTCAATGGATACGTAAATAAGTAGAATTGTCGATTTTGGGGTGAAGATCAGCCAGAAGCATTTCGTGATCTAGGTACCAATGCATCCAGAAAAAGTTACTGTTTGGTGCGGATTATGGGCTGGAGGTATCATTGGACCGTACTCCTTCAAAGATGATGCGAATCGCAACATAACGATGAGCGCTACCGTGAGATGATATCCAACTTTTTTGCCCATAATGGAAGAGCTTGACTTGTATGACATGTGGTTTCAACAAGACGGTGCCACATACCACACAGGACGCGAAAGAATGAACCATTTGAGAGGCAAGTTGGGTAAACAGTTTATTTCCCGTTTGGGTCCAATTGGCCGCCTAGATCGTGGGATTTAACGCCTTTAGACAATTTTTTTGGGTAATGTTAAGACTCATGTCCATACTGATAAGCTCACTGCGATTGACGCATTGGAAGACAACATTGAAGCATTTATTCGTGAGATACCGGCCGAAATTTTGGAAAGAGTATGCCAAAATTGGATATAGCGGATGGACCATTTGAGGCGCAGCCCCGGTCAACTATTGATTGATTGATTGATTGATTTGCTGACGAACAAGAGACCGGGTTAGCGCTTGGCCTCCCTGTGACACTGCGACCAACTTGGGTCTATTGTGTCACTCTTTCGTCAGTGGTTCCTCACGAGAATAGGTTTGTGTCCTTTATCAGGTTCAGTAGCCTGTTTATGAGGTTTTTCGGATTCATTCCCGTTTCAGGATTGATTTCTCCGAAGATTCTGTGGCGCCTTCTTCCCAGGGCGTCGCATTCAAAAATTATGTGAGAGGCTGTTTCTTCCTCTTCACCGCAGAGTCTGCAATCCACGGGTTCTCCAAGTATTCCTATGGTGTTCAGATGTTTTCTAAGGCTACAGTGTCCCGTCAGTAGACCTATCATACGTGCCTTCGTTCTGTTTGGATTCAAAAAGTCAGCCGTCAAGGTTTGGCTTGTGTGTCCTACCATGACATTGCTGTGTGTTTGCCCGTCGCTCTGTTCCCAGTGTTGTCGGTGTCTTTGTTTTACCCACTCCTCAATCAGGGTCCTGCATCGGTTTTTGCTGATTCCAAGCACAGGTTGTGGGTCTGTGAATGGCGTTTCAGATGCTTGTCTTGCTAACTGGTCTGCTTTTTCGTTGCCCGCTATTCCCTTGTGACCTGGCACCCACATCAGAGTGACCTTGTTGTGTTTTGCCAGCTCCAGAAGGTCCTGGAGGCATTCCCAGACGAGTCTAGACTTTATCTGTGTCGAGTTGAGGGCTTTGATGGCTCTCTGGCTGTCAGAGAGAATGTGGATGTGTTTTCTTTGGTAGCCACTTTCCAGGTTCTTCGGTATGCATGTCCTAATGGCATGTGTTTCAGCTTGAAATATCGTGGCGTGTTTGCCGAGAGGTATTATGTAGTCCCTTCTTGGCCTCACTCCGTGTATTCCCGCTCCTGTTCCTTCATCTGTCTTAGAACCGTCTGTGTACCAGACTATTTCTGCAGATGATTGCACGAAATAACATTCAAACATTAAATAATATGGAATGAACTATCGATATAAATAAAGGTTTCATCTCTTTTTTCCAATTTTATGTTTCCTTTAAAATTTTCTATTGCTGTTAAAAAATACCCCATTATTATTTGTTCTAGTTCTGAAATGATCCGCAATATTTCACGTCCGTGGCGCTATTTTTTGTGTGAAATAGGTTATGTTTTGGTTCTGGAGACATGACAGATGTTTTCATCGTGTTTAGGAAGTAGGTACATGTCAAAAATTCCATCGAAACCTCAGTCTTTCTCATATAAGGTTGTGGAAATGGAAAAATAGTGCAACAACTTTCGAGAAAAATGAAAAGTAGAACCCCATCCCAGATTTTCATTCGACAAGAAAGTATTGAACAAAATTTTATCAGTGCCAACACCAGGTTTTCTATGCATCTATGAATATGCTCCCATTTTCTTAAGGGCCGCTTGCACCGTATGACAAAACTGTAGATTAAATCCAAAACCTCGATAAGGGGGTCTATGATTCACTTGCACCGTGTCGTAATCCTAGTTTAACAACCATAACTAACGCTAAAGATAATCCTCCAAATTGAGAGGATTAAATGGAAGTTTAACGATAAACTTTGAATTGTAGGTTACATTCATGGATGACAAATGTCAGATAGACCTGGCTCTATGGTTGATTGGGTCCAACCATAGACTCGAAAATTACAGGATTCGCAACATTTTCATCGCCATCTATCGGGGTGATACACCAACATAAACAATAAATTATTATTATATATTTGACTATTAGATGCCGCGGCATAATTCTAACACCACGAACCTAACCTATTTCCAATGTTTTTCATGTGAGCATACCGAAAAAAGTCACCACAAGATCTCTCATTCCGAAAATATGCTCATTAGATTACAGATTTCATTTCTTTCGATTACATATTTCATTTCGTTCGAAGGGATCTGTAATTTTCGAGTCTATGGTTGGACCCAATCAACCATAGAGCCAGGTCTATCTAGCATACCTATCTTTATAGAGCCTTAATTTTCTGTCATCAGATCTTCGATGCAGACCCACAGAAAAGGAATCATAGAGTCATAGACCTCAAATAATAAAGGGTCTACGACACTTGAGTGCTTCATTCATGTCATGTGGTGAGACCACTCTTTACTCAACGAGTAAACAGTGTAAACACACCACGCATGTTCCATTTGATACTGAACAATCAATTTCAAAACCCGAGCACCCAACCCAACGCGCAAACATTACTCAACATCCACAAACAAACTGTATAACGAGAACTGTTACGATAAAAGCACACTGAAGCATTTCAAGGTTCTTCAACAACTAACAAGAGCATTGCGTATAATTTTGGTGTCACGGCGTGTCGTCTACAGGGATCACAACAAAGTCCGAGGATTTCATGGCAATTGTGCAACAACAAGGACTGTTTGGTTCTTCGTTTTTTCTTCCTACCTATAATCACTTGTTTCTGCAACCGCAGGCTGAACTATGGACGAATTGTATGGAAATGCGATAGTGAATCACATTTTGTCGGAACCAAAGTCACACACAACTCCCGCCATGTACGAAAATCGGTTTTATTTTATCGAAAATTTTCATTTATCAGATGTGGACGAAGTACGTCGAAGCAGTTCTGTGAACCGACACCGAGCAAACAATAAATAGATTAAGTGCACCGAATCGACGGAGTAATGCGCGATCGGGAACTGATATTCCCTTGGAATTAACACGTGAACTATGGAAGTATGGAGCACCTACTAAGTTAGTGAGGAGACGAGTTAAGTAGGTCGAAATGCTCGACTCGGTCAGTGACCTTCGTAGCCAAATGAACTATATCTGTATCAGAAACTCATGCCCGCTTAGTCTTGGTTTATCCATGATATATACTTACTGACAAAAAAATTGCAACACCCAGAAGGAGCTATTTGAATTTCACATTTTTTTTGTGAAACATGAATAGAATAGTAAGGAGTAAATGATTAAAATCTGGAGATAAAAACGAAGGATTTACAATTTTTTTTTGATAAATTTGTTAATAATGTGTTCGTCCACATCTATTACCTATACACTTCCCAACACGTCTTGGCATTGATGCAATAAGAAGGTCTATTTCTTCTTGAGGGATACTTTCCCAAGCTACCTGTACTTCATGTCTCAGAGCCGCCAAAGTCCGTGGGGGCTGGGGTAAATTTCCAAGCCTTCTACCCATGATGTCCCAAATATGCTCTATGGTCGAAAGTTCGGGAGATTTGGGTGGCCATGGCCCATGGCAAAAGATTCACATGGGTCGCTTCAAAAAAGTTTGAACTAACTCTGATGGCAAGATGAGGACGAGCATTATCTTGCTGGAATATTGGATTCTCGAGCCGGTTAAGATAAGGGAGAACATATAATAATAATAATTTTTATTATACCGCACGGGTGTGGTTTGGTTTCTGCCACGCCACATGGGGGGTGACGTCCCCACGGCCCGAGTTACCTGGGCCACCAAGGGTAAATGGTGGCAAACCCATGAACGAGAAGTGGAAACCGATATCGTGGCAGAAGATCGGGATGCCACTCCACCTGCTGGCTCGACCACCGTGAGGAGGACTGCCCGCAGGGGAGCTCGCAACGCACGTATCCAGTGGAGCCGCGAAATGAATATTGAAGTAAAGCGAGCTTTTCATTACGTGAACAATTGCGAGGACAAACCACTTCCTGGATGGAGATACTCCATCTATACCGAGTTCACCGGGAGGCATCCGGAACTTCAGAAGACGGAAGGGAATCATTCAAGAGAAATCTTCAAGTGATCGAATTATCCCAGAAGATCGCGGGATGTGCACAGCAGGCTGTGGATCTGCAAACCTATCACATCGTGCGGAAATTTCTGAACTAGTGGGAGGAACAGAAATGTTTTTTCACTGGTCCGTAGAAGAATTACCTCGAGAATTACCAGCTCAAGCTGAGAACGGGAGACCGATGAAGAATTTTTATTAGCCAGGCAACATTTTGCAAAATTGTGACATTGATATTTTCAAAATATATTCAAACTTTACACCTATGCTAATATGCAGAGACTACACAATTGGCTTCGAGGCCTGTGTGTGCACATCTCCTTCATTAAATGAACATTCTACTTCTAGATTATGAAGGGCAAAATAAAATATATAAATAAAAAAATATAAAAAATAACAACAAACTTAAACAAAACTATATCTTCTTTGGCAATCTTATGGCAAAAAATAAAATAACAAAAGAAACACACTACAAATGACCAATGTATCCCTCCCGCATGATCCATTCCCTTATCTGATCTTTGACTTTTCTGTATGTTCTCCTCAATTGAACAGGCAAAGCATTATACAGGGTGGCCATTTGAAAACGAAACAGACGAGATTACAGACGAAATAAATTTTTTCGATAGAAATGCTCGGACAGGTCGATTTCTGTTTCGAGAGGGACAACTTAAGATGTAGGTTACGGACGCATATCGCTTCAACCCTTGCTACTACAACCCTCACCCCTAATTTTTGAATAGGGAAGATGGGGTGAGTGATACCTCATTTGAAAGGTATTTTTATACTGATTTCAGCACAGTAATTGTTTTTTCATTTTATGCATTAGTTCTCGAAATATTCTTAACTAAGTATTTGAAAATGAAGTGGTGTTTTCATGGCACTTGTAGTGTTTTTTTGTGAAAAATCGACATTTTGAGCTTCAAAACAACCAATTTGAATATTTAATTAATTGATGTGAGTTTTTGATAAATTATTTACTCTACTTTGAAAAGTCTTATTTCTTAGATCAATACTTCAAATCGTTCTGATACCGTACAGTTGGAGAATGATTTCAGTGAATAAAACAGCTAGTCGAACATCTGACCCTAGTAGCATTAACACGTACGGTATGACTTCATTTGCCCAGTGGTAGATGTTTTGTAATTTCAAATACAAGTACGGAAATTTTGGTGTTTCGGAAGCACGAAATGTCAATTATTCGCAAAAAATTAATTTAAGTGATAAAATTAACTAACGCATGAATATTTCGAGAACTAATGCATAAAAACAATTAATGTGCTGAAATCAGTATAAAAATACCTTTGAATTGAGGTATCACTCACCCCATCTTCCCTATTCAAAAATTGGGGGTGAGGGTTGTAGTAGCAAGGGTTGAAGCGCTATGCGTCCGTAATCTACATCTTAAGTTGTCCCCCTCGAAACAGAAATCGACCTGTCCGAGCATTTCTATCGAAAAACTTTATTTCGTCTGTAATCTCGTCTGTTTCGTTTTCAAATGGCCACCCTGTATAGACCAGGACCAACGAAGCAAATATGTCTCTGTGTAAGTGAGAACTTTCTATACGGTTTTTACAACAAATTTTACATATAGCTGTTCCAAGGTCAACAATTGGCTTTCCTGGAATAAAAGTTCAGTTGGAAATCTCATTTCCTTGAACAGCATAACTTTTATAATAAATTTCTGTGCAATGAAAAGCTTCTCCAAATTTGTTTTACAGGCACCTCCCCACACAACTATCCCATATGCAATTTCTCGAAATGACAATAATTCGAACTCTTTGAAATTCACCTAGCTGGCGATGAATTCCGCGTACACATGCTCTAGGCATTTTAACAACAACTAAACATCGACTTTGGATCTCCTCGAAAAGCTGGTTTGTTGTGAAATTTAAAAATTTCCAAAAAACGACTGCAATATTTAAGTACCAAAAAATGTTCACATGGAAAAACCTTCACGAATTTTGTCTCCAAATTGAATCATTTACTCCTTACTATACTATCGATGTTCGACCAAAAAAAAATAAAAATTAAACAGCTCCATCTGGGTTTCTCTATCAGTTAGTATACGTTAAAAATTCATAACTACTGGGTGTTCGATGTCACTTAGTACAATAAAACTCTTGGCAGTTACTTCACCATCTCCACTGTTTGTGGAAGAGCTTCAAACAGACACATAAACCCCAAAACGCATGCTTTTCTTTGAACTTACTCCAATGGTAGGCCGCCCAGCGTCTTCTGCGGCGATTGCGAGGGAATCAGGCCAACAGCAAGCAGTATATCCTCCTTGGAAGGCTTACCGGGAAGGTTTATATCAGGAATGGCCCCTTTCTTCAATCTGCACCTGGAGGGCAGCCCTAAAAGTTCATGGGGAACGTCTCTTTCGTAACAAGCTTGACTGAAATGATGGGAGCACACACGGGCTGTCGCACTGTTCGATACTGTCTTACCACACACGTCTAACCATCGCATACGAACGTCATCGTCTCCAGGAAATCGATGATATCGAACGTTACCCCCTTTCGTACGTCTATGGGTGTTCTTGCACGTTGCTATGGCACATTGAGGCATTCTTCACTGAAGGATATCATTGATTTGAGTTGGAGCTCAGGCAAAAACCTCATCTATAGCTTCATTTCATTCTCGAATCTGAATTGTTAGCCAGAATTTCGAAAACAATTTTCGGGGAAAACCGAAAATTCGCCTATACAGGGTGAGTCTTTGACTTGTACATATATTTTAACTATAGATTCCTCCCATCAAAAGAAACACTTTTTTCCCATACCATTTTTCAAAATTCGGTTCCGTTTGGGAGATACAGGGTGTCGAAAATCCATGAAATTAACACTATTCTTTCCATATATGCGGAACCGATATTTCGAATGAACTGAATTTTGGTTAATAGTCTACTCTATTCATGGTGCATATTCCTCAATTGAAACTTATTTCATATTTCTCCTGGTAAAAAAGTTACAGTATAGTCGACTTATAAATTCACGCAAAAATACTATGAAACCACATAAAAAAGATGAACGGTTCACGTTTTCGAAAGAATTGATTATTTTAGAAAACAAAAGTATTCTTATATTTTTTCAATAAAACGCGTCGTTCTCAAGTTATTCCTAATTGTATAAGATTGAATTAGAGGAAAAAATCATGAATTTCAAGAATTCTCTGAGTGCAGTCCTGGGTTAAATCTCATCGAAAATAATTTTTTTCTCTGGTCTCTCAACAAGTTACCAACGTTGTCAGGATGTTTATCAACTTTGTCAAGACTAAAATCTCTATGATGAAAAAACGTTTGATGTAGAGATATGTAATAATAAAATTCTACATTCGTGGGACATAAAATTGAATTCTAAGAAGCATGAAATTATTTTATAGGCACTAATAGGCAGTTTCTATTTAAAATTCATTGTTACCGGTCCTTCAGCAAAATATCTATCGAAACAATATAACTCGACACCAGAACGACACTATCACATCAATTCACTGAAAGTCATTTACATAATCATCACCTGTTTGCTTAGAATATTTGTTTTATATTCTAAGCCTGTTTGCTTCATTCTCTGTAAATAAATAAAGAGTGAACTTCGTCTATGGGATCACTGACTAAAGTTTTAGGTTGGACTGGTTGGAGCACAGAACAACGGTCTTGCGTCACGGCTACAATGGCTTCATCCACGCCGTGGATTCCACGGCCATCTGAAGGGAACGTAGCGCTTTCTTGAGTTCGCATTGTTTGAAGAGAAAATCGGCAATCTGGCATCGTCTTCTCTAGAGTTCTCTGGGTGAATTGAATATGTTCTGTGTTGAATATCACAGAGGATGGGTATAGTTAGGTCATTGACACCGAAACATATGACTTTGGTTAATGGAGTTGGGATAGGTTAGTGAGAAACCAATTTTTATGAGATCGTTTTAGAATATCGAGGAAATATGAACAAATTATTAGTGTCTATAAACTAATCTTCAGGACAATCGAAGAAGGAACTTATTTTGGTGTGAGAAATATAGCTTTTCATACAGCCGAAATGATCGGACAGAACTAAGTGTTTTGTTAGGAAATATCGTGTTTATAACATTCTTATTCAAATAAGGTTGGTGCTTGAGTATTTTTCATATGTATCACCCAGAATATCTAATAATCACATCAATTTCAATCAAAAAATATGAACTTTGAAGTGTTTGCAGAGAATTGATCCAGGCACGCATTAAGCTCAACTTTTTTTTTCAAATGGCTATATCTCTTTAACAGAGCCGAATTCGGAAAAATGGAAAATGAAAAAAAGGTTTCCTTTGGCCTCAAGAATCTACAGTTAAAATATATGTACAAGTCAAAGACTCACCCTGTATAGAAATAAGGCTACGTCCGCATAGGCAGGAGGCTCGCTTAGCACCTAGAGGTTTATAGGAAGAACCTAGAGGTTTGCTTAGAGCCTATAGAGGCTTGCTTAGCGCGGCTTGCAATCTGACTACTACAAAGAAAACTCTTTCTTTAGTTTATTCTTCATTATATTCCAAAACTGTAATGTTAGATCAACTGCAGTCTTCATTGTGCATACTTGTGTACATTCTATAACGTTCGTTTCACTAAGCTACTCGCTTGGTGACACGCCAGGCGTCTCGCTAGGTGACTCGCTAGGCTCTAGGGCCTAGGCGCTGAGCGAGCCTCCTGCCTATGCGGACGTAGCCTAATGGAGAGGAAAGGGCACTTATGAATGGTCATTTGACCGGTGAAAATCTAAACGATGATAGTTAGAGCTTTGAAATATTTTTATTGAATGGAGCGACCTCGAAAACCTACATTTCGATACCAAAATCACCCATGTAGCCCTCATAGCTAATGAAATATTCCACTTAATATTTTTCGATTCTTCATTTTCGAGTTATGTTCACGAGCTCACACCACTCAAAGCAAGGGTGCTGTCTATCGGCAAAATTGCTATTATTGAAGATTCGAATAGGAAGTACAACTTTCAGATTCATCAATAACGTTAGATCCTGCCCTAATATATTTTTTATTGACAAATATGGCGTTTTTAGGGGGTCCCCTTTGTCATTTTTCACTCAAAATTTGAAATCTTTCAAATCGCTCATATTCTGCACAGTGATACTTGGGGCTATGCTGATCAACATAATATAAATAACTATTGGCGGCGACGAGTGGGACGGAAGTTAATGACAGTTTTAAATTTCCGATTTTTGAAAAATACCATTTGACAGGTTAAAATCTTAACGGTGATAGTTAGCGCTTCGAAATATTTCTCATTGAATGGAGCGACCTCAAAAACCTACATTTTGATACCAAAATCACCCATGTAGCCCCCATAGGTAATGAAATATTCCACTATTTATTTTTCGATTTTTCATTTTCGAGTTCAGTTCACGAGCTCACACCATTCAAGGTAAGGGTGCTGTCGGTCTGCAAAATTGCTATTATTGAAGATTCGAATAAGAAGTACAACTTCCAGATTCATCAATAACGTTGGATCCTGCCCGAATATACTTTTTATTAACAAATATGGTGTTTTTAGGGGGCCATACCCCTTTGTCATTTTTCACCGAGTTTTTCACCCAAAATTTGAAATTTTTCAAATCGCTCATATTCTGCACAGAGATACTTGGGGCTATGCTGATCAACATAATATAAATAACTATTAGTGGCGACGAGAGGAACGGAAGATATGACAGTTTTGAATTTCCGATTTTTGAAAAGATGCCATTTGACAGGTCAAAATCTAAACGGTGATAGTTAGGACTTTGAAATATTTTTTATTGAATGGAGCGACCTCGAAAACCTACATTTTGATACCAAAATCACCCATGTAGGCCTCATAAGTATTGAATATTTCCAGTTTTTATTTTTCGATTTTTCATTTTCGAGTTCTGTTCACGAGCTCACACCACTCAAGGTAAGGGTGCTGTAGGTCTGCGAAATAGCTATTTTTGAAGATTCGAATAGGAACTACAACTTCCAGATTCATCAATAATGTTAGATCCTGCCCAAATATATTTTTTATTGGCAAATGTGGTGTTTTTTTGGGGGTCATAACCCCTTTGTCATACTTCACCCAGTATTTGAAATTTTTCAAATCGCTCATATTCTGCACAGAGATACTTGGGGATATGCTGATCAACATAATATAAATAACTATTGGCGGCGACGAGAGGGACGGAAGTTATGACAGTTTGAAATTTCCGATTTTTGAAAAGATGCCATTTGACAGGTCAAAATCTAAACGGTGATAGTTAGGGCTTTGAAATATTTTTTATTGAATGGAGCGACCTCGAAAACCTACATTTTGATACCGAAATCACCCATGTAGCCCCCATTGGTAATGAAATATTACACTTTATATTTTTCGATTTTTCCATTTTCGAGTTCTGTTCACGAGCTTACACCACTCAAGGCAAGGGTGCTGTCGGTCCGCAAAATTGCAATTATTGAAGATTCGAATAGGAAGTACAACTTCCAGATTCATCAATAACGTTAGATCCTGCCCAAATATATTTTTCATTGACAAATATAGTGTTTTAGGGGGTCATACCCCTTTGTCATTTTTCACCCAAAATTTGAAATTTTTCAGATCGCTCGTATTCTGCACAGAGATACTTGGGGCTATGCTGATCAACATAATATAAATAACTATTGGCGGCGACGAGAGGGACGGAAGTTATGACAGTTAGAAATTTCCGATTTTTGAAAAAATGCCATTTGACACGACAAATTCTAAACGGTGATAGTTAGGGCTTTGAAATATTTTTTATTGAATGGAGCGACCTCGAAAACCTACATTTTGATACCAAAATCATGTAGGCCTCATAAGTATTGAATATTTCCACTTTTTATTTTTCGATTTTTCATTTTTGAGTTCTGTTCACGAGCTCACACCACTCAAGGTAAGGGTGCTGTCGGTCCGCAAAATTGCTATTATTGAAGATTCGAATGGGAAGTACAACTTCAAATTCATCAATATAACGTTAGATCCTGCCCAAATATATTTTTTATTGACAAATATGGTGTTTTTAGGGGGTCATACCCCTTTGTCATTTTTCACCCGAAATTTGAAATTTTTCAAATCGCTCATATTCTGCACAGAGATACTTGGGGCTATGCTGATCAACATAATATAAATAACTATTGGCGGCGACGAGAGGGACGGAAGTTATGACAGTTTGAAATTTCCGATTTTTTTTTAAATTCCATTCGACAGGTCAAAATCTAAACGGTGACAGTTAGGCCTTTGAAATATTTTTTATTGAATGGAGCGACCTCGAAAACCTACATTTTCATACCAAAATCACCCATGTAGCCCCCATAGGTAATGAAATATTCCACTTTATATTTTTCGATTTTCATTTTCGAGTTCTGTTCACGAGCTCACACCACTCAAGGTAAGAATGCTGTCGGACCGCAAAATTGCTATTATTGAATATTTGAATGGGGAGTACAACTTCCAGATTCATCAATAACGTTAGATCCTGCCAAATATATTTTTTATTGACAAATATGGTGTTTTTAGGGGGTCATTTTCCACCCAAAATTTGAAATTTTTCTAACCGCTCGTATTCTGCACAGAGATACTTGGGGCTATGCTGATCAACATAATATAAATAAGTATTGGCGGCGATTAGAGGGACGGAAGTTATGACAGTTTGAAATTTCCGATTTTTGAAAAAATGCCATTTGACAGGTCAAAATGTAAACGGTGATAGTTAGGGCATTGAAATATTTTTTATTGAATAGAACGACCTCGAAAACCTACATTTTGATACCAAAATCACCCATGTAGCCCCCATAGGTAATGAAATATTTCACTTTATATTTTTCGATTTTTCATTTAGGAGTTCTGTTCACGAGCTCACACCACTCAAGGTAAGGGTGCTGTCGGCCCGCAAAATTGCTATTATTGAAGATTCGAATGGGGAGTACAACTTCCAGATTCATCAATAACGTTGGATCCTGCCCAAATATATTTTTTATTGACAAATATGGTGTTTTTAGGGGGTCATACCCCTTTGTCATTTTTCACCCGAAATTTGAAATTTTTCAAATCGCTCATATTCTGCACAGAGATACTTGGGGCTATGCTGATCAACAAAATATAAATAACTATTGGCGGCGACGAGAGGGACGGAAGTTATGACAGTTTGAAATTTCCGATTTTTTTTTAAATTCCATTCGACAGGTCAAAATCTAAACGGTGACAGTTAGGCCTTTGAAATATTTTTTATTGAATGGAACGACCTCGAAAACCTACATTTTCAAAATCACCCATGTAGCCCCCATAGGTAATGAAATATTCCACTTTTTCTTTTTCAATTTTTCATTTTCGAGTTCTGTTCACGAGCTCACCCCACTCAAGGTAAGGGTGCTGTCGGTCCGCAAAATAGCTATTATTGAAGATTCGAATAGGAAGTACAACTTTCAGATTCATCAATAACGTTAGATCCTGCACTAATACTTACAGTGGCGCACCTATGGGGGGGGCTGTGACAAAGAAGAGTAATTCAAATATTTCCATGTTATTGTTTTTCTAAAAGAAATAATAATTATTTTAGAACAGAATGGAAACTTAAACATTTCCTTTACAGATAGAAATATGGATTGATATACATATACAGGGTGTTTCATTGGTGAATGAACATACGTTAACATGAGCTAGAGCTAGGCGAGTCCAAAAACCGATATATGATAGGTCTAATCAATTCCATAACCGAGATACACAGTGGTTTATGTATTCACCAAAAATTTCAATTCCTCATAACTTCTGAACCATCTAGTATAGCTGGTTGATATTTGGAACGTATGATTCACTTCTACAGGTCGATCGATTTACTTTTGAATTTCCAAAGAATTTCAGGTCCGTATTTGAAAAATATGGGACTTCTTCAAGCTGAGATTCACCCTGTTTATTGAAATTCTGGGATTTTATTGAGATATTTGAAAAGAGAAGAAAATTTTCAATGGGGTTCAGTAGATTTCATTGTCCCGCTCAAAGAGAGCTTAAGGGAAAGATCCAATTGAATATTGGAATTCCACAAAATTCTCAGAAAAATCGTACATTATGACCAAATTGATCTCCAGAAGGTACAACGATTGGATCCAGGTGATGAAATTAGAAGAACTAACTTTAGTAGCTGGATTTTACGAAATGAAAGAATGGTCAACAGAATTTTATTATACAATGAAATACGTAATAATCCAGACATGATCAAAAAAAGTATCAGACATATTTTTTGAAGAGGGCAAGAATGTGTATTGAACAAAATGGTGGTACTTTCGAGCACCTTCTGTATTTCACGTTGAGTTTTTATGTTTCTTCAGTTATTTATTCATCTTTGTTGACTTCAACTAAATTTTTCTCGATGGATAATGTTTTTTCGGAAATTTCCAAATGATTCCACAGAATATGATGAAATTCGAACGTGCAATTAGTGGTTCAAAAAAAATTCAATTAGATCATAATGTACGATTTTTCTGAGAATTTTGTGGAACTCCAATATTCGATTGGAAATGACGTGCGGGACAATGAAATCTACTGAACTCCATTGAAAATTTTCTTCTCTTTTCAAATATCTCAATCAAATCGTAAAATTTCAATATACAGGGTGTTGAATCTCAGCTTGGAAGAAGTCCCATATTTTTCAAATACGGACCTGGAATTTTTTGGAAATTCAAAAGTAATTCGATCGACCTGTAGAAGTGAATCATACGTTCCAAATATCAACCGACTATACTGGTTGGTTAAAAAGTTAGGAGGAATTAAAATTTTTGGTGAATACATAAAGCACCCTGTATCTCGGTTATGGAATTGATAAGACCTATCATATATCGGTTTTTTGGACTCGCCTAGGGTAGCTCTAGCTCAGGTTACCGTATGTTCATTTACCAATGAAACACCCGGTATAATAACGAATGCGATATATCCACTACTTAAGAAGGTTTTCGCTTGCGGCGCATTTTTTAAATTATATAACTTACAAAAACCTGATTACTCTTGAGCAGCCCCCCCCCCCCCGAATAAAATTTCTGGGTGCGCCACTGAATACTTATATTTTTTATTGACAAATATAGTGTTTTCAGGGGGTCATACCCTTTTGTCATTTTTTACCCAAAATTTTAAATTTTTCAAATCGCTCATATTCTGCACAGACCACAGAGATACTTGGGGCTATCCTGATCAACATAATATGAATAACTATAAGCGGCGACGAGAGTTATGACAGTTTGAAATTTCCGATTTTTGAAAAAATGCCATTTGACCCGTCAAAATCTAAACGGTGATGGTTGGGGCTTTGAAATATTTTTTATTGAATGGAGCGACCTCGAAAACCTACATTTTGATACCAAATTCACCCATGTAGGCCTCATAAGTATTGAATATTTCCAGGTTTTATTTTTCGATTTTCCATTTTCGAGTTCTGTTCACGAGCTCACAAGGTAAGAATGCTGTCGTTCCGCAAAATTGCTTTTATTGAAGACTCGACTAGGAAGTACAACTTACGAGTTTGATAACAAGGTTAGATCCTTCCCAAATATATGGTTGAAACAACTTTTTTCTTTCACGGGAAATTCTCGACAATTACTCAACAATTAATTCAATAGGTGAAAGGTCATTTGAGATTTTTCTTTCTCATTTCCGTTAGTAGGTACTATCTATGCCCTATCTACTCTGAGACACCCTGTATATATGATTTGAAACTATAATATTCCTGAATAACAATGAGGAGCAACATCGATGCTTGTGCAACATCTAAAATTGAATATGCAGGTCCATGGTCCAGTCCAATCGATAAACTGGTCTTTAAATGCGACAGGAATTAAATGAAGACATCTGAATCTATTGGGACTTTCTGGTTCGTTAATCTCCGCAAACTGAATCAAGTTGAGCTAATTTCAATTTGATTTCTACTTCCTGGGAAACTCCCAAGAACAGAGTCGAACTTGCCGAGTTATTATTGAAAGCGTATAAATGATTGAATAAGAAATAGATAAGGTTTCTGGCTGAACAATTCCCGATACCGACTACTCGTTTCCTGCGATAATCCAGCCGCACTCAGGCAGACCGGCGGAATTCCAACCTTGTATCCTGGCGACAGTCACCAATCGCAGATATTTTCACGACCGCACAATGTACCGTCCACATCACAACACCCGATGACCAATTGACCGTAAAACAGACGTCACTTTCGCTTTTTTGCAGAAGAGATCCGAAGGCGGCGCACCGAAAAACGTGCGAGCGCTCGCGTTGACAAGGAAAAGTCGACTGCTGGCCTCAAGCGTCGTTCCAAGGCTACCGCGCCTCTCCCCCTTTGTGAAAATGAGCACCGGTGACGTCACGAAGAGCGTCTGTTTACCCGCCGCTGCCTTGAATCGATTTTGTGCAATTAATTCACGAGTGTACGATGCTACGAGTCCGAGCTACGAACGACGGGAAGAAGAGGGTTCGATTATGCGTCACGCGAACTTGGATGCTGGGGATCGGCTTGCTAGCCTTGCAGAGCTTGAGAGCTGCATCCGGCTTGTGGTCTTTGCATATTGGGCCGCATTCCTTCGAAGTTATCTCGAAGAAGATTCATCGTTATATACTTACAGGTCAGCCTCTCCCAAAATCTACTCAAGATGGCGTACTCAATAAATTATCACATTTTTGGATTCCCCATCGAATTTCAATATGACTTGAGGGATTTTCCGAAGCTTTCTGGAGTTATTCGAGCTCTCAGACAGATATTGTTCGGGATAAACAAAAAGTCTCAATTCAATTAATTTTGAACTTCACATTCATCTATATATATAAAAGAAAGATGTTGGTAACACCATTTATAACTCGAGATCGGATGGACTGTTTGTTATGAAACTTCATATATGGATTCGTCTACGGTCTGGTTATTATAAATACAATATAACTTTGAAAAAATCGATGAAAATTTTACTTATACAGGAAATGCTTCTCCTTCTTTTGAGTAAGGCCACTAGATTTCGCTACAGTTACAGTTACGCTACCGCTTATTCGTTTATACTTCATTGGATATTCTCCGCATTAGATGGCGATATAAACAAATAGTGTGTACAGTGGCTATATTCCCTCTACAGTCACTGTGTAATTTGAGTTGCCTACAACTCTGCGCTGTTGGGCAAAACCAAAATGTCTTAGCGTAGGATTACAGATGTATAAAATGATTAGATTTCGTTGAGATATGAAAGAAGTTTCGTTCTTACCACTTCAGATGGCGCTATTCACACATTATGACTGATGATTATTAGTTATTTTTATAGTTTTATTTATTCCAAATAACGTAATCGTGTAGGTACTATATTTGACATTATCACAATTAAATGGCGATGAATTTGTTGAGGCTTTCACGGCCATCGATTGATGTCATCTGTTCTTTTTTCGAGCATTTCGGTCGTCGTGGTTTGAAATGGTCGAAAAAAGAAAATATGACATCAATTACTGTGTAATTTACATAGGGCTTATAGTACCATGAAAGGCTATTAACAGATCCAGAAGCGGGTGAATATCACAGTGAATTGTTATCGGAATGTCAAGTAAATCGGATTTTGGCGATGAGTTCCAATCGTGAGATGCCCATTCTCATCTTTTCTCATAATTTTTAAAATGTTTTTGAGTTTCTGTTTGGGTAATAAACATATTTGCGGAAATAACTGAATCCAAAATTGCCATTATTAGTGATTGATATATTATGACATATTATTTTTATGTATCTGTTCTTTGTGATAGCTCATATCCATGGAAACATTTGACAGTTCAAAAATCAGAGAACCATGCCGTTGATCTCCGATCACCGGTGATAACGATATGTGAAATCCACCGTAAGTATCATTTAGGCGGAACAAAGTTCGCCGGGCCAGCTAGTTTTTCATATAATGGATTTGGAGCCGCCATTTTGTTCCGCATTTTACAACCGTTCTTACATGATCTACGTTCTCTTTTTCAAAATAACCAGCCCATTATCCATTCTGAAGCCACCATCTTGATTTTAGGAAATTTGACAATGAAATCATAAACTCTTAGCTAAAAACCCCACTCACCAATTTTGAATGAAATCTGCCTGTTATTACAAAACACGTCCGCCATCTTAACGCCGCCATTTTGCAACCACTGTTTCGAATGTCCATATGAATTCTGAGTGAATTATCATGATCTTCGCTCAATCCCATAACCCCCGTTTTCATTTTCAATAGAACTAGCTCAGTATCCAGAATTTCGTCCGCCATCTTGATTTCAGGAATTTTGACAAAAAAACCATAAGATCTTTGCGTTAATTAGAACCCCAGTGACTAATTTTGATGAAATCTGCCTATCATCACGAAACTCGTCCGCCATCTTGAATCCACCATTTTGCAACCTATCTGTTTTGAATGTATTAATTCCAACCAAATTATTATGACCATCGTTCAAATTCATGATCTCTGTTCTCATTTTCTATAGAACCAGTCCATTATCCTGAATTTCGTCCGCCATCTTGAAGCCACCATCTTGATTTTAGGAATTGCGACGAAGAAATCATGAGATCTTAGCCTAAAAACTCCACCCACCAATTTTGAATGAAATCTGCGTGTAATCACAAAACATGTCCGCCATCTTGAATCCGCCATCTTGAATCCGCCATTTTGCAACCGCTATTTTGAATACATAAATTTTCACAAGATTATCATGATTTTCGATCTAATTCATAATCTCCATTCTCATTTTCAATAGAACCCGCCCATTTCCCTAAATTCCAGTGGCGGATTTACGATTTCAAGGGCCCTACGCTTCAAAACTTCTGGGGCCCCTCTGAAACATTTCTGATTTCTTTTCAAAAGAATTTTTTAATAAAGACTCACTTCTTTAAAAGCAAAATTTAAAGTTTATTAATAAAATACAAGGTATGTATATTAAAACAAAATATAAAAGATGAATAAAAATCTTAAAAAAGGGAAAAATACCACAAAAATTAAAATACAAAATATCTCTAGAATATCATATCTGCCAATTTTTTATTGCGGCATCGAAATTAAGGAATAAATAAAATCATCACAAAAGATAGTAGTATCGTAAAGCTGCATATTCGTTACCTTCAAAATGAAATTGCACTAAACAATTGTTTTTTTTTTCTTATTTCAATATCAGCAAATTCTTTTATTGCGGAATTATAATCGAGACTTTCGATAGAAAGTATTCCTAAAAACTGCAATATATTTTCTGTCATAACAGTTCTATATTTATTTTTTATCCGAGGATGTACTGTTATGGTATGGGCCGGGATATGTTATTTTTCACTTTACACCCCTAAACGAATCAACATCTGGTCGGCCGTTCTGTAGCACATTCCTAGATTCTAGAGGAAATGCCGACAAATGTATTGAATTATGATGTAATTGTCAACATTGGAATTCGGCCGCCACCCTTGACGGAATTTATTGCAGGCAGACAAGATAATTAGGGACAGTACGCTGAATCTCGAATGGTGTGTTTTTTCCAACATCGGAGTTTTGCTCTGAGGCTTTTGTTATTCATTGCGTTTCATGTTAATGTAATAATCCATAATTCACAAGTTGCCTCTGAGCTTCCTATAAAATATAGTACAGTCTGACTATTTTTTTCACACTTAAGACTGAATTTATATTCTAGAAAAAAAAATAATTCGATCGCCGGGGGCCCCTATGGACCTCGGGGCCCTACGCTGCAGTGTACTAAGCGTACCGGTTAATCCGCTACTGCTAAATTCATCCGCCATCTTGAAGCCACCATCTTTATTTTAGGAATTTCGACAAAGAAATCATAAGCTCTTAGCCTAAAAACCGCACTCACCAATTTCGAATGAAATCTGCCTATAATCACAAAACACGCCCGCCATCTTGAAACCACCATATTGATTTTAGGAATTTTGAATGTATGAATTATGCATAAACTTGAGCCACATCGCAACATTCGACCGCCATTTTGTAGTCATCATCTTGAATCTTCCATAGCGATTTTAGGCATTTTGACGAAGAAATCGTTGTCTCCTACTCAAAAAACCCTTGCTCCCCAATTTTGAATAAAATCGGACTATAATCACAATACCCGTCCACCATTTTGCAGCCGCTGTTTTGATCGACTGAATTTTGACAAAAATTATCATGATTTTCGATCGAAACCACATCGCAAATTTGTCCGCTATCCTCGAGCTGCCATCTTGAATCTCCCATCTTGATTTTAGTAATTTGACGAAGAAATCGTCTCTTACCCCATAAACCCTCGCTCACAAATTTAGAATAAAATCGAACTATAATCACAACACCCGTTCACCATTTTGAAGCCGACATCTTGAATTCACAGGTTTTGACAAAATAATCCTAATCTTCAATCTCAAAAATTCTTGAATCCCCGTTTTCAATGGAATCTGTCAGTAATTCTTTCGCTATATTAAAGTCGCCATCTTGATTTTAAGATTTTCTGCAAATAAATTTTTATCTCCTAACCGCCATCTTGAATTTATGAAGTTTGTCAAGTTTGATGAAACATTCATAACTGTCGACTCCAAAAATGCCTAAATACCCACTTTGAAAGAAGACATATTCTGTCAACAAAACAATTCCAGTGTAACTTCTGACTACACATTTAACCAAGGGAACTGTGGACTTACATTCCAAAAAGTTATTATTTTTATTTTCAGAATAGTCATTTTTCAATAATGATTTTTATATTTACTCCCATATAATAATATATCCATTATTCAACTGATTTTGATCTGTTATGGTCTCTAAATAAACCAATAGTGTGAGGTAATAACTCACGCCTATAACTCACTCTAATACAAATAGGAAAAATGTAGCTTACGAAATGAATAAAAAAGTCGGGTCAATGGGGAACTATATTTCAGAGATCAAGGCAACGTTCTCGCCATCCATTTCTACATTTTCTAAGGTCTGAATATCCAAAAATTGCATTTGGAAAACGTGAATTTTTGACGTTTTCTATACGGGATTCGATATCGATTCTATTTTCGACCACAGAAATCGGTTTTGACAACTGTTGTCAATTTTGAAAATGCAGATTAATTCGAATTTCACTAAAGAAGTCGAAGATAAAGTATAGTGTTCAATTCGCGGTAATGGTCATAATACACTTGATGAATTACATCCCTCGCCTGACGGCTCGGGCTGCAAAATTCATCTGCGTGTGTTATGAGTGTTATGACTTACATTACCGCTCATTGAACAATATAGGTAGGTACTATTATCATCTACTTTCATCGTATAATAAAAGAGAATTCAGTGGATTCTTCTTTATCTTGAGGTTTTTTCGACAGAAACTTATTCAATTGAAACACAAACTTAATAATCAAGCGCAAATAAAATCATTGAACAATTTGTAGATAAAATATGAAATGAACATAAAAAATTTATGAAACAGAAAGGAATATTCTAAACTGAAACTTTGTAATTCAAGAACAAAATATTCTTTGGTAACAAACTAAAACTTGACATGTTGAAAAGAAGATGAATGAGCAATACCTATACTCCATTCACTTTTATTTAATCACATAGGAGGTCATGGTTTCGTTTTCAGGAATTGGTGCTCCTGATGAAAAGCACAGAACATATGATGAAAAGTCAGTGCGCGCACAGAAAATATCGTTAATGACAAAACGACGTTGCCAGTTTCTTTGTTCACTTCAAAGTAAAAGTATCAAAGATATTCCACATTTTGTTAGGTTTACAAATTGTTCGCAGATTTTTGGTATTTAATCGATATTTGCAGGTGAGTTTTTCGTCGAATATCCAAGATTAACGTATGTTTATTGTTTTTAGGACCAGTTCGGAGCGTGAGGACGATTTTCAAGACCAGGACGAATGTTTACATTTCGAGGTTAAAGGGGTACACAGGAAATTCGTTAAAAAAGTTGTTATTTGGACAGATATCGCAGTAGATGGATCGGATGAAGCCTCGAGAGGTCGATTAGGATGATATTTTTCAGGTTTTCCAAGAAATTTGGCGATATCTGAGCAGATTTGCAAAAGTAAGGTACCTCACTAATGAGGTGGAACTTTGACATAATTCTCCTATATGAAACGTTGTTTGAACAAACGCAACCGAGTTTTATACCACAACATTGATTTTAAGAATGTTATCAACAAAATAAAATTGACATTATTCTTGATTCTTGTCTTGTAATTACCCATCAATTCATCTTATATCTTTGGGTTGATTTTTTTTGATTAATTCTTGATTAGAATCAACAAATGATGTCGTCAAGTCTTGAACTTTCAGTTCAAGAGGATAATAAACATTAAATCTGCACAAACATGCATATGAGAATTATGTGAAAGCAATGCAATTTTCTTCCATGGCGAAAAATAATATATTTCAACAGTGATCTCTTGTACTTTTCATGTACTCGAAAAGAAATCCTTTCTATCAATTCATATGAACGTTAATTATTTTCGTCCATCACATCTTTTCCAATTCATTCATTTTCCGAATAAATTCACATTCTGAGAAATACGCTAATAATGTAGAAAGGGCAAAAACCTGATAGTGATCTCAATGAAGAAGCTCTCATTGATTCGTGAGAACCATCTCCTGATGTTGCGTATGAAAAATCTTCTTTGTCGTTATTAGCTGGGGCCAGATTATCTATAGGGTCGTCCAAAAACAAGTTTCATTATTGCCAAATCGAATTCAGGTCCATTTCTGAAGGAGTCGGTATCAATCAAGTCCACCAGGTGCTACCCCTATTTGTTATGTAAAAAGGGACACCCTGTTGGCCAACGCGCGTCGGTGGGCGTATCCGTGAAGAGGCAACGCCCGTCTTCGTCCACAAACAAAATAATTCTATGACCTATTAAGGACCTACAGGACGTCGGGAAACTTCGCCGAGTCTTCGGTTTTATTCGGGCGAAATTCTCATGGAGCATGTCCCTCTATCTGTCAGTGTACGTCTACCGTGTCCGATGTGAATCTGTTATAATGATAGTGTGTGGAATGACGTAATCGCGAATCTAGTGCTCTGGGTGATTTTCTATGGGCATCAGCGGAACCGAGTGAACGTGACGGAATCGGACAATTCGATGTGAGTTAATTCGGGTCAGACGCAAAATGTGCGAGAGGGGTTGAGTGAAATGAGCTCTCTGCCGCCCTTGCCGGCCCTCATCCCCATAGCAGTGCTAAGGAAAAGTCCCCTCAGCAACAACAACATAGACGTAGATGACGAAAATCATCGAGATTGTGTCCCTTGCATAAACCGTAAGGTTATCGACGACCAGCGCTCCCCGCGGCCGACGCGCGAATCTCCCGACGTCCTGATCGATAACTCACGATCACGTGACACGTGCGCCGCCCCACAGTCCCGGAAAATACGACCTGAGCGTCACCGTAAATCAAACAGGCAACGCGACCGCCACCGCCGCGCGAAATCGAAACCCGAGTCGTCGAAAAAACCGGCCGATCCCGATCAGCCCGTCAACCCGAGGGTCAATCCGATCTTCGTCTGGGTGAGGCAGGAAGACACGCGAATCGTGGAAGTGAAATGCGAGGACTACGACAAGAGGAACCGCATCCTCCTTACAAAGACCCCGCAGGGCTGGCGCGCCACCCCCAGGACCGAGACTCTGGTCCCCACCCAAAAGGATGACGCTGATAAAAAGCACCAGCACCATCATCGCAGCAAGAAGTCCAAGAGGAACAAGATCAAGCAGAAATCCGCTGCAGTCCAAGTCGAAGACTTAAGCTACCATCAGGAAGCCACCGACGACAAACTGGACACCCCTAGGGACTTTAGTTCCGACTGGGATTCCCCCGTGAACGTTGAAACCCTTCTGCCGTCCCATACGATTCACGTCCAAAGAAAAGATTCATGTTCCTCCGAACAGTCTTGTCCCATCTCGCCTAACGTAAACAGTGTAGTGCACGAGAGTGCGCAGATCGGTTTCAAGTGCAACAAAATCAGTGACAACAGCCCCCTCGACAATTTGTTAGCTGTGGCGGAGCTTGAATTCAACGAGCAACTTCAATCGGGACAATGGGAAGAATCAACCCATCACCAAACAGACGACAAGATTGACGACGCTGATCCCATGGACAACCTAGAGATTCACGACGAACAAAAACTGATGGAAGACATGGAGCAACTTCAGAACTTCATCGAATCTTGCACCCACGACGATGCTTTCATTGACGACAAGGCCACCACGTCCCAAAAGGAAGACTGCGATTATACCGAAGACGAAGAGAATAACTTGGCGATGAACGATATCTTGAGCAGGTTGGAACAGTCCCTCAGAAGTCCTGAAGGAGAATGTGATAAGGAACCATCAGAACCCAAAAGACTTGAAGTGAACCATGAAGAATGTGATAACCTAACTGTAAATAGTCCTAAGAATAACGAAGAAAGATGTTTGGAAGCACCAGAATCGGAAGAATGTGAGCAAGACTTAGAAGACCTGCCCGAAGATCCTAAACAAGAGGAACCAACGGATCTATCCTTGAGACCCATGAGAGATTTAACAATAGAGATCCCACCAAGGCAAGAATATTTCGAACAACCCACAGACTTGAGCATACCAAAACCAAACAAACATCCCCTAGAGACTCCGACCTATAGACCACCTTCCCAAAGCTCAGAAGCCCTGCAATCCCCTCAGCCTAGCGGTCTACCGGCTGTTCTACCATCACCAGGCATTGTTTCACCTGGTATCACCACCAACACAACCTCCACCACCAACGACAAACCAACAACTCCTGAAAGTAACTCTCAAAGTTCCAAGATGGCACCAAACGCAGAAGATTCGAATGAGAGCCAAAAGAAGCCTTTGGACTTGGGAAAATGTAGAAAATCGGCTAGTCCAACTGTAACCTGCTCTGAAGAGGTCAATAATCGAACCATCGAAGATGAACCTCCGGTGAAAAAACAAAAAACTGTAACAGATACTAAAGGAAGCGTTGACTACAAGAAAAACGAAGACGTGTCCCAGTCTATCCAAAAACTGGACCAGATTGACTACTTGGAATCGGATATCAGTCCTATAGAGCAACTCCATAAGTTACTGTTGGACGAAACGTTAAACATTCCTGATCCTATGTTGGTCCCCAAGAAGAGTTTGAGGAAAATCATAGCTAACCCTGGGATTGAGATACCGGAACTCCTGAAGAAGAGACCGGAGTTAAGACTTCCAGAAGCACTTGAATTCCCGCATCTTCTACAAGATCCAGACATCTTGGTCATAACCATCCAACAGCTTGAAGAAATAGTGAAACAGCAGGCTCCAACTGAAGTAAAGGTACAGAAGTCTAACGATAAACCATCAGAGGCGAAACCGATGAAGAATGAGGATTCAGGGAGGAAAGATAAGAACCAAGAAGAAATCTTCAAGACTATCAACAAAGAGAAAAGTATAGATTTCGGTGACACCGACATAGCAAGCAACGCTGCTTTGAACCACCTATTCTGGATGCCTTACATGAACCAATTCGAAGCTCTACAGTTTGGTAGGAACTCTGATCTTATGATGGCGTTAGCCAATTCCAACATGGGTAGAGCAATGCCTGGTCTACCTCCAAATTTACCTCATTTCATGTCTAATAATGGGTTTCCACCAGTATCAGGCAATTTTCGAATCCCCCAATACAACAATCCATTCGAAATGAACCTTTGGCAGAGTTCGATTCTTCAGGCTGGGTTATTGGGGCAGAAAACTCCTGCTAACGGTTTTGAAAGTGGAAACTCCTTCAAAGATATCATGGGACGAATGAACTACGACGATATGAACAGGAAATACATGCACAACCAGAAGTATTCGATGGAAAACAAATACGGTATGCATAACCAATTCATGCAACCTTCCTCCAACCCGTACATGAACCATACGCAAGCCTGTCACGTATCCAAGTCCAGAATGCCCAATCAGGGCAGCTCCAACGTCCACAAAGGCACGATTCCTCAAAACCAAAAATCGACGAATACCCACAAGCATTCCCAGCAAGGAAAATCGTACGGGCAGAGCATGATAAGGATGAAGCCGGCCCACAAGCTCATGAACAACGTCAAGTCCCCGCAGACTCACAACTTTCATCATTCGAGGGACAAGGGAGCCGATGGAAACGGAAAAACGGGCCATTCTACCGGTCAGCCTATCGATCTGTCAGGTGCCAGCTCGACGGTTGGGGGTAACTCGGAAGCCTTGAAGCAGCAGAAACTGATCGATTCGCTGAGCCATTTGAAGCATTCGAGCTTCGAGGATGTTGGGGAGGTCGGGAGTACGACTGCTAGCATCGAGGAGATGCAGGAGGCCCACAAGCATCTGTGGCATCCGCTGTTCGGCACGTAAGTGGTTTTTTAGTAGTCCAAACCCCTAAAGAAACGTCATGCCCAAGCCATAACTAATTTTGGCTCACAGCTAGTGAACTATTATGAAGTTAAAGTGTCTCTTCTTATAAGGTCTTCTAGTACATCTGTAGAATAAAATAACTCCTCATCCATGGCCAAAGATTAATTTTCGCTTGAAAGTTGTCAATGACAAATCAGAACCATATTCCTAGGAGCATAGAATTCTATGCTCCTAGCATATTCGTTGGTGTTGGCAGTTGGCACTATGGTGCAAATGAACTATTGGGATAACTTCATTCAGTCCATTAAAGAAATGAAATTTGCTCCATATTCCAGGGGAACATAAGAGGCACATTGGCTTAACGTTTCCTTCTTTCATTTCTTTATATCTAGTCATAGAACTTACATTATACGTTTTTGTTCAGTGAACGAATACGGAATAAAGAAATGGATCAAAGTCTAATGTAAGATGATAGATGCATAGAATACCTGGTGTTGGCACTGATTAGATTTTGTTCAAGACTTTCTTGTCGATCGAAAATCCGAGAATTTGTTCTGCTTTTCATTTCTCCCGAAAGGGGTCGCACTAAACCAAAACCTGAAATCAAGAATGCCGTTTTGATCTACAAACTTTGGTCACGATTTTTAGTAAGGAGTCCGGAGTCGATACACCAGGTATTCTATGCATCTATGTAAGATGCATAGAAACCATATAGTTTTCTAAGCATACTCATATTTCTTTTTAAATAAAGAACGAGAATGGGCATACATTCAATACGCAGAAAACATTTTGCCACAATTTTCGTCCACATAATTTCGCCGATCCAGGCTAAAGCCCCTCACAGACCTCTCACTGACACTGGCGGAATCTTAGAATAAAGAATTTTATATTCTATGGGCGGAATAAATGGAAATGGCTATTTTACTAACCGGCTCATCCACCAATTTGTAGCGGCATATTCCATTGACGAATGACATGAGAAATTGAATTTTTCGATATTTTCGTGCGCTCGTTCCAAAATTTCGTTAATTTTAAGGGGACCGTTTGGACTGAAGTCAGAAGTGTGTCATGTGTGAACAACTTTCTTTGGATTTGGCTCGACTTGGAAGACTAACAAATACTTTCGATTGTTGGACACTAAGAATAAAGGAACAATTCTATGTTCTAAGTCTAAGGTTGGACAGTTTCGGGTTTATAGAATAGACATATCTACGATAGATCCATGAAAGAAGTTATCCGAAGCACCTCGATTGGATTACTCCAACATTTCTTCACGCCAAGCGAGGCAACATTTACTTTTTCAAGCGATTCTCAAATTATGCAATGTCTAAGCAAAGAGTCTTCGATTTAACGCGAACAAATCTTTTCGATGGCCCATGACGTTCTGGGTACGTTCAATATTATAAATGTCAAATTTAGGATGAAAACATTGAAAACTTCAGATTTGACATATCCACATTCCTCATCAGTGTTGCCATATCTCAAAAAAATTAAGTAGCATTGAGGCTTGTTGCCTTTTCCTTGCCAACCTCTATATTTACAACTCGCACTAACATTTACAGGGACAAATGCCACAATAACGCTTGGAATCTGACTCCTTCGATGACTGCATCTTCCGAATAACACCGGCCTATGCCTCCAAATCAAAGGAGGAGCACATTATACCAACAGCCCCATCATGGATTTGAGAGAGCACCTGGAGCCTTAGAAAACTCATTCACAAGGTAAGATTCCGAAAAGGATTTTTCAATATTCTTGATATGGGCCTATACAACTGTTTTGACGCATGGTATAGGTCACAATTTTGAAGATACTAGCTGAAATTTGGTGCTAAAACGTAGATCAGCTATTTTCTGAGGACTTTTGAACGAGATTTGCTGTTTGCTCGGAATCATAGAAGAGTATTGAGGTTTTCCTGAAAATCGACGTTGCCACGTTGAAGCAAAAATTTGGGAATTCCAGAAATTCGAGTTTTAGTTTTTTGAATATTGAAAGTATTAATTTCTTTGTATTTTATTCGGTCAATAGCCCAATAGCCCTTCTTTGAGGTATTTCAGATTAATTCTGAGACACCCTATATAAAAATACATTGCTAATTGTAGACAAAGTTAATACTTTTTCTACTTCTGTCGGCAAACTTTGTTATTTTCTTTTAAAAATATTCTCTTCTTGATTTCAGGTTTCCTTCCTTCGTGGGCAGATGACGGCCCACGTACTACACGGGAATGCATCGATAAAAATGTTCCTCTATTTGAAATTAGTACGAAGCATCCATTCTGTAAATAAGTCATGGTATAGCACTCATTGATTCAATGCATAGTTGAATTTTCATTTTCACAATGTTGATTTCTGTTGATTTTTTCGTTTTGTTCTTGAATAGATATATATATTTAATGATATTGTCGTTGTGTGGTTTGTATTCTGAAGGTTACTTCGTTGTTTATAAATGTTACTGAACTCTATTTTTCGTAGATATTCTGTTTTAATCGACACTTACATTATTCACGTATGATGATCAAACTTTGGAATAATAGATACTATAACATTTCATTATTTTTATAGGTAATAGTAAATATATCGTGGATGAAGATAGAAGCGATTTTCGTATAACACAACATGCCTACTCTAAACTCTTCTTATCTTTCGTTCTTTATAAATGAATTCAATAAAATTAATAGGTAAAGGAACATAACAAGAATATTGACAGGAGAATAATAAAGTAACTAGATGTATTGTCGTAATTATATTATATTTTTTCGGGTTCAAATGTTGTTCTGTTTCTTTACCGCTTCTCAATGTTCGATGGAAATTTATCTTCATCCAATTCCACATTATAATAGTTAGGTATATAAATATATACAATACTATAAATTGACACACATAAGTTTGCTTTGGATGATTGCGAGGAAATGCAATTCTGTATCTCGATAATTGATAAGAAAGTGGTTCCAAATGCATGCTTATGTGTTGCAGTGTACTTAGACTGACCCATTTGACTTGTGGTGAACCTTTCCTGATATAATTGAATACATATCGCTAAATTGTAAGTTTCCAAAATCATGAAACCTTTCGTTAATCTCGAAATGTAGACAATAAAACCTACTAGTAAGAATTTGTTTGAAGATTTCTAGACGGTATTAAACGCTTAAGGAAAGATGTTTGTTTTGTGATATGTTCGTTTGAGAAAAATTTCTCGTTGAGTTTCATTTTGAATCTATTTATTTATTGATGAGAACTATTGTATAGATTGTACCAAATAAACTAATTATTGAATGAAATCGAAGTTTGTGTCCGTAAGAGTTTTATTACTTTTATTTGTTTCTCATTTGTGAACGTCAGTTCCCAAAAACACAATATTAATCAAGAATGTTTATTTTATCAAGTCACTAACTTGTAAAACTGACAGTTAACTTGCAAAATTTTTACAAGTTAGTATTATTATTTACATTAGAAAATTTTGTTTTATAGTCATATATGCTGAAAATCATGGTACAATTGTTATTTCCAGTAACACAGATTTTTGATGATGAAAGAGTTGATACTGATGATGATGAACCATCTGTTGACTCAGAAACTGCTGAACTCGAGGACTGCAGAACATTTGTACTCTCCTTACTACCAAATAATTTGCTAGACATTTCGATGTTTTTGTTGACCGAATCATCGACATAACTCATCGCAATTTCGGTGCTCTTCCACCCTCCTGTACGCTTTAGTGCGGGTGGAGATATTCCACCCGAATCCGCAACCATAGTGGCTCCAGTTCTGCGAAAAGAGTGGCCGGTGTATAACTCTGGGTCTTTTAAACCTAAATATTTCGCTATTTGCTTTGGGACACCACCAATAGTGTGCTGGCCAGCATTAAGGGAAAAGCACTTTCCATGTCGGTATGCCATAAAAAATCTTAGGCTTTCTGGTCCAGGAGCCCGAAGATTTACATATTTTCTGTATAACATGCAGGGCTTGAAGCTGCAGCCATCATCGGATATGGTGAATCTTCTTGTTGTTAAATTTTTTGTTTGCCGCAATGTCACAATAACGTATTTTCCCATATCTTCTACATCATTCATGTTTAAGGAGAGAATTTCGTCACATCGACAACATCCAAAAATCCCAAATATTGTTACAATTTTCGCCAGCATCCACTGGTCATCAGGACAATGTAAAAGAAATTGTTCCGCCTCTTCTTTACTTAATACCTTGGCCAGAGATAACCTGTTGACTCTGCCTTGGCCTTTTTTGGCGTATAACGCTCATTTTTTGTTTCAGAAACGCTATTACCTTTTGAAATCTGCAAATGACAACTAAACGTCATATTTTTCAATAAATTGGGCAAGTTCCAAGGATACTCAATTTTGAGTATCCGTTTGAGTATCCGTGGGCGAGATCATCCGACTAAGCGGCTACCGCCACCGCTCCTTCAAACGTCAAAACCATATGATTTTTTCGATCCGTTGTGTCAAATTAGTTAGTAATTTTGACTCAACGAATCATATGGTTTTGACGTTTGAAGGAGCGGTGGCGGTAGCTGCTTAGTCGGATGAACGCGCCCATTTTTTAAGGAAAACAAACCTGCGAACAGGGGCATTTTCTTTCATTTCCAAGCAGCTTTTCAGCATAGACCATTTTGCCCATAAAGTTTTAGGGCTGAATCTAGCTGACAGTTGATTCAAGTAGACCAACAAAACATCTTCAGTTACCGCAATCACACTATTTTTGTTTTGCCACTTTTTGAAGTCGTCGTATTCTCGCTCGTACCTTGAAGCTGATTTTGCAGGTGATAAACTTGAAGCTACTATGTTGGCTGCCTCAATAATTTCTTTTGGTACATTCATTTTCGCTTTCGCCAAAACAAATGTAAAGAAAAATAAACAGACATGTTCATGGCAACGGTTCCATAGCATACGACATTTGCGACAAATTATTGAGATTTTTTTGGAATTTATCTAACCTTTTTACAAATGAGAAAAAATAAAATATAAAACAAATACACGCAAGGTAACGGGTTTTACTGGCTCAAGGAGGTAACTGACTCGCCTGCGGCTCGTCAGTTATATCCTCCATTCGCCAGTAAAAACCCTCTTACCTTGCTAGTAATGTTATATACTATTCCAGGTATACAGGGCGTTTCACCATAAATCGAACAAAAATATATAGAGGGTCTCACACGAATTCTATTCTTTGAATTATTTTTGCTAAGGAATCGAAATTCACGTTGATGATTTCAGAGATGAACTTTAACAAGAGAGATGTCTCCTTGTAAAGGATTTTCCAATAAGAGCTGTTATTTTGAATAGTCCGCTATTTGGGTAGATAGTAAATCACTTTGGTAGCTGTCATTTTTTGACATTTGACGAGTAGAAACTACGTCATCAATAAAAATGGAACGATACACTATTACACTATTCAAAACGCATTGAAATCATTAAAATTCGCTACAAAAATGATGAAAATTTGGCAGAGGCAGAGACGGTTCTTAAAACTCGATCATTTTTGGGTAGTGTTGAAGCACCCTGTCGAACCGCAATACAGAAATTGGTGGAAAAAATTGAGCTGCTGGGACAAGTTAGTGATGTGAAGAATAAAACCCGTGCACTTCGCTCAAGAACAACCGAGAATATTGCTGCTGTAGCCGAAAGTGTTGATGAAATCCTAGTTTAGTCCATTCCTCGTCGTTCTTTGGAATCAGGCAATCCACAAACGTCATTACACCGTATTTTGCATAAAGATTTGGGTCTAAAGGCTTATAAAGTTCAGTTAACACAAGAACTCACGCCGGCCGATCACCTCGGTGGCTTCGTCAACCAGCAAAATTGTCGTATCTGGGACTCTGAAAACCCTATATAGTTATTTTTTGTTGAGAAGCCTCTCTTACCTCAACGTGTGACTGTTTGGTGCGGTTTATGGTCCTGCGGATCATTTGACCTCACTTTTTCGAGCATGAGGCTGGAGCAACAGTTACGGTGAATGGAATGCGCTATCCAGAGATGATTAATTATATTTTATGGCCGGAATTGATGGTATTGATCTGGGTAACTTTTACTTTCAACAAGACGTCGCTACGTGCCACACAAGCAACGAAATCATTGATTTTCAGAACCTTTTCACAGTACTATAGATAATTTATGCCACCCAGCCATCACAGATACATTCTTGATACGCCACTGGGCACTGGGACATATAATTTAGCCGATTTCGCATTATTTCCATGAAGCGATGTTTTGGACGAATTTATGAGGTTGAAAATCCGTCCATTTAACTGGATTCACATGACTGGATTAAGGTAATCGTCAAACGATACAATTATTAAAACTAAAATAGATTGAAATATGCTCTATCTACGCCGCTGCGCGCTGACTAGCCCAAGAAATATGGGGAAATCCGGCAACGAAGTCGATATGCCTTGCGCGCAGAAGCCATCCAAAGACAGACACAATTGTCAGAATTTAATGTTTATAGCAAAATGGCTGACACTTGTTGGTGTAAAGTGTGAAATTTTCAAGCAAAATTTTAACATTTGATCGCTCCATTACCATACTATAACACCATATCCCAACCCTGTGGTATGCGAGCTTTACAGATGTGAATTTTGTGTGATTTAGGTGATATTAGTGTCTCAGGGTCGGAGGTGCAAGAACTAATATGATGTACAATACAGATGAAAACTCCCGTGAATTTTCATGTTATTTGTTGACATTCAGATGTGTAGGTTCATTGTTCTGATAGTGCTTCTCAGTTTGGAAGTATGGATAGCAATACACCTTTAATATTAGCAGAAAGGTAGGCCAGGGGTTGTAACCCTACATAAATTAATTCCACTGCTCCCATGGCAGCACTCGACTTACGTCATTGTTTTGCTTTTCACCTGTTGCGTGGGAAATGCGTAGACGTGTGTTGACTTGCTTCTGCGATCAGAAAGTACTGTTGAAAATTATGAAGTTCAAGATTCCACCAGGCAATTCCATCAATTGAAAATTAAATAGATTAACCATCTATAGAATAACTCAGGATGTCTCACTGCAGCAGGCATTCGTTGTTATTTTTATATTTATCAATGCCAATGAATGAGATAAGTGAAATGAATTGTATTTTGGTGCAAATTCTTCAATAAATTATACCACATAACGATCCTTCTATTGGTTCTACTCATTTGTTTTGGTTTTCATACTGTTTCATTTCATTTCCTTTTATTCATATAAACAACACTCTCCTTTTATCCGTTTTCCTTCGACAAATATTGATTCTAGCGACATTTGATGTCTTAACTAATGTCAAAATTTGTTTTTCTGAGTTCAATCTGCAAGAGTTGATATGTTTACTTTATGCACTAAACGTTTTCATCGAATTTTCTACATTTCCATACTCTCAAAATCCATTTCAAGATGTGATAATTCAATTTCTTTTTTATTCAATTGAATAAATTCTTAAAATAGAAAAGAGCAGAGAATAATACATCATTAATAACTTGGTCAACATAGAATCAAACAAAGTCAACACATAGACTTTCAAACAATTGAAATCGCGAAAAAGCTGCATCTGAGTTAAACCCATAGAGCTTATATCTTTTGGTTTCAATCTACTAATTAGTGACTCACAAAATGTGACCTTTAAAACTTTTCGGGATACCTACCTGAAAGTTGTCTAGTTTGAGTCTATAATATTTGGAGAGCCGTCATAAATTTTGATTGAATTCTGGTATCTGTGTTCCAGAAGAGGTTTATACTTTTCTTTGAATGATAGCCGCTTTATAAAAGCAAGAGATAACTACTCTGTTATATGCAAATGAATATCTGCCAGTGGAGCTGTGAATTCTTGCTGTTCTGAGAACCGATAAGCTGATAAACGTTTTCGATATCATATATGTGATGTATATCCTCTTGAGTCTTCACATAATAAAATCAATCTTTTCGCACCATGAATCTAAAATTATGATACTTATTGCATTTGCATATCTGGTAAATAAACAATTTCAGACTGACGGAAATTGTTGATTTCCGATGCAAACCATAGAGTATGAATAGGTTTGCACCATAGAACTTATAGTTCTATGGTTTGTTCTCGTTAGCAACAAGGTTAAGATTTAACCATAGAACTTACAGTAACATAATATAGGTAGTTACTATAAGTTCTATGGATTGAACAAAATTGTTTCTTTTTAATATCAAACAATGTTTAGGGATTATGTGATGGTACCTGAGTACCTATATTTACCATGTTCATCCGTACACTCTCGTTACAAGAAAAAAACGTTATCTTTTAATTATATTCGAAGAGTAACTTTCGCACAATCATAGAAAAATGTCTTCTTTTGATTGCCTAACCCATCAGTGAAAAAATAATTTGATTTTCGCACGGTCATAGAAAAACAAACAATGAATATCAACTCTAATTATCCTTATCCACAGCCGTCTCTACCTCGAATTTTTTGACCGCTCATCACATTGCAACAAATTTATTCATTTTCACGAAAATCCACCCGAAAACCTATATGTTACTGAGTCGCGAAAAAACAATAACATACCAGGACTGGCACCGCAAAAATTTGGGGAGGGTAACTGTGACATGAAGGTTTCTTCATTTCAGGTCATCTCCAAACAATGCAAATGGTTCCCCAAGAAGAACAGGGACGCACTCACCAATGAATACCAGACCAGTTTCTATTGTTGATGCCCACATTGTCCAACTTGTAGTTCACCGAGATGAAAAGGGTTATGGCATGAAAGTTTCTGGTGACAATCCTGTCTATGTGCAAAGTGTCAAAGAAGGTAGGCGAAAATGACGAAGAGAAAACTGTATTTTTGCGTTTCGCGAAAATCTATGGTTCAAATTTATACCTCCAAAGGTAGACCTACTAAATGAGCAAGAATTGATTTCAATTCTTAGTAAATTATATCAAGATTCTTTTCCATTTTTTCTGGGAAATTCATGAAAAATTATACCAGTTTGAATGAACCGCCTGTCACATCAGCTGAACTTGGAATGAATCTGACAGTGTTGCCGGATTTAATAATACTCAAGGATTTTAATGACAACCAAATCCTTCCATGGAACATTGGAACTACATGGCATGTCGATGCTGTTTTCTTGTGAAATCAAATGAAATGTGAAATATTCGAGATGGAAAGCAATAATTCACGTTAACTGTCTCTTTATTATGTTGACAACTGATACTATTTCCTCTGAATTTTTGGTTATAATATAGACACATAGAATACCTGTTGTTGGCACTGGTTAGATTTTGTTTGAGACTTTCTTGTCGATTGAAAATCTGTGATGAGGTCCTACTTTTCAGTTCTCCCGAAAGGGGTCGCGCTATTTTACATTGCCGCAATAGCTCCACGATCTTGAAATATTGCGGATTATTCCGGAAGTAGGTCCCGATCAGCAATCTAGAGTGCCGTTTTGATCTACAATTTTTGGTCACAATTTTTAGTTAGGAGTCATTACACCAGGGTTTCTATGCATCTATGTTAAAATCATAAATCATGAGCTCACAATAAATGTCCTCTCCAAGAAATAGTCTATGTAAATCACCCTGTATATTTTTTCGAGCTTTCTGTGTTTCTATGATGACTCATCTTCCTCTTGCAGGTGGTCCAGCAGAAAAGGCAGGTTTACATGCGGGTGATAAAATTCTGAAGGTGCGCAATTTTTCGATCTCAATCAAACTGTGTTATTTTGATCATTTGAATTAATTTAACAGGTAAATGGAGTAACCGTTGTCACCTTTACACATACGGATGTCGTGGACTTGATCAAATGTGAGTTGATTAATAATGAAACGAGTATATTGAAATACAAATTAATTATTCACGTCGACGTTATAGTATAGGGTTTTCCAATAAGAGTTATTTTGACATTAAAAAAAAAATGGTAATCAGCCAAATGACCACCACGACTACAGGACCATATCCTTTTCATGAAATTTTCCATAACCAAATCGTAAAGTGGCTCGCCGGACCATAGACCGCTCCAAACAGTCACACGTTGAGGATAGAGAGGCTTTTCAACAATAATTCTTGGGTCTTTCGAGCCCCAGATGTGACAATTTGGCTTGTTGACGAAGCCACCGAGGTGAATATGGGCCTCATCACTCAAGATGATTTTTCGATGGAATTCCGGATCATTTTCATGCATTTTAAGGACTCAATCAGCCAAGACACGACGTTGTTGATCGGCCGGCTTGAGTTCTTGTGTTAAATCAATACGATGTTATGACGTTTGTGGAATGCCTAATTCCAAAGAACAACGAGGAATGGACAAACGTGACTTTTCTTCAACACTTTTGTCTACAGCAGCAATATTCTCGGTTGTTCTTGAGCGACGGGATATTCAAAATAACATCTCTTATTGGTAAATCCTTTATTTTAACATTGATTCAAACCTATTCAAGTGAAAAACCTCGCTTTCAATAAAACCTTCATTTTAAAAGATCTTGCGTTTCGAATGTATTCAATCTGTATAAGTGTATGTGTATCTGTATCATTGCAAGGTGCTCCTATATGCACTTGAATTGAGATTTTTTTCAGCTTCTTCCCAAGTTGTGCTCACTGTTCAACAGAGGTCAAGGGCGATAATGAGTCCCTTGACTGGTACACATGGACGGTCATCTACAGCACACACTTCTACTACCATAACGAACCCACAACCAGTAAATGTAAGTACAAATCTTTTCGCTCAAGGTTAGAATGGAGGAGGTTTTCTTGTAAATGATATTTCGTGGATAAGTCCCTATTGAACCTATCAATGGGCGGTTGACTGACCACGAATGTAAGGTAGGTACGTTGAACGTTCCGCGGATAACTTGAATAGTGCACAGGGGCAATTGCTTAGTTGTGAATTTTATCACAAAAAACCTCCCGCCACGTTATCAATTTTTTGAAATCGCAGAATGTGATACAAATGCAGTTGCAAGCAGAGAAGGAGCAGCACTACAGACTGATGATCGAGAAAGAACAGAGGTACATCGATCTCCTCAGGAGCCAGTTGGCCACGTCTCCCGACGAGAAAAAGTTCGTGGAACTCACGAAAACGGAAAAAAATCTGCAAACTTTACAGTCGATGCTGCAAAGGAATCAAACCGAGGTAAGATACAATTTTTCTTATACACACTATACACACCCTCACTCCTCTACCATACTCTAAAGAAAGAAGAACGCCAGATATTATCTCTTTTACTCTAATTGTACCCATAAAGAACTTTTCATTAATTTTTTTTTCAATAATAAGTTCAAGGCAAACACTACTTAGGAAGAAAATCCTTAACTCTTTGAAGTATTAAATTACAAATAAAAAATAGTATATTCTGAAACTAGTTGCAGAATGGGCTCCTATTCCAAGTGTTGGAATTGCATTCTTCAACGAGTATTAGACGATATTTTCTCTATTTCAGTCAAATTTCGTAAAATACTGTTGAAATTCAATGAAAATTTCAGATTATAAATCTTAGTGACTTTTTTATTATATCTTGGCAGTTGGTGACTCTTACGAAATTGACATTTCCAAATTGACGTGTGTTGAAAATTGATAGGTTCGGAAGCCAGTGCTGACAACCACAAAACGAAAAATATAACTGAAAACAATGCTGTAATGAGTTCATTACAGTACTGTTTTTAGAACTGTAATGAACTCATGACGATACTGAAATAGAGAAACATTTCTATCTGCATTATACACACATATATACTCATAATTGACCTTTGAAACATTTCTTTACAATACGAATTTTTCTTTTAATTTCACGGACGAAATGTTCTAATATCAAACAAAACATGTTTCGTGTAGTATTGAGGCAGAAATTATCCTCTAGCGACTTGATTTTCTGCATGTGACTGTGATAATTCGTTCTTCATGAACACTTCTTGCAATATTTCCTTGTCATCATCATATAAATACTATTATGAATGTACATGCCTTTTCTTTGGGTTGTTTGTTGCAGTATTTTCTTATTTTTGGGAGCGGAATTGTATATATCAATTTACATAATTTTAATACCTTTTCATATGTTTAAATATTTTTCTGTTTCTTCCCTCAACTTCTTTTTGAATTCATCAGATTCCTAACTGCATTCAGATTATTAATGAAAAACTCTCGAATCTGCTGAACGTCAGATTATTTATTTAACAGCGCTTATACACAAAAAATAAACAAATAATGGATTTGAATCCAATACTGTTTGAAGTTCCGATGATGCAACTTGTAATTCATACCGTTTAGATTGTGGACTTGGAAATTTGTTTAAATTTATTTTTGTATTATTTTTCATTTATTATATTTTTTTAATGATGAAGAGTCATGGTTCAGCGGTTGACTAGGAACTATTGGGATGGAAGTTTATTGCTTTATTCTTTCAATCACCTAAGTAGGGATTACTTTTAAAATTCCAAGATAGATGTCGCAGCTAGTTTAATTTTAGTGGACGCTTGGACCTTTTGTTTCATTGAATGAACAATGCAGGCTATAATTCGCAATTCACATTGCATTTATTGGTATTTATAACAATTTGTTCTTTGTGTTTCAATACTCTATATTATTATAAATCGAATTTTTGGTGAGAAAAGGAGAGGAGACTGTCGCCCCTATCCCCTTTATAACTTGGGCATTTTCTTAAACTTTATTATTATGCTGCCAGATAATTTTACTTATACCTTTACGATACGCGAATATATTCTGGCGTTCTTCTTCAATCATTCGCTTCTTTTGGTGTTGTGCAAAGACTAATAGACCTACTACATTTTTGGGATTTTTTTCTGTGATTCTTTGATAAAGTATGGATGCAAGAACCAAGAAGAAAAATCAATTATTTTAACTGAAATTATTTTTTTATGGAAATGCAGTGTGGCCAAATGATTTTTTCGTTAATACTGCACTAGTTCAATTGAAATAGGACAGCCTGTATGTTTTCTCAGATTTCGATTGATTTCATTTCGTTCGTACTAGACAATACTGGAAATAATCTCTAAAAACGAGAAACTAAAGCACTTTTTACAGATTATGTCCATCAAGTCCAGTATGTACGCATTCGAGACCAATCAAAATCGGTAAAAATATTAAAAGTGTCCCATTAACATTGAAAAAAGATTAGTGTATGTCCAGTTTTTGTCGGTAGTACATTATTAACAACAATCACATCAGATACATTTAACCTCGAAGAACTTATCTGCAAAGTTTCATAAATATCATTAATGTATATAATTTTTCAATGGTTTCATTTTTCCTGAAATTTTTTCAGAATTTTCTCTACAAGTTTTCGGATGAAAATTGTCAAGAAAATTTTGTTTACGAATAACGAACTCTTGGTTTTTGGAAAAATATTCTTCCGCAGAAATTTGTCGAGGGAAAATTCATAAGAAGTTTTTTTCATCATGAGAACCTTCTTCCTTTTGAATATATAGGGCGATCCCATATTATAATCCTGGTTGTGTGTGCATAAAACATACTCCCATGTACATAAATTATTTTGATGTTGTAAATAGTGGTAACCAAATGTATAACATACGGAGTAGTAAGGGCTACTTAATCTTTGCGAACTCAATTAAAATTTCATTCACCATTCCATCTAAATTTGGTGCCAGATTTATCTCTATACGGGGCGTCGCCCTTTACTAACCTCGCTTACTGTCTGTCTCTTGCAGCTGCCACACTGTGACTCTACCTCCTCTCCTATTTCTCCCAAAACTGGGGATTTGTCGAACGGTAACTCGGAGCCTCCGCCATTGCCGAAGAGGAACAACAGAGTATTTGGCAACAGTGCAATTAACAAACGCAGTAACACTTTTCCTTTACCCTCACATCCTAACAAGGTTCTGAGCAAGAACGACGTCGAAATCGACAATCCCATCTATTACCCTCCTCCTGAAGGACCTCCTCCACCCTTGCCTCCGAGGAGGAGCTCCGCTCCTTTCGCGGACGAAGATCCTGCCAATTCCATAAACAAGCAAATGTCCTATCCCCTTGTGGCTACTTGCGCGACTCTGGTTAACAATGATGTAAGTAACCAAACACACACACACACATTCAAAAGCCGACACGATTACTAACAATGATTGTTTCTTCTTTTTGCACTGTTTAATTGAATATTTGCACTTTCATTTCATCGCCTGGGATTCATTCAATGCTCCTAAGGTCGGAGCCTTCTTTACTCCCAAGCCGCCAAGTGATTCAGCCGACAACGTCGCATTTCGATCACTGCCTCCATGTATTTTGAACTTAAAATCTAATAACATCAATAGACCAATCCAATGAAACAGCTGATCGCCTTTTCAAGATGGCTGCTGGGAGCAAACAAATAACACATTTGGAATCAGTATTTCTGCTAGAGTGTAATTCTCTTATTACTATCACTTTCTGTGAGTTTGAGTATTGTGATACCGATTTTTGAGTGAATAAACATTGTGTGATATCAAAGGACTATCCAAAATGAGTAATTATTTCGTAAAATTGCAAACTGAAGACATGTAGCTGTAGCACAAAGATATCGCCAAAAACTTCTACTTATAAACAACGTGAACGTGAATATTTTATGCAATTGGTAGGAAATAGTATATTCTAAAACTAGTTGCAGAATGGGCTCCTATTCCAATACGGATGCGAAATTCGAGAACGAGCGACGAAGGAGCGAGTTTTCGAACGCATGAGTATTGGAATTGCTTCCTGCAACGAGCATTAGACGATATTTTCCCTATTTCAGTCAAATTTTGTGAAATTCAATGAAAAATTCAAATTATAGGTCCTAGTGACTTTCATATTGTATCTTGGCAGTTGGTAGTTTTACGAAAATTGACATTTCCAAATTGAGGTCTGCTGGAATTTGATAGGATCGGAAGTCATTGTTGACAACCACAAAACGAAAAATATAACTAAAAACAATGCTGTAATGAATCCATTACAGCACTGTTTTTAGTACTGTAATGAACTCATTACGATACTGAAATAGAGAAATGCTATTTAATATTAGAGAATGTAAAGGTACAATTTGAGGACATTAGAATACAAAACTCACAAATATCAGGTGTCTCTAACTGTAATAAAATGTTTTTAATATTCAATAGTCTTTTTCAATTTAATGAGGTCTTTAAATAGCTGATAACTATCTCCTCAACAGACCGTCCATTTAGTCGTATTTTATGGGTGAAATTGAAGTAGCAGAAATTTCATAGAATTTCACAATGCCAAGACGTCATCTACTTCTCCAATTAACCACACAACAAAATAGTAGCATGCTTTTATAAAGCAAAAATGAAGCAATTGCGTGAAAAAACACAGAGTACACAATCGGTTTTTTGTTTGTTTGCTCCCAGCAGTCACTAAAACAGCTGATCGTGACAGATCGTTGGACTGGTCTATATGGCTTATACCCCTGCTATTCACAGTCACAGAGTGAAGCCAAATCGTTGGTAAGACTTGAATTGCACGCATGCGTCAACTGGAAAATAAAAAAACGCGGGAAACGTAGGGGTTATGTATTTTCTGAGTGTCAACAAGTAAATAGCTATCAAGGATGAAAATATGTCCTTTAAATATTTTCATTTCAATTCTAAAATATACTTACTGCCAAAGAAACTGCAACACCCAGAAGGAGCTGTTTAATTTTTTTGTTTGTTGGAAAAACATAGATGTTAAATAATAAAACACTTCAGGGTGGTTTACGTGTTGTTTATTCACAGTTTATCAGTGGGCTTTATTTGTACAGATTAATACAATGTACAGTCCGTCAGGGAATACAAAATGGCAGGTTATGTTATTGTTACTTGCTTGGACCTTGCGTCTGTCATGCTACCGAGTGAGAGAGAGCGTAGAGACTAGGAACATCGAAAAGCACATTGATTCAGATTCAGAGTATTTGTACATTAGGCCTACGCTACAGATTCGGTAGATATGGCCTCAGCATATTATTATATCAATTCATAGGGCATATAATTCAAATTGCTTACATAGATTGTAAAGCAAGGAGTGAATGATTAAAATTTGGAGAAAAAATGGAGGGTTTACAACGCGCTTATCTAAACACTCCCCATCAAGTCTTGGAATCGATGCAATAAGATGGTCTATTTCTTCTTGGGGGATTCTATCCCAAGCTACCTGTACTTCATGTCTCAAAGTCCGTGGGGACTGGGGTGAATCTCCAAGCCATCTACCCATGATGTCCCAAAAATGCTCTATGAGCGAGAGATCGGGGAATATGGGCGGCCATGGCAAAATATTCACGTGGGTCGCTTCGAAAAAGTTTAAACTAACTCTGGCAACATGAAGTCGAGCATTATCTCGCTGGAATATTGGATTCTCGAGCCGGTTAACGTAAGGGAGAACCTATGGCTCCACTATTTCTTGAAGGTAACGCAGCGCTGTCATGTTACCTCGATTAAAGATTAAAGGTGACCTACTTGCATGTGCAATAGCACCCCATACCATATCGCCTACTGTCCTGTGTACTTGACGCTCAACATCAGAGAATCAGGTATTTCTCCCAGACGTCGTCTTACCCTTCTTCGGCCATCATGTGCACACAAGGAGAATCGAGATTCATCAGAAAAGACGACCTGATGCTATTCCACATTCCAATGTTGACGTTCTCTGCCCCACTATAATCGTTGCCGGCGATGCTCAACCGTCAGAGTAAACACAAGATGAGGTCGATAATGATGCAGTCCAAAGGACCTTATCCGTCTGTATACCGTTCGGACAATTGCAGGATGGCCTTGTAATCCTTACTACTCATCAGCTAAAGATCGAGTTGTCTCAAATCGGTCTCTAATGGCTTAGACGTCGATCTTGAACTTCATTTGGCCCTTTGGACGTCCAGTGCCCACTCTTCTTCGATTTTGGGCATTATCAAATCAACATTCTGGAGGGGATTCATGGATAAATAGGGATGTTTCTGTTAGATTCACCCTTCTTGACTGACGATCCGTCTTGACCAGCTTCCTGAAAAACTTCTAGAACTTCTAAGATCACGCGTCATTTTTCTTCGATACTTTAAAACTTTGTAAATATACGGACAGTCATTGTCCCTGTTTTAGCGAATAAACTTATTCAAAATCTCTTGTTGATTGTGAATGTTTTGCAGTTAAATAAACCCTCGGTATATACACTACTGCAACAAATCACGCTACAGTGCTTTGAGTGACCCATTTTTTCATCTCTCGCTTCATATCGACTCATTTTTCCTCAAAAATGATTCAAAACAAGTCAACAACTGAAGATTTCCATGGTTTTAGGTTGTAGGTAACAGCATGCACCAACGTACGAAATCTAGTCCAGAGTCTCTTCTAAATCTCAGTCCTCCTACTGAAGCATCCGCTAGACTCATAAATTCCGAAAGTATGGTTGACATAAGTAGACCGGAGACTTGGGACCGTCCAGAAGGTCCTCCAGGTACACCACCTCCTCCCTACCCTTCTCCGAGGATGGAGAGGAAGCATGCACCGGAGGACAGTGATGGGAGAAATTTCGCAGAGGTGGGTAAAGGTTGAATTATTTAAAACAGAAAACTTGGTTAAACTGTTGGAATCATTAATTTTGAAGTTTATTTTATCTCTGTGTTGGATAAAAACCAAGTGTTATTAAAACTTCATACTTTTGTTTTCTTATACCACAAAGTTCATACATAGGGGGCTAAAATGTCTAAAAACATAGTGTAGGCTAGGAGCATAGAATAATTCTATGCTCCTAGTTGTAGGCACTCGTCAATTTCTAGAATTCTATGCTCCTTTGCTAATATTCTCAATTTGTTCGAAACAAAATCTAATCAGTGCATACACCATTATTCTAGACATCTTAACCATTACTACTGGTGCCATCTACTGCCAAACACCGTGAAGTTATTTGCGAATTTTGTGATACTCAATGGTTATTTATAATCTAAATATGCCGATAATATCACTTTTCTATATTAAAACCATTTCCCAATTCGATTTATTCGTAATTAATTGTAGAGTGGTATGGATACCTCAACGGAAACTGATTCGAACCAAAGGGGAAACAGATCTTTATTGGATTCTCCCATTTGTGCTGCTACTCCTAAGGTTACGCCACTGCCAATCATCAGTATGGATGACGACGATATTTCCGATGTAGAACTGGTGAGTGCTTTTAAGTTGTTCTGTATCCTTGTGAAGAATTAGAATGAGAAGTAGTTCATTTTAATAAATGTTTCCCTAAAATTCTGGGTGATTTTTGCATAAATCCGGTTGTGAATAGTTTGAAAGTACAAGTATCCACTATTTTTTGTATATCTCACTGCTCAACGTTTGATAATATTTTTCAGAATCAACCTGATGAACTCACTCCGTATAAATCTCTATCTCGTTTATGGGAGAATACACCCCATCTTGCTGTGTTTACAAGCTATGTTTTGTCAAATGCAGATCCTGAAAGTTTGCTATTCTATTTATTAACAGACTTATACAAAGAAGGTAATGCCAAGGAAATGAAGAAGTGGGCCTATGAAATACACTCTACATTTCTCGTCCCTGGAGCTGTAAGTCATACATCTAATTACAGGGTGTCCGATACATGGGGAGTCTGATTCCAAACTTATAAACTTGCTAAAGCTTTCTCTTTCTCATATTCTTTGTTTTTTTTTGTTGCCTTGTATATTTATTTCTTTGGATTCAGACACTCCATAACTTGTTCTTCTGAGATTTAAACACCCTGTGTAACAATTTCTCTTCATATGAACATTTTTCTAGCCTCTCCGACTTGGAAATGTGGACGAAAATATAGCACGGGAAATTGATGATGTCCTGTTGATGGAATATGATAAAGAGGAAATCCTCCGAAAAATATTCTGGAAAGCAAGAGCGAGAGCCAAAGAAGAATTGGGCAAAAATCTGGACGGTTTAAAACGAGCAAGAAGTGCAGGGATGGGTGAATTCTTCGGTCCAAACGATACAGAACTGGCCGAAGTATACCATGACAAGTCAAAAGAATTGAAATTGTACACATCACTGTTTACGAAGAGGCTCGAGCCCTATCTGGCAGAAATAGACAAAGAAAATTATGATCCGAAGAAATTTTATACAGCGGCTGCCTTAACGACTGTGTTGCAAAGGATATTTGGTTTGAGGTTGACCCTTCCGATGGTCGAGAGGTGTCCTGTCTTCGTGAATAAGGAGAAGTCCTTCAAGAATAAGTTTTTGCGTAAGTTTTTCACCCTAGTTCTTCACATAGAAATGTTCAATTTTATATCTTGTTGTTCACCCCCAGAGACTAATTAAATTTTGATACAATCGAGTATTTTGTTTTAGCCGGTCGCTACTCCCGAAAACTCAACATTCAAGGTCACCAGTTCATAGCTCAACAATATTACACGGTGATATCGTGCAACAACTGCCATCAGATATTGTACGGAATCGGTCCTCAGGGGTACAGATGCAACGATTGCAGCATAAATCTACATCGACAGTGCGTCAAACTTTATGACGATTCGTGTCCAGGGCCTGTGAATAAGAAGGATCGAGGGCTTGGGAAAATTCTCAGAATTAGACCTCACGAGCCTGATCATAGGAGAAAAGCGAGTGCGACGAACAATTTTTTACACAGTAAGTGTTGGTGGGAGTGAATACGGAGTGGTTCTTCGGAAACAAATTTATGGAAGAGTTTCAGAAAAGTTACATTATTTTTTTTTCAGTGGAGAGAGATAGGAGGCAAGCTGAGGAGAAAGAGTCTGAAAGCAATGATGTTGGTGAGTATTTCTCTTCCTTTGACAACAATTTATTTTATCGACTTATATTGGTGCAATATTGAGGACCAGGTTTTACGAATTTCAAACAAATGAGATATTCTTCATTTTCTTCTTGAAACATTTGTATGTTTTTATTTTTCAAATGATAGCGTGAACAGTGCACTTTGACTACAATATGCTTGGTGCTATGGGTGTTAAATTTAGAAAAAATAACTAGTTTTTCGCAATAATTCCAATGTTACTGAAATTATTCTTTAAGGATGGTACTCTTGTTCGAATGCCAGTACATACTTAATATTTTTCGAAATTTTGATTTCCTGACTTAGGGAGTTTTTTAATATTTTCTCGCTGGAAAACAGTTACGAAAGAAAGCAGAAGAATTAACGTCACAAACGAAACTACTATTTTTTTCATATTATCAAACTACCATGTAAAACTTCTGGACGAACTCATTGAACTCAGGAGGCTTTTATTTTTGATTTTATACAAATATCACCATCGTTAACATCAAGGGAAAACTTCAGAGATAATGATCTTATATTTTACGAAGAAACAATTCTTACTGGAAATAAAACCAACTGTCCTTTATGTGCATATGAATGTTTAAGCGAATCTGTAAAATACTGGGTGATTTCATATTGCGAATGTCCCAAATGAAAAGGACCTACCCTTGATATTTCTTCTGAGATCCTGATGCTCATTTTCACATCGTGATTCTGGATTGATCAAAATTTTATAAAGCAAAACTTCGTCTTTCATTTTTTTATTTCCTTCAGGAAATTTTTATAGTGAATATTGATTTTATAAGTGTACAAGAGGAATTAATGGATTTGTAGTACTCAAATGAAAAAGTGCGAGGTTTTCTGCTCGAAGGATGTCTTTTTCCAACAGTGGTGGCCTTTATCATCGTGACAACCTGTCTGAGTTTGGTTGTGTTAAGTTTAAAACTAGTAGAGTATCTAGACTATTATGTATTTATCCTTATCGGTAGATTTCTGTAGATCGGGTGATTTTACAGGTGAAATGTCAAAGTTTGATCAATTTTCCTGAAGAAATGGGAAAATTATGGAATATATACTAACTGACAAAGAAACTGCATCACCCAGAAGGAGCTGTTTGAATTTTAAATTTGTTTTGGTTAAAAAAAAGGATAGTATAGCAAGGAGTAAATGATTAGGTTTAGAGAAAAAAAATCGTTAAAGTTTTCTCATGTAAACATTTTTTTTCGGCAACGCTTTTTCTTTGAGAAAGTAACATTTCCCGTCCGGAAAGTACGTACTTTCCAGACTAGGCCGGAAAAACTCACGTCGTTGTTGTCGTTGTGATGATCATCACAATAGCAACGAAATAACGGATGACAGTTCTGTTCTGTTTAATTCAAATATGAATCAAAAAGTATAAAAAAGAGATGTGTCATCTCATTGATTTGCAATTATTCACGGTTGCCGAAAAAATATTGTAAGCAACACGCCCGAAAATAGTTTTTTGGACTCACAGACTTCCAGGAATCTTGTCTATTCGTCCAAAAAAACCCTATTTTCCGGACTTGTTACGTAAATTACTATTGTTACTTACTTAAATATTGTAGCTGTTTTTTGCTAATTTTTTAAATTTTACAACAAACCAGCTGTTCGAGGAGATCCAAAGTCGTTGTTTAGTTGCTGTTAAAATGCCTAGAGCATGTGTTCGGGGAACTTATCGCTAAGTGAATTTGAAAGAGGTCGAATTATTGGTCTACGGGAGGCGGGGTTTTCATTTCGAGAAATCGCTAACCGTACGAACAAAAATCCAACAACTGTTATGAGATGTTGTCAAGCGTGGTTTGATCATGCCCAAAATCGAAGAAGAGCAGGCACCGGACGTCGAAGGGACACAAATGAAGTTCAAGATCGACGTCGAGGACTTATGGTCATTAGAGACCGATTTGTGACAACACGATCTTTGGCTGGTGAGTGGTTAGGAGAACAAGGCCATCCTGTAACTGTTCGAAGGGTTTACCAACGGATAAGTTCATTCGGACTGCAGCACTATCGACCCCATCTTGTGTTACCTCTGACGGTTGAGCATCGCCGGAAACTATTACTGTGGTGCAGAGAACGTCAACATTGGAATGTGGAATGGCATCAGGTCGTTTTTTCGGTTGAATCTCGATTCTCCTTGGGGTCACATGATGGCCGAAGAAGGGTTAGATGACGTTTGGGAGAAAGACGTGAACCTTAGTTTGAAGTTGAGCGTCATGTACACCGGACAGTAAGCGTTATGGTATGGGGTGCTATTACACATGCAAGTAAGTCACCTTTAGTCTTTATTCGAGGTAACATAACAGCGTTGCGTTACCTTCAAGAAGTAGTGGAGACATATGTTCTCCCTTACGTTAACCGGCTCGAGAATCCAATATTCCAGCAAGAAAATGCTCGACTTCATGTTACCAGAGTTAGTTTAAACTTTTTTGAAGCGACTCATGTGAATCTTTTGCCATGGCCGCCCAGATCCCCCGATCTTCCGCCCATAGAGCATGTTCGGGACATCATTGGTAGAAGGCTTGGAAATTTACCCCAGCCCCCACGGACTTTGGCGGCTCTGAGACATGAAGTACAGTTAGCTTGGGATAGTATCTCTCAAGAAGTAATAGACCATCTTATTGTATCAATGCCAAGACGAGTGTATAGATAATCGCGGTGGACAAACACATTATCAGCAAATTTATCAAAAAATATTGTGACCCTTCGTTTTTTTTTCTGCCAATTTTAATCATTTTTTCCTTGCTATACTACACTGCGCAAAAAAATTAACGCACATTATGGAAATCTCAAATTTATTCTACGACTGAAGGTGTTCTAAATGATTATTTTCATCAGAATTATGCATGCATATGTTATCCACTTTCGACGTTTTTCTTCAATACAGATGTTTTCTCCCAGCAGGAATAAAAAAAGATGATATTATCAGATTTTGAATGTATTGGCTCCATTCTAAAATCAGTTGTTCTCGATCAATTCTAGTGATCAATTTTTCTTTCGTTTGATTTTTTACACTCGATCCTATGCAACGCGAAACACGCAATTTGACCCAAGAGGACTGTGCCCAAGCGGTAGTTTTGCGAGAAGAAGGGTGGACATACACAAGAACTGCAGAAAGGTTTGGAGTTTCCCATACAAGTGTGTCCAGAATGTTGCAGCGATTCAGGGAGACAGGTATGAATGTCCGAAGACCAGGACAGGGTAGACCACGGGTAACAACTGCCATTCAAGAACGTTACTCGAGAGTTTCTTCGTTGAGACAACGGTTTGCAACCGCTCGCCTCCTTCCATTGGGAAGAGGCCGATTGGGAAAGAGTTCTCTTTATAGATGAGTCTAGATTCTGCCTCTACCATTGTGATCGACGTTCCCTTGTATACAGACGTCAACATGAAAGATATGCTCAGTGCAATTTCCTGAATACTACTGGTTTCGGGGGAGGATCGATTATGGTATGGGGTGGAATATCTTTGACTGCTCGCACAGACCTAGTGGTCGTTGATAATGGAGCTATGAATGCTGATAAGTATATAAGGAACATTCTTGAAGAGCATGTAGTACCATTTGCCCCATACATGGGTAAAAATTTCATTTTTATGGACGATAATGCCAGACCCCATCGTGCGCGCATCGTTCAGGAGTACCTTGAAGAGGTTGAAGTCTCTCGAATGGAATGGCCAGCAAGAAGTCCAGATCTCAATCCGATGGAGCAGGTTTGGGACAACCTCAATAGAAGGCTGAGAAGTTCAGAAAATCATCCATCTACTCTTAATGACTTAGGAAACCAACTCGGAGAAATCTGGGAAGGATTAGGTCAGAACATTTTAAGATCACTCATTTTGAGTATGAACCGTCGTTGCCGAGCTGTAATTAACGCAAGGGGTGGAAATACCACGTATTAAATCACTTATCAGCATTATAGTATTTTGAAAATTGTTCATTTCTCTTCTTTCACATACGATTCGGTGAAATCCTGAATTTTTCTTCCATTTAATGTGTCTTGTTTCGTTCAAAACCTTCCCGAGAGAACATAAAAAATAAGTTATAAAGTCAATGTAGAGTTAACTTTCATTAAAATTGAGATTTTCAGAATGTGCGTTAATTTTTTTGCGCAGTGTATATGAATACCAAGCTATTTTGCATTGAACTTTCCTCTTTCGATCCTCATATTTATATCAAGGCAGGATATCTGTAAAAAAAATGTCTACGAGTTCAAAATTGCCGTTTTTGCCGGATTTTTTCTCGATTTTGGCGAATTTTTTGAAAATACTTCTACATCGCCTAGAGAATCTAAATTTCACCCATGTATGAATCGATTATTCCTCTTTTCGACCGTATAATAATTTCCTCACTAAACCGCAGCTTCGCTGCGATTTTAAGATTCTCCTGGACCCACTTTTTCGACAGATACCCTCGGATCGGTCAACAGAATCACCAGTTTAGTAGAGTATAGAATGGTGTAATGCTGAATGGGAATTTTTTTAAGTTCTACATCCTCAAATTCTCTAGCATAAAATCGCGGTGACGAAGCTTCGGCGTTCTTTCCTCACAAAAAAGGGGAAACATCCATCTTTCCCGGAAATTACCGAAGACGTCAGTCACGAACGATCAATCCCAGCCGTTAGCCCCCGACAGAACGGAAATCCCTTTGTGTCTGGGGCGCCTTCGGTGTCTCTTGCCCTTCGGCCGGACTTTTTTTCGACGGGAGAGAACGGGAAGCGCGTCTCCCGATCCTGCGCCGGGACGCCTCCCGTTGCCACCGGCCGAACGCTGTCAGTATCGGGCCATCGCGGATTCCGATAGCTACGCGAGCTCGCCGATTTCGCGCGTACTAGGTACACAAAAGTATCGACGTTTCCCGGTTTCGTGGACGATAATGTGCACGGACGAAGGAGGATGGACCAGGATTATACCACGAGGTCGGGTAGTCTGAAGAGGTCGTCCAGCTTCAAGAAGTTACTCAAGTTGCCCAATTGGGGTTCTTCAGGTAAATCGAGGAATGATTGATTTTTTTTGGGGTACACGTGTTGTCGATAAGTGGACGGAAAGGTCAGTTTTTTTTGACATCTGGTGTTGGTTTCGAGTCGTTTTTTTGTGAATCGTGGATTTATTTCCTGGTCGGTTTGTTTTTATCCTTGAAATTATGTCATGTAACCTGGATTTGTAGTTATCGTTCGAGGAAGTATCGAAAGGATTAAGATTAGGTTACAATTGGCTGTATGTTCGTTTCTATCTTGTTTCGAGCTGAGTTGCGAAAAAATATGTAATTTGTCTTTTGTTTTGTTTATCAACCATTTTTTTTGTGCCATGATGTCGTATTTGTCAATTTGTGTATGTTTTCAATAATATAACATTTTTTACAAAAGGCTTGGGTATTCACTTTTTCAAATTAAACAGTGTGTCGCATCGAAATGGAACAGATAGTTCATACAGGGTCATTCTTTCTCAACCTCATCCAAAATTATACAGTGTTTTACTGAAGATACACTGCGCAAAAAAATTAACGCACATTCTGAAAACCTCAATTTTAATGAAAGTTACCTCTACATTGACTTTATAACTTATTTTTTATGTTCTCTCGGGAAGGTTTTGAACGAAACAAGACACATTAAATGGAAGAAAAATTCAGGATTTCATCGAATCTTATGTGAAAGAAGAGAAATGAACAATTTTCAAAGTACTGAAATGCTGATAAGTGATTTAATACTTGACATTTCCACCCCTTGCGTTAATTACATCTCGGCAACGACGGTTCATACTCAAAGTGAGTGATCTTAAAATGTTCTGATCTAATCCTTCCCAGATTTCTCCGAGTTGGATTCCTAAGTCATTAAGAGTAGCTGGATGATTTTCTGAACTTCTCAGCCTTCTATTGAGGTTTTCCCAAACCTGCTCAATCGGATTGAGATCTGGACTTCTTGCTGGCCATTCCATTCGAGAGACTTCAACCTCTTCAAGGTACTCCTGAACGATGCGCGCACGATGGGGTCTGGCATTATCGTCCATAAAAATGAAATTTTCACCAATGTATGGGGCAAATGGCACTACATGCTCTTCGAGAATGTTCCTTATATACTTATCAGCATTCATAGCTCCATTATCAACGACCACTAGGTCTGTGCGAGCATTCAAAGATATTCCACCCCATACCATAATCGATCCTCCCCCGAAACCAGTAGTATTCAGGAAATTGCACTGAGCATATCTTTCATGTGGACGTCTGTATACAAGGGAACGTCGATCACAATGGTAGAGGCAGAATCTAGACTCATCTGTGAAGAGAACTCTTTTCCAATCGGCCTCTTCCCAATGGATATGCTCTCTCGCAAAATCCAAACGCGCCCTTCGATGGGCTGGGGTAAGAGCTGGGCCTCTTGCCGCGACACGAGGCCTTAAATCATATTCTCTGAGGCGATTTCTTATTGTCTGAGTGCTAATTTGCACCTCATGAGTTTGCTCAAGCTGATTTTGAAGGAGGCGAGCGGTTGCAAACCGTTGTCTCAACGAAGAAACTCTCAAGTAACGTTCTTGAATGGCAGTTGTTACCCGTGGTCTACCCTGTCCTGGTCTTCGGACATTCATACCTGTCTCCCTGAATCGCTGCAACATTCTGGACACACTTGTATGGGAAACTCCAAACCTTTCTGCAATTCTTGTGTATGTCCACCCTTCTTCTCGCAAAACTACCGCTTGGGCACATTCCTCTTGGGCCAAATTGCGTGTGTCGCGTTGCATAGCGATCGAGTGTAGATAATCAAACGAAATAAAAACTATTGATCACTAGAATTGATCGAGAACAACTGATTTTAGAATGGAGCCAATTCAAAAATCTGATTATCATCTTTTTTATTCCTGTTGGGAGAAAACATCTGTATTGAAGAAAAACGTTGAAAGTGGATAACATATGCATGCATAATTCTGATAAAAATAATTATCACTGAGAACACCTTCAGTTGTAGAATAAATTTGAGATTTCCATAATGTGCGTTAATTTTTTTGCGCAGTGTATTAAGTTTAATCGAGTTATTGTTAAGAAACGTTTCGTCAGATATTTTCGACACTTCATTCTTGAAAAAAATACCATAGACAAGTTATTTAAAACAAATGGCCCATTCAATCGAGGAAATGGAAATCGTGAAAATATCTTGAGTAGTTTTCCCCAAAATTTAGGGTAAGGTTAAGAGAGAATGTCCCTGTATTCAAATTTGATTCGAATATCTTTATAGATTGAATGAAAATAATAAAGAATAACAATAGGTCTATGTTGGAATGAAATTTTCTCCATGAAATTTGTTCTCTTTCAAAGACCTAGTGTCCTAAAAAACAATTCTCCAATATATTTCGAGGAATTCTTTTTTTTTCTGCACGAACCAATCCTTGGGGTATTCGTTCCTTCGTCGAATTGGCAAACTTGAAATGCGAGACTTGAATGCATTAACTGCTCATTCCGGACAGGAAAAGCGGATACCACGCGTTTCGTTTTTGGTCCTAAAGAACGGGAATAAGTCATACTGAGCTAAATCAGGACACTAGGACATGTGCGTCATCAATTATTAACTGTTGTTCCGTATATGCGAATTATTCAGTGGGATGTACTAGGTGTATCATTATCCTGATGTGAAATCGTTCAAAAATTTTATGATAGAAAGTTTAACACATACTGATTTACATTTTTAGATCTATGAGTCCATATTGACAGTGGAAAATGAAGAAACCTAATCAACCTTAATATTTTATACTTGAAATCACAACGAGTATACTCCATTCACAATTATAAAATCACAACTCTGGCCACAGATAACAGTTCTGTTATCTGTGACTCTGGCCTTCGAAATTTGACACATTCTACTCTGTATCGAAGTTATGACGTTTTTCAAAATATTTTTATGTTCCAAGTCAACACTATGTTGCCCTTTCTACATTCTTAGCGTATTTCTCAGAATGTGAATTTATTCGGAAAATGAATGAATTGGAAAAAATGTGATGGACGAAAATAATTAACGTTTATATGAATTGATAGAAAGGATTCCTTTTCTAGTTATTTGCATGAAAAATGCGAGAGATCACTGTTAAAATATATTATTTTTGCCATGGAAGAAAATTGCATTGCTTTCACATAATTTTCATATGCATGCTTGTAAAGATTTAATGTTTATTATCCTCTTGAACTGAAAGTTCAAGACTTGACGACATCAATTGTTGATTCTAATCAAGAATTCATTAAAAAAAATCAACCCAAAGATATAAGATGAATTGATGGGTAATTACAAGAATCAAGAATGATGTCAATTTTATTTTGTTGATAACTTTCTTAAAATCAATGTTGGGATATAAAACTCGGCTGCGTTTGTTCAAACAACATCTAAAGAATACATTTTTCACCATCTCGACCTTCGAAAATAGTTTCTTATAGAAGAATTAGGTCTAAGTTCCACCTCATTAGTGAGGTACCTAACTTTTGCAAATCTGCTCAGATATCGCCAAATTCCTTGGAAAACCTGACAAATATCATCTTAATCGACCTCTCGAGGCTCCATCCGATCCATCTACTGCGATATCTGTCCAAATAACAGCTTTTTCAACGAAATTCCCGTGTACCCCTTCAACCTCGAAATGTAAACATTCGTCCTGGTCTTGAAAATCGTCCTCACGCTCCAAACTGGTGCTAAAAACAATAAACATACGTTAATCTTGGATATTCGATGAAAAACTCACCTGCAAATATCGATTAAATACCAAAAATCTGCGAACAATTTGTAAACCTAACAAAATGTGGAATATCTTTAATACTTTACTTTGATGTAAACAAAGAAACTGGCAACGTCGTTTTGTCATTAACGATATTTTCTGTGCGCGCACTGACTTTTCATAATATATTCTGTGCTTTTCATCAGGGGCACCAACTCCTGAAAACGAAACCATGACCTCCTATGTGATTAAATAAAAGTGAATGGAGTATAGGTTGATTGGAAATTCCATCTGTTGAAAACGATTTTTCAGATTACTCAAGATCGCCGAAGTGAAATGATCAATAGATGGGTTGCTTCCATTATGTTCCATTGAAATGTTCTTCGCCCTATGCGGTAAAGGTTAAATCTATATCGGAATATGCCAGTTCAGTATTTTGCTTCGCCCTTTTTGTTAGTCGTTCATGGTATAGATTTAGCCGTCTAGTTTGCTCGAATTTCGAGATGAACGTTCTACACTGCGCAAAAAAATTAACGCACATTCTGAAAATCTCAATTTTAATGAAAGTTAACTCTACATTGACTTTATAACTTATTTTTTATGTTCTCTCGGGAAGGTTTTGAACGAAACAAGACACACTAAATGGAAGAAAAATTCAGGATTTCACCGAATCTTATGTGAAAGAAGAGAAATGAACAATTTTCAAAATACTGAAATGCTGATAAGTGATTTAATACTTGGTATTTCCACCCCTTGCGTTAATTACAGCTCGGCAACGACGGTTCCTACTCAAAATGAGTGATCTCAAAATGTTCTGATCTAATCCTTCCCAGATTTCTCCGAGTTGGATTCCTAAGTCATTAAGAGTAGCTGGATGATTTTCTGAACTTCTCAGCCTTCTATTGAGGTTGTCCCAAACCTGCTCAGTCGGATTGAGATCTGGACTTCTTGCTGGCCATTCCATTCGGGAGACTTCAACCTCTTCAAGGTACTCCTGAACGATGCGCGCACGATGGGGTCTGGCATTATCGTCCATAAAAATGAAATTTTCACCAATGTATGGAGCAAATGGCACTACATGCTCTTCAAGAATGTTCCTTATATACTTATCTACATTCATAGCTCCATTATAACGAACCACTAGGTCTGTGCGAGCAGTCAAAGGTATTCCACCCCATACCATAATCGATCCTCCCCCGAAACCAGTAGTATTCAGGAAATTGCACTGAGCATATCTTTCATGTAGACGTCTGTATACAAGGGAACGTCGATCACAATGGTAGAGGCAGAATCTAGACTCATCTGTGAAGATAACTCTTTCCCAATCGGCCTCTTCCCAATGGATATTATGCTCTTGCCGCGACACGAGGCCTTAGGTCATATTCTCTGAGGCGATGTCTTATTGTCTGAGTGCTAATTTGCACCTCATGAGTTTGCTCAAGCTGATTTTGAATGAGGCGAGCGGTTGCAAACCGTTGTCTCAACGAACAAACTCTCAAGTAACGTTCTTGAATGGCAGTTGTTACCCGTGGTCTACCCTGTCCTGGTCTTCGAACATTCATACCTGTCTCCCTGAATCGCTGCAACATTCTGGACACACTTGTATGGGAAACTCCAAACCTTTCTGCAATTCTTGTGTATGTCCACCCTTCTTCTCGCAAAACTATCGCTTGGGCACATTCCTCTTGGGTCAAATTGGGTGTTTCGCGTTGCATAGCGATCGAGTGTAGAAAATCAACCGAAAAAAATTTATTGATCACTAGAATTGATCGAGAACAACTGATTTTAGAATGGAGCCAATACATTCAAAATCTGATAATATCATCTTTTTTTATTCCTGCTGCATATATCTTCTACTAGTTGCTACCCAAGAACCGTGGTATCAGTTCAAAGCTGAGAAGTAACAACGCCTGATTTTACTTTTTGTCATCATCAAAAAAATTTGAGAGATAACTTTGAAATCAAGAATCGAACGATTTTAAGAACGAAGTTAAGTTTCGGGAGTGTTATGCGATTTCAGGAGCCAATATAAATTGAGGAAATGGAATTATATCGAATTACCATATCAAACAGGAACTGAAGATTATAATCGCTAGTATCGGGAGTTAATTTCGAATGTATAATATATAGGCTCACAACAGGTTGTTCGCACAGGATTTTCCTTGAAAACCACTGAGGTTTTGCGAATCAAATTTCTATTCTTTTTTTAGTTGAATAAAATATTCACTCTGTGTATAAACACTTTTGTCACTGTGTATAACTTTGCACGAAGTAGGTATCGGTTGTTTTTTTTAGAGTTATAAAAGTTTAAATTGAAACACATTTTATTTAAGATTAATTATTTTTATTTGGAAGATGATTTTATGACATTTATTGTAATTAAATGTAATATTATTTACAAAAAACGGTCCAGAATGTTGCAGCGATTCAGGGAGACAGGTATGAATGTTCGAAGACCAGGACAGGGTAGACCACGGGTAACAACTGCCATTCAAGAACGTTACTTGAGAGTTTCTTCGTTGAGACAACGGTTTGCAACCGCTCGCCTCCTTCAAAATCAGCTTGAGCAAACTCATGAGGTGCAAATTAGCACTCAGACAATAAGAAATCGCCTCAGAGAATATGATTTAAGGCCTCGTGTCGCGGCAAGAGGCCCAGCTCTCACCCCTGCCCATCGAAGGGCGCGTTTGGATTTTGCGAGAGAGCATATCCATTGGGAAGTGGCCGATTGGGAAAGAGTTCTCTTCACAGATGAGTCTACATTCTGCCTCTACCATTGTGATCGACGTTCCCTTGTATACAGACATCCTCATGAAAGATATGCTCAGTGCAATTTCCTGAATACTATTGGTTTCGGGGGAGGATCGATTATGGTATGGGGTGGAATATCTTTGACTGCTCGCACAGACCTAGTGGTCGTTGATAATGGAGGTATGAATGCTGATAAGTATATAAGGAATATTCTTGAAGAGCATGTAGTGCCATTTGCCCCATACATTGATGAAAATTTCATTTTTATGGACGATAATGCCAGACCCCATCGTGCGCGCATCGTTCAGGAGTACCTTGAAGAGGTTGAAGTCTCTCGAATGGAATGGCCAGCAAGAAGTCCAGATCTCAATCCGATTGAGCAGGTTTGGGACAACCTCAATAGAAGGCTGAGAAGTTCAGAAAATCATCCAGCTACTCTTAATGACTTAGGAATCCAACTCGGAGAAATCTGGGAAGGATTAGATCAGAACATTTTAAGATCACTCATTTTGAGTATGAACCGTCGTTGCCGAGCTGCAATTAACGCAAGGGGTGGAAATACCAAGTATTAAATCACTTATCAGCATTTCAGTATTTTGAAAATTGTTCATTTCTCTTCTTTCACATAAGATTCGGTGAAATCCTGAATTTTTCTTCCATTTAATGTGTCTTGTTTCGTTCAAAACCTTCCCGAGAGAGCAAAAAAAATTATGTAGAGTTAACTTTCATTAAAATTGAGATTTTCAGAATGTGCTTTAATTTTTTTGCGCAGAAGATCCCTAACTGTCTAGCAGCTTTTATCATCGGCCTATTTTCCACATGCGAATTTATCGGAACTGGAACTTGCCAGACTATTTGGACCGCGCAGTTCCAAATCGCAATTCTCAGCTGATATGTCCATCATTCTTTCAAAATAATGAAGTTAATTGAAACGAATCTAAACAATAACAGACTTACTGCCAATTTGAGGTTCTCCTTCATCTCGGATCTATTATTAGAACGATCGCCGATAAATAAACGACCGGTGAAATTGAGCGTATTTCGTAATGACGAAATAGTTCATAATGACATGGAAATAGACATATCTGCCGAACGGATCGAACACACTTTCGTCTGATTTATTCGTGTTTTTTGAAGTTGCTGCGTTTCAATTGAAAGAAGAACATACGAGGATGTATTGGTTATCTAGTTAGCCTAGACCAGTTCCATGCATAAACGAAATATTGCGATACCATATCAACGAACAATAACTTATTAGAAGTGTCAGTGTAGAGTTCGACGTCAGAAAAGTAAACCAGAGTTACGCAATAAATTAAAAAAAAAATGTCCACCGAAATTGTAAAAATCGAAAAATTGGAGTATCGAGCCATCATCAAGTACCTGTATTTAAAAGGGTTAAGAGGTAATCAGATTCACGAAGATATGCTTGATACCCTTGGTGAGCAATGTCCTTCGTATGCGACCGTGAAAACTTGGACTGCAAGCTTCAAAAGAGGTAAATTTTCCATTGAAGATGATGACCGATCGGGAAGGCCAGTTTCTGTGTCAGTCCCCGAAAATATCGATGCAGTTCATGACATGATTTTATCAGAACGTCGAATTGGGCTAAAACGGATATCTGAAGCACTGAAGATTTCATACGAACGCATTCATCATATAGTTCACGTCAATTTGGACATGAAAAAAATTTCTGCGGATTGGATCCCCAAATGTTTGAATGTTGACCAGAAGCGTGCAAGGGTAGTAGCATCGCGTTCGATCTGTGCTCGATTTGAAAACGATGTAGACTTCTCAAACCGAATTGTTACTATGGATGAGACTTGGGTACATTTCTTCGATCCAGAAACAAAGCAACAATCGATGGAATGGCGACACTCTGGTTCTCCAAGACCTAAGAAGTTTCGTGTCCAAAAATCTGCTGGAAAAGTTCTTGCTTCAGTTTTTTGGGATTGCCATGGAGTAATCATGATTGATTTTTTGGATAACAATAACTGGAAATTACTATTCGACATTACTGACCACTCTACGGGAAAAAATTAAAGAGAAAAGACGCGGAAAGCTATCCAAAGGTATTTTGTTTTTACTGGACAACGACCCAGTACACAAATCTCATGTTGCTATGGAAAAAATTCGTGATTTAGGGTTAGAATTACTAGAACACCCCCCTTTTTCACCAGATTTGGCTCCGTCCGACTATCATCTCTTTCCTCAACTGAAAAAAAGATTGAAAGGTCGTAAATTTTCTTCCAACGAGGAGGTAATAAAAGCTGTGGAGGACTGGTTTGCACAGCAAGAGGATACATTTTTTTTCGAAAGGTCTATAGACGTTGCAGGTTCGCTGTAATAAATGTATTCAATCAAGAGGAGAATATGTTGAGGAATAAAATATTTTGACATTGAAATTTTGTTTGTTTCTATAGAAGGCTAAGAATTTTTCAATATATCCTCGTATTTTCGATCCAACATCATTCCTACGGAGTTCTTAACTGCTGCATTGATCTGGACAACGTTTACTTTCAACAAGGGAGCGCTACGTGCCACACAAGCAACGAAACCATTGATTTTTTACGGAAATGTTTCCGGACCGTGTATTCTCTCGAAGAGGTGATCACAATTGGCCACCGAGATCTCGTGATTTAACACCTTGCGACTTCATCCTTTCTTTTTCATTATCAACGGCATACCTTCCTCTTCATAATTAAATATACTCCATTCACAATTATAAAATCATAACTCTGGCCTTGGAAATTTGATACATTCCACTCTGTATCGAAGTTATGACGTTTTTCAAAATATCTTTATGTTTATGTCAACACTATGTTGCCCTTTCTACATTCTTAGCGTATTTCTCAGAATGTGAATTTATTCGGAAAATGAATGAATTGGAAAAGATGTGATGGACGAAAATAATTAACGTATTTATGAATTGATAGAAAGGATTCCTTTTCTAGTTATTTGCATGAAAAGTACCATAGATCACTGTTGAAATATATTATTTTTCGCCATGGAAGAAAATTGCATTACTTTCACATAATTTTCATATGCATGCTTGTGAAGATTTAATGTTTATTATCCTCTTGAATTGAGAAGTCAAGACTTGACGACATCAATTATTGTTGATTCTAATCAAGAATTCATTTAAACAAATCAACCCAAAGATATAAGATGAATTGACGGGTAATTACAAGAATCAAGAATAATGTCAATTTTATTTTGTTGATAACTTTCTTGAAATCAATGTTGGGATATGAAACTCGGCTGCGTTTGTTCAAACAACATCTAAAGAATACATTTTTCACCATCTCGACCTTTGAAAGGCGTTTCTTATAGGAGAATTAGGTCTTAAGTTTCACCTCCTTAGTGAGGTACCTATAACTTTTGCAAATCTGCTCAGATATCGCCAAATTTCTTGGAAAACCTGAAAAATATCATCCTAATCGACCTCTCGAGGCTCCATCCGATCCATCTACTGCGATATCTGTCCAAATAACAGCTTTTTCAACGAAATTCCCGTGTACCCCTTCAACCTCTAAATGTAAACATTCTTCCTGGTCTTGAAAATCGTCCTAACGCTCCAAACTGGTGCTAAAAACAATACACATACGTTAATCTTGGATATTCGACGAAAAACTCACCTGCAAATATCGATTAAATACCAAAAATCTGCGAACAATTTGTAAACCTAACAAAATGTGGAATATCTTTGATACTTTTACTTTGATGTAAACAAAGAAACTGGCAACGTCGTTTTGTCATTAACGATATTTTCTGTGCGCGCACTGACTTTTCATCATATGTTCTGTGCTTTTCATCAGGGGCAACAACTCCTGAAAACGAAACCATGACCTCCCATGTGATTAAATAAAAGTGAATGGAGTATACACATCCGATCATTTATCAAAAAAATGTCGTTTTTCTTTGAATGTCAAAATAATACCTCTCAATGCAAAACCCTCCAGTTAGCAAGGGGCAATATTAAGAATGATTCATTTGTAACCATTATTTCACAATGAAGTGGCATTTTCATTGATAATCATTCACGATCTCAATAAACACTTTTATTTGTTTCTCATTTGTAAACGTCAGTTTCCAAAAACACAATATTAATCAAGAAAGTTTATTTTATCAAGTCACTAACTTGTACAACTGACAGTTAACTTGCAAAATTTTTACAAGTTAGTAGCATTATTTACATTAGAAAATTTTGTTTTATCGTCATATATGTTGAAAATCGTGGTACAATTGTTTTTTCCAGTAACACAGATTTTTGATGATGAAAGAGTTGATACTGATGATGATGAACCATCTGTTGACTCAGAAACTGCTGAACTCGAGGACTGCAGAACATTTGTACTCTCCTTACTACCAAATAATTTGCTAGACATTTCGATTTTTTTGTTGACCGAATCATCGACATAACTCATCGCAATTTCGGTGCTCTTCCACCCTCCTGCACGCTTCAGTGCTAAAATATCTCCACCCGAATCCGCAAAGTGGCTCCAGTTCTGCGAAAAGAGTGGCCGATGTATAACTCTGGGTCTTTTGAACCTAAATATTTCGCTATTTGCTTTGGGACACCACCAATAGTGTGCTGGCCAGCATTAAGGGAAATGCACTTTCCATGTCGGTATGTCAAAAAAAATCTTAGGCTTTCTGTTCCAGGAGGCCGAAGATTTACATATTTTCTGTATAACATGCAGGGCTTGAAGCTGCAGCCATCATCGGTTATGGTGAATCTTCTTGTTGTTAAATTTTTTGTTTGCCGCAATGTCACAATAACGTATTTTCCCATATCTTCTACATCATTCATGTTTAAGGAGAGAATTTCGTCACATCGACAAGATCCAAAAATCCCAAATATTGTTACAATTTTCGCCAGCAACCACTGCTCATCAGGAGCATGTAAAAGAAATTGTTCAGCCTCTTCTTTACTTAATACCTTGGCCTTTTTTGGCGTATAAAAAAAAGCTGATTTTGCAGGTAATAAACTTGAAGCTACACTGCTGGCTGCCTCAATAATTTCTTTCGGTACATTCATTTTCGCTTTCGCCAAAACAAATGTAAAGAAACATAAACAGACATGTTCATGGCAACGCTTCCATAGCTTACGACATTTGCGACAAATTATTGAGATTTTTTTGGCATTTATCTACCTTTTTACAAATGAGAAACAAATAAAATATAACCCAATACATGCAAGGTAACGGGTTTTGCTGGCTCAAGGAGGTAACTGACTCGCCTGACTCCATTCGCCAATAAAAACCCTCTTACCTTGCTAGTAATGTTATATACTGTTTTTACTGTAATCAAAATTCTCATCCGCCAATTAGAAATCGAAGATCCGCAAATATTATCGAACGAAACTGTCAACAGAGACATCGGTAATTTTTCATTATTCCTTCACCTCCACCCTCTGATATTTGTATTCTTCGGTCTCCAACGGGAAACCCTCGCCGAATCGATATCTTGTCGAACAAATGGAAACTCCTGGACGGTTAAATTAGATTACCTCGGGAAAACAGGTTGGATTCGACGGTGCGACGGGCGGAACCTGAGGTTGGGGAAGATAGCTATTTTCGTAGGTGACGCAGTTTCATCCTCGTCGCGCCCCAAGGTCGAGGAAATCAGGAACTGGTGAATAATAGGGTTGGTTTCGCCCAAATCCAAATAAAGACCCTTCCGATGTCGGGGATGTCGTTGCATCTCTCCCTAATGGTGGGGGCTGTCTTCGTTGAGCATGCACAGGAAAGGGTCTGCTGGCAATGGGGATTATACAGGTCGAGACGTTTTTCCAACTGTATAACGAAGCACCTTTCGCCTGCACATTGAGTTTAAATATACATACAGGGTCTTTCACGAGGAACCTCACCCATATTTATACGGGAAACTACTGAACGTATTTTCATGAAATTCAGCACTTATAAGTATTTCACGATGCTGATGAAATCTAAAATATTTTCAAGGCATGAGCACCTCCGGTTTTTCCGGAAATGACGTCAACTTCCGTTTTTCAAATTAGAACACCATTTTTTTATTGCAGAAATAGATTCCTTAGAAAATTTCATTTTTGGGATTTTTCAAGATGTAAGATTGATGTATCCACTTTAAAAATCGGAATCGCGATTCATGATACAGGGGGTGAAAAAATCGCTTTCAAAGTTAGGGATGACAAAATCGTGAAAAATCAATTTTTTCAAATTAGAACCCCATTTTTTTATGGCAGATATAAAATAATGTGAGTGTATGCATCACACCCTTGCCCTAAAGTGGATATTTTCTGAGTTATGCACAAAAAACTGTTTTTCGTCTTGAATTTTCAGCTATTTCTTTTCCCTTCACGCCAAAAAGATGAAATTTTCAGGAACTGTTATTACTTAAACCATGTTTTAGATTTTACTACCCTAATATGCGAGAGAAAAAAGTTACAGGTTGTTCCTAAACAGATGGCGAATTTGGATTCGAATTTGTATCGGAAACCTCTTTATTTCAACTAATCGGCCATCGGTTTTCTCTCCAGTGATAAATAAATAATTCCTTATGAACCATATGCAAAAACTTACCATGTTTTACATTCTTTTTTTTTTAATGATAGATATCATGAATTACATCTGCCAAATTCCTCTTTATTCAGTAGCATGTAATTAATGATATCTATCATTAAAAAAAAAAGAATGTAAAACATGGTAAGTTTTTGCATATGGTTCATAAGGAATTATTTATTTATCAATGGAGAGAAAACCGATGGCCGATTAGTTGAAATAAAGAGGTTTCCGATACAAATTCGAATCCAAATTCGCCATCTATTTAGGAACAACCTGTAACTTTTTTCTCTTGCATATTAGGGTAGTAAAATCTAAAACATGGTTTAAGTAACAGTTCCTGAAAATTTCATCTTTTTGGCGTGAAGGGAAAAGAAATAGCTGAAAATTCAAGACGAAAAACAGTTTTTTGTGAATAACTCAGAAAATATCCACTTTAGGGCAAGGGTGTGATGCATACACTCACATTATTTTTTAACGTAGATTCAATATCTGCCATAAAAAAATGGGGTTCTAATTTGAAAAAATTGATTTTTCACGATTTTGTCATCCCTAACTTTGAAAGCGATTTTTTCACCCCCTGTATCATGAATCGCGATTTCGATTTTCAAAGTGGATACACCAATCTTACATCTTGAAAAATCCCAAAAATGAAAATTTTCCATCCAAAAACCTCGAAGTTATTCTTGTTTCAGCGGAGCTCTATTTTCGATTTTTTTTTCGAATTTTTCCGCTCAGAGAGAATTTTCCAACCAAAACTGAAAAATGTTACATCAAAATTACTTGAAATTTTCTAAGGAATCTATTTCTGCAATAAAAAAATGGTGTTCTAATTTGAAAAACGGAAGTTGACGTCATTTCCGGAAAAACCGGAGGTGCTCATGCCTTGAAAATATTTTAGATTTCATCAGCATCGTGAAATACTTATAAGTGCTGAATTTCATGAAAATACGTTCAGTAGTTTCCCGTATAAATATGGGTGAGGTTCCTCGTGAAAGTCCCTGTAGAGACACAGCCCAGTTCAACGATTTGAAGCTAAATTTTGTGTAGTTCCTTCACCGGTTCATAGATGGATAAGTGTGTTTCAGAGAAGCGAAAATTTTTACTCCCGCATCTGGCGGTAAGTAGCTGAACTATAAGGCACTATTTCCGAAGCCGAATGCGATGACGATCAGGACCGGCATATGAAAATGTGGGATGTTCAGTATTTCATCACCTGAATTTTTTTGATGCAATAAAGCGACATTTATTTTTGATGTTTCTTCAACATAAAATTCTGATGTATGAAAATATAAATGCTGATTTTGTGACCATAATTTTCTCTATGACCAATAGCGCTTTCCTCATCAAATGATTGAAATCGGTTGAGGGAATTCCCAAATGTATCCCATTTCGATTTGCAATATATATCCAATCATCACCAAGCTTATTCAAATCATCAATGAGGAGTGCTTTTTCGCACTTACCGCATTTGTTTTTTTTTGCTATGTTCCTCATCAAATACCCCGAGAAACTTGGGATTGAGTTGGATTCTAGGGTATTTAGGGGTTCAATTAACTCTTTTGCCCGAATCCGCAGAAGGAATGGTCGAATCTGTCCAATCAACCACATCAATGGACTTTCAGATTCTCCCATTGTACACAGGTCGAAATCATTGTCGTCTTGGCAGTTAGAATCATCGGAACATTCTTCAAGACAACCAGTCATGACCGACTGCAACCCAAATCTGAAGCATCGAGCTGAGGGGTTTGGATCATAACCCCTACGCTGTCTTATTTTGGAGAATGAATTCTCGATTGGGTCCTGGTTGAGCCGACTTTTTATCAAATATGGAAATGTTTCCTTCATCTTTTCCCACAATTGAAGGATGCTACTGATGGTTTGTATCAAACCGTTGAAACAATAGGGAATATTTTTCCCAACTGTCCAAGACTTAATAAATTCAATTGATTCCGTCAGAGTTTGTATTGCTGATGGCTGATAATTTCCCCTCAAATTTTCCATTCAAATTGAGGCAGTCGAAAAGATCATCCATTTTCAGAATGAACTGAGCAGTTGAATCGGCACTTCTCGACCTCAGCTCACCAGTTGCAATGACTGTTCTCATAGCGGAATATAAAGTTCTGATGAAAATCTGCGTGGCCAATTTAACCTTCATTTTCTGGAAGGCGTTTGGATTTATGTGGTTTTCAGTTATCTTCAAGAGAGTACGAGAAAGACAAGTTCTTTTCATCGATTAAGTACGTTTTTTTCATGCCCCTCCAAGAACCATTTTCACCCCTCATTTCCTACCTGAGAACACTCCTTTGGAGAAATTCATGGCTAATAGTTCATCATTATTGAATCACACCGTTCGTAACGAATTTGGACGAATCCGACCCTGCCTACGATTCATAGAACTAGAGGAAAATAAATCTCCTACAGATTTCTATAAATGAGTAGTGACAAAATGGATCGGACGAATATAGTTCCTTTAGTAGCTACTATGTGCCGCCACTTAAGTTGGCAAATTGGCAAGTAAACTGCCAAAAATTTGTGCATCAAATCAATGAACTGGGTTGTGTCTCTATGTATATTTAAACTCAATGGCCTGCACCTTTTTTCAAAATTCGGCTTGATTTGAAAGATACGGAGGTTGTCATTTTTATTTTTCTATACTATACTGAAAAAAGTCGAAAAGTGGATCCAGAAGAATTTCAAAATCGCAGCGAAGCTGCGATACGGTGAGAAAATTTGTATACGGTCGAAAAGAGGAAAAATCGATTCATACGTGGGTGAAATTTCGATTCTCTAGGCGAAGTAGAAGTATTTTTAGAAAAATCGCGAAAATGGCGAAAAAATCCGACAAAAAGGGCCATTTTAAACTCCATACACAGATATCCTGGTCGTGATGTAAATACACGGATCGAAGGAGGAAAAGTCAATGCAAAATAGCTTGATATTCATATTTCCCATAATTCTCCCATTTCTTCGGGAAAATTGATCAAACTTTGACATTTCGCCAATAAAATCGCCCGAGTTCTACGATGAGGGGCAGTATCACCTTTGGAATCGTGGTAAATCTCCATTCAAAAAGTGGTCTCTTTATTTCACGAGTAACTACCCTAATTTACGACGTAGAGACTTGATTTTTTTTTTGAATTGAAGTTGTAGAACGTCCCGAGGGCAAATAGTTTTCTTTTTCTCGATTTAATTAGTTTTTCAATTAAAAAAAGCAGATTGAACTTCAGCGTTTTGGCAACTACACTTAATGATTTTTTTTCAGACGGTTATTCATCATTTTTTGGAAAAAATCGCAACTATTTGCCCTCGGCAATTTAATCTTCTATAAACTACAAAAATTTTCATGATGATGAGTTCAAAAATATAGCTTGTACTCATGAAAAACGAAAAACATATTCAATAACCCAAATATTGCAGAGATCTAACGATTACCATGTTTTTTTTTTCATTGAAAAACTTATTAAATCGAAAAAAAGAAAACTATTTGCCCTCGGGACGTTCTTCAACTTCAATTTAAAAAAAAATCAAGTCTCTACGTCGTAAATTAGGGTAGTTACTCGTGAAATAAAGAGACCACTTTTCGAATGGAGATTTACCACGATTCCAAAGGTGATACTGCCCCTTAAAGGGTAGATCTGCTGGCCCATACCAGTTTTTGATATACCAACTGACAAAGAAACTGCAACAGCCAGAAGGAGCTATAGATACTATAGCAAGGAGTAGACGATTACAATTTGGAGAAACGCGATGGATATACAATTTTTTGTAATAAATTTGTTAATAATGTGTTTGCATTGATGCAATATGATGGTCTATTTCTTCTACCCATGATCTCCCAAACATGCTCTATGGGCGAAAAATCGGGTGATCTGGGCGGCCATGGCAAAAGATTCACATGGGTCGCTTCAAAAGAGTTAAATCTAACTCTGGCAACATGAGGTCGAGCATCATCTTGCTGGAATATTGCATTGTCTAGCCGGTTAAGGTAAGGGAAACCATATATGGCTCCACTATTTCTTTAAAATAACGGAGCGCTGTCATGTTCTCCCCGATGTCGTCAAACTCTTCTTTGGCCTTCATGTGCACCCAAGGACAATCGAGATTCATTAGAAAAGACGACCTGATGCCATTCCAAGGTTGACGTTCTCTGCACCACTGTAATCGTTGCCGGCGATGCTCAACCGTCAGAGTTGCTTACATGATGAAACCTTCATGATTTTTTTCTCCAAATTTAATCATTTACTCCTTGCTATACTATCTATAAATACTCCATTCACAATTATAAAATCACAACTCTGGCCTTGGAAATTTGACACATTCCACTCTGTATCGAAGTTATGACGTTTTTCAAAATATTTTTATGTTGCCCTTTCTACATTCTTAGCGTATTTCTCAGAATGTGAATTTATTCGGAAAATGAATGAATTGGAAAAGATGTGATGGACGAAAATAATTAACGTTTATATGAATTGATAGAAAGGATTCCTTTTCTAGTTATTTGCATGAAAAGTACAAGAGATCACTGTTGAAATATATTATTTTTCGCCATGGGAGAAAATTGCATTGCTTTCACATCATTTTCATATGCATGCTTGTAAAGATTTAATGTTTATTATCCTCTTGAACTGAAAGTTCAAGACTTGACGACATCAATTGTTGATTATAATCAAGAATTCATTAAAAAAAATCAACCCAAAGATATAAGATGAATGGATGGACAATTACAAGAATCAAGAATAATGTCAATTTTATTTTGTTGATAACTTTCTTAAAATCAATGTTGGGGTATAAAACTCGGCTGTGTTTGTTCAAACAACATCTAAAGAATACATTTTTCACCATCTCTACCTTTGAAAGGCGTTTCTTATAGGAGAATTAGGTCTAAGTTCCACCTCATTAGTGAGGTACCTAACTTTTGCAAATCTGCTCAGATATCGCCAAATTTCTTGGAAAACCTAAAAAATATCCTAATCGACCTCTCGAGGCTCCATCCGATCCATCTACTGCGATATCTGTCCAAATAACAGCTTTTTCAACGAAATTCCCGTGTACCCCTCCAACCTCGAAATGTAAACATTCGTCCTGGTCTTGAAAATCGTCCTCACGCTCCAAACTTGTGCTAAAAACAATAAACATACGTTAATCTTGGATATTCGACGAAAAACTCACCTGCAAATATCGATTAAATACCAAAAATCGGCGAACAATTTGTAGACCTAACAAAATGTGGAATATATCTGATACTTTTACTCTGATGTAAACAAAGAAACTGGCGCAACGTCGTTTTGTCATTAACGATATTTTCTGTGCGCGCACTGACTTTTCATCATATGTTCTGTGCTTTTCATCAGTAGCACCATCTCCTGAAAACGAAACCATGACCTATGTGATTAAATAAAAGTGAATGGAGTATATGTTTTACTAAAAAAAAATGAAAATTTGCAGTTTCTTTGTCAGTTGGTATATTCGCTACCTTCTTTTTCAGAATGAAGTTGCATTTTTAGAGAGAACTTTGTTGCGTACCTGATACTTTAAATGTAAGAATGTGGCACATCCTGTACAGCGACTCGAGATTTTTTAGCATAGCTAGCATAGAACAACGAATCGACTTCCTGGAGGCTAATTGCCAGTTCCATTTATGGAGATTGCCGACTCGCCCAAATCTGGGAGTGTGTGGAGTTGCACCATCTTGTTAAAAAGACATTTCTTCCAAATATATGTACACGAAAGATAAATGAATGATGGGAGAATATATCTTGTGATATTTCCCTATGAACTAGGGGTCAAGTAAACTTAATTCATGTTGTAGATAAGAAAAGGATCCATTTTGAAGGTCGCTTCGGATTGAGAAGTGGAACACGCTTCTATTTTTATTAGAGCCATATGAAAATGATATTTGGGATATACATACTTCATCGGTTTCCGTAGGTGTAATAGTTTTAACAGTTAGACCACCGAATGTGTCATCTGTTTCAACCGAATATCTCCCAACTTTCGGTTTTACGCGTCACGATTATAAATGGCCGAATGCTACGAATTCCTCCTTGTAATCGTGGAAATGTCTGGTTAATATTGTGTCGTATTTTCGAGGAAAATTGTGCAGTTACAAGAATACCCCTCACAGAATATGTAGGATGACGACATGGCAATACGGTTATCTAAAAATGGAACAGACTATCTGCGGCTTACCTCAACGTTTAATTTTAAACCGAATCGAATGCTTGTTGGACAAGAAACTTACAATTTGTCGGATATACTGTACTGTTGTTTTAAAAGAATTCGTTTCCTCAAATACTTTTGTATTCTTACTGAATAAGATACAAGAGCTCTCTCAGAGATTATAAATGAATGTTTGAAAAGAGAAATAAATACCTCAAAGCTGTGAGAATGGTACTTACGGTTATTCTGACTAGAAGAGATGTATCTGATGGCTGTCTGGATTCGTGCAATGTTATACCGGGTAAAGTCCTTATCACATGAATTCACTTTGTTAGGGTGGTGAACTAATTAAAGGCCGTATCGAGGTTGCGACATAGGTAGAGGTATCATTGAACTGAACAGGCAGAAAGAATGTTTTTGGGATTAGGTGAACCACAGAAAAGGTTGGTCAAGTCATAAACGTGTCCTTTTTTTCTTACGGCACCATTCGCAGTAGGAAACTTAGTGGTATAATAAAATAAAAAGTATGAATTTGGAACTCTTGTGATACATTCTACACACATCGTCGAAAGTATTGGTTCTCTAGGTTTATCAAGAAATAAACAATCTATGTTATGGAAATGAGATGAATATTTTCCTCTATTTCAACTGCAATATATACTGCTCCACAAGAGTTAGGGACATCGTAAGCAATCGTTTTTAAAAAAGTATGTAATCTTCGAGAAAATCGCTGTAAAATCATTTGAAACTCAATGACAACTTGAATCGGTCCAATAAAAATCAGTATGAGAGATTTCGTCATGCTGGTCGCCTTTTTCTGAAGTTTGGTTCTTTTCATATGCTTCATAAATATTCTTATTTTGAAATGGAGCCAGTTTATCAACGGCTTCGATTTGAAACGAGTTTTCTGAAAACGCCAAGACGTAAATTAACAAACGCTGAGGCTAATAGGACCATCGAAATGCTACAGGGTGACCTAACTCAGGTTGTTGTAGCGGAAAGACTCCAAGTCAGCCAAAGTGTGATATCTCGACTTTGGAATAGGTTCAGGGAGACAGGTTCCGTGTTGGAAAGACCCAGGCTTGGTGGGCGACGAAAAACAACACCTGCCCTGAGCAGGTGTTGTTTCATCACCGTTTCGGCTAGAAGAAACCCTACATCTACGTGTAGAATGCTACAGAATACTCTTCAAAATGCAGATGGGGTCCATCGAAACTATCAGACGACGTTTCAGAGAGGTGAATCTAGGTTTTAGACGTCCATTAAGAGGAGTTCCATTAACACGTGACCATAAGCGTCAAAGACTGGAATGGCAAGGCAACATATCAATTGGAACGATCAATGGCGTAGTGTCCTTTTCCTGATGAATCCAGATATGGACGATTTTCAGATTCTCGAAGAATAAGGGTATGAACAATCCTAGGCATACCCCGTAATCGTCGCTATGTTCAAGAAGTCCATACATTCCGAGGGGGTAGTGTTATGATATGGGTCGGGATATGTTTCAACGGGCGCACAGATCTACACATTCGTCCTGGGAATATGACCGCCTTACATTATAGGAAGCATGTCATTGACAATGTTGTGCCAAATTTTCTCGCTGCTATTGGTGAAACTTTTCAATTTCTAGACGATAACGCTAAACCGCACCGTGCAGCCATAGTTGAGAATGCGCGCGAGGAGCTTGGTATTCCACATTTACCAATACCTCCGCACTCACCAGATTTGAATTGCATAGAACATGCATGGGATATGCTCCAAAGAAGATTAGATAATCATCAACCTACCCCAGAATCCTTAAATTATCTGAGAAAGCTTCTGCTCCGTTTATGTTCAAAAACCTCGTGTGTAGTATGCAAAGAAGATGTCAAGCTGTTATTGATGCCCGTGGAGGCCATTGTATTGATAGTCTAAATGCTTGAATTCTCTGGGAATAAAATTTCGTTATTTTACTCGATTTTTCTTAACCACCCCGTGTCCCCGTATACGCTGCAGACCTACAGGCTAAAATTAATTTGCAACTTGAAATCATATTAATATGAATTTTCATCACAAAAATCTTATTTTAAACTATATTTTTTTGCAATTTAAGTCAATATCCCTAACTCATGTGGAGCAGTTTATTTGATAGAAAATCTTTGTTTGTTTTTCTTTCCTTTATACAGGATGGGACAAAATAGGCAAAAAGGTTGAAACTGGGTTTTGGCGATTGGATGTTGCTCTCCCTAAGTAATCCAGTGGCGACGCCAGCTTTCGAAGACAGGGGGGCCAAGAGGGGGCCGGAATTTTTTCGGAGGGGCCAAAGTGAATAGAAATACAACGGGAAAATTGAAAGTCTTAGTAGGTCAAAAAATTCTAGGGGGGGCCAGCAAAATTTTAGGGGTGGCTCTGCCCTCCCCCAGCGTCGCCACTGAAGTGATCTAGTGATCTCTATTGGATTCATGTCCGGTGAGCTTGCTGTCCAGTTCAGTCTCTGGCTATTGTTCTCTTTTGAAGCATGTTTTGAACCCTTCGTGGGGCGTTATTTATCATCCTGATAATGAAATTATCCCTAAATTCGTTGCACAAAGGAACAATGAGTGGTTCAATGATGTTTTCTACGTAGATGGCACCAGTCATTTTTCGTTCAACGGTAATAAGAGGGGTACGGCGACCGAACATTACACCCTCAGCACATTATTGATCCGCTTTGAATAGGGCACAACTTCCCGGGCGAAATTGAGTCGCTCTAGTCTGCCTGGACCTCTCCAAACCCTCTGATTGCTTTAGTAGCTTCATCTTTTTTCTCGGTATCCAGAAAGTGATGTATACAATATTCGAGACTAATAAGTTCTTGCGTTTTCATTTTAACTGTATTGTGTGAGAAATTTCTTGTACCTTTTTTTAATAATGTATTTCTTTTTGTTTCAGGTGAGTACTTTCTCGAAAACCGACACTGTGGTACAACCAAAAACAGGTTTGAGTCTTGTCGAATCATTATATTTGACCATAACTTAAGATTATCCTGATTTGAAATCGTACACGATACAGTTGGCAAGAATGTGTTTTTTTGCTCAAGACATTGATATATGTAGTTTGATATGGCGCCAGTTTAATCAATTCTTTCTGTCTAACTGATCTTGAATGCCATAATACCTACGATTAATTGGAAGAACCGTATCTATTGGTGTCGATTTTCGAACGACCTTATATGTATCGATATATCTTACGGCTGGATTGGCCTTAAAACATTAACTGCGGTCGGCCACATATTTATCATTGATTCAAAAAGTAAGTAGTAAGTGATTTAAAAGAGCAGGTATTCTTTGACAGACTGAAGGTCTCAGTTATCAGATTTTTTTGTTCTGACATTAAGGTTGGAACCTATCGTTGCAAATGCATCGGCCCTTCATGTGAAGTTAAGTCTAATTTCTTGATTAAGGTCGCCGTTCAGAGCGAGTTGGAAAACTAATCCGATAGAGGCGCCACCGTGCATTTTATGGAATATCTCCAAAGAACTTACATTATCACTATAAACTCAATGAATTTCTCTCTAATTATGAATGTAATGTACAATGACGATCTCTATCCGAAAATCGCTGTACTAAGAAATTAGTGAATTTGTGAGTAAAGCAGGAACTTTTTCCCGCCATATATTTGAATTTGGCCATTCTCTGATGCCAATTCCGTATTTCAAGTTGTTTTTCTGAACGAAATTATCTGTAGATTCACTTTCAATCGGAAGTTCAACTATTTTCATGGGTCTTCCGTTTGGAATAAAACAGAAACATGAGTTGGCTTGTTTTCTTCTATTTTTGAAGGAAAAAAAATAAACTTTCGAAATGAAATCGATTTCAATTATTTCATTAAGAACTCCAATACTTTCTGAGTTTACCTACAAAATTTAAGTTCTCAAAGTGAAACCACCTTCAAATGCAACTTGAAATAAAAACACAATACATTGAACGCCCAGCTTAAGGGGCAGTATCACCTTTTGAATCGTGGTAAATCTCCATTCAAAAGTGGTCTCTTTATTTCACGAGTAAGTACCCTAATTTACGACGTAGACTTGATTTTTTTTTTAATTGAAGTTGAAGAACGTCCCGAGGGCAAATAGTTTTCTTTTTCTCGATTTAATTAGTTTTTCAATTAAAAAAAACAGGGTAATCGTTAGATCTGGGGTTATTGAATATGTTTTTCGTTTTTCATGAGTACAAGCTATATTTTTGAAATAATCATCATGAAAAATTTTGTAGTTTATAGATGATTAAATTGCCGAGAGCAAAATGTTGCGATTTTTTTCCAAAAAATGATGAATAACCGTCGGAAAAAAATCATTAAGTGTAGCTTCCAAAACGCTAAAGTTCAACCTGTGTTTTTTAATTGAAAAACTAATTAAATCGACAAAATCGCAACTATTCGCCCTCGCCAATTTAATCTTCTATAAACTAAAAAAATTTTCATGATGATTATTTCAAAAATATAGCCATGATAAGTCATGATAAACGAAAAACATATTCACTAACCCCAGATCTAACGATTACCCTGTTTTTTTTTATTGAAAAACTAATTAAATCGAAAAAAAGAAAACTATTTGCCCTCGGGACGTTCTTCAACTTCAATTAAAAAAAAAATCAAGGCTCTACGTCGTAAATTAGGGTACTTACTCGTGAAATAAAGAGACCACTTTTGAATGGAGATTTACCACGATTCAAAAGGTGATACTGCCCCTTAAGGTCGGCGACTATCGTTGCCAATGCATCGGCCCTTCATGTGAAGTTAAGTTTGATTTCTCGATTAAATTGATTGAAAAATTATTCGAAACTGTATCTGAAAACTTTCACAGTGGACATTGGAATTACACAGTATGTTCCATTCCTTCTAGGTCCTCCTTCTATCTGTAGACCAAAGGATCCTGTTATTCTTCTCGATAGTTTCGAAAATTGGAAAACCTTAAAATATCCCATATCATCATTAAAATCAATTCTCGTTCACAGTATTATTGATACCTGTTTCTTCAGATTTGTATACCTAGTATTCTCTACCTTATAACACTACCATATAATTGAGTAATTGAGATAACCATCTAACGATTTCTCTTATCCTCCTCCTGGATCAAGAAATTTCTTATTTCGGAAAAAAATAATTCAATCCAACCTACCGCTCTGTGATTCATCGGGAAAGTATCAGTAGATTACCTATTGCCCCCTTTTCGATAAAATAATCTCATTCGTTATTTTTATCTCGAGCACAACTAAAACATTTCTCCCAACATACACAGATGTGTGCGTTATACAAAAGAAATAAATATACATTGGGCGAATGTTTAAATTATAAATTCACAACAAACAACCTGGTCTTGACGAGATCACTTAACGTTAGAATAGCGATTATTGGTGATTTTTGGTGAATTATTGGAGCTATGGGTTTTTCCTGGCTGTAGGTTTCAGACTGTGAACATAAACAGAAATATGTTTTTGGTAACAAGTAGAACCAGTTGAATTTTTCTCGGAAACTGAAGAAAATTGACTGGAAAATTTTATATCTGGACGATTGTAGACTGTATGCCATGAAATCGAAATATAGTATTTCTTGAATCTTCTATAGCAAGAGGATTCATCGATAGGTTATCTGGAAAATGCTTAGTCCTTCATCCGTAGGTATCTATTATAAATATTTGTCCAGATTAAAAAGTTCAAATAATCATTTGGCACATATCGAGAGGATGCCGAATATGAAATCATTCAGGTGTATACCAATGACGAAATTCGTTTACTCAGTAATATTTGAAGTGTTTTATTAAGAAAGAATAATTCTTGAACTTGATGTACTTAGTGACATCACCCATATCTTCGTAATAGGTGGCTGGCTGTTACGTTTTGTTTACGCATAGATGTCCAGTTTATGGTGCATACTCCATTCACTTTTTCATTTCATTCTGACGTATTTCACCGTTTATACACTGCGCAAAAAAATTAACGCACATGATGGAAATCTCAAATTTATTCTACAACTGAAGGTGTTCTCAATGATAATTATTTTTATCAGAATTATGCATGCATATGTTATCCACTTTCAACGTTTTTCTTTAATACAGATGTTTTCTCCCAGCAGGAATAAAAAAAAAGATGATATCAGATTTTGAATGTATTGGCTCCATTCTAAAATCAGTTGTTCTCGATCAATTCAAGTGATCAATAGTTTTTCTTCCGTTTGATTTTCTACACTCGATCGCTATGCAACGTGAAACACGCAATTTGACCCAAGAGGAATGTGCCCAAGCGCCCCAAGCGGTAGTTTTGCGAGAAGAAGGGTGGACATACACAAGAATTGCAGAAAGGTTTGGAGTTTCCCATACAAGTGTGTCCAGAATGTTGCAGCGATTCAGGGAGACAGGTATGAATGTCCGAAGACCACGGCAGTGTAGACCACGGGTAACAACTGCCATTCAAGAACGTTACTTGAGAGTTTCTTCGTTGAGACAACGGTTTGCAACCGCTCGCCTACTTCAAAATCAGCTTGAGCAAACTCATGAGGTGCAAATTAGCACTCAGACAATAAGAAATCGCCTCAGAGAATATGATTTAAGGCCTCGTGTCGCGGCAAGAGGCCCAGCTCTTACCCCCAGCCCATCGAAGGGCGCGTTTGGATTTTGCGAGAGAGCATATCCATTGGGAAGAGGCCGATTGGGAAAGAGTTCTCTTCACAGATGAGTCTAGATTCTGCCTCTACCATTGTGATCGACGTTCCCTTGTATACAGACGTCCACATGAAAGATATGCTCAGTGCAATTTCCTGAATACTACTGGTTTCGGGGGTGGATCGATTATGGTATTGGGTGGAATATCTTTGACTGCTCGCACAGACCTAGTGGTCGTTGATAATGGAGCTATGAATGCTGATAAGTACATAAGGAACATTCTTGAAGAGCTTGTAGTGCCATTTGCCCCATACATTGGTGAAAATTTCATTTTTATGGACGATAATGCCAGACCCCATCGTGCGGGGGAGCAAGAAGTCCAGATCTCAATCCGATTGAGCAGGTTTGGGACAACCTCAATAGAAGGCTGAGAAGTTACGAAAATCATCCAGCTACTCTTAATGACTTAGGAATCCAACTCGGAGAAATCTGGGAAGGATTAGATCAGAACATTTTAAGATTACTTATTTTGAGTATGAACCGTCGTTGCCGAGCTGTAATTAACGCAAGGGATGGAAATACCAAGTATTAAATCACTTATCAGTATTTCAGAATTTTGAAAATTGTTCATTTCTCTTCTTTCACATAAGATTCGGTGAAATCATGAATTTTTCTTCCATTTCATGTGTCGTTCGTTCAAAACCTTCCCCAGAGAACATAAAAAATAAGTTATAAAGTCAATGTAGGGTTAACTTTCATTAAAATTGAGATTTTCAGAATGTGCGTTAATTTTTTTGCGCAGTGTATTTGGGAAATGTCAGGTTATAGTCATTTTCCTTTCAGATAACTAAGCAACGTTGAGCATTAAAACGTCTCTGAGAATTTTTTGACATTGCCGGTATTTCACGAGTGCCAACCTACGTCTGTTAAGTAAAATAACTGGATAAACCTCAATCCTGGTCAACCGGGATACTTTATAGAAGTAAATGGAGTATACGATAGTTGTGGCAACAAAATATGAAAGAAATTGATCTCCCATTCTTGTTTCTCCTCGCCTCTCTTTCTCTCTCTATAATTTTTTCATTAATTCGATGCAAGCGCATTGTTGGAACAGCTGATTCTTCACTTGAGGGGAAGTAGGGGTGGCTTAATTTAGGTATAGTTTTCTGTGCCCGAAAGAAACTCGATAACTTCCACTCCCTTCACCCGGTTATCCACTAATCGAGTCCAGTTAAGACATCGTTGCCTAATAATTTTCAGGGGGATATCAAGCTTTCACGAGGTTGCCAGTTCTATGGTATTTTCTTGGAATGTACGGAAACTTACGCAGACAGCATGACAGGTCCATTGAACCTATATTTTTACGTTTAACCGGGAAGAAAGGGATGTTGTGAATATATCTTGTTCATTTTCTCATTGAAACGGAAAATTGGTGGGGTTGTAATTGGATATTTCACCAAAGTAACACGTAACGGGTTTTAATACTGAACTCTACCTTTCTCATATATTATGTTGCAGAAACATGAGCTACTCATGTGTCCGAAAGAAAGCTTGTCTTGTTCTATTCAATGAATCTATTTGGATAAATATAACTGAAACTTTCGCGAACAATAGTGATACAAATAATTCTTTTTCCTAAATAGCCCTCTCATGTCTCCTGACCTTTTTGTCGTATTGAAGCCCAGTTTTTTCATTGGATGGACCAAGAAATCGATTTCTTGAAGAAATAATCCCCCTGATTAGATAAGTTTTCCTTTAATTTGCAAAAAACAATCATTTTTCCAGTTGTAAAAATTTGAGGGTATTCTATGGGGGAATTTCGAACAAAAATCTGCTAAAACTTTTTTTTAATTGTTTAGAAACGATTATGTGAATAAATAATCAACTAAGACTGCCAGAAAACCACTCAGAGAAAGCTGCCTTTCTGTTTATGTTTACATTGATGTAATCAACATTTCCACTGATAAAATAAAAATTCAATAAACGGGTTTTTTCTGTTTTATAATTAATAAATATTTCCTCATGCTGTATTGTATTCTTGGAGTCAGAATTCTGTCTGCTCAACAAACAGGATCTTTTATGTATCCTGGATCACAGACGATTTCTTTGACAGCTTCTGTCAATGTTTTTAACAGCTGTCAAAAAGTTTGTGGTTCTTCTTCCTGACTGAATAGAAAAATTTGGTTATTCGATGCTGAATTCCCTCCGACATCCAACTGCAGAATATATCCACTTTCCGTCAATTTCTTGTATGATTCGATTGAAATGTCTTCAGCAGGTTTGAAAAAGCCTTTTATTTAGTATCATTACTTTTCACCCAAAATCGTTCCCAAATGTGAGAATTTATAGTGAATATGGAAAAATTCCTAATAGTACAAGTTGACAGAGCGTTGAAACACAGAATATGAGTTCTGATTAGTACAGCCTTCTGGAACTCAAATTTTTTGAACACTCGTTTGATATGGTTGGACTCCATCTCTATGACTGACCTGAACAATCGGACTCGATAAGACCATAGAAAAAAATCGAAACGTTTCCCGGAATAACTAGAGCGCGGAGCGGTTCTGATAAGAAATTGTACGTTACTGCCGGCAACACCGCCCACGTCTCTTCGCCGAGTTCACAACACTTGGTGCCCCCGCCGCGCATTGCACGGCTGTCTCTTTTTCTACACACGGTCCCAGTAGCTAAAACAGTGATCAAGAAATTACATATTATTACAACGGGCGTTCGTTAAGTTCGTTTTCATTGTAATCAAATCGAACCATTCAACGAGCGCGTTCTATTTACATTCGTGCGTTTCTGTGGTCGCGACTGACGTTTGGCGTGCATTCGAAAATACGCCGCCCCACGGGGGAGATATTCACCGGATTTTCTTCAATCTACGGCGGTCGCATCCGCCGTTCCGGGCATCGGGTTCGGTAATTCGCGCTGAAGTGAGTCACCTTTGTGGAATTCCACCGCAAGTTATTCACTCCGGCAGTGAGACTTGAAGCGTTGGATAAGAGTGTTGGGCGTTGCACGGATTTGAGGTTATGTACGGAGTGTTTTTATGAACTCTGTGTTTTTTTTGTGACGGACAGTCGGTGGTTCTGTTTTGTTGTGAGTGCACAGAATCGGTATTTACGAGTTTCAGACGTCTTTTGTTTACGGTTTGAATGTTGCGTCAGGTGGATACCTGACTGAGTGGAATCGTGATATTTTCATGATGTATATTGTTACATAGAGTTTCAGAAGTGAAATTCACTTTTTGAACGCGATTTATGCATAGAACTTACATTATAAGTTCTATGGTTTTGTCATTGGACATCAAATTGTTAAAATGATGATAATTATTACATTAATCTTAGAATGAAATTAAACAAAGTATTTTCATGAAGAGTACTTATTTTGGAACACGAGAAATTTCACTTCACTCAGATCATGTTGGCAAGGAAAATTTGTAAAGAGTTAAATCATTTGTATATTTGAGAGTATACCAAAGTCATAGAATAGGTATTTTGTGCTAAAATCGAGTATTCCCCAAACCATAAAGTTTTTTGAAAACCTTGAAATTAATGGAATTATGCAAATCATTTTTGCTAGGCATGGCCATTGTAATCATATGAATATGTGTAAAAGAAACACAACAATGGCAATAAAGATAAAAAGTTCTAAGAATGTGTCTATACAATTCGCAAGTACAACTGCTAGTGGTTATGCTTTGATCGATTTCCAAAGATACACATTTTGTTTATGGCATTGTTTTTGTGGAACAAAAGTTGGCGTCATTTTGGTTTTATATGGCGAATATTGATTCATTTTTAAGTGACATCTTCTATTGGTTTTCTCATACATTTTCAACACGTGCCTTCATAGAAATGTAATCGGAAAAAATATCTTGAACATTTTTGTTTCTAGACTTGATTTTCAAACTGGCTCTGAACTAATGGATGTGATAATACCTAGCCATTCTAGTAATTAATGTGACACCGATATAAAAATTATCATATAATGTATCTCTGTTATGAAACGCAGATTATTCATGCATTCTCTCCTTGTGAACAACAAGAAGGAAAATCTGGTGTTTTATTTGGGTCACCAGTGTAGTCTCCATTGAGTGGAGTGGAGATACATCTTCATTTAAAATATCCTTCGTATATTCCTCATGAATTTAGATACATTGATACATATCACTTTACCGAGAATACGAAAATGCATATTTCATGTACAGAATTATTAATGGCCCATAACAATAAGCCAATCGGCAAAAACCTTGAACAAAAGCACTTAATTTTCCTGCTAGTGGCCTGTGTCGAATAGAGAACATTTCATTTTAAAAGATATTTAGGTTCGGTAATAACTCATAATATACAGTGTGTCCCTTTAGGATGGTCAGTCTTTATTCACCAACTAATGAATTGATTCTCGATTGATAATAATTAACGATTCCAAAATCGCTTATTTTCGTAGCTACTATTGTTTATTTTCCTCCGTAATTTACATAAGTGAACTTGTCGAGTTGACTAAATAAAATGCAGATCGGAGAATGGAAATTTATTATGAACATACGACATTTTATTTGGTAGTTTATACACTTTTAGAAGCAATTTTTCTATTACCTTACGATTTCTACAACAAAGGCTTATTAATTAAAAGCTCGAGAGGTTGACAGCTATTATATTATTTCATAGGAAATACACTGCGCAAAAAAATTAACGCACATTCTGAAAATCTCAATTTTAATGAATGTTAACTCTACATTGACTTTATAACTTATTTTTTGTGTTCTCTCGGGAAGGTTTTGAACGAAACAAGACACATTAAATGGAAGAAAAATTAAGGATTTCACCGAATCTTATGTGAAAGAAGAGAAATGAACAATTTTCAAAATACTGAAATGCTGATAAGTGATTTAATACTTGGTATTTCCACCCCTTGCGTTAATTACAGCTCGGCAACGACGGTTCACACTCAAAATGGGTGATCTTAAAATGTTCTGATCTAATCCTTCCCAGATCTCTCCGAGTTGGATTCCTAAGTCATTAAGAGTGGCTTCTATTGAGGTTGTCCCAAACCTGCTCAATCGGATTGAGATCTGGACTTCTTGCTGGCCATTCCATTCGAGAGACTTCAACCTCTTCAAGGTACTCCTGAACGATGCGCGCACGATGGTGTCTGGCATTATCGTCCATAAAAATGAAATTTTCACCAATGTATGGGGCAAATGGCACTACATGCTCTTCAAGAATGTTCCTTATATACTTATCAGCATTCATAGCTCCATTATCAACGACCACTAGGTCTGTGCGAGCAGTCAAAGATATTCCACTCCATACCATAATCGATCCTCCCCCGAAACCAGTAGTATTCAGGAAATTGCGCTGAGCATATCTTTCATGTGGACGTCTGTATACAAGGGAACGTCGATCACAATGGTAGAGGCAGAATCTAGACTCATCTGTGAAGAGAACTCTTTCCCAATCGGCCTCTTCCCAATGGATATGCTCTCTCGCAAAATCCAAACGCGCCCTTCGATGGGCTGGGGTAAGAGCTGGGCCTCTTGCCGCGACACGAGGCCTTAAATCATATTCTCTGAGGCGATTTCATATTGTCTGAGTCTTTAATGGCAGTTGTTACCCGTGGTCTACCCTGTCCTGGTCTTCGGACATTCATACCTGTCTCCCTGAATCGCTGCAACATTCTGGACACACTTGTATGGGAAACTCCAAACCTTTCTGCAATTCTTGTGTATGTCCACCCTTCTTCTCGCAAAACTACCGCTTGGGCACATTCCTCTTGGGTCAAATTGCGTGTTTCGCGTTGCATAGCGATCGAGTGTAGAAAGAAAAACTATTGATCACTAGAATTGACCATATTCACCGTCGCCATATTGTTGTGCGACAATACCAACTACGCAGTACGCAGTCGAGCACATGCGTGCGCAGTGCTTCAAAATTAACATGCGTTTGAAGCACTGCGCGCGCATGTGCTCGACTGCGTAGTTGGTATTGTCGCACAACAATATGGCGACGGTGAATATGGTCAATTGATCGAGAACAACTGATTTTAGAATGGAGCCAATACATTCAAAATCTGATCATCTTTTTTTATTCCTGCTGGGAGAAAACATCTGTATTGAAGAAAAACGTTGAAAGTGGATAACATATGCATGCATAATTCTGATGAAAATAATTATCATTGAGAACACCTTCAGTTGTAGAATAAATTTGAGATTTCCATAATGTGCGTTAATTTTTTTGCGCAGTGTATAAACGGATCGAGCACTGTTGTATATTCGATTGTATATCTTTAGATTTCATTTAGTAAGGAGGAAGTCATTATGATGTGACATATTTTGCTCGTAGTTGCAACCAGTAGATATCGATAGTAAAACAGCTAAAGCAAGTCACAATGGTGTGACCCAATTTGTTGATGTACTACCTCCTACCAATAGACTTTAAATGCGCTAGCATAGCCAACTGTTCCAACATTTGTGTAGGTTGTTTGAGCCAGCTGGAATGATGTATGCGTTCCATATTCATGTTTCGTTCTCTGAATAGTAAATTCATTAATTTTCGAATAAATTCGCTACAATACATCGCGTTGCCTTGAAATTAATAATGGGATGTAATCTCATCTTTGGTATAATATGGAGTTTTTTAGGATTTCTCATTCATTACCAAAAATAATAGTTTTAATTTTGGTCTCCATCAGTTTATTAGTCCTCGTAAAAAGAATTATGTCTGTATTGTTTCTGAAAGTGAAAAGATTCACGAATGGTTTGAAAATATTGCTTTCATTCAGTCCCGAATCAGGTTTTAAAATTTTAATTCATCTCTTTCAAAACAGGGTTCAAGGCCCCTTAGCCCAGTGGATGTTCATTGTCTTGCCCGGCAATAAAAGCATCCATATGCCTTGTTGAACATGATGAATAGAAATGAATGAACATCAATGGTGTTCCTCATCATGGGTTTTTGAGTACACGGTATCTCATTCTGTCGCATCAAAACGAGGACCGAATGTTAAACCTGTCGTCTGCAGGATTGCGAATTGATTTAATTCCATTCAGTTGAACTCGAGGTCATTCTGAATTATTTTCGAAGTGGGAAACCACCCTAAAGCGTTCGGTGCAGTTTCACTCTCACAGACGAAGAAGAGGCTGATGGTATAAGTTAATTGGAAGCAATAAACATTTCCAAGCAAGTGAACAGGGTGGCCAGATTTCGATGGTTTAGTACTACAACTCCTAAACTATAAAAGATAGAGAAAAAGTAAGATACATGTCATGTCCTCTTTTTTCGAGAAACAGAAATTGCTGAAAACCCCAAGTTGTTACGGCGTCTAGTTTCCGAGCAACAGGGCGATTTTGTTATTTGATCCATTATTATAATTGGCTATAACTTCCGTATTATAGGATCTACGTTCTCGAAATGAACACATCTTTAGGGCACTTTCTTTACTGCTTTTCATCGGTGCCATTGGATTTTTTGTATCTGCTCAAATTTCGGAGATAGAACAATTTTTTTTTTTCAAATGGAAACCATGGTGGGAAAAGATATTTTCAAATTTATCTTTCTTCAACGATTTCAAAAGTATACATCATGATATCCTTCAGAGTTCACTATACAGGGTGTTTGGAGGGTGAGTAGCCATAGGTGATGCTCTTGGCTACTTGTTGCGCCTAATAAAATAACATTTTGCCCAAAGTTCAAGGTGTTATAATTTTTTTACCATTTTTCTAGAAACTTCCCATTTTTCTCATTAAAATGAAAAAACAAAAATGTTGTGTCCACTTTACAAAGTGAAATAAAAAAAAAATTACATAGTGTTGGGTTTTAAAATGGCTTTAAAAACTTCTCTAGTTAATACTCTTTGCAATGGTATGTAACATGTACCATTAATAATCAGATAACTCAACAAAAAACCGTTTTGTCTTCAAGGATGCCTTGAAAGGATGACGACAAAACTATTCCATTGAGCAGGCAAAATCTTTTCTCTCATTCTACCACAGCTAAAAATAGCGTGCTCTCTCTATCATCGGCTAACAATACTCCCAAGGGCGTCGCCAGGGAGGGGGCAGATGCCCCCCGTGCGCCCCCCAATTAGAATAGAAAAATGAACTGATTTTCGTATATTATGCCATTATTTCATAAGTTTTTAAGGGATTTTTGAGCTCTAGGGTGAGGGGCAGCTGCCCCCGTGCCCCCCCCCCCGCTCAAAAGCTGGGGGGTAATTACTACATTTGCAAGTCATTTCATAGGCCTGCAGTAATGCAGTTTTGAGTTCAATCAACATTTCGGTGGTTCATCAACATATTCTGTAGAAAACTAAAGATAGAGAACTTCAAATCATTTATTTTAAATCTTTTTCAAATTGTTGGCCATTATTTCTAATACATGCGTAACATCTCTTTCTAATTTCCGTTGTGGTATAGATTAGTCCAATTTCTTGCTTCATTATCACAAATGCATTATCTATTTTTTCTATTAATTGCTCTCTTGTGTCAATGGCCAAAAATTCGAACAAGATTTAAAATAAATGATTTGAAGTTCTCTATCTTCAGTTTTCTACAGAATATGTTGATGAACCACCGAAATGTTGAGTGAACTCAAAACTGCATTACTGCACCTTTACTGCAGGCCTATGAAATGACTTGCATATGTAGTAATTACCCCCCAGCGCTTTTGAGCTGGTGGGGGGGCACGGGAGTCAGCTCCCCCCCCCCTAGAGCTCAAAAATCCCTTTAAAACTTATGAAAAAATAGCATAATATACGGAAATCAGTTAATTTTTTCTATTCTAATTGGGGGGGGGGGGGCACGGGGGGCTCAATGGAATAGTTTTGTCGTCATCCTTTCAAGGCATCCTTGAAGACAAAACGGTTTTTTGTTGAGTTATCTGATTATTAATGGTACATGTTGCATACCATTGCAAAGAGTATTAACTAGAGAAGTTTTTAAAGCCATTTTAAAACCCAACACTATGTAATTTTTTTTTATTTCACTTTGTAAAGTGGACACAGCATTTTTTTTTTTCATTGTGAAGTTTGATACGACGCTGTCAGGTTTTTTGAAGACGTTTGTATGAAATTTTGATTCAATCTGAATAAGACAAGACTAGACTAAGGAAATAAATCATTTAATAGGCACCTCGAGCATTAAATTTGAAAAAATTCAAGGTTTTAATGAGAAAAATGGGAAATTTCTAGAAAAATGGTTAAAAAATTATAACACCTTGAACTTTGGGCAAAATGTTATTTTATTAGGCGCAACAAGTAGCCAAGAGCATCACCTATCCACCATTTACTTATGGCTACTCACCCTCCAAACACCCTGTATATCGAAAATTTCGAAAAAAAATTTTCGTTCAACAAAATCCAAGCAGGCTTTGATTGTCTTCCTTCAAAACTGAGGCGGTCATGTTTTTACTTGTCAAATCTAATTCAGTTTCATCATTGTTGTATCGTCTGGCGCTTCTAAAGTTCTCATAAGGTCATAGAATTCGATATCTCACAATTATTGTAAGCTGCCAAATTGATTCAGGAAATATTAGCTTTATAACTATTCAGACCAATTTGGTTGATTCTTGTATGATTTATCTGCTAAATTGAAAAATGAAAAGCATTAAAATACTTAGATGAAACAAAAGCCATTAGATTATTCTTTAGCCTTGTGAATATACTTTTCTGCGGCTGAGTTCTTTCAGGATATCTATCAGAATTTATATGAGGTGCATTATCAGCGTCATAATTTGCTTGTATGAAACATTCTCGCATATTATATTTTCAACTAGCTGGCCCGGCGAACTTTGTTCCGCCTAAATGATACTTACGGTGGATTTCACAAATCGTAATCACCAGTGATCGGAGATCAACAGCTTGGTTCTCTGATTTTTGAAGTGTCGAATCGAGTTGATTCTATATCAAGCTCCGACCACCGATGATTACGCTTTGCGAAACCCACCGTTAAAGTTCTAAACATTGCTATTTTTTCAAGTAGGAGATAAATTAGGCAAAATATACAAAATTTTGTTATTCGCACGAAAAGAATTCTCTTTATTTAAGCGGTATCTAATTATTGTTGAACATATAATTTTTCTTTGAATGCTTTACAGTTTTCTCATTGCTGCACCTAAATCTTTATATATAAAAGAAAGATGTTGGTTACACCATTTATAACTCGAGATCGGATGGAGTGTTTGTTATGAAACTTCATATATGGATTCGTCTACGGTCTGGTTATTATAAAATGCAATAAAACTTCGAAAAAATCGATGAAAATTTCACTTATACAGGAAATGCTTTACCTCCTTTTGAGCGAGGCCACTAGGTGTCGCTACAGTTACAGTTACGCTACCGCTCATTCGTAGGTACTTCTCTCCGTTAGATGGGGTGTACAGTGACTATATTTATATTACCACTATAGTCACTGTAATAGTGTGTAATTTGAGTTGCCTACAACTTTGCGCCGTTGGCCAACACCAAAAAATCTTAGCGTAGGGGTACAGATATCTAAAATGATTAGATTTCGTACCACTTCAGATGGCGCTATGCACATATTATGACTGATTATTAGTTATTTTTATAGATTTATTTATTCAAAATAACGTTATCGTGAAGTATGATGTCTAGAATAATGGTATAGGCACTGATTAGATTTTGTTGTGACCAAATTGATTATATTAGCAATGTTTCGTTCTTTCCACTTCAGGTGGCGCTATTCACAAATTATGACTGATTTTTATCAGTTATTTCAAATACTTGAATTTATTCTGGCGAACGTGGCGTGTTAATGGTAGATAATTTTGTCAAGCAATAATGTATGTTTATATTCCTGACATTCTGATGTATATTAGTTCTTAGGAAAAGTAGAAAACTTTCATTATAAAAAGATGCCATTCTGCTGTCATGTCATAATTGACTTTAGCAAATCAGCTGTTGATACATCCATCAAATTGACAACGGAAAATACACTGAAATGATATTGCGGCGCCGCCACGTTGCTAATATTTTCGATTGGTCGAACGTCATTCCATTCAAAAATTGACGGGTGCCTACACCATTATTCTAGACATCTTATCGTGAAGGTACTATATTTGACATCAGCACCATTAGATGGCGATGTATTTGTTGAGGCTTTCGCGACCATCAATTTATGTCATCTGTTTTTTTTTCAAGAATTTCGGTCTTCGTTGTTTGAAATGGTCAAATAAAGAACATGTGACATCAATTACTGTGTAATTTGCATAGGACTTATAGTACCATGAAGGTCTATTAACAGATCCAGAAGCGCGTGAATATCACAGTGAATATCGAAATGTCAAGTATATACGATTTTGGCGATCAGTTTCGATCGTGATATGTCCATTCTCATCTTTTCTCATAATTTTTGAAATGTTTTTGAATTTCTGTTTGGGTAATAAATATATTTGCGGAAATCACGAAATCCTAAATTGCTATAATTGGTAATTGACATATTATTTTTATGTATCTGTTCTGTGTGACAGCTCATATCCATGGAAACAATTGACAGTTCAAAAATCAGAGAACCAAGCTGTTGATCTCCGATCACCGGTGATTACGATTTGTGAAATCCACCGTAAGTATCATTTAGGCGGAACAAAGTTCGCCGGGCCAGCTAGTAAAAATATAAATCACGATCGAATTATATGGATGAGAAATAGTTCCAATGATTAATTACTCCTGATCACTGTAGAAACCATTTTAGTTCAACCAATACAACGCTGAAAATTAAAAAAGTACTTTGTCTATGGTACTCTAATCTCACTTCACAGAATACAAATACGCTCAGGCGTTTTCTTATTTTTCTTCTTGACTAAGACATTTTTGTTTTGGTCCACAGCACAGAGTTGGAGCCAACTCAAATTACACAATATTTGTTTACATCATCATCTAACGGGGAGAATATCGAATAAAGTACCTGCGAATAAGCTGTAGCGTAACTGTAGCGACACCTAGAGGTCTTACTCAAAAGAAGGAAAAGTATTTCTTATATAAGTAAACTTCTCATCAATTTTTTCAAAGTTTTATTGTATTTTATAATAACCAGACCGTAGAAGAATCCATAAATGAAGTTTCATAACAATCAGTCCATCCGATCTCGAGTTATAAATGGTGTAACCAACATCTTTCTTCTATATATACATATAGATAATTCTCGTAAGGCATGATGTGATATTAATAACAATTTTAGAAGCGCCAGACGATACAAAACTGAGTTGAATTTGGCAAGTGAAAATAAGACATGAAATTCTATGACCGCCCCAGTTTCGAAGGAAGCGAATCAAAGCCTGCTAGGATTTTGATGAACGAAAAGTGTTTTTTCGAAATTTTCGATATACAGGGTGTTTCAGAATAAGGGACCGTAAATTCGGGATCTTAATCCTCAGATGATTTTATGATATAAAGTTCCTATGGACTATAGGTCCCTGACGCACTGTTTCTGAGATACGGGGTGTTGAAATTAAAAAAAATGTTTTATGAAATTATTTTCTACACCGTACACGATTTTTTTTTTGAGTTTTGGTAGATTACGAGTACGCATTAAGACATATTTTTTCCTATACAAAATGATGTTCAATTTTCACCAGTGGCGTCTGTACAGACTTCTATCCGAATAAATTCGGTGAAAAAATTGGTACGCCAATAATTTTTCTCGAATTTTAAATTATTTTCGTAATCACCATATAATTCACAATAAGAATGGTTTCTTGAGTTTTTTACCTGCGACGAATACTTTCTGAGAAAAAAAAAATAAAATGCAATTTCATCTAAGAGAGTTAAGAAATTCTTTGATTACTTCTAAAATCGTCTGGGCACAGATTAAGGCTGCTTAGTCGCCTTCATGTGTCTTAATGCGTTCTCATGACCTACCGAAACGCAAAAAAAAATCGTTTACGGTGTACAAAATAATTTCATAAAACCAATTTATTTAAATTTCAACACTCCGTATCTCAGAAACAGTGCGTCAGGGTCGTATTGTCCATAGGAACTTTATATCATAAAATCTGAGGATTAAGATCCCGAATTTACGTTCCCTTATTCTGAAACACCCTGTACATATAGTGAACTCGGAAGTATATCATGATATATATTTTTGAAATCGTTGAAGAAAGATGAATTTGGAAATATCATTTCCTACTATGGTTTCCATTTGAAAAAAAATAATTTTGTTATAGCTCCGAAATTTGAACAGATACAAAAAATCCATTAGCACCGCTGAAAAGCAGTAAAGAAAGAGCCCTAAGGATGTGTTCATTTCGAGAACGTAGATCCTATAATACGGAAGTTATAGTCAATTATAATAATGGACCAAATAACAAAATCGCCCTGTAGCTCCGAAACTAGACGCCGTAGCAACTTCGGGTTTTCAGCAATTTCTGTTTCTCGAAAAAAGAGAACATGACTTGTATATTTCTTTTTCTCTATCTCTTATAGGTTGAGAGATGTAGTACTAACTACTAAACCATCGAAATCTGGCCACCCTGTACAGGGTCACCCAAATTGCTTGATTTTGGCTGTTCCTGGTACTTCTAGGCTAGATAGGTGAAAACGTTCAAAGGAGTTCTGGGCTCGATTTTCGTGAAAACTCCATTACTGAAAGCCGTTTCACGATATCTTCATTTGTTTTCAAGATATAACGATATTTTGGCGATTTCGAAAATGTGCCATTACTTCTTCATTTTCTAAAATATCTAAAAACGGCAAAAATTTTGTACAGGCACTTTTTCATTAGCAATACGACACCGTATTCAGTTTTTTTTATCTCTTGTATAAAGGGTGGAAAAAAAAACAACTTTCTTATTTCAAATACGAATGGTATCTTTTTTTGATCCTATGTTATGCTGAAAAATCGGCTCTTCGAAAATATATACAGGGTGACTGATGACGTAAGGGACAACGGCTAAGTGGTGATAGAGGACCTCAAACTGAATGAGAATTTGGGTTTCAAATGTCCCATAAGGGTATTCGTTTCGGAGATATAGGGTGATTTATGAAAAATGCTAAATCTATGAACTCCCATATCTTCGTTAATATGATATGTTTTTCGCTGATATTTTACATGTTTGTTCCTACAGGCATTCTCTGTCAGCATAAGAAAAAAAAATTGAAAAATTGCAGGCCCGTACTCAAAAATTTCCATTTACATGTCAAGTGAGAAATATCACACGGTATATGAGATAAAATAAAATCAAATAGAAATTTGGAAAGAGGGAAAAAAACTGATGAAATATCTGTTTTTTGTTTGAATGGCACAAATTTTCTTTCGTTTCTATGATATGTTGAAGTAAGAATATTACAATATTTTTATATTCAAATCATGAAAATTAGTACTACTGATAGAAAAAACCTTGAATTCGAGGCGCTAGAATAAGCCTTGCATCAATACATTCCTTCAAATCTTGAAATCTATTTTTATCAATTAATATTTCGATGCCATATAAAATTTCAAAATAAAATTTGTTGTAGATGGGGTGATGAAAGAGTTGGATACTCAAACACAAAAATAGAAAAAGTCGCAAATATAATTCATAAAAAAATCAAGTAAGCAAATGTTCGAAATGATAGCCGTTCACCTCCATACATTTATTGGCTCTCTTGAACAAATGAAGCGCAGCTTTTCTAATCAGAGGAATATTTGTTTTAATTTCTTCGCATGCTTCAGTTATTCTGCTCTTCAAATGTTCACGGCTTGTTATTGTTTCTTCATACACCGAATCCTTAAGATGACCCCATAGGAAATAATCCAGAGGAGTTAGATCGGGTGATCTAGCAGGCCAATTCCTAGAACCACCCCGACCAATCCACCTGTCAGGAAACTCCCTGTTCAGAAAATTCTTTACTTCATTTGCAAAATGAGGAGGTGCACCATCATGTTGAAAAATCATACCTCTCTGATTGATATTTTCTAAAAGACGTGATGGGAATATGAAAATATTGTAATATTCTTACTTCAACATATCATAGGAACGAAAGAAAATTTGTGCCATACAAACAAAAAACAGATATTTCATCAGTTTTTTTCCCTCTTTCCAAATTTCTATTTGATTTTATTTTATCTCATATACCGTGTGATATTTCTCACTTGACATGTAAATTGAAATTTTTGAGTACGGGCCAGCAATTTTTTCAATTTTTTTTTTCTTATGCTGACAGAGAATGCCTGTATGAACAAACATGTAAAATATCAGCGAAAAACATATCATATTAACGAAGATATGGGAGTTCATAGATTTAGCATTTTTTCATAAATCACCCTTTATCTCCGAAACGAATACCCTTATGGGAAATTTGAAACCCAAATTCTCATTCAGTTTGAGGTCCTCTATCTCCACTTAGCCGTTGTCCCTTACGTCACCAGTCACCCTGTATATGTCGATATATTATTTCCATATTTGAGACAGGAACAGCAAAAAAGTGGAATTTTCACTTAAAGTTGAGTCTGTTAGACATTATTCTAGGAAAGTGAGGGTCGGAAAATAAAATATCGACATATACCTGCATATATACTTTCAAGAGCTGTTTTTTTTCTTGCATAACATAGGATCAAAATGTAAATCGTATTTAAAATGAGAAAGTTGTTTTTTTTCACCCTTCATACAAGAGATAAAAAAAACTGAATACGGTGTCGTATTGCTAATGAAAAAGTGCCTGTAGAAAGTTTTTGCCGTTTTTAGGTATTTTGGAAAATGAAGAAGTTATGGCACATTTTCGAAATCGCCAAAATATCAAAATTTCGTTATATCTTCAAAACAAATGAAGATATCGTGAAACGGCTTCCAGTTATGGAGTTTTCACGAAAATCGTGCCCAGGACTCCTTTCAACATTTTCGCCTATCTAGCCTAGAAGTACCAGAAACAAGCAATTTGGGTCACCCTGTACACATAAAATAAACAGGATAACGTTATCAATATTCATCAAATGAATTTTGTAACCTCACTTTCAGTACGTCATTTCCGAAACATTTCCACAATTTGCACACATTTACAAACATTTCTACACATTTCCAAGCAAGTGTACAACAATTTCCACTCGTGATCACCATCTCGCATTCAACATATTTTCTGAACCTACAAAAGGTTTTCTAACTGAAGGTTCCATACTATTTATTCATTACGGCACACCCTGTTTGATTTGTTGTGCGAGTGAAACTTCTCTCACAAAAATCAGAGATTCGAAATGTCTCGGCATAACTATTACGAGTTATAAAGCAATGAGACACAAACTGCGCCTTTGCCTTTGCGGAACATCTGCAGGTCGATAATCCACTATCCAATCTCGTATTCTTGCAGGATTCCCAAGTGAAATAAGTCGACCATCCAGTGCAATAACATTTTTCACCTGTGCCAAAACAAGTTCTCAGTTTCTCTCAGTCTACCAGCGCAAGATTATAAACAATCCTGCTCACGCAATCAGCGGACAATGTACCAGATGAATAATCAATAAATCCTCATTTGCATCGAGTGTGTATTCGCGCGATCGTACAATGTGGTCCAAACAAGCGGATATGTCTAATAAAAATGTGACATCATCGTTCAAGAATAAGATAACGAACCGGAAACAAAGGGTTTCGAAATCATCCGCAGTCAATAACGGCGTCGCCCCTGTCCCCGCCGAGCCGAACAACAAGCTGAACATCTGCGACGATAATACGGAGGCCAGCGCGGAAAAAACCAAGCAGAAATCGAAGAAGAACCGCAAAAGTTCCTCCTGCAAAACGTTGCAGGACGAAACCAACAAAAACAGTTCGAAAACTAAAGTGAAAGTTGCGCAGAACAACAACAAGAACAAATCGGATACTAAATCTGTAAGCAAGTGTACAGAGAGTGTCGTTTTGAGGAACGTTGCCCCTTCTGGGGAACTGTCGTCGAAAAACGTCAAAGATGACGTTAACAAGCGGTTCAGCGACAGTTTCATCGTAGAAAACGGTAGAGACGCAAAGAAACCTTGCGATACCGTCGATGGTGCAATACCACATTGCGATAAAACCAGGAAAAACAGGCGATTCAGCGATTTATTCAAAACTTCCAGCGCGTTCAGTGGCAGCGTAGAGGACTTCAAGTTACTCCCGGATAAAGTGTTACTTCGCCAAAACTCGGAACTCAACCTCAAAAGAACGGACAAGAACGACATGGCCAAGAGCACCGACCGCAAGAATTGCCCGAAAGAAGCCCAAGATTCGTATCTGAAACGGGTGAAATCCAAGATTTACAAAAGCACCAAGAGCGAAACTCCAACCAGCGACAAGAAGACCAAATCGAAGAAATGCAAAGACTCCGGGATCCCTGAGGAGTGCGAGTTAGAACTGAGGAAATCCAGCAGCAATTTCGACTTCAGGCTGCTCCGACAAACTTCAAACCTGGAGGGAATATGGCCGTTGAGAAGGCACTGCGAACAGGTGGACAGCGCGAAAGAGATGGACTCGTTGTTCGTGAAGCCCACTCTGGAGAAGGCTAAGTCGAGCAGTGCCATCAACCTCAATCTGCTGCGCACCAGGAGGAACAAGATAATGGAGCAGGTGAAGAAGAGGAATTGTCAAGAGGCGAAGAACGAGTTTGAGTTTGTGGGTTTCGGAAACGCCATACACGATTCGTTGTTGTTTTCGAAGAGGCTGAGTAGTTCGCAGACGCACGTAGGGGACACTTCTCGGAGGCTGCCGCCATCTTGGATTCACGAAACAATAGGTAAAATATGTCATGTTGCTTAATTGTCCCATGATCTGTGTTCAGAGATGAATTGACCATATTCACCGTCGCCATATTGTTGTGCGACAATACCAACTACCCAGTGTTCCCAACAGAGAAATATTGAGTTTATCAAAAATACTATCAGATTATTAGTATGATATGTGGTATGAGAGGTTATATAAAATTGGTGGTAAACTTTGGTTGAGTATTTTGAGATAAAATCCAGTAAATATGGGTAGATATCAGTATAGTGGAGGCCATGGTTGTTGTGTCAGTAATTGTTCGGCAAGAAAAAGATCTAAAAATAAAAAAACTGTAACGAAAGTCACTAATTTCTTAGGACCGCGAAAGTTTGAATGGACATATTTTGGTATCAGTTTTTTTATTTTTAGATCTATTTTTTGCCGAACAATTACTGACACAACAATCATGGCCTACGCTATTCTGATATCTACCCATATTTCCCGGATTTTATCACAAAATACTTAACCAAAGTTTACCACCAATTTTATATAACCTCTCATACCACATACCTTAATAATCATAATAATCTTTATATATAAAAGAAAGATGTTGGTTACACCATTTATAACTAGAGATCCAATGGACTGTTTGTTATGAAACTTCATTTATGGAATCGTCTACGGTCTGGTTATTATAAAATACAATAAAACTTCGAAAAAATTGATGAAAGTTTTACTTATGCAGGAAATGCTTTTCCTTCTTTTGAATAAGGCCTCTAGGTGTCGCTACCGTTGATGCGTAGTCGTACAGTGAATAGACAAGTCACTGTACGTAGTCGTAGGTTGATATTACCGCTGTTAGATGGCGATATGTGATTCGCATAGAACTCATGGTAACATGGAAGTCTATTGTCAGATCAAAAAGCGGGTAAACATCTCAAGTTGGTGGAACAGTGAATTTTTACCGAAAGATCAAGTATCTGATTTTGACGATCAGTTTCAAACGTGAGTTGCTTTCGAATTTCTTTTTGGGTAATAGATATATTTGCGGAAATAACTGAATCAAAAATTGCCCATAATTAGTAATTGACATATTATATTCGTGTTTCTGTTCGCTCAGAGACAGTATTGCAAGCCTCAATAATTTTGAAACGTTTGCTCATCGGGCTTTCACTTATGATATACAATAATGTTTCATGGGTTGCCTAATTTGATTTGGTCGAATGACCACCAACTGAGATGTTTACCCATTATTTTGAGCTTAGCAGCATAGCTAAGATGTGAAAAATAATGGTGTGACCACTGATTAGATTTTGAGAATATTAGAAAAGTTTTGTTTTTGCCACTTCAGGTTGGGCTATTAACAAATGACTGATTTTTTAATTCTGGTCGACAGGCTGTGTTAATAGTCGAAAGTTCTTTAAAGGAATAATTTTTGTTCATATTCTAGATATTTTGATTCATATTAGAGGAAAGGTATAATATGGATTATACTCCTGCTATTCACAGTCACATGAGGTACTGCAAAAAGAGAACTGTACAACAATTAAAAAAAAAAGTTATATGTTCAACAATTAGGTACCGCTTGAATAAAGAGAATTCTTTCCATGTGAATCACAAAATTGTTAAAATTTTGTATATTTTGAACTTTAATTTCCTGCTTGAAAAAAAGCAATGGTAAGTTTATACAACTTTTAAGTATAATTCAGGCGGTACAAAGTTCGCCGGGCCAGCTAGTTCTTTAATATATGATACTAATAATCTGATAGTACTTTTGATAAACTCAATATTTCTCCGTTGGGAACACTGGGTAGTTGGTATTGTCGCACAACAATATGGCGACGGTGAATATGGTCAATTCGCATTGTTTGACCACCAGCACTAACCTCCAAAACTATTTGACAGGTCTTGATTCGGCTTCTATGAATAACATTCGTATGATCCATTTAGGTTTTACAAAGGTATCGGGTGTTATTTCAGAGTGACTATTCCACTCTTTTCATTTTTAGTGAGGAAGTTTCCGTAGCAACGATCGTTTCATCTCGAAAAAACTTTCAAACCGGTAAAACCAACATGTTGGTTTTTCAGCGATAAAATTTTTGACGATTCTCCAATTCATAGATAGCTTCTGAAATTAATATCATAGAGAAAACAAACAACGTTTAGTTAATCTATGAACTCTAATTTATCAAATAGCTCAATCCGTGTCAAATGTGACCATATTGCTTAATGTTAGACTTTTTCTCGTGAAATACTCATGCCGAATACCACTCGAGACGAAATTTAAGCAGGTAAAATTTCTCTTGTAATATTCAAGTTTGTTGCTTTTCGGAAATTTCGCTCATGACATTTTTCCAATACAAATATCATTCGCAAAATTTCCGATAAACAAACTTACATATTACAATCGAGAAATTTTGCCGACAAAATTCCATCTTTAGTGGTATTACATATGACTATTCCACTCTTTCCATTTTTAGTGAGGAAGTTTCGGTAGCAACGATCGTTTCATCTCGACAAAATTTTCAAGCCGGCAAAACTTACAAGTTGGTTTTTCAGCGACAAAATTTTTGACGTTTCTCTAATTCATAGGTAGCTTCGGAAATAAATATCATAGAGAGAAACAACGTTTAGTGGTTTAGTTAATCTATGATGAATTCTAATTTGCCAAATAGCGCAATACGCGACAAACGTGAACATATCACCCTATTTTCTCGTGGAATAGTCATGCCGAACACCACTCGAGATGAAATTTAAGCAGGTAAAATTTCTCTGTTGTAATATTCAAGTTTGTTGCTTTTCGGAAATTTCGCTCATGACATTTTTTCCAATGCAAATATCATTCGCAAAATTTCCGATAAACAAACTTTCATATTACAATCGAGAAATTTTGCCGCCAAAATTCCATCTCTAGTGGTATTACATATGACTATTCCACTCATTCCATTTGTAGTGAGGAAGTTTCCGTTTCCTCTCGACAAAATTTTCAAGCCGGCAAAACTTACAAGTTGGTTTTTCAGCGACAAAATTTTTGACGTTTCTCTAATTCATAGGTAGCTTCGGAAATAAATATCATAGAGGGAACAAACAACGTTTAGTGGTTTAGTTAATCTATGATGAATTCTTATTTGCCAAATAGCGCAATACGCGACAAACGTGAACATATTACCCTATTTTCTCGTGGAATAGTCATGCCGAACACCACTCGAGATGAAATTTGTGACGATTCTCCAATTCATAGCTAGCTTCTGAAATGAATATCATAGAGAAAACAAACAACGTTTAGTTAATCTATGAATTCTAATTTGTCAAATAGCGCAATCGGTGTCAAATGTGACCATATTGCGCTTTATGTTAGACATTTAGCGCAATACGCGTCAAATGTGAACATATTACTCTATTTTCTCGTGGAATACTCATGCCGAATACCACTCGATATGAAATTTAAGCAGGTAAAATTTCTCTCTTATAATATTCAAGTTTGTTGCTTTTCGGGAATTTCGCTCATGACATTTTTTCCAAAACACCAGGACATGTTATGGCAGAAATATTGCTGTCTCTCTCTGGAGAATAGTCTCTTTCCATGGTTTGAAGCTCAGTCCGTGTCTCTACGTTTTCGTTTGTGCCATTTGCTGTCTTTTCAATTTACTAGATTATACTCTTGATTATCACTACCAAGAATATGTGGTGTTTAATGGTCTGAATATTCTTTATCGGCATCCATAATGCGAGGCATGTGCTTTACATACGTCAGAACGTAATCCAACCCAGTTTTATATTTACCTTGAACTTTGTATCTGTATATTGAGCGTTCTCTGTATATTGGTAAATCGGATAGGTTCATTACAGACCCCACAGAGTCGCACATATTTATATTTCTTTGATCTAAAAATAGGGCGCAGGCGGAGAGACATCAAGTTTTGTCGGAAACCAAACGTCACTTGGGGTGCGGATGAAGCTGTGATTTTTGTTGAGGGAGCAACATCAAGAATCGTATGATTATGTCTTTGTGGTTGCTAGAATTTCCATTAAATCTTCAACGGGATCAATCAAGTCGGAAGGTTTTTCTTGTCGATCGATCTCTTTTTTTTGCTCTCAACGCAAATGGTTTCGCCTGATCTAACAAAACGCGCCGTGAAACAGTTTTTTAAAAACGTTTATAATCACTAGGATCATTTGATTACCTGGCCTCATGTTTTGTGAGCCTATTTTTGATTATCATTAAATTGCATGCAGCTGGTCCAATCATTCAAATACTAAGGTCTAACGGGGACCCCTCCATAACTACTTTAATGCCTAAGGATATGGTAAGGACTGAACGAGAATAAATTCGCTATCACAAAAACGCTTAGATCTTTTGAACCACTGGATCGATTTCAAAAATCAAACTCATTTTCGAATCATCTTCTAATTCTAATGAAAACTGTTTTTCTGGAATTCTTCCCATCATGCTTCTTATAGTGTTCTCAGTCACTTTCTGGGATGCTGTCTTCCACTTTTGCTTGAATTCCGCTGAAGTTTTCGTTGATTTCTTAGTCTTCTTCAATTATCTTTTTACCAGGGCCCAATATCTTTCGATTGGCCTGAGTTCTGGGCAATTTGGTGGATTGGCCTCTTTGGGAACAAAAACCACCTCATTAGCTTCGTACCATTCCTTGGTGGCCGTGCTGTGGTGGCATGAAGCTAAATCTGGCCGAAAGATTGTTGACACATCGTGCTCACGTAAAAATGGTAAAAATCGCTTCTTCAAGCATTCCTCGATGTATATCTTCCAGTCAACAGAGCCTTGGCCAACGAAAAATTTGCTCTTTTTTCCACAAGTGCAAATTGCTTGCCAAACCAGGAATTTTTTAGGAAACTTTGCTTGTTTCTTCACGCGAAATTGTTCGTCAACATTTCCACGAGAATCTGCAGTATAAAATTCCTGACCAGGAAGTTGCGAGAAATCAGCCAAGACATAGGTTTAGTCGTCCATCACGCAACAGGAAAACTTTTTCAGGAAATCTTTTTGTAATTTCTTTGCTCTTGATTTCGCTTCTTGATTCTTCACAGCGTTCCTGTCTCGTACTTTTTGCACTTTGTTTCTTCTAAGCCCACAATTCGACTTGATTTTCTGAACGATTGACTGCGAACAACCCACTATTTGAGCCACTTTCCGTCCTGAAAGTTTAGGATTCTTCTGAAAAAGGCTGATGGCTTTCTTCCCTTTTTTTGGGCTATGAAGCCCCTTCTTCCTCCTGGTTCCTTCCTTGCGGTTAATTGTAAGATCTTCGTTGAAGCGCTTAACAACCCTTGATACCGTTTCCGGACGAACGCGAGCCTCTTTTGCGACTCTTTTGAAGCTCCATTTTTGATTATTTTGAAAAAGTTTCACTATAAATTCTCGTGTTTTCACTTCGCTTAACATTTTGCGACAGAGAATTGGAATATCTATGAAGTAAATGTTCCACATGTTTCGGACGTTCATAACAACGCTGACTACGATCAAATTTTGATTTTTTTCTCAATTGGTTCAAGAGATATAGGCGTTTTTGTGATAGCGAATTTATTCTCGTTCAGTCCTTAGAAAGAGCCTCTCATGAAGATTCAAATATTCATGAAATTTGCCACCTGATCCTGAACTCTTCCTGGCTTTTTAGGATTCATAAGAAGGCCCAGGACTAACTAATGAAGAATTCACAAAATTAACTGCTTCTTCAAAAGTTATTGGATAATGAATTTGTGTTTTCCTTCAGATGATTTAAATTTTCCTTTAAAAAATGAAAATGCAGAGTTCTGTAGGTTAGAATGATAAGATTTCGAAGGAGTTATGTGCCCATTCACAATATTAAACATGCAATATTTGAACAAGTGTAAAATTTTACGAAAAATCTAAATTCTGAAAATTTTAAACATCCATACAGGAATTTATCCTAAATACAAATTGGGACCACCATGTGCTTCAATAACTGCTAGACGTCTTCTCTGCATGCTTACCATCAAGTTATTGAAAATATCCTGCTGAATTCTTTGCCAAAGTTGTGGCGAAAGTTCTTGAAGATCCTGAAGCGTTTTTGACTGCGGTCTATGGCATCAAGGGTTCTTTGTGATTAGTCCAAGCTTGCCCGATTGGAGCTAGGTCAGGTTATCTTGGAAGCAATGCTAGATTAATTCTGGTTTTTTCTGGCAGTAATTACTTGATGTATAGAAAGCTTTATCAGAAACGAAATTGTAAAACTACTCCATTAATAAATTCGTTAAGGGGCAGTATCACCTTTTGAGTCGTGGCAAATCTCCATTCAAAAGTGGTCTCTTTATTTCACGAGTAAGTACCCTAATTTACGACGCAGAGACTTGATTTTTTTTTTAATTGAAGTTGAAGAACATCCCGAGGGCAAATAGTTTTCTTTTTTTCGATTTAATTAGTTTTTCATTAAAAAAAAACCAGGGTAATCGTTAGATCTGGGGTTATTGAATATGTTTTTCGTTTTTCATGGGTACAAGCTATATTTTTGAAATAATCATCATGAAAGTTTTTGTAGTTTATAGAAGATTAAATTGCCGTGGGCAAATAGTTGCGATTTTTTCGATTCAATTAGTTCTTCAATTAAAAAAGAACAGGTTGAACTTCAGCGTTTTGGAAACTACACTTTATGATTTTTTCCGACGGTTATTCATCATTTTTTGGAAAAAATCGCACTATTTGCCCTCGGCAATTTAATCTTCTGTAAACTACAAAAATTTTCATGATGATTATTTCGAAAATATAGCTTGTACACAGAAAAACGAAAAACATATTCAATAACCCCAGATCTAACGATTACCCTGGTTTTTTTAATTGAAAAACTAATTAAATCGAAAAAAAGAAAACTATTTGCCCTCGGGACGTTCTTCAACTTCAATTTAAAAAAAATCAAGTCTCTACTTCGTAAATTAGGGTAGTTACTCGTGAAATAAAGAGACCACTTTTGAATGGAGATTTACCACGATTCAAAAGGTGATACTGCCCCTTAACATATTATTTCTGAGATGTCATGATTGTTAAAAGTGCTAATACGTTGATTCTGCCATTGAAACAAACTCCACTTCAAACTTTTATTGTGCCTCCTTCGAAATTCATGGACAGTACTCATAAGCTATCAAAAAAAACATCAAAATCTGCACTCTTAATAAAAATCTGTGTGACTGTATCCTCCATTCACTTTTATAATGTATCCCGGTTGGTCACGACATTTAGATACATTTCACCGTGTATATTTTCAAAATGTTGGGTTCAAGTCATTTTCCTGTCAGATAACGAAGCAACGTTGTCCTTCTTTCTACTCAGAGGTTGTAGTATTCATCAAAATGTTATTCACTTTGGGAAATAATGAATTTGAGAAAATATTATGTGGATTCAATCATTCCAAAGACCTGGCGAATGTTAAAGAAACTTTTTCTCTGTTACAACTGAAAATATTTCATTTATACAAACAAGGTTGGAAGATTCAGTTAGGCTATTTTCTTGCATGGAAATCAAGAATCGAGTGCTGAAATTTCACTGAAAAATTATGGACAGAATAGTCCGTTACTTTGTGATACTTAGTTCATTCGAAAAAAGAATATGAGTACTCGAATAACCTGACAGAAAAACTTCTAAACGAACAGACGGACCTATGGAATTCCCCACTTTCAAAATTTTCAAGAAATAATCCTACAGAAGACATTCAAATACCCTTTTGCACAACTTGAAAAACCCCAGGATGAAAATGTAGTAGCACTACGAAACCTGTGTCACAGTTGAACCTTAAAAGAACTAACTCCATTTACAAAGTTAAAAAAGAGTAAATAGAAATTAGCATTGGCAACGTCTCTGAGAATTATTCGACATTTCACGAGTACCAACCTACGTCAGTTTTAAGTAAAAAAAAACTTGATAAACCTGAATTTTGACCAACCGGGATACTATAAAAGTGAATGGAGTATAGTTAGGGAAATTGACAAACCTGGGGAATCTCTAGAATTCAATCTACTTTCGACGAATTGTGCATGGTACCTTCAAACCTCAATGTAATATGTATTTGCGACATTAAACTGACACTTCTGATAAGACAGTTTCAACCCATAACTTTTACGTCGAAGATTTAAATATAACTATGGTTATCTGTTGTGACGTTGTTGGTGGTTTGTCCAACTGATTCTGGTTGAAAAACTATTCGAATGATTCATGAAGATCGGAGCTTAACACTCATACATATTGAGTCAGAAAAATTCTTGTAATTGGCTCTGATTGAGTAAAGATTACATCAATACAGAATTAAAAATAATCACCACCTTATAGGAAACAATAATGTTAAGTGGGCGTTCAATGTTGTGTGTTCTTATTTCAAGTTGCATTTGAAAATGGTTTCGCTTTGAGAACTGAAATTTTGTGGGTGAACTCAGAAAGGATTGGAGTTCTTAATGAAATTAAATCGATTTCATTTCGAAAGTTTTTTTTTTCAAAAATAGAAGAAAATGAGCCAACTCATGCTCTGTTTTATTTCAAACGAAAGACCCATGAAAATACACTGCGCAAAAAAATTAACGCACATTATGGAAATCTCAAATTTATTCTACAACTGAAGGTGTTATCAATGATAATTATTTTCATCAGAATTATGCATGCATATGTTATCCACTTTCAACGTTTTTTCTTCAATACAGATGTTTTCTCCCAGCAGGAATAAAAAAGATGATATTATCAGATTTTGAATGTATTGGCTCCATTCTAAAATTATTATTAAAAAATTATTATTATTATTAATGCGAAACACGCAATTTGACCGAAGAGGAATGTGCCCAAGCGGTAGTTTTGCGAGAAGAAGGGTGGACATACACAAAAATTGCAGAAAGGTTTGGAGTTTCCCATACAAGTGTGTCCAGAATGTTGGAGCGATTCAGGGAGACAGGTATGAATGTCCGAAGACCAGGACAGGGTAGACCACGGGTAACAACTGTCATTCAAGAACGTTACTTGAGAGTTTCTTCGTTGAGACAACGGTTTGCAACCGCTCGCCTGCTTCAAAATCAGCTTGAGCAAACTCATGAGGTGCAAATTAGCACTCAGACAATAAGAAATCGCCTCAGAAAATATGATTTAAGGCCCAGCTCTTGCCCCAGCCCATCGAAGGTGCGCGTTTGGATTTTGCGAGAGAGCATATCCATTGGGAAGAGGCCGATTGGGAAAGAGTTCTCTTCACAGATGAGTCCAGATTCTGCCTCTACCATTGTGTTCGACGTTCCCTTGTATACAGACGTCCACATGAAAGATATGCTCAGTGCAATTTCCTGAATACTACTGGTTTCGGGGGAGGATCGATTATGGTATGGGGTGGAATATCTTTGACTGCTCGCACAGACCTATTGGTCGTTGATAATGGAGCTATGAATGCTGATAAGTATATAAGGAACATTCTTGAAGAGCATGTGGTGCCATTTGCCCCATACATTGGTGAAAATTTCATTTTTATGGACGATAATGCCAGACCCCATCGTGCGCGCATCGTTCAGGAGTACCTTGAAGAGGTTGAAGTCTCTCGAATGGAATGGCCAGCAAGAAGTCCAGATCTCAATCCGATTGAGCAGGTTCGGGACAACCTCAATAGAAGGCTGAGAAGTTCAGAAAATCATCCAGCTACTCTTAATGACTCAGGAATCCAACTCGAAGAAATCTGGGAATGATTAGATCAGAACATTTTAAGATCACTCATTTTGACTATGAACCGTCGTTGCCGAGCTGTAATTAACGCAAGGGGTGGAAATACCAAGTATTAAATCACTTATCAGCATTTCAGTATTTTGAAAATTGTTCATTTCTCTTCTTTCACATAAGGTTCGGTGAAATCCTGAATTTTTCTTTCATTTAATGTGTCTTGTTTCGTTCAAAACCTTCCCGAGAGAACATAAAAAATAAGTCAATGTGGAGTTAACTTTCATTAAAATTGAGATTTTCAGAATGTGCGTTAATTTTTTTGCGCAGTGTAGTTCAACTTCCGATTAAAAGTGAATCTACAGAAAATATCGTTCAGAAAAACAACAAATTCAAATATATGGCGGAAAAAATGTCCTGCTTTACCCACATATTCACTAATTTCATAGTTCAGAGATTCTCGGATAAAGAGCGCCATTGCACATTTTCATAAGGATAAAGATGTTCATAGAACTTATAGTGATAATGTAAGTTCTATGGAGATATTCCATAAAATGCTCGGTGGCGCCTCTATCGGATTAGTTTTCCTACTCGCTCTGAACGGCGACCTTAAATATTATTTCTAAAATAGTCCATGGCAACTGAGAAGTCTCATAAAATAAGATGTATTGAGGAAGAGAAATAAACTCAATTAATCTGACTATTCTGTATGTGTTCCGACATATTTCAGTATTTATCGGAACATTACCCAATCGTATATAATTATAATTAATGGGTCCTCTTGTATCTACGACTTGTGCAGTAACGGACAATTGAAGAAACAGACGAACATTAAGATGTTTAACATTCAAGTGATTCATTAAATTACTACTACGTTTGATGGGATGGTTTTGCGCTTATCTGCTTGAAACAGAATCGTATCGGATTTTGGATTCGTTCACTAGAGGGTTCTATACGTTGAGTGGAATTTTCCAATTCCTTCAGTATCATTCTGCTTCTCTTGTTCTGGATCGATACTTGACATTCTGAGGAAGAATAATCGCTAAAAATAAATCCCCACTAACAGAGGTAGTAAGACTTGAGAGAAATGAATATAAATTGATGTGGAGACAACACCACTAAAAAAAATCTTTAAAATAATTATGATCTTATAGTTCATTTTTGATTTGCAGGAGAGTCGAAACCTAGTCAGCCTGTATCGAGGAGTGGATCAGATCGTAGGCCCGATTCTGTTCGAGAGGAGAGCGGTGCTGGAAAGAACCACGATGGGACTACAGGAGCTCTGTCCGATTCCCTACAGGACAAGAATGATGATAGTCCTAATGAAAGGTGAGAAGTTTTTGATAACTCGAAGTATAATCTTCGGAGACAGCCAATCACAAAGCTCCAAAGGGTTTAGAATAAATGTCGAACTTTCATCCAGAGTGTAACTATAGTATATTCTATAACCAGTTGCAAAATGGGCCCCTTTTCCAATACGATAGTGTGTGAGTGTTGGAATTGCATTCTGCAACGATAATTAGACGATATTTTCTCTATTTCAGTCAAATTTTGTGAAACACTATCGAAATTTAATGAAAAATTCAGATTATACATCCTAGTGACTTTTGAATAATTGTATTTTGACAGTGTTACGACAATTGACGTAAAATTTGATAGGATCATTTTTGACAACCACAAAACGAAAAATGTAACTGAAAACAATGCTGTAATAAGTTCATTACAGCTTACGTTACGTACGTAATTTTTCTTCCTCGTAATGCAAATTACAAACATGTTTCAAAAAACGGTTCCTCTTTTATTGATAAAAAAATTCATATAAACTGCTCCACATGAGTTAGGCTTATTGACTTAAATTTCAAAAAAAAATAAGATTTTTGTCATGAAAATTCATATTAATATGATTTCAAGTTGCAAATTAATTTTAGCCTGTAGGTCTGCAGCGTATACAGGGTGGTAAAGACAAATCGAGTAAAATAACGAAATTTTATTCCCAGAGAATTCAAGCATTTTAAGACTATCAATACAATGTATGGCCTACACGGGAATCAATAACAGCCTGACATCTTCTTTGCAAACTACACACGAGGTTGTTGAACATTTCTTGAGGAATTTGGTTCCATAAACGGGGCAGAAGCTCTCTCGGATCATTTAAGGATTCTGGGGTAGGTTGATGATTATCTAATCTTCTTTGGAGCATATCCCATGCATGTTCTATGCAATTCAAATCTGGTGAGTGCGGAGGTATTGGTAAATGTGGAATACCCAGCTCCTCGCGCGCATTCTCAACTATGGCTGCACGGTGGGGTCTAGCGTTATCGTCTAGAAATTGAAAAGTTTCACCAATAGCCGCGTGAAAATTTGGCACAACATTGTCAATGACATGCTTCCTATAGTGTGATATTCCCATGACAAATGTGTAGATCTGTGCGCCCGTTGAAACATATCCCGGCCCATACCGTAACACTACCCCCTCGGAATGGATGGACTTCTTGGACATAGCTACGATTATTCAAGAATCTGAAAATCGTCCATATCTGGATTCATCAGTGAAAAGGACACTACGCCATTGATCGTTCCAATTGATATGTTGCCTTGCCCATTTCAGTCTTTGACGCTTATGGTCACGTGTTAATGGAACTCCTCTTAATGGACGTAGAACCTAGATTCACCTCTCTCAAACGTCGTCTGATGGTTTCGATGGAAACTTGGACCCCATCTGCATTTTGAAGAGTATTCCGTAGCATTCTACACGTAGATGTAGGGTTTCTTCTCGCCGAAACGGTGATGAAACGATCCTGAGCAGGTTGTTTTTCGTCGCCTACCAAGCCTTGGTCTTTTCAACTCGGAACCTGTCTCCCTGAACCTATTCCAAAGTCGAGATATCACACTTTGACTGACAACAACCTGATTAGGCCACCCTGTAGCATTCCGATAGCCCTATTAGCCTCAGCGTTTGTTAATTTACGTCTTGGCATTTTCAGAAAACTCGTTTCAAAGCGAAGCCGTTGATAAACTGACTTCATTTCAAAATAAGAACATTCATGAAGCATATGCAAAGAACCAAACTTCAGAAAAAAGGCGACCAGATTGACGAAATGTCTCATTTTGAGTTTTATTGGATCGATTCAAGTTGTTATTAAGTTTTAAATGATTTTACAGCGATTTTCTCGAAGATTACATACTTTTAAAAACGATTGAATACGATATCCCTAACTCTTGTGGAGCAGTATATTACGCAAACAATGAATTTCGAGGATCTGTTCTCGGTATCCTTTTGTGGAAAATATACCCTTATCTTTCAATTACTGGAATAACGTATGTCTATAGCTATCGACAATTACCAAACTGCATAGGGGCCGCCTAAAATTAATGCCTCTATCGCTGGGACATCTAAAATTGTAAAAGGTCGTTTACATTTCATGTGACTTTAGGGGAACATAACGAAAACGACGAGGTGCATAATAAATAAATAGTAACCCGGGGTAATTTCAAAACGCCAGTTTCAATAGTGTAGTCATAGAAACCTGTCTGGAGGTGAGGAGCGGGTATTAACCCCGGGGCATTATCAATCCACCCTGCTTCGGTAAGGGTTGATACATACAAGCAGCGACTGAAAGAGTTTTCTGTTCGAGCTTTTCCACACTTTGGTAACGATCGCTTTCGTGGAAACTTTCGAGAAACTGATAATGGTGGATGCGCTTTCGAAGATTTTCAGTTTTCAATGAAACTGTGGACTTCTCTGAAGTTTCGATGATCTGTATTTTCATCTTTAGTTTTAAATCATGTATGAGGATAAATTGAAAAATTCTTAGCCTATTATAGAACCAAACAAAATTTCAATGTCAAAATATTTTATTACTCAACATATTCTACTCTTAATTGAATACATTTATTACAGCGAACCTGCAACGTCTCTAGACCTTTCAAAAAAATTGTTTCTTCTTGCTCTGCAAACCAGTCCTCCACTGTTTTTATTGCCCCCTCGTTGGAAAAAAATTTACGACCTTTTAAACTTTTTTTCAGTTTAGGAAAGAAATGATAGTCGGACGGAGTTGAATCTGGTGATTAAGGGAGGTGTTCTAGTAATTCTAACTCTAAATCATGAATTTTTTGCATGGTAACATGAGATTCGTGTACTGGGGCGTTGTCCTGTAAAAACAAAATACCTTTGGATAGCTTTCCGCGTCTTTTCTCTTCATTTTTTTTCCGTAGAGTGGTCAGTAATGTCGAATAGTAATCTCCAGTTATTGTTCTACCCTCATCCAAAAAAAAACAATCATGATTACTCCATAGCAATCCCAAAAAACTGAAGCAAGAACTGTTCCAGAAGATTTTTGGACACGAAACTTCTTAGGTCTTGGAGAACCAGAGTGTCGCCATTCCATCGAATGTTGCTTTGTTTCTGGATCGTAGAAATGTACCCAAGTCTCTTCCATAGTAACAATTCGGTTTAAGACGAGTTAAGAAGTCTATATCGTTTTCGAATCGAGCACAGATCGAACGCGATTCTTCTACCCTTGCACGTTTTTGGTCAACATTCAAACATTTGGGGATCCATTATGCAGAAATTTTTCTCATGTCCAAATTGACGTGAACTATATGATGAACGCGTTCGTATGAAATCTTCAGTGCTTCAGATATCCGTTTTAGCCCAATTCGACGGTCTGATAAAATCATGTCATGAACTGCATCGATATTTTCGGGGACTGACACAGAAACTGGCCTTCCCGATCGGTCATCATCTTCAATGGAAAATTTACCTCTTTTGAAGCTTGCAGTCCAATTTTTCACGGTCGCATACGAAGGACATTGATCACCAAGGGTATTGAGCATATCTCCGTGAATCTGCTTACCTCTTAACCCTTTTAAATACAGGTACTCGATATATATATTCTTTTGAAAGAGAGAATTACATACTGTTTTGTAATATCAAACAATATATGGCATATGGCACGTGTGAAGAAATGGCGACAAGAAACAGATTATATAAAAGAATAAAATCTGTTTCCCGCTCCAAATCTGAGTGTTAGCAGAGGGAATGTAAACGGGGTACCATACAATTCTGCGTATGATACACGAGAACAGATAAAAACCTCTGAAAAAACTCTGTCTCCCCGTGTATGTGTGGTGATACTGAATTTGTTCAAAAATATGCTGCTATCCATGTTACAGAGCTCCTTGTGCTTGAAAACATGCCTTTTCATCGAACTGGAGGCAAATATCTTGAAATTACATCTGTAACAAGAAAAAAAAGAAGAAAACGAGAAAGAAGCAGTAGAAAAAAATACTTCACCTGCTAAAAAAACCTTTTCACAAAGCCCTAACTCTCTCATGGATCGGGAGGATCTTTCGATCAGGTCCGATCTTCCAAGTGATGATTCTTCTGTTCTTCAGGTGTTCGAAGAACGCTACAGACCCCTTATGTTGGGGGATCATCTCCCATAGATTAGAGTGGTCGTTTTTAGCAAAAAATCAGCAAAAAAGCAAGAGCAAATTCGAAAAACGTCTGACACTTCATTGTCATTTCTGACAATTTTTCGATTTTTACAATTTCGGTGGACATCTTTTTTTTTATTTATTGCGTAACTCTGGTTTACTTGTTTGACGTCGAACTCTACACTGACACTTCTAATAAGTTATTGTTCGTTGATATGGTATCGCAATATTTTGGTCTTGGCTAACTAAATATCAATACATCCTCGTACGAATTCATTCGTCATATGAGATTGTCTGTTTCTTTCAGGAACTACCTACTACTTCAATCAGTTATACTGAGTTTTTTCACCCACTACATATCCATCCAAGAAAATTATAACGAAATCCCTACAGAAAAAAAAGATGGGTAGTCCTCCACGTGGGTTCTACTCTGGCACTTGACAACTTTTCATTCCTAAACCGAGTGCACGTTCACAGTTTTTTCGTCTCTCACACTTTCGCCTCAAAGCACGAGTTTTGTTATTATCATACGGAGATTTTCCAGGTAGACGAGGTACTCAATGAGACGAAACAAAGGAAGTTCTCGGAACTGAGAGCAGGTCCGTGCTCAGGACCCTTACGCATTTCGTCCATTTCGAGTTCAGGGTGTAAGAAATGTACAAAAAGTGTTTTTGGACGACTCTATTTGTAATTTAGATTTCATATCAGGTTTAGTTTCTCACGTCGTTCAGTGTACGGAAAGTTATAATATAAAAAAGATAGTACACTTATTGTTGAACAACTATAACTGTTTCGTCACAGTGAGGCTTCTCCAGGCTTGTGGAACCTGAAATTGTCACCACTATTTTGATCTCTTCGCATTTAATAGTTCTATACTATACTAGCTGGCCCGGCCAACTTCGTTCCGCCTAAATGATACTTACGGTGGATTTCACAAATCGTAATCACCGGTGATCGGAGATCAACAGCTTGGTTCTCTGATTTTTAAACTGTCGAATGGAGTTGATTCTATATCAAGCTCCGATCACCGATGATTACGCTTTGTGAAACTCAGCGTTAAAGTTGAATCAACTAATCATTGCTATTTTTTTCAAGCAGGAGATAAATTAGGCAAAATATACAAAATTTTAGTAACATTGATATTCGCATGAGAAGAATTCTCTTTATTTATGCGATATCTAATTATGGTTGAACATATAATTTTTCTTCGAATGCTTTACAGTTTTCTTATTGCTGTACCTAAATAAAAATATAAATCACGATCGAATTATATGGATGAGAAATAGTTCCAATGAATAATCTTCTCTGATCACTGTAGAAACTATTTTAGTTCTGCCAATGCAACGCTGAAAATTCGAATTGAAGTATGTACTTTGTCTATGGTACTTTACTCTCACTTCACAGAATACAAATACGCTAAGACGTTTTCTTATTTTTCTTCTTGACTGAGACATTTTTGTTTTGGTCCACAGCACTGAGTTGTAGGCAACTCAAATTCAAACTATTTATTTACATCGCCATATAACGGGGAGAATATCAAATGAAGTACCTAAGATTAAGGTATAGCGTAACTGTAACTTTAGCGACACCTAGTGTCATCACTCAAAAGAAGGAAAAGCATTTCCTGTATAAATAAAATTTTCATCGATTTTTTCAAAGTTTTATTGTATTTTATAATAACCAAACCTTAGACGAATCCATATATGAAGTTTCATAACCATCAGTCCATCCGATCTCGAGTTATAAATGGTGTAACTCTGTGGGCCTACCCGAAGAAATCTGTCGAAAAAGTGGGTCCAGAAGAATCTTAAGAACGCAGCGAAGCTGCTATACAATGAGGACATTTTTATACGGTTGGTGTTGGAAATAACACTAACGTTTTGTTCTGTCATTAATATTCGAACAAATTTGGCAAATAATTGCGCAAGTGATAAATCTTTGGAATGAGGCTCTTGAAGAATGTACAGCTAATAAATGGAAAGCCTACACAGAGCACGTAGAAAAAGAAATAAGAGAATGTTTACATTTTCAATATCACAAATTTTACTCCTTCATTGTTCACAAATATTGAAAGTTACAATGTCATGATAATATTCCTGATACATTAAATAGATCCATTCGTTAAGTTTTGTTTCTGTCTTGATATCTACTATAATTTTTCCAATCCATTCACTTTGCAGCAACACGCTTCAAATTATCAACTAGATTTTTCTGGTTTAGCAAATATTCGTATTGAACTTAGGAAAGGAACATGCTTTTTAATCATCCACGATATTTTTCGTTATCGGACCAGAATTTCCGGGCTGTATGCTCCTATAATTGATCGTTCGAAAATGTATCAATGCAAGATGAAAATAATATACTGCTGTTATACAGATTCACACGATGGTAATCGTATGTGATAATTGAGGACATTTTCATGTTCAAAGTGCATTACTTTCAAAAAATAACATTTAATTTTGAGGTTATATTTATATATTCACGGCTATGATGATGGCACAGAAAATTTTTAGTGACTCTTTTGTTAAGGGAAGGCTTGCTTTGATGTCAATAATTCTAATAGTTAAATAGTATATTCTAAAACTAGTTGCAGAATGGGCTCCTATTCCAATACGAATGCGAAATTCGAAAACGAGCGACGAAGGAGCGAGTTTTCTAACGCATGAGTATTGGAATTGTATTCTGCAACGAGTATAAGACGATATTTTCTCTATTTCACTCAAATTTTGTGAAATTCAATGAAAAAATTCAAATTATAGGTCCTAGTGACTTTCATATTGTATCTTGGCAGTTGGTGTCCATGTTAGGAAGTACGAAAATTGACATTTCCAAATTGACGTCTGCTGAAATTTAAAAGGATCGGAAGTCATTGCTGACAACCACAAAACGAAAGATGTTACTGAAAACGATGCTGTAATGAATTCATTACAGCACTGTTTTTAGTACTGTAATGAACACATTACGATACTGAAATAGAGAAACACTATTCCGAGATCTATTTGATGTGAAAGGGTCCTTATCCCTTATCTCAAATCAATGTTAGGGCATATTCTCGAAATTAAACCAATCGGAGGTAAAGGCTTTCGATAGCCCAGAGATTATTACTGGATACGTGCAGAGTTGGTGATATCAATTTCCGTTTTGTCGGGGTCCATTGTAATCTGACGGTACGTCCCTGGGTTGCTAGTATCATTCTATTTTGGGCAGACCGGAACACGAGAGGCGAAACTTACCATCTGGGTAGCAGTCTGAATGGCAACGATGTCACAGTTACTGATTTGTAGGTGAATTTGGAGAATTCGGTCCACCTAACGCCTTCGGATGTGGATCTGATGGTACCTCTGCTGCTGGGTACCGAATCAGTGGAAATCTGATGGTGTTTCATAATGGATTTCAGTCGAATCGAAATTCATCATGAACTTTCTGTCATAAGTCGTTCTTTCAGAGCTTTCTACCAAATTTCAACCAGATAGTAATTATAGTTTTCGGAATATTGGAAAAGAAGCATACCTAACAGAATTGTGATTTCTCACTGAAGACCACCAAACCACCATATGCCATTCTACCTGCCAAAACATATACTCCATTCACAATTATAAAATCACAACTCTGGCCTTGGAAATTTGACACATTCCACTGTGTATCGAAGTTATGACGTTTTTCAAAATATTTTTATGTTCCAAGTCAACACTATGTTGCCCTTTCTACATTCTCAGCGTATTTCTCAGAATGTGAATTTATTCGGAAAATGAATGAATTGGAAAAGATGTGATGGACGAAAATAATTAACGTTTATATGAATTGATAGAAAGGATTCATTTTCTAGTTATTTGCAAGAAAAGTACAAGAGATCACTGTTGAAATATATTATTTTTCGCCATGGAAGAAAATTGCATTGCTTTCACATAATTTTCATATGCATGCTTGTGAAGATTGTTTATTATACTCTTGAACTGAAAGTTCAAGACTTGACGACATCGATTGTTGATTCTCATCAAGAATTCATAAAAAAAATCAACCCAAAGATATAAGATGAATTGATGGGTAATTACAAGAATCAAGAATAATGTCAATTTTATTTTGTTGATAACTTTCTTAAAATCAATGTTGGGATATAAAACTCGGCTGCGTTTGTTCAAACAACATCTAAAGAATACATTTTTCACCATCTCGACCTTTGAAAGGCGTTTCTTATAGGAGAATTAGGTCTAAGTTCCACCTCATTAGTGAGGTACCTAACTTTTGCAAATCTGCTCAGATATCGCCAAATTTCTTGTAAAACCTGAAAAATATCATCCTAATCGACCTCTCGAGGCTCCATCCGATCCATCTACTGCGATATCTGTCCAAATAACAGCTTTTTCAACGAAATTCCCGTGTACCCCTTCAACCTCGAAATGTAAACATTCGTCCTGGTCTTGAAAATCGCCCTCACGCTCCAAACTGGTGCTAAAAACAATAAACATACGTAATCTTGGATATTCGACGAAAAACTCACCTGCAAATATCGATTAAATACAAAAAATCTGCGAACAATTTGTAAATCTAACAAAATGTGGAATATCTTTGATACTTTTACTTTGATGTGAACAAAGAAACTGGCAACGTCGTTTTGTCATTAACGATATTTTTTATGTGCGCACTGACTTTTCATCATGTTTTCTGTGCTTTTCATCAGGGGCACCAACTATGTAATGAAAACGAAACCATGACCTCTCATGTGATTAAATAAAAGTGAATGGAGTATATGCGATAAATTATTTTTTCGCAAAAAAATTATCGAAGATAAAATTTTGATATTCTTATCATAAGGTACTCTGAATGATATATTTTTTGTTTATCCTGATTACTCCTAGGTATCCTGAGGAGACCCCCCTGAAACTACAGGCTTGTAACTTGTACCGAGTTCGGAGAAGCAGTTGTGTTCTGTGGTCATTCTTTCGACATAAAATCGAGATTATAAAAATTATTTTCAATTTGGACTTTTTTAAACCAACGGCTCGACTATATTCTGGTACGTCAACATTAAATATAGATAAACAGAAAAAACTGGAACAGACAAAGCTAGTTTACACAGTAAAGAAAAATTTATTGAGAACACAAGCTATACTCCATTCACTTTTATAATGTATCCCGGTTGGCCATGATTTAGATTTATCAAGTTGTTTACTTAAAACTGATGTTGGTACTCGTTAAATGTCAAATGATTTTCAGATTCCTGGCCAATGCTAATTTCTGTTTCCTCTTTTTTAACTTTGTTAATGGAGTTTGTTCTTTTGAGGTTTAACTGTGACACAGGTTTCGTAGTACTACATTTTCATACTGGAGTATTTCAAGTTGTGCAAAAATGTTTTTAAATGTCTTGTGTAGGCTTTTTTGACAATTTTGAAAAGAGGGGAATTTCATAGGTCCGTCTGTTAGTTTAGAAGTTTTACTTTCGGGTTATTTGAGTACTTTTATTCTTTTTTCGAATGAACTATCACAAAGTAACGGACTATTCTGTCCATTATTTTTCAGTAAAATTTCAACACTCGATTCTTGACTTCCGTACAAGAAAATAGCATAACTGAATCTTGTTTATATACCTGGAATATTTCCAGTATTCACCGATTATTAGCCAGGTCTTTGAAATTATTGAATTCACATAACATTTTCTCAAATTCATTATTTTCCCAAAGTAAAGAAAATATATGGGACAAAATTCTCCATTCTCTCGAGCTGTCGATGTTTTCAATTCTATCCCTGTTGAAAGAGCGTGCAATGGAAATATAAAAAAAATGCCATGACCTCAAAGAGTTTCTTAAACTTCGGTAATTTCTTTGTATATATTTTGTCTATTTTTGTTTGTATTTTCTGGTTTTGTTTATTTTTTCCTATTACAAGGCTGATATAGATTATTGTTAAGAATTATTGTTGTTTATAAGAGATAACGAAGTTAATGCAGGATCTCATACCAGCTTTTTTGGTGTTGAAGGATCAGGAAAAAATAAATGAATAAATAATAAAATTCCTCACGGTAGGGCAGTTAAAGGCTTTTCCACCGGTTATAGTTTCTTGAACTATAAAATATAGGGTGGTGCATAAATACTTATTGGTCTAATGTGGGGTGGTATATAGTCTCTCAATACTGACTTTTCTTCCTGTTTATCATAAGCCAAAAATCTCACCTGCTTTCCTATTCTCATCATCTAAAGTCAAGTGCAATAATTTAATGAAATGTCACCCAATTAACTGCCAAGTCGCCTCAATTGAAATCGGAATGCATATTTCAAATTCAGCTCATTGAACACATTAAGAAATCCACAGCCTTCTATTGCCGGCATTAGCCTAACATTTAAACAAACTGAAATTGACTCAGAACATTTTTCATTCGTCTCGAATCAGCTGTTACTTCCAATGGCCCTTCGGGCGAATGCTACCTGTGATTTTTGACGCAGGTAACTACCGAATTAAGGAGTTTTAGCTCTGGCAACCCCGCTGTAAACACTTGAGGTTCCAAGGGTACAACTGCAACTTACCACTTTGCACTCACGCCAAAGCGGCACGAGAGATTTACAAGGCTTTATCGAAGAAATTCGCAATCGTCATTATTATCTAAAGATATTCGAGTATTTATCAGCTGTGCGTTCAAGAGACTTGTCGGAAGACCACAAATCAGATAATGATGGAGATAAAGCTAAATATCCATCAGGACCGATTGTACGATGTTTCAAAGTGATTATGTGGTAGTGTTCTGTGGTGATTCTAATTGGATTTTGAAATTACTGAAATGTCGATATTCAGGAAGCAGAGGTATTTGTTTTTAATTGTTCTTGTGTTTTACACCTGTCGCTTATAACGTTGTAATTTGCACATGGGGTCGTTTAATCAGCTGATTCGCAATTAATGTCGTCACATATTCGAACGATCAAGTTTAAGGTCAGGAGAGAAGTGAACTAATTGGTTAATGATTATTTGACTACTATTCTGTTTCGATTTATCTTCAATTTTTTTCTTTGTTTCAAGACTAAGTTCATCTCATCGTTTTAAATGAAGCAGTCCCTTCTTCACATATCATAACCTGACTCAACTATTATCTTGTTCTATAATTCTATATCTATCAAAAAAGTGGGTCCAGAAGAATCTTAAAATCTCAGCGAAGCTGCCATACAGTGAGGAAACTTTTATACGGTCGAAAAGAAGAATAATCGATTCATACGTGGCTGAAGTTTTGATTATCTAGGTGATGTAGAAGTATTTTTGGAAAATTCGCAAAAAAATACGGCAAAAGGGCAATAAATCTCAAAAAAAACTTTTTTCACAGATATCCTGGCCGTGTTATAAATATACGGATCTAAAGAGAAAAGGTCAATGCAAAATAGCTTGGTATTTATACACACAACCGAACTTATATGGAATCACCCTGTTATTTGGAAAAAACGAATTTTAATTAAAAAAAAGTCGCTGAAAAGTGAAGAGCAGTTTTCCCAAAACAAGTTTATTACAAAAATAATATAAATTATTAAAAGATTATTTTTATAATAGAACAGAAAATTAAAAGTGTAAATTTCTCTAAAAATAATTTTTATGTAACTGAGAATTGAACAACAAATAAAACGATTTTAACAAATCAATAATCAGTATTACCACCCCTGGCATTGATACAAGCTTGAATTCGACGAGGAATGCTTTCTATTAAGTTGTTAATTTCTTCTTCTGTAACATTTGCCCATTCCTCTAAAGCCGCTTGTATAAGTTGCTCTGCGTTACCAGGATTATTTTGACGAGCTCTAATTTTTCTTTTGATCCTATCCCACAAGTGCTCGATAGGATTAAGGTCCGGTGAACAAGAAGGCCACTCTAAAACAGTCACACCTTCTGTTTCGAAAAAATAAATTTTTTGCAACTCTGCTGGTATGTGGAGGTGCATTATCCTGCATAAATAGGAAATAATCTCCAAAAGCACCTCTCCAGAGCCTCACTACAGGTTGTAGCACTAGATCAACATACCTAGGCCCTGTCAGAGATTGTCTAATGGGAATTAAAGGAGTTTTCTCACCAAACATAATTCCGCCCCAAAACATTTCAGTACCTCCTTTGTATTTAGGGATCGGTCTTGCAGCTTGGAGCCTAGCTTGCCTCCCTCTACCTCTTAAAATGCGAACACGCCTGTCGTCTGATCGTAGGCCAATTCTGGTCTCATCCGAAAATAAGACATTTTTCCAATCTTCAATAGTCCAATTTTCATGCTCTAAACACCAATTAAAACGGTCAACTTTATTTTGCCTTGATGCTCTTCTCTTGAATAATTCCCGAGCGCGAAGTCTTTTTCTGATAGTTTCGACAGAAACACTAACACCTGTAGCTTGCAAAAATTGCCTTTGAAGCTCTGAATGAGATACTGCGGGATTTCTGTTTGGGCTAAAAAGCGATCCTGCCTTTCTGTAGTTACTCTTCCACGACTTCTTCTCGGCCAATTCTTTAGGGTTCCTAACTCCAGAAACCTTGCATAGGTTTTTGAAACAACCCCTTGTGTAACCCCCACCGTCTTTGTGACATACCTTGTTCTGCCATAGTAATAATTCTTCCTCTCTGGACTTCCGATGACCCCACATAATGCATTTTTTTTAAAACTTCGCAAAAAAACAAAATATAAATTCACTGCGACGTTCGAACGAAATGGTAAAATCGACACTGCAAAGCCAAATCTTATCAAGTGCTTATGAACCTAACTGTTTTTGTGAGTAAACACATGCACTTTTTATTTGCTTCTAACGAAAAAGATATCAAAATAATTTTTCATCTTAATACTGGGTGATTCCATATAAGTCTGGTTGTGTGTATTTTCCATAATTTTCCCATTTCTTCTGGAAAATTGATCAAACTTTGACATTTCGCCTATAAAATCACCCGATTTGCAGAGATCTATACCCATAAGGATAACTACTTAAGGGGCAGTATCACCTTTTGAATCGTGGTAAATCTCCATTCAAAAGTGGTCTCTTTATTTCACGAGTAAGTACCCTAATTTACGACGTGGAGACTTGATTTTTTTTTAAATTGAAGTTGAAGAACGTCCCGAGGGCAAACAGTTTCCTTTTTTTCGATTTAATTCGATTTAATTAGTTTTTCAATTAAATAAACCAGAGTAATCGTTAGATCTAGGGTTATTGAATATGTTTTTCGTTTTTCATGAGTACAAGCTATATTTTTGAAATAATAATCATGAACATTTTTGTAGTTTATAGAAGATTAAATTGCCGAGGGCAAATAGTTGCGATTTTTTCGATTTAATTAGTTTTTCAATTAAAAAAAACAGGTTGAACTTCAGCGTTTTGGAAACTACACTTAATGATTTTTTTCCTTCGGTTATTCATCATTCTTTAGAAAAAATTGCAACTATTTGCCCTCGGCAATTTAATCTACTATAAACTACAAAGATTTTCATGATTATTATTTCAAAAATATAGCTTGTACTCATGAAAAACGAAAAACATATTCAATAACCCCAGATCTAAAGATTACCCTCGTTTTTTTTAATTGAAAAACTAATTAAATCGAGAAAAAGAAAACTATTTGCCCTCGGGACGTTCTTCATCTTCAATTCAACAAAAAAATCAAGTCTCTACGTCGTAAATTAGGGTACTTACTCGTGAAATAAAGAGACCACTTTTGAATGGAGATTTACCACGATTCAAAAGGTGATACTGCCCCTTAATAAGTAGATCTAAAAGCTCTACCACTTTTAAATACTATTCTGTTTCCATCTGTCTTCTATTTTTTTTGTTTGATTCTAGACTGAATTCGTCTCATCATTAAATGAAGCATACTTTCCTCCACATACCATAACCTGACTCAACTATTCTCTTGTACTACCTATATCGATAAAAACTCAATATATTGCTTCAGCTTGTTGAATACGAAAAATAACATTTTCTGTATCCCTTATTGGAAAACCGTAACACAATAAAATTTCATTCAATATAAATGATAGATAAAAGTTCCTAAGATATATTACAATGTTATGCGTACCATTTCGATGAATTGAAGTGATTTAACTGACCCTGGCTTTTATTTACAGTTCTGTCAGTCTTCCGTCTAGCGGAAACAAGAAGAGAAATACAACCAACATAAATAGGTCTGAAAGTGTGAAGGAACAATCAGAAAAGGTGAGTTTGTTCGCGCCTCCTAGGGGTACATTCCAAGAATTAGCGTGCTTCCTGTTCATTCAAACCTTCAGTGTAGAAACCTAAATACATATAATGCACTGTACCGAGAAAATAAACTACAATGTGGAGTACCTGATATTGAAAGGATTTAAATTTGTATACATTGTGACGGGGTCACCTTTTTTTAAAACCCTGTATAATTGATCATCCAACAAATCCAGAAAAATTATAAAATTTATCTGCCACATCACTTCTAAAAATATCCCCTTTTTTATATGGTTATTAACGAAATGTATTTTTTTCCAGCAACGAAAGCAGAGGAGAAATATAAGTGATCCTTCACAAAACACAAGGTTAGTAGGCGTATAATTACGATCCTTTTGATATCCCTGATAATCCTTATTCCACCTGGGTGTATGGGACTATTAAAATCATCGTGGATAATTTATTATTACTTTCGGAACATTTTATCGTTCGATTTTCCTATCAGTGACGATTTTATTAAGCTGCAAATATTATGTATACTATACTCCATTCACAATTATAAAATCACAACTCTGGCCTTGGAAATTTGACACATTCCACTCTGTATCGAAGTTATGACGTTTTTCAAAATATTTTTATGTTCCAAGTAAACACTATGTTGACCTTTCTACATTCTTAGCGTATTTCACAGAATGTGAATTTATTCGGAAAATGAATGAATTGGAAAAGATGTGATGGACGAAAATAATTAACGTTTATATGAATTGATAGAAAGGATTCCTTTTATAGTTATTTGCATGAAAAGTACAAGAGAATACTGTTGAAATATACTATTTTTCGCCATGGAAGAAAATTGCATTGCTTTCACATAATTTTCATATGCATGCTTGTGAAGATTTAATGTTTATTATCCTCTTGAACTGATAGTTCAAGACTTGACGACATCAATTGTTGATTCTAATCAAGAATTCATTAAAAAAATATCAACCCAAAGATATAAGATGAATTGATGGGTAATTACAAGAATCAAGAATAATATCAATTTTATTTTGTTGATAACTTTCTTAAAATCAATGTTGGGATATAAAACTCGGCTGCGTTTGTTCGAACAACATCTAAAGAATACATTTTTCACCATCTTGACTTTGAAAGGCGTTTCTTATAGGAGAATTAGGTCTAAGTTCCACCTCATTAGTGAGGTACCTAACTTTTGCAAATCTGCTCAGATATCGCAAAATTTCTTGGAAAACCTGAAAAATATCATCCTAATCGACATCTCGAGGCTCCATCCGATCCATCTACTGCGATATCTGTCCAAACAGCTTTTTCAACGAAATTCCCGTGTATCCCTTCAACCTCGAAATGTAAACATTCGTCCTGGTCTTGAAAATCGTCCTCACGCTCCAAACTGGTGCTAAAAACAATAAACATACGTTAATCTTGGATATTCGACGAAAAACTCACCGGCAAATATCGATTAAATACCAAAAATCTGCGAACAATTTGTAAACCTAACAAAATGTGGAATATCTTTGATACTTTTACTTTGATGTAAACAAAGAAACTGGCAACGTCGTTTTGTCATTAACGATATTTTCTGTGCGCGCACTGACTTTTCATCATATGTTCTGTGCTTTTCAATAGTTTTCATCAGGAGCACCAACTCCTGAAAACGAAACCATGACCTCCTATGTGATTAAATAAAAGTGAATGGAGTATAGATACGATTTTTACGAGGTCTGGGTAAAGATCTCGGTTTCAGAACAAGTCTGGAACACGCATACAACCAAACACTTATGTATCACCCTGTATTTCACAGTTAGAAAGGATTCGTGATGAAAATAACATTGGATGTCGAACCTAACCTTACTTTTTTATCGCAAATATTTACATGGAAGACCATTATCAGATGTCAATATGGAATTCTTCCTCCATTGTACCTAATTGTTATTATACAAGTTCCTGCAATATTGATGCTGTTTTAACATTTAGGATTTTCACGAGTACTTGGATACTTTATGAAAGTGAATGGAGTATACTGAATATTTTAACTTCGAAATAATGGACGGTATTCGGGATTTTCAGCATCACAGACTTTTGTTCCAAAATTCGTCACTCGGAATATTCAAAATTATAAAGTTTTGCCAGGTCCTATTGAAATTTATTTTTGGTCAATGTTGTACATTGATTACTCTCTCAAAAAAATATACAGGGTGAGTCTTTGGTACATATATACAACTGTAGATTCCTCTCATCAAACGAAACACTTTTTTCCTATACCATTTTTCAAAATTCGGTTTGGTTTGGGAGATACAGGGTGTCGAAAATCCATGAAAAAAACACTTTTCTGTTTATATCTTCGGAACCGTTATTTCGAATGAACTGAATTTTGGTTGAGTTTTTACACTATTCATGGTGCATATTCCTCAATCGAAACCTATTCAATATCTTTACTAGTATGACAGTTACAGGGTAGTCGACTCATCAATACGCGCTAAAATACCATAAAACCACTTTAAAGAGATAAACGGTTCATATTTTCGAAAGAATCAATCATTTAAGAAACTAAAAGTATTCCTATTTTTTTTTCAATAAAACGCGTCGTTTTCGAGTTATTTCCAATTTTACCCGGAGAAATTTGACGAAAAAATCATTAATTTCAAGAATAATCTGAATGCGTCTCTGAATTAAATATCATCGAATATTATTCCTTCTCTGGTCTCAAACGAGTTTACAATGTTCTCACAATATTTATCAACTTTGTCGAGATATTTTAATGATAAAATCCCACAAATGTGGGAAATAAAATTGAACACCAAGGAGGATTTAATACGCACAGTTTCTATTGAAAATTCATAGTTAACGGTCCGTATTGAAGTTGAATGTCGATGAAATACAAAATTCGGATATGAATGATGAATCTCGATACAAACTACTCATCAAATTGAAATTAATGAAAAATAATACGATACCTGATAATCTATGGCGATAAACAACATCCTCTTGGAATTTTATAAACTCGACACGGTTGAAATTATATTAATTCACTTCACATAATAATCACATTAGAACAATAAGTCACTGAATGTATTCAGATTATTCAGAACTTCACATAATGTTTACAGTTTGTTCAGATACTCTGGTTTGTTATTGTTTAACGTTGGCCTCCATATAACCATACTTCGGTTTTCGCTCGACGCATGCGTGGTAAAATTTGGCAGCGAAGTCGATTTATGATGGAAACTGCAGAATTCATAGATATTTATACCACGGTACACAAATGTATCGTGATTTATACTATGTTTCGTAAAAAATCCTCAACCTCAATGAAAATATCAGCAAGCTGACAACATCTTCTTGAAATTTCTGTGCAAAAATTTACAGAATCGATACAAATTAGATTAGGTTAGGTTGTTTAATATCAAATCTGAATGAAAAGTCTCTCTTCATGATATTGTTTGGGAATTTCGAGGAAAATATGAACAAGTTATAAGTGTTTCAAACTAATCTGCAGGAAAATAGAAGAAGGAACTTATTTTGGTGGAATAAATGTGGCTTTTTAGTTGCAGATATAATCCGATGAAACTGTTTTTGTTGAAATTATCGTGTTTGCAACATTTTTATTCCAATAAAGTTAGTACTTGACTACTTGAGTATTCCCTAAATTGGGCCTAAATGTATAAACTCAATTTCTATCGAGAAATATAAACTTTGAATCAATTCCACATTATCATTTCAGGGACGTATTCAGCCCAATGTTTTTTTACAAATGGCTGTATCTTTTTAACAGAGCCGAATTCGGAAAAATGGAAAATGAAAAAAAGGTTTCTTTTGGCCTCAAGAATCTTCAGTTAAAATATATGTACAAGTCAAAGACTCGCCCTGTATATGAAATAGTCCAGTGATATACTGGGTATCAAACTCTATTTTAGATAAAAAATTGTAGAATCTTATTTATTTCAAATGAAACACCGTGTAATTTCTCGATCTATAAGAAGCGCCACTAAGGCACTCCAAAAAATTTTTTTCTCTCAAAAAGCTCTCTTTTAAAAACATGACAAGTATCTATATTAGTTCCCTGTAATTTCAATAAACCACTGATACGAATATACAAAGGATATTCAATTATGTATAGAAGACCACTTCTACAGCCAATTTGATTGAAATAGTCCCATTTTCCCTTAACACTCTTTCCTTATTTCCAACCCCTATTTATACCGTCATATTATTTCAGCAATAGCCGAGACATCGAACAAAACGCGTTGTCAAACGCTACAGATTCCGGCAGTTCTTCCAATTCTAACTCCAGCATATCATTCAAGTAAGTGAATATATGTACATACGAACCTTTTTTTCAATATAAAACACTGGATTCATGGGATGTTTCTTAGTGATACTTATCCAAGATGTCGTTCTGTTACAGTGGCCGATTATCGGAAAGTCCTAGCAATCCGAATGGTTCCTTACGCGGCAACAGATCGGACGGCGACAGTGATATGGACGCCGATTCAGATCACATCAACTGGCAGGACCTGATCAGTACTGAACAGTTGAACAATCTGCCATCGCACGAGAAGAAGAGACAAGATGTGATAAACGGTGAGTTGCCCTGGAAGTTTACGGTAAAAGTGTTCATCTTCTGAGGTTATACACGAATCAAGTCTTCTTTCGATGGCTTCATACGAGTAAAACTGCTGATGAGCTAAACCATGCACCTTCTGACGGCCCAATATCAACGTCCCTTGGCTTCAATTCATTAGGACCTCAAGTTCAATGGTTTTGAATCATTCCCAACGCATGAAATCGCTTGGAAATTGCTTGGTAATGCTGAAAAAAGTTACTCTCGGCGATTATTTGGCACAAAATCAGAAATATTCATACAAGAAATATATACTGCTCCACAAGAGTTAGGGATATCGTATTCAATCGTTTTTAAAAGTATGTAATCTTCGAGAAAATCGCTGTAAAATCATTTAAAACTCAATAACAACTTGAATCGATCCAATAATAGCTATTTATGTAACAAGTACATAAATTAGGTCTTTTTGGACGAGTCCAAAATTTATGGCAGAGCGAGCAAAGCGAGCGAGGCCAATAATTTGGACAAGTCCATAAGCCTAATTATGTACGAGTTTGCATACAAAGCTTTATGTTTGACTGCAATGCAGACATTTTATTTTCTGAAATGGCAATTAATATATTCGTCGCTTTATTTCAAGAAATACTTTGAGTGTGCTTTTGCTTATCTTACCTTAGTAACCATCAGCGACCTTAGCAACATCACTGAACAAAGTTGTTTACTTCGTTAATTCTGTGACAAACGTCATAATAATCCCAAAAATGGATAGTTCGGAAGAGGAAAGCGTGAATAATTTAGCCGCAAGTGCCAAAAAATCTCTCCTACCCACTAAAAGTGCTTATGAAAATTTGTATGCGGCCTATAACAAGTGGTGTGAAACGAAGAAAATTGCAAAATCGAGAGAAGACTGTGACAGTTGAGTCCAATAAAGTGGTGTCCAATAAAGTGGTGTCCAATAAAGTAGTCAATTCTGGACGCTAAACGAATTCATGAATCAAGTGTTTATGAAGCAGTCGAACATAAAAATCAGTATGAGACATTTCGTCAATCTGGTCGCCTGTTTTCTGAAGTTTGCTTCTTTGCATATGCATCATGAATGTTCTTATTTTGAAATGAAGTCAGTTTATCAACGGCTTCGATTTGAAACGAGTTTTCTGAAAATGCCAAGACGTAAATTAAGAAACGCTGAGGCTGATAGGGCTATCGGAATGCTACAGGGTGGCCTAACTCAGGTTGTTGTAGCGGAAAGGCTCCAAGTCAGCCAAAGTGTGATATTTCGACTTTGGAATAGGTTCAGGGAGACAGGTTCCGTGTTGGAAAGACCAAGGCTTGGTGAGCGACGAAAAACAACACCTGCTCAGGATCGTTTCATCACCGTTTTGGCGAGAAGAAACCCTACATCTACGTGTAGAATGCTACGGAATACTCTTCAAAATGCAGATGAGGTCCAAGTTTCCATCGAAACCATCAGAGGACGTTTGAGAGAGGTGAATCTAGGTTCTAGATGTCCATTAAGAGGAGTTACATCAACACGTGACCATAAACGTCAAAGACTGGAATGGGCAAGGAAACATATCAATTGGAACGATCAATGGAGTAGTGTCCTTTTCACTGATGAATCCAGATATGGACGATTTTCAGATTACCGAAGAATAAGGGTATGGACAATCCCACGCATGCCTCGTAATCGTCGCTATGTCCAAGAAGTCCATCCATTGCGAGGGGGTCGTGTTATGGTATGGGCCGGGATATGTTTCAACGGGCGCACAGATCTACACATTTGTCCTGGCAATATGACCGCCTTACACTATAGGGAGCATGTCATTGATAATGTTGTGCCAAATTTTCACGCTGCTGTGGGTGAAACTTTTCAATTTCCAGACGATAACGCTAGACCGCACCGTGCAGCCATAGTTGAGAATGCGCGCGAGGAGCTTGGTATTCCACATATACCAATACCTCCGCACTCACCATATTTGAATTGCACTGAACATGCATGGGATATGCTCCAAAGAAGATTAGATAATCATCAACCTACCTCAGAATCCTTAAATGATCTGAGAGAGTTTATGCCCCGTTTATGGAACCATATTCCTCAAGAAATGTTCAACAACCTCGTGTGTAGTATGCAAAGAAGATGTCAATCTGTTATTGATTCCCGTGGAGGCCATACATTGTATTGATAGTCTTAAAATGCTTGAATTATCTTGGAATAAAATTTCGTTATTTTACTCGATTTTTCTTAACCACCCTGTATACGCTGCAGACCTACAGGCTAAAATTAATTTGCAACTTGAAATCATATTAATATGAATTTTCATCACAAAAATCTTATTTTAAGTATATTTTTTTTGCAATTTAAGTCAATATCCCCAACTTATGTGGAGCAGTTTATATGACTCAAAGCTTCACCACTAATGTATTAAAACAGCTTGTTCTTAGTTGACGTTTGGATACTATGTTAAAATCGACCATAACAGCGGGAAAAAGTTGCTGCTGAGACATTATGAAGGATAAACTACCTTTTCTTGAATGGTTCAAAGCACGGTACCTTGGAAACAAAGCATTTGATTGATTATTCATTTCATTTCATTGCCAACGAATGACGATCACAGATGTCACGACTGCGACTGTCAATAGTTACCGTGCTGCCATCTAGTTTCTTTGACCATTTTGTGGGGAAGTTATCCTAATATGTTGTCTAAATACAATGCATCGGGAACGAAGATAACACCCTTACACCCTTGTTAAGCAACTTCTTTCCTGAAGCACAGCTCCCAGAAAGCCTGAAAACATTTAATATTGCCTTGATATTTTTATTTTCGTATTCAGAATCTTCGAACGTGAGAATTACCGGATTCTTTTCATTATTTTCCAGAACTATTCTACACGGAAAAGTCCCATATGCGAAGTCTGAACGTACTCCACAAAATATTCTACAAACCGCTCCAGAAATCCCAAGTTCTGAAGCCCGACGAACTCTCCCTCATCTTCCCGAACATCAGAGAACTACTCCAGATCCATCGGCAGTTCAACTACGAAATGACCCAGAAGAGAAGGGAGGATCCGATAGTGAGAAATTTAGGTGACCTTTTGCTGAACATGTTCAGCGGTACCACCGGGGAGGCGTTTAAAGAGGCAGCTGCTAAGTTTTGCGAAAGGCAGCAGTTGGCTCTCGAGCTTATAAAGGAGAGAAGAAAACGGGATTCCAAATTCGAAAGTATACTTTCTGAAGGAGAGAAAAAGAGACAGTGTAGGAGGTTACAGTTCCAAGCTATTCTACCGGTAGAAATGCAAAGGTAGGCTTTCGATCAATATAAAATGAGTGGTTTTATTATTTGTTCTCATTTTAGGTTATCAAAATTACCTCTGCTGTTGGAACGGTTAATAGGGGCTGTACAAGAGGGCAACGGTAATGAAGAAGAGCTAAATAAACTGAATAGAGCGTATCAGTTGTCCAAGGAAATAGTGAATCATGTGAACGAAGCTGCTAAAATGGCTTTGAACCAGGCTCGGTTAGAAGAAATTCAAAGGCATTTGGACCAGAGCAATTTTGAAAGGTGAATATAAGTCAGAACTCAAATTTGAACCCTTAAGATGCTGCTGGTTCTTCTTAAAACTTTGAATATCTCAGGTGGACTCAACTGGTTGCTATTTTTCTAGGTCCAATGATCCGATCAGTCAAGAATTTCGACCTCTGGATCTCACCAAGTACAAGCTGGTTCGAGAGGGTCCTATGCATCTGCGAAGGCCGAATAAGAGTTCTGTATTGGTGCACGTCTTACTGATGGAAGAGGTGGTCGTCATCTTGCACAAGGAGAGCGACAAATACGTCTTGAAAAACTTCCATACTGGCGCTTCGGGCCAGACGAATCCGTTGTCTCCCATTATCAAGATGTCTACGTTGTTGGTGCGGATAAACGCTGTGTGTAAGTAATAAGAATTGAGGTGATTGATGGAATATTACTTTAATTACTTACAAAACTCTCTAACGTTCCATGAAGAAATTAAAATTGATGTCGAATGATTGATAATGACTTATTGTTGTTTCTTTTTCAGGTAAAAATGCCTTGTTTCTTGTTAATACTTCCACGAATAATAGCCAAATGTACGACCTGAGAGCTGAAGATGATGCCAAAAGAGATGTGTGAGTTGAACATTTTCTATCAAAAAGATCTTTGTGTTTCAGGTGGTTGAACTAATTTTTTCCTCGATCTCCGAAATATCACTACTTTTTACTTGAAAACTGCATTCTGCAGAAAGAAAAATCCATAAATTGCACTTTGAAGCTTGAGGGGGAAATGAAAATTATATGTTTTTCAAAGTAGCGTCTTTTTCATGAAACGATGAAAAAAGTTTTGTTGAGAATTTCATTTCAATGATAATGTGAGAAAAATAATGTCGATACAGCCCATATTTTCTTAACAATTTGTAACTGTTCACTGTTATTTAGTCCAAGTCTCTGAGAATCTTGAATGAGATTTTGAGTTTCGATCTTTACCTACACTGTGGTAGAATCTTTGGCCTTAGCAAGTCGCCTCTAATTTTGGTGAACCACAAGTGTTATTTGTGGAAAATCTGATCAAAAATATGTGTGAAGCCATCAGAGCTACTTTTACTGTTGAAACAATATTCCTTATTGTTTAGCTATTTCGCAGATGCAGACATACGAACTATCTTTTAAAAGCTAGAAAACTTCTTTCAAAACGACAATTTAATAACTACGTATACTCCATCCACAATTTTAAAATCACAACTCTGGCCTTGGAAATTTGACACATTCCACTCTGTATCGAAGTTGAGACGTTTTTCAAAATATTTTTATGTTCCATTCCAAGTCAACGCTATGTTGCCCTTTCTACATTCTTAGCGTATTTCTCAGAATGTGAATTTATTCGGAAAATGAATGAATTGGAAAAGATGTGATGGACGAAAATAATTACCGTTTATATGAATTGATAGGAAGGATTCCTTTTCTAGTTATTTGCATGTAAAGTACAAGAGATCACTGTTGAAATATATTATTTTTCGCCATGGAAGAAAATTGCATTGCTTTCACATAATTTTCATATGCATGCTTGTGAAGATTTAATGTTTATTATCCTCTTGAACTGAAAGTTCAAGACTTGACGACATCAATTGTTGATTCTAATCAAGAATTCATTAAAAAAAATCAACCCAAGGAATAAGATGAATTGATGGGTAATTACAAGAATCAAGAATAATGGCATTTTTATTTTGTTGATAACTTTCTTAAAATCAATGTTGGGGTATAACACTCGGCTGCGTTTGTTCAAACAACATCTAAAGAAGACATTTTTTACCATCGCGACCTTTGAAAGGCGTTTCTTATAGGAGAATTAGGTCTAAGTTCCACCTCATTAGTGAGGTACCTAACTTTTGCAAATCTGCTCAGGTATCGCCAAATTTCTTGGAAAACCTGAAAAATATCATCCTAATCGACCTCTCGAGGCTCCATCCGATCTATCTACTGTGATATCTGTCCAAATAACTGCTTTTTCAACGAAATTCCCGTGTACCCCTTCAACCTCGAAATGTAAACATTCGTCCTGGTCTTGAAAATCGTCCTCACGCTCCAAACTGGTGCTAAAAACAATAAACATACGTTAATCTTGGATATTCGACGAAAAACTCACCGGCAAATATCGATTAAATACGAAAAATCTGCGAACAATTTGTAAACCTAACAAAATGTGGAATATCTTTGATACTTTTACTTTGATGTAAACAAAGAAACTGGCAACGTCGTTTTGTCATTAACGATATTTTCTGTGCGCGCACTGACTCTTCTGTGCTTTTCATCATATGACTGGTGAAGGAAAATTAGTGTATTACACAGTCAGTGTTAGATCTAGTTCAGGGTAGGATTTCTTGTTAATATTCCCTGCGTCCCAACATTTGTTCTATTAAGCTGAATAAGCCAATAAATAAAAATTAATGCACTGCACCGCCATCTGGCCATATACGTTTCCTATTTGGAAGGCTGAAGACTCTCAAAAGTCATGCAAGTTCAAAGTGGACCATCCTGTATTTGGGAGATTGAATATTCTGGAATTTCTATTTCTGGATTGTGAACGTGCTAAAATAGAATATCGAAAATATTCAAAGTTGCCTAAAAATATTTTTCTGTTTATTTTGCTACGAAACTCCATCTCACATCCATCGCACTGATGGCAAAATGACTCTACAGAAGTCGGGCTGCTTCTTGGGACTAACAATCGATGAACATCTGAACTGGGGTGAGCATATATCAAAGCTATGCATCAAGCTGGGATCAATATGCTACTCTTTAGGCATGCTACGAAAATACCTAGACTCTACATCAATTAAAATGATTTATCAAGCAACATTTGAATCAAAGCTAAGATACGGCATTATGTTTTATGGAGGAGTAACCAAGATGGAACAAGTATTTAGAATGCAGAAGAGAGCAATTCGCACGATCATGAAAATGACGAATAGAGAGACATGCAGAGGAGTATTCCGGAAAAATGGATTACTAACTGCAACTGCCATACATATCCAAGAATGCTTGTTATTCCTATTTAAGAATATGAGCCTGTTTGAAACCAAAACTCCCACTACATATAACACAAGAACAGAAGAACTAAAATTTCCAAAACATAGGCTTACTCTAACTGAGAAAGGTCCAGAATATAGATGCATAAAATATTATAATAAAATTGCAAAATTCCTAAAAGAAACAACAAACCTTAAGCTTTTCAAGAGGCAAATCTTCAAACTATTACTGCAAGTCGAACCATACACAATTGAAGAATTCTTGGAGTATGACATTAAAAATGAAAATCCATTTAACTAATGGGCATAGAACCCAGTGACACTGTTTCAATTCAGGGGGATAATGTAACTTGTACATATGTCTTCTTTATTTGAAATAAAGCCTATTTATTATTATTATTATTATTATTATTAAAGTCACATGCTGCGCAGTTGCTGAAGTACCTGACTGTCGATACTAGATTCGGATATGACCATTTTTTTTTTCATTTCAACTTGCCTACAATTATTTCTCTCCCACTATGTTTAGACTTTCAGATTGGATGGTTTATTTCATTTTATTGTAGTATCTATCTATAGAAATTGAAGGAGAATTCGGAATTCACCAACAATTTTAATCTCGGTTAACAAGATTACTGATAGTTTTCTGTGGTTTTCAAGTTCAATTCCATCCTTAACCACGATTAGAACTTTTGTGCAACCCGGGCCTAAACGAATAAACTCGAAGAAATATACCAGTTTAATTTTCATACGAATTCGCCATTTTATTTTAATGTGCGTCTATTAAAATCTCATTCGCGACGGCGGTTTCGCTCCTGAAATGTGCGCTCGTCCATAAATCATTTATTACCGCATTATTAAATAATAACGCGATCGTAAATAATCGGTATTTTATTGCTGATACACGAAACGTGAACGAATCTCCGCCATTACCTCGAAAATCTTCAGGGGCGATAAGAAATGGTATTAAATAGGTGCGAATCCCGAAAGGTTTTTCCGGCAGCGCGTAGAAGTCCCGAGCAGTGATTCTACCGGGATTGCGGATGGTCACTTCGGTGCTCGGTGCATCACGGCGACTCGGGCCTTGAGAAAAACGCGAGGTAGCCTGGACGCGCGCGGCGCTCGGCTCAGTCTTCCGCTCCGGATCCCGCTCTCAGATCGAGATTTTTCTCGTTATCGGGCGGATTTCGATCGATATGAGTCGCGAAAATCAGGTTTCGAGGAGGAAATCGCTGTCGACGACCGCGGAGTTGGTGGTGAGCGCGCGAAGGTCCAGCGTAGGGGTGATACCGGACAGGAGGAGGACTAGTTTGATATCGAGGTAATTTTCGACGTTTTTGGTCGAACTAAAGGGTGTTTCGAATCTTCGGACTTCTAAGTCGGTGTTTTTTGGGAATGTGTGGTTAGGAATAGTGTTGTCTTCATTGTTAATCGATGTACTGAGTGAATCCTAAGTAAAGTCAGGAAATTTAACCATGTGATCTATACTCCATTCACAATTATAAAATCACAACTTCGGCACTGGAAATGTGACACATTCCACTCTGTATCGAAGTTATGACGTTTTTCAAAATATTTTTATGTTCCAAGTCAATACTTTGTTGCCCTTTCTACATTCTTAACGTATTTCTCAGAATGTGAATTTATTCGGAAAATGAATGAATTGGAAAAGATGTGATGGACGAAAATAATTAACGTTTATATGAATTGATAGAAAGGATTCCTTTTCTAGTTATTTGCATGAAAAGTACAAGAGATCACTGTTGAAATATATTATTTTTCGCCATGGAAAAAAATTGCATTGCTTTCACATGATTTTCATATGCATGCTTGTGAAGATTTAATGTTTATTATCCTCTTGAACTGAAAGTTCAAGACTTGACGACATCAATTGTTGATTCTAATCAAGAATTCATTAAAAAAAATCAACCCAAATATATAAGATGAATTGATGGGTAATTACAAGAATCAAGAATAATGTCAATTTTATTTTGTTGATAACTTTCTTAAAATCAATGTTGGGATATAAAACTCGGCTGCGTTTGTTCAAACAACATCTAAAGGAATACATTTTTCACCATCTCGACCTTCGAAAGCCGTTTCTTATAGGAGAATTAGGTCTAAGTTCCACCTCATTAGTGAGGTACCTAACTTTCGCAAATCTGCTTAGATATCGCCGAATTTCTTGGAAAACCTGAAAAATATCATCCTAATCGACCTCTCGAGGCTCCATCCGATCCATCTACCGCGATATCTATCCAAATAACAGCTTTTTCAACGAAATTCCCGTGTACCCCTTCAACCTCGAAATGTAAACATTCGTCCTGGTCTTGAAAATCGTCCTCACACTCCAAACTGGTGCTAAAAACAATAAACATACGTTAATCTTGGATATTCGACGAAAAACTCACCTGCAAATATCGATTAAATACCAAAAATCTGCGAACAATTTGTAAACCTAACAAAATGTGGAACATCTTTGATACTTTTACTTTGATGTAAACAAAGAAACTGGCAACGTCGTTTTGTCATTAACGATATTTTCTGTGCGCGCACTGACTTTTCATCATATGTTCTGTGCTTTTCATCAGGGGCACCAACTCCTGAAAACGAAACCATGACCTCCTATGTGATTAAATAAAAGTGAATGGAGTATATGTTCAAATGTATTTCAGTCTCTGTTGATACGATATACTAGATGTTGAAGTTTATAAAATTTCTATGTTTTTGATTTGTTCGCTGTTGCGCCCTGTTGATAGTTTTAAATAAACTGAAACTATCGATGAAGGGTTAAATTAGTTCTCATCCAATGAGACTTTTATTTCATATCGAATTCACATGTTGAAAAATTTTCAAACGTAGCCGACTCCTGTGGATACCACAAAAATGTAGATAAATAAACTGCTCCACATGAGTTAGGGATATTGACTTAAATTGCAAAAAAATATAGTTAAAATATGATTTTTGTGATGAAAATTCATATTATTATGATTTCAAGTTGCAAATCTATTTTAGCCTGTAGGTTTGCAGCGTATACAGGGTGGTTAAGAAAAATCGAGTAAAATAACGAAATTTCATTCCCAGAGAATTCAAGCATTTTATGACTATCAATACAATGTATGGCCTCCACGGGCATCAATAACAGCATGACATCTTCTTTGCATACTACACACGAGGTTGTTGAACATTTCTTGAGGAATTTGGTTTCCATGGCAGAAGATCTCTCAGATCATTTAAGGATTCTGGGGTAGGTTGATGATTATCTAATCTTCTTTGGAGCATATCCCATGCATGTTCTATGCCATTCAAATCTGGTGAGTGCGGAGGTATTGGTAAATGTGGAATACCAAGCTCCTCGCGCGCATTCTCAACTATATGGCTGCACGGTGCGGTCTAGGGTTATCGTCTAGAACAGCGGTCCGCAACCCTGGGGTCGCGACCCCATGTGGGGTCGCGAAAGATATTTATGGGGTCGCCAAAAAAGTCAACAAGGGCCTGTTTGCTCTGATATTACTTTCCAAAATGAATAAACTCTTCAATATAAATAATTTACGAAATAAAAACAGCTAACTTCGTTACCTGAACCAACCTTTGCACATCTGATTTTTTTTTCTGATGGGGTCACTCATAACTTTTCTTTTAATTTTGGGGTCGCAATATCAAAAAGGTTGCGGACCGCTGGTCTAGAAATTGAAAAGTTTCACCAATAGCAGCGTGACAATTTGGCACAATATTATCAATGACATGCTTCCTATAGTGTAAGGCGGTCATATTCCCAGGACAAATGTGTAGATCTTTGCGCCCGTTGAAACATATCCCTGCCCGTACCATAACACTACCCCCTCGGAATGGATGGACTTCTTGGACATAGCGACGATTACGGGGTATGCGTGGGATTGTCCATACCCTTATTCTTCGAGAATCTGAAAATCGTCCATATCTGGATTCATCAGTGAAAAGGACACTACGCCATTGATCGTTCGTCTTTGACGCTTATGGTCACTCCTCTTAATGGACGTCTAGAACCTAGATTCACCTCTATCAAACGTCGTCTGATGGTTTCGATGGAAACTTGGACCCCATCTGCATTTTGAAGAGTATTCCGTAGCATTCTACACGTAGATGTAGGGTTTCTTCTCGCCGAAACGGTGATGAAACGATCCTGAGCAGGTGTTGTTTTTCGTCGCCCACCAAGCCTTGGTCTTTCCAACACGGAACCTGTCTCCCTGAACCTATTTCAAAGTCGAGATGTCACACTTTGACTGACTTGGAGCCTTTTCGCTACAACAACCTGAGTTAGGCCACCCTGTAGCATTCCGATAGCCCTATTAGCCTCAGCGTTTGTTAATTTACGTCTTGGCATTTTCAGAAAACTCGTTTCAAATCGAAGCCGTTGATAAGCTGACTTCATTTCAAAATAGGAACATTCATGAAGCATATGCAAAGAACCAAACTTCAGAAAAAAGGCGACCAGATTGACGAAATGTCTCATACTGATTTTTATTGGATCGATTCGAGTTATTATTGAGTTTTAAATGATTTAACAGCGATTTTCTCGAAGATCACATACTTTTAAAAACGATTGAATACGATATCCCTAACTCTTGTGGAGCAGTATATTACATAAACCTGTGATTCTCATATTCAACCCAAATTACCATCACGTCCACAATTGACACACTTTCTACCTTCCATCTCGAAGTGAACGACAGTGAATCCAATTTTAATTTGTGACCCAACAGTGAATGGTGGCCAATGCAATGGATAATTGCTCATTTTGCAAATCGTTATCCAGAAGGCACAACCTACGATCTTGTCAAAGTGAACAAAAACGAAGACTTAGAAATTTTTCGTTCACATCAAATTTTCACAGATGCTTCCCGATTCTGCCACAGAACTGGCGTAAACAGGAAATTCGGTTCCTAACAATATTTTCGAGTTACGACAGATCAGTGCATCCACATATAACGCTAGAACGTTTGCGCTATAATTAATGGATTTTCCTAACAATTTTCTCGTTCTGGGCACGCTACCGGTGCGAATTTGTAACTGTATCACCCACTTGGATCCATCCTTCGGTTACCGGTTCATAATTCAACCTGTATATCAACAACCAAGCCGAATCCCTCGGCCACCGTTTAGGCCGGTGTGAAATGAGTCAGTCTTGTGGAAGGTAATTCGATAACAATGAAATGTTGAGTATTTGGCCCGACGCCCAGATGTCACTCTTCTTGAGAGTTCTTGGAATATGTGAGATTGTTTGCATGATTTTCGATGGAGTTGATCAAGGTTCTGTTGTTCGAGCTACACGAGATAACGATCAAAATAATGATGTTTATTTTGATTACCGAAAATCAATTCATTCATTAGCCAAGTTCGAATTGATTTATTTTACTGATTGAAACGTAATAAATGTATTTTGTGCCTCCAATCTTTACATAAAATCAAATTCATTTACATTTAGTAAAGTACAAACTTCATTTTAACAATACACCTATTAGGGAATCCAACGACCTGTCAAATATTTTTTTGAGGTTAGCTGGTGGTCAAACAAACCAAGTTTAGCTTTGTTCATGTAGACATTAAAACCGTTTATTTGCTTGAAAAATTGTTTTATGTGGAAATTTTTTCGATATTTCTAGTCAATCTTACTCTTAGGAATATCAGACCAGTGAAAATTATTTAAATTAAGTGCATTTTCAATAAAAAATGCCATAAACGTGTGCCAAAGTTGGATGTGCAAGTCGTTCAAATTATGAGGATTTTCTTGAATATTTTGGAACACCCAGTGTGTGTAACTTGGTGTATTATACACATATTAAGTGACTTATCAGGAAACAAAAGGAAATTGGGTCAGCAGTCATCAAGACTTGACAATATCGAAGATAAGAAACTAAAGTGAATGTGTCTTCGTAGACACTGAAATAAGCAGTATTCAGTTCATGTGAAATGTAAAACTGATGAATATTTAAATTTATATCATATAAAAGGATGAAGAAGTTACAGGGACAGAGCTCTGATTAATATTCCGTCTCCAATACTTTCTCTTCAATCTCTTCGGGCTCCCAATACTAAAAGTTGTAATCATATGATTGAGTGAAATTTTCTTCGTCAGTGATACTTCAGGATACTTTTTGATATTAGAAATCATAAAAACTCACTCGTTCACTCATGAAATGCATATAAGATAATAAAATTCTTCATATTTACTGCAAGCCAGCGACCAGTCAGAAAATGTATAGGTTATCTGGAGGCAGGGCGCCACGTGGTTTGGATTGCCTAATTAACTTTATCACCCGCGCATCTTTGTCTGTACGGCGTCATTAACATCGAATTTTGGAAAAATGTTTAACTTTGATAGTGTAATTGGAAGCACGTTGGGCAGGAAATCCAGAGGTGCGGGGTTCGACTCCCGCTCGAAGTGAAAACTTTTTCTGGAATTCAAAAATCCTTCTGAATACCGGTTAATGATTTTCTTTTCATTTTAACTCCTAGCATACTAGCATACCATATACCGAGCTCTTATCCAGCACAATGGATTATTAAAACTTCTGCATGCTGGTCAATACTCAGATCGCTTATGTATACTTATGTTAAGGTTATACCAAGTCAGATCATACTGATTGATTCATTGATTGATTAGCTGACAAACAAGAGACCGGGTTAGCGCTTGGCCTCCCTGTGACACTGCGACCAACTTGGGTCTATTGTATCACTCTTTCGTCAGTGGTTCCTCACGAGAATAGGTTTGTGTCCTTTATCAGGTTCAGTAGCCTGTTTATGAGGTTTTTCGGATTCATTCCCGTTTCCGGATTGATTTCTCCGAAGATTCTGTGGCGGCTTCTTCCCAGGGCGTCGCATTCAAAAATTATGTGAGAGGCTGTTTCTTCCTCTTCACCGCAGAGTCTGCAATCCACGGGTTCTCCAAGTATTCCTATGGTGTTCAGATGTTTTCTAAGGCCGCAGTGTCCCCTCAGTAGACCTACTATTATACGTGCCTTTGTTCTGTTTAGATTCTAAAAGTCAGCCTTCAAGGTTTGACTTGTGTGTCCTACCATGGCTTTGCTTTGTGTTTGCCCGTCGCTCTGTTCCCAGTGTTGTCGGTGTCTTTGTTTTATCCACTCCTCAATCAGGGTCCCGCATCGGTTTTTGCTAATTCCAAGCACAGGTTCTGGCCCTGTGAATGGCGTTTCAGATGCTTATCTTGCTAACTCGTCTGCTTTTTCGTTGCCCGCTATTCCCTTGTGACCTGGCACCCACATCAGAGTGACCTTGTTGTGTTTTGCCAGCTCCAGAAGGTCCTGGAGGCATTCCCAGACGAGTCTAGACTTTATCTGTGTCGAGTTGAGGGCTTTGATGGCGCTCTGGCTGTCAGAGAGAATGTGAATGTGTTTTCTTTGGTAGCCACTTTCCAGGTTCTTCTGTATGCATGTCCTAATGGCATGTGTTTCAGCTTGAAATATCGTGGCGTGTTTGCCGAGAGATATTATGTAGTCCCTTCTTGGCCTCACTCCGTGTATTTCCGCTCCTGTTCCTTCATCTGTCTTAGAACCGTCTGTGTACCAGACTATTTCTGCAGATGATTGTGATTCTATACTCGAGTCCCATCTGTTCCAGTCGAGCTGTGTTTTGAATGGTTTTTCGAATGAGTATAGGGGTTGCATGTAGTCTTAAATCATATCAAGCTCGGCTACGTCAGCTACAAGAGTGATTCTGTTGTGCCCAGTTGTGCTGGTTCTCCAGTTTTTTGTTTGGATCAGTCTGTATGCACCCATCCTGCCCTCTCCTATGACATGTATGTCAAGGGGTGGGTGGTTAAGGATGATCCCCATAGCAGCTGTTGGAGTGCTATTCATTGCACCCGTGATGCAGAGACAGGCCAGCCTTTGGATTTTCCCAAGGTTGGTTTTTGCCTGTCTTTGATTTGTTTTTGGCCGCCACAGGAGTGAGCCATAAGTGATTCTGGGTCTTATTACCGCTGTGTAAAGCCAGTGCATGTCTATCAGATGATACTTGTATTGGGTGTTTTTTTTAGAGAGATAGAATTTTCGATAACTGTGATTTGACAGAAGGTAGAAGCCATGCTGTTTCGACATTTCTGTTCAGTAAGAAAAGGAAAATTATCACGGAAAGACTCACGCCACAACAACGTTTACAAATTGTTGAAATTCATTTTCAAAATCAGCGTTCTATTCGCCAAACCTATAGAGCACTTCGTGAAATTTATGGTTTACACAATCGTCCATCAGAGCTGCTTATTCGTCGAACTATCGATAGATTTCGGACAACATTTTCTCTACTCGGTGCAACAAAACAACAAGACAAAGAACTGTACCTAAGTACAGAAGAAAATATCGCTGCTGTAATTGATAGTGTCACTGAAGATCCAGATTTTTCTATTCGTCGACGTTCACAACGAGTTGGACTCTGTGCATCCTCCACAATTTTGCGTACAGATTTTGGTCTACATCCATACAAAATCCAACTGGTTCAAGAACTAAAGCAGCTTGACCATAATAAGCGTCGTTTGTTCGCTGATTGGGGCCTAGAACAGCAGTTGATCCAACTTTTTTATCGAAAAATTGTGTTTAGTGATGAAGCTCATTTCTGGTTGAACGGCTACGTAAACAAGCAAAATTGCCGTATATGGAGTGAAAACAATCCTCGAAAAGTTCTGCAGCTTCCATTGCATCCTGAAAAATGCTCTGTTTGGTGTGGTTTACCTGCTGATGGAGGTATCATCGGTTCATATTTCTTAAAAAACGATGCTGGAGCTAATGTTACACCTTCTTACAGATCGATGATCAATGATTATTTGTTTCAAAATTTGAATGGTATCGCCCCATGTGATGTTTTGATATTCTACTATTTTTGCATCTTTCTGGAAAACACTGATTTCCTATATGTTTGGTTGAGTGTAGTTGACTTGGTAATACCGAGATTTTCTTATTATTTTTTTCACGCTTACACCGATAGATCGTAAAATCGCATCGAATCATTTACATTAATATTACATCTCCGCGTAAATTTCCAAATTACAATATCACTAATATCGTTTGAACATCGTTAAATCCTCAATTTCTAACCGTTGATCTATTTCCAGAAGAAACGGATGTTTGTTCAGGTACTTAAATACTAACTTGAATCAATTCGGCGGTCAGTCCTTGATATTAAAACCTGGAAAATTTATTTTTCTCTGCTGATTTCCTAGGTCGTAAAATGGCGGCGCATCAAACGGTCGTTTTCGTTTGATTGATGACCGATATCGTACATAAAAAAATAATCATTTATTCTCAGGGAACCACTGAGTTCTAAATACATACAATCAAACTCCGGAATCATCCAGTATCCTACAAATCTGTAGTATACAATAACCCCTTTTGGCGGGGTGGTAACGCCCTGTAGAATCTCTCGAATTTGACTTTGAGGGATGATAATTTTGTCATCTTGAAAGACCAAGTATAATAAGTGTAACTCTTGCAGATGGTTCAAGCACTTCTCAGACGTCACAGATGCATACAATAAGAAGGAAGGAAAAACGAGACGCAACGAATCTACGCCTGATAATGACGACGAGGAGAGCGTTGAAGAATTCCCTCAACCTCAGGATGTGTCAGAAAGAGCAGAAGAGATTGATCACGTGGAGAACGAAGAGCCTTTCAGAACACCCGCCGTCGACGCGAGCGGTGGTGCAGACTTAGAGAGTGAAGCCACTGCGGAGGAACAAGAAAATCGTCCGGAGAAGGATATAGGTACTGAAATAAAAGAAAGCACATTTTGAACATATTTAATTTGTGTTTTACAAGTGTCTATCTCGATATTATTGGGGTTTTTTGATATAAACTTTTGATTTAGGTGAGGGTGATGTCAACACTGGTGTACCTTGCACGGTGACCGCAGAAGAATGGCCACTAATCCAGCCGTCACAAGTACATGTTGCTGTTTTACCAGTGCACATAGCGGAATCCAGACTTACACCTATAGGTACAGATGGAAAAACTCTTGAATTCCCTAAACTATTTTTTTAAATTCTTTTACTTCCTCTTATAATCACACTTGATTTTGCTCAGCCAACCTTTTTTTCGTAACTCATCCTACATTTCAATGCTGCCAGAGTTCATTATTATAAAGACGATGAATTCCTTCATATACCATTTTTAATCCAATGATTCTCTCCAGAACAAATAAGACGTAAAAATGAAGAAGTGAGACGTTGCGCTAAAGAAAGAGAAGATCTTATTGCCGATTTATTGGGGATACCTCAACAAGAATTCCACACGATTGCCGATATGGTTAGTGAAGAAGATTCAACAACGGATGGCATCAATCCCACGGTGGCATCCATATACCAAACAGAACGGTTACAGAAGGTATGAAATGTCAAAATATTGATGTCGGTTATTTGAAACACACTGTGTAGATAAGACGATAAGATGATCACTTTAATTTTCAGATAATCCTTGATACAATGAACTTGTCGAATGAAAGCGACATTATACAAGCCACAGGCGGGAATACTGTGTCATGTGCCTCACAAAAAATGACCAAAAGCAACCCCCCATCGATTCCTACGTCGCAAATCCAGGACGTAGTCAATAGACTCAATAAACATTTAACGGAAGTTTTGGTAAGGAAGCTCAATATCTTAGTCCTCCTTACAATCATCCAAATCACTACAAAAATTTATAAAAATCGTTTTATATATTTTCAGGATAAACAGAAACAGTTGGAAGATGAGAATAGTCTACTGAGAAACGAATTGTATAAAATGAGGGAAAGATTTCATGAACAACTGGCTATTCATGATACCTCAGGTTCTTCATCTACCTTACCAGATACTAGTACGCTTGAGAACGAAGAGGTAATTATAAGAAAGTTTTGGAACTTTTGAAATTCAAAATCTCGACCTGATGGACTGGTTTTGAGTACTCAAACGAAGAGGGTATTTGATATTGGTAAATTTACAGAATTAACCATGTTTCTTTATTCCAGGAGGTAGAAATTAATTCGGAAAGAGCTGAAAGTTAATAATCTGACCATATAGGTTTTTGAGAATATCTTCAAATTGCGAGAAACCACGGCTGTTATAATAAAAACTACTCTGTTAACTTTACACTGGTCCTCGGAGGAATCGAATTGAATTCAAGGGGCAAAAATATGTATTTATATATTTTTCTATAGAATGAAATTAATATCAAATTCGCCACAAGTGCAATATAAATAATTTGCTTTTAGTCGATGTCCTTCATTAATATAAATCGCTAAATAACGATTTTTTTTAATACGAAATCTTTTTGTACATAACCCTATATCAGACTGCAGTGTCTTTGTTTTCAGTGTTCACCAATTGTTATATTATCTGAAACATAGCTTAGGTATATATTTCTAATTTAAATTGCTTGTTATAGTTTCACATGAAGTATTATAATATACACATTTCAGTATGATATTTTTTTAATATTGTTAAAAAAGCATTAGGACCCTTATTAATGCTTGCAGGGTTTAGTCAACTGTCTAGTTGTCTCTCTCTATCTCTCTACTATTTTGTTAATCATTTTACAAGACAATTGCGTATTGTATCAAATTTTGTAAATAATAATATACATCGAACATGAAATAAAATGAAATTTTATTTATATGGTATGTCTTTTTCGAATACTAATAATTTTTTGAAAAATGGAAAAATTTTAATAAAAACTTTTGTTGATTAATGAACTTTGGTTCAACCTTGTTATAGACTCTTTTTAGGTGTTATTACTTCAGAGTCGATACGCATTTTCTTTTCAAGTAGCATTTATTATTGTTACGACCATTATGAATCTGAATAAAGTTAGCGAGTTATATGAATGACTATTGAAATGTATAAATTGTTACATGTATTTATATGGAATAACAGTACCTACAAAATAAACATTACGTTAAACAAAAGGAGAGCCTGCTTGTTGATGATTTTTTTTATTTATTGGTGTAAACTTGACGAATATTTTCTATGTGGGAGGGTTACATAAATATTGTAAGTATATTTCGAATACTGAAAATAAAATGGAGTAGGGGCAGATCTAGCTGTGGAATCGAGTCAATGGTGAGCAATTTTAATAATGTTGACGCAGTTTTATTGTATAATGAAGAGATTTGAAAATAAATAATAATAATAAATAACCGGCCGTTGTCATATCAGGGCAGTATGGTTCTGTATGATTTGTCGAGTTTTTGGACAGAAATACAAATACAACAGTATTGCGACTTGAAAATTTCTCGTATGCCGTTTGTTCCCTCTTGTAGTTTTTTGCTTTCTTGATGATTTTGAAGTATTATCAAGAAATACTCCCCTTATTATGTTTAAACATGTCTGGGGATCCTTTATTTGACAGTTTCCAAATTCTCACTTGTTTAATTGAACTGGTAAATTTGAGTCTACCTACAAGGTGAATGAATGAGCTCCTTTACCTCACGTTGGTGACCCATTGGTAAGGCACCAGTTCGCCTATGCTAGGAAATGGTCTAGCTTTAGCATTGAAGAAGACAAACAAACCTTCCTTATACATACAGGTTAGTCAGTGAAGTGAAGCTATTATTATTAGTTCAAATGTCCTCATTAGAGACCAATGTTTTATATAGGATCATATTGATTCTGCTGCACTCAGGGTGTACTAGAAAATTCTGAATAAATGAATTTTTCGATTACCACCCCATATTTCTAGTGCACTTCAGAATTTTTAGTAAAATTTTGGATATTTTTGTGCGCTTACGAATATTTTGAGCCGGGAATTGTCTCGAGCGATAAGGTTCGAGTGGGCAAAAATTTGTTGTAAGAAAATTCAAGCAATCCTATATGTCAGATATATTTTGAGGTTAGTGCTGGTGGTCAAACAATGGGAATCTAGTTTTATGGGGACATTTTTTTCAATATTTTCAATCAATGTTACACTCAGGAATTTCAAAACAATGGAAATGATCAAAGTTATGTGAATTTCATTGAATATCTAGTTGGAAATCCAGTTTAGAAGCTTGTGATCCGTTTTAAATATTGTATTGTCAAATGTTTTTTCGACAGCTGTCAAAAGTTTAGAGTGAGCAAATAGGAAAATATAATAATCATCAAAATTATAAAAAACATTCTTTATTTTCAAATATCTGCAATCCAACCAAAACAAAACTGATATAAATTTGAATCTAAAGTAACTGTCCAGAACCAATTCTCTATTTATATCTTATGTTACAAAAAATATTCAAACTTCGGCACTCACAGCTGGACCGTCTTTCTTCTCTTTCGATTTGTTCCAGTCTTTGAGTCCTTCTGGCAAACTGGTGTCTTCTTCGAATGAGCCTGTGCCTTCCACAAATTCTTCATAAGTCGACTTTTCTGGGAAGGGTCTCTTGCCCAATAACTCAATCATATCGTCTCTACTTATTATCTCACGTTGAAGCAATCTTTCGGCAACTTTAGCCACTAAGTCTTTGTGTTTGGTCAGTAATTCTGTAGTTCTTTTGTGTGCACTGGTAATCAACTGTCTGACCTCGGCGTCGATAAGTTGGGCAGTGTTTTCTGAATAGGGTTTTTCAAACTGCATGTCACCCTCCCTCGGCATTTCAAAGCTGACATTTCCCACTTTCTCGTTCATTCCATAATGTACTATTTGCGCGTAGGCACTTTGGGTGACTTTTTGCAAATCGTCCTGAGCTCCTGTTGTGATTCTCTGGAAGAAAATTTCTTCGGAAACTCTTCCTCCTAAAGTCATACACATTCTATCGAAAAGTTGTTCTTTGGTGTACAAGTATTGATCTTTAGGTAAATACTGGGCGTAACCTAAACCTTTTCCACGTGGTATAATGGATACTTTCAATAGTGGATCGGCGTATTCCAAAAACCATCCTGCTACTGCGTGTCCAGCTTCATGGTACGCAACGGTTTTCTTTTCCTCTGGCGACAAAACATTAGTTTTCTTCTCCATGCCAGCAACAACTCTCTCGATTGCTTGTTCGAAGTTCTTCATTCCTATCGTTTCGTTCAAATCTCTGGCAGCAATTAAAGCAGCTTCGTTGCACACATTAGCTATATCAGCTCCCGTAAATCCTGGCGTAAGAGCAGCCATTTTTCTAGCGAGATCATTTTTATTCAAACCAGTTTTCAAAGGCTCCAAATGAACCTTGAAAATACTGGCCCTTCCTTTTATATCAGGGGCTGGAACGAATATTTGTCTGTCAAAACGACCAGGTCTCATCAGAGCCTTATCCAGAATGTCCACACGATTCGTAGCAGCGAGAACTACAACATTCGTGGTGGTGTTAAAACCGTCCATTTCCACTAAAAGCTGATTTAATGTGTTCTCTTGCTCAGAGTGTCCCCCAAAACTCCTACCTCCCCTCTTACGACCAACTGCGTCGATTTCGTCTATGAACAGGATGCAAGGGGCGTTCTTTCTCGCCATTGAGAACAAATCCCTCACTCTTGAAGGACCGACACCCACAAACATCTCTAAAAATTCTGAACCTGATACAGACAGGAACGGCACATGAGCTTCTCCTGCGGTAGCTTTGGCTAGCAAGGTTTTACCCGTTCCAGGAGGACCTGAAAATTGTCATTCTTCAAATAAACTTTCACACCCTAGTATTTTGAGGAAAGATGGTTCATTTCAAAGAAAATATATATGAGACATGTTCCTAACCTGTTAGCATTGCTCCTTTGGGTATTTTAGCTCCTAGGTCAATATATTGCTGAGGATTCTTCAAGAAATTAACAAATTCCATAATTTCGATTTTGGCTTCTTCACATCCAGCCACATCCCTAAAAAAAATAATTAATGAACCAACTAAACAATCTGGCAATATTCAGGAAGGTATAATACGTTTTGAACGCATCAAACTTTGTTTCAATCTAATTGAACAGATCAAATATTGAAAACCTAAAACAGTACACTTAAAACAAATTACTCACTTGAATTTAACTCCAACTTCGCTTGGATTAATCATTTTCGCGGTACTTTCCATAACACCTCCAAAAAGTCCTCCACCCCTTTTGCCTCGTCTACCTCCCATCATTTCCGCTGACCGTCTCATCATGTATATCAAAAATCCTATCACAAGAACTGTGGGCAAGACACCAGTGAAACTGGCAGCTTCCACTTCCGTTTTGTAGATGACAGGGACAAAATTTTGGGGTTCGAAATTCATATCGATCTGGGCGTTCTCGAGGTTTCTTTCGAATGAATCAACACTGCCGATGTTGAACCAGAGGACATTCTAAGAATTTACAAATGAACTAGCTATATATGAAGATTTATTAAACCACAATACTTACTGCTCCATCGACATTATTTCCAGGTAATAGTTTGACCCTGACCCATTTTTTGTTGACAACTTCCAGTTTCTCAACGACTCCTTTAGCCAGGTATCTAAAAAAAATCCCAGAAATAATGTAATGAATATAAATTCAACTGGAGATTGTATCCCATTCAACATATCAAGTTTATTTGAACTTTGGGCATTTCCTGTAATACTCACGATTGCACAAATTCTTTCCACCCAATTTCTTTATAGCCCATTTCCCATAGGGTTATGGTTGCCAGGAATGCTAAAGCTACTCCAGTTCCGAGCATAAACCATTTATCTCTTTCATTTTCACCAAATGGTTTACCACCACTTCCTCTATAATTAAATAATATTTATTTGGAAGTACAGATTCCGTTTTAACAAATACCTATTTCCCGTTCCTCCGAATAAGCCAAATCCCCATTGTTCATATGGCTTATTTCCTTGTTGCCCACTAGTGGTAGAAGTTGATGGTTTAGGTTTTACTGGTGTTTCAGTTTTACCCTCTTTTTCTTTGGCTTTTATCTCTGGGTTTTCAGTTTTATTTTCTTTAACACCTGGTTTGTTTCCACCTGGTTTGAAGTATTTTTCAAACCCTTTAGGAGGTTTTTCACAAAAATATCTCCATTCATTTAATATTGATTTTATAATTGAATGTTGCTGAAAATAATTAATTTCATTCAATAATAAGATCATATTTCGTATTATGGTGCAAACAATTTTACCCTATAGTTATGCACATTTAGTTTTTGATATATTTTCTTCAGTTGCCTACTGCTCGATAAAATAGAGTTTGCCATATCAAAGTTGGGGCTAGCTTCTCATTAGATAAATTTTTATTTGATATTCAAAAGAAATCCCATTATATTCGGCAAAAATTATGACCTAACTTTTTATAACCATACTTTTTGAATTGCTTTTCAACCTTGAATTTGAAGTTTCTCGGACGGATATTTGACACATAAAATTAAAAAGGACATCTACGGGTAGTTCCACTTTTCGACATTGGGTTGACATTTTGGAAAATTGGGTTATTATTTATCTAAATCGGTGACTCGCGCATCCTACGAGAGATCTGTGGTTACAAAAATTTACGTAACGATTAAACATTCTTTTTGGAAAATTACCATTCCTATAAATTTCAAAAATGAGTGCCTGGAGAGCTGCTGGCCTTAGGTGAGTGATAATTTAGAATCCAGTATTTCAAATCATTATATGGAATATTCTCTTGCAGCTACATCAACTATTCCAACATTGCTGCTAGAATATTGAGACAATCGCTAAAGGCCGATGTTCGGGCAGATGCAGCCAAAAGGGATTCTTCTACTGTGAAGATAACTAAATGGGCTGATGGAAAACCAATAAGTAAGTAGAAGCCAATTTTATCTCAATCTCCGTAGCGACCATTTTCTTCAAAAATTTATGAATAAATTTATTTCTCAGATGCAAGAGAATAGAATTCACTGAAGTCTGTAGGTATGAGTCTTCGGGAGTGATTTTGCCGAATTTTTACGCATGATTACTAATATGATTAATCTTGATTTATTTTCTTGAGCGTGGATTTAATCACATGAATAATTTCAACATGAGTATGTACATCTTAATAATTAGTTCCATTAATATTCAGAGATGTGCATACTGTTTTGAGAAACGAAGGTTTTATCATAGAATCGTTTGATTGCCTCTAAAACGTCCAGCAAGTGGAATAATTTCTTTTATCCTCACAACATATTTTTTTCCAGGAAATGTTGAGCCATCCAACTGAAGAAATGTAATTGGATACAATGAATAATATTAAGTAGTAAAAGTATATTATTAAACATTTTAATTCGCCAATAAATCCTCCAAGTATAAAATTACAATTTTCAATAAATAAAACATTACACCAACCCTTATTTTAAACCTTACGCAAAGATTACATTTCATATTGATTTCTGGTGCTCTCTAGAAATAGGTGTTCCACATTCAGTCAAAAGATGTTCTTCAGATTTTTCCAGAATTCTAGGACCCCTACCAACTTTAGTATATATTATATATTTCAATTTACCATCAGGTTGTTGAAATTTGCTCACATGTGATGTTAATTTCTGTAACAAATGAAAACGTGAAGAAAAGCAATATCTTTCACCAGAATTTTACTTACTTCATCTGGTGTTGTGATTGATATCTCAATACCTTTGAAATAACTGGATATAGGCGTTGTTTTTGGTGGAAATACATAATTTATCATTTCTGTCACTTCTGCAACGTTTTCTTCCAAGAGATACAAACAAGCATTTGGACCGGCATCAAAAGTATAAGCCACCTGAAAAATTAAAAAATGAAAGAGGGGCAAAGTTTAATTATGCTATATTCTCACCTTGGCTTCACCTTTAAATTGGTTATAGCAATGAACCAATTCTATAATAGTCCTAGAAGTATCATTCAAATAAAAACATGGTGGATAAGTGTCTAAGCAAACACTGTGGAATTGGTTGGAATCTTGCATTGTTAACTGTGCGAATTTTTGGAAATTTTTGTTTTTAATAGCATCAGCCATGTCTTCTGTTCTTTGAGGTACAATTTTCGCTGCTCTATACTGGAGAAACTCTGAAGTTTCCACACTTGTCTTCATTCCTGAAGTGGAACTATAAGTTTTCTTGTGATCGTCTACTACAAGTATCAATACTCTCATTTCTGGCCAATGAGATTCAGGAGCCACTTGTACTGCAATTGAATCTGAACCCTCACGAGTCTCTCCTTTGTGCCATCTAACCTTCAATGAGAAAAATTAACCCAATAGTGGAAATTTTTATGGTTAGAATTAACCCATACCCAACCTCCGAATACACTCCTACAAGCGCTTCCCGAACCAATCCTGGCAACTGATGAAATATTTGTTTTCACTTCAAAAATTTGGGCTAAAGCATAAACAAGGCATGCATACCCTGCAGCAGAAGATGCTAATCCTGCCGCTGTTGGGAAGTTGTTTTCCGAGCTAATGCTCAGATGCCATTTCAAGCATTCCAAGTCAGGGTTTGCTCTTTTCTTCACTAAAAAAATATGCATGAAAAAAGTGAGTAGAGTGAAATATTTCGTATTCACTTTCGTTCAAGCAATTCTGAAATCTCTTATTATCGGTTGATTGCAATTCTCCATTTAACCAGAACTTAGTTTCTTTGAACTCAGGTGATGCAGCTATTGTCGTTTTTGCACACATCTGAAAATTTGTCAAATTTTGGCAAACCCAACATGAAAATATATGAAAAAAAGTGTTAGTTTGAATATTTAGTTCAGTTTTCAATACAATATGATAGGATTTGCTTTTATTTATGGGGTATAACTATTGCAGTCAAGGTATTGATTTTCTCATTTATTGAACTGAAATAATGTAGTTCTATTATTGTATTGAGCTGGAGAAATTATCAGCATATTAATTACTTACATGGTCTAAACATAAAGAAGCACTGATTGAGTCATTCAGAGGAAGTATTAGATCCTCATCTCTTTTACCCCCTGAATATTAGGAAACTTTAGTACACATCTCATCATATAATTCAATTAATGAAAGGAACTTACAATATTTTATTACAGCTATGTTAACTGGTGCCTGGCATGTTACAATCTTCATTTTCGTTTGTCAATTATATACTATCTAAAACAAACCTAGATCATTAGAAACTATTTCTTATTGATCTGAGAAAACAAATAATTTAAAGAATCGCAAACTATTTTGATATCGATGAGAATAAATCAATATGTTGCAGTCAAATGATATAATAATAATTCTATAAACTGAACAGTTTTGATTTTTCGTAAGGAGGAAAGTGATTAATTTTTATTTATAAATGGTCCCAATAAATAACCAGTTCGTAACATAATTAACCATGTAATACAAAGAACGACAATATACCCTATGCTTTAATTAGAGTTTCAATGGTCTATAAAAATACAATAAAATACTACAAATCAATTTAAATTCAAATTAAAATTTTCATTTTTTCAAACAATAAGGAAGCCACCTAGAAATTTAGGAATCTAAATTTTACATCAACAAGATCACTCACATTTTCAAAACTAATAATAAAATGGAAAGAATTAAATAAGGCGAGATCTATAAATTATAACTGTTTATTTATTCTAAAATCGAATTAGATTTTGAGGTTATCATATTGATGACGTTGGCCCAATTGATCTACCTTTATTCTGTGGTGGGCAATTTAGTTCTATGGTTTTAACAAAAAGATGTGAGTGGTAGTTTATGTGTCGAATAGATACAATATAGGGAACTTTTGAGCTACTGTCAGTGATTCAAAAAACGGCTACAAAGGAAAATTTCAGCCAGCTGATTCCAGTCAATTTTCACCAGTACACGTGATTTAAGTTATAATCAACAAGTTTCATTTTTTTTAACTGTTCCCCATGTGTGAAATAGTACTTGGTTTCTCTCTGTGTGTTAATTATACAATAAAATTGTGATTAAATATTGAAATAGCTTAGATATTTGGTTCAATATCTATAAAGATAACAATAAACAAATAGCAATAAAATCGGTTTCGAATCAAACGAACCGATCTCATTAAATACACATTAATTGCAAAAAATTCAATAATGGTAACGAGCTGATACTGGTATATCAGTTCATGCAACTGCTGTACATTGACTAGTTATTCGTTGTTTGTAAAAATTATTTTGAAAAAGGATGAAGTTTGCAGAGCACCTCAGTGCACACATTACCCCAGAATGGAGGAAGCAATACATAAATTACGAAGTAAGTAGAAATGATTACGTATCATTTCGGTTCCATGCCAGTTTCGTTCTGTTAACTCTTTTTATTCTCAGTAGACTGATGCTAATTCAATAAAATTAATATTCAGAAGATCCCTTTTCCATAGTAGTTGCTTGTATTGTAATACTGATAGTGAGACCTATAAAAATATTGAGTATAAAAAATAATTACTTGGGAATTGTTAAGTTAAGATGCAAGGAGTGAGAGATATAGTGATATCAGTTTCTTGGTCATATTCAGAATATTCTCAACTTTTGATCTGGCGAAAAATGTATATACAGGTGGACTACTTTGTACTAGCCGGATTCCGATAGTTGGCAGGTAAATGCCCGCAAGAAGAAAATTTAATTTCGACAAAGGCAGAGAAACGCTTCATAATAGACTTGTCCAAAATTGAACTTAGGGATTTTAACATGAATGCTCAATTCAACCCCTGGAAAAGACGACCTTGAATATTTCGTATACGTCTCAGTTGCAAGACAATTTTGGGAAAATCCAAAAGTGAGCTAGGTCTTGTAAATCTGTGACTTATGTGTGCAACATTGAACATACTGGTCTGAACACTTACTCTTCAAAATACATAGTTAAATTTTTGTATCTGTGATGGAATTTTTATACGGTCGAAAAGAGGAATAATCGATTCAAACGTGGGTGAAATTTCGATTTTCTAGGCGATATAGAAGTATTTTTTTTAAATTCGCGAAAAAATCCTGCAAAAAGGGCAATTTCAAACTCGATAAAACTTTTTTCACAGATATCCTGGCCCTGATGTAAATATACGGATCGGAAGAAGAAACGTCAATGCAAAATAGCTTGGTATTCATATTTTCCATAATTTTCTCAATTCAGGATAACTACTTGATAGGTAGATTTAGGGGCTCTACTAGTTTAGAATAAACTTGCTAATTTCAATTGGCAGAAGACCGTAATTTTCAATGCTCTTTCCTCTCCGTACGGAAATATCTTACATCAATTGGATCGAGATTGGAAAATTACCGACATAATTTATCACATATCGGACTTTTTTTTTATCAAAGAATATACTTGCTGAGAAATCTTTATAAGATTGTTGTCTAAAGGATAATCTAAGGATTATTTGATCGACGCGTTTTTAAGATAAAAAGATGGAGTGATTAAATACATATTATATGGAGTATTTATCGATTGAATTAATCTTCACCTTGGATTTCATCAAAATAAATGAAAAACTCATCATTTCCTTAAGTTATGGTTCATTATTTCCAATTCTTCATTCATCTCTTAGGATCGAACGAAATCAACATGATGCCCTATCTGATGTTTTATTTACGTCTTCATAAACATTGCGAAAAAAACAAGATTTAAAAAACATCTCAATGTTTATTAAATCCATTTCAGTATCATTGTATGTATCTTGAATTCGGAAATACTCATACCAAATTCCAGGAATTCTCTATAGAGTGCATAGTACTCTTCTGAAATATTGGGCTTCGATTTTTTTTATTTATTTATTTCTGACCCTTAAACAGCAAAAAAACTTTATCAGAGCCTACATTCACATTGTTATCTCTCATATACAACAATAATTCTTAACAATAACTATATCAGCCTTGTATTCATCATTTCTTGCATCTTTTTCTTCCATTCTAATGTTTTCAGGAGCCCTTCAGAACCACACTGTGTTTGTCTCGAAATGTAAAACATCATGTTTTGGAAATCTAGTAAATTCATTGAGTTTCGAAACAAAAAAAGACCTTGGAAATGTACCCCTTTTTGATCATATTGAGTACCAATTTAAGGATCTCCTTTACATAATTTTATGACCATAACAGCCCTTTCGTCAAATATCCATTTTTCGTATTCCAGGAAATGAAATCCTTGCTTTATATGGCTGTGGAAGGTGCACCCTCGCAAGAAAGTGTGGAGCCAGAATTTATAACAAGGCACTATGCAAACTTTGATGAACAATTCTTCCGATACTGTGATAAGGAATTGAAAAAAATCAATACATTTTATTCCGAGAAACTGGCAGAGGCCACCAGAAAATTCGCCACCCTTCAAGCAGAATTGAAGGCGGCTTCCTCTGATATACTCCACAGGAGAAGGACGACAGTGACAAAACCGCTATCTGCGAGGAAATTACAAGAACTCAAATTCGCCTTCAGCGAATTTTATTTGAGTTTGATTCTCTTACAGAACTATCAAACACTCAATCATACAGGCTTCAGGAAGATTCTGAAGAAACATGATAAGGTAATGTGTTTATCTAAAGAACAATTTAACGATTTATTCATCGTCCTCAAATCAACCCTTGAATCAACCTATCTCTGACCATTTCAGCTTTTGATGAATGATGCAGGTGTCAAATGGCGGGAAGAACACGTTGAAACTTCTCACATCTGCACAAACAAAGATATCGATAAACTTATATCTGACACCGAAGCTACCGTTACCAATGAACTGGAAGGGGGTGACAGACAAAAAGCCATGAAGCGATTAAGAGTACCACCTTTGGGAGAGCAACAATCACCTTGGACTACTTTCAAAGTTGGACTCTTTTCCGGATCCTTCATTGTACTTTTGATAGCTGTAGTATTAGCAGGTATTTAAAAAAAAATTTACTAGATGAGGACTACTTTTTCAATCAATATCTGGGCTTCACTCTGATGAACTGGGTTGTTGCTCTTGTCCTATGTATACTTAATGATTCTATAAAATTTTGTCTTTCAGCGACCTTCCATGTTGGTATTAGTGATAACCTGAAAATAGCATTCCGTTTATACAGAGGACCACTCTTGTTTATAGAGTTCTTATTTTTAATTGGTATTAATATTTATGGATGGAGATCGTCAGGCGTGAACCATGTACTTATTTTTGAATTAGATCCAAGAAACCACTTATCCGAGCAACATCTGATGGAACTTGCGGCCATTTTGGGGGTCATATGGGCACTGAGTGTTCTTAGTTTCTTGTTTAGTGCTAGCCTTAGCATGCCTCCGTATGTCAATCCTTTAGCTTTGACAGTGATCATGATATTGTTTTTAATAAATCCTTTGAAAGTATTCAGACACGAAGCTAGGTTCTGGTTATTGAGGATAACCGTAAGTAACTTATAGTTGAAAATAATAATATGAGTGACTTTTGGGGATTTTTCATTCAGAAAATTTGAGAAACAGAAAACATAGTTTTTTTTAAATATTGATTTTGGTTGCAATTTAAAATTCTTGTGGTACACTTAGGATAAGTAGTACTTCACCAGTCAATACAAAACCTATTTCAAGAAGAAAAAAGCTTAATCATTGCAGGCTCATAAACACATTGTTTTAAAAAATGCAGGGTGTTGAAATGAAAAAAAAGTTAATTCTTTTTAATACCTCTTACTATAGATCGATTTTCGAATATTTGAACGCCCAGTATATTTTAAATGAATAATAGAGAATGATTAGTTCAACAAACTTAAGCTTTTCAATCTCTTGAATACTAGAAATTCCCAGCACTCACACATACTCAATTGAAGATGTTTTTTTTCTTAATTTTTGATTGACGACTCCTTCGAACAAATGAACTAATCGATTTTTCAGGGAAGAGTTATTGGGGCACCGTTTTTCCCCGTCAATTTCGCTGATTTCTGGCTCGCAGATCAAATGAACAGCTTTGTTAACGCATTGCTAGATCTGCAATTCCTCACCTGCTTCTATTACACCAATGGAAACTGGTTAGAAGCCGGAGGTAACAGTTTGTTCATTAGAACTGGGTATAAAAATGAGTGATTATGATTTCCAGATACCGCTGAATGTATGGAGAAAAATTTTTTTATACGCCCTATCATAAATTGTTTGCCAGCTTGGTTTAGATTTGCCCAGTGTATTAGACGTTACTATGACTCTGGGGAAAAATTTCCACACTTGGTTAATGCCGGAAAATATGCTACAACCTTTTTTGTTGTAGGGTTTTCAACCTTGAAGTCTATGCAAGCTGGTAAGTGAAAAATTGTATTAAAGTTTCCACAGTTTTCATCATTAAGATTTCTGCAAAATGCGAATATACCTCTTGACTACATTCCTGTGATTCCTTTTTAACCAAGTAATTATTTTTAACTTTTTAGATAAAGAAGATGAATACCTAAGTTTTTACATCATGTTCTGGTTCGTAGCGCAGGTGACAAGCTCAACATACGCATATATTTGGGACATAAAAATGGATTGGGGATTGTTTTCTACAAATTCAAACGGGGACAATCCATTCTTAAGAGAAGAAATTGTGTATTCTTCCGTAGTGAGTAATCTAGAATTCATTTGATTCTATATGATACCTTTGCTTATACAAAGTGTGCAATTTTAATAACGAGAATTGATCTATATCTGGGTATATCTTATTGAAAATTTTTTTCAGCATTTCTACTACTTTGCTATAGTGGAGGATTTCGTTTTACGTTTTCTGTGGGTGCCAGCGTTCTTGTTAACAAATTCAAAAATAATAGGCTCCGATTTGATGATATCTATAACTTCCCCTCTGGAAGTATTCAGGAGATTCATCTGGAACTTTTTCCGTTTGGAAAACGAACACTTGAACAATTGCGGTAAATTCAGAGCTGTTCGGGATATATCTGTGGCACCGATCGAGTCTTCCGACCAAGTTTTAATGTTACGAATGATGGACGATCCTGACGGCGTTGTTAACAGGGGGAAAGGAAAGAGTAGCAAGCAGATGAAAAAGGAAGAGAGGAGGCCTTTGTTGGCTCCAGATGATAATATACTCAAAAGTGTGACTATTGCTCAAGCGTGATTAACCAGTCAGCGACTGCTGTATTTTGCCCCCCTTTACCGGTGTACTTAATGCAGGTATGAATTATGTGTATAATATTCCGGCAGGTAGAGATCTTCTGTTCAAAATTATCTCGTGTTTGCTTTTCTTCAGGATATAATTTGTGAAGCTGTCATTGTTAAACTAACGTTTTATAACACCAAATCTTTTTTGGATACTCCCCACTATGTGATAAGTATGCAATTCTCAATCCAATCCTGTCAATGGGTTAATTTGATAACCCAGTTACTTCTGAGGATTTCTCTAGAAAAATTCTACCTTTCGGACTATAATAATTGATATATTATATATACATCTTTTAATTTGTTGTAATCGTTTTCCTTTTAATTGTGGCTAGTGTTTATTAGCCTAGGAACAACATATACCTATTTAAATAATTTACCAAAAATTCATATCAAAGTGAAATATTATTATTACCGATTAAAATTTATTCTTTTATAGAAAATGAGTTTTATTTGTATGACCTTCATGGAGAAGAGCTTTTGACATGCTTTAATTGGATTTGACATCACAAGCTCTTTTCATGCAGCAGATGTGTTTTCCCTGAACTGAACTTATTGAAATAGAACGTCTATTAGTGCGCCAGTTAGCTAGATATGGTTGCTCATAAGAGAAAATGGACAAGAAGGCACAGAGGAAAGAAATCCCCCCAAATATTTGATGGATTCGGTCTTTACTTGATGGAAATTCTTAATTCATGTTTAATAACAGGTAAATAAAATTCAATTTCCACAAACAATTTTAAATCTTGAACGACGATCGTTTCGCCTCACTGAGGCTTTGTCGATCAAGATTAAAAATTGTTTGTGGAAATTGAATTTTATTTACCTGTTATTAAATCCCCCCAAAGAATTTACTGATGTGTGGGCAGCACCTTAGTATGTTGAGGACATCAAATTAATAGATGAGTAATAAAATAAAACCATAGAAAGCTCGTGCTTTAATCGTAATCAAACAAATTAAAATGTAAACAATAAAAATCATACAATAGTAAAAATACATATATTCGAAACGAAAAGATAACAGATTTCTGTCAATACTGAGGCACTGAAATTTATAAAATTCAATATAAATATTTGTATACAGTCGTATTTCATATATTTTATGAACTTAATGGTAGAGGTCCACTAAAAAGTTTCATTGCATTATGGAGATACATAACAAGATTTTTACACCATAATTTACTCACATTCCATGTTATCTCTTACTGGTTGTTTATGTGCAAGAAATAAAGTTAGAATGCTACTTAAAGCGCTCACTAAAAATATCACATCAAACCAACGATGGTAAAAATTGAACTGTAGATCTCCTAGAACTTGAGTTATAATTTTTCTGTATTGAGGAGGCATATTCATCCGCAGCAGTAACACAGATGAAACAAAGTACATACCCATTATTTGGGCTAAAATAAGTACTATGATTGTCGAACTTTTACTTGAAGATATTTTGTTGAAAAACTGCAACAGAAGAGACACATTTATTCGTTTTGGTGGAGATATTTTAATAGAAAATCATGCAAAATAAAATGATTCAACAATAGAGTAAATTTTTGATACTGAACAGATAATTTGAAGCAATTTATAAATGCCTAATCTACAAGCTACTGACAGGTTTTAGGTGTCCTAGTGCACCTACCTTAGTAAGAGTGAGAAGCAATCCTCTGATAGATGTCACAACAATGCACCCCACAAGGTAAAAAGAAACTTGCTGGGACCAGAAATTGACATCGAAATTGAAACCCATCCAGTGAATTGCAATTTCTATTACCCTTGTAACAGGATCTTTTTTACCCACTCTATCAAAGATTATGTTGACAGTGCACTAAAAATAAAAACACAATAATCTTGTTTTCAAAGAAAAATAAACTTACAATGAAGATTTTCCATAAACAGTATACTGAAAAAATATATCCTAAAAAGTTGAAGTAGAGTCCTTTCCAAGTCTTGGACCATTCAATTCTCTCTAACATATTTCTTGCTTCATGTGCTTCTAGAAATAATTGCCTGCTCAGTTCTTCTAAACCAGCAACTTCTAGCTTTAACTGGGTTATGTCTGAAATTGTGTTGGGGTATAATTCAAGAATGAAATGAAGCAATATAGTACTCACTTTCTTGCTTTCTTGATGTAGCAGAAGCAATCATACCCCAAATGCTTTGTTTTACTGTGTCTAATGAGTTGTTGGCCATTTGTTTTTTTGCTACAGCTATCCTTTTTTTCTTCACCAAAATCATGTCCATAGCTTGTCTGAGTTTCTTCTCAATGTTTGTTACATCAGTTATGGTTACTTCTCTAGAAATGAAAATTTTCTTATGAAAACAGAACTACAATTTTTTTAAACAGAAAAATCAAGTCTCACCTTATAAAATACCTCATTGATGTGTATGGATAATTGACTGCACCAAACCCAGATAGTAGAGCCATAACAGTCACACCAATAACACCAATTCTTGATACTAGTTGCTCAATAGATAGCAGACCTTGCTTTGTACTCAATATTGGAAAGGGGTCCCCTATCTTCCAGAATATTACAAGAAAAGCTATCCATACAAAGATTGTAGCATGCTTGATGTATTCAGATTTCACTTAAAATAGAAAATTCCTCATATATCATCTTTTAATGATCGTTATAAATAATCTATATTTACCAAAAGGGACATTACTGATGCAGCAGTATGATAGATATAAGGGGTTGACCACTATAACTATAAAGAGCAGGAAATATAACATAAAATACCAATAGAAAAACCTAGAACTAACATTTCATCAGTGCAATATTGTTTCTATAAAATTAAGAGTACCTAGAGTCAAGCATCTCCAATATTTCGAATATAATAAGTTCGAACATGGTGCACGAAAGAGTCAGTGTTATGCAGAATAAAAGTTGGATCATTACATGTCTGACTTCGTAATCTTTGAAAAGCTGTTTCACGAAAAAAATCCATGCTCCTATGAAAAAGAATACCTGAAATAATTCATTTTAGTATTGATTATAAAAAAATGATAATTATGTGTCATACTTGGGATACGAATATAACAATGCTATCACCTAAAAAACTCATTGTTATAGAGAAATTTCCTGTGGAATAATAACATTTGGATCAAATATTTATGGATAAATTCTCCGGCTTTTCCTTATAAAAAATTAGGTTAGTGTTGTGTTGGACACCTGTTAACCTCTAAATCTCTAATTTGACAAGTAGTGAATACGTTCCAAGAATTTAATCAAACTGCGCAGCACAGCACAGAAAACAGTAGTAAACAATCATAGAATGAAAATTGAATCGTTGTTGTCAAAGTTGAATCTGTCAAAATCAAATTGACAAGATCTGCAATCTTGGTGCCCGAAAAATAGTGAAAATATCCAAAATTCTCAGTTTTTGTATTAGTTCACGTTATTTTACTTTTGTGTCACATTTCAATGCTTAGTGTTGTTCTGTCCAGATATTCTAAATGTGGATAATGTATTCGTGAAACCGTGGTTTCGAAGATGTATCTCTTTTGAAGAAAAAAGGTCAAAAACACTTCCGGCAAAACAAAACCTGGAGTTTTAATTGCAGGTGAGTTCAATAATCGAATTCATATCATTCTGACAGCGAAGGCCTGTGGGTCTCTCGGGGTCCTATTTTAAGGTGTGGATAAGCAGGAATAATCCAATATGAGAATATGTGTGATGTTTACGTTATGTGTTATGTTTGCATTAGTTGTAAAACTTGTAAACCACTAAATTCGGTCTTGCTATGTAATTATTCTGTATCATCATTTTACTACGAATTCGTTTAATAATTTACACAATTCGTCATAACATGAAGATTCGTATGAGAAGGTTGCTATAAATAAATTGATGAAAAAGTCTTCAAATAGACTATTTTAGGGCTCTACATAGTTTCTGTATCAAAACTATTACTGAATGTTGAATAATATGAAATGAATATACGTATACGTTGTCTCCTACTATCCACACTATCCAAAAAAGTTCTTCGAACTCAGGAAATAGAATTTGTTGAAAATTCATAGCAGAACAAATGTTTCCTTTAAATTTTTTTAAAGAAATATTATTTTGAAATACGAATAGCGCCCTGACCGAGTTTTTAATTTTAACGTTTCGAATGAACTGAAAAATACTTCAATAATTATGTTATCGAGAGATGAGTTGCAACCAGACAACATCAAATCTGAGATCCGATTGAGTCAGGTTTGTCAATCTGGAACTGCCTCAAATATTACCAGAGATAAATAAAAAAATCAATATTTATGTTTCAACGATGTTTTAAACAAAAATTATCTTCAGAACAAAGCTGCTTTATGTCAATTAAGGCACTTGAAGTGATCCCTAGTTTCTTCTGTTAATGCGTTATTTGAACTGCAAATGAATATTCATCTCAATATTGATTTAATTCGGGATAAATCCAACTCGCAAGACCAGAACACGAATGGAAATTGATAATAATGTGTTAATTTTTCACGGTGGGATTCATGTAATGCATTACTGCGTCTTGGTTCCATGTACTGGTCAATATCCTCTTGATGCGAAGGAAAAATTAACGAAATTCAATGTTCGTGTTTAGATATAGGCACAGGGTACATAATAAAGTTGCCCACGCTATAAATCGTTTTGAAGAAACGACCTTATTTCTAGCACTGTCAGTTGTATCGGGTGTTTTTTTTTTTAAAGTGATAGAACTTTAAATTGAAATAAAACACATTTTCATTAAGATTGAGGCCAATTTTTTTTTACTTGAACGATAATTTTATGACATTTATGTTTTGAAAATACACTGCGCAAAAAAATTAACGCACATTCTGAAAATCTCAATTTTAATTAAAGTTAACTCTACATTGACTTTATAACTTATTTTTTATGTTCTCTCGGAAAGGTTTTGAACGAAACAAGACTCATTAAATGGAAGAAAAATTAAGGATTTCACCGAATCTTATGTGAAAGAAGAGAAATGAACAATTTTCAAAATACTGAAATGCTGATAAGTGATTTAATACTTGGTATTTCCACCCCTTGCGTTAATTACAGCTCGGCAACGACGGTTCATACTCAAAATGAGTGATCTTAAAATGTTCTGATCTAATCCTTCCCAGATTTCTCCGAGTTGGATTCATAAGTCATTAAGAGTAGCTGGATGATTTTCTGAACTTCTCAGCCTTCTATTGAGGTTGTCCCAAACCTGCTCAATCGGATTGAGATCTGGACTTCTTGCTGGCCATTCCATTCGAGAGACTTCAACCTCTTCAAGGTACTCCTGAACGATGCGCGCACGATGGGGTCTGGCATTATCGTCCATAAAAATGAAATTTTCACCAATGTATGGGGCAAATGGCACTACATGCTCTTCAAGAATGTTTCTTATATACTTATCAGCATTCATAGCTCCATTATCAACGACCACTAGGTCTGTGCGAGCAGTCAAAGATATTCCACCCCATACCATAATCGATCCTCCCCCGAAACCAGTAGTATTCAGGAAATTGCACTGAGCATATCTTTCATGTGGACGTCTGTGTACAAGGGAACTTCGATCACAATGGTAGAGGCAGAATCTAGACTCATATGTGAAGAGAACTCTTTCCCAATCGTCCTCTTCCCAATGGATATGCTCTCTCGCAAAATCCAAACGCGCCCTTCGATGGGCTGGGGTAAGAGCTGGGCCTCTTGCCGCGACACGAGGCCTTAAATCATATTCTCTGAGGCGATTTCTTATTGTCTGAGTGCTAATTTGCACCTCATGAGTTTGCTCAAGCTGATTTTGAAGGAGGCGAGCGGTTGCAAACCGTTGTCTCAACGAAGAAACTCTCAAGTAACGTTCTTGAATGGCAGTTGTTACCCGTGGTCTACCCCGTACTGGTCTTCGGACATTCATACCTGTCTCCCTGAATCGCTGCAACATTCTGGACACACTTGTATGGGAAACTCCAAACCTTTCTGCAATTCTTGTGTATGTCCACCCTTCTTCTCGCAAAACTACCGCTTGGGCACATTCCTCTTGGGTCAAATTGCGTGTTTCGCGTTGCATTGCGATCAAGTGTGGAAAATCAAACGAAAGAAAAACTATTGATCACTAGAATTGATCGAGAACAACTGATTTTAGAATGGAGTCAATACATTCAAAATCTGATAATATCATCTTTTTTTATTCCTGCTGGGAGAAAACATCTGTATTGAAGAAAAACGTTGAAAGTGGATAACATATGCATGCCTAATTCTGATAAAAAAAAATTATCATTGAGAACAACTTCAGTTGTAGAATAATTTTGAGATTTCCATAATGTGCGTTAATTTTTTTGCGCAGTGTATTTCAGAATTCATGATGGAACGAAATGGGATTTCTTGTCCCTATCTTTCCATGAACATTGTCATCGCCTTTTGGAGAGGCTCTTCAGTGAGCCGAGAGCCCTCGGTTGCGCACTGACACATATCTCGACAACATTTCCACCTTCGATATGCTCCTTTGAGGATGAAACGCTTTTAAGAAACCTCTAGTGAGCGAATGACAGTCGCAAAAAATCATAGGTTCAGTTTGAATTTCGAGTGCATGACCTACCGTCGAAACAGGTAACAATTAATTTTCTCGAACACAAGAGCGGAACACATCAAAAATTTGTTTGATAACTGATATATAACTACATGACTGTTCCTGATCTCATTTAGTAGAATAAAGCATGAAAGTAGAAGAAGAAAACATTTTCTCAATTTCAGTATCGTAATGAGTTCATTACAGTACTAAAAACAGTGCTGTAATGAACTCATTACAGCATTGTTTTTAGTTATATTTTTCGTTTTTTGGTTGTCAGCACTGGCTTCCGCTCCTATCAATTTTCAACACACGTCAATTTGGAAATGTCAATTTCGTAACAGTCACCAACTGCCAAGATACAATACAAAAGTCACTAGGATGAGTTTTTCATGGAAATTCAACAGTATTTCACGAAATTTGACTGAAATAGAGAAAATATCGTCTAATACTCGTTGCAGAATGCAATTCCAACACTCATGCGTTCGAAAACTCGCTCCTTCGTCGCTCGTTTTCGAATTTCGCATTCGTATTGGTATAGGAGCCCATTCTGCAACTAGTTTTAGAATATACTATTTCAATATCACACAAATTTATAATTCTTAGAATAAGAAGGCACAACGAAGAAACTCTTGTAGAAATTAAAAAACCAGCAAGAACTGGATTGGATATCATAGATCCTCCTCTTATAATGAATCCCAAAGATTTCAGTAATTTCCTTCCCGTATCTGGTAGATAAAACATTTTTATAGCAGAGTCTCTTTCAAACGAGAGGTATATTATGTTGTAGATTTACCGTAAAGGCTATTTCTTGGTAGGAATTTTCAATGGGGAATTGGTAATGAGTGTAGACTGTTTGCAACGCAACGATGGGTAAATGATATGGCGCTAACCGTTTGAAAAATAAGAAAAGGCCGAGAAGAATGCGTGAAGCAAATGGTACTAGCCGGTATTCTTGTCGGAATGATGAGACGTTTGTTTTATTTCTCCTCTTTTCCCGGTCGGAATGGCACATTGTGGATGACAGATCTACGATATTGGGAGATGAAGTTATAACTGCGCTCAAATGCTGCCGACTTTTCGAACTTCAACTTTCTCAATATTGCAAAAAGTCGTTCAAATTGCATAAAGGTTTTCGGACAATTTTTCGTCTGCATGCTTATCGTAGGTTATGATCATAGACAATAGTAATTATAATACTGCATGATCTATGATAGATGCATAGAAACCCTATTCCATAGAAAAGAATAGAATATTCCATAGAATAGGGAATATCTTAATATTCGAGACGTTCCGCCATAATCTGCTTCTATGGTTTCGGATCAATTTTTTTGATAAGTTTTGATTCATCATCCAAATCTAGTATGTCTTCGTTTTTCAATTCAGTTAGGATATGGAGAAATAGCCCGACCTCTATCTGTACTCTCGTATCATCTTAAATGAAGCTGGAGAGAGGTCTGATATTTGTTTACGTATTTTCTGGGAACATAGAGGTAAAAAAATGATGGATTCTTTATGACACTAGCGAGATGTATAGTTGTTTCTATGCTCTTCTGAAATAAGCAATGCTTCATTCTATGGTCTGTACTGTCCAGGGCCGTATCTAGGCACTACTGCGCCTGTGGCAAGATTTTCTTCAGCGCCCCCAAATTGGCGTAGATTTTTTTCATCATGTTTCAATTTTTTTTTTTTGAATAAACTAAATATATATATATACATATATAATCGAAAATTCGTTGCTGATAAGTTATTAGATGAAAAATTGGATAGTGGGAATTGCAGTAATTAATGAGGTACTCTTTTTTCTTTGCTCGAGCTTTCGAGATATTTATTTATCTCTTCATCAGGAGAACTGAAATAAAAAGAAAACGGTAGAAACAAATAAGTTGATATCATGAAAAACTTACGAAATTGAGAATGTATAAAAAGATGAAGGTTTCTAAAATTGACATCACTAACTTAGGTGTATAAAAATTGAAAAAATATATTACTTTCTTAATATAAATAATGAAGTTGAATTTTGATTAAGGATGTCGAATTGACAGTGATTTTACATATCTTGATTTAAGCATTATGGATTTGGAAAACATTTCTCTAAAAACTCAAAATCCAACTTCATTATTTATATTAAGAAAGTAATATATATGTTTTCAATTTTTATACACCTAAGTTAGTGATGTCAATTTTAGAAACCTCCATCTTTTTATACATTCTCAATTTCGTAAGTTTTTCATGATATCATCTTATTTGTTTCTACCGTTTTCTTTTCATTTTAGTTCCCCTGATGAAGAGATAAATAAATATCTCGAAAGCTCGAGCAAAGAAAAAAGAGTACCTCATTAATTACTGCAATTCCCACTATCCAATTTTCTATCTACATACATATATATATTATAATATTTTTTCATAATATTATTCAGATATTTTCGTCACAAAGCATTTTCTATTTTTTATCTTCATTATGAAACCAACCTGCGCGAAGAATTTAAAAAAATTCATGGTTTCTGTCGGAGAACACAATGCTTCAAAGGTAAGCCTAGGATTCTGCAAACATTGGAGAGATGATATCTAGTGAAATTGTTTTTTTTTTGAGAAATTTGTTAGTAAAACTACAATTTCTGAATGCATAAATAATTTAATACTCAATCAACAACCAACTCTTGATATCAACTTTTTGTTTTAAATAAATTGTTTTCTCATTTCTAACTACTCCTCAGAAAGACTCATAAAACAAAAAACTGAAATCAATTTTTCCGAAAAAATTTTGAATTTTCGAATATGCTATCACTCCTCCTCACTTCCGCAGAAACCTAAACTTAATACTTCAATACAGTAATAAATAAGTTTTGATAAATGCTTCGATTTCGTTTAACTCTGCAGTTACAATTGTTCTCTTCACGCTATTCTTTGTTATTTATTCACCGTTTCCAGTCACCGATCGGAGCACCTCAGAGGCGCCCCCGAAGTGCGCCCATCCACTGTTCCAGTCAACGGTGCGTCAAGTCCTCGCTCTACCTTCCTCTTTCCTTTGTAGGAACAGTAGCACCCACCGAGTTTATTTACAAGATGTATTAGTGAGGATTTTTTTCCCTTCTCTTTATTTGGGTTCTGCTCTTATTGACAATGTACCCAGATTCAATCTTTAAGTAAATCAATGTATATAATATTATATATTCTTTATCAAAAACTACCAGACACACACAAACACCCAGACCTCTACAGGAATCGAACCCGCAACCTTCAGCCACAATAAGCTACAAATTCGTAAATAATGTAATTCTGGAATTCTTCCTGTAAATATCTCATTTGCCATTTGAAGTGTTACAGGAGGAATTCCAGAATTGCATTGTTTACATCTGTTAGTTCGGCCACTTACAGATCGATCGTACGCTACGATATCGTAACATATAGATGAAAAGCAGAATACGGGCATAGATAATTATGGAGCGAGTTAAAGCAAGAACATCTGTTTAATCCTTTACCTGGTGACTAAAATTCTACGTTTCTCTATTCCACACCGTGGTACATTTATCGAAATAACAAATATAATAGCTACCTTTAGTATTTACTTCATTCAAAATCTTACCTCAATATTGACTATAATTATGTTTTTCGACGATTTTCCTAATATTATTGCACTTGTTCACAAATAGTATATTTCATTACTAGTCCAGAAAGTAAGCTTTTCCCGTGCGCGCGCGAAGAGTTCCCGTGTGAGGCGCAGCCGAACACGGAAATTCGTGCAAGCACGGAAAAAGCCTTTCTGGACGTGTAATGAAGGATATTTTTCATTACACCTCTCTGAAAACAATCCAACGATATTTGTTCTTCGACAGAAAGCATTTCGATATTGTAACACAATAATTATTCGAAACACTGACGTCTACTGTCATCACGCAATCGTTGCTTTGTGTCTCAGCATAGATGCATCTATGTCTCAGCGCACGGAAAAGGATCACTTTCGGTGCGGCCGCACGGAAAAGGGTCACTTTCGGTGCCCTGAATCGACATGTTTTGATAGGGTTTTCAGAGCGGTGTAATGAAAAATCTATTCGTACAGGCAACACAACTACATGATCATCTATCTAATCTACAGTAACTAACTCTTCTTTTCCCTGCTTTTAACTGGAATGGCCTCATGATGCACCGATGCACGGTGCACACGGCCCGATTCAATCGGTCCAATACTGTAGACGGTAGGGAATCTAGACGAGCCCTTTTCGGCTTGTCAGCGGACACATCTATGTACACGCGGTCGGTTTTCACATCCTACCTGGCGGAGTCGCGACATCGCTCCTTACGCAAAAAAATATTTTTGGCGTATACATTGGCGCTCAAATTTTTTTTTTATTTGATATTTTTTGGCGCCCCTGCGGACCTTGCGCCTGTGGCGGGGGCCACTTGGCCACACCCTAGATACGGCCCTGGTACTGTCTATAGCCTACTCGGCCTTTTTTTCGAGCGTTAGGTCATGTTCAAAACTCGAACTTTTGGTTGGAAGTCTTTAGATTGCGAGTTTTTCCGAGCGATTGTGACTCTATAGTCTATAGCCCATTTTCACTCGTCTTATTCCTCCCGTGTTTACTTCTTTCGATCGCGTGCATCGAGAGAAGTAACGACGATCATAGATGGCTAGCTTCGTGTCTTATCATCTCCCGGAACACGAGTTCTCTTTGATTAACCGTACACTGAACCGCTCGCTTCCAAGAATCGCCGGAATACCCTGTTATTATAGAAAAAAATCTTCGTCTCTTTTGGGTATTGTGAAATTCAAGTGTGTGACAAGTGAAAGCGCTTCAATATGATACGTCTTCTGGTGAATTATGGTTGTTGTTACCCATACGATTCTCTGCATACCGGTGACATATAATAGGGATATCCATAGAAATAGGTAATTTATGCAGATTTTCTTCCTATATCATAGAGTCGTCTTTATGACAAGCTTTGGGGTATGGTCTAGAAGGCAACACTGGAAAAGGGTTTTGTTTTTTTCTTGGTAGATTTATGTCGAAGAAAAGGCGGTGAAGCTGATTGAATGGATCTTGATTCATGTACATATACATGAAAGTTCCTCTTGAGGCAGGATTACGAAAAAAAAGGATGAATTCAACTCATGCAGGTGCCAAAACTCGATCCGCTTGTTTCGGTAATATTCCTGCTTTCGTTCAGGAATACCAATCTTCTGACACTTGATGTGAAAATAACTTGGTAACTCCTAACTAAAAAGTTGATTTGTAACAAGTTTGCCTTCCTTTCTATCTTTGATTGACATTGTATTCACAATTTTGCAATATATTGGCATGCTATTATGATTGCTATGTGTTTGAATTATATAAAGGGCGATATGAATCTTTAGGTACTTGAGTACGAATGCTACGTATTCGGACAATTATTGTGCTCAGTCAGTTTGAAGAAAATGCTTAGTGATTCCTTTCAATCATGTCATTAGATCCATCTGAAAAGTCAACAATTATTCTGCTTCATTTTTTGACCTCTCCCATACGCCACACCTCCATTTACGACTCTAATAATAATAATGACATATCTGTTTCACGTTCATTTCGTTCTCAGGAGTATTAATCAGTGAAACAGTGTAGTAGAACAAACGATATACCGTGTGATTTTGGTATCTATCGTTTTTATCAATTTACTAGCTGGCCCGGCGAACTTTGTTCCGCCTAAATGATACTTGCGGTGGATTTCACAAATCGTAATCATCGGTGATCGGAGATCAACGGCTTGGTTCTCTGATTTTTGAACTGTCAAATGTTTCCATGGATATGAGCTATCACACAGAACAGATACACAAAAATAACATGTCATATGTCAATCACTAATAATGGCAATTTTGGATTCAATTATTTCCGCAAATATATTTATTACCAAAACAGAAATTCAAAAACATTTTAAAAATTATGAGATAAGGTGAGAATGGACATCTCACGATTGGAACTCATCGCCAAAATCCGATTTACTTGACATTTCGATGAAAATTCACTGTGATATTCACCCGCTTCTGGATCTGTTAATAGCCTTTCATGGTACTATAAGCCCTATGTAAATTACACAGTAATTGATGTCATATGTTCTTTATTCGACTACTTCAAACCACGATGACCGAAATGCTCGAAAAAAAGAACAGATGACATCAATGGATGGCCGCGAAATCCTCAACAAATTCATCGCCATTTAATTGTGATAATGTCAAATATAGAACCCTCACGATTACGTTATTTGGAATAAATAAAACTATACAAATAACTAATTATCATCAGTCATAATGTGTGAATAGCGCCATCTGAATTGGTAAGAACGAAACTTTTCTCATATCTCAACGAAATCTAATCATTTTAGACATCTGTACTCCTACGATAAGACATTTTGGTTTTGCCCAACAGCGCAGAGTTGTAGGCAACTCAAATTACACACTATTACAGTGACTATGGTATGGAGGGAATATAGTCACTGTACACACTACTTGTTTATAGCGCCATCTAACGCGGAGAATATCAAATGAAGTCCAAACGAATAAGCGGAGCGTTACTGTAACTGTAGCGACATCTAGTGGCCTTACTCAAAAGGAGGAAAAGCATTTCCTGTATAAGTAAAATTTTCATCGATTTTCTCAAAGTTTCATTGTATTTTATAATAACCAGACCGTAGACGAATCCATATATGAAGCTTCATAACAAACAGTCCATCCGATCTCGAGTTATAAATGGTGTAACCAACATCTTTCTTTTATATATATAGATCACTAGCTGGCCCGGCGAACTTTGTACCGCCTGAATTATACTTAAAAGTTGTATAAACTTACCATTACTTTTTTCAAGCAGGAAGAAAATTAGGCAAAATTAAAGTTCAAAATATACAAAATTTTAATAATTTTGTAATTCACATGGAAAGAATTCTCTTTATGTAAGCGGTAACTAATTGTTGAACTTGAACATATAACTTTTTGTTTTTAATTGTGTACAGTTCTCTTTTTGCAGTACCTCATGTGACTGTGAATAGCAGGAGTATAATCCATATTATACCTTTCCTCTTATATGAATCAAAATGTCAAGAATATGAACAAAAATTATTCTTTTAATGAACTATCGACTATTAACACAGCCCGTCGACCAGAATTGAAAAATCAGTCATTTCTCAATAGCCCAACCTGAAGTGACAAAAACAAAACTTTTCTTATATTCTCAAAATCTAATCAGTGGTCACGCCATTATTTTAGAAATCCTAGCTATGCTGCTAAGCTCAAAATAATGGGTAAACATCTCAGTTGGTGGAGCAGCGCGATTCTCATTATTCCATGGATATGAGCTGTCAATCTCTCTTCAATTTGTTCAATTTAGTTGACGATATCAAGCTCGTTAGAAGACAAATCGAGATGTTAAAATGTCGATAGTACGATCGACACGGCAAAATTATCAACACTGTGAATTATGTTGAACTCATATTCAAATTTATTGATGGTCATTCGACCAGATCAGACTAGGCAACCCATGAAACATTATTGTATATCATAAGTGAAAGCCCGATGAGCAAACGTTTCAAAATTATTGACGCTTACAATACTGTCTCTGTGCGAACAGAAACACGAATATAATATGTCAATTAGTAATTATGGGCAATTTTGGATTCAGTTATTTCCGCAAATATATCTATTACCCAAACAGAAATTCGAAAGCATTTCAAAAATAAAGAAAAAAAATGAAGATGGCCAACTCACGTTTGAAACTGATCGTCAAAATCAGATACTTGATCTTTCGGTAAAAATTCACTGTTCCACCAACTTGAGATAAGTTTACCCGCTTTTTGATCTGGCAATAGACTTCCATGTTACCATGAGTTCTATGCGAATCACATATCGCCATCTAACAGCGGTAATATCAACCTACGACTACGTACAGTGACAGTCTATTAACTGTATGACCACGCATCAACGGTAGCGACACCTAGTGGCCTTATCCAAAAGAAGGAAAAGCATTTCCTACATAAGTAAAATATTTTCATCAATTTTTTCGAAGTTTTATTGTATTTTATAATAACCAGACCGGAGACGATTCCATAAATGAAGTTTCATAACAAACAGTCCATCCGATCTCTAGTTATAAGTTGTGTAACCAACATCTTTCTTTTATATATATAGATATAGATATAAGATATATAGATGAAGAGAGACTGTTTCTTTTGGCTTACCGGTTGTCACTAGGTTGTTATTGAACACCAGTGTAAGAAAGTTCAGGACCGTATTCAAGTGGAATTCGTGGTCCCATTCAAATTTGGCAGTCTGTATATTTTGATGCAAAATGGATTGTCTTTACCTTGTTCGAGGAATGGCTACGCTTTATTCATCAATTCTTCAGGAAAGACCTCATTAATTTAGATATAGGGTGTTCTGCATAAAATAAACTCTGATTTATTGAAGAATCGTACCTCAATGTAAAAATGAATTGATTACGAAGTTTCCTCTTCTCTCATTCAGTTTAGAAATATTTCACAATGATGGAATGTGTACTCTCGCCTTTAGGTTCTTATCTCTTTTGTTTATTTAATTAAAAAAGGGATGAACTTACTGGATAACTATGGGATATGGGTTTGTTTACTTCAGATGTCCTCAGAAACAATAAGGTTAAGTTGATCAAATTATCATCGAAGATAAAATGAGATATTGATTCTCTTTTCATCAGATGAAAACTGGAAATAACTTTTCCATATCGAGGAGCAAAGTGAAAAGAAAATTCAAGCACGCTTTCGCGTCGCTGACGTAACGTCCTCGTATGGATTTTTATCCGTTAAGTGGAGAGCAACAAAGAATGCAACGGACTCTCATCGAAGAAAGACGTTTTTCCTTATGGGTAACGAAAAAAAAATGGATTAGCACTATAATGATGACAAGAACTCCGATCGTTAATATGGCACATGTCTTGATGAGGATCGCGAAAAACTTCATTCTTCTGGACTTCGTTTCTGCACGTTCTAAATATTCCGAATGATTGGCAGATGTGTAATACCTGATGTTTCTGTTTCAATGATGTACATTCGAAGAGACAACGGAATTTTAAGATGCATCATTCAGGAGATATTTCCAAGAACATTGAGCATGTCTTCATAGATTTTACAGGGAAAAAACAGCGAAAATGATAATTATTTTTATCAGAATTATGCATGCATATGTTATCCACTTTCAACGTTTTTCTTCAATACAGATGTTTTCTCCCAGCAGGAATAAAAAAAGATGATATTATCAGATTTTGAATGTATTGGCTCCATTCTAAAATCAGTTGTTCTCGAGCAATTCTAGTGATCAATAGTTTTTCTTTCGTTTGATTTTCTACAGTCGATCGCTATGCAACGCGAAACACGCAATTTGACCCAAGAGGAATGTGCCCAAGCGGTAGTTTTGCGAGAAGAAGGGTGGACATACACAAGAATTGCAGAAAGGTTTGGAGTTTCCCATACAAGTGTGTCCAGAATGTTGCAGCGATTCAGGGAGACATGTATGAATGTCCGAAGACCAGGACAGGGTAGACCACGGGTAACAACTGCCATTCAAGAACGTTACTTGAAAGTTTCTTCGTTGACACAACGGTTTGCAACCGCTCGCCTCCTTCAAAATCAGCTTGAGCAAACTCATGAGGTGCAAATTAGCACTCAGACAATAAGAAATCGCCTCAGAGAATATGATTTAAGGCCTCGTGTCGCGGCAAGAGGCCCAGCTCTTACCCCAGCCCATCGAAGAGCGCCTTTCGATTTTGCGAGAGAGCATATCCATTGGGAAGAGGCCGATTAGGAAAGAGTTCTCTTCACAGATGAGTCTAGATTCTGCCTCTACCATTGTGATTGACGTTCCCTTGTATACAGACGTCCACATGAAAGATATGCTCAGTGCAATTTCCTGAATACTACTGGTTTCGGGGGAGGATCGATTATGGTATGGGGTGGAATATCTTTGCCTGCTCGCACAGACCTAGTGGTCGTGGATAATGGAGCTATGAATGCTGATAAGTATATAAGGAACATTCTTGAAGAGCATGTAGTGCCATTTGCCCCATACATTGGTGAAAATTTCATTTTTATGGACGATAATACCAGACCCCATCGTGCGCGCATCGTTCAGGAGTACCTTGAAGAGGTTTCATTCTCTCGAATGGAATGGCCAGCAAGAAGTCCAGATCTCAATCCGATTGAGCAGGTTTGGGACAACCTCAATAGAAGGCTGAGAAGTTCAGAAAATCATCCAGCTACTCTTAATGACTTAGGAATCCAACTCGGAGAAATCTGGGAAGGATTAGATCAGAACATTTTAAGATCACTCATTTTGAGTATGAACCGTTGTTGCCGAGCTGTAATTAACGCAAGGGGTGGAAATACCAAGTATTAAATCACTTATCAGCATTTCAGTATTTTGAAAATTGTTCATTTCTCTTCTTTCACATAAGATTCGGTGAAATCCTGAATTTTTCTTCCATTTAATGTGTCTTGTTTCGTTCAAACCTTCCCGAGAGAACATAAAAAATAAGTTATAAAGTCAATGTAGAGTAAACTTTCATTAAAATTGAGATTTTCAGAATGTGCGTTAATTTTGTTGCGCAGTGTACTTGGCGATTCCATATGAGTCTGGTTGTGTTTATTGGTGAGACTGAAAAGCCTTTCAAAAAACTTCAGTTCAGGTCTTGTTTCAACCTGGAATAACAGCATAGAATAGCAAGCATCCCAAGTTAGCTTCAATTCTTTGCGCATACGAGTTCTTGGATGCAAGTGGGCCTCATAAAAAATTGAAGGATTAATTTCCACGGAATGAATGTGGCTTTTTTGTGCGGTATATATTTTCTTTTTCAAACGATCTCTCCTTCTAGATCAAAAAGATAACATGTTGTGAGAGGATGTATACTCCATTCACAATTATAAAATCACAACTCTGGCACTGGAAATTTGACACATTCCACTCTGTATCGAAGTTATGACGTTTTTCAAAATATTTTTATGTTCCGAGTCAACACTATGTTGCCCTTTCTACATTCTTAGCGTATTTCTCAGAATGTGAATTCATTCGGAAAATGAATGAATTGAAAAAGATGTGATGGACGAAAATAATTAACGTTTATATGATTTGATAGAAATGATTCCTTTTCTAGTTATTTGCATGAAAAGTACAAGAGATCACTGTTGAAATATATTATTATTATATGGAAGAAAATTGCATTGCTTTCACATAATTTTCAGATGCATGCTTGTCTTGATTTAATGTTTATTATCCTCTTGAACTGAAAGTTCAAGACTTGACGACACCAATTGTTGATTCTAATCAAGAATTCATTGAAAAAAATCAACCCAAAGATATAAGATGAATTGATGGGTAATTACAAGAATCAAGAATAATGTCAATTTTATTTTGTTGATAACTTTCTTAAAATCAATGTTGGGATATAAAACTCGGCTGCGTTTGTTCAAACAACATCTAAAGAATACATTTTTCACCATCTCGACCTTTGAAAGGCTTTTCTTATAGGAGAATTAGGTCTAAGTTCCACCTCATTAGTGAGGTACCTAACTTTTGCAAATCTGCTCATATATCGCCAAATTTCTTGGAAAACCTGAAAAATATCATCTTAATTGACCTCTCGAGGCTCCATCCGATCCATCTACTGCGATATCTGTCCAAATAACAGCTTTTTCAACGAAATTCCCGTGTACCACTTCAACCTCGAAATGTAAACATTCGTCCTGGTCTTGAAAATCGTCCTCACGCTCCAAACTGGTGCTAAAAACAATAAACATACGTTTATCATGGATATTCGAGGAAAAACTCACCTGCAAATATCGATTGAATACCAAAAATCTGCGAACTATTTGTAAACCTAACAAAATGTGGAATATCTTTGATACTTTTACTTTGATGTAAACAAAGATACTGGCAACGTCGTTTTGTCATTCTTTCACTATAGGTACTGGATTTTCTGAGAATTTCCGTGAAATTGATCACAACTTTTTCTTACATGGCTACAGCGAAAAGAAAATTTCTCTAGAAATCGTTGAAATTTTTCATGATAACATTATTTTGTATCTCACGAATACGAAAACAAAAGTTTTTTAATTTTTTTCGAATATCTCCGGTATCATTGGTGATTTATTTGACAGCTGTCAATGTTTTAACAATTTTTTTGACAGCTGTCCAATTTTTCTTCCAGTTTTTCATACTGTTTTTCAAATTTCTTTTGAGGATGGAAAATGGTGGATCCATGAAAAAAGTAAAGAATTACTGGTTGATTTTTTTCTTGTTCTTTTTATGTAAATGAGTTGTGTTCGATTTTTATGTAAAATATTCCACGGAAATTCTAGAGATCCCTGTATACTGTATAGTGATATATTTTGGTGCGCTCTAACTTCTGTTGAAAATACTCAACTTTGATGAGTCTCTCCTGAATGCTCAGATATCTTCGAACTGAAAATTACAACCTGTATAATCATTTTATGCCCTGCTGTATTCATACAACGTCTATAAGAAGATCGCGCTAATAAATATTCCAATCTTATATGGGCCTCAAGAATCAATTGAAAATTCTTACCTGCATTTGTACTTCCGTTATTATTATGGAATTATCAATAGATACACTGCTCAAAATAATGCGCAAAGTTTTTTTCATGCTTCTATTTGATGTTCAACATTTTCTAAATATTCTTGAAATCTAAAAATTTTAAAAACCTTCCAAGTTGTGTATCACATAACCTATCTCACCTATCCAAAATTCAACAAGGATTGTTTATGTCCCTCTACCAACAAAATTTTCGGCATCATTTTCGTTAGGTCACTCTGTATATCTAGAATCCACTTTTTTCGACCAGAACTATTTCCTCCATTGACCATCTGACATTTGATCGAATGTTTCACACCCGGCCTAATGATAGAGTCAAATATTGTGACAACCAGTGTATTTTATATGACTTCAACAATAGGTCAGTCCGTTGAATGATTGTCTTCATTCTGAGTACTGAAGTGCACAAAACAGAAGATTCAATGGCGTGTAATTAACTTCTATTGCTGTGTTCATCTTCAGTAAATTCGAAATAGGCATAATGTGACCAATTGAGCGACAGGGTGTTATGAATTTTAGATGGAACATTATACATATTTTGTGAGTGGAAATGGATGAAGATTCTTATTTCAATATGTAAGTGATACTACTCGTAGTCGTAACTATGGAACGAATTGAAACTAATAAATTATTGATGGTAATGATAAAGGACCCCGCACTTTTAGTATGTAAAGTGGCGACCGGTCAAATTTTCTGAAAGTTTGGTATGTTGTTGTAACCGACTCAGTGACCAAAAGTGTCAATGGGCCCAACCCAATCCTGTGGCTAGTTTTCTAAATACGGGGTGTTAAAGTTGAAAATTGCCCAGAATTTCGGATTTATTTGCTAATTATTGAGAGCTAGATTGGATTTCTGTTGCATACACACGTTTACTACATGTTCTAGTAATGAAATTAGTGGATACGTATGATTAAAAATATTTATATTTACCGGGTGATTTACGAATATATGACGGTAGTTTTTTGCCAAAATTCACTTTTTCTGCTGTGACGTCAGGAAGGCATATTTTTGAAATGTTCTTTTCGATTTAGTATTATGACTACAAAATATTGCACAGTGCAAATTTTTTATACAGGGTGTTTCACAGAGAGAACCCGTAGACATAATCATATTTTTTAAGGATTAATTCGAAACCCCGTATTTTTGAATTGATTTTTGGGAAAAGTAATACCACAAACATATGTGTGTCTCTGATCTCCAAAATATTCAGGGTGGTTTATTCATAGGAAGGTAGGTATTCAATTTTGGGAAAAGTACAAAAAACATGAAAATTTCCTCGGTCAAATGCAACTATTTTCTCACTATATATTGATTCCCACAACATCTCCAGAGGTATGAATTCTAAATACTATGACCAGTTTTCGAGATACAGGGCGTTAAAGCGGAGAATAACTTATTTCATCCATTTTTTTTAAATTGAAAAGCCGAATTGATTTTATGTTGCGCCCATGAGTTGAGTATGAGAGCAGATCAGATGCACATGCAAAGGCTCAGCTGAAATATTTACTGTTACAGGGTGCTGGGTGATTCACGAATAAATCACAATAGCTTTTGCAAACACTCGATAATTCTACAGTTTCGTCACAGAGAAATTATTCCATGAAGTTAATACCTAGTCGTTCACAATTTTCAGTCTGAAATATTTCATTATGATTACTCTCCATACAGGGTGAGCCATACAGCCAACCATACCAAAAATACTTATGCTTTGAATTGATTGAAATAAGAACTATTTAGTGAATTTTGAGTATCTTTATGAGCGCGCTTACTAACTGCGCTATCACCCCCAAACAGATGACAATAAACCTTCTTCTTATGTAGGTAAAAAACGAATATTTTTTTATTGGTGGGTACTCCACAGTCCGCAATATTCGTGTTGAGTGAGTTAAAACTAGGTATATTGAAAAGTTTGAATCTCATTATAGTCATAACCTCGGTTATTAGGTACTTTATAAATATACTTTTTTCAGCAAAAAATAGGATGATCTACACATGCAAGAAATGTATATTTTTGGTAGGTGATTATTTTTAAATCACCTTGTATATTTATATATTTAAAAATTCTTGCGGTTATGCTCACTTGATGTAATGTTATTCAAAATTCACCAGAAAAGTTCTCCTTTCAATTATTTCAAAGCATATTATTTATAGCTCACCCTGTATGAAAAGTAATCATAATGAAGTATTTCAGACTAAAAATTGTTAACGACTAGGTATTAACTTCATCGAATAATTCCTCTGTGACGAAACTGTAGAACTATCGAGTGTTTGCAAAAGCTGTTGTGATTTATTCTTGAATCACCCTGTAACAGTAAATATTTTAGCTGACCGTTTCCATATGAATCTGATCTGTACTCATACTGAACTCATGGGCGCAACATAAAATCAATTCGGCTTTTCAATTTTGAAAAAATGGATGAAATAAATTATTCTCCGCTTTTACGCCCTGTATCTCGAAAACTGATCATAGTATCGGATTTAGAATTCATACCTCGGGAGATGTTGTGGGAATCAATATATAGTGAGAAAATAGTTGCATTTGACCGATGAAATTTTCGAATACAGGGTGTTCATGTTTTTTGTACTTTTCCCAAAATAGAATACCTTCCTATGAATAAACCACCCTGAATATTTTGGTGATTAGAGACACACATATGTTTGTGGTATTACTTTTCCCAAAAATCAATTCAAAAATACAGGGTTTCGAATTAATCCTAAAAAAAATGATTATGTCTAGTGGTTCTCTCTGTGAAATATCCTGTATAAAAAATATGCACTGTGCAATATTTCGTCGTCTTAATACTAAATCGAAAAGAACATTTCAAAAATATGCCTTCCTGACGTCACAGTAGAAAAAGTGAATTTTTGCAAAAAACTACCGTCATATATTCGTGAATCACCCTGTAAATATGAATATTTTCAATCATACGTATCCACTTATTTCATTACTAGAACATGTAGTAAACGTGTGTATGCAACAGAAATCCAATCCAACTCTTAATAATTAAAAAATAAATCCGAAAATCTGGGCAATTTTCAACTTTAACACCCCGTATTTAGAAAACTAGCCATAGGATTGGGTTGGGCCCATTGATACTTTTGGCCACTTTACATACTAAAAGTGCGGGGTCCTTTATTGTTTCTATTATATCACAAATTGGTTTGTCTATGTTATGATTCATACCATAATACATAATGAAAATACATAATATGGGGTGTTTTTTTAGAGGGAATATTTTTTTATTTGAAAATAAATTTTCTGCCACTTATGTTTCGAAAATAATTTTCGAATAATTGGACCCATTCTAATATCCTTTTTTTCAGATTGAAGATCCGCTACGTCATGCCCTCGGCGAGGCTGACTCTGAGGGAGGAGGATGTGGTCAGACTGTCTCTGGAATTCCTGCACAACCGCGAACTCCACATCTCCCAGCTCAGTCTCGAGAGGGAGACTGGCGTCATCAACGGCAACTACTCGGACGACGTGCTGTTCCTGCGGCAGCTCATACTGGACGGACAATGGGACGACGTCCTGGAGTTCATCCAGCCTCTGGAGGCGTTGCAGGCCTTCGACATGAGGAAATTCACTTACGCGATACTGAAGCACAAATATATCGAGTTGCTGTGCATAAAATCCGAGGCGAACGGCCAGGGGAACAATGTGGATAATGCGGTTGAGGAGGTTGTTAAAGTGAGTATTGTTCGTGGTTATACAGGGTGGCCAAGAGATTGACGTCAAAAAGGAAAAAACAGGTCCCTCGTGTCATGGGCTATTCGAATCACCCCCATGTATGTTATGCCATTTTTCACGGTTTTCGAGTTATGAATTTTTTTATGAACTTTGAGAATTTTCGACTTGACCATCTTAAAAGAGATATTTAAAAAAAGTACAAGACTTCTCTGTGAAATTCTTTCTGTAACTTAATCTTCATGAATTGTACTTTTATACATAAAATAACCAGATTCGTAACTTTGATAAAAATTGTGGAAAAGTTACGTGAATTGTATTATGATCTGAAATTTCGAATCAAAATTAAAGATGTAAAAAGGCTAATTCACGGTTTCTCAGTATGCTGAAAAACTGCGCTCAACAGTCAGCTTTTAGAATCATTGATAAAAAATGGTACTTAACACTCTACTTTTGCTAGAATTAGCCTTCAAAGTCATCGAGGTGGAAAAGATCAAAGAACTAGACATTTACTACAAAATTATTTTTTGCCATTTTAAAATATTTCTGATCAAGATATGATAGAAAATGCTGAAAATTAATGAAAATTAGCTTTAGATGTTGTTCAAGAAAAGTTCTAGATAAAAAAAGAAAAAGGTTTGGCAATAAATCACACATCCTAATGTAAATAATAAGAAATTTATTTATAAAATTTACAGTAGGTGTTCAAAGTGGCCACCTCCAGCCTCAATACACATTCTACACCTTCTTAGAAAATTTTCTTTCAATCGCATAAAACCTGCCCTGTTCTCTCTTAGGACACGTTCGGCTTTTCTTATCTTCAGTCGCAGCTCGTCTTCACTCGAACATTCTCGGGCGTAAACAATTTCTTTGAAATAACCCCAAACGAAAAATATCGATGGGATAAAGGTCACAATAAATTCATATTTCTGAGAAATTTCAAACTGCAATAACTTCATTTTTTCAAATGGCGTGCCCATATTTTTTGTGCAGAAAATTTAATTTCAAACATTTTTCCAAGGGTTCCTTATGTCCATCTGCAATCGTTTTCTGTACAAAAAATATATGCATGCCATTTGTAAAAATTGAGGTTATTGCAGTTTGAAATTTCTCAGAAATATGAATTTATTGTGACAGTTCCAATAGAACAACATTATTCGATAGCCATGCAATACGAGGCAAAATTATTGAATTTTCGAAAAATCCTTCATTTGTTTCTTTATTATGAATAGCATGCATGCTATGATACGTTTCGCGGACCTCTGAAACTGGCCATTTTCTCATAGAAGTCCTTATATTTTCGTAACCATGACAACAACGTAAAAATGTTTCAGATAAAAAATGTGTAAAATTCGAAAAGGAATCCTTTTCCGGTTAGAAAAATAGGTAGTTCCATTTGAAATACCAAAGCTGATGGTCACTTCCGGTATAACCGGAAGTGTGATTTCGATGAAAATATTTTAGCATGATTTCCTTCTTCGAAAAACGGTCGTCTGCCAAATTTCAGAAATCTTTTCCTCATAGAAACTGAGAAACGTCTAATGCACGGATTATTGTGATAACCCTATATACTAACTGACAAAGAAACTGCAACACCCAGAAGGAGTTAATTGAATTTTAATTTTTTTTTGGCAAGACAGATAGTATAGCAAGCAGTAAGTGATTACAATTTGGAGAAAAAAAGCGAAGGCTTGACAATTTTTTTAAATTAATTTATGTTTGTCCACCGCGATTATCTATACACTCCCCAGCACGTCCTGACATTGATGCAACGAGATGGTCCTTTTTCTTCTTGAGGGATACTATCTTAAGCTACCTGTACTTCATGTCTCAGAGCCGCCAAAGTCCGTGGGGGCTGGGGTAAATTTCAAAGCCTTCTACCCATGATGTCCCAAACATGTTCTATGGGCGAAAGATCGGGGGATCTGGGCGGCCATGGCAAAAGATTCACATGGGTCGCTTCGAAAAAGTTTGAACTTACTCTGGCAACATGAGGTCGAGCATTATCTTACTGAAATATTGGATTCTCGAGCCGGTTAAGGTGAGGGAGAACATATGGCTCCACTATTTCTTGAAGGCAACGCAGCGCTGTCATGTTAACTCGAATAAAAACTAAAGGTGACCTATTTTCATGTGCAATAGCACCCCATACCATAACGCCTACCGTCCGGTGTACATGACGCTCAATATCAAACTGAGGTTGATGTCTTTCTCCCCGACGTCGTCTAACCCTCTTTCGGCCATAATGTGCACCCAAGGAGAATCGAGATTCATCAGTAAAGACGACCTGATGCCATTGCACATTCCAATGATGATGTTCTCTGCACCACTGTAATTACTGCTTTCGATGCTCAACCGTCAGAGGTAACACAAGATGGGGTCGATAATGCTGCAGTCCAAATGACCTTATCCGGCGGTAAACCGTTCGGACAGTTACAGGATGACCTTGTTCTCCTTACCACTCATTAGCCAAAGATCGAGTTGTCGCAAATCAGTCTCTAATGGCCATAAGTCTGAGACGTCGATCTTGAACTTCATTTGTGCCCCTTCGACGTCCGGTGCTTACTCTTCTTCTATTTCAGGCATTATCAAACCACGCTTGACAACATCTCATAACAGTAGTTGGATTTCTGTTCGTACGGTTATCGATTTTTCGAAATGACAACCCCGCCTCCTGTAGACCAATAAATCGACCTCTTTCTAATTCACTCAGCTGGCGATAAATTCCGCGTAAACGTCTCTAGGCATTTTGACAACAACTAAACATCGATTTTGGATCTCCTCGAACTGCTGGTTTGTTGTAAAATTTAAAAAATTGCAGAAAACGACTACCATATTCAAGTAACAAAAAATGTTTACATGATAAAACCTGCACGATTTTTCTCCAAATTTAATCATTAACTCCTTGCTGTACTTTCTGTTTTACCAAAGAAAAATTCTAATTTGAACAGCTCTTTCTGAGTATTGCAGTTTCTTTGTTATTTTCGCTCGATTGCATGATCCCTTGATTTTTACACCACGCGGTTTTTCTAACCTCCAACAGTCTCACTTGAATTCGAGTTCAATTTCTTTTCAAATATTTCAGCACTTGCCTGGGCCCATAACCATTGTTAGGTTTAATGAATGGATCGCCAATATTGAAAAGAAATTTGATTTATTATCAAAAATGAATAAACGATACAAATGATACAATGGTGGTGCATTACATTAGAACTTAACCTTAAAAAAACTATTTCCACAGAACATTAACTTGTGCTGCAGGTTTGCCAACTGAAAATATCTTCTTTTACACTATTTTAACAGTTATTAATAGTGGCTTTATGCTTGGGCTTACAGAAAGTATCCTCATGCCTAGTATTATAATTATGAAAGTCAGTATGAGTTTTGAGTTTCTTCAAATTCTGGTGATCATAAACAAGATAATTATGTAAATAGAAGAAGAAGTACTAATAAGGACAAGCAAAAAGGAAGAAAAAGAACAATTCTGCAATATTCCTTATGTCAAAGAAATGTCAATTATAAGTTTAAATAATTATCAATTATTTTTTCCAATACAGGTATTGATTCTCTCTGATTTCAATACACCAAATCGTTTGTATGTAGTTCATTTAACCACCACAATTCTCTTCCAGGTACTGAACGATCTAGAGAAATACGCACCATCCAAAGAGGAGTACTCCACCCTTTGCCTGCTCCTCACCTTGCCCAGACTGACGGATCATCTCCAGTACAAAGATTGGAACCCGAGCAACGCACGAGTTCAGTGCTTTCGCGAGATCTACCCCCTAGTCTCCGATTTCCTACCAGGCGATCGAAAATCAGCTGACGTAAACGCAAATACCACCGCCAAGAACGACAGACTCATCCAGCTGGTCATCAAAGGCATCCTGTACGAGTCTTGCGTCAACTATTGCCAGGCCAAAGCGACCGGCTCGACCGATTCCCAAAACCAAGAGATGAACTTTTCGAAACTGCTCGACGGCTCGGTGGGTTTCAGCGATTCCGATCTGAGCCTCCTCAGTTGGCTGCAGAGCGTGCCCCACGAGACCTTCTCCGTTCCGTTCGAACAGAAGACTCTGAACGTGGACGTCGAGAGGTTGGAGAGGCCGTCTCTGGAAACCTCGTGGGCCGAGCACATGCTGATCACCCCGATCAAACCGAAAACGTTCCCGCATTCGGCCATGCCCTTCACCCGGCCCAAGTCGGCGGCTGACATCATGACGAGATCCCTGATGCCGGTCCTCGACGGCCTTCCGTTCGGCGGGGCCACCCACAACGGCAACCCGAGAGCGATGGCGATGAGCACCGGCGACATCGCCACCAACGGACCCATGACCAGGAGCAGCTTCGCCAGTTTCCACCTGACCGGCATGAAGAACAACAAAGTGATGAACTCGTCGGTGGACAGACTGTTCGAGAACGAAGGGGAGGTTTTTCTGAGTAACAGTTACGCGGAATTCCAGCAACTGCCTTCGATCCAGGAGCAGACGAGTACGCCGACGGTGCAGACGGCCGGAATGCCGAGGACCGGGTCGAGGAGTCCGGATCAGAGGGCCTCGAATGTGTCGACTCCCGAACACAGAGGCAGGGAATCCCCGGCCTCTACGATAAGGTCGAGCAGGAGGGATTCGCTGAACGAGAAGCACCAGGTGGGGCCGCAGGCGAGCCAGCTGAACCCGGGGACGGTGCAAGCGGCGGCGGCGCAGATTGTTAACGAATCGCCGTACGAGCAGAATTTTCAAGGCGATCTGTTGAAGGAGTATCAGAAGCAGAAACAGAGGTTGCAGGACACGCTGAACGCCAGAGAGAGGGAGCGGGAGGAGTTGTGGAGGCAGATAAATAGTAACGGGAACGAATACTTGGATAATTGGTGAGTGGGTTCGGTTTGTTGAAGCGTTAGGGGTGTCTTTTCAGCATATCAAGCTGATATTATGAGCTCCAACATCTTATACAGATATGGAAAATGTAGTTGGAGACACTGGGGTTTCAGTACAAAATTCGAGCAGAATTCTAGTCCAGTTGAACAGTGGAAGAATCGAAACCTCAGTGCGATTCGATATCGAATAAGCGACTGTTCTAGTTTAATAGCAGTTTCGATCGTAGTGGGGATGCATGGATCTCTGCTGCTCTTCGCGGATCGAAGATCGAATTCAGTCGCAATCCGAACTTGGATGCGATAGACCATACTGTTTGAAGATAAATTAGATACCGCGTGAATATGTTTACTGTTCAAGAGAAAATTCAAATAATAAAATGGTATTTCGGTGGTCAATAAATTCGTTTATTATTGTGTCATTCATTGAGGCAAATTAATTCCTCCGATAACAGTGGAATAAAATTGTCGTATTCATTTTCAACGGACATGATAACACCCATCTCTTCGCGCGTTGGGAGTGTTACTGATTCAGTGATTCCTTCCTCTAATCTAATTCGATCCGAGATCCTAGATCGTTGCGCTCTGGCATCCCCACTACGAACTGCCATAAAACTAGACCAGCCGCTTATTCGATATCGAATCGCACCCTGGTTTCGATTCTTCCACTGTTCAACTGAACTAGAAGACTGCTCGAATTTTGTACTGAAACCCCAGTGTTCCAACCACATTTTCCATATCTGTATAGATACTGTTGGGTCGCCAAAGAGGATAAGAAGCGTTGTTGAGGTACCAGCTCATGGAAAAGCTTTAAGAACGCTTTTTATCGGACTTCCCTCAACTTTTGTCGACGAATGTGTAACGGCTACAGATACTATTCACTGAATCAGAAGAACGAACTTTGATTAATTTTGGAGTTAATTGATAATGTTTCTACAGGTTTTTTAGATTTAGTATGCAACCCCCTTTCATTGAGGTCCTTTGCCCAGTGGTTAAGGTGTTGGATTAGGACCCGGCAAGTCCGAGTTCAATCCCAATTTTCTAGTCTCGGTAAGGGCCATCATTTCACTGTTGGGTCGAAAATTAACAGTGCTAATTGCTTAAAGTGGCTCTTGTGGCAAGACCATATTATTACCACTTTTTTATCTTGAATAATAAAGATGACTTTCACCTTTAATTATATTTTGACAACTACTTCTCAACTCTTTTTTACATACTATGATCTGAACAACAATATAATAAAATTATTTCTCTATTTCAGTATCGTAATGAGTTCATTACAGTACTAAAAACAGTGCTGTAATGAACTCATTACAGCATTGTTTTCAGTTATATTTTTCGTTTTTTGATTGTCAGAACTGGCTTCCTATCCTATCAATTTTCAACGCACGTCAATTTGGAAATGTCAATTTCGTAACAGTCACCAACTGCCAAGATACAATACAAAAGTCACTAGGATGAGTTTCTCATTGAATTTCAACAGTATTTCACGAAATTTGACTGAAATAGAGAAAATATCGTCTAATACTCGTTGCAGAATGCAATTCCAACACTCATGCGTTCGAAAACTCGCTCCTTCGTCGCTCGTTTTCGAATTTCGCATTCGTTTTGGAATAGGAGCCCATTCTGCAACTAGTTTTAGAATATACTATTGAATACACCGAACAGAACATTCTCCGGGGCCACAAAAAAAAATTAGAACATTATAACTTATCCTTTGTCTAAAAATTGTTGAGTTTGACTAGAATATTTTTGACGAAACGTAGAGTCTTGCTTCATTTTATTTTCAACAATATGTAGTCTTCTCAATGCGGTTGATCGACTTTCTGGAAGAACAATATTGGTGTTTTTCCATGAAGGTCCTATTTCCCAATGGCTATCTTCATATTGGCGACAAGTTTGTTTCATTATTTCCAAGCTTTCCTTCTCTTCATTTGACAATATTTTTTTATTGTGGCTAGTAACTCCTAAATAATAATTCATAATTTTTTCAATTCAAATTCCGATTTCTTCTTTCGGTTTTTCATAGCAAAAACGAGAACATTCATTGTAAATTCGATTTTTTGCAATGAAGTTATTTCCATAATTTTCAGTATTCACTTGATCTAGCCATATTCGAATTTGCTCATTATTTCCTTTGGTCATTGTTTGTGTTGTTATTTGGAAATTATTTTCCATCGGGGCTTGAATAGATTCAGGTACCTCTATATCAAAACTATTTATAGAGACTTTAGAACTCGATCTCACTGACGAATTTTGCAGAATTTGTTCCATTGAAGCTTGAATATTTATAATTTGTTCTTCTATTTCTATTACTTTCTTCATCTCAGCTGATTCTGCTGCTTTTGCTGCTTCTACTGCTCCTGCTGCTCTTGCTTCTTCTGCTGCTTCTGCTGCTCTGGCTGCTCTTGCTGCTTCTTCTGCTCTTGTTGGTTCTGCTTCCTTTTGTTTTAGTGCTTTCAAAGCTTTTCTAATCTTTTCAATTCAATTTGTTTCAATTGAATACTACTTGAAGATTTTTTACCTTCTTGAGAGTTCCTAGCTAATTATTCACTAGGACTATACCTTGAGGGACGTTTTCCTGCAATTGTCCTTGTGGTCTTCCTTGAATTCGGGAAGAGTAATTTCATGCTCGTGGCTCAGAGCACAATTTTGGTATCTATAAAGGATCGAAGGACCAAAAAATTTTGTGGCAAGACCAATTTATCACCACTTTTTCATTTTAAATAATAAAGATGACTTTTACCTTTGATTATATTTTGACCTAGAAATAATCAGTATGAACAATTGCACTCGATTCTTCCATTTTATAATGTGCTCAAAGTGAAAAGAATGTCGGCTCTGCACAGTTTATTCGGTCGCGCATTCACCATTTTTGAGCGTCAGTGCTTTGAGGGTTTATGTTTATTCCTGGGTCTGAAGAGAAAATAACAACATTGGTTCAAAATGTTCCAGTGTTTTCATCCAAATATACGGGAAAGGGAAACTTATCATCTCAGTTCTCTAGCTCATTATTTAATTAACTTTCAACATCCAATATTGAGAGATTTTATTTAATATAATGAGGTGCCTAACACTCAATTAAAAGAACGCTGGGGCTCTTCACAAATAAAAATTATTGTAGCCAATGTAGGTCGTTTACATAAAGGACTAAATGAGGTGAATCAATGTTGGGTTAGATTACACAGGATTATTTACAAAAAACGTCACTTACCTCAATTAAAATTTGTGACATCTTCTTGATATTTCTTGTCTTGAAGGTGGCTTCGGTGATGAAGGTCCTATCGAACCTATGAATAGAGGGGGTAAACCAATCATGAGAGTAAAGACCATGCCTTAACTTTTCGAGGATAATTGCGATGCACAGAGGCAATTACTTGTGTGAATGTTATCACAAAAATACTCGTGTTTCTTGTAATAACGATTAGGAAAAGGTTCAAAGGAGAACCATCGAAGAACTTCAAAACTAGAGCTATTTTGTTCTTTTTTGAATGGGGTCGGTGATATTCATTGGACCCAATTTTTCCAGAAAATGTGGATAGGAACATTCTTCCACGGGAGTACTGGTGGATCAATCTTATCAAATGGATAATACTATTTACGGATATTCCTCTATTGTGTTCAGAATCATAACTCAAAGGAATTCCTTCAGTTTCTTCTGTTATACTTATTCTCCAAATCATCTCATTGTCAGTTCTTAACGAAGCCATCCCAAGACGTGTCTAGTCAAACGTTTCTGATTGATTTAATATGATCGCGTGATGAAATTCCTAATTAAATCTGCAATTATTCTAGTCGATATCCAATTAAAGTGGACAGAGGTGGATTTAGCAGTCTTTGAAGTTGAGACGTTGGCGTTGATTTATCGTGTATTTTCATATTTATGTACGATCCTGTTGTTGTATTGAAAGAACACTGGTTGGACACGATTGCTGTCAGTTGTCTAGAGCCGAACTGATATTAATCAAGCATTCAATTGTTTGTTATATACCAGGGGACTCGAGTAGAAGATTCAATCCCTGGTGTGTATAAGTAATGCTACCTTTGTACGAATTTCTAAAGCAAGAAAAAAAAACAGTTCAAAAGGCTGCCATAACAATAACCTAACAATTCAACTCCCTAATTTTTTGTATATATATTTTCATGGTAAATGTTTTTTAATTGGAATTGTGCAGATCTGTGATGATCTTCTGAGGCTTGTTCCACATTTTTTGAGATGAATTGATGTATTTACCCAGCGTAAATTAAAACATCAGGAATGTATTGAGTTAAAAAAATGGAAGTAGTGTTGGGTAGAGTTTCAGTTAACCAACTGAAGTGCGGTTCAATTTTATTCAATGAAAAATTTACCAAGTTTCTGAATAGAAAAACAAGAGAGCTAATGGACTGTATATATTTATGAATACTTATTGAAACCCAACATACCCAAACCCAAAATAACAGTTGAAATAGTGTCTTACCTATTTCAGCAAAACGGTCAACCAGATCTTGTCGGTTACTCCTATTTCCATGAACAGAGTGATCGAGCTCTACAAAAGAACATGGAATGAAGCTGACTTGAAAATCCGTTGCTAAAAATTTTAAATTAGGAACACCTATCCTTGTGGCAGAATAAAAAACCACGCCACTGGTAACAGTCTTTTTCGAACCAAATTCGCACAAACGAATGTTCTTAAATGAATGTAATTCGATTGAATCGAAATCACTAGAATTGTGAACCACAAGAAAAACTGAACTTTTCTAAATTCACGAAAGGAAACAGAAGAAATTTAAATTAGCGGTAGCAGATATATTCACGATTAGGGCAATCAATGAACTGAGTGAAAAATATGGAAAATGAAACAAATATGCGACATATGCGCGCTCCACAGCTGACGCGCCTACACTACATATGGGATTTCCCTAAGTACGGAGAAATTGAATTAATCCTGAAATGAATGAAAACGAAAATTTCAGAAAAGTTATCTGAAACGTTCACTTGGCGTGAACAGTAGCATAAGTAAGTAGTTTTTGCGCACTAGTTATTGGGAAGAACATCTTTTCACCAAAGAGTAACATAAACTCAAAAAAGTTGTTGTTTGAGGATTCCTGTGTATATTCTCAATCTTAATTCCATATCATGATTCAGAACGAACATTAGCATAATTATAATTCAGGTAATAACAATTATTTACAGATGTACATAATTGCTGATCAGTTAGGTACATAAATTAAATATTCGCTGGTCTTTGTTTGAAGTGCATACGTAGGATAAAATCTCTACATACTTCTGTACGTCCCTGAATGACCATAATCACGATAAATGGACAATAAACATGAAATTCTAATTTTTTATTCTAGAAACGTAATAATAAGTTTTCTCGGTCTTATATCTTAATGATCATCACAATATGCTAATCAGTATTGTCTTTCTACTTGTGCCGAGTAGGTGGAATTTGCGTTTTTCGTTTTATTTCTTATGGAATTGTGTGTGTGCTGTGATTTTTCCTGCCAAAAGTACCGAATAATACGAAACAGTATATCTGTCCTTGTCAAGTGGTTCATTCAAAAGCTAACCTAACTAGGTCTTAGCTGTAGGTTCCTTTTGTGGAATAATGATTTTATTTGTTTCTCATTTGTAAACGTCAGTTTCCAAAAACACAATATTAATCAAGAAAGTTTATTTTATCAAGTCACTAACTTGTAAAACTCATAGGTTAACTTGCAAAATTTTAACCAGTTAGTAGTATTATTTACATTAGAAAATTTTGTTTTATCGTCATATATGTTGAAAATCATGGTACAATTGTTATTTCTAGTAACACAGATTTTTGATGATGAAAGAGTTGATACTGATGATGATGAACCATCTTTTGACTCAGAAACTGCTGAACTCGAGGACTGCAGAACATTTGTACTCTCCTTTCTACCAAATAATTTGCTAGACATTTCGATTTTTTTGTTGACCGAATCATCGACATAACTCATCGCAATTTCGGTGCTCTTCCACCCTCCTGCACGCTTTAGTGCTAAAATATCTCCACCCGAATCCGCAACCATAGTGGCTCCAGTTCTGCGAAACGAGTGGCCGGTGTATAACTCTGGGTCTTTTAAACCTAAATATTTCGCTATTTGCTTTGGGACACCACCAATAGTGTGCTGGCCAGCATTAAGGGAAATGCACTTTCCATGTCGGTATGTCAAAATAAATCTTAGGCTTTCTGTTCCAGGAGGCCGAAGATTTACATATTTTCTGTATAACATGCAGGGCTTGAAGCTGCAGCCATCATCGGTTATCGTGAATCTTCTTGTTGTTAAATTTTTTGTTTGCCGCATTGTCACAATAACGTATTTTCCCATATCTTCTACATCATTCGTGTTTAAGGAGAGAATTTCGTCACATCGACAACATCCAAAAATCCCAAATATTGTTAGAATATTCGCCAGCAACCACTGGTCATCAGGAGCATGTAAAAGAAATTGTTCAGCCTCTTCTTTACTTGGCCTTTTTTGGCTAATAACGCTCATTTTTTCGTTTCAGAAACGCTATTACCTTTTGAAATCTGCAAATGACAACTAAACGTCATATTTTTCAACAAATTTTTTAAGGAAAACAAACCTGCGAACAGGGTCATTTTCTTTCATTTCCAAGCAGCTTTTCAGCATAGACCATTTGCCCATAAAGTATTAGGGCTGAATCTAGGTGATAGTTGATTCAAGTAGACCAACAAAACATCTTCAGTTACCCCAATCACACTATTTTTGTTTTGCCACTTTTTGAAGTCGTCGTATTCTCGCTCGTACCTTGAAGCTGGTAATAAACTTGAAGCTACACTGCTGGCTGCCTCAATAATTTCTTTTGGTACATTCATTTTCGCTTTTGCCAAAACAAATGTAAAGGAAAATAAACAGACATGTTCATAGCAACGCTTCCATAGCTTACGACATTTGCGACAAATTATTGAGATTTTTTTGGAATCTATCTAACCTTTTTACAAATGAGAAACAAATAATATATAAAACAATACAAGAAAGGTAATGGGTTTTACTGGCTCCATTCGCCAGTAAAAACCCTCTTACCTTGCTAGTAATGTTGTATAATATTTCTTTGCAAGAGACTATTCTCAATAGAGTTCCAATAATTTCATCTAGGACTCCACCCTGTTGTATCATCTCTACACTGTCTGGTCGTTTGATTATCTCAGCAATTAACCTATTAATTCATCGAAAATTGCGCCCCAAGTGAACTCTTGGAATATATTCTATTAATGGACCATTTCGTCGTAACTATCGTGACGATTATCAAAACAGACTTGGGAAATTACTCATTATGTCCCAGAACTTTTCACGTGGTGGATTCAACTTAAAACTGATGTATGGTTTGATGTGGTAGTGGTATCGCGAAATGTTTTACGGGCATTTTTTACACCCGCCAGTTGTGGCCAAATACAGAGAACAAGGTGGACATAGGAGGGTGGTCACATATATGGATAGGAGTAATTGCGACCTTCACGGAAAACGGTATGAATGTTTCTTAGGTAGTCGCGGGTGTTTCTAGTACAGAAACTGCTTTGGGTTCGACTTTTCGACAAGAAAAATAATTTTAAAACGCTACCTTGTTTATTATTTTTCAGGCAAGTCAAGTGCACTTCACTCAGAATTATTTTTCCTCTATTTCAGCAAACAAGATAGCAAACTTATGAATGGAACAAACAGAAATCTGCCTGTGTCCAGAAATAATACGAATGGGAATGTTCCAGGAAGGTATGTGGAAAAAATATCTGTTTCTTATCATATTATACATACATCAAACTCTGTTTCATACACAGTAAGAGGCATATCGAGGTGCAGACTTTACAAGAATGCTGAATTAGAGAAATTATGTTACCTCTTTTGATATCGAAAAATTATTCAAGTGATAGAACACTTACATAACTTTTATCTATTCAAATATACCTGCTGAAATGAAGAATGCTATGAACAAGTCTAAAATAATTTTAAAGCAATGAAAAAATCATACAGAGTAGGTAATCAAACTATATTCTGAAAATTATTCACATGAATCTAGAGAAGATACCACCAATGACTGTCTTTTTTGATCCTACAGTGATAATAAAAAAAAAATTTTGGATAACTCATTCAATAATTCCTCTTTAAGGTGGACGTTCAATGTAGTGTGTTTTTATTTCAAGTTGTATTTGAAAACGGTTTCACTTTGAGAACTGAAATTTTGTGGGTAAACTCAGAAAGGATTGTAGTTCTCAATAAAATAATTTGAATCGATTTTATTTCGAAAGTTAATTTTTTTTCTTTCAAAAATAGAAGAAAATGAGCCAACTCATGCTTCTGTTTTATTTCAAACGAAAGACCCATGAAAATACACTGCGCAAAAAAATTAACGCACATTCTGAAAATCTCAATTTTAATGAAAGTTAACTCTACATTGAATTTATAACTTATTTTTTATGTTCTCTCGGGAAGGTTTTGAACGAAACAAGACACATTAAATGGAAGAAAAATTCAGGATTTCACCGAATCTTATGTGAAAGAAGAGAAATTAACAATTTTCAAAATACTGAAATGCTGATAAGTGATTTAATACTTAGTATTTCCACCCTTGAATTAATTACAGCTCGACAACGACGGTTCATACTCAAAATGAGTGATCTTAAAATGTTCTGATCTAATCCTTCCCAGATTTCTCCGAGTTGGATTCCTCAGTCATTAAGAGTAGCTGGATGATTTTCTGAACTTCTCAGCCTTCTATTGAGGTTGTCCCAAACCTGCTCAATCGGATTGAGATCTGGACTTCTTGCTGGCCATTCCATTCGAGAGACTTCAACCTCTTCAAGGTACTCCTGAACGATGCGCGCACGATGGGGTCTGGCATTATCGTCCATAAAAATGAAATTTTCACCAATGTATGGGGCAAATGGCACTACATGCTCTTCAAGAATGTTCCTTATATACTTATCAGCATTCATAGCTCCATTATCATTATCAACGACCACTAGGTCTGTGCGAGCAGTCAAAGATATTCCACCCCATACCATAATCGATCCTCCCCCGAAACCAGTAGTATTCAGGAAATTGCACTGAGCATATCTTTCATGTGGACGTCTGTATACAAGGGAACGTCGATCACAATGGTAGAGGCAGAATCTAGACTCATCTGCGAAGAGAACTCTTTCCCAATCGGCCTCTTCCCAATGGATATGCTCTCTCGCAAAATCCAAACGCGCCCTTCGATGGTCTGGGGTAAGAGCTGGGCCTCTTGCCGCGACACGAGGCCTAAAATCATATTCTCTGAGGCGATTTCTTATTGTCTGAGTGCTAATTTGCACCTAATGAGTTTGCTCAAGCTGATTTTGAAGGAGGCGAGCGGTTGCAAACCGTTGTCTCAACGAAGAAACTCTCAAGTAACGTTCTTGAATGGCAGTTGTTACCCGTGGTCTACCCTGTCCTGGTCTTCGGACATTCATACCTGTCTCCCTGAATCGCTGCAACATTCTGGACACACTTGTATGGGAAACTCCAAACCTTTCTGCAATTCTTGTGTATGTCCACCCTTCTTCTCGCAAAACTACCGCTTGGGCACATTCCTCTTGGGTCAAATTGCGTGTTTCGCGTTGCATAGCGATCGAGTGTAGTGAATCAAACGAAAGAAAAACTATTGATCACTAGAGTTGATCGAGAACAACTGATTTGAGAATGGAGCCAATACATTCAAAATCTGATAATATCATCTTTTTTTATTCCTGCTGGGAGAAAACATCTGTATTGAAGAAAAACGTTGAAAGTGGATAACATATGCATGCATAATTCTGATAAAAATAATTATCATTGAGAACACCTTCAGTTGTAGAATAAATTTGAGATTTCCATAATGTGCGTTAATCTTTTTGCGCAGTGTAATTTGAATCGATTTAATTCCGAAAGTACGTTTTTTCTTTAAAAAATAGAAGAAAATGAGCCAACTCATGCTTTTGTTTTATTTCAAACAAAAGACCCATGAAAATAGTTCAACTTCCGATTGAAAGTGAATTTACAGATAATTTGGTTCAGAAAATCAACTTGAAATACGGAATTGGCAGAAAAGGGCCAAATTGAAACATATGGCGGGAAAAAGTTCCTGCTTTACCCACATATTCACCAATTTCATAGTTCATCGATTTTCGAATAGAGAGCGCCATTGTACATTACATTCATAAGGATAGAGATATTCATAAAACTCATAATGATAATGTAAGTTCTATGGAGATATTCAATAATATGCACGGTTGCGTCTCTATCGAATTAGTTTTCCTACTCGCTCTGAACGGCGACTACCTAAAGTTATTCCATCAAATGATGATTTCTAATATTCAATGATATTTCTTCATGTATCCTTTGGATTTCAGGATTCAAGGGGAAGGTGACACCAAAAATTTCCAAGAAGGGGTTTATGACTCAGTAAAGGTGAGTTTTTCACCTATTCCTTTTTCATAATATTTGTATCCAGTTTCACAAGTATAAAATAGAAAGGAGCTATTTAATCTTCTGTCAGAAATGGGTAAAAAAAGAGGACTAAGATGAAAATTACGAAAAAGGACCCATTTACAAAATGATTCAACATCAATGAGATTCATAATGGCCGAACAATGCCAAATTTAAAGTAGTATCATAAATGATTCCAAGAACTCCAAAATTAATTTCAGGAACTGACCAATTGAGCTAACCTCAAAATATGTTGACGTTGACACTATTCCAGCATTGTTTTTTCATATTATTAACGGCGAATTGCTCGCCAATCGAACGTATCTCATTCAGATTCGGTTTAACCTAGAGACACATTAACGATTGATATTGAATTTTACATCTGATGGCCTTCGGTAGCAAAACAACACGGTGGGTGATGCCTAGTTTCCCACATGCACCCGTGAATGAAAGTGTAAGCAAATTACTCTCGTTAAGTGATTATTGAGATGAGAGAGTACAGAATGAATCGCGGCGAATAGAAACTGAAACCGAAAAGGTAATTCCGAAGAAAGTGAAACAATTTCTTGTTCATTTCAAAGCGACTCCTGTACGTTTACATCGTTTGGGGACACTTCGATGGAAATTATCTGATATGAACGAAATTTGTCGGAATCCAAGCGACGATCGATCTTATTATTGCACAGATGGTGGTTTCACATATAAATTTAGACGAAATGTAAACACTGTCTAAATCGATGATGCACTCACGTCATTAGCAGAGATCCTATTCTGTTGACAATGTGCAAAATCTAATCATAAATTGAAACCGCATACTCCATTCACAATTATAAAATCACAACTCTGGCCTTGGAAATTTGACACATTCCACTCTGTATCGAAGTTATGACGTTTTTCAAAATATTTTTATGTTCCAAGTAAACACTATGTTGCCCTTTCTACACTCTTAGCGTATTTCTCAGAATGTGAATTTATTCGGAAAATGAATGAATTGGAAAAGATGTGATGGACGAAAATTATTAATGTTTATATGAATTGATAGAAAGGATTCCTTTTCTAGTTATTTGCATGAAAAGTACAAGAGATCACTGTTGAAATATATTATTTTTGCCAGGGAAGAAAATTGCATTGCTCTCACATAATTTTCATATGCATGCTTGTGAAGATTTAATGTTTATTATCCTCTTGAACTGAAAGTTCAAGACTTGACGACATCAATTGTTGATTCTAATCAAGAATTCATTAAAAAAAAATCAACCCAAAGATACGAGTATAAGATGAATTGATGGGTAATTACAAGGATCAAGAATAATGTCAATTTTATTTTGTTGATAACTTTCTTAAAATCAATGTTGGGATATAAAACTCGGCTGCGTTTGTTCAAACAACATCTAAAGAATACATTTTTCACCATCTCGACCTTTGAAAGGCGTTTCTTATAGGAGAATTAGGTCTAAGTTCCACCTCATTAGTGAGGTACCTCACTTTTGCAAATCTTCTCAGATATCGCCAAATTTCTTGGAAAACCTGAAAAATATCATCCTAATCGACCTCTCGAGGCTCCATCCGATCCATCTACTGCGATATCTGTCCAAATAACAGCTTTTTCAACGAAATTCCCGTGTACCCCTTCAACCTCGAAATGTAAACATTCGTCCTGGTCTTGAAAATCGTCCTCACGCTCCAAACTGGTGCTAAAAACAATAAACATACGTTAATCTTGGATATTCGACGAAAAACTCACCTGTAAATATCGATTAAATACCAAAAATCTGCGAACAATTTGTAAACCCAACAAAATGTGGAATATCTTTGATACTTTTACTTCGATGTAAACGAAGAAACTGGCAACGTCGTTTTGCCATTAACGATATTTTCTGTGCGCGCACTGACTTTTCATCATATGTTCTGTGCTTTTCATCAGGGGCACCAACTCCTGAAAACGAAACCATGACCTCCTATGTGATTAAATAAAAGTGAATGGAGTATAGTTCTCGCAAGAATTATTGACATCTCGGGGGGCTTTGGAAAATCGAAATTATATTGGTAATAGTCCATTCAGTAATATTTTGAGTTGCAGAATTCAGGTTGTTGGAAATAACACTGACGTTTTGTTCTGTCATTAATATTCGAACGAATTTGGCAAATAATTGCGCAAGTGAAAACCCTTTGGAATGAGGCTCTTGAAGAATGTACAGCTAATAAATTAAAAGTCTGCACAGAGCATGTAGAAAAAGAGATGAGAGAAGATCAGTCAAAATATATGGAATGATATTGCTGACATAAAACTTTCAATTATGAACATGACGAGTTCTGCCCAGATGAGGAAATAATAAGAGTGGTTATTGAAGCAGAATAATAGGAATACATATTTACATTTTCAATATTACATATTTTGACTCCTGCATTGTTCACAAATATTGAAAGTTACAATGTCATGACGAAATTATTCATATATAAAATAGATCCATTTGTTAAGTTTTGTATTCTGTCTTGATATCTATTACGATTTTTCCAACCCATTCACTTTGCAGCAACACGCTTCAAATTATCAAATAGATTTGGTTTAGCGAATATTCATGTTGAACTTTGGAAAGGAACATGCTTTTTAGTAATTCACGATATTTTTCGTTATCGGATCAGAATTTTCAGGCTGTTATGCTCCTATAATTGATCGTTCGAAAATGTATCAATACAAAATGAAAATAATTTAGTGCTGGTATACAGATTCAAACGATATTAATCGTATGTGATAATTAAGGACATTTTCATGTTCAAAGAGCCTTACTTTGTAAAAATATCATTTAATTTTAATGTTATATATTTATTGCTATGATGGAAGCACAGAAAATTTTTAGTTACTTTTTTGTATATAGAAATAAATCTGCGACTGGACTTCCAAGGTTTGCTTTGATGTCAATAATTCTTGAGTAATGTTTATTCTTATTATTTCTGCACATGCACAGATCTTTATTCTTACCGAGGTTCAACTCAAAGTTTAATTGGATCCTCATTCTTATTGGAATTATTAGATATATGGTTGGGACTTTTCGAATGAAAATGTGACTGGGAATATTTTGTGAAATTTGGATTTATTGGAGTGACCAGTGAACCGATACAGTCTATTGGTAAAAGAGTGCGCATAATCGAAGACTGCGACAGCATTCATCTGTTAAGTGTGTTGATATCTTTCTTCGGTCGGATATCCTGTGCAGGCGATCGAGCGTCTAATCGTGGTTTTATTGTTGACCGATATTTCTTCGAAAAAAAAAACTCGACAAGTGTGGTAGTCTTGAATGAACTGTCGCTAAAAATACGTTCTCTTGATTTTTGCACCAAAGAGAAAACAATCGTTTGATTGTTGAATATGTCTTGTACGTGGTTTTGCTTTGAACAGATCATTCTGTCCTGTTTATTTTGAAACCTATAATGTTGAATATCTTGAACATCTTCAATTCTTCCGAAGTGATTAAATTTATGAAGTACCATTCCTTATTTTTTAGGAGAAACAAAAAAGTGACAAAAATGAAGGTACATGGTTAGAAAGAATTGAACACGGTGTATGACCGAAAATATTCTTTTTATTACAAGCTTTTATTTAGTTTCACCTGTCCCGGTGTCTGTCTGTCTGTCTGCAATCAAATCTTGAAGCTAAATATGACACACTTCTAATCGTCCGATTGATTCGAAATTTGGCAGGTGTACATAATTCCGGTGACAATCCATCATGAAATATTTGTTATAGAAAAAAAAACAAAATGGCGGAGGAGTTTTCAGTTATGATCGGATTCCATTCAAAATTAGTATCTGTGGGTTTTTGGGTTCGACAATGATTTCTCTTTTGTCAAAACTGGAAAATTCAAGATTGCAGCTCCAATATGGCGGAAGAGTTTTGTAATTATGTTCCCATTCTTCGAAAATAAGAAATGGCAGCTTCAAAATGGAGAATGAGTTTGTTATTATAAAAGTTGTCTTTAAAATATTTTTTGTTCATCTTGTTGTTGAGCAGCAACAACAAGCTTACATTGTAGAAAAAGAGATTTCCTAAATAGACATATGGAACATCCTCCCTGTATTCTTGTTATAGTTAATCTAGCACTGAAATTACTTAAATTGATGCGTTGTAGAGAAATAGTTCTATTGTCTGGACACCTGCGATTGAAAGGTCTTTGTTGTCGTTTCGGTGTATTGGATTCCCCGTGTGATGAATAGAACACATCGATCGAAATACCTGCAAATGAGTCACGATGTAATCATTCAATGCCGCTAATACCTGTCGCTTGTACAAAGATTTAATCATGTTCTTATCCGTCAAGGTTGGCGGAGTATAGACAGCATTCACTAAGTAAATTATGAGAAATTTGTTACATGGGCAGTGAAAATTAAATATCTCATTTTTTTTTTACGAAACGCGAATCATTTGGGCATTTAGAAATTCTTTTTATTGGATTGATGTGCTATGAACTATTTTTGAGTTGAGTTGGACTCGTTGATATGTCCACCACGTTTACTGCGAATGAACAGAAGAAAATTATACTTATACATTTGGTGGTAATCCAAAAAAGTACTAAGGACTGAACGAGAATAAATTCGCTATTACAAAAACGCCTTTATCTCTTGAACCAATTGAGAAAAAAACAAAATTTTATCATAGTTAGCTTTGTTATGAACGTCAGAAACATGTGGAACATTTACTTAATAGATATTCCAATTCTCTGTCGCAAAATGTCAAGCGAAGTGAAAACACGAGAATTCATAGTGAAACATTTTCAAAATAATCAAAAATGAAGCTTCAAAAGAATCGCAAAAGAGGCTCGCGTTCGTCCGGAAACGGTATCAATAGTTGTTAAGAGCTTCAACGAAGATCTTACAATTAACCGCAAGTAAGGAACCGGGAGGAAAAAGGGGTTTCATAGCCCAAAAAAAGTGAAGAAAGCAATCAGCCTTTTTCAGAAGAATCCTAACCTTTCAGGACGGAAAGTGGACCAAATAGTGGGTTGTTCGCAGTCAACCGTTCAGAAAATCAAGTCGAGTTGTGGGCTTCGAACATACAAAGTGCAGAAAGTGCCAGACAGGAACGCTGTGAAGAATCAAGAAGCGAAATCAAGAGCGAAGAAATTAAAAAAAGATTTCTTGAAAAATTTTTCCTGTCTTGGCTGATTTCTCGCAACTTCCTGATCAGGAATTTTATACTGCAGAGTGCAGATTCTCGTGGAAATGTTGACGAACAATTTCGCGTGAAGAAACAAGCAAAGTTTCCTAAAAAAATTCCTGGTTTGGCAAGCAATTTGCACTTTTGGGAAAAGGAGCAAATTTTTCGTTGGCCAAGGCTCTTTTGACTCGAAGATATACATCGAGGAATGCTTGAAGAAGCGACTTTTGCCATTTGTACGTGAGCACGATGTGTCAACAATCTTTTGTCCATATTTAGCTTCATGCCACTACAGCAAGGCCACCAAGGAATGGTACGAAGCTAATGAGGTGGTTTTTGTCCCCAAATGGCCAATCCACCAAAGATGAACTCAGGCCAATCGGAAGACATTGGGCCCTGGTAAAAAGAGAATTGAAGAAGACTAAGAAATCAACGAAAACATTAGCGGAATTATCGCTTAAAAGGTCACTTCCTCTCAACATTATGTAGGTGTACGTTAATGGGACTTAGGAAGGTGTAAAAAAAAATCAGCACATCTCAGCTAATGCCAACGTTTCGCAACATATATTGTCGCTTCTTCAGGGCTAAAAAATACAGGTCATCATGTATAAAACGAATGATCAAGACAACACCAACACACAGAAACACACAAACTAACATGTACAAAAAACGATGGAAAATTGCAGGGCCACAATCAGCACTGAGACTCACTTACCAAAGCTAAACAATGCTCTTAAAATGATAAATACTAAACCAGAACCAGCAGACAGTGAAACATCGAAAATTATTGTTATTTGGAGTGTTCGACATCAATTCCAATTGAATAACAGTCATCAAATGAATCAGGCAGGGTACAAAGAATATACACCGTGCCACCCACATATGTAGGTTAACGCTATCAGATAACCGACAGGTGACCCCCGCGTTCTCTGGTTTTGAAAACTTCTAAAATATTTTTATATATGGAACTCAAATTCTGGGTGTCCATTCTATGATTGACTGTTTCGTTTAATCTTATATACACCATTTCGCTAATATTGCGTTTCATCCAGCTGTCCTCAAAATCTAAAATCTTGACATTATCAAAATCAAATTGATGGTGTTCTTGGAAATGATGATCGGCCAGAGCCGTTTTTGATTCTTTACTTCTATTAACCTCGTTGCAATCGTATCTGTGTTGTCTGACTCTGTTTAGCCCTGAAGAAGCGACAATATATGTTGCGAAACGTTGGCATTAGCTGAGATGTGCTGATTTTTTTACACCTTCCTAAGTCCCATTAACGTACACCTACATTAGCGGAATTCAAGAAAAAATGGAAGACAGCATCCCAGAAAGTGACTGAGAACACTATAAGAAGCAAGAATTCCAGAAAAAATCCTTGAATTTTGTAAAAAATAGTTTTGGTTTTCTCATTGTAAAAACAGTTTTCATTAGAATCAGAAGATGATTCGAAAATGAGTTTGATTTTCGAAATCGGTCTAGTGGTTCAAATGATATAGGCGTTTTTGTGATAGCGAATTTATTCTTGTTCTGTCCTTATTCACTATTCCATGCGAAATCAAATGCTCCAGTTCTACATATTTTGGTGTGAATGCTTCAATAATTTTCGATAATGGACCCTCAACATTTATATGTGAATATCGTCTATTATGGAATTTAGAACAGAGAGCTTTATCGAAGTATTGCCCCACCGTGTATCGAACGTAGTTTACTTTCGTCATAACCGATCCCATCATAACATCCTCTGAACTCTGAAATTTAATAAATTGTGATTGCTCGAACCGTTTTTTCACACTCGGTTGATCTTTTCTCGCTCTTTGAACATTAACGATGTTACGTGTTACCAACTGTGAAGAAACCCCTGATCGAATTCTCCACGATTCGTATTAGTCCTGTTAGGCATCAGATTTGTTAGTTTCCCTTGCTATTTGATGGCTCATTGACAGTGCCTCCTAAAAAATTAATCGAAAATATGACTTAATGAAGGTTTTCCAATAAGGACGATATGTCAAGAGATTTTTTTGAGAAATTCCTTCGCAGAATGTTTGCGAGTGTCTATAAAGGGTCTTTCACGAGGAACCTCACCCATATTTATACGGGAAACTACTGAACGTATTTTCATGAAATTCAGCACTTATAAGTATTTCACGAGGCTGATGAAATCTAAAATATTTTCAAGGCATGAGCACCTCCGGTTTTTCCGGAAATGACGTCAACTTCCGTTTTTCGAATTAGAACACCATTTTTTTATTGCAGATATTGAATCTACGTTAAAAAATAATGTGAGTGTATGCATCACACCCTTGCCCTAAAGTGGATATTTTCTGAGTTATTCACAAAAAACTGTTTTTCGTCTTGAATTTTCAGCTATTTCTTTTCCCTTCACGCCAAAAAGATGAAATTTTCTGGAACTGTTATTTGAACCATGCTGTAGATTTTTCACCCCTTCTTGAAACCGACTTCAAGTTACTATAAGGAGAACCATGGCAAACTCTCGCAGTTATAACTAGAGAAGATGGTCAAAGTTTTGACCGTTAATTTCTAGACATTTATTTATACAACCTGTAACTTTTTTCTCTTGCATATTAGGGTAGTAAAATCTAAAACATGGTTTAAGTAACAGTTCCTGAAAATTTCATCTTTTTGGCGTGAAGGGAAAAGAAATAGCTGAAAATTCAAGACGAGAAACAGTTTTTTGTGAATAACTCAGTAAATATCCACTTTAGGGCAAGGGTGTGATGCATACACTCACATTATTTTTTAACGTAGATTCAATATCTGCCATAAAAAATGGGGTTCTAATTTGAAAAAATTGATTTTTCACGATTTTGTCATCCCTAACTTTGAAAGCGATTTTTTCACCCCCTGTATCATGAATCGCGATTTCGATTTTCAAAGTGGATACATCAATCTCACATCTTGAAAAATCCCAAAAATGAAAATTTTCCATCCAAAAACCTCGAAGTTATTCTTGTTTCAGCGGAGCTCTATTTTCGATTTTTTTTTCGAATTTTCCCGCTCAGAGAGAATTTTCCAACCAAAACTGAAAAATGTTACATCAAAATAACTTGAAATTTTCTAAGGAATCTATTTCTGCAATAAAAAAATGGTGTTCTAATTTGAAAAACGGAAGTTGACGTCATTTCCGGAAAAACCGGAGGTGCTCATGCCTTGAAAATATTTTAGATTTCATCAGCATCGTGAAATACTTATAAGTGCTGAATTTCATGAAAATACGTTCAGTAGTTTCCCGTATAAATATGGGTGAGGTTCCTCGTGAAAGACCCTGTATTTTATTTCATTCATGCTATGCAGGGTGTTCTACAAGCCCTATGACAAACTTTGACAGAAGGTTGCTGTGCTTCTTTTGAACATTTTTTTTCTATGGACATAGGTCCGATTTCTTTTCGTTTAGGAGTAACAAGCATTTGAAAAAAAAAATTTGACACTTGATGTATGATTTGAATATCAATGCATTCTTTTACGACCGTCATCCGTCATCCGATGTTCGATTCGGATATCGTATACATTTTGTCGGACGGACAAAACTGTCAATTTCCATCCATCCGAATTTTCATGTGTTTTAATGAGAAAAATGGTAACATTTTGTATATACAGGGCGCGTCAAAATTATGGAACAAATTCATTTTCTCAGAAGAAAAATATTTGGCAACAAAATCCTGAGACACGTCAATTTTTGTTTCACTTTTACCAAATTTTTATGCATTTTTGAAGGATTTTTGTTGCCAAATATTTTTCTTCTGACGCGAACTGTATAATTATTGAATTATCAAATTACAAACCTTAAAGTCAAAGCTAGTCTTTCACCCGGTGAGATGGGTTCTCGTATATGGTACATTTTTGTGAGAGATGGTCCAGCAATACTCAATAATTTGTTGAATTCTCAAATAATTGAAATACTGCCCACTATCGGACAATCGCATTTCTTGCACCAAGTTATTGAACATTCCTTGGGCCTTTCTGCTCATAAAAATATCTTTCACCCATAATATAGGTTTCTTTCTTTTTGTTGAAATATTCAACAGCAAAACCAAATCTCTATTTTCCCACAAAACGAAACATCATAAATTCGGTTCAATATCTATTCGTTACTCAGTTTTTTTCTACTTCAAAGTGAAGTGTATGTGGTGACGTATTTTGTTTACCTGATAATTTATAAACTATGAATTCGATCAAGATGTAATTTTCAATATACATGGAGACTACTTATTCAAGCGAATTATTGCTAAAATATCCCAATATTTTTGTCAGAATCCTGCACAATTTTTTCCGTTGGAGAATGAGCGAGCAATTTCCGAGAAAGCCACCTTGTAACAGCCTTTCAAAAAATTAATTTTTCCAATCGAGCCTCAAACGCGAACGAAGTTCCTGGGGCTCCAGTGGTGAACGGTTCCATGGGCAATTTTCCGTTTCGCCGATGGCGCGCTTTTCATCCGCACACAAGCAAACCTTGTCGCGTACGTTGGAGAAGAAGCGTGAAACCGATTCCTGCGAAATCTTTCCACGGCCACTGCTCGAAGGAATGCGCCAGAAGTTATGGGAACTTAACCGACACACTCAGCTGATGACGACGGTCTCCACTAGTACATAGTTTTCGTGATCTGCGGGTAGCTCGCGTATTCTCTAGGTGTATGAACAGTTTCGTCTTTTTCCGTGGTGATTTTGGTTTACCTATTGTTCGTAGTCGCTGTGAAATAAGTGTTGTTTTCGTACCTGGGTGTTTTGTTAAGGTTTGTTTACTTTTTCAACTGAAGCGATCGTAGGTCTTTAATAAGCGTAGTTCTTTCAGAATATTCCGTACTTTCAATTTCGGCCAAAAGTGGTAGATCCGAAAAGAACTATCACGATAAAGTCCTTTTCTCAAAGTTTTGATGTTTCATTACTGTATGAAGATAGATTCACGAAGAACATTCTTTAGAAAATTTTCAAGGTCTCGAAAGAACTTCATGAGATGACATAGAAAAATTTGCAAAAGAGATGGAAAGGTTTTGAGATTCATGCTGGCCAACTGTTTAAAAATACCTAAAAATCACTTCCCTTTTTTCGCAATGATTCAACTCTTACCTGAAAGCTTTAATCCTAATGAATATATCCTAAAAATATTATTATATATTATATTATGTCACGAAAGTCTTCTTTAGGAGTCATAATTTTTTCTTTTCTTATGTTTTCATCAATGCTTGTTTGCTATGAATCAATGAATAAGATATCCCTACCAAAATTGTGGACATTTCGAAATCTAAATTATCTAATAAAACATCTCATTTTTGACAATTTACACAATATTCAAGGCAAAGCCAACGCAAAATCTTCAGCGAAATTCTCATAAGGATCGTAAAATTCAAATTCTGCATAGAAAATTTCTGGTGGGGATATCTTATTCATAGATTCATAGCAAAGAAGAATTGATGAAAACATAAGAAAAGAAAAAATCATGACATATTTTCAGGATATATATATATATATATTGATATGAAGTTTTTAATGTCTGTGAAATAAATATAAGAAATCATTTTTAATCGGTAATCAGACAAATTTTCGAATTTCGGAAAAAGTTTTCACTTCGAACGGGAGTCGAACCACGTCTGCGCGGCATCATTAACATCGAATTTCGGAAAGATGAGTAACTTCGGTAGTGTAATTGGATAATGCGTTGGACCGGAAATTCAAAGATACGTGGTTCGACTCCCGTTCGAAGTGAAAACTTTTTCCGAAATTCGAAAATTTGTCTGATTACCGATTAAAAATGATTTCTTATATTTATTTCACAGACATTAAAAACTTCATATCAATATTTACATATTTTCGGTTAAATTGTTCATCGATCGGAGTCCTGAAATCCGATCCCCGCTGATGTCGACAAAATATCGATGACGCATAGGAGAAGGGTAAAAAGGGAATTCTTTGATCGATGATAGCGAATGAGTTTCCCCCCACCTATTAACCTTCTAACCCGCGCAGACATCTTGGTCTGCGCGGCATCATTAACATCGAATTTCGGAAAGATGAGTAACTTCGGTAGTGTAATTGGATAATGCGTTGGACCGGAAATTCAAAGATACGTGGTTCGACTCCCGTTCGAAGTGAAAACTTTTTCCGAAATTCGAAAATTTGTCTGATTACCGATTAAAAATGATTTCTTATATATATATATATATATATTATATTATCGCTCGCCGTCCGTTGCGGGCTTAAAGCTTTCAGGTAAGAGTTGAATCATTGCGAAAAAAAAGAAGTGATTTTTAGGTATTTTTAAACAGTTGGCCAGCATGAAGGGACTCTTCTATTGTGTGTATATAAACTTCTGTTTGTCAAATGTAGCACCCAATTTTTCAATTTAAATGACATTCTTTCATGATATTCTTCATTTCATTGTTTGATCTGCAATATTTTTCTCGAAAAAAAATTCACATTGGGAGGTTTTATTAAATGGGAGAACGGTGCTCATTTTTTGTCGATCAAATGTTCATTCCGTCATAGATGCATAGAAATATCTGGTGTTGGCACTGATTAGATTTTGTTTAAGACTTTCTTGTCGATCGAAAATGTGATATTTTGTGCGGCTTTTCATTTCTCCCGAAAGGGGTCGCGTTTTTTGTCGTTGCCGCAGTAGCGCCAGGACCGATAAATATTGCGGATTTATTCCGGAACTAGACCAAAATCTGAAATCTAGGATGCCGTTTTGATCTACAAATTTTGGTCACGATTTTTAGTAGGGAGTCGTTACACCAGGTGTTCTATGCATCTATATTCCGTCATACATGCTGTTTTAATTTCGATGTCGAAGTCAGCAATCACATAAACATCAAATCCAGATTTTTTCAAATTAGAATCCCTTTTTTTTTTGTACAAACAGAATATATATTCGAAAAAAGGGGTATAGGCATACATCTTATAATAACATGGAATGCTATTACCGGATCAAAAAGCGGGTAAACATCTCAAGTTGATGGAACAATCAATCTATACAAAACCAAAGAGTTTTTGTCGAAACGTCAAGTAAATCGGATTTTGACGAGTTTCAATCGTGCGCTGTCGATTCTCATCTTTTTTCTTCATTTTTGAATTGCTGTTTGTGCAATAAATATATTTTTTGGAAATTATTGAAGTAAATATTGCCCATAAATAGTAATTTACATGTTATTTCTGTGTTTCTGTTCTGTATGACATCTCATATCCATGGAAACATAAAAATCTCGCTGTTCCACCAATTGAGATGTTTATCCGTTATTTTAAGCTGAGCAGCAAGGCTAATATCTAGGAGCATAGAATAACTGGAGAGAAGGCTCCCCTACGAAAATGAACTGCCAAAAACGTCCGAACTTGTCAGTGCGCCGCAAGGTCACGACTGTCACGAGATGGCGACAACGTCGTTTCTTCCTACAACATGGCTATCCTTAATAAAATTATCTTTAATGGTTATTAGTTGTTATTACTTATTAGGTCCCATTTATTACTATATCATAATATATATTCTTTTGAAAGAAAGCAATACATACTTTTTTTCGTAAATCCGACAATATAATGCATATAGCACGTGTAAAGAAATGGCTACAAGGATCAGATTGAATATAGGAAGAAAAATCTGTTTCCCGCTCCGAATCTAAGTGTTAGCAGAGGGAATGTAAACGGGGTACCATACAATTCTGCGTATAATACACGAGAACAGATAAAACCTCAGTCTTCCCGTATAATAATAATAATACTTACCTGAATGTTCGCTTTTTCCGATAAGGATATTGTTTTGACAAATTTATTACCGATCACAGACTTCCCATAAAATTGCGCATAAAAAGTTGATTAGAATAAAGCGATGATATGTCATCAATATTGTCTATGTTATGATTTATGGCCATTTTCAATTAAAAAGAAGCATAAATGTATCAATAACAATGACAGCCACATTATATTCTCTGCAATTGTAGCGCCATAGAACAAAATATCTGACATGTTACTGAATAAAGGATCTCAGCGTTATCTATCGGGCGTCACACGAAACTCTAACCTCCGCCGTTATTGGCAGTTCAAAATGATCTGTCGAGCGTATGAAGCCTTCCCTCCAGTTATTCTATGCTCCTAGCTAATATCATTCCATTATAATGTAATTTCTATGGGTAGAGGTCGTGACTCCTGATATACAGGGAGTTCCTCGAACAATGAGAAATAGAAAGCATGAAGTCACTAAAAATCGATATATGTTATAATTTTGACAAAATAAATTGGATAGAAATATTGAATTCATTTTAAAATGCCAAACAAAATCTTGTCTGTTGTAAGTTGATCCATCTTATAGGTAGATCACAGAAATATTGAGAATTTTTTGACAATAATTCGCTACCATTTTATATGGTTTTGGTTGAGTGATCTTGACGAAATTTCGCACGTATATTTCATTCACTTTTATGAAGTATCCCGGTTGGCCATGACATTCTGACTCATTTCGCCGTGTATATTTTGAAAATGTTAGGTTATAGTAATTTTCCTGTCAGTTGAATAAGCATCGTTGTTCTTTCTACATAGCGGTCGTATTACGTTTTTATCAACATTTTTATTTACCTTGGAAAAATAATGCATTTGAGAAAATATTATGTGAATTCAATAATTCCAAAGACCTGGCGAATGTTGAAGAAACTTTTTTCTCTGTTAATACTGGAAATATTTCACGTATAAACATGTTTGGAAGATTCAATTATGCTATTTTCTAGTACGGAAATCAAAAATCGAGTGTTGAAATTTTACTGAAAAATAATGCACAGAATTAATAGTCCGTTACTAAACGAACAGACGGACCTATGGATTTCCCACTCTTCAAAATTCTCAAGAAATAATCCTACAGAAGACATTTAAATACTCCAGTATGAAAATGTAGTAGTACCTACTACGAAACCTGTGTCACGGTTAAACCTCAAAAGAACTCATTCCATTTACAAAGTTAAAAAAGAATAAATGAAAATTAGCATTGAAAACATCTTTGAGAATTATTTTGTCATTTCACGATTGCCAACCTTTAAATTTTTAGTAAAAAAACTTTATTAATAAATAAAACAAACCATCGGTAAACGGACAATTTATGAATAAATCTTGGCCAACCGGAACACATCATAAAAGTGAATGGAGTATAGGTTGAATACGTCATTCTCCATCTGAATGCAAAATTTCATTTAGATAAAATCTGTAGTATTGAAATTATTAGGAAAACAAAATCGCGGAACTTCTGGTCGCATTCTTCACATTAACGAGCTTAACCTCGGCATTCAAGATCCAAACCTACGATAGTTATCGACTGTACGGTCGGACGGACTGAATTGAATTTGATCAGTGAGTCAAACCTAGTGGATTGAGACCACATTCGAAAAATTAGTCATCGTTTAAAAATTGAATCGATTTCGCTTCAAGTCCTATGTTTTGTATGCAACTTCAGTTGCGATTTAAATATGCTGATTGAGGATACAGGTAATCCATTATCACCTTGATGTTCCGCCGATTTGAATAAATCCCGCACGCTCTGTTTGTCATTCAACATCGATCGTTATTCATCGGATTACAATAATTATTATTCGGCCATAAATACAACACCAACACCCATCGTTCCGCTCCTATTTTAGCAATAAGGACGACGAATCAAGATCGTCAACTGTCGATTTCGTATTTCAGGTGACAAAATGCAAATTAATGGATGCACCCACCCGAACTCGTTTTTGGCGATGGACAGGTGTCGTAATAACAAATTGTTTCGGTACTTTCGAGATGGCATTCGGACTATGACGACAACTAGTTTGCCAATAAGGAATTCATGTTGTTAAAATGAAATAAAATACGTTATATTGGTCAAATTTCAAATAAACAAAATCTGATAAAGGCAACACGCCATAAAGAACGTCACACGTTGACATTTTGTGGGTCAGAGGCTTCTCATGATTCACATAAACAGATCTCACCCGCACGGTAGTTCAAATATACCGAGATGCGGTCGTAGAATGACTACGCAACAGAGCCCATGAGTCTTGTAACATGAACAGAACTTGGAGAGGTGATCGGTGATGCATCAACGGGGAAAATTAGTGATCGAATCTTAGACCATAGAAAGAGGAGACACAGCATCTCATTAATAAATTCGAGAATTGGTGAAGCCAAAATTCAGTCAGTTTCCAATGGACAGCAATATCTTTATAATGCCGTGGCAACATTGCAGAATCTGACTTTGAAAGGTCCAGTGGCGTGTTGTTATCGGTATTGAAGAATCGAAATAAAATTACAAGTGAATCAACTCTTTTTGACGAATTGATCAATGTTGATGAAATTTTCAGTGTAGAACGATATGATTGTCTACTTTCAATGATTCCAACACTTTTTCAAAAATACAGGGTGGGAATAATAATAAGCTCAGATTAAATTTGCAGGTTGAATAAACACCCTGTTCATTCCATTTTCAAAAATTCGCTACCTGATTCAGATTCTACCATAAGTTTGCATTACTAGTGCGTTTTTATTTTTTTGGCACACGTCCAGTTTTTCTAGAAAGTTTTTTTAAAGATAAACAATATCGTTATTTCTGAACTGAATGGTAAAGCTGTATTGTCGAATGATACAAACCTCTTCCTGAGTTCTAAAATGACTTGATTCAAATTGAGTTTTAAGTTTCATGGAAAATTTTCAATTATATAAAAACTATTTTTCATACATTCGGAAGAGCTTTGTATCATTGGACGATAATACAGCTTTACTATCCAGTTCAGAATAGCCTCACTTCCTTGGAGCGAAATAACGATATTTTTCATCTTTAAAAAAATTTTCTAGTAGAACTGGACGTCTGCCAAAAAAAAATAAAAACGCTCCAATAATGTAAACTTATGGTAGAATCTGAAGCAGGTATCGAATTTTCGAAAATGGAATGTACAGGGTGAACCAAATTGCTTGATTTTAGCTTTTTCTGGTACTTCTAGGCTAGATAGGTGAAAATGTTGAAAGGGGGTCTGGGCTCGATTTTCGTGAAAACTCCATAACTGAAAGCCGATTCACGATTACTTCATTTGTTTTCAAGATATAACGAAATTTTGATATTTTGGCGATTTTGAAAATGTGCCATAACTTCTTAATTTTCTGAAATATCTGAAAACGGCAAAAACTTTCCACAGGCACTTTTTCATTAGCAATACGACACCGTAATCAGTTATTTTTTATCTCTTGTATAAATTATTTTAAATACGAATAGTATCTTTTTTTGATCCTATGTTATGCTGTTCGAAAATAGATACAGGTTCGGCAATATATGATGGAAACATAGCCAATTCAGCGTTGAACGAGTAAATGAATATTGTCTAGTGGACCAGTAAAATAATCAAAACCTTATGCGCGAATTGTCTACGAATAAATGACTGACCTCACTTAATGGCATAGGAACAACATCGAGTCTCCAGAGAGCTGAAAGCCCGTCCCTCTCCAGTCTACTATGCCATCGAGTGAGGTCAGTCATTTATTCGTAGTCACATCGCGCAGGGGGTTTTGATTATTTTACTGGTCCACTAGACAATATTCATCCACTCGTTTAACGCTGTATTGGCTATGTTTCCAACTTTAATTTCCGAACCTGTATATGTCGATATATTATTTCCATATTTGAGACAGAAATAGCAAAAAAAGTGGAATTTTCACTTGAAGTTGAGTGTGTTATACATTATTTTATGAAAGTGATGGTCGGAAAATAAAATATCGACATATACAGGTTGACTGGTGACGTAGGGGACAACGGCTAAGTGGAGATAGAGGACCTCAAACTGAATGAGAATTTGGGTTTCAAATGTCCCATAAGGGTATTTGTTTCGGAGATATAGGGTGATTTATGAAAAAATGCTAAATCTATGAACTCCCATATCTTCGTTAATATGATATGTTTTTCGCTGATATTTTACATGCTTGTCCATACAGACATTCAAGGTTTTTTCTATCAGTAGTACTAATTTTCATGATTTGAATATAAAAATATTGTAATATTCTTACTTCAACATATCATAGAAACGAAAGGAAATTTGTGCCATTCAAACAAAACACAGATATTTCATCAGTTTTTCTCCCTCTTTCCAAATCTCTATTTGATTTTATTTTATCTCATATACCGTGTGATATTTCTCACTTGACATGTAAATTGAAATTTTTGAGTACGGGCCAGCAATTTTTTCAATTTTTTTTTCTTATGCTGACAGAGAATGCCTGTATGAACAAGCATGTAAAATATCAGTGAAAAACATATTAACGAAGATATGGGAGTTCATAGATTTAGCATTTTTTCATAAATCACCCTATATCTCCGAAACGAATACCCTTATGGGACATTTGAAACACAAATTCTCATTCAGTTTGAAGTCCTCTATCTCCACTTAGCCGTTGTCCCTTACGTCACCAGTCACCCTGTATATATATTCGAAGAGCTGATTTTTTTCTGCATAACATAGGATCGAAAAAAAAATACCATTCGTATTTAAAATAAGGAAGTTGTTTTTTTTCCACCATACAAGACATAAATATTAAGTGAATACGGTTTCGTATTGCTAATGAAAAAGTGCCTGTAGAAAGTTTTTGCCGTTTTTAGATATTAAAGAAAATGAAGAAGTTATGGCACATTTTCGAAATCGCCAAAATAACAAAATTTCGTTATATCTTCAAAACAAATGAAGATATCAGGAACCATCTTTCAGTTATGGAGTCTTCACGAAAATCGAGCCCAGGACTCCTCTCAACATTTTCACCTATCTAGCCTAGAAGTACCAGAAGCAGCCAAAATCAAGCAATTTGGGTGACCCTGTACAGGGTGTTCTTTCAACCTGCTAAATTAATCTGAAATTTTCATAATTTCCTCCCCGTATTTTTGAAAGAGTGTTGGAATTATTGAAAGTAGACAATCATATTGTTCTACATTGATAATTTCATCAATATTGATCAAGCCATACCAAAGTTATGAATAAAAGAAAAATCGGTCAAATCACCATGTAGACTCTCAATAAAGGCCCCCAACCATAAACCAAACATTGTTTCGAAACTGCCTTCACAAGTCTAAACTTCTCCTAAAATCTGACGGTCTCCTCCGGAATCACCCTGTACATATTTTTTTATTTGTCTTCCAACTTGAGTACCTACGGGTTTTGAACCCAAATATCCTTTCGAAAAACGCCTCGATATCCTACTGGATTTCGAAGATATCCATTTTTTCTATTCGCTCTCAACTTACGATCGCTTCAGTTGCATCCAGCATCCTATTCGAGCCTTAAACAACTGCAACTTAACATCTCGATAGAGATTCCTCCGAAGCGGCATCTCCAATGAGCGTAGCCATAAATCACGCGGCCGCCATCAAACGTCTCGAGTCGCTCTTCGACGACGTGAAACTCGATACGAAGCAGCAACCCCCTTCGCCGCCTCCGCCGCCGCTCGAGGTGCACATCGAGGTCGAGAAGGAGCGCGACGCGAAATGTGACGTGCACCGGAAGAACGGTCGACGAGGTTCGGTCGATCTGCACCAGTCCAACTTGTCGAGGAAGAACTCGACGAAGAACTCCCATCAGCCGGTGTCCAGGAAGAATTCCGCCGGGAACGGATGCCAGAAGAGGGATCTCGTCTTCGGGGGCATGGGACCGAGGAGAGATTCCATGCCGGTGCTGAGTCATTACATGACCTACTACAACAGGTGAGTGGTTTTGAGGCTGTTAGTTGTTGGTCGTTTGGTTTGGATCCTGAGAATCTTCAGTAAGTGGAGGTCATGCTTGCAGGCTCTTCTCAGCCAGTTTGCATCCACCCCTTGACGACCTTCGTCATACCCTTAGACCTGTCAGGGTCCAATGAGTTTCTACTTCATTCCTTTCTGGCAATAAACGTCCCATAAGTTTTGGCACAAATTTCATAGACCAATATAGTGGTGATCAGAAGAAGATAATAGGTTGCTATTGAAATAAAAGTTTGTTTGTAACCTTGACTTCACTTTAACACTTCGGTTGTTGAAGTGATTAAGTCGATATGGCTGTCAAAAAAGAAATTCGTAAAAGTATTTGTAATTTAGTTGGGCGAGTCGAAAAAGAACTATTTATAGGACAATAGCTGAATGTGAGCAAGGTATTCCTTGTATGAACCTTGCCAGAAGTGGAAGACCCAAGCAAGGACCGTAAGACTGGTAAGAAGAGCGGAAAACAAGGTTGGTACTTCGCTAAGAAAACTAGCACGTCAATATAGGACATCTTACTATATCGCTAGTTAATTTTACTGAAGCAGAACACGCTGGAGACGATATTTTGTTCTGGCCAGACCTTGCGTCCAGGCACTATGCAAGAGATACTCAAGATTGGCTACCCGACCAAAATGTACCATATATTCGGCGAACCGGCAATCCTTCTAACCTTCCACAGGCTCGACCCATAGAAGATTTTTCGGCTCTCTTATCGCGAGAAGTTTACGATGGAGGATGGGAAGCCCAAAATGACGAGGAGCTTCGACGCCGAATATTCAGGAAGATTCGAGAAATCGATCTATATAAGAACTGAACGAGAATAAATTCGCTATCACAAAAACGCTTATATCTTTTGAACCACTGGACCGATTTCGAAAATCAAACTCATTTTCGAATAATCTTCTAATTCTAATGAAAACTGTTTTTACAATAAAAAAACCAAAACTATTTTTAACGAAATTCATGGATTTTTTCTGGAATTCTTCCCATCATGCTTCTTATAGTGTTCTCAGTCACTTTCTGGGATGCTGTCTTTCACTTTAGCTTGAATTCCGCTGATGTTTTCGTTGATTTCTTAGTCTTCTTCAATTCTCTTTTTACCAGGGCCCAATATCTTTCGATTGGCCTGAGTTCTGGGCAATTTGGTGGATTGGCCTCTTTGGGGACAAGAACCACCTCATTAGCTTCGTACCATTCCTTGGTGGCCTTGCTGTAGTGGCATGAAGCTAAATCTGGCCAAAAGATTGTTGACACATCGTGCTCACGTAAAAATGGCAAAAGTCGCTTCTTCAAGCATTCCTCGATGTATATCGAGTCAACAGAGCCTTGGCCAACGAAAAATTTGCTCCTTTTCCCACAAGTGCAAATTGCTTGCCAAACCAGGAATTTTTTAGGAAACTTTGCTTGTTTTTTCACGCGAAATTGTTCGTTAACATTTCCACGAGAATCTGCAGTATAAAATTCCCGACCCAGGAAGTTGCGAGAAATCAGCCAAGACATAGGTTTCGTCGTCCATTACGCAACAGGAAAAATTTTTCAAGAAATCTTTTTCAATTTCTTTGCTCTTGATTTCGCTTCTTGATTCTTCATAGCGTTCCTGCCTGGCACTTTCTGCACTTTGTATGTTCTAAGCCCACAACTCGACTTGATTTTCTGAACGGTTGACTGCGAACAACCTAGTATTTGGGCCACTTTCGTCCTGAAAGGTTAGGATTCTTATGAGAAAGGCTGATGTCTTTCTTCACTTTTTTTGGGCTATGAAACCCCTTTTTCCTCCCGGTTCCTTCCTTGCGGATAATTGTAAGATCTTCGTTGAAGCGCTCAACAACTTTTGATACCGTTTCCGGACGAACGCGAGCCTCTTTTGCGATTCTTTTGAAGCTCCATTTTTGATTATTTCGAAAAAGTTTCACTATAAATTCTCGTGTTTTCACTTGGCTTGACATTTTGCGACAGAGAATTGAAATATCTATGAAGTAAATGTTCCACATGTTTCTGACGTTCATAACAAAGCTAACTAGGATCAAATTTAGATTTTTTCTCAATTGGTTCAAGAGATATAGGCGTTTTTGTGATAGCGAATTTATTCTCGTTCAGTCCTTATGTACCTTCCAAAACCTGGGTGTTCGCAGAAAGTTGCGCTCTATGGAAGATAACGGTCCTCTTCATTCGATTTGAATTGATAGTTTTGTTGCTTCTGAAACGTTTATTAATGTGTACCACAATACAATGAACAAATGTATAATTTTTGTCACTTTTTTGGTCTCTGAAACTTGTGCCTAAACTTATGGGACATACGTTATGATAATGTGGAATTCATTCTTCGTGGTTTCGAAGTGTTACCATACTTTTCCTATTTTGCCTTGGATGCCAAACAAAGATTTTGCTTGACCATAACATTCGGGTTCTATCTTTCGAAATTCACATTGGTTCAACCTATCCATTGGCTATGAAGGCAAGGTCTGTTCTTGGTGGGTACTTGAGCCCTGCTTCTGAATGAAATGAGAAACAGAAACAACAAATTTTCTTTGATTTGGACTCTTGAGAATCAGAGGAAGCAAAGAAGCTAATTCCACCTTGTTATAAAAAGAATCTGGTAGAGCATGACCCTGGAAAACCTTCCTTACCGGAGACAGGTTCAAAATTTGTTTGGCTCTTATTAAGATTGAGTTGGCCTTTGAAACTGTCCTAGCTGATAGCCCTAGTGCAATAAGTTTCTTAAATCGCTTGGACAAAAAGTCATCCATATGGTTTACCGATGGATCAAAATCAGAAGAGGCACTGGCTTTGGAATATACGGATCCAGACTGAGGATCTGTAAGCCCTGGGAAGTAAACCCTCTATTTTACATAATGGGTACTGGCTGTTTACGTATGCGCCTAGGAGTGTGTTAAAATGAACTTCAAAGGGGCGCATATCTTCATCACCTCGCTGAAGTCCCTGGAATCACACTGCCAGGGATCTCTGCTGACCTGGGAGTGTCGTAAGACCATAAAGAGGACAGAGGCAATAAAGTGACTCTACTATGGTTTCCAGGGCATTGTGGTGTTGAAGGAAATTAAAAAGTTGATGAGCTTGCGAAAAATGCATCAAGGTTATCACCCACTGGAGCTTAGCTTTTCTATGGGCTTGGAGAAGACCAATATAAGGCGGCGGTCCAACAATGGGAGTTGGACAACAGAATAACCCTCTGGGGAAACATTTCTAGACTTACTCAATCCAAGAAATTCTCGATGATTTCACCGACCTATACCAGTAAGAGTCTAAAGCAGTCACGAGCTGAGCTACACCAAGAAGCTCCTGCAGCTACCAAAAGCCCAGCTTCGGGCCATCGTGGGACTACCGACTGTCCACAGATACCATCTTTGCGGCATGGATCTCTCAGCAGAATGAAAGAAATGGCCGATCATATACAGGGTCCTTCACGAGGAACCTCACCCATATTTATACGGGAAACTACTGAACGTATTTTCATGAAATTCAGCACTTATAAGTATTTCACGATGCTGATGAAATCTAAAATATTTTCAAGGCATGAGCAACTCCGGTTTTTCCGGAAATGACGTCAACTTCCGTTTTTCAAATTAGAACACCATTTTTTTATTGCAGAAATAGATTCCTTAGAAAATTTCAAGTTATTTTGATGTAACATTTTTCAGTTTTGGTTGGAAAATAGAGCTCCGCTGAAACAAGAATAACTTCGAGGTTTTTGGGTGGAAAATTTTCATTTTTGGGATTTTTCAAGATGTAAGATTGATGTATCCACTTTAAAAATCGAAATCGCGATTCATGATACAGGGGGTGAAAAAATCGCTTTCAAAGTTAGGGATGACAAAATCGTGAAAAATCAATTTTTTCAAATCAGAACCCCATTTTTTTATGGCAGATATTGAATCTACGTTAAAAAATAATGTGAGTGTATGCATCACACCCGTGCCCTAAAATGGATATTTTCTGAGTTATTCACAAAAAACTGTTTTTCGTCTTGAATTTTCAGCTATTTCTTTTCCCTTCACGCCAAAAAGATGAAATTTTCAGGAACTGTTATTTGAACCATGCTGTAGATTTTTCACCCCTTCTTGAAACCGACTTCAAGTTACTATTATTTTTGATGGCGCAAAAAACATTGAAACTCCAGGTCTCTTGAAAGTTCCATTGTCTGAAGTGGTGGTTGTTCTCTTCATCCCAATAATGACTGTTATGCCTATTGAAAGAACCATTCTTTGTGAATTTAGATTCATCTGTCCAAATTATACAGTCCAAAAAGTTTTCATTCTCTTGAAATTGAATCATCATAGCTTCGCAAAACTCTGTTCTCCTGACGAAATCAGTTTCCTTCAAATGCTGTACCCTATTGAATTTATATGGGTGCATTTTATGTTTTTTTAATATTCTCCAAACACTCGATTGAGATAATCCCATATCAATCTTGGCATCGTTGAGAGAATTTTGAGGATTCACACGAAAATATGCAAGAACTGTAATTTCGTTGTTCTCATCTTCTACTACACTTTTTTCTCTGTGTATAGTTTTCTTAACGAAAGATCCGACATTTCTCAAGTTTGTCATGGTTCTGTTAATGGTATCTCTCGTTGGTCTGGGTCGGTCAGGAAACCTCTCAATGAACAGTCGAATCGTTCTATCTACAACTTTATTACATTCTCCATGAAGTAGAATGAGATTTAAATAATCTTCATTGGTAAAATTAGGCATAGTAATCGATTTTACAACTTAATACGAATTATCACCAAATTAATAGTAAACACAAAATGCTACTGAATAAAGAGGAATTTGGCAGATGTAATTAATGATATCTATCATTAGAAAAAAAGAATGTAAAACATGGTAAGTTTTTGCATATGGTTCATAAGGAATTATTTATTTATCACTGGAGAGAAAACCGATGGCCGATTAGTTGAAATAAAGAGGTTTCCGATAAAAATTCGAATCCAAATTCGCCATCTATTTAGGAACAACCTGTAACTTTTTCTTTGCATATTAGGGTAGTAAAATCTAAAACATGGTTTAAGTAACAGTTCCTGAAAATTTCATCTTTTTGGCATGAAGGGAAAAGAAATAGCTGAAAATTCAAGACGAAAAACAGTTTTTTGTGAATAACTCAGAAAATATCCACTTTAGGGCAAGGGTGTGATGCATACACTCACATTATTTTTTAACGTAGATTCAATATCTGCCATAAAAAAATGGGGTTCTAATTTGAAAGAATTGATTTTTCACGATTTTGTCATCCCTAACTTTGAAAGCGATTTTTTATCCCCCTGTATCATGAATCGCGATTTCCATTTTCAAAGTGGATACATCAATCTTACATCTTGAAAAATCCCAAAAATGAAATTTTTCCATCCAAAAACCTCGGAAGTTATTCATGTTTCAGCGGAGCTCTATTTTCGATTTTTTTTTCGAATTTTCCCGCTCACAGAGAATTTTCCAACCAAAACTGAAAAATGTTACATCAAAATAACTTGAAATTTTCTAAGGAATCTATTTCTGCAAAAAAAAAACCGTGTTCTAATTTGAAAAACGGAAGTTGACGTCATTTCCGGAAAAACCGGAGGTGCTCATGCCTTGAAAATATTTTAGATTTCATCAGCATCGTGAAATGCTTATAAGTGCTGAATTTCATGAAAATACGTTCAGTAGTTTCCCGTATAAATATGGGTGAGGTTCCTCGTGAAAGACCCTGTATTGTGAAGTCTACAGAACTGAAAACCCTGGAGGGTATTCTTGACTCGTTCATTGGTCATCATGTGCTGCAACTCATCACCAATACAAATTCTCAAGGTACTTCTATTTCGCCAAAAACACCGTTACTTTTTTGCAAATCCCACTCGCAACCTTATCGTATTATTTGAAAACTTTTCCGCATTAGACTCAGTATCAGGATTCAACTCAAACGAACCAAACAATAATCTCAAAACCCTTCCCTTAATATTCCTCGATTTGTATGAAGACGGGACTCCCTGCACTTGCCCAACGGACCAGCCAAGCACGAGATGGAACATCCCAGTCACTTTTCTTCGACGCTAAGAAAAGACGATCTGACCACATCCACGGGCTCTTTATCTAGGAAAGATACGAACGGCAGCAGATGGCATCAACGACGAGACTCGTTGGGCTCGACGAAATCCCTGAAGAGAGACCTTCTCCAGGTGCCAAACACGCTCAGGAGGAACTCTAGGAATTTTTCTACGGATTCCCTGGACGGTAGGAGGAATTCGTTCGATCCGGGGAGGAGGGGGAGTAGTGCCTCGATTTGCTCTCCGGAATTCACCCGGGAGATTATCAAAAGAAAGGTGAGAAATTGATAAAAGCAATTAACTTGATTAAGACTAGATTAAAAGTCTTTAATCAAAAAGACATTTGAAATCAGTACTTAAACATAAAGGTGGCGTGTTTTAGTTGGGACACTCTGTATCTATTTAATTTTTAGAAATTGCTGTTCTCACGACATTGGCAGTGAATGAATATGATGAAGTGGAACTATCTTCAATTGCTCATGTTACTTTTCTTCTATTTACTCTGTGGAATGATCTGTCAGCGTCTTTAGAGAAAGTTTTTTTTTCGTTAATTGTGATATACAGTCGGAGACATAAATAAACAGGGAATTCTTCGGGTAATATATCTGTCACGAGTGAAAGGCGAAATAGTAAATTATTACTTTTTGCTGACCAAGATGAAAATAGTTGAATAATTAATAGGATATTGAATCTAACGGTCATTCGATTCGTGATATACTCCTCCCTCAACATAAATGCGTTGTCCATTACAAGTATTCGGCAGGTATAGAATAAGTAATGACAAATTCAAAACGACTTTCGTTGGTGTACGGCCATCTACGTAACTTCTGGACGTTTCCATCAACTTCATCATAACTATAAACGAACAATTTACGTTTTACTTTTCCTATATAATTAGCATAATAAACATCAACAAGTGGGTAGCTCCAATCATGAGGCAAACAATGATCCAAGCAGACAAAACTGTATCGTCAACAAATTAAATACCCTACCTATGTAGCCAAGAATGGTAGGACGGGATACAGAGGGAAATTCAAAGTTTTCCATCATAAATAATGATGAACGATTTATAGGTGTAAACAGTTTATAACCTTGAACTTCATCGATTAAAAACTCAGGTAAAGAACTACCATGAAATAGAGATGAAAAGCTGTACAAAAACGTTCTCAATATTATTACATAGTTTCAATCCACTAAATATGATGGTGTCACTATATACACTGCGCAAAAAAATTAACGCACATTCTGAAAATCCCAATTTTAATGAAAGTTAACTCTACATTGACTTTATAACTTATTTTTTATGTTCTCTCGGGAAGGTTTTGATCGAAACAAGACACATTAAATGGAAGAAAAATTCAGGATTTCACCGAATCTTATGTGGAAGAAGAGAAATGAACAATTTTCAAAATACTGAAATGCTGATAAGTGATTTAATACTTGGTATTTCCACCCCTTGCGTTAATTACAGCTCGGCAACGACGGTTCATACTCAAAATGAGTGATCTTAAAATGTTCTGATCTAATCCTTCCCAGATTTCTCCGAGTTGGATTCCTAAGTCATTAAGAGTAGCTGGATGATTTTCTGAACTTCTCAGCCTTCTATTGAGGTTGTCCCAAACCTGCTCAATCGGATTGAGATCTGGACTTCTTGCTGGCCATTCCATTCGAGAGACTTCAACCTCTTCAAGGTACTCCTGAACGATGCTCGCACGATGGGGTCTGGCAATATCGTCCATAAAAATGAAATTTTCACCAATGTATGGGGCAAATGGCACTACATGCTCTTCAAGAATGTTCCTTATATACTTATCAGCATTCATAGCTCCATTATCAACGACCACTAGGTCTGTGCGAGCAGTCAAAGATATTCCACCCCATACCGTAATCGATCCTGCCCCAAAACCAGTAGTATTCAGGAAATTGCACTGAGCATATCTTTCATGTGGACGTCTCTATACAAGGGAACGTCGATCACAATGGTAGAGGCAGAATCTAGACTCATCTGTGAAGAGAACTCTTTCCCAATCGGCCTCTTCCCAATGGATATGCTCTCTCGCAAAATCCGAACGCGCCCTTCGATGGACTGGGGTAAGAGCTGGGCCTCTTGCCGCGACACGAGGCCTTAAATCATATTCTCTGAGACGATTTCTTATTTTCTTGTCTGAGTGCTAATTTGCACCTCACGAGTTTGCTCAAGCTGATTTTGAAGGAGGCGAGCGGTTGCAAACCGTTGTCTCAACGAAGAAACTCTCAAGTAACGTTCTTGAATGGCAGTTGTTACCCGTGGTCTACCCTGTCCTGGTCTTCGGACATTCATACCTGTCTCCCTGAATCGCTGCAACATTCTGGACACACTTGTAAGGGAAACTCCAAACCTTTCTGCAATTCTTGTGTATGTCCACCCTTCTTCTCGCAAAACTACCGCTTGGGCACATTCCTCTTGGGTCAAATTGCGTGTTTCACGTTGCATAGCGATCGAGTGTAGAAAATCAAACGAAAGAAAAACTATTGATCACTAGAATTGATCGAGAACAACTGATTTTAGAATGGAGCCAATACATTCAAAATCTGATAATATCATCTTTTTTTATTCCTGCTGGGAGAAAACATCTGTATTGAAAAAAAACGTTGAAAGTGGATAACATATGCATGCATAATTCTGATAAAAATAACTATCATTGAGAACACCTTCAGTTGTAGAATAAATTTGAGATTTCCATAATGTGCGTTAATTTTTTTGCGCAGTGTATATGATAGATGCATAGAAACCCTGGTGTAACGACTCCTAACTAAAAATTCAAAACGGCACTCTAGATTGTAGATCGGGTCCTAGTTCCGGAATTATCCGTGATATTTGGCAATCGTGGGGCTATTGCGGCGACAATAGACGTTCACGTTTTGATTGGTCGGATTGTTTTCGACCACTAATGGCGGATTTTCATTGTTTTCTTGTCATGTCATAGTACAAAAAAGCTCAAGATCGAGTCAAATGTCAAACAGCACGACACTCAAATGTGAACAAATATCCGCCATGTTTATGCAAAAACGTGTTCTGTGACCCTATTGTCGCCACTGTCTTGTATAAAGCACAACCGTCTATCTTAGCGGAGGTTACGTATAAAGCCACTGTACGGCAATGGAAAATAGCGCGACACCTTTCGGGAGAAATGAGAAGTAGGACCCCATCACAGATTTTCGATCGACAAGAAAGTCTCAAATATAATCTAAATAGTGCCAACATGGGGTGTTCTATGCATCTATGATTCATGATAGCTAGTGAAGTATCAACCGTTTGTAATATAGCTTTCTTGATATCTATTTCTATACTAATATTATAAAGAGGAAAGATTTGTATTTTTGTTTGTTTGATACGAATAGGCTCAAAAACTACTGGACCGATTTCAAAAATTCTTTCACCCTTTGAAAGCTACATTATCCCTGAGTGACATAGGCTATACTTTTCAGCCGAAAAAATTAAGGCTACCTACTATAACTTCAATAATTACCTAAAAATCAGCAAAAATCAGCTATTTTCAAGTGCGCTGCAAAAACCGTGAGACTTAGGGGAAGTGTGCCTATGTTGGCACCCTTAACGAATTATCCACATATCTCATTGGAAGAAAATTTTTTTGGATAATCGATTTCATAGATTTACTTATGCTCCTATGTAGTATGCATTCTTGAGTATATTTTCAGTATAAATTTTGAAGGAAATGAATGATAGCACTTTTCAAAATTTGGCCAAGGGTGCCATCATAGGCGCACATATGTCCTATGATGGCATATGACTGAAAATGAAAAGAAACTAATTATTGAATTGGTTTATTGAAAAAAAAATTGCAGTCTCATCGCATAAAAATGAAATTGAGAGGTCAACAGATGAGTATACCTGCACGTAAGAGTGTAACAAAACATAAAACTAAATTTAAATTCTTTGACATTTATATTATTAGATATCTTAATATTATTTTTTTTTTCACAGCATTTAGCGCTGCCTCCATATCTTCCTCTTTCCAAAATTGACTCTTGCTTCTTGTTGTCATAAAGTTGATTTAGAAAAAAAGAATATTCAATGTGATGAACCACTTTTGTCCTACGATGGCACCCTTTACTATCATAGGAACACTTCGACTATGCCATCATAGGCATAAATGTCATATATCTTTCAACCAACCGAAGAAGGCTATTACAATACGACATTACCTCAAACTTCACACTTACAGCATTGTTATAAGGCATTCAAAGGAAAGTAAAATTTTTTTAACATAAAGTTGTGAAACATCTGAATAATATGAAAATAAAGGAGATAATTATCATACATCAACACTTACCAAAATAATTGAACTGTTATAAAAGACACAAAATGCCACGTATTAAGTTGTAACTACGAATACCTCTCATTAATACTATCTGGCGAACAACCTCAGTGAACATAAGATTATTCAGTTGATATTAACAGACTTCTTCATGGTGTGCCATCATAGGCAAGGTGCCATCATAGGCATACTTCCCCTACGTGGATACAATGTATGACGGAAATGTACCTCTTGAATATTTCTACAAAAAAGTCCGCGATAGCATGTATCTATCTCTCAAGATGGACTTGCTATTACCTGTTTATGGTAATCAGATGTTTTCCAAAATTATGCACTATTTGGGAGTGTGTTTTTATGAATTGGGTATTGATCCTAATCCATTTAATCCATATTTAATTCAGAACAAAATTGCCCTTCACATCATACAATTACAACGAGTACATCAAAAGATATGGCAGGTTGAAGTTTTGAAGATGAAACCGCCGCGTGAAACAAATTTCTACTCGGGCGAAGCTGGGACGGCCTGCTTGTGTAACAATATATCGTCCTTTTTGGGGAACCCTTTTTGTTTTCTTTTTCCGTTTACATTGAAGAATTTTGTGTGATCTGGGACATATTATTTGAGAGCGTTTCGACAATGACAAATCATAACACGAACCTCACTCGCTATAAGGTAAAGGCTAACGAAGTCCACTTCTGTTTGACCAAATACGGATTGAATGAATCACACTCAACCACCTTCGGTGAGTTGTTCGCTCGCGTCTCAAGATTGCTCATGTGTATCCTTTTATCGATCGCTTAAGGATTAAATAATATTGAGATGATGTTGAATAGTGCATATTTGATTTCGCGCCTGGCATCGTCATTTGACAGCTGCTGTTGTTAAATCTTCTATGATCCAGGACTTGCTGAAATATTGGGATTTTTTCTAAATTATTCGTAGCTCGCAATCGGCTCTAAATCAAAAAGATACAGACATGACATAGCCCTGGTTTGAGTGTAGAACTAAAAGTGCAGACACATTGTTATCACGTCACAACACGTCATCTTCCCAAAATGTGCAACCACGATAATGCATGGAACTTAGACCATAGGAAGAGAGACACACCTTTCAAAAATAAATAGTGAAGCAAAATCATCAGAACTAAACTGGGTGATTGTACTACTACGGAATCAAAATGTAGTAAAAATTTTTCTCTATTTCAGTATCGTAATGAGTTCATTACAGTACTAAAAACAGTGCTGTAATGAATTCATTACAGCATCGTTTTCAGTAACATTCTTCGTTTTGTGGTTGTCAGCAATGACTTCCGATCCTTTTAAATTTCAGCAGACGTCAATTTAGAAACGTCAATTTTCGTATTTCCTAACATTCACACCAACTGCCAAGATACAATATGAAAGTCACTAGGACCTATAATTTGAATTTTTCATTGAATTTCACAAAATTTGACTGAAATAGAGAAAATATCGTCTAATACTCGCTCCTTCGTCGCTCGTTTTCGAATTTCGCATTCGTATTGGAATAGGAGCCCATTCTGCAACTAGTTTCAGAATATAGCAGTATATAGCACTGAAAGCACGCAAGATTTATATTCCGCAAATTTACATTTTCTGAATGCACGTGATATCACGTCTGATATTTTGTGAAATGTCATTCTGACATACATTTGGAACCGATCTGGGCGCTCATTCAATAATTCTTGAATTAATTGATGGAATTCCCCCACTTCCTCTGTTCGTTGATTCATTTCGAATCCCTTCTGTGAGAATCACCAGCAACTGTAAAAGCAGCTATATTTTCCATATCTTCTTCCCATTTCCTCGCGTGAGCTCACATGACGTGACAACAATTTGTATGCACCTTGGCCCTCCAAAATGAGTTTTCTCCTATTTTCACCTAGGCGTCATTATGTCGAACGCAAGATGCTCTTTATGGCGACAACGGTTACAAAACAGTTTTGCGATACCCACACGATACCGAAAGCCAGTTGATGCGTCACCATAGAACAATGACACTTTTCCATTTATATGTTATAAATATTTACCTTAAGTACTACTTGTTTTATCTCAATCTAAGTTCGATGAACGCGTTTTTTGGCCACCCGCTCATGAAAATCGAAGCAATGCATATTTTGATGGATTTTTAGCGACACCCAGTAGGATCAAATCGGCTGTTAATTTAATCGAAGACATATAACTTGTATTGAGACGAGGAAGATTGAAATCCCTTCGATTTATAATCCATTCACTTTTATAAAGTACCCCAGTTGGCCATGACATTCTGACACTTTTCACCGTGTATATTTTGAAAATGTTAGGTCATAATCATTTTTCTGTCAGATAACTACGCATCGTTGTTCCGTCTTCATAGAGGTCGTAGTGTTAACGTATTTACCAAAATAATGATTTACTTTGGGAAAATAACGAATTTGAGAAAATACAGGGTGTTTGGAGGGTGAGCAGCCATAGATAAATGGTGGATAGGTGCTGCTCTTGGCTACTTGTTGTGTCTAATAAAATAACATTTTGCCCAAAGTTCAAAGTGTTACAATTTTTTTGCCATTTTTCTAGAAATTGGCCATTTTTCTAGAAATTTCCCATTTTTCTTATTAAAATCTTGAATTTTTTTAAATTTAATGATCGAGGTGCCTACAAAATGATTTATTATTTTAGTCTAGTCTTGTCTTATTTAGATTGAATCATAATTTCATACAAACGTCTTCAAAAAACCTGACAGCGTCGTATCAAACATCATAATGAAAAAAAAAATAATGTTGTGTCCACTTTACAAAGTGAAATAAAAAATATTTTCAAATAGTGTGGGGTTTTAAAATGGTTTTAAAAACTTCTCTCGCTAATACTCTTTGCAATGGTATGTAACATGTACCATTAATAATAAGATAACTCAACAAAAAACCGTTTTGTCTTCAAGGATGCCTTGAAAGGGTGACGACAAAACTGTTCCATTGAGCAGGTAAAATCTTTTCTCTCATTCTAACACAGCTAAAAATAGCGTGCTCATTTTATAGGCACCTCGAGCATTAAACTTAAAAAAATTCAAGATTTTAATGAGAAAAATGGGGAATTTCTAGATAAATGGCAAAAAAATTATAACACTTTGAACTTTGGGCAAAATGATATTTTGTTAGGCGCAACAAGTAGCCAAGAGCATCACCTATCCACCATTTACCTATGGCTACTCACCCCCCAAACACCCTGTATTATGCGAATTCAATAATTCCAAAGACCTGATGAACGTTGAAGAAACTTTTTTCTCTGTTAATACTAGAAATATTTCACGTATATAAACATGGTTGGAAGATTCAGTTGGGCTATTTTCTTGTACGGAAAACAAGAGTCGAGTGTTGAAATTGTACTGAAAAATAATGAACAGAATAGTCCGTTAGTTTGTGACAGTTCATTCGAAAAAAGAATAAAAGTACTCTAATAACCCGACAGAAAAACTTCTAAACGTACAGACGGACCTATGGAATTCCCAAGTTTTCAAAATTCTCAAGAAATAAGCCTACAGAAGACATTTAAATATCTTTTTGCACAATTTGGAATACGCCAGTACGAAATTGTAGTAGTACTACGAAACCTGTGTCACAGTTAAACCTCAAAAGAACTAACTCCATCTTCAAAGTTAAAAAAGGGTAAGTAGGAATTTGGCATTGGCAACGTCTCTGAGAATCATTTGACATTTAACTTGATAAACCTAAATCATGGCCAATCGGGATACAATGTAAAAGTGAATAGGGTATATTCTTTTTATTGATAAGAATAAGATTGAAATCTCTTCGACGATTAGTACGCCGATTCCATGATTAAGGTCAATGAAAAAGAAATGTTGATGTGATCCATCCGCGAACACGTAGGCAACTAATCATACACCGATGAATGTAGAAGTTGTGTAGGTGAGTAAACTGCAGGCGACCCACATCTCAGAAATGAAAATAAATGTGCTTAGGCAGCCAATCTTACGTTATTGTGTGCCTATAAGTTGCGTTGATTCGTGAGACGTGCTTCAGGTTTTTGGGACTTGGGGACAAATGAAGTGTTTGAATAATCTTAAACATGTTTTTGCTTCAAACCTCAAGGTTCTATTCTGGGACCACTAGCACCAACAAGAACCAATGAAACCAAACATGATGACTACCCCATTTATGTACCTACCTTTTAAGTGTAGATCGACATTCTTTTCCAACTTATTTGAAGGAAGAATATTGACGTTGGTATCGTTCCGCCGTCCCTTTTGTTTTCCAATATTTGCACCCTCCCCCACACTCTTAAGTTATGCAATATATTGGAGTCCTGAAACTTTAATCAAAACAAGTCCACCTCTGAAGAAAAACAGGGGTATCAGGAGGGTTTTGCAAAAATCAATCGTGTTGTGTGTTTTAGGGAGATCCTGTTTATAATTTGGGAAGTAACTAGTTTCTGTTTTACTGCGTTGCTTCCTACTTCTTAGAAATGGAATCGAATAATTCACCTTTCCACAATTACTATTCCTTTATAACACGGAATAAATCGCTGATTTCCTATATAAATAACTCCAATTTATTGTCGATCAATCCATCTTGATATTTAACAACTGCGCGATGGCTGACATTCAGCGCATACATTGCTTTTACTTTTTCTTTGATTAATTGACAAAAATTCAGCGTTATTCGATATTTCATAAGATCAGAGAGTGAGAAATTGTTTTTGTCGGACAGAAATTGCGAATTACGTTCAGCAAAAACGATATTTCGAATTCTTGCTCAGTAGCAAAACGATTCGAATAGTGAACCTGTCCAATTAATTGAACGTTACATAAGACAGGTCATAGATATCATTGTGCATATTGATATCGGAGAAATATAACTGTGCTAATTTTTCTGAATATCTGAAGGAAAGGGACACTATTGAAAAGCATACATAATGATGATTGATCGGAGTGTTCATAATAAAATCATCTGGATTGTTTTATGTGGGACCTCCTGGAAATCTTCTTGGAACATCTGTTACACAACTATCTGGATGACCTGCGTGAATATTTAAGCGTTTCCACTCTGCTTAGCGAAGACCGTACAGTATGCTAACTTTGTGCTCAACTCAACTAGCGATATCAATTATGATCTGCAGTATCCGTAATTATTGATTTCAAAGAAACTGTAACGAATCGTTCATGGCAATTATTAATCGTTCTTTCATTCGTCTGGAGGACTGGCAGGCCTGCACAATAATATCGGCCGGCGTTTATCTACACTCGACGACTAAAATTATGGACAGCTCAAATAGGTAAAACGGGATAAGTCGATACCTTTTGCATCCCTTTATCTACGATATCTTTGACATTGGAGGTGAAAAAAAGCCATTTTAGCTTGAAGTAATCAATTTTATCACTGATGGAGGAAAAGCTTCAATAGTTGTTTTTTTCTTAATGAATTATGTCTTTATGATGTTTTTATATATAGTTTTGTGTCTTCGAAACTCTCATCAGAATTTTATCTGGTTCATTACCCAACACTAGTGTTTGTAAATCCTCAAGGAAAAGACAAGAAGTCAGGATAAAATAAAAAAATCGAGAAGAAAGATATTGCTAGTTTTAAAATGTTCTTTTTGGTGAAGGAAATATTCTGATACTCTCAAGAACAATTAATAATTATAATCTGATGTATCATTTCCTATCAAGTTCATCATTAAACTGGATTTTCACAGGATGAAGGAAAGTGGTTTTTGAAAAATCTCAGCCCAACTAATGCCGACGTTTCGCGGATATATTTCCACTTCTTCAGGGCTACAACAGAGCATTCGATAGATTAGCTCAATAACTATAAATGTGCAATTGGAAATTACATAGATTTTTTCTTTTTTTTTCCTTCAAGAAACAATGTCAAAAATAAAATAACAATTAGTTGGATAACATTAGTTGGACTGAGTTTTTTCAAAAACCACTTTCCTTTATTCTGTGAAAATCCAGTTTAATTAATAATTATATTTGATTGAATTTGTGATTGAATGATCACCTGCCCATAGCTGGAAATCTGAATATATTTTATTAGGAATATTTTCTTGATAAAGCTCGTCGAACCGCAATACAGAAATTGGTGGAAAAATTTGAGCTGTTTGGACAAGATAATGATGTGAAGAATAAAACCCGTGCGCGTCGCTGAAGAACAACCTAGAATATTGTTGCTGTGGTCGAAAGTTTTGAAGAAAACCCAGGATTGTCAATTCCTCGTCGTTCTTTGGAATTAGGCATTCCACAAACGTCATTACACCGTATTTTGCATACAGATTTGGGTCTTACGGCTTTAAAGTTCAGTTAACACAAGAACTCAAGCCGGCCGATCATCAACAACGTCGTGTCTTTGCTGATTTGGTCCTGGAAATGCATGAAAATGATTCGGAATTCCATTTCCACCTCTGTGGCTTCGTCAAAAAGCAGAATTGTCGCATGTGCGGCTCGGAAAACCCAAGAGTTATTGTTGAAAAGCCTCTTTATCCTCAACGTGTGACTGTTTCGTGCGGTTTATGGCCCGGCGGGGTAATTGGACCTTACTTTTTCGAGAATGAGGCTGAGGCAACAGTTACGTTAAATGGATTGCGCTATCGAGAGACCATCAATGATTTTTCATGGCCGGTATTGATTTGGACAACGTTGACTCTCAACAAGACGGCGCTACGTGCCACACAAGCAACGAAACCATTGATATTTTACGGATTAAGTTTCAGGACTGTGTTATCTCTCGAAGTGGTGATCACAATTGGACACAAAGATCTTGTGATTTAACACCTTGAACTACTTCTTTTTTTGAGGCCATGTGAAAAGGTCTACGCCTAGATCCCAGCGACGTCAAGACCTCAAAGATGGAATTCGTGAGTCTATCGAGGACATGGGGCAGCCACTTTGCGATTTGGTTATGAAAAATTTCAGGAAAAGGATATGGTCCTGTAGTGTGGTGGTCATTTGGCTGATGTTATTTTCCCAAATTAACGGCATACCTTCATCTTTATAATGAAATACATCCGATCATGTAACATAACAAATGGCATTCTTCTTTGAATGTCAAAATAACACCTCGTATTGGAAAACCAATCAGTTGGCATCACGTCAGAGAGTTTGGCCAAGAGGCTCGAGTCTATTTGATATAGGATACCCATATGCCCTACCCAGTTTCTGGGTAGGAGCTTGCTAGCTTTCTGTTTAATGAGATTCTGCAAGCATCTCGCAGGCCTCAATTCCTAACAAAACTAAGTTCATCAAATAAAATCTAACGGGTTTTCCAAGTATAAAGGTGAATACAGACTATTCTGACGTGACGTGATTCCACGTCACGTCAGACGTGTAGCAGTGCTCACATTGGCCTAATATGAACGTGAACGTCAGAATGTGAGTGATATAAAAATGCAACACATCGTTCTGTGCGTTCACGTTCATATTAGGCCAATGTGAGCACTGCTACACGTCTGACGTGACGTGAAATCACGTCACGTAAGAATAGTCTGTATCCACCTTAAGGAGAATACGTATATACTCCATTCACAATTATAAAATCACAACTTTGGCCTTGGAAATTCGACACATTCCACTCTGTATCGAAGTTATGACGTTTTTCAAAATATTTTTATGTTCCAAGTCAACACTATGTTGCCCTTTGTACATTCTTAGCGTATCTCTCAGAATGTGAATTTATTCGGAAAATGAATGAATTGGAAAAGATGTGATGGACGAAAATAATTAACGTTTATATGAATTGATAGAAAGGATTCCTTTTCTAGTTATTTGCGTGAAAAGTACAAGAGATCACTGTTGAAATATATTATTTTTCGCCATGGAAGAAAATTGCATTGCTTTCACATAATTTTCATATGCATGCTTGTGAAGATTTAATGTTTATTATCCTCTCGAACTGAAAGTTCAAGACTTGACGACATCAATTGTTGATTCTAATCAAGAATTCATTGAAAAAGAACAACCCAAAGATATAAGATGAATTGATGGGTAATTACAAGAATCAAGAATAATGTCAATTTTATTTTGTTGATAACTTTCTTAAAATCAATGTTGGGGTATAAAACTCGGCTGCGTTTGTTCAAACAACATCTAAAGAATACATTTTTCACCATCTCGACCTTTGAAAGGCGTTTCTTATAGGAGAATTAGGTCTAAGTTCCACCTCATTAGTGAGGGACCAACTTTTGCAAATCTGCTCAGATATCGCCAAAATTCTTGGAAAACCTGAAAAATTTCTTCCTATCTACTGCGATATCTGTCCAAAAAACAGCTTTTCTCTATTTCAGTATCGTAATGAGTTCATTACAGTACTAAAAACAGTGCTGTAATGAATTCATTACAGCATCGTTTTCAGTAACATTTTTCGTTTTGTGGTTGTCAACAATGACTTCCGATCCTATCAAATTCCAGCGGACGTCAATTTCGAAATGTCAATTTTCGTATTTCCTAACATCCACACCAACTGCCAAGATACGAAATGAAAGTCACTAGGACCTAGTATTTGAATTTTTCATTGAATTTCACAAAATTTTACTGAAATAGAGAAAATATCGTCTAATACTCGTTGCAGAATGCAATTCCAATACTCATGCGTTCGAAAACTCGCTCCTTCGTCGCTCGTTTTCGAATTTCGCATTCGTATTGGAATAGGAGCCCATTCTGCAACTAGTTTTAGAATATACTATTTTCAACGAAATTTAAACCCTTTAACCTCGAAATGTAAACATTCGTCCTGGTCTTGAAAATCGTCCTCACGCTCCAAACTGATGCTAAAAACAACAAGCATACGTTAATCTTGGATATTCGACGAAAAACTCACCTGCAAATATCGATTAAATACCAAAAATCTGCGAACAATTTGTAAACCTAACAAAATGTGGAATATCTTTGATACTTTTACTTTGATGTAAACAAAGAAACTGGCAACGTCGTTTTTTCATTAACGATATTTTCTGTGCGCGCACTGACTATTCATATGTTCTGTGCTTTTCATCAGGTGCACCAACTCCTGAAAACGAAACCATGACCTCTTATGTGATTAATTAAAAGTGAATGGAGTATACTTATTTTTCTGTTATTCTTTTTTCGAACAATTGAATGAAATCTTATTCTATATAGGACATAGGGTATAGTCAAAGAATGAAATGAATTGAAACAAAAGCATTATTTTGACGAAAACGCATTGATATCGCACCACGTCGAAACAATTTCTCGAACATCGCATATAATCAGAATTTCTGGTACCTATTCCTGGTTTTTGTAGGCTAGTGTATGAGAAATAGAACCTGCCCGTGCCATTTACCGGCGCGCATAATTACAACCACCATATTTCTCGATTCGAAATGTGCTATGCAGTGAAAGTGAAACTGTGCCGTTTATCTCAGTCGCAACCAGAAGTAGGAATCTTTTTTTTTTTCGGGCTCTTTTCGCCGTTCCGCCAGTATTATGAGACTTTATGAGTTGGGTGCCGGTGTTTCGCGAGTGGTGCTGGTCGCTGTGCCCCTTCGTCCCGTCGAATAAACGGCCGGACGAGACGATGGCACCGGCGACCACGAAGCCGCAGGAGGACCTGGTGGACGTCGAGGATGACGGCGAGATGTTGCCGGAAAGTATAGTGGAGGAGCTGGAGGGTATAGTGGAGGAGCAGAGGGAGCTGGACGCGAAACTGGATCCCATAGTGGAGGAACCCGAGAACGGATCGAACGGTGGAGTCTGCGAAGGGGTCGAGAGGGAGGTTGTCGTGGAGGATGAGGTAGATGGTAAAACTGACTCTGTGAAGGAGGAGGCTGTTGTTGAAGATCAGGAAATGGTTGAATCTGAAAACAAAGGTTTGGAAGATAAGATTGGCGAAGAAACCATTAGTGACGAGGTATGTCTGGCGATTATTATCATTATTAGACTAGAGGCCCGTGTCGAAAATTGATGGGTCATTTGAACCAGAAGATGACCTATCTAGAACGATAGAAGGACATAAAATAATAAGATTCAGCACTATGCCGTCACTTGTAAGCTGTCCAACTGAGTACAGGTGGCAATTCAAAAGGGCAGGTAGACTGGGTACATTTGGGTCATATGACTTTTGACGGCATTCTCACCATCGATAGCTCCATGGAAAATAATAGGAAAACGGGCAGTGCCGTACAAAAATGATGCGCCATATATTCGGAAAATTTTTTTGATTTTCCGAAAATTTCCATGGTAAAATAGGTCATTTGACTTTGTACGGCATCAGTTTTATACGGTTGCCATACATCTTCTAATCCATTATTCAGCAACGCCGTACAAAAATCATGCGACAAAGGGAAAAAATCGAGGGTTGCAACCCCCTCTCTTGCCGTGCTCCAGGGGGTCATTTGAAAAAGTACGGCTTTGGTTCCAAAACATTATCCAGCACTCAAAATTACTATTAAAAATAAGGCCGTCAAAAAAAAATTGTTCATTTTGATGTTATATCAATAATTATCCTAATTTCATCTTATACTTATGCTTGACCCATTAAGCTCTAAAGTCATTTGACCCAGTACGGCAACTTCTTTTTTTACATGATACTTTAAGATACAATTCTTATATTATATTGCCGTTCAAAAGAAACTGTTCTAAAAAAAATTATAGAGAAATACAAAAAGTGAAATTTTTCATATATTATTGTAAAAGTTTGGAACTCATAGATTAATGATATATAACAATTTTCTACATTTTATCCCTTGTTTTGAATAGTATTAAGGTAAATAAATTAGGAACAAATGATGCCGTACATTTTTATCCAGACCATATCATTTAGGATGATGAAAATTGCGCTACTTGGATTGACGGTTTCACTTGTTGGGTATGATATAGACACTTCAGACGGTATAATGATTTTGTCATTTTTTCAATTTTTCTCTTCAAAAATATGTTGATGCCGTACAGTATCAAATGACCATAGAGTATCCTTAAAATGGTAGCGCAATTATTATCATCCTAAATGATATGGTCTGGATAAAAATGTACGGCATCATTTGTTCCTAATTTATTTACCTTAATACTATTCAAAACAAGGGATAAAATGTAGAAAATTGTTATATATCATTAATCTATGAGTTCCAAACTTTTACAATAATATATGAAAAATTTCACTTTTTGTATTTCTCTATAATTTTTTTTAGAACAGTTTCTTTTGAACGGCAATATAATATAAGAATTGTATCTTAAAGTATCATGTAAAAAAAGAAGTTGCCGTACTGGGTCAAATGACTTTAGAGCTTTATGGGTCAAGCATAGGATGAAATTAAGATAATTATTGATATAACATCAAAATGAACAATTTTTTTTTGACGGCCTTATTTTTAATAGTAATTTTGAGTGCTGGATAATGTTTTGGAACCAAAGCCGTACTTTTTCAAATGACCCCCTGGAGCACGGCAAGAGAGGGGGTTGCAACCCTCGATTTTTTCCCTTTGTCGCATGATTTTTGTACGGCGTTGCTGAATAATGGATTAGAAGATGTATGGCAACCGTATAAAACTGATGCCGTACAAAGTCAAATGACCTATTTTACCATGGAAATTTTCGGAAAATCAAAAAAAATTTCCGAATATATGGCGCATCATTTTTGTACGGCACTGCCCGTTTTCCTATTATTTTCCATGGAGCTATCGATGGTAAGAATGCCGTCAAAAGTCATATGACCCAAATGTACCCAGTCTACCTGTCCTTTTGAATTGCCACCTGTACTCAGTTGGACAGCTTACAAGTGACGGCATAGTGCTGAATCTTATTATTTTATGTCCTTCTATCGTTCTAGATAGGTCATCTTCTGGTTCAAATGACCCATCAATTTTCGACACGGGCCTGTAGTCTATATTGTTGTATGCGAATGGTCTTCTTTGGTGACCATGATGTGGCCCACTACTTGCTGTTTTTACCCTTCCTTTTGAGGAAGATGGTGATTTCAGTGAAGTAAATGCTCATTGTGGTCCTCTAGATCTTGGGACCAACGTCTCAACACAGTAGGTGCTCCAGGGTCCCTTCTTTTAGAATCTGCACAGATTTGAAACTGTTTATTTTCAGTGTTGGTGCTTGTTCTGAAACAAGCAAACAAGGGTGGTGAGAAGTGAACAATATGCTGTCATATCTGAAGGAAATGAATGATTATGATTTAGGTTGTCATACCTATATATATAAAAGAAAGATGTTGGTTACACCATTTATAACTAGAGATCGGATGGACTGTTTGTTATGAAACTTCATTTATGGATTCGTCTACGGTCTGGTTATTATAAAATACAATAAAACTGAAAAAATCGATGAAAATTTTACTTATACAGGAAATGCTTTTCCTCCTTTTGAGTAAGGCCACTAGCTGTCGCTACAGTTACTGTGTGGCGTTTGAGGGTAAAGAAAATTAAAAAAAAATATATGAAGGTAGCGATTAACTTCACCCTCCTTCGATAACAAGTGGAGAGAGAATTAGACGTTAAAAACTGAACATAGGCGAGTTATTAGCGATGTTGTGCGGTCTATGCGATGACAATTTAATATCATAAATAAAAAGGAAAAGTGAATGGCCTAAAAGAAAGCGTCCTTACCCTGCTTGTGTTCCTCGATGTCGTAGAGGGCCCTCTAAGCTGCTCCTGGTGGCGACAAGGCGATTGATCTTCGGGTGTTTATAAATGTTCTGGCACAATCACTTGTACGAAATGTTTTCACATATATAATATGTACGGCGTTTTTAGAATGGAAATATTCTAAAGGTAGCGTTGAAATATCAAAAGAGGCAAAATGGCGTAACACACTTCACAGCGGTCTGTGAACCAGTTATATTATTCGTCGATCTTGACGTTCTCAACATGTGTTCTTTCTTAAGAACGATTTCCTTTTTTGTGGCCTATTTAAATTCAACATTACCGAAATGATATATGTCAACTAATAGGCAACACAACATACACGAAACAGTTACAGTTACGCTACCCTTTATTCGTTTGTACTTCATTTGATATTCTCCGCGTTAGATAGCGATATAAAGAAATAGTGTGTACAGTGACTATATTCCCTCTATAATCACTGTAATAGTGTGTAATTTGAGTTGCCTACAACTCTGCGCTGTTGGGCAGAACCAAAATATCTTAGCGTAGGAGTACAGATGTCTAAAATGATTAGATTTCGTTGAGATATGAGAAAAGTTTCGTTCTTACCACTTCAAATGGAGCTATTCACACATTATGACTGATGATTATTAGTTATTTTTATAGTTTTATTTATTCCAAATAACGTAATCGTGAAGGTACTATATTTGACATTATCACAATTAAATGACGATGAATTTGTTGAAGCTTTCGCGGCCATCGATTGATGTCATCTGTTCTTTTTTCGAGCATTGACATGACATCAATTACCGTGTAATTTACATAGGGCTTATAGTACCAGGAAAGGCCATTAACAGATCAAAAAGCGGTTGAATATCACAGTGAATTTTTATCGAAATTTCAAGTAAATCGGATTTTGGCGATCAGTTTCAATCGTGAATTGTCCGTTCTCATCTTTCCTCATAATTTTTGAAACGTTTTTGAATTTCTGTTTGGGTAATAAATATATTTGCGGAAATAACTGAATCCAAAATTGCCATTATTAGTAATTGACATATTGTGACATATTATTTTTGTGTATCCATGGAAACATTTGGCAGTTCAAAAATCACAGTGGATTTTTGAAATCCACTGTAAGTATCATTAGGGCGGAACAAAGTTCGCCGGGCCAGCTAGTTAAGTATAAAGGGTGACCCAAAGAAGAGGAAGCAATTCCGATAGTTCTCATAATATAGGCTTTTCGAAAAGAGGTGTTGTTTGTCGATAAATGATCGCATGTTTATTTCATTATAAAGAGGAAGCTTTGCCGTTAATAATGGAAAATAACATCAGCCAAATGACCAGCACGACCACAACTAAGGACTGAACGAGAATAAATTCGCTATCACGAAAACGCCTATATCTCTTGAACCAATTGAGAAAAAATCAAAATTTGATCATAGTTAGCTTTGTTATGAACATCAGAAACATGTGGAACATTTACTTCATAGATATTCAGATTCTCTGTCGCAAAATGACAAGCGAAGTGAAAACACGAGAATTTATAGTGAAACTTTTTCAAAATAATCAAAAATGGAGCTTCAAAAGAATCGCAAAAGAGGCTCGCGTTCGTCCGGAAACGGTATCAAGAGTTGTTAAGCGCTTCAACGAAGATCTTACAATTAACCGCAAGGACAGAACCGGGAGGAAAAAGGGGTTTCATTGCCCAAAAAAAGTGAAGAAAGCCATCAGCCTTTTTCAGAAGAATCCTTACCTTTCAGGACGGAAAGTGGCCCAAATAGTGGGTTGTTCGCAGTCAACCGTTCAGAAAATCAAGTCGAGTTGTGGGCTTAGAACATACAAAGTTCAGAAAGTGCCATATAGGAACGTTGTGAAGAATCAAGAAGCAAAGAAATTAAAAAAAGATTTCTTAAAAAATTTTTCCTGTTGCGTGATGGACGACGAAACCTATGTCTAGGCTGATTTCTCGCAACTTCCTGGTCAGGAATTTTACACTGCAGAGTCTCGTGGAAATGTTGTCGAACAATTTCGCGTGAAGAAACTAGCAAAGTTTTCTAATAAATTTCTGGTTTGGCAAGCAATTTGCACTTGTGGGAAAGGAGCAAATTTTTCGTTGGCCAAGGCTCTATAGACTCGAAGATATACATCGAGGAATGTTTGAAGAAGCGACATTTACCATTTTTACGCGAGCACGATGTGTCAACAATCTTTTGGCCAGATTTAGCTTCATGCCACTACAGCAAGGCCACCAAGGAATGGTACGAAGCTAATGAGGTGGTTTTTGTCCCCAAAGAGGCCAATCCACCAAATTGCCCAGAACTCAGGCCAATCGAAAAATATTGGGCTCTGGTAAAAGGAGAATTGAAGCAGACTAAGAAATCAACGAAAACATTAGCGGAATTCAAGCAAAAGTGGAAGACAAAATTCATTGTGGTTTAGAAAAAAATATTAGACTTCAAAACGAAAAAGAACTGACACATTGTTATCACACACTACGTTCAATTTCTACGTGTAATTAGTGTTTGGATAATCGTAGATTTCAGTTTGATCAAAGGCTAACTTCCTTACAACTACATAGAAGTAATAGCAGCAATACGTAACAAGAAATTTCAAATCAGTCAATATTGAAGTAGTTAATTGCATAACTTGGAATATCGAGTAATCTTTCGTTGTACTCTGATGGCTGCAATTGCGATTGGAGCAGCTTCCCATAAAAATCACATAATCACATAAATATTTACAACTTATTTTTTTCCTCCTCATTTCGATAGACGAATTATACAACTTCTTCAAGTAGTACATCGACTTTTGGAAGTAAGACTTGCCCTGTACCTTACCCTTACCCATTTTTCATTCTTTGACCAATATCTGTCACTTCTTTGAGTTACATTTCATATTTGAACGATTTGAATGCACTTATCCACCTGACTAGCATTCCATTGAATCAGTTCCACGACTGATTGAAAACGAGTATAAAAGAGAATGATACGTTTATAATCAATTCAATGTTGCTTTTTTGCGATCATTCAATTATCCCAATATAACCAATTGTTTCCAAACGTACGATAACAACGTCAGTTCTCGACTGTCAGGATCATCGAAAAGTTCTATTTCTCCGCCTAGGCGGAGAAATATTTACTTTTCCCTCCGGGCGGCGGCAGGAAAAGTGGTTGCTACGAAAAAGATTACTTGGTTACCATGAACATAGATGCATATAATACAAAAACTTCCAATTCAAACGTCATTTTTATTTGATAAAGTTGCATTAAATGTACAATTTTCATGAATTTGAAAACGTTTGGAAATAAAATAGCATATTTCATTCGGAGAAGAAGTGACTTTTCGTGGCTCGCTTTCAATCATCCGTTCTTTATTCTCAAAGTATTACTTACATTAATATTCAAAAGAGAACTTGAGTGAAAGAGAATCGAATCGAGTTAAGCATAATTATTGTATCTGCATATTCCACTGTTGAAAATAACTTACGTAGTGGCCCTCGAGATGTTACAAATTCCCAAAATGTTAATTTTCTATTTCATTCATTTTTTCACCGATGGCAATAAAGTCGTCGGCTGTTTGGTTGTCGGTCACGAAGTCATTTCATTGGTTAGTATTACGAAGTTCGCGGGAAACTTAGAGGTTCTAGGGACGACAAGAAAATAGATGACGACGATGGAAATATTACACTGAAATATTTTCAGTTCGGTTCCGAGATACGATTGAGAGTTAACAATGACATTCGGGATTCGAAGAACACGGAATAAAGCGATCGAAAGATTTCACATGAGAGTGTGAGGTTATGGTCGAAGATATTCACATGAATGAGCGAAAGACACACGTTCCACGACATAGTGCAATGTGTCAGAGTGAGATACAATGAAATAGACATGTCTATTATATCCCCGCACGAATGAAATCTATGTTCCTTCATAGCGGTGGAATATACAAGTGTCACGTTGTGACATTCTATAGAAAAATAACTCTCATTGAAACTGCGAAACCGCAAACTGTCGATAGCTTCGTACTTTCCCAATTGTTGATGTTGATTTTACGGGCAGGATGCAATCAGAGTTTCTCTGCCGGCCGCAAAGAAAGTCAATCGGTCAAGATCATGAGAATAACTTCGATCCTGCCGTAAAAAAACGAAGAAACGCGTAAACGAAGGGAACTTAAATTAAATCCATGAAAATTAAAGTATTTGTTTACGACTTAGCGATTAAATCGTAATGTTTAACGAATTTGCCGTGAAATTAAAGAACGTGCTTATTACATTTCATTTGCATGTAAATGAAACACATTAGATTCTCTGAAGATCTCCAGATGGTCCTTAGATATTCACGATTTTGGGAAATATGTATGCGAGAATTTATGGTGAATAATTATATCTACTATCTCCGTGAATTCAATGAAACTTCTTCAGATAGCAATACGTTGCCAGATGTGAGACAAGCTCGAACTCCTTTCACCGGAGAATCAATTAAAATATTTTTAAGCGATATAGTACGACGTGCACTCGTTATTAACGTATCGGAAATACAATAACAAGGCCTTATCGGGAAAAACCGTTCAGAATTAAATATGCACCTTGCTCAAAATTCGTATCTGACAACGGTAAACTCAGTTGCCTGTGCCATCAATGTCAGGGTACTTCACATTATGTTTTACTTCGAAATTGAAACTAGGAAAAGCTTGAAGAATCCCCAAATAAGGACTGAACGAGAATAAATTCGCTATCACAAAAACGCTTATATCTTTTGAACCGCTGGACCGATTTCGAAAATCAAACTCATTTTCGAGTCATCTTCTAATTCTAATGAAAACTGTTTTCACAATAAAAAAACAAAACCTATTTTTCACAAATTCCATGGATTTTTTCTGGAATTCATCCCATCATGCTTCTTATAGTGTTCTCAGTCACTTTCTGGGATGCTGTCTGTCATTTTTGCTTGAATTCCGATAATGTTTTCGTTGATTTCTTAGTCTTCTTCAATTCTCTTTTTACCAGGGCCCAATATCTTTCGATTGGCCTGAGTTCTGGGCAATTTGGTGGATTGGCCTCTTTGGGGACAATAACCACCTTATTAGCTTCGTACCATTCCTTGGTGGCCTTGCTGTAGTGGCATGAAGCTAAATCTGGCCATAAGATTGTTGACACATCGTGCTCACGTAAAAATGGTAAAAGTCGCTTCTTCAAGCATTCCTCGATGTATAACTTCGAGTCAACAGAGCCTTGGCCAACGAAAAATTTGCTCCTTTTCCCACAAGTGCAAATTGCTTGCCAAACCAGGAATTTTTAAGGAAACTTTGCTTGTTTCTTCATGCAAAATTGTTCGTCAACATTTCCACGAGAATCTGCAGCATAAAATTCCTGACCAGGAAGTTGCGAGAAATCAGCCAAGACATAGGTTTCGTCGTCCATCCCGCAACAGGAAAAAATTTTCAAGAAATCTTTTTTTAATTTCTTTGCTCTTGATTTCGATTCTTGATTCTTCACAGCGTTCCTGTCTGGCACTTTCTGCACTTTGTATGTTCTAAGCCCACAACTCGACTTGATTTTCTGAACGGTTGACTGCGAACAACCCACTATTTGGGCCACTTTCCGTCCTGAAAGGTTAGGATTCTTCCGAAAAAGGCTGATAACTTTCTTCACTTTTTTTGGGCTATGAAACCCCTTTTTCCTCCCGGTTCCTTCCTTGCTGTTAATTGTAAGATCTTCGTTGAAGCGCTTAACAACTCTTGATACCGTTTCCGGACGAACGCGAGCCTCTTTTGCGATTCTTTTGAAGCTCCATTTTTGATTATTTTGAAAAAGTTTCACTATAAAATCTCGTGTTTTCACTTCGCTCGACATTTTGCAACAGAGAATTGGAATATCTATGAAGTAAATGTTCCACATGGTTCTGACGTTTATAACAAAGCTAACTATGATCAAATTTTGATTTTTTCTCAATTGGTTCAAGAGATATAGGCGTTTTCGTGATAGCGAATTTATTCTCGTTCAGTCCTCACTGCCTTCAAATTTCATTTCATTTGCGAATTCTTCGAGAACAATTGAACCAAGGGAGCAGAATGACGAGTAAAAAAAAATAAAATTTATAAGGAAATTTAATTTAATGTTCAGGGTGTTCCAAAGTTGATGTATCAAACCGATGGGGTAGAGTACTGAATAAAAAAAATTCTTGCAAACAAGTGTCCTCATTCTTTTCATTTCTGTAACACAGGGTGTTAAATTTGGAAAAAAATAACTCGTTTTTTGCAATCATTCCAAATCATCAGAATTTAAAATGTAAAAATTTTCTTTCGCAGACATATTAACCTATTCAGCTGATGTTTTATTTTCCATTATACGAAATTTGGCCTTTACCTGAATCAGGTAAATCCAGTTCCGAAATGAACGAATCGAATTGAAAGTTCAGACAAACGCCAGCCATATGCGACGGATGCTTAAACGATCCAAAGATCCTCTGATGCTCAACAAATTTGAATATTTGAATTAATTGGTCTCAATTCGGAGATTAAATTTTAGGTGAAAGTTTGAAACAAACGTATAACAGCTGCGGGATACACGATTTTACTCCAGAAGTGTCCGACGATACACAAGGTGTCCCAAAAAATTAACGGTAAAATAGGAAGAGGCTAAAGGGCAGGTTAAACCAGTTTGATCCAAAACTACTAAAGAGAACCCATGGCGATTGGTTAAATTTTAAACAACGTTTAGAAATTGATGAAATTTATTTTTAAAATCAGTGTTTTATTCGCTCATAGAGCACTTCGTGCAATTTATGGTTTACATAAGCGTCCATCAGAAATGCTTATTCGTCGATCTATCGATAGATTTTCTCTTCTCGATGCAACAACAAGACAAAGAACTGTACGTACAGAAGAAAATATCGCTGCTGTAAGGGACAGTGTTAATGTCTATTCGTCGACGTTCACAACGAGTTGAACTCTGCGCATTCGAATTTTGAGTTGAATATTTAAAACCAAAAATTCAAGATTTCAGAGATTTATGCCACCATTGATCGAATCCGAAATACACTGCGCAAAAAAATTAACGCACATTATGGAAATCTCAAATTTATTCTACAACTGAAGGTGTTCTCAATGATAATAATTTTTATCAGAATTATGCATGCATATGTTATCCACTTTCAACGTTTTTTTTCAATACAGATGTTTTCTCCCAGCAAGAATAAAAAAAGATGATATTATCAGATTTTGAATGTATTGGCTCCATTCTAAAATCAGTTGTTCTCGATCAATTCTAGTGATCAATAGTTTTTCTTTCGTTTGATTTTCACACTCGATCGCTATGCAACGCGAAACACGCGATTTGACCCAAGAGGAATGTGCCCAAGCGGTAGTTTTGCGAGAAGAAGGGTGGACATACACAAGAATTGCCGAAAGGTTTGGAGTTTCCCATACAAGTGTGTCCAGAATGTTGCAGCGATTCAGGAAGACAGGTATGAATGTCCGAAGACCAGGACAGGGTATACCACGGGTAACAACTGCCATTCAAGAACGTTACTTGAGTTTCTTCGTTGAGGCAACGGTTTGCAACCGCTCGCCTCCTTCAAAATCAGCTTGAGCAAACTCATGAGGTGCAAATTAGCACTCAGACAATAAGAAATCGCCTCAGAGAATATTATTTAAGGCCTCGTGTCGCGGCAAGAGGCCCAGCTCTTACCCCAGCCCATCGAAAGGCGCGTTTGGATTTTGCGAGAGAGCATATCCATTGGGAAGAGGCCGATTGGGAAAGAGTTCTCTTCACAGATCAGTCTAGATTCTGCCTCTACCATTGTGATCGACGTTCCCTTGTATACAGACGTCCACATGAAAGATATGCTCAGTGCAATTTCCTGAATACTACTGGTTTCGGGGGAGGATCGATTATGGTATGGGGTGGAATATCTTTGACTGCTCGCACAGACCTAGTGGTCGTTGATGATGGAGCTTTGAATGCTGATAAGTATATAAGGAACATTCTTGAAGAGCATGTAGTGCCATTTGCCCCATACATTGGTGAAAATTTCATTTTTATGGACGATAATGCCAGACCCCATCGTGCGCGCATCGTTCAGGAGTACCTTGAAGAGGTTGAAGTCTCTCGAACGGAATGGCCAGCAAGAAGTCCAGGACAACCTCAATAGAAGGCTGAGAAGTTCAGAAAATCATCCAGCTACTCTTAATGACTTAGGAATCCAACTCGGAGAAATCTGGGAAGGATTAGATCAGAACATTTGAAGATCACTCATTTTGAGTATGAACCGTCGTTGCCGAGCTGTAATTAACGCAAGGGGTGGAAATACCAAGTATTAAATCACTTATCAGCATTTCAGTATTTTGAAAATTGTTCATTTCTCTTCTTTCACATAAGATTCGGTGAAATCCTGAATTTTTCTTCCATTTAATGTGTATTGTTTCGTTCCAAACCTTCCCGAGAGAACATAAAAAATAAATTATAAAGTCAATGTAGAGTTAACTTTAATTAAAATTGAGATTTTCAGAATGTGCGTTAATTTTTTTGCGCAGTGTAAATGCAAACATTCGCGTCGTAGCACTATTTCGCTCAGTACCCGCGAAAGCATTTCCAGCGTCTCCGTTTGTTTACCAATCCCCGTATGGCACCGGAGATCGAAAGAAATCGAAATCGGCCATTTCTCCGAATTCCAAGATTCTATTTTGGCGTTAGCAAGAGCGGAGAAATGCACCAGCGGTCCGCGAAGCTGCTGCCGACCCACCTGGTGGGGTAAATCATCGTATTGTCGACATGTAAAAAGTGGGTTATCACGCGAATCCGATCCGCGCTCGCCACCTCGAAGACGCTGCCCAGATACCGTCGGCCGCTGCATGCGATCGGTTTCGCGCGCTATGAAGAGGCTCTCCACGAAAAAAGTGACCGGACGCGTTTCCGTCTGTGTTGAGTGATTCCCAAACGCTGATGAGTACTACTCAATTCTTCAGAAGTGCTGTGTTGGTTTTTCGGCGTGCTTGTCATGGGTGACATGATGCTCAAGCACAAACCGCCGCGACCGCAGCATTACCAGAGCGCCGACATGCTCACCAGGAAATCCTGGCACACCAAACCGTCCCTATACTACCACGACTCCAGACAAGCCTCCTCCTTCAACTTCCGGCCCAGCGATACGAACCAGTGGCGAGAGACGAACTCTTACAAGTACCACCATTCGCCCTCTCACTCCCATCACCCTCATCCCCAGGTCCACCCCAAGGAAACCTTCTTCATACCCCCCTATTACAAGAACGTGATGCCGCCGCCGCCTCAATCGGCGTCTAACGGCGTCCACCCCCATCAGAACGGCAGGCTGCTGATGATGGACCCGAAGAAGCTGAAGAGGAACTCGATAGCGGTGGAGCCTTCGCGCGAAAGGCTGGATCTGAGGTCGAGGTCGGTGGAGGACGTGAGGGACGTGGAGATCGTGACGGATTGGGACGAGCAGTACGGCGCGATTAGGCGACGAGGCGGGGATAAGTACGATAGGGTGCCTTGTCGGAGGTCGATGGATAACCTGCTGGTGGACACGGAGTATACGCAGAATACGAGGAGGGCCGGTAGATTGCAGGTAGCTAGTAGAAAAAATGTTGAGACCTTTGAATTGTTTACGACGTGCCTTGGCTTCAATTCATAAGGAATCTAAGTTCCCTCTTTTTGAAACATTCCCAACGCATGGAGTCGCTTGAAAATGGCTTGGCGGGCAATTCCTGATGCTGAAGCAACCTCTTCTTGCGTTTGGAACAGATCTTCATCGAGCAATGCCTGCAATTCAGCGTCTTCGAAGGTTTTTGTCCTTTCTTCACGCGGACGGTCGTCAACATCCAAATCACTGTCTTAAAAGCGACAGAGCTAATCACGGCACGCGCTGTTTCATTAAGAGCAGCATCTTCGAAAATTTTTTGGAGCTCTTGATGCGCTTCAGACGCCGTTTTCTTCTAATGAAGAAAGAGAACCAATATTTCCCGCAAATGACGATTATTCGACATGAAATTAGGCATATTCAAACAAACAAAAGTATATGACGCCTTAGCAAAATCTCTAATGTGTTTACCATATGTCTAAGCTTGGTTCATGACGTTTTGGATGTCAAATTCGAGAAGCACTTGCTCTAGCGTTCTATTCAAAAACAGCGGAATCTTAGTCGAGCACCAATAGTGCTTCTTAAATATCTGAACAAGGGTTCAACTTGAAACCATTAAGGTTATGTCTTCATATATGAATTTTCTCTTCAACCGCATAAGCAAATGGTGTTCAGACGAGGGAGTCTAATTGGCCTTAAAATTGTTACGAACAACTAGAGCATTGTGAGACAAGTGAAATGTTTTTTACACCTTTATCAACTGTAATCATGAAATAATGAGACTCTATTAAGGAAATACCCTGAAGCGTTTTCTGAAGAATCGGCATTTCTTTATAATACAGGGCGTCCCACTGGTGCCGCAGCGGACGATATACGCGTAACGGTCTGAGTTTGGCAAAATTTTTGGATGCAGACTTGATGTACTCCAAGAAGAACACAACCTAAAAATATTTTCGAATATATCGGGTGGCCCACAAAAGAGGAATAGAGAGTGACTTTGTTTTTTCAAATGAGACACCCTATATTCAATAGTGTCTTTCAATTCTCTGAAACTTCCTGCATGCTTTCGTATACTTTTCACATATTTTTTTTCGACAATTTTCGAAATATTGGCCATTTTGCCAAAAAATTATACTTGTAGAGGCTATTTTATCCAATTATATTTCATGAACCCTTGCACATACCAATAACAGCTTTATATGGATTGAAAGGCAAGACTTCAAAGTATCCTAGCCAGCTATAATAAAGGATTTCCAGCATATGGAGTATCAACAAAAAGACTATGAAAATGACGAATTTCAAATGCAATGCATATAATTTTTTTTCATCATTGTAATCACCATTCATTCTACTTCATTTTTTGTCAAATTCATGATATGCATATTTTTAACAGAAAAGGATTTTTGAAAGCTTTTTCTAATTTTTTCCCTAAAATTGACATATACCTACGAATTTAAATAGCAGATTTGGCTTTTCTGTGGTTATTGAGAACTGTCAAATCATGCCGCTCAGAATTAGCATCATTGAAGCTTCAATTCATATTATAGCGAAATGAGGAACTAGAAAGTTTTGATGTATCTACTGAAGACAGAAACTTGCTTTCTGTGCCCATTTTTCAAAATAAATTTTTGATAATTTTCTATGTTTCTACTTGAAGAGTCGAATCTTGCAAAAATTTCAAACAAGCTTCAAGCTTGGGAGCTTGAAGATCTGCGTGCGTGCCTGGGAAACTTATATCATTTTTTCGAAGAAAGTTGTATAAGGATAAGAGCAGGCACTTTTTGGTATCCTAAAGTTTCGAAACTCGTTTTTTTGTAGCATTCATAACTTGAACATTCAAACTCATTGGTATTTTTTAAATTTTTACCTCATTGTGTGAGTATTCAATCCGTAAAAACTTTGATGATATTAATTGCAGCTGCAATGATGTTATTAATTCTGAATAGAATAATTTGACAGTTCTCAATAACCACAGAAAAGCCAAATCTGCTTTTTGAATTCGGAAGTAAATGAGACTTTACAGAAAAAACTCTAAAATATCCTATTCTGTTGAAGATATGCATATCATGTATTTGACAAAAAATGAAGTAAAATGAATGGTGATTACAATGATAAAAAAAATTATATGCATTGCATTTGAAAAAATGAAGAAAAATCGATTTGAAATTCGTCATGTTGATAGTCTTTTTGTGGACACTCCATATGCTGGAGATGCTTTATTAAAGCTGGCTAGGATACTTTGAAGTCTTGTCTTTCAACCCATATAAAGCTGTTATTGGTATGTGCAAGGGTTCGTGAAATATAATTGGATAACACAGCCTCTACAAGTATCATTTTCTTGTCAAAATATCCAATATTTCGAAAACGGTCGAAAAAAATATGTGAAAAGTATACGAAAGCATGCAGGAAGTTTCAGAAAATTGAAAAGCACTATTGAATATAAGGTGTCCCATTTGAAAAAACAAAGTCACCCTCTATTCTTCTTTTGTGGGCCACCCGATATATTCGAAAATATTTTTAGGTTGTGCTCTTCTGGGAATATATGAAGTCTGCATCAAAAAATTTTGCCAAACTCAGACCGTTTCGCGTATATCGTCCGCTGCGGCACTAGTGGGACACCCTGTATATTCTTTTAATTTCAGAGCGATGATCACCGAATTACGTGAAAGTTTAGTTCGTCACATAATTTCAACATTCAGATTGAGAACGTATCTTGTATCAGAATGATCAGCTTAAAGACTCTTGTGAATAATTCTATACTATACTAAACTGGTAACTTTAGTACATAATTCGGTATACAGGGTGTATTTAAAGGTGAGGCTTTCCTTTCGACAAATGGTAGAACTCATCAAAATAAGTCATTTTACCAAATTTTTTTTTAATGAATTATGCCCCTGTTTCGAGAAAATGAAACTACACTACTGGAAAAAATTAAAGGATCAAAAAAAAATTCCAAATTTTTCGGCAATTTGCAACATGCCGTAACTTTGAGAGGAATGGTCGTACAAGGAATTCAAAAAAATGTTATTGTAGCTCCAAGTGTCTTGTTTTTGGATTTGAACTTCAAAAATTTTTATTTTCAGTGGTTTTCGAGTAATGATAGAAAAATCAGCAACAAAAAAATTCTCAAAATTTTACCACTTTTTTTTTCTTGTCTACGAGCGTGGTAATTTTATTTTTGCATAATCGTTATAATGATGGGATACTTTGTTAATTCAGCTTTAATTTATTTTTTTATTGACCTCAATACGTCCACTTCTCGCCGAGATATTGGTCTTCAAATGGAAAAGGATCCATTTGTCTTTGATTATCGATTTCTCCGCAACCAATGATCGCACAGAAAATTGAAGGGGGGTTTCAAGACCTTAAATGAACTCTCATTAATGAACAACAATTGCTCATTCATAGAATTTTTTTTTTCTTAATGTCGCATCAATATGAAAATTTAACAAAAAAAGGGCTTTTGGTGGTTTCTTGGAAAATCTACCGCTGGATCGAAAATGTTGAGGAAACCAATAATGTTGAGCGTGACTTTCACAGTTCAATATGTTGATAAAAACCTTACGAAGAGCCAACTCAATTCAGCGAGCCGTTTTTTTGTTTGACTCGATTGAATTTTTGAAAAAAAATAAGGATCACTTTTTTGCTCTGAGAAGCTCGTAATCTTTAAAAAAGGCAAAAAAGAATTTTTTTGAGCTTTTTCCACATTTTAATTGCAGATAGTTCATAAATTTCAAAAAAAAGAAAAATAAAAAAAACAACAAATAACATTTTTATTAATTTCATGACGGGTATTGCCACCCCTGTTTTCAATAACGGCTCTCGAACGTTCAGCCATGTTAATGCAGGCGGTAATTTGAGGCTCATGAATGTTATTTGTTGTTTTTTTTATTTTTCTTTTTTTGAAATTTATGAACTATCTGCAATTAAAATGTGGAAAAAGCTCGAGAAAATTCTTTTTTGCCTTTTTTAAAGATTACGAGCTTCTCAGAGCAAAAAACGTGATCCTTATTATTTTTCAAAAATTCAATCGAGTCAAACAGAAAAACGGCTCGCTGAATTGAGTTGGCGCTTCGTAAGGTTTTTATCAACATATTGAACTGTGAAAGTCACACTTAACATTATTGGTTTCCTCAACATTTTCGATCCAGCGGTAGATTTTCCAAGAGACCACCAAAAGCCCTTTTTTTGTTAAATTTTCATATTGATGCGACATTAAGAAAAAAAAATTTCTATGAATAAGCAATGGTTGTTCATTAATGTGAGTTCATTTAAGGTCTTGAAACCCCCCTTCAATTTTCTGTGCGATCATTGGTTGCTGAGAAATCGATAATCAAAGACAAATGGATCCTTTTCCATTTGAAGACCGATATCTCGGCGAGAAGTGGACGTATTGAGGTCAATAAAAAAATAAATTAAAGCTGAATTAACAAAGTATCCCATCACTATAACGATTATGCAAAAATAAAATTACCACGCTCGTAGACAAGAAAAAAAAAAGTGGTAAAATTTTGAGAATTTTTTTGTTGCTGATTTTTCTATCATTACTCGAAAACCACTGAAACTTAAAATTTTTTAAGTTCTAATCCAAAAACTAGACACTTGGAGCTACAATTTCCTTTTTTTGAATTCCTTGTAGGACCATTCCTCTCAAAGTTGCGGCATGTTGAAAATTGTCGAAAAATTTGGAATTTTTTTTTGATCCTTTAATTTTTTCCAGTAGTGTAGAATATTTTCTAGTTTTTAGGCGAATCTGAAAATTCCTCAGTCCGAACCTGCTCCCTCGCCTGGTCTTCCGTAGATATGAACATAATTTTTGTCTTCTTATCATAAATGACTCAGAATATCGATTGTGATCAGTAATCTTCGATCGAGGGTACGAGTGTTTTATGTTTCGTAAATGCCGCACGTTTATTCGAATAATGAACTTGTTGATATGCTTCTAATTTATGGTGAATCAAAACAAAATGCCAGTTCAGCGTATAAATTGTACAGGACAAGATTTCCGCTAAGAAATCACCCAACTTCGCGGATGTTCATAAACCTGGTGCAGAGATGTAGAGATATGATCAACAGAGAAATACGGGCCAGAGTTGTATTAAGGTATTCATGCCCAAATTTTTTTATAAATTTTTTAAATTGAATATTTCATGTAACAAATTTTTGGTAAAAAAAAAGTTCTATCACCTGTCAAAAGCAAAGCCTAACCTTAAAATACACCCTATATATCTTCTTCGTATATTCCCATTTCGAATAGTTCATTTGCCAACAAATGTGATTTTCTGATCGTAAAAGATGAGAAATTTCGGAAACGGTCATAAAACGAACAATACGAGGTTCATATGGAGGTTGAATATGGATCTAGGAAGTGCTGGAAAATCTCTTCTTACCTAAGCGCGAAATAAATCCCACGTAACGCTAATTATCGTTTGGGATCCATCAAAATAGGCAATAATTGCCCACCAATTCCATTACCTAATCAGGAAAAGAATAAAGCGTTCAGTTTATACTCGTATAATGATGAATCTCATCTCGGCGTTAATGAGTGCCCCTCGGAGATTTCTTAGGAACACAATGTGTACAGACGATCGTTGGCCGGATGAATTTATGCGAAGAAGGTTAATTAAAATGATGGAAGAATGTGTCGATAAATATACGGAAGATCGGCCATTGTGTTGCATCAATTGTTGGTTTTGTTGTTTCGCATGTGAATGGACGATATTCATTAAATAGAAAGGTGCAAACAAATAATAGGAGCGTTCTGATTTGGGACAATCAAGTATTCGGAAAAAAGGATATTAAAAATCGTTAAATATTTCTTATTCAGTTCAACTTCTTATGGTGGGTTTCACAAAGATCGTTGATTGAGTGATTCACAGAATACCTTGACGTTTTTGTCAAATCGACCAATAGAATTTCAAATTTACGGATTTTTTATCACAGAATCGCTCGATTAAGCATTTGATCACCCGATCAACTTTTGTGAAACCCGGCTTATGTCTTGAAATTATATCTTATGATAATGTGAATAAATGATTAAATTGCTGATAAAGGTTCATTGTCTTCTATAGCACATATACAGGGTGTATTTCAAGGTGAGGCTTTTCTTTTGACAGGTGATAGAACTCATCAAAATAATTCATTTTACCGAAAATTTCTTATTTGAAATATTCAATTTAAAAAATTTATAAAAAACTTTGGGCATCAATACCTTAATACTACCCTGGCCTGCATCTCTCTGTTCGTCATATATCTACATCTCTGCAGCAGGTTTATGAATATCCGCGAAGTTGGGTGATTTCTTAGCAGAAATCTTGTTCTGTATAACTTATACGCTACACTGGCATTTCGTTTTGATTCACCATAAAGGACCCCGCACTTTTTCTATGACAAATGGCTTTCCGTCAAATTTTCTAAAATTTTGGTATAATGTAGTACTCGACCTACTGATCAAAAGTGTCTATGGCCCCAACTCAATCCTATGACTAGTTTTCGAGATACAGGGCGTTGAAGTTGGGAATTACCCACTTTTACTACGCTCGAATCTCGGAACAGAATCGAATTAACTTCAATTTTTCTCAAGAAACATTTCATTACATCCCCAGGGAGCAACCATATAGAGGAATATGACCGAAAATCGTTACGAGTACCGGGTTATCCATAACTGAATGCATGCCCGATTTTGAAATTATAAAATATGTCAGTTTCAGAGCGAGAACGTTCACAAAATGAATTATTACACTAGATATGTTGTTGTTACATCGAAAAAGTCTGAAATACCCAGAATTTATACCGGGTGAACCATTATTATAGAAACTATTGTCAAGGAAGTTTAAATGGACACCCTGTATTTATGGGTTGATTCAAGGTGTTTGTTAAATTTTTCTAAAACATATCATCATGGAATTCAAAGAATACAGGGTGATTCAGTCATGAAATGAACTTTGAATCTCACAAAAATACCCAAAAACCACCTTTTTTTTTCATCACCCTCTATTTCAAGATTAACTCCGATGAGGTGGGAGTTTTCTTTCTCCACTGTACTTGATATAAAAACATCAATACGGCTGAGAGTTTTCATCCACTTCCTATGACCAGATTTTTTTATGTTATATGAAAGTTATTTATTTATGTTATTCTATTCTTATTCCAGCATAAAAAAAATCTGCTCATAGGAAGTTGATGAAAACTCTCAGCCGTATTGATGTTTTTATATCAAGTACAGTGGTGAAAGAAAACTTCCACCTCATCGGAGTTAATCTTGAAATAGAGGGTGATGAAAAAAAAAGGTGGTTTTTGGGTATTTTTGTGAGATTCAAAGTTCATTTCATGACTGAATCCCCCTGTATTCTTTGAAGTCCATGATGATATATTCTAAAAAAATTAAACAAACACCTTGAATCAACCCATAAATACAGGGTGTCCACTTAACCTTCCTTGAGAATAGTTTCTATAATAATGGTTCACCTGGTATAAATTCTGGGTATTTCAGACTTTTTCGATGTAACAACAACATATCTAGTGTAATAGTTCATTTTGTGAACGTTCTCGCTCTGAAACTGACATATTTTATACTTTCAAAATCGGGCATGCATTCAATTATGGATAACCCTGTATTCGTAACGATTTTCGGTCATATTCCTCTATGTGGTTGCTCCCTGGGGATGTAATGAAATGTTTCTTGAGAAAAATTGAAGTTCATTCCATTCTGTTTCGAGATACGGGCGTAGTAAAAGTGGGTAATTCTCAACTTCAAGGCCCTGTATCTCAAAAACTAGTCGTAGGATTGAGTTGGGGCCATAGACACTTTTGATCAGTAGGTCGAGTACTACATTATACCAAAATTTCAAAAAATTTGACGGAACGCCATTTGTCATAGAAAAAATGCGGGGCTCTTAAAAGCATATTAACAAGTTCATTATTTGAATGAACGTGCATTTTCGAAAAATAAAACACTCGTACCCAAGCCCTAACACGATCGAACATACTGATCACAATCGATATTCTGAGTCATGTATGATAAAGAAGACAAAAGACATGTTGATATCTACGGAAGAGCAGGCGAGGAAGCAGGTTCGGACTGAGGAATTTTCAGATTCACTTAGAATCTAGAAAATATTCTAGTTTCATTTTCTCGAAACAGGGGCATAACTCATATAAAAAACTCCCATCTGTCAGCTTTCGATCTGTCACGTCATACTCATGTCACATTATGACTGTCAAACATGACACGCAATCCAAATCTTGCACTCCTATTGAAACATCCTTCCTAAGGAATGATGCGAAATCTTCACGAGTTTATATTCTCCAAATAAAAGAAGAAATCGATTACCTATAACTGTCAGGTTTTTTCAAATTACCATATTAGGTTTCATGGCACACTTTCCTTTGCAAATAATTCAATACTCTCATCGAACGACGTGTATTATCAAATATGCCATCTCGCAGAATTGACCAGTCTGCATTCACTGGATCAATAGTTATTCGAGAATTAATGAGCACATAAAAATCATCAATATTTTATATTCCGTTTGCTTATTGGATATTAATTCTGTCCGGTTTTCGCTATCATGTTTTGAATTCACTTTCTCCATTTCTGTACACGGAATATCTAGTCAATTTTTCTGTGGCAAGGTTCGATTGAAGTAATGCAATCATAATTTTGAAAACATTCATGTTTCCTAGTTCATTAAGAGTGTCTGACTTGTACATTTATTCTTTTTTCTAATTTTCCACTAATTCGAATTCGACAGTTAAAAATACAAATACAATTTATAAGACAATATTTTGGCAAATGGTTTTCGTTTAATTAAAGTCTAATAAAACAAGCATATTATTTATACAAAAAGCTGTTGAAATTGACTATGAGATTTACAGTGGGTTTCACAAAGCGTAATCACCGTTGATCGGTGGTTGATCTAGATTCTAGAATCAACTAGATTGTTGAAAAATCAGAGAATCAAGCCGTTGTTTACGCTTCGTGAAACCCACCGTAAGTCAACTTGATTCTATAAAAAAACCAAAAAGCCATGGCGTTTTTTTTCGAACATTGTGGACCGATAATAGCACAAGAAAAGCCATTGCCCTCTGAAAATTACACTAATTTCTGCCTGCTTATGTAGGCAATCATATACGTCGATCTGATAATATTCTAGTCATTCTAGTGGATGCATCTTCTCTAATTTCTTCATTACCGGATATTCATCATCAATTCGCCTTCCATAATTTTCATATTAATTAACGCACTGATTAACAATAGTCATAACCCGAAACGGTAGCCGGCGCTTCTTACAAACGAACGGAGATACTCATTATTTGACATGAAACGGAATTCCCGAATAAACCGTTGAAAAGATTTTTTTTTGCTTTCATATTTTCATCATTCCATACTATTCTAAAATGGTAACTTTGTGCTGTGGACCGACCCGAGGTAATCTGTCGAAAAAGAGGGTCCAGTGAGGAAATGCATATACGGTCGAACAGAGAAATAATCGCTTCATACGTAGGTGAAATTTCGATTCTTTAGGCGGTGTAGAAGTATTTTTTTAAAAATTCGCGAAAATCGCGAAAAAATCCGACAAAAAGGTCAATATTGAACTCGATAAAACTTTTTTCACAGATACGAGGATATATTGAAAAATTCTAAGCCTACTATAAAACTAAACAAAATTTCAATGTCAAAATATTTTATTACTCAACATATTCTCCTCTTAATTGAATACATTTATTACAGCGAACATGCAACGTCTCTAGATCTTTCAAAAAAAATGTTTCTTCTTGCTCTGCAAACCAGTCCTCCACAGCTTTCATTACCTCCTCGTTGGAAGAAAATTTACGACCTTTCAACCTTTTTTTCAGTTGAGGAAAGAGATGATAGTCGGGCGGAGCCAAATCTGGTGAATAAAATGGGTGTTCTAGTAATTCTAACCCTAAATCACGAATTTTTTGCATGGCAACATGAGATTTGTGTACTAGGGCGTTGTCCTGTCAAAACAAAATACCTTTGGATAGCTTTCCGTGTCTTTTTCCTTCAATTTTGTCCCGTAGTGTGGTCAGTAATGTCGAAAAGTAATATCCAGTTATTGTTCTACCCTTATCCAAAAATCAATCATGATTTCTCAATCCCAAAAAATTGAAGCAAGAACTTTTCCAGCAGATTTTTGGACACGAAACTTCTTAGGTCTTGGAGAACCAGAGTGTCGCCATTCCATCGATTGTTGCTTTGTTTCTGGATCGAAGAAATGTACCCAAGTCTCATCCATAGTAACAATTCGGTTTCAGAAGTCTTCATCGTTTTCAAATCGAGCACAGATCGAACGCGATGCTTTTACCCTTGCACGCTTTTGTTCAACATTCAAACATTTGGGGATGCATTTTGCAGAAATTTTTCTCATGTCCAAATTGACGTGAACTATATGATGAACACTTTCGTATGAAATCTTCAGTGCTTGAGATGTCCGTTTTAGCCCAATTCGACGGCCTGATAAAATCATGTCATGAACTGCATCGATATTTTCGGGGACTGACACAGAAACTGGCCTTTCCGATCGGTCATCATCTTCAATGGAAAATTTACCTCTTTTGAAGATTGCAGTCCAATTTTTCACGGTCGCATACGAAGGACATTGATCACCAAGGGTATTAAAAGCATAAAAGCTTACCTCTTAACCCTTTTAAATACAGGTACTCAGGTACTTGATGATGGCTCGATACTCCAATTTTTCGATTTTTACAATTTCGGTGGACATCTTTTTTTTTTAATTTATTGCGTAACTCTAGTTTACTTTTTTGACGTCGAACTCTACACTGACACTTCTAATAAGTTATTGTTCGTTGATATGGTGTCGCAATATTTTGTTTATGCATGAAACTGTGTAAATATCAATACATCCTCGTATCAAGAATTTTCAAAAAACCGTCATGGATTTTGCTATTTATTATAATGATGTCCAATATTTGACAACCTCGGTCTTTAATTGAAGAAAGTTCATCTTGAATCTGATAAGAATACCTGAATTTAAAATTCCTCAGTTCGCACAAATTCTTTGTGTTTTTTCGTGGCATATATTCGTGATGTAGGTATTTGAAATCACATATCTTTCTGTAGCTGGTTTCCGTTCATGATCAGGATTTGCGAGACGTTACATCGTACGACATTCTCCATTATCCAATGGCATCTGAAGTTATCTAGCGTGGAATAATTGATGACAATATGGTTTCGCTGCTGGAATATAAAGTAACTACATAATAATTTATTAGCGTTTCACCGTGCTGACATCTGCTCCAATCCAGACTCGTGGAAAAAAGAGATCAGCTTTTTCTTGCTTCGAAATCATTCGATTCTCAACACGCAAACGTATTTGATTTTTTTGGACCTCTTAATTCGAACTCTGAACATTCTTTCGATGTCACCTGCTCGAATATTAATGGCATTCATACTTCAGCCTCATAGCTGCAGTGTAAGAATGCGAATTAAGCATCAAGAGCTGCACAGTGGATCGAGGATAAGTTCAAATTAAAGGGTTCATCCCAGTCTGAATATTTATCAGCGAACTGCGACGCTGGTATTTGGTTTTTCGCCCAAAGCGGTAACAAGTTGTACTAAACATTATTGAGAAGAAAATGGGTACTTGAAATGTATAATTATTTGAATGATTTATTTATTTTCCGTTGCAGCCAATACAACGGAGCACGAACGACCAAGTGAACGACGAGAACGGTATCAGACCGCGTTTTGTGCCAATTACAACACTCGAAGATGTTCAAGCAGTCAGATGTGCCGAATTTCACCCCAGCGGCCAACTTTACGCCGTTGGGTCCAATTCAAAAACTCTCAGGATATGTGCCTACCCTAAGATCGGTGATATTGGGTAAGATTTTTTTATTTATTTTCGTGTTCTGGGGCTCGTTTTCTAATTCGATCAAAATACAGGTCTGAGTGGCATTGATTGAAGAACACCCAGTACTAATGAATTTATTACAGTTATGTTTGTACAGTGTGACAAGAAAAACCTCGTACAAACTCTTTTTCATTTAACTTTAAACAGAAGAAATTGAACAAAACAACAACAAATAATAATAGCTTGAACATTTGTTGATAATATATTTAAGCCGTTTCGAAGTGGCTTCCTTTGGCGGCGATACACAGCTTCAGACGCTTCTTGAAATTTTCGGCAATGGGCCGCAGCTCCTCGGGCGTTAATCGGTTTCATTCCCGGCGCAGAGATTGCTTCAGCGACTCCAAATTTTTGTGTTTTTTAGCACAAGCCCTGTGCTCCAAAATCGACCACACGCTGTAGTCCATTGGGTTGAGATCCGGTGAGTAGGGCGGCCATTCTGCAGATGAGATGAAACAAGAAAAATGGGTCCTACACCATTCTTGCGTCATTTTCGCTCTGTGAGCCGGAGCGGAGTCCTAAGCGGAAGTACTAAGGCCTCGAGGATGTCGCAGCGGTAGACTTCTTGATTGATTTTGACCCCTTGATCCACGAAAACTAAGGGAGTTTTACCACTGCCGCAAATTCCGCCCCAGACCATGACGGATTGCGGATTTTGACGGTGTTCGACGATGGCCGATGAACCGGGAGGCATATTCATATCCCACGTACCGTATCGCAGTCCGAATTCACCCGAAGCCGAAGTAACTCAACGTAAGAGATCGCGTCCGTTCCTGGGGTCTTGAACGTATTTTATGACCTGTATGGGATCGCTATCGCATTGTTAGTTGTTACCAAATAGAGTTTTTGAAGAAAATAAGCGCAGAATTTTTTTGCAAATCGATGATAAATAGTAAGAACGAAAACAGCCACAGAAGGGGAAATTGAAACTGAGGTGAGGTGAGGGGTTTTGCGTAATATTCCCATAGTAACAATTCGAAAAATTATTGAATCAGAAAACGAGAGGGAATTACATCAAGACCTCCTTTAACTACAATTAAAAAAATCAAATCTGGAAATAAAATAGGGGACTGAGTAATGAATTGGTAAGTGCAGTTTCTGAATGGATAAAAGAATCTAAGAATAATTGTAAAAAAGTTAATTGTGAAAAGATTTTAATAATCTGAAAATATCATACCCAAAAAAATTTCATATTTATAAATTCCTTTTACCAATAGCTAAACATAATATATATGGGCGGGCAACTGAGGGATTGCGGATTATATATACGTAGAATGAAATTTATATCGACATATAGCTGAGCTCCTCATTTTCCTATTCATTCAGGTAAAATAGGGTTACTCTTACCCCTTACAAACTATTTTTTGTTATAACGATCTGAATCATCATTTGGACAGGGTTATTGGATGTTGTTAATTAGGTATTCCCTGATATAACTATACCATTTGAGAAAAATGTGGAGTGATCTTATTCATTGAATAAAATTTTCGAAAAAATTCTGTCGCCTTAACTTTTTGAATAGTCTTCCAATCATACTTTTACTTTCACAAATTTTTCCAAGCACCGATGATCCTTATTTTTGTCTTTCGTATGTTGGACAACTTATCTCAATTAAGTGATATTCTTTTTTTACCATTCTCCTTTTGACAACTTTTGAACTTCATAACTCCCCTATCAATTGTGTACATTAAGCTCAATGATTCTTCTTTTCAACGGCTTTTTACTTTGTGTATCTTTACAACAGCAACGGAATATAATATGTACCTACTCACAAAATTCAATTTGCTTGAAAGCTATAAATTAAGTTTGATTTTGTCAATTCGTTTCAGAAGTGGAAGGCCGTACTTATGAATGCAACAAAAGTAACTCGATCAATGACAACAACTATTAGAACACCCCTCAAAAAGTTAAAAAAAATATACCATTAAAGAGAAGATTTCGATCATTCTTTTGGCTTCAGTATAAAATCTATTCTAAATTTACTTATTTTTTCACCCCAATAAATTCATAACCTTAAAGCATTCACTCTTGAATAAGAGGTAGCCGTTATTATTCATTATAACGTATAATCCCAATTCATATTCCACGACTGATATCGCCAAATAAGACGCGATCACGCGCGTGGTTTATCGAGTAAGCTTCGGCTGTCTCCGAGCTGCGATACGGTACGTGGGATATGAATATGCAACCGGGAGCCTCTACGGACCAGACTGTCGTTTTGGTGGTTGTGGGATTGTTCTACGGTGAAAAGCCTTGTTTGTGAAGAGAATTCGCTCCCATTGCTGACCGGCGGCGAGACGAAGGAGTTGGCGGCAACTTTGAAGTCGTACGCGCTTGTTTTCCTCCGTGAGGAGTTGAACTTTTTGGAGCTTGTATGGCTTGAGGTTGAGCTCCTTTTTGGCAATTTGACTGATTCGCGGTTGATACCGGTCTCACAGGCTATTTGCCTTATGGAAACCCTCGGATTTCGATTGACTCGCTTCTTGACGATGTTGCGATTGCTAGGTGTATTGACAGTGCGTTTTCTACCACTTCCTGGACGACGACCATCATAGCCAAGCTCCTTGAAACGACGAATTGCATCAGACACGGTTTGTCGAGGCACACTGAGCAAACGAACAAGTTCGCATTGATGCCTTCCTTGACGAAACAGCTCCAAAATCGCACTACGTTTGTTTGACATTCTGAAACTCTGTAAAATGAAATTATATCAAAATGAAAATTCACATATTAGTACAGGAAAGTGTAGAGAAACCAAGAGAATAAAAATTATTTGGCTGCGCTGAAATACTTTTGTTCAAGACCACAGCAAAATTTGTCCGAAGTTCTTCTTGTCACCTTGTATATACGTTCTTAGGGTAAGTTACTCGCGGAATCGAGTGAGGAAATGCAGCCTGCTGAATGCAATAAGAATATCCCTTAACGGAAAGCTCCTACCTGGAAACTGGGTTGGACATATGAGGATATTGAATCAACTCTTTATTCAAACCTCTTGGCAAAACCAATTAATAATAGAAATGATCTATAATGAATTCATTATTACTGGATGTTCTTGTAAAATTATGAAGGGATACGAATGTTAGTTAGAAAACCCTTTATGTAGATTGCTATGAGAAGCATTACTACCCTAACTGATACCATTGAGTTTAAATATACATAGAGGTACATCCCCCTTGAACGATTTGAAGCTGATTTTAGTGTATACTCCATACACTTTTATAAAGTAGCCCGGTTGGCGCTGGAATTCTGACACATTTCACCGCGTATATTTTGAAAATGATAATCATTCTTCTGTCAGATATGGACGCAACGTTGCCGTTTCTACATATAAATCGTAGAAATTACGTATTTATCAAAATGTTCATTTACTTTGGGAAAACAATGAATTTGAGGAAATATTATGTGAATTCAATAATTCCAAAGATCTGACGAATATTGAAGAAACTTTTTTTCTGTTAATACTGGAAATATTTCACGTGTACGAGTATAAACATGATTGGAAGATTCAGTTATGCTATTTTCTTGTACGGAAATCAAGAACCGAGTGTTGAAATTTTCTGAAAAATAATGGACAGAATAGTCCGTTACTTTGAGATAGTTCATTCACCCGATAGAAAAACTTTTAGACGAACAGAACAGACGGACGTATGGAAATCCCCACTTCTCAAAATTCTCAAGAAATAAGCCTACAGAAGACAATTAAATACCTCTTTGCGCAACTTGAAATACTCCAGTATGAAAATGTATTGATACTACGAATCTTGTGTCACAATTAAAGCTTAAAAGAACTAACTCCATTCACGAAGTTAAAAAAGAGTAATTAGAAAGTAGACTTGGCAATGTCGCTTGATTTTCACGAGTGCCAACCTGCGTCCGTTTTAAGTAAAAGAACTTGATAAACCTAAACCATGGCCCACCAAGATACTTTATAAAAGTGAATGGAGTATAGTTCCTTCACCGGTTCATAGATGGATAAATTTTCAACCTCGCATCTTGCGGTGAGTAGCTGAACTATAAAGCATTATTTCCTAAGCCGAATATGATTACGACCAGGACCGGCGTATGGAAATGTGGGATATTCGGTCCTTCATCACACCTGATTTTTTGGATGCAATAATAGTATATTGTTCAATAAGCGCTAATGTAAGTGATAACACACGCAGATGAATGTTGCAGTCCGAGCCGTTAGGCGAGGGGTGTGATTTCATCAAGTGGTTTATAGAGATTATTACAGATCAAAATCAGTTGAATAATGGATATATTTTTCTATGATTCATAGAACTATAGAAAAATATTTTACAGATTTCTGTGAAAGAATATCAAGCAGATTATAGTTACCTCGATAGTTCCTCTAATAGCTACTACGTGCCGCCACTAAAGTGGGCAGTAAACTGCCAAACGTTTTCGCATCAAATCGTTCAAAGGCGATGTTCCTCTATGTATATTTAAACTCAATGCTGATACTCATTCTGTTCCTCTACCAGTAGGGAAGAGCACGAGGCCTATCAGCCTACCGTACTCTTCAAGATCACCAAACACCACAAAGGGTCCATTTACTGTCTGGCCTGGTCCCCGATGGGCGATCTGATGGCGACGGGTTCCAACGACAAGACGGTGAAACTGATGCGTTTCAACGGGGACACCTCGAAGCTGGAAGGTGACGAGATTGAATTGTCGATGCACGACGGCACCATCAGAGATCTGTGTTTCCTGGAGGACACCTCGAACAAATCTAGTTTGCTGATAAGCGGAGGGGCCGGAGACTGCAAGATCTACGTCACGGATTGCGCGACAGGCACGCCGTTCCAGGTAATGAATACAATAAAAGATACAGTGGAATTCCAATGAAAAAATCTTTAATATTGTAACGTTCTCGGGGTTAAACAAATCGTCTGCTGAATTCAATTGTCTAATTTATTTCCACAACCGCTAACTTATCACACTAATTTATGGACAATAACTAATACTGATTTATTTACACACTTGCTAATTGATATTCACTATGTACTTGGAATTCGCTATTCACAATTCCGTTCGGCTCTATTCAGGAAGTAATTTACTCGTCACCATCGTGCGCGTCTTTATATACCCATACGGCCCTGTTCGAGAACGGTCGAGATAGTCTCTGGAGGCTTCTAGAATTCTGTACGCGGAATCAGAGAGTCCAGATACGTATTCAGGCGGACTTCGTCCGCTACAATATCCTTTGATATAACATTAGAGGATTGGACTAGTGAAGATCGAATTCCGAAGAAAAGCGCTGACTCGTTCTGCCGTCGAAGGAGGGCAGTGACAGACCGGTTGCTATCGTTGGTTAGGTTATGTGGCACTGATGACGGCATAACCAGCCAGAAACCGGTCTGTCATTATCCTCCTGTGGTCGCAGCACGCATCTAATTGATTATGTCTCTAAGAACGTTAACTCTTTTCATTATTTGAGCACAAAATACAAATCCTACCTTGAAATAATCCTATAACTGTACCTGTATTGTAATAAAAAAAAACACGCAATCTAATAATATGAAAAACAACTTATCAGCACTGAAAGTTCAATACTTTTCAGAAATAAAACACCATCAGAAAAGATTCAATACTTCATATCAGTTCAAAAAAAAATGCAATAAATCAAACTCAGAACTACATATTTGTTTATTCCACACAGTTTTCAAAAAAAGGAAAGATCAAAACTAATGGGTTTCAAAGTTTTCACAGGTCAAGAACAAAACTCAGAATATGGTATTTACACTGCGCAAAAAAATTAACGCACATTATGGAAATCTAAAATTTATTCTACAACTGAAGGTGTTCTCAATGATAATTATTTTTATCAGAATTATGCATGCATATGTTATCCACGTTTTTTTCAATACCGATGTTTTCTCCCAGCAGGACTAAAAAAAGACGATATTATCAGATTTGGAATGTATTGGCTCCATTCTAAAATAAGTTGTTCTCGATCAATTCTATTGATCAATAGTTTTTCTTTCGTTTGATTTTTTACACTCGATCGCTATGCAACGCGAAACAAGCAATTTGACCCAAGAGGAATGTGCCCAAGCGGTAGTTTTGCGAGAAGAAGGGTGGACATACACAAGAATTGCAGAAAGGTTTGGAGTTTCCCATACAAGTGTGTCCAGAATGTTGCAGCGATTCAGGGAGACAGGTATGAATGTTCGAAGACCAGGACAGGGTTGACCACGGGTAACAACTGCCATTCAAGAACGTTACTTCAGAGTTTCTTCGTTGAGACAAACGTTTTGCAACCGCTCGCCTCCTTCAAAGTCAGCTTGAGCCAACTCATGAGGTGCACTCAAACAATAAGAAATCGCCTCAGAGAATATGATTTAAGGCCTCGTGTCGCGGCAAGAGGCCCAGCTCTTACCCCAGCCAATCGAAGGGCGCGTTTGGATTTTGCGAGAGAGCATAATCCATTGGGAAGATGCCGATTGGGAAAGAGTTCTCTTCACAGATGAGTCTAGATTCTGCCTCTACCATTGTGATCGACGTTCCCTTGTATACAGACGTCCACATGAAAGATATGCTCAGTGCAATTTCCTGAATACTACTGGTTTCGGGGGAGGATCGATTATGGTATGGGGTGGAATATCTTTGACTGCTCGCACAGACCTAGGTCGTTGATAATGGAGCTATGAATGCTGATAAGTATATAAGGAACATTCTTGAAGAGCATGGGGTGCCATTTGCCCCATACATTGGTGAAAATTTCATTTTTATGGACGATAATGCCAGACCCCATCGTGCGCGCATCGTTCAGGAGTACCTTGAAGAGGTTGAAGTCTCTCGAATGGAATGGCCAGCAAGAAGTCCAGATCTCAACCCGATTGGGACAACCTCAATAGAAGGCTGAGAAGTTCAGAAAATCATCCAGCTACTCTTAATGACTCAGGAATCCAACTCGGAAAAATCTGGGATTAGATCACAACATTTTAAGATCACTCATTTTGAGTATGAACCGTCGTTGCCGAGCTGTAAGTAACGCAAGGGGTGGAAATACCAAGTATTAAATCACTTATCAGCATTTCAGTATTTTGAAAATTGTTGATTTCTCTTCTTTCACATAAGATTCGGTGAAATCCTGAATTTTTCTTCCATTTAATGTGTCTTGTTTAGTTCAAAACCTTCCCGAGAGAACATAAAAAATAAGTTAGAAAGTCAATGTAGAGTAAACTTTCATTAAAATTGAGATTTTCAGAATGTGCGTTAATTTTTTTGCGCAGTGTATTTCACAAATGAATAAATCGGAAATCAAATCAGCTCAGAAAGTCAGCTTTGGACAGTATAAAACGCACAGTACAAGTCACAAATGCAATCAAAATCGTGGCGCAAAATATTTCACAGAAACTCTTTTTTTGATGGTCCCTGCTCGGGCGCCAATTTTGTGACGGGGTTCACTCGACGGAACTCACCTCGAGCGCCAGCCATTCTTTTTTTCTTAAAAGGGAGAATAGCAAACCTACTAGGATAGCTGCTAGTCAGAGACAATTGAATTTCATTTCAACCTATCTATAATTTCTTTACAGGCTCTAAGTGGACACACCGGACACATTCTCTCTCTATACACCTGGGGTGGCGCGATGTTCGTCAGCGGGTCCCACGACAAGACGGTGAGATTCTGGGATCTCCGAACGCGAGGCTGCGTCAACATGGTCACTCCTTGCACCGTTCCGGGAACCAGACAGGGTTCTCCAGTAGCCAGTCTATGCGTGGATCCTTCGGGAAGACTTCTGGTCTCAGGACACGAGGACAGTTCGTGCGTCTTGTACGACATACGGGGTGGAAGGAACATCCAGTGCTTCAAACCGCATTCGGCGGATATAAGGTCCATCAGGTTCTCTCCATCCGCGTATTATCTCCTGACTGGCGGATACGACAACAAATTGGTGCTTACTGATCTTCAAGGTGAGATCTTTTCCTCCTTAAGATTCTAGGGTGCTTTTTTGAAACCCGCTATTGGAGTTGATCGTTGAATGTTAATTTTTTTTTGTTGCAGGAGATCTGACCTTACCCCTCCCCAGTGTGGTCGTGGCCCAACACCAAGACAAAGTGATATGCAGTCGCTGGCATCCGTCGGAATTTTCATTCCTGTCGACGTCGGCGGACAAAACGGCCACCCTGTGGGCTTTGCCGCCCGTCTGAGAGTTTTCTCCGATCGACAGATTATTTGTTAATTGAAAAGTCTGAACTAACCAATACTCGAATAATTTCAGATATCATACAATTAAATAACTACAATGCTGAAGATTGCGCTCAAAAAGTTATGTTTTATATAACACATTGAAGTTTCGTTCCAGACTGCAAAATCATTTTGAATTATAGTGGATCTCTGTGAAAGCAATTATGATGACATTATGTTTTGAAGAAGTTTATATACATTTCAAATACTTAGTGGCTGTTTGGAAATGTTGATCTGTGGATTTTTCGCTTCAGCTGTGGGACGAACTTATTTTCTTAATATGTAAATATATTTTTCGACTTTACAAGCTTTGTATAAATATTTAAAAATTATTAATGTTGCTTAATTTATATACTAGTTGAAAATAATGAACTTATTTAAATTACATTTTGTTTTCATGTTACGACATCTTTTGATCTTTATTTGATATAGTTAATAAATAGTGACAAGTTAATACGTTTTTTATTCAACCGTTTGGAACCACATACCAGAAAATATTTTCAGATGATTTAATTCAATAATTTCCCCGTTTTTATTCATTTTCAATAAATATTCGAGAAAGTCTTTTCAATTGGATAAAAATTTGATGAACTGTTTCCAAATTTTTCTGTATCCTCCGATTTTTTTTCGATTCATTTGTTGCCGCTACGCTAAAGGTGGCAGTTTATGATGCCAATATGAGACGTAGGTGTGCCCCTTTTGTCTGACGGAGGGGGATATTCGGTTTTTATGTGGTTTTGGCTAATTTTTTGGTTGGCAGCTCTAATTTTTTTTTAATTTATGCCTTGAACATTTCGGTTGAAAACACCGAATTACCCATCGATAAACGCAATGCCAAGTTATCATGTCGAATTATATCGTCAAGGGTGGAAAGAGTTTCAGCAAACGCAGCTTGTGGAACTTACATAATTATATAAAATACTTCTTGATTCCTTTTTCTTTTATCAGTCTGTTGTCAGTTCTTAAATCGGCCAATCGGTTTCGGAGATGTTAATTATAAAATTTTTATTTTTTTACCAATATTTCAAAAATTTCACATGCATATTTTGGTATCAATCTGTCTTGTAACAATTTATACACTGCGCAAAAAAACTTACGCACATTATGGAAATCTCAAATTTATTCTACAACTGAAGGTGTTCTCAATGATAATTATTTTTATCAGAATTATGCATGCATATGTTATCCACTTTCAACGTTTTTCTTCAATACAGATGTTTTCTCCCAGCAGGAATAAAAAAAGATGATATTATCAGATTTTGAATGTATTGGCTCCATTCTAAAATCAGTTGTTCTCGATCAATTCTAGTGATCAATAGTTTTTCTTTCGTTTGATTTTCTACACTCGATCGACGTGAAACACGCAATTTGACCCAAGAGGAATGTGCCCAAGCGGTAGTTTTGCGAGAAGAAGGGTGGACATACACAAGAATTGCAGAAAGGTTTGAAGTTTCCCATACAAGTGTGTCCAGAATGTTGCAGCGATTCAGGGAGACAGGTATGAATGTCCGAAGACCAGGACAGGGTAACAACTGCCATTCAAGAACGTTACTTGAGAGTTTCTTCGTTGAGACAACGTGAGCAAACTCACGAGGTGCGAATTAGCACTCAGACAATAAGAAATCGCCTCAGAGAATATGATTTAAGGCCTCGTGTCGCGGCAAGAGGCCCAGCTCTTACCCCAGCCCATCGAAGGGCGCGTTTGGATTTTGCGAGAGAGCATATCCATTGGGAAGAGGCCGATTGGGAAAGAGTTCTCTTCACAGATGAGTCTAGATTCTGCCTCTACCATTGTGATCGACGTTCCCTTGTATACAGACGTCCACATGAAAGATATGCTCAGTGCAATTTCCTGAATACTACTGGTTTCGGGGGAGGATCGATTATGGTATGGGGTGGAATATCTTTGACTGCTCGCCCAGACCTTAGTGGTCGTTGATAATGGAGCTATGAATGCTGATAAGTATATAAGGAACATTATTGCAGAGCATGTAGTGCCATTTGCCCCATACATTGGTGAAAATTTCATTTTTATGGACGATAATGCCAGACCCCATCGTGCGCGCATCGTTCAGGAGTACCTTGAAGAGGTTGAAGTCTCTCGAATGGAATGGCCAGCAAGAAGTCCAGATCTCAATCCGATTGAGCAGGTTTGGGACAACGTCAATAGAAGGCTGAGAAGTTCAGAAAATCATCCAGCTACTCTTAATGACTTAGGAATCCAACTCGGAGAAATCTGGGAAGGATTAGATCAGAACATTTTAAGATCACTCCTTTTGAGTATGAACCGTCGTTGCCGAGCTGTAATTAACGCAAGGGGTGGAAATACCAAGTATTATATCACTTATCAGCATTTCAGTATTTTGAAAATTGTTCATTTCTCTTCTTTCACATAAGATTCGGTGAAATCCTGAATTTTTCTTCCATTCAATGTGTCTTGTTTCGTTCAAAACCTTCCCGAGAGAACATAAAAAATAAGTTATAAAGTCAATGTAGAGTTAACTTTCATTAAAATGAGATTTTCAGAATGTGCGTTAATTTTTTGCGCAGTGTATATGTATACAAAATTTCGTGAAGATCGTGTAATTAGGTACATAATGAAAAAATTCAATATCCTAGGAACTAATCTCCTAATTATTTCGTAATTTTTAGTCTAAAACTCTAAAGCATTAAAATAGAAAAATGAGATACCAAAAAACGTTATCGTTGTTACCGTTTTTGAACGGTATATTTTAGTGTCTGCTTCAAAGATTATTGTAGTAGGCGAACAATAAGATAATGGGTGCAAGATTGAAGTTCTCGATTGGTTCCCTTTATTTTTAAGGAGCTCAGGTCCTCAGGAATATGATTAATCATATCCCTCAAATTTTCAAACTACCTTTCCTCTGGAATTCGTTCGCCAAGTAAAATACGGAAAAGACCTTTTATCAGTAGTGCAACTCCGAACACAATACGCAGAAATTGACTCAAATCCTTTTCTGTTTACAGCTGGTGATCCGGTATTCTTTTGTTGTGCGTATACCTGTCAAACTAACCCTTGTTTTGTTCAGCAAGACAGCAAACCAGTTGGAACCAGCAAAAAAGATACTGAATGATAATATGTTGTTGCTCTCGCACGACAACAATGGAATAATCTATGATCATGAAAAGGATGTGTTTGGAAAACTCACATACTTTTGTACAGAGTCATTTGATATTTGTAATAAGAATAATAATACTTGGGACAAAAATCAGACCATATCAGGAATCAGGTACTTGACTATCTTACGGCAATGATTACCATGATACAATTAATAAAGGTTGTAATTAATTTATAATTTACTTTTCAATATCTTATCTCCACTAGATTTTTTTTATGCTTTATGGAGGAGTAAGCATAAGACATCATTTTTTTTGTATATGCTGAAGCTTGAGCAATAATATGTTGTTTTATTTCTACCAATGATTTAAAATTCGTATCGTCATGCATGAATTATCTCACTACGTTGGCACTCGGTTGTGTAAGGGTCTTTATTGAAATGAAAACATCATTATCATATGGTGCACCTTTTTTTTCTGATGGCTCAGGGCTCAAAACCGAAACCACAGACCTGTCTGTGCCGAAACCGAAGGAGTGGGCCCATTCATTCTTGGGCGATCAAACCGACCGAAATACAGAGTTCGACCCTCTCGAAGCTTTAGTCCTTACTGGGTCCAGAAGATGGCACCTCACTTCAAGAATGCAACAGTTAGGTTACTTCCATACAAAAGGTCGGGGATTGGTGAATACCTTTGTTTACAGGCTCGTTCTAGGTTTTGAATTCGCTGGACTTGAACATCAAGTTACTTTCCAAATTTCCTCAGGAAAACTGAATGAACAGCACGTGCGTTCGCTGTGAGCCGAAAACGCTTATTTTAAGGAACTTTGTCGAGGCATTTCGAAGAGTGACTGTGTTTTATTTTCATCGTTTTTATGAATATGTGTTGGGTGGAAGTGAGGTTAACTTGATCCCCGGTGAGTACACTATACAGTTTCCATCCTTTCTTTTCTTTTTCTAAAGTTTTTTTCATTTAAGCTGAACGAGAATTAGCATATTTAATTCATAATATCCATGTGAATCGAATGCATTTGCTTATAATTCAATTTTTGTGCGTACATATGTTACATTCCATTCAATCGATTGACACCAACTGTGAATTTTAACTATTTTTATCGATACGATTTTAGAATTCGTCGAATATTTCATACATTCCTCTCATTTCGTTCCTCTCTTTTTGAGTGACAACTGAATAAATCATGAGCTGGTTCAATTGAAGTCATGTCTGGATGAAACAAACCAGTTAAGACAGGATCCTCAAAATTCAGAGTGGAATTTTCATTATTACATTGGGAGAATGCGGGCAGTGGCAAGGGTGAAATCAATTTAATACAGGCTGATTGCAAGTGATCGTGTCATACACAGCCAAAACATGTCACGAAACTAGTACTTTTTGATTTAATTTAAGATGTACGTACTACCTATTTATTTCATGAATAATCGAGTACTTACAGAAAATCAATCAGTTTTAGGATCTTTGACCAATACAGATTGTTAGCTAACTCAACAAATAGATTTTTAACTGATATTAGGGTCAATTCTATAAGAACTGGTTAAAAATTAAAGGCACGTTAAAAATTTTTAACATATATCGGCTAAAATTAAGCGTCTTCCGTTAATATTTCAAAGCTTATGAAGCATACAGAATAGTGAAATGAAGTTAGCGGATAGTTTAATTTTTAACCATGCTTTAAAATTTAACAGTTTTTTCACAGAATTGGCCCTTATAGCAGTTTCGTTGACACGAAGCCTCAGATTGATAATAGTTAAGTTCAATTTTATATTCATACCCATAATACTCAGCTTGAAACCATACAGCTGCAGTACAGTCTTTCCAAATGGACAATAACCCCGTGCATCTTGACCGTAATACCTGCTTTCTCAACATCTCAACGCTCTTTGCCTTTGCCGCATTATCTCGATAGATCTTCAAATTTTGAAGCGTTTCAAGTAGAATTGATTTATTCAACAGGTTCGTCCATTTACAGAACCGGACGAAATCGAACTAGCCAATTAGGTCATTATTCTCAGAGCTTCTGGCTTTTAGACGCAGGTAAAGAAGAAAAAGGTGAATTTGTCAGTTTGTCATGGACCTATAAAATTTCATGCACTCATTGTTTCACTGATTGTTCATTTGTTGAAATTCCCAGCATATTAAAAAAAAACACGAATGTTAACGTTTATAAATTTTAAACTATTTGGATTGTATAATTCCTAATTCACCTACCTACCCAGAAAATAAATGCGGGTACACCACTGGTAGCTGAGCGAATAGTATATTCTAAAACTAGTTGTAGAATGGGCTCCTATTCTAATACGAATGCGAAATTTGAAAACGAGCGACGAAGGAGCGAGTTTTCGAACGCATGAGTATTGGAATTGCATTCTACAACGAGTATTAGACGATATTTTCTCTATTTCAGTCAAATTTTGTGAAATTCAATGAAAAATTCAAATGATAGGTCCTAGTGACTTTCATATTGTATCTTGGCAGTTGGTGTGAATGTTAGGAAAAACGAAAATTGACATTTCCAAATTGACCATATTCACCGTCGCCATATTGTTGTGCGACAATACCAACTACCCAGGGTTCTCAACATCGAATAACGAAAGTCACTAATTTCTTAGGACCGCGAACGTTAAATGGAAATATTTTGGTGTCAGTTTTTTTATTTTTAGATCTATTTCTTGCCGAACAATTACTGACACAACAACCATGGCCTCCACTTTACTAATATCTAGCCATATTTCCTGGATTTTATCACAAAATACGTAACCAAAGTTTACCACATATTTTATATAACCTCTCATACCACATACCATACTAATAATCTGAAAACTCTCAGAAAATCTGATGATATTTTTGATAAACTCAATATTTCTCCGTTGGGAACACTGGGTAGTTGGTATTGTCGCACAACAATATGGCGACGGTGAATATGGTCAATTGACGTCTGCTGGAATTTGATAGGATCGGAAGTCATTGCTGACAACAACAAAACGAAAAATGTAACTGAAAACGATGCTGTAATGAATTAATTACAGCACTGTTTTTAGTACTGTAATGAACTCATTACGATACTGAAATAGAGAAATAATATTTTCATGACATTATCGTTCATAACTCTTCGATATAGAAGTATATCATTAGGTAAACAAAAAGTGTGAATTTTCAAAATCAGCCTGTATCTTATAAGCGAAAAAATAGGTCAGTAGGTAACGCGAAATATGTCACCAAGGCATTCATTACACGAAGCCATTCAGGGTGTTTGAAACTTTGAATTTGCAGAGTAGTTTCGTAGTTTTCGAATCGATTACAAAAATAACAATAACCATTTTAAATTAACGACCATTCTCAATAATTTATTGTTTCGCCGATACTCGATTACCTTCATTATATCGAACAGTCCAATCACCTATTATTCGAATGATTATGTCGTATTTTATAGTTATTATACATCTATGATTCATTAATCGATAATTGTTTGATATTGAATCGTACGAAAATTTCAACTCTTATCTTTTCTATGAAGACGATTGAAACATACAACTTGAATTTTCAATCCTCCGCATATTTTAGAACATTATCATCGCCTCCACGGTGAAAAAAAAATCAACTTGGCATTAAATTTCCCTTTATTATCGTGTGCAAATTCATTGGCAATGTAAAACATCATTATCTGCGTCACACACACTATAATAATGATGGCATAAATCATGTTACTCGAAACTGACAAGTAACTTATTTCGGCCCTCATAATCTAACATTTATAAATTTATAATTGTAGTTTGTAGTGAATGTAGAAATTGATGAATTTTTGGAGCCCTGACCTGTGGAACTAGGGATTCGCATTCCAGACGCTGAGCAGAGGCGGGCTAAGCACATCTAGGAAGCAATATTTACTTACTTATTTTGATCAGGTTTTATTTCCTTCTTTCATGTAATGAGCATTTTATCATTAGACGTAAATATATGAGAATATTATGAGCGAAAAAACAAAATGTTTGATAGAATTATTCATGCGTCGAAACTAATTCTCTGTCATTCCGATATTATCCTTGTATTTGATAAAAAATAATGTAAGTTTACTTCTGAAACCATTATTTTGTTATCGGAGATTTTGAAATATTTCAAGGAGAATATATCCTTTTGTTCCAAATTTCAACTCGATCGCATATGTTGTTTTTCTAATACATATTGGGAAGTTTGATAAATTAATGAATTTTTTCATAAGTTCATGTTTCTGTGATTTTTTTCGTGAAAATGGAAAAAAGAGTCAACATGAGTAAAATCATAGTTTCTGAAATTTTCTTATGCTGAAAGGTATGTAGCTACGATCTTTCTGGAAAAAAAAATCATCCAGAAAAAAGAATATTGTTACAAAATCACGAATAACTCTCAAGCAGTTCTCCGCTTAGTTTTGGGTGAGGTTAAGAAAGAATGACCTTGTATAAACATCGAGAAGCATTGATTTTATGAATGGATTGAATCAAAAGTAGGATGACCACACTGGCAATATTACTCTTTAGAGAGCTACTACTTTATCTAGAACACAAACAACTTTCATTCAGAATACAATACTGAATTGATAATGATTATACCTGTATATCTTACGATGGAGGTCTGTAAATCAATGAGCCTTCTAAGATGAAATTCGCAAGGATATTGATATTCATTACATTGAAGCTGAAAAACCGAAGTTGCTATGTTGAATTTTGTGTAATTTATTGAATATCGAATGAATTATACTAGGAGATCAACTTTATACTAACAGTCTATAATACAGGGTGTATTTAAACTGTTTAAAGGTGAGGCTTTTCTTTTGACAGGTGATAGAACTCATCGAAATAAGTAATTTTAACGAAAATTTCATATATGAAATGTCCAATTTAAAAAATTTATAAAAAAATTTGGGTGATTTCTTAGCGAAAATCTTGTTCTGCACAACTTATACGCATTTTGTTTTGATTCACCATAAATTAAAAGCATATCGACGAGCTCATTATTTGAAAAAACGTGAGGCATTATCGAAACTTGAAACACTCGTACCCTCGCCGTAACACGATCGAAAATTACTGATCACAATCGATATTCTGAGTCATTTATGATAAGAAGACAAAAATTATGTTCATATCTACGGAAGACCAGGCGAGGGAGCAGGTTCGGACTGAGGAATTTTCAGATTCACCTAGAAACTAGAAAATATTCTAGTTCCATTTTCTCGAAACAGGGGCATAATCAAAAAGTTTTTGGTGAAATGACAAATTTTGATGAGTTCTGCCATCTGTCGAAAGAAAAGGCCTCACTTTTAAATACACCCTGTATACAAAATTTGTTACAGAGATTGAGTCAAATTGATTAATAAACTTTTTTTTTTCAATATGTTCATCGGCCGACATCTTTGCAACGTTTAATGAATTAATGAGTTTTTCTTTCAACTGTTGACGTCCTGCTTGCAAAACGGATCAGCCTGTATCGTTAATACATTGAGTTTAAATATACATAGAGACACAGCCCAGTTCAACGATTTGAAGCTAAATTTTGTGTAGTTCCTTCACCGGTTCATGGATGGATAAGTGTGTTTCAGAGAAGCGGAAATTTTTACTCCCGCATCTGGCAGTGAGTAGCTGAACTATAAGGAACTAATTCCGAAGCCGAATGCGATGACGATCAGGACCGGCATATGGAAATGTGGGATGTTCAGTATTTCATCACCTGATTTTTTTGATGCAATAAAACGACAATTATTTTTTATATTTCACTAGCTGGCCCGGCGAACTTTGTTCCGCCTAAATGATACTTGCGGTGGATTTCACAAATCGTTATCACCTGTGATCGGAGATCAACGACTTGGTTCTCTGATTTTTGCACTGTCAAATGTTAAATAAATAAATAGTGGTAAGAACGAAACTTTTTTCATATCTCAACGAAATCTAATCATTTTAGACATCTGTACTCCTACGCTAAGACATTTTGGTTTTGCCCAACAGCGCAGAGTTGTAGGGAACTCAAATTACACACTATTACAGTGACTATAGGGGGAATATAGTCACTGTTTGTTTATATCGCCATCTAACGCGGAGAATATCAAATGAAGTACAAACGAATAAGCGGTAGCGTAACTGTAACTGTAGCGACATCTAGTGGCCTTACTCAAGAGGAGGAAAAGCATTTCCCGTATAAGTAAAATTTTCATCGATTTTTCCAATGTTTCATTGTATTTTATAATAACCAGACCGTAGACGAATCCATAGGTATATGAAGTTTCAGAACAAACAGTCCATCTGATCTCGAGTTATAAATGGTGTAACCAACATCTTTCTTTTATATATATAGATTAATATAAAATACTGATGTATGAAAAAAATAAATGCATGCAATTTTTCTTCATTTACGAGTATTTATAAATAGATTTTCTATGAATTTTTAAAAATATTTAATTTTTATAAACAGCGGGATGCTTCTGTGTCGAGATTCCTTTGGTTTTTTTCTGTCCCCTGTTCAGCTTCACTCTAATCAGTCGTCTCAACAAATGAATCCTGTGCTTTTCAAATTCTGGAGTTAACGGAGAGTTTCAATCTTCTATAAATTAATTTTTTTTTATTTTCCTAAAATATACCTTTGAAGTCATATCTTTTCTAATTTTGTGACCATAAGGGAATTCTCAAATGAATCCGATTTCTATTTGCAATATATATCCAATCATTACCAAGCTTAATGAAATCATCAATGAGGAGTGCTTTTTCGCACTTATCGCATTTGTGTTTTTTTTTGCCGTTGAAACAGTAGGGAATATTTTTCCCAACTGTCCAATACTTAATGAATTCAATTGATTCCGTCAGAGTTTGTATTACTGATGGCTGATAATTTCCCTCAAATTTTCCATTCGAATTGAGGCAGTCGAAAAGATCATTCATTTTCAGAATGAACTGAGCAGTTGAATTGGCACTTCTCGACGTCACCTCACCAGTTGCAATGACTGTTCTCATAGCCGAATATAAAGTTCTGATGAAAATCTGCGTGGCCAATTTAACCTTCATTTTCTGGAAGGCGTTTGGATTTATGTGGTTTTCAGTTATCTTCAAGAGAGTACGAGAAAGAAAAATTCTTTTCATAGATTAAGTACGTTTCTTTTATGTCCCTCCAAGAAACATTTTCACCCCTCATTTCCTACCTGAGAACACTCCTTAGAAGAAATTCATGGCTATTAGTTCATCATTATTGAATCATACCGTTCTTAACGAATTTGGACGAGTCCGACCCTGCCTACGATTGATAGAACTAGAGGAAAATAAATCTCCTACAGATTTCTATAAATGAGTAGTGACAAAATGGATCGGACGAATACAGGGTCTTTCACGAGGAACCTCACCCATATTTATACGGGAAACTACTGAACGTATTTTCATGAAATTCAGCACTTATAAGTATTTCACGATGCTGATGAAATCTAAAATATTTTCAAGGCATGAGCACCTCCGGTTTTTCCGGAAATGACGTCAACTTCCGTTTTTCAAATTAGAACACCATTTTTTTATTGCAGAAATAGATTCCTTAGAAAATTTCAAGTTATTTTGATGTAACATTTTTCAGTTTTGGTTGGAAAATTCTCTCTGAGCGGGAAAATTCGAAAAAAAAATCGAAAATAGAGCTCCGCTGAAACAAGAATAACTTTGAGGTTTTTGGATGGAAAATTTGCATTTTTGGGATTTTTCAAGATGTAAGATTGATGTATCCACTTTAAAAATCGAAATCGCGATTCATGATGCAGGGGGTGAAAAAATCGCTTTCAAAGTTAGGGATGACAAAATCGTGAAAAATCAATTTTTTCAAATTAGAACCCCATTTTTTTATTGCAAATATTGAATCTACGTTAAAAAATAATGTGAGTGTATGCATCACACCCTTGCCCTAAAGTGTATATTTTCTGAGTTATTCACAAAAAACTGTTTTTCGTCTTGAATTTTCAGCTATTTCTTTTCCCTTCACGCCAAAAAGATGAAATTTTCAGGAACTGCTACTTGAACCATGTTTTAGATTTTACTACCCTAATATGCAAGAGAAAAAAGTTACAGGTTGTTCCTAAATATAATCGAATTTGGATTCGAATTTGTATCGGAAACCTCTTTATTTCAACTAATCGGCCATCGGTTTTCTCTCCAGTGATAAATAAATAATTCCTTATGAACCATATGCAAAAACTTACCATGTTTTACATTCTTTTTTTTTAATGATAGATATCATTAATTACATGCTACTGAATAAAGAGGAATTTGGCAGATGTAATTAATGATATCTATCATTAAAAAAAAAAGAATGTAAAACATGGTAAGTTTTTGCATATGGTTCATAAGGAATTATTTATTTATCACTGGAGAGAAAACCGATGGCCGATTAGTTGAAATAAAGAGGTTTCCGATACAAATTCGAATCCAAATTCGCCATCTATTTAGGAACAACCAGTAACTTTTTTCTGTTGCATATTAGGGTAGTAAAATCTGAAACATGGTTCAAGTAGCAGTTCCTGAAAATTTCATCTTTTTGGCGTGAAGGGAAAAGAAATAACTGAAAATTCAAGACGAAAAACAGTTTTTTGTGAATAACTCAGAAAATATACACTTTAGGGCAAGGGTGTGATGCATACACTCACATTATTTTTTAACGTAGATTCAATATTTGCCATAAAAAATGGGGTTCTAATTTGAAAAAATTGATTTTTCACGATTTTGTCATCCCTAACTTTGAAAGCGATTTTTTCACCCCCTGTATCATGAATCGCGATTTCGATTTTTAAAGTGGATACATCAATCTTACATCTTGAAAAATCCCAAAAATGAAAATTTTCCATCCAAAAACCTCAAAGTTACTCTTGTTTCAGCGGAGCTCTATTTTCGATTTTTTTTTCGAATTTTCCCGCTCAGAGAGAATTTTCCAACCAAAACTGAAAAATGTTACATCAAAATAACTCGAAATTTTCTAAGGAATCTATTTCTGCAATAAAAAAATAGTGTTCTAATTTGAAAAACGGAAGTTGACGTCATTTCCGGAAAAACCGGAGGTGCTCATGCCTTGAAAATATTTTAGATTTCATCAGCATCGTGAAATACTTATAAGTGCTGAATTTCATGAAAATACGTTCAGTAGTTTCCCGTATAAATATGGGTGAGGTTCCTCGTGAAAGACCCTGTATAGTTCCTTTAGTAGCTACTATGTGCCGCCACTTAAGTAGGCAAATTGGCAAGTAAACTGCCAAAAATTTGTGCATCAAATCAATGAACTGAGTTGTGTCTCTATGTATATTTAAACTCAATATAATGCTAGTCATCATTTCGAGTGTCGAAACCTACGAAGCCGCCCAGATTTTCGCAATTCATCAGCCAGCTAATGATACAGAAACATTTAAATTTTGCACAACAGTCAAGGGTGACCTGGACCAGCAAATTAGTACCGAACTGCGCATCGGCAAACCGCCGACGAAAAATTCGCTTACCGGCAAACTGCGATAAGGATCGTTAACAAACGCCGTGGTATCGTTTTCGGGCTCGAAATATGCAGAGCAAGGTGAACCAACCGTACGAGTAGGAGAAAGAAGATAATTATTGCAATCCGATCATAGAGCTAGCGGTCAATCCGTCAACAGCGAACGCGCCGCTTTGCATTCGGCACAATATTTGCGCGAATCGATCATGTGAATTTCTAGCGATTGGGTACACCGGAGAATAATGACATTTGTGTGAAGTTTGTGTACTTCGGTTATTGATTATTGGAATTGGGTCCGTTTGTTGGTGAGTGGTCGTCATTTTGACTGCGCGTTTTCAGTTTTTCCGTCTACTAACCGTAGGTACAAAGTTGGGTAGGTACTGAAGTACGCCGTTGCCGCGGTTAGTGATATGTGGATGTGACTAAGGCGGCTGATTCAACAAATACTCGGAAATTCTCTATCCGCACTTGATACTTTGAGCGATATCGTATGAGGAATGAATGAAAATATTGGGCAATAGGAAAAACGCCGAGTCACATTCCACGAATTGCGGTTGTACAGGGTGGTACGATTATTTGAACGATAGAGACTCGAAAAATAATAGGAGTATGCTCTATGAGTTATATTCGGAAAATTCTCCGTTTAGAAAAAACAAGGTGTTCAAGTTTAGTTTGAAACAGTCCGATTTATTAATTGTTGCCAAGAGGGCTAGAGGAAAACTAATGACAAAAAAACTGCAACACCTAGAAGGAGCTGCAAAATTTTATCTTTTTTTGTGAGACATACACTGCGCAAAAAAATTAACGCACATTCTGAAAATCTCAATTTTAATGAAAGTCAACTCTACATTGACTTTATAACTTATTTTTTATGTTCTCTCGGGAAGGTTTTGAACGAAACGAGACACATTAAATGGAAGAAAAATTCAGGATTTCACCGAATCTTATGTGAAAGAAGAGAAATGAACAATTTTCAAAATACTGAAATGCTGATAAGTGATTTAATACTTGGTATTTCCACCCCTTGCGTTAATTACAGCTCGGCAACGACGGTTCATACTCAAAATGCGTGATCCTAAAATGTTCTGATCTAATCCTTCCCAGATTTCTCCGAGTTGGATTCCTAAGTCATTAAGAGTAGCTGGATGATTTTCTGAACTTCTCAGTCTTCAATTGAGGTTGTCCCAAACCTGCTCAATCGGATTGAGATCTGGACTTCTTGCTGGCCATTCCATTCGAGAGACTTCAACCTCTTCAAGGTACTCCTGAACGATGCGCGCACGATGGGGTCTGGCATTATCGTCCATAAAAATGAAATTTTCACCAATGTGTGGGGCAAATGGCACTACATGCTCTTCAAGAATGTTCCTTATATACTTATCAGCATTCATAGCTCCATTATCAACGACCACTAGGTCTGTGCGCAGTCAAAGATATTCCACCCCATACCATAATCAATCCTCCCCCGAAACCAGTAGTATTCAGGAAATTGCACTGAGCATATCTTTCATGTGGACGTCTGTATACAAGGGAACGTCGATCACAATGGTAGAGGCAGAATCTAGACTCATCTGTGAAGAGAACTCTTTCCCAATCGGCCTCTTCCCAATGGATATGCTCTCTCGTAAAATCCAAACGCGCCCTTCGATGGGCTGGGGTGAGAGCTGGGCCTCTTGCCGCGACACGAGGCCTAAAATCATATTCTCTGAGGCGATTTCTTACTGTCTGAGTGCTAATTTGCACCTCATGTGTTTGCTCAAGCTGATTCTGAAGGAGGCGAGCGGTTGCAAACCGTTGTCTCAACGAAGAAACTCTCAAGTAACGTTCTTGAATGGCAGTTGTTACCCGTGGTCTACCCTGTCCTGGTCTTCGGACATTCATACCTGTCTCCCTGAATCGCTGCAAGATTCTGGACACACTTGTATGGGAAACTCCAAACCTTTCTGCAATTATTGTGTATGTCCACCCTTCTTCTCGCAAAACTACCGCTTGGGCACATTCCTCTTGGGTCAAATTGCGTGTTCTAGCCACTCCAAAACTTCTAAAAATCGACTTTGGATCTCCTCGAACAGTTGGTTTGTTGTGAAATTCAAAAAATTTGCAAAAAACGACTACAATATTCGAGTAACAAAAAATGTTGACATGAAAAAGCCTTTACGATTTTTTTTCCAAATTTAAAATTCAAACGGCTCTTTCTGGGTGATGCAGTTTCTTTTTCAGTTAGTATATTTTGTTTCATGAATAATTCCCAAATTTCGAAATCTGCTACAGAAAATGATGTTTTATTGAAAATTCGTACGCTCTCATTGAAACACTCTTCACAAAGACAGAGGAAAGCTTCTAGCAAATATAGCAATTTTAGGAAGTTCAATAAAATGAAACTTCACCCAATAAAATAATTTGTATCGTTCTTGTTGTTACGAAATTCCATTCACCTTTGCGGTAAACACAATTTTCGAGAACATTGCCTTTCCATATAACCTTAAACCGGTGATTAATATCCATTGAAATTGCGAAGTTCCCAGACAACTTGTCCACGGGCCGGTTCGAGGAATACTAAAAAGGGCAATCACTTAATGATGGATAAGATCAGATTTAAATCACGAACGTTCTTATTACGAAACATGGTAGAGCAATCCTTATTTGCATAGGTGTTGGTTTATGTTTCGGAAAATTGTAATAAAGGAACAATAGGATGTAAATGTTCGCACCTAATTTATTTTGTTCTTACTATTGGAGTAAGAATGAAAATAATTGCAAACAATGCTGCACTTTGCACTCAAATCAAAATAGGAGTATACAGGGTGTCCCAGGTTGAGGGTATCCCCTTGAGTTATTACTCAAACCTAGAAGTAATTTCAAAGTAGGTAAACCTTGGTCATTACCGTAGCATCTCTTTTGAACGCCATAATTGACTTTATTGAAATAACTAGCTGGGCCGGCGAACTTTGTTTCGCCTAAATGATACTTACTGTGGATTTCACAAATCGTAATCACCGGTGATCGGAGATCAACCGCTTAGTTATCTGATTTTTGAACTGTCAAATCGAGTTGATGGTAGATCAAGCTCCTATCACCGGTGATTACGCTCTATAAAACCCACCGTTAAAGTTGTATAAAGTAATCATTGCTATTTTTTCAAGCAGGAGATAAATTAGGCAAAATATTCAAAATTTTAGTACCATTGTTATTCGCAGGAAAATAATTCTCTTTATTTAAGCGGTATCTAATTGTTGAACATTTTTGTTTTAAATGCTTTTCAGTTCTCTCATTGCATTACCTATTTTGTGATGAACGACATCACGAATGCAAATATAAATCACGATCGAATTACATGGAACTATAATGATTAATTTTACCACTGATCTGATACAAAAAATAGAACTTATTTTGTGAACAGCGCTTTCTGAAGTGAAAAACCCAAACTTTTCTAATATTCTCAATGTTGGCTAATCAAAATCTAATTAGTGCTCACACCATAAACATCTAAGCCTTTTGGTGCTCAGCTTAAAATAATTGGTAAAAATCTCAGTTGGTGGAGCAGCGAGATTTCCATGTTTCTATAGATATGAGCTGTCACACAGAACAGAAACACAAAAATAATATGGCAATTTTGGATTCAGTCATTTCCGCAAGTATATTTATTTCCCGAACAGAAATTCAAAAACAATCAAAACTTATGAGAAAAAATGAGAATGAACAACTCACGATTGAAACTAATCGCCAAAATCCGATTTACTTGACATTTCGATAAAAATTCACTGTGATATTCACCCGCTTCTCGATCTGGTAAAAGCCTTCCATGGTACTAGAAGTTCTTTGCAAACTACACAGTAATTGTATATACATCGCCATCTAATGATGATGATATCAAATACAGTGCCTTCACGATTGCGTTATTCTGAATAAAACTGTTGAAATAACTAATAATAATCAGTCATAATGTGTGAATAGCGCCGCCTGAAGTGGTAGGAACGAAACTGCTCTCATATCTCAACGAAATCTAATCATTTTAGAGATCTGTACTCCTACGCTAAGACATTTTGGTTTTAGTAAAGCAGCGCAGAGTTGGAGGCAACTCAAATTACACACTATTTGTTCACGCCATCTAATGGAGAGAATATCATCTATCTACGAATAAGCTGCAGTGTAACTGTAACTGTAGCGACACCTAGTAGCCTTACTCGAAAGAAGGAAAAGCATTTCCTGTATAAGTTAAATTTTCATCGAGTTTTTTCCAAGTTTTATTGTATTTTATAATAACCAGACCGTAGACGAACCCATATATGAAGTTTCATAACAGACGTTCCATCCGATCTCGAGTTATAAATGGTGTAATCAACATCTTTCTTTTATATATATAGATACCATACTACTTACGAGGATATATTGAAAAATTCTTAGCCTACTATAGAACCAAAAAAATTTCAATGTCAAAATATTTTATTACTCAACATATTCTCCTCTTAATTGAATACATCTATTACAGTGAACCTGCAACATCTCTAGACCTTTCAAAAAAAATGTTTCTTCTTGCTCTGCACACCAGTTCTCCACAGCTTTTATTACCTCCTCGGAAGAAAATTTACGACCTTTTAAACTTTTTTTCAGTTGAGGAAAGAGTATATTCGGACGGAGCGAAATCTGGTGAATAGGGGGGGTGTTCTAGTAATTGTAGTAACCCTAAATCCCGAATTTTTTGCATGGCAACATGAGATTTGTTTACTGGGGCGTTGTCCTGTAAAAACCAAATACCTTTGTATAGCTTTCCGCGTCTTTTCTCTTTAATTTTTTCCCGTAGAGTGGTCAGTAATGTCGAATAGTAATCTCCAGTTATTGTTCTATCCTTATCCAAAATATCAATCATGATTACTCCATGGCAATCCCAAAAAACTGAAGCAAGAACTTTTCCAGCAGATTTTTGGACACGAAACTTCTTAGGTCTTGGAGAACCAGAGTGTCGCCATTCCATCGATTGTTGCTTTGTTTCTGGATCGTAGAAATGTACCGAAGTCTAATCCATAGTAACAATTCGGTTTAAGAAGTCTACATCGTTTTCGAATCGAGCACAGATCGAACGCGATGCTTCTACCCTTGCACGTTTTTGGTCAACATTCAAACATTTGGGGATCCATTCTGCAGAAATTTTTCTCATGTCCAAATTGACGTGAACCATATGATGCACGCGTTCCTATGAAATCTTCCGTTTTAGCCAAATTCGACGGTCTGATAAAATCATGTCATGAACTGCATCGATATTTTCGGGGACTGACACAGAAACTGGCCTTCCCGATCGGTCATCATCTTCAATGGAAAATTTACCTCTTTTGAAGCTTGCAGTCCAATTTTTCACGGTCGCATACGAAGGACATTGATCACTAAGGGTATTAAGCATATCTTCGTTAATCTGCTTATCCCTTTTTACAATTTGGGTGGACATCTTTTTTTTTTATTTATTGCGTAACTCTGGTTAACTTTTTTGTTGTCGAACTCTGCACTGACTAAAGTTATTGTTCGTTGATATGGTATCGCAGTATTTTGTTTATGCATGGAACTGGTCTAGGCTAACTAGATATCAATAAATCCTCGTAATTCCAAAGAAAGTCTCCCACGAGAGCAACTTAAATAGAACAGCTACTAATTTAATTTCAAGTACCTAGAACCCTAAAGTGGACAATTTTCGTTCTGAAACTTCGGGATAGTTATAGAATCGTTTTAGTCTCGCATGCCAATCCTTCTATTCTGCTACTAATTTGCCGGGGATGAAATCATGCAATGCATAACGATTTATTTCAATGGAATAACGCTCCATTGTTCTGTACACCTACTTCAAGGATATCGTCATTGGACCGGCAGTAACAACAAAACTGATTCCTCGAATAAAATATTATGGTTCAGCTTTGTTTCAAATAATTTATCGTTGTTTTTTGTTTGTGACAGATAATGCGATCCAACAACACGTTACTGTTATTCTTTTCGGTAATAAGCCAGATTGACATATACTCCATTCACAATTATGAAATCACCACTCTGGCCCTGTAAATTTGACACATTCCACTCGAAGTTATGACGTTTTTCAAAATATTTTTATGTTCTAAGTCAACACTATGTTGCCCTTTCTACATTCTTAGCGTATTTCTCAGAATGTTAATTTATTCGGAAAATTAATGAATTGGAAAAGATGTGATGGACGAAAATAATTAACGTTTATATGAATTGATATATAGAAAGGATTCCTTTTCTAGTTATTTGCATGAAAAGTACAACAGATCACTGTTGAAATATATTATTTTTCGCCATGGAAGACAATTGCATTGCTTTCACATAATTTTAATATGCATGCTTGTGAAGATTTAATGTTTATTAATTATTATCCTCTTGAACTGAAAGTTCAAGACTTGACGACATCAATTGTTGATTCTAATCAAGAATTCATTGAAAAAAATCAAGCCAAATATGAATTGATGGGTAATTACAAGAATCAAGAATAATGTCAATTTTATTTTGTTGATAACTTTCTTAAAATCAATGTTGGGATATAAAACTCGGCTGCGTTTGTTCAAACAAGATCTAAAGAATACATTTTTTACCATCTCGACCTTTGAAAGGCGTTTCTTATAGGAGAATTAGGTCTAAGTTCCACCTCATTAGTGAGGTACCTAACTTTTGCAAATCTGCTGAGATATTGCCAAATTTCTTGGAAAACCTGAAAAATATCATCCTAATCGACCTCTCGAGGCTCCATCCGATCCATCTACTGCGATATCTGTCCAAATAACAGCTTTCTCAACGAAATTTCCGTGTATCCCTTTAACCTCGAAATGTAAACATTCGTCCTGGTCTTGAAAATCGTCCTCACGCTCCAAACTGGTGCTAAAAACAATAAACATACGTTAATCTTGGATATTCGACGAAAAACTCACCTGCAAATATCGATTAAATACCAAAAATCTGCGAACAATTTGTGAATGTAACAAAATGTGGAATATCTTTAATACTTCTACTTTGATGTAAACAAAAAAACTGGCAACGTCGTTTTGTCATTAACGATATTTTCTGGGCGCGCACTGACTTTTCATCATATATTCTGTGCTTTTCATCAGGGGCACCAACTACTGAAAACGAAACCATGACCTCCTATGTGATTAAATAAAAGTGAATGGAGTATAATTGATATCTATCCGAAAATTTTCAGATCAAAGTCCATCACTACCAATCCACAAATTGTGCCTCAGAAAATCCGTATCCCTGTATAAGTGTAGTGATCACGAATTTGAATGAATGCATAAAGAGTTTTCCAATAAGAGGAACTAAATCTTATTCCTCCATCTATAGGTATGTTACATAGAATTACCTGAATCCTATATCAAACACCAAGATCTGCAAAAGGTACTGCATCACTTGACCTACCCTTTTAACCTTGTATCACAGATACAACATCAAACAAAACAAATAATTCCCACACCACAGAGATACTCCATAAACAGCAGATAGGAGTGTGATCGTATTTCCCCTAAGAGATAAAATAAAACATTATCCTAAAATAACCTTTCAGTGGGCGTTAAATAGGAATTAATGACGATGGTTATATGCTCATATCTAGTAAGATACGGACAAATGATTTCGTTATAAATTTTGTCGACTCTGGTAGTATGAGGTGGAACATTATCTTGCTCAAATTGAAAAACCAACTCAAAACTCTTCGAAGCAATGTTATAGGATGTAACATCAAATCTTCCTCTGCCCAGTTAAACTTTGTTGCATGGGGAATAAAAATATCTTACTCTTCATTTCACGAGAAAAATATGCCGATAACAAATTTTTTAATAGCAATTCAAACGGGCGAAATGGACATTCCTTCCATTCACAAGCTCATTCTCATTCAAATTTATGGGACTGTATAATAAAAACAATCAATGTACCAGTCGAGTTGAATCAATGGGACCAATAGTAAACTTCGGTTACAAATTGTCGCTGCAATGTCCAAACAAACAATTTAAAAATTAGTATACGTGCCTGTGAATAGCACAACAGCATCCAGTTCTATCTGAATTCGGGTTATTTTTTGTGCGGGCGTTTTCAACTGTAGATCTCTGAATGGTTTTGTGAAGATATGGTATGTGAATTATAATTTTTGTTGGCATTTTTCTTTTTCACATATTTTACTACGACGATTTTGTCTGTCTTGGGTTCGACATTTAAATAAAACACAAAACTCTCCAACTTAAATTTCTTTAACTCGATTTTGGTCTATTATCGGAAAAAAACCAATATTTCTGTAACAATTGCTCGGGGATCATTGAGGAATTTTTGTCAGCTACTGTCATATTTTTGACAGCTGTTAAAGCGTTCAAAAGCCCCTGTCTCCACGTCAGAGCTTTACTGTAAATTATTCATATTCTTCAACTGAATATTTTAATGACTGAATCAGGACAAGTTACTACTTCTATATAGCAAACAAAATATGAAAATGATGAGTAGGACTCACAGAGCTTTCAGAAAATAAGTAATTGAAAGAAATAAGACACAAATCATTTGCATTAATAGGACAACAAAAGATACTTGCAAAATGAGAAAATTAAAGAAGAAAAACTACTAAGTAGAATCTGAACAAAACATGGATGAATTCTTTCATGAGAAGAAAAATAAAAAGGAAATTCTTCACCGCTTGACGTCGACAACTAAAGCACCCAGAGGGTTTTCCAAAAAGAAATGTTATTTTGAATAGACCACTATTTCGGTAAATGCCAATTTTGAGGCTGTTATTTTTCGATATTTGACAGGTAGAAACTACGCCATCAAAAAAAATGATTATTGCAATTCGCTATATGAATGGTGAAAATTTGGCAGAGGCGGTTCGTAAAACTCGAACATTTTTGGGTCGTCGTGAAGCACCTTGTCGAACCGCAATACAGAAATTGGTGGAAAATTTGGAGCTGTTGGGACAAGTTAGAGATGTAAAGAATAAAACCCGTGCACGTCGCTCAAGAACAGCCGAGAATATTGCTGATGTAGCCGAAAGTGTTGAAGAAAATCCAGATTTGTCCATTCCTCGTCGATTCTTGGAATTAGGCATTCCACAAACGATGTTACATCGTATTTTGCATAAATGAACTGATCCACATGAGTTAGGGATATCGACTTAAATTGCAAAAAAATATAGTTAAAATAAGATTTTTGTGATAATTCATATTAATATGATTTTAAGTTGCAAATTAATTTTAGCCTGTAGGTCTGCAGCGGATACAGGGTGGTTAAGAAAAATCGAGTAAAATAACGAAATTTTATTCCCAGAGAATTCAAGCATTTTAAGACTTTCAATGCAATGTATGGCCTCCACGGACATCAATAACAGCTTGACATCTTCTTTGCATACTACACATGAGGTTGTTGAACATTTCTTGAGGAATTTGGTTCCATAAACGGGGCAGGAGCTCTCTCAGATCATTCATGGATTCTGGAGTTGGTTGATAATTATCTAATCTTCTTCGGAGCATATCCCATGCATGTTCTATGCAATTCAAATCTGGTGAAAGCGGAGGTATTGGTAAATGTGAAATACCAAGCTCCTCGCGCGCATTCTCAACTATGGCTGCACGGTGCGGTCTAGCGTTATCGTCTAGATATTGAAAAGTTTCACCAATAGCAACGTGAAAATTTGGCACAACATTGTCAATGACATGCTCCCTATAGTGTGAGGCGGTCATATTCCCATGACAAATGTGTAGATCTGTGCGCCCGTTGAAACATATCCCGGCCCATACCATAACACTACCCCCTCGGAATGGATGGACTTCTTGGACATAGCGACGATTACGGTGTATGCGTGGGATTGTCCATACCCTTATTCTTCGAGAATCTGAAAATCGTCCTTATCTGGATTTATCAGTGAGAAGGACACTACGCCATTGATCGTTCCAATTGATATGTTGCCCAATGCCTTGCCCATTCCTGTCCTCTTAATGGACGTGTAGAACCTAGATTCACCTCTCTCAAACGTCGTCTGATGGTTTCGATGGAAACTTGGACCCTCATCTGCATTTTAAAGAGTATTCCGTAGCATTCTACACGTAGATGTAGGGTTTCTTCTCGCCGAAACGGTGATGGAACGATCCTGAGCAGGTGTTTTTTTTTCGTCGCCCACCAAGCCTTGGCCTTTCCAACACGGAACCTGTCTCCCTGAATCTATTCCTAAGTCGAGATATCACACTTTTGCTGACTTAGAGCCTTTCCGCTACAACAACCTGAGTTAGGCCACCCTGTAGCATTCCGATAGCCCTATTAGCCTCAGCGTTTGTTAATTTACTTCTTGGCATTTTCAGAAAACTCGTTTCAAATCGAAGCCGTTGATAAACTGATTTTATTTCAAAATAAGAACATTCATGAAGCATATGCAAAGAACCAAACTTGATAGAAAAAAGGCGACCAGATTGACGAAATGTCTCATACTGATTTTTATTGGATCGATTCAAGTTGTTATTGAGTTTTAAATGATTTTACAGCGATTTTCTCGAAGATTACATACTTTTGAAAACGATTGAATACGATATCCCTAACTCTTGTGGAGCAGTATACAGGATGTCTCAAGTTCGAGTGCCTATTAGACGTTTCTGGAGAACTAGACATATTTGAAATCTGAAATTTGGGATTATGATATTGTTCGAAATTCTGTACAGACCTATAATATTTTCAGAGCCAGAGCACTTCCGGTTATACAGGGAGTGAAAATAAATTTGCTCAAAAATTTCAAAAATTTTTTTTCAATGTTTTCGTTTTTGATATGATTGAATATTCAATGCTGAATACATTTCTGTTGAAACCAGTGGATTCATTCGAATAGTTTTCAAAATATCGAAAAAAAACCTGAAAAAAAGTAAAATATTCGTAGTCAGTATTATGTTCATTTTCCTTATTCTGAACATCATGAGTAACATCATGTGTAAACCGTTTTCACAACGTCAAAGTAGAAGAATGTGGAAAAGTCATACATCTTTGGATTTCATAAATATCATCACAGGGTGTTTCAAATTTCGTGTCATAAACTGTGATCCAAAATTGGCCATAACTTCTGTTTTTCAAATTAGAACCCTATTTTTTTATTATTGCGTTGGATTCTACGGAGAAAAATAATGATAGCACTCCCAGATGCTCTTGGTCCTAAATTCAGTTATTCCCGAGTTATTTGAGCTTTTCTGGATTCATGTCGTACGTAGAGTAAAATTCATCGAATCTAAACAGATTCGATGAATATTCTCATGAAGCCATAGTAACAAGTAATAGTCAGAACTGTCACTTGTGAATTATTAATGGGATCATTTATCTTCTATGGTCACAGAATATTCTCATGCAGCATATTCGATGAATATTTTTATGAAACCATTGAATAAAATCGAAAAGTAAAGATAAAACCTAAAATTAGACCTGTCACTTGGGAATTATTAATGGGAAAACTTATCTTCTATGATCACAGAATATTCTTCAGTAAAAGATTAGATGAATTTGATTCTACGTACAACATGAATCCAGAAAAGCTCAAATAACTCGGGAATTACTGAATTTAAGAGGAAGAGTATCAGAGAGTGCTATCATTATTTTTCTCCACAGAATCCAACGCAAGAATAAAAAAATAGGGTTTTAATTTGAAAAACAGAAGTTATGGCCAATTTTGGATCACAGTTTTTGACACGAAATTTGAAACACCCTGTGATGATATTCATGAAATTCAAAAGATGCATGACCTTTCCACATTCTTCTACTTTGACGTTGTGAAAACGGTTAACACTCAGGATGTTCAGAATAAGAAAAATGAACATAATACTGACTATGAATATTTTACTTTTTTTCAGGTTTTTTTTCGATATTTTGAAAACTATTCGAATGAATACAATGGTTTCAACAGAAACGTATTCAGCACTGAATAGTCAATCATATCAGAAACGAAAACATTGAAAAAAATTTTTTTTGAGCAAATTTATTTCCACTCCCTGTATAACCGGAAGTGCTCTGGCTCTGAAAATATTTTAGGTCTGTAGAGAATTTCGAACAATATCATAATCCCAAATTTCAGATTTCAAATATGTCCAGTTCTCCAGAAACGTCTAATAGGCACTCGAACTTGGGACACCCTGTATATGGCGGGAAATGGTTCCTACACATCTGGCTACACATTCACTAATTTCATAGTTCAGCGATTTTCGAATAGAGAGCGCCATTGTACATTTCATTCATAAGGATAGAGGGATTCATAGAACTTATCGTGACAATGTGAGTTCTATGGAGATATTCCACAAAATGCACAGTGGCGCCTCTATCGGATTAGTTTTTTACTCGTTTTGATCGGCGACCTTTATCTACTTTCCATATAATAAAAACCGAATTTTTATCGAAATACCCTGTATAAACCGAGAATATTTTGGGAAGATCCTTGTTTAAAAATCCCAATTCTTCAGAAAACTGAACTTTTTCCTCATGAGTGTTTCTCGATCAATCTTATCCATAATTTCTTTTTTTTGCAGATAAATAAAGAACACCCCAAGAACTCAAGACGGCGGGGCCTACTGTCAGGGCCCGTTGCGAGCTCAGGAAGGTCCGCAGGGTCTTCCAGACGTCTGATCTAGGATACCCCATGTTGTTGCAGGTCATCTTCACCATAACCCGCCTTGGTCGTTCGCCCAGAAAAAAATTCGCTTCGGTCGCCACATAAATCGACGAAACTTTTATTATTTGTGTTATTGAGTTTTTGTTTGTGTTTTCCGAGTGACTTAGAGCGTGTCCGTGTTTATTGTCGTTTATAGTTTTTCCATTAATCGGAGATCGTTAGAATGAATAACGCTTTGAAGAACAACCTGAGGAAGCTCTCCTTTCTGGGGTTCTCCCAGCACGATAAGAGTGGGGTGAGTACATTATGTTATCCAGAATCTCACCAAATATTCGGCTTCATTTTTTGACTCTATGATCCCTATTGGCATACCCGATATAAGGGTTGGAGGGTGAGACTTACACATTTCTAACCTACATACCATGATTCCGCTTTCTTCAACTTCTCTAGAGGTTCCGAGGATCAGTGAGTGATTGATTGAGTCAGTTATGAAATCGATGAGAATAAAATCTAAATAATGTGAGCTAGAAAAATAAAACTTTTTATACAGAGTTTATTTTAAGGTGAGGCATTTCTTTTGAAAGGTGATAAAACTCATCAGAATAAGTTATTCTCCGTTTTTACGCCCTGTATCTCGAAAACTGGTCATAGTATCGGATTTAGAATTCATACTCCGGGAGATGTTGTGGGAATCAATATACAGGGTCTTTCACGAGGAACCTCACCCATCTTTATACGGGAAACTACTGAACGTATTTTCATGAAATTCAGCACTTATAAGTATTTCACGATGCTGATGAAATCTAAAATATTTTCAAGGCATGAGCACCTCCGGTTTTTCCGGAAATGACGTCAACTTCCGTTTTTCAAATTAGAACACAATTTTTTTATTGCAGAAATAGATTCCTTAGAAAATTTCAAGTTATCATGATGTAACATTTTTCAGTTTTGGTTGGAAAATTCTCTCTGAGCGGGAAAATTCGAAAAAAAAATCGAAAATAGAGCTCCGCTGAAACAAGAATAACTTCGAGGTTTTCGAATGGAAAATTTTTATTTTTGGTATTTTTCAAGATGTAAGATTGATGTATCCACTTTAAAAATCTAAATCGCGATTCATGATACAGGGGGTGAAAAAATCGCTTTCAAAGTTAGGGATGACAAAATCGTGAAAAATCAATTTTTTCAAATTAGAACCCCATTTTTTATGGCAGATATTGAATCTACGTTAACAAATAATGTGAGTGTATGCATCACACCCTTGCCCTAAAGTGGATATTTTCTGAGTTATTCACAAAAAACTGTTTTTCGTCTTGAATTTTCAGCTATTTCTTTTCCCTTCACGCCAAAAAGATGAAATTTTCAGGAACTGTTACTTAAACCATGTTTTAGATTTTACTACCCTAATATGCAAGAGAAAAAAGGTACAGGTTGTTCCTAAATAGATGGCGAATTTGGATTCGAATTTGTATCGGAAACCTCTTTATTTCAACTAACCGGCCATCGGTTTTCTCTCCAGTGATAAATAAATAATTCATTATGAACCATATGCAAAAACTAACCATGTTTTACATTCTTTTTCTTTAATGATAGATATCATTAATTACATCTGCCAAATTCCTCTTTATTCAGTAGCATGTAATTAATGATATCTATCATTAAAAAAAAAGAATGTAAAACATGGTAAGTTTTTGCATATGGTTCATAAGGAATTATTTATTTATCACTGGAGAGAAAACCGATGGCCGATTAGTTGAAATAAAGAGGTTTCCGATACAAATTCGAATCCAAATTCGCCATCTATTTAGGAACAACCTGTAACTTTTTTCTCTTGCATATTAGGGTAGTAAAATCTGAAACATGGTTTAAGTAACAGTTCCTGAAAATTTCATCTTTTTGGCGTGAAGGGAAAAGAAATAGCTGAAAATTCAAGACGAAAAACAGTTTTTTGTGAATAACTCAGAAAATATCCACTTAAGGGCAAGGGTGTGATGCATACACTCACATTATTTTTTAACGTAGATTCAATATCTGCCATAAAAAAATGGGGTTCTAATTTGAAAAAATTGATTTTTCACGATTTTGTCATCCCTAACTTTGAAAGCGATTTTTTCACCCCCTGTATCATGAATCGCGATTTAGATTTTTAAAGTGGATACATCAATCTTACATCTTGAAAAATACCAAAAATAAAAATTTTCCATTCGAAAACCTCGAAGTTATTCTTGTTTCAGCGGAGCTCTATTTTCGATTTTTTTTTCGAATTTTCCCGCTCAGAGAGAATTTTCCAACCAAAACTGAAAAATGTTACATCAAAATAACTTGAAATTTTCTAAGGAATCTATTTCTGCAATAAAAAAATTGTGTTCTAATTTGAAAAACGGAAGTTGACGTCATTTCCGGAAAAACCGGAGGTGCTCATGCCTTGAAAATATTTTAGATTTCATCAGCATCGTGAAATACTTATAAAGTGCTGAATTTCTAGAAAAAACGTTCAGTAGTTTCCGTATAAATATGGGTGAGGTTCCTCGTGAAAGACCCTGTATAGTGAGAAAATAGTTGCATTTGACCGAGGAAATTTTCGAATGCAGGGTGTTCATGTTTTTTGTACTTCTCCCAATATAGAATACCTTCCTATGAATAAACCACCCTGAATATTTTGGAGATTAGAGACACACATATGTTTGTGGTATTACTTTTCCCAAAAATCAATTCAAAAATACAGGGTTTCGAATTAATCCTAAAAAAATTTGATTATGTCTAGTGGTTCTCTCTGTGAAGCACCCTGTATAAAAAATATGCACTATACAATATTTTGTCGTCATAATACTAAATCGAAAAGAACATTTCAAAAATATGCCTTCCTGACGTCACAGTAGAAAAAGTGAATTTTGGCAAAAAACTACCGTCATATATTCTTGAATCACCCGGTAAATATAAATATTTTTAATCATACATATCCACTAATTTCATAACTAGAACATGTAGTAAACGTGTGTATGCAACAGAAATCCAATCTAACTCTTAATAATCAGCAAATAAATCCGAAAATCTGGGCAATTTTCAACTTTAACACCCCGTATTTAGAAAACTAGCCATAGGATTGGGTTGGGCCCATTGACACTTTTGGTCACTGAGTCGGGTACAACAACATGCCAAACTTTCAGAAAATTTGACCGGTCGCCACTTTTCATACTAAAAGTGCGGGGTCCTTTCAATAACATGTTGGGCATCAATACTCGTGACATATCGGCAATGTCAAAATAATTTTTAGAGAAGTTGCCAACGCGAATTTCTATTTATTCTTTTGAACTTTGTAAAAGTTAGTTCTTTTAAGGTTTAACTGTGACACAGGTTTCGTAGAACTACTACATTTTCATACTGGAGTATTACAAGTTGCACGAAAGGGTATTTAAATGTCTTCTTTAGGCTTATTTTTGAGAATTTTGAAAAGTGGGGAATTCCATAGGTCCGTTTGTTCGTTTAGAAGTTTTTCTGTCGGGTTATTCGAGTACTTTTATTATTTTTTCGAATGGACTATCACAAAGTAACGGACTAATCTGTCCTTTATTTTTCAGTGAAAATTTCAACACTCTATTTTTGATTTCCGTACAAGAAAATAGCATAACTGAATCTTCCAACCATGTTTATATACGTGAAATAACCTGCTCCACATAAGTTAGGGATATTGACTTAAATTGCAAAAAAATGTAGTTAAAATAAGATTTTTGTGATGAAAATTCACATTAATAGGATTTCAAGTTACGAATCAATTTTAGCCTGTAGATCTGCAGCGTATACAGGGTGGTTAAGAAAAATCGAGTAAAATAACGAAATTTTATTCCCAGAGAATTCAAGCATTTTAAGACTATCGATACAATGTATGGCCTCCACGGGCATCAATAACAGCTTGACATCTTCTTTGCATACTACACACGAGGTTGTTGAACATTTCTTGAGGAATTTGGTTCCATAAACGGGGCAGAAGCTCTTTCAGATCATTTAAGGATTCTGGGGTAGGTTGATGATTATCTAATCTTTTTTGGAGCATATCCCATGCATGTTCTATGCAATTCAAATCTGGTGAGTACGGAGGTATTGGTAAATGTGGAATACCAAGCTCCTCGCGCGCATTCTCAACTATGGCTGCACGGTGCGGTCTAGCGTTATCTTCTAGAAATTGAAAAGTTTCACCACTAGCAGCGTGAAAATTTGGCATAACATTGTCAATGACATGCTCCCTATAGTGTAAGGCGGTCATATTCCGAGGACAAATGTGTAGATCTGTGCGCCCGTTGAAACATATCCCGGCCCATGCCATAACACTACCCCCTCGGAAGGGATGGACTTCTTGGACATAGCGACGATTACGGGGTATGCGTGGGATTGTCCATACCCTTATTCTTCGAGAATCTGAAAATCGTCCATACTACGCCATTGATCGTTCCAATTGATATGTTGCCTTGCCCATTCCAGGCTTCGACGCTTATGGTCACGTGTTAATGGAACTCCTCTTAATGGACGTTTAGAACCTAGATTCACCTCTTTCAAACGTCGTCTGATGGTTTCGATGGAAACTTGGACCCCATCTGCATTTTGAAGAGTATTCCGTAGCATTCCACACGTGGATGTAGGGTTTCTTCTCGCCGAAACGGTGATGAAACGATCCTGAGCAGGTGTTGTTTTTCGTTGCCCACCAAGCCTTGGTCTTTCCAACACGGAACCTGTCTCCCTGAACCTATTCCAAAGTCGAGATATCACACTTTGGCTGACTTGGAGCCTTTCCGCTACAACAACCTGAGTTAGGCCACCCTGTAGCATTCCGATAGCCCTATTAGCCTCAGCGTTTGTTAATTAACATCTTGGCATTTTCAGAAAACTCGTTTCAAATCGAAGCCGTTGATAAACTGACTTCATTTCAAAATAAGAACATTCATGAAGCATATGCAAAGAACCAAATTTCAGAAAAAAGGCGACCAGATTGACGAAATGTCTCGTACTGACTTTTATTGGATCGATTTGAGTTGTTATTGAGTTTTAAATGATTTCACAGCGATTTTCTCGAAGATTGCACACTTTTAAAAACGATTGAATACGATATCCCTAACTCTGGTGGAGCAGTATATTTCCAGTATTAACAGATCAAAAAGTTTCTTCAACATTCGCCAGGTCTTTGGAATTATTGGATTCACATGATATTTTCTCAAATTCATTATTTTCCCAAAGGCAATGAACAGTTTGATAAATACTTACGATCTCTACATAGAAAGGACAACGTTGCTTAGTTATCTGACAGTTACTATAACCTAACATTTTCAAAATATACTTGCTGAAATGTGTCAGAATGTCATGGCCAAACGGGATTTGAGTAAATGTATATAATTTTCATAATACATCGATGGTACAAGCTACAAGCAGACATTCAAGCAAAGAACATCATTGCCCGCAATGGCAGAGCATACTTGACCGTTAATGCATCCCTGCGAAAAAAACGAAGAAATCTGAAGTAATCTCAGCAATCCCATGGAACCAAAACAATAAAATCCTTTCGAAATAATTCACTTTCATTTCCTTGCACTTCCGCAAACCGGAAATAAACGTCAGCTGATGCAGCAACAAATGTAAGTGGAACAGCTGAATTCCGGAAGCGGATTGAGAGGAGGACGATTGGCAGTGACCTTGAACGGGGGGATGACGGTTTGGAGGGAGCCTGCGCCTTTTCGTATTATCGATTATCAGCGGAGCAAGTCGTTCTAGAGGTAGAGGGGCGCTTGAAATCCTTGGAATTCTGTCCTGGGATGAAAATTTGTTCGAAACCAGGCCCCTGGGCCCATAACCTTTTATCGTTTCTGAAGAATGACAGCGGTATCAATTGAAATCGAATATCCAACCAAACAAGTTTGTTTGGTTTTATTTTTCGACTAAGTTCATTTTCATTTCTCCGTTGAGCTTTCAGACCAAAGAAACTACATATTTGAAAAAGCTCAGCAGAAGTGAAAATATAGCTATGCGATGTATTATTTCTGAGAAGTCTGAAGCCAAAAAGTTGCGAATAGATGACCAAATGAGACTGCTATAGTATCGGGTGTTTTTTTGGAGTGACAGAATTTTCGATAGGGATAACTGTGATTTGACAGAAGGTAGAAGCTATGTTGTTTTGACATTTCTGTTCAGTAAGCATTGACAAATTATCATGGGAAGACTCACGCCGCAACAACGTTCACAAATATTTGAAACTTAATTTCAAAATCAGTGTTCTATTTGCCGCCAAACATATAGAGCACTTCGTGAAATTTGTGGTCTACATAATCGTCCATCAGAGCAGCTTATTCGTCGAACTATCGATAGATTTCGGACAACACTTTCTCTACTCGATGCAACAACAACACTACAAGGAATTGTACGTACAGAAGAAAATATCGCTGCTGCAAGTGATAGTGTTAATGAAGATCCAGATTTGTCTATTCGTCGACCTTCACAACAAGTTGGACTCTGTGCATCCACCACATGGAGAATTTTGCGTAAAGATCTTGGTCTACACCCATACAAGATCCAATTGGTTCAAGAACTGAAAACAATCCTCAAGAAGTTCTGCAGGTTCCATTGCATCCTGAAAAATGCACTGTATGGTGTGCTTTACAGGCTGGAGGCATCATCGGTCCATATTTCTTTAAAAACGATGCTGGAGTTAATTTCACAGCGATTGGTGATCGTAACAGATCGATGATCAATGATTAATGATTATTTGTTTCAAAATCATCGTCCCAGAAGTTTTTTCTTCCAACAATATGGTGCTACACCTCATGCTGCTACCGTAGCAATTGACTTATTGGAAGAAAAATGACCCAGCACTTTTTCTGTGGCAAATGGCGTTCCGTCAAATGTTCTAAAATTTTGGTGTTATGTAGTACTCGACCTACTGATCAAAAGTGTCCATGGCCCCAACTCAATCATATGACTTATTTTTGAGATACAGGGCGTAGAAGTTGAGAATTACCCACTTTTACTATGCCCGTATCTCGAAACAGAATCGAATGAACATCCCCAGGGAGCAACCATATAGAGGAATATGACCGAAAATCGTTACGAATGCATGCCCGATTTTGAAAGTATAAAATATGTCAGTTTCAGAGCGAGAACGTTCACAAAATGAACTATTACACTAGATATGTTGTTGTTACATCGAAAAAGTCTGTAATACCCAGAATTTATACTGGGTGATCCATTATTATGGAAGCTTTTCTCAAGGAAGGTTAAGTGGACACCCTGTATTTATGAGTTGATTCAAGGTGTTCGTTTAATTTTTTTAGAATATATCATCATGGACTTCAAAGAATACAGGGTGATTCAGTCATGAAATGAACTTTAAACCTCACGAAAATACCCAAAAACCACTTTTTTTTTCATCACCCTCTATTTCAAGATTAACTCCGATGAGGTGGGAGTTTTCTTTCACCATTGTACTTGAAATGAAATCATCAATACGGCTGAGAGTTGTCATCCACTTCCTATGACCAGATTTTTTTTATGCTGGAATAAGAATAGAATAACATAAATAAATAATTTTCATATTACATAAAAAAAAATCTGTTCATAGGAAGTGGATAAAAACTCTCAGCCGTATTGATGTTTTTATAATAAGTACAGTGGTGAAAGAAAACTCCCACCTCATCGACGTTAATCTTGACATAGAGGGTGATGAAAAAAAAGGTGGTTTTGGGTATTTTCGTGAGGTTCAAAGTTCATTTAATGACTGAATCACCCTGTATTCTTTGAAGTCCATGATGATATGTTCTGAAAAAAACAAACAAACAACTTGAATCAACTCAAAAATACAGGGTGTCCACTTCATTGTGAATAGTTTCTATAATAATGGATCACCCAGTATAAATTCTGGGTATTATAGGCTTTTTCGATGTAACAACAACATATATAGTGTAATAGTTCATTTAGTGAACGTTCTCGCTCTGAAACTAACATATTTTATACTTTTAAAATCGGGCATGCATTCAATTATGGATAACCCTGTATTCGTATGGATTTTCGGTCATATTCCTCTATATGGTTGCTCCCTGGGGATGTCATGAAATGTTTCTTGAGAAAAATGGAAGTTCATTCAATTCTGTTCCGAGATACGGGCGTAGTAAAAGTGGGTTATTCTCAAAAACTAGTTGTAGGATTGAGTTGGGGCAATGGACACTTTTGATCAGTAGGTCGAGTACTACATTATACCAAAATTTTAGAACATTTGACGGAACGCCATTTGCCATAGAAAAAGTGCGGGATCCTTTGGCGACAACAATATTTCGAGAAATGGTGCAATTAATTGGCCTCCAAGATAATGCGACGTAACTCCAATGGATTATTTTCTGTGGGGTTATGTCCAGTCATTGGTTTATGCTGATAAACAAGAAATAATAGACGCTTTGGAAGACAACGTAAGTCGTGTTATTGCTGAAACAAGGCCTGAATTACTCGAAAAAGTGGTCCAAAATTGGTCTGGTCGAATGCGGTTCCTCAGAGCTAGTCGTGGTGGACATATGCCGGAAATAGAGGTTAACATCTATAGGCTTCAATCTCAATTTAAATGTTTTTTATTTTCATTTAAAGTTCTTTCACTTTAAAAAACACCCGATATATTATTCGACGACCATATTAATCAAGCCGAGATCGGTAAATCATCCAAATGAATACAGCCATAATTTGTGAGATGAATACTCATCTTTTTCCACGACTGTTTAATAATCTTTTTGGAAATAATGTCGAATTGAACTGACCTTTTATTATCTGCTCAGAAAAATTTGAGTTTCATATTGATTTTCTGTGGTTGACAGATTGAAGTTTGGTGAACCATAAATCATAAGTGATTAATTGCTCATAAACACGTGACTTATGGATGCCATGGTGCTTGATGAAACTATGGATTATGAACACTTTATTCGATAGTCGTGGACAAATTTTTCAAACTGATCGCCTAAAGTTGAGGGTGTTGAATTAATTTTTGTTTTCTCTTCAGAAAACTCCAATTTCTAAACGAAAATTGTATATGAAGAGTTTTTTAAGGTCAATAACATCTTCTCTGTATGTTTTCTACCAAGTTATCGAGAATATCCTGCTCACTTTGTGAACCAAGGGTTCTCTGTAGCTGCAGTTTCGTTGTGAGTTCTTCAATTTCCAACAGGACACATTTTGAGGTATTCAGAGAAATCATACAATTGGTGATTTGGCAAATTGATTTATTCATAAATTATTTAAATCGCGACAGTTTCGAGATTGGATTTATCTCTTCTTCAGGCTGAAAAAAGTAACAAGACATTGTAAAAACAAATATGACAAACTACACACACAATAAAGCTTACCGAAATAAACACTGTTACAAAAATATGGACTATCAAAATGTTTCGACATCAACAGACATTGGAAAACAGATCAGACCTAAGATTGTCACCTAAATGGAACTTTCTAGAATAATACATAAAAAGAAAAACAATTAACCATATTTACATCCCTCAACAATAAGGTCAGCTGTCATAATCCTATCTTCCGTGTTCGCATTACTTATACACCACATTGGCCTACTATAAACAACATACAAACCAGCAATTCAACTCGGAAAAACAAATCATTCAACACTTAGAAATCAAATTACAATAAATCTTACTCAAATCTTCCATGTCCGTCCTATAATTTACAGAATTATGCTTTTTTGTATAAAACATCTCGGCAAAGAATCTTTTTTTATAATTTTTCTCCCTGTGCAGAATTTCAACGTTATCGAGATCAAAATCGAACATGTGTCCTGTACTAAGATGGTGATAGACTAGGGCCGTTTTGTTGTCGGAAGGATGCTTAACAGAGTATTTGTGATCGGATATTCTCTTACAGATATGCTGTCTAGTTGTTCCTATATAGCATTGTTGGCAATGTAGACAATTAATCTTGTATATTAGATACGATTCCCATTTCTCAGGAATTTTGTCCTTTAGTTTAGTGAAGAACAATCTATCAAAAGTGTTTTTACTCCAGGTTATAAATTTCATGTTGTCTTTCCTCAAAACTCTCTTCAGATTGTGAGTCAAATTTGGAATTAGAGGGAGTTTAACAAACTTAAAACTACTATTATCGTCTACGGTATTTCGACTCATATTGTAGATCGGATAATAGTAGTTTTAAGTTTGTTAAACTCCCTCTAATTCCAAATTCGACTCACAATCTGAAGAGAGTTTTGAGGAAAGACAACATGAAATTTATAACCTGGAGTAAAAACACTTTTGATAGATTGTTCTTCACTAAACTAAAGGACAAAATTCCTGAGAAATGGGAATCGTATCTAATATACAAGATTAATTGTCTACATTGCCAACAATGCTATATAGGAACAACTAGACAGCATATCTGTAAGAGAATATCCGATCACAAATACTCTGTTAAGCATCCTTCCGACAACAAAAGTCTATCACCATCTTAGTACAGGACACATGTTCGATTTTGATCTCGATAACGTTGAAATTCTGCACAGGGAGAAAAATTATAAAAAAAGATTCTTTGCCGAGATGTTTTATACAAAAAAGCATAATTCTGTAAATTATAGGACGGACATGGAAGATTTGAGTAAGATTTATTGTAATTTGATTTCTAAGTGTTGAATGATTTGTTTTTCCGAGTTGAATTGCTGGTTTGTATGTTGTTTATAGTAGGCCAATGTGGTGTATAAGTAATGCGAACACGGAAGATAGGATTATGACAGCTGACCTTATTGTTGAGGGATGTAAATATGGTTAATTGTTTTTCTTTTTATGTATTATTCTAGAAAGTTCCATTTAGGTGACAATCTTAGGTCTGATCTGTTTTCCAATGTCTGTTGATGTCGAAACATTTTGATAGTCCATATTTTTGTAACAGTGTTTATTTCGGTAAGCTTTATTGTGTGTGTAGTTTGTCATATTTGTTTTTACAATGTCTTGTTACTTTTTTCAGCCTGAAGAAGAGATAAATCCAATCTCGAAACTGTCGCGATTTAAATAATTTATGAATAAATCAATTTGCCAAATCACCAATTGTATGATTTCTCTGACTATTGTTCCTGGCAATCTGAGCATTGAACCATTTTGAGGTATGAATCCTCAAGATTATTACTCTACTCCATCGCTAGACCCCGGGCATCATCCCTCAGAACATCTGAACGGGTTGTTCCCGCTGGATCCACCGGCAGTAGGTCAGTCCTCGGCAGATTCTGCCATGCGACAACTTCCTCTCCCGTTGGCTTAGTTGGCCGCCGCCGCAGCTCTCACGCGGTGCTCTGTGGACATGTTCTCGCTTCCGGTGCTCAAAAAAATGCAATAATTTGGGGTAGAACTGAGTAGGTGAAGGTGATAACTCGATGATTCCTTTTTTCGAAAAAAATTAAGTGACAGTTGTGATCGAAAAAGGATTGTTCTTTCTTAATTTTTTTTAGTGGACATAAGTTCCTGATTATCACAAAACTATTCCTCGAGATGCAAAGTCTCGCGGTGAATTCGGCCTACGAAAGTAGAGAGATCTAAAATTAGGCCCAGGTAATAGGTTAAGGATTTCAAAACATGTAGAGTATTTTTGTTCCACCCTATATCTTTTCTGCATGGTGAGGCCTCCTTTGTGATACCTCAAAATGAGGATAATTCATCAAGCAATCCAACTGCATTACCAAAATGTATCTCCTTAATACCCAAAAAGGGTGACTTCAACTTGAGATTCAGGATTGCAAAAGAATTAATTCGGCAATTCCAAAATTAATTACTCCGAAACCATTGGACTGATTTTGCCCATTTACGATCTTAACCAGGGCGTTTAGACCTCAAAGATACCCTGAGAATTTCAACCTTCTAGGACCTAGGTTCACTATCGTGTTTACGAACGAATTATCCTATTCTCACATTCCCCATTCCCATAACATGAAAACTATTTCGAAATGATGGGATCCCCAGAATTCTGAGCAGGAAATTTTCTCACACCATAATGTTGGACGCACTGATGACGAATCAGTGGTCAAATTCAATTTCGTCCGTTCGGCAGGCACGATAACTCTCATACGGATGAATCTAGAGACTTGAAATATTCAGGATAGATTCGGATCACGAATGCAGTAATCAAGGTAGATAATGAGTAAAATTTGACAAGAGATAGATATGGTTTTTCGAAATTTGGCTCCGCTGCCAAGTTCACAACAGCTCGAAAAACTTGACAGCATCTATAGAACAAATCGTCCATGACCTAGGATCTGTTGGGATAGAAATTTTTTATGATTCTGTCTACGCGATCTAAACATAATTAGGCATTTACCTAGAGTATTTTATTCCTCTTCTTTTGAAATTTCGAACGGCCATATGTACGAAACCCCTGGTCGAATTTTGTCCCTAAACAAACTTGGAAGAACCGAACTGAACCTTTATTGAAAACTTCAAGTTTCTAGGTTCATCCATTCGAGAGTTATCGTGTTAACGAACGGACAGAATCGAATTCTACCACGTTTTCCTGATCACCGGGAAGAACCTAGTAGATTGAGACCATTCTGTTCATGGTCAAGTTATAATAAAACCAAAGGACAACTCGGAACCTTTTTCCATATCAAATACTTACATCGTCAAAAGTCTATTTCGCATTGACGTCTACCTTGACGAAACAGCTCTAAAATCGCACTCCGTTTGTTTGACATTCTTAAACTCTGTGAAATGAAATTATATCAAACTGAAAATTCACATGCATATAAGTACAGGAAAGTGTAGAGAAATCAAAAGAATAAAAATTATTTGGCTGCGCTGAAATACTTTTGTTCCAGACCACAGCAAATTCTTCCTGAAGGGCTAAACTCAATTCCTGAAAAGTTCAAGTTGGGTTTCGGCGATTGGACATTGCTCTTTCTAAGTATCCCATATGTGCTCAATTGGATTCATGTCCGGTTAATCTGCTGGCCAGTTCATTCTCTGAATATTGTCCTCTTGAAGAATGTTTTGAACCCTTCGTGAGCGGTTTGGTAGGGCGTTATCATCCTGTTAAATGAAATTATCCCCAAATTCGTTGCGCCGAGGAACAATGATTGGTTCAATGATGTTTTCTAAGTAGATTGCACAAGTCATTGTTCGTTCGATGATAATTAGAGGGGTACGGCGACCGAATATTATATCCCCCAGCACATAATTGATCCGTCTTGGAATGGCACAACTTCTAGGCGAAATTGAGTCGCTCTAGTCTACCTAGACCTCTCCAAACCCTTTCTCGTCGACTATCACTCTGTAAACAGAATCGTGACTCGTCCGAAAATTTACGTGACGCCATTGTGGTAAAAGCCAGTCTTGTTGGTGTTCTGCCCATTGCCTAAGGGTAGCTCTATGTTCAGGGGATAGCCAAGGTACTGTTAAAGGTCTTCTTGCCCTTATATTTGAGGAATGCAACCGTCTTCTCATGGTTCCTGGTTGAGACTACCTGTCTATAGGTCCTCAAAAATCACTTCGAAGGACTGTTACAAATAGCGTTAGATTCCTTCGAGTAAAATTTGCGATACAATGGTCTTCCCTTGCAGATGTTACTCTGGGTCGACCAGGCACTGCTCTCCGGGCAACGCTGCGGAAAAAGTGCCACTATGAGCCTTACTGAAGTCTGTGTAATATTCAAAAGCTGCGCAATCTGATGGTTCGACAAAGCTTCTTGATGTAGGGCCCCTATTCTTGCCCGGTCAAACTGTGAAATTGGATGTCCCGGCATTTCCCACGGAATATTCTCAATATCAGGCCCGCCGTAAGCGGGCGTGCAAGGCGTGCCCGGCACAAGGGCGGCACGTCCAGGGGGGCGGCAAATCCAGTGAAATTGAAATTTTTTTTGGAGGGGACAAACAACTTGGTAAGCGGGGGGGAAGAAAAAAAAAGGGGGGCGGTTGTCCAACTCCAACTGCTTTAAAATTTTGCCTAATGTCATAGAAACATAGAAATTTTGCCATATGCGATCGAAACTTTGCCAACTGCTTTGAAATTTTTCCAACTCCGTTCAACATTGGAGGCTGCAAGGTCTCCCCATCCCCCTTAGAGAAACTTTTTCTCTGAAGGATCGGGAGGACAGGCGGCCAACATCGATAATTTTCGTATATCCACGGAATTCAGTGAATTCACTGCAGTGTTTCTTTCAGGTATATTTCCGGGAGGGGCACTGCCGCCCCCCGAAGTTCCGCAGGTGCACCCCCCCCTGGCGAAATACTGAGAGCGCCTAGATCCTGTTATGGCGTAAAACTTAAAGATCGAAAAATTCACATAATCCGATAAATTGCCCTCCCGGAACTTCGAATTGCGCCCTCGGGAAAAATTTTCTGAAAGAAACATCGATTCAGAAAGTTCCTACGGCATCTCTGATTTTGTTGAATATTCTACGAGAAAAATTTGCAGATGTTCTTTTTCCCAATATAACAACCAGGTAGTAGTAGTAGTAGTTGAATATTTTTAGTGTCGCCGTATCGTTTATGCCAATTAGGTATTGCATGTCATAAAAACCATCTGTTATCAAATTGCGCCCTTTCTACTAGCCGAGTTTAGGTAGGTACGTGATTTTGAAGAGAGAATTACGAAAATAAAGATGAAAACAGAATGAGGGTCTTTGTCGGAATATACACCCCCTAGGATCTGTTGCATTTTGCATTCGAAATTGAAACTTGTCTCTTGTCTATGATTCGATTCGAACAGTTCCGTGGTGTACGAACAGTAACGATCAAAAATTAAATTCCAATTATTTTGTTAATAGTTCTTCTGAGTTGGATCAATAAATAATTATTGATACTTGAACTACTAACATTGCCGGTTTCAGTTGCACCTGGAGAAAGATCTTTTTCAAAATTGAAAATTATCAAGAATTATTTAAGATCCACTATGCTCTAACACAGATTAAGTAATTTAGCTATAATTTCAATTGAACACCAAATTTTGGATAGATTGGATATGACTAAGATTATAGAAGATTTCGCAAATATAAAAGCGAGAAGAGTGAAATTTTTTAGATAAATATTTGAGTGTGTATCTATATTATTTTTCAATTTTATAAATAGAAATAACAATAATATAATATATATATAACAATAATTCAATAGGTTTTTTATTTTTTTCTTTTTTCCCACCATAATGAGGGACCCTTTCTAGCATATTTTGCGCAGGGGAGTATTTACAGGGGGGGCTTGGTACTGGGGGTAATTAACCCCCCCCAGGAAAGAGTTTTTCACACTAAATCTTCGAATGGAAACGATCTAACCCCCCCCCTTTCTCCGCTTTTCACTCAAGATCAGTTCCCTCGCTAAAGCCGGTCCCAGACAATGCGTGTATTTGACGAATGTGCCTTCGTAGTTCGCCTTCGGGTACCCTCCCACACACTGCGGCAAACGCGAAATGTTCGACATTCGTTTCTCCGTTGACAAACGTTCGCCGCACGGCCTCAGTATAGAACAGTAGAGGAGCTGACTGAAGACAGAATAGGCAATCTACTACGCGTAGTTAAGCACACTGTCTGGGAGCTAACGCGAATGAGCGCGAATGTACTTCGTCTTCCTTTGATTCGTGCCGTTTTACCGACAAGACTTTGGATAGCAGGCGAATGGCGAACGATACCCGCAGTTGGGCTCCCACACAGTACGCGGAGCACCGCGAATGCCAAACATTCGTCAAATACACGCATTGTCTGGGACCGGCTTAAAACTTGCCACTACCCCCCCCCCCCCCCGAATTGCTCTCTGGATACGCCCCTGATGTAGCGCCCTATCGGGGGCGGCATAACAGTATTTGCACGCGGGCGCTTAGACAGCTAGCGGCGGGCCTGCTCAATATTACAACTACTGAAATAGTATATTGTTCAATGAGCGGTAATTCATCAAGTGTGTTATGACCATTACCGCGAATTGAACACTATACTTTATCTTCGACTTCTTCAGTGAAATTCGAATCAATCTGCATTTTCAAAATTGACAACACTTGTCAAAAGCGATTTCTGTGGTCGAAAATAGAATCGATATCGAATCCCGTAGAAAACGTCAAAAATTCACGTTTTCAAAATGCAATTTTTGGATATTCAGACCTGAGAAAATGTGGAAATGGATGGTGAGAACGTTACCTAGATGTCTGAAATAGAGTTTCTATTGATCCGACTTTTTTATTCATTTCGTAAGCTACATTTCTCCTATTTGTATTAGAGTGAGTTATAGGCGTGAGTTATCATTACCTCACACTGTTGGTTTATTTAGGGACTATTACAGATCAAAATCAGTTGAATAATGGATTTATTATTCTATGGGAGTAGATAAACTAATTAACTACGAATACACCTGTATTCTTACGTACAAGAAACATTTTTTCTAATTTATTATTTTCATTTAAGTGCTCACAAAAAATAGTCATGTTACATTCAACAAGTTGAGAGTTGTGTGTATTCTTGAGAATATTGTCGGAATTTTCTTTGTCCGAAGACAACATTGTCCACATTGTTTTGCTTTTCCTTCCACCCTATTGATCGGTCTCTGTTTGCATACCACGAAGGTGTCGTAACGATATCTTTCCATTAGTTGAGTGCCAGATAGAATCGAGTATTTCGAGGAGTAGGTATTGTCATCAAGTAATGAGCAGGAAGTAGTTACCTAATAATAAGTTATCTCGAACTTACACAGCCAATTGTTCGGTGAAACTGAAAGAAAATGATGGAAATTCGTGTGGAAAACATTCACTCGGGGTCAAGAGCTTTTGCGCTCTCGTATATCTACAGGGTGTTATCTGAGATTCCAAGAGGTTCTACAGGGTGCACCAAAAGTCCGTTTACTTTTTAAACAATGATAAAAACAAAACTAGATAAATGCTGCAAAATCTGTTTATTTATTATTAAAAAAAGACAAGTAGGGATTTTATTTTTTGAATATTACATCATCTAAATGTGACCCTGTCCCTCACGACACAGTTGCAACCTGGAGCGAAAATTTTCTATCACGGCCTTGCAGGTGTTTTCTGAAATGTTTTGGATTTCTTCGCTGATGCGTTCCTTTAATTCTTCAAGAGACGCTGGGTTGGTGTCAAAAACTTTATTTTTAAGGGATCCCCAAAGAAAAAAATCCAAAAACATTTCAGAAAACACCTGCAAGGCCGTGATAGAAAATTTTCGCTCCAGGTTGCAACAATGTCGTGAGGGACAAGGGTCACATTTAGATGATGTAATATTCAAAAAATAAAATCCCTACTTGTCTTTTTTTAATAATAAATAAACAGATTTTGCAGCATTTATCTAGTTTTGTTTTTATCATTGTTTAAAAAGTAAACGGACTTTTGGTCCACCCTGTATGATATTTTTTGTCACTTCCGGTTACACCAGAACCTATCAACTATGTTTTTTCATCCAAGCCCATTTTTATCAAATTATACTAAAAAAATATGTAACAAAAAATGTTTACATGAAAAAACCGTCACGATTTTTTTCTCCAAATTCAATCATATACTCCTTGCTATACTATACAGGATGTCCCAAGATGTTTCAAACAGCCAATATCTCGGCTCTCAGACAAGGTAGAAAGTTCAAACAAAAACTTTTTCAAATGGCATCAAAAACTCTACCAGAATGCGTCGTGAAAATTCTGTTTCTAATTACCACCTCTGAAAAAACTACCCCCCGATATTTTTATTCAAATGGCACCCTTATATTTTTCTCACTCTAAACGATTTCTTAGTGAAAGAAGAAATATGTTGAAACAATTTTACGTGAATTCAACCCTCAAAAAATGATTATAATTTCCGACACATTTTTCTCAGTCCATTCTCTATGTCTATGTTCTAGGAGAAAAATGGTGAATGTGCCAGAAATTATTATTATTTTTTTTTGAGGATTGTATTTATGTAAAATGATGCAAAATTGTTTTAATATATTCCTTCTTTCACTAAGAAATCGTTTAGAGTGAGAAAAATATAAGGGTGCCATTTGAAAAAAAACTGTGGAGTAGTTTTTCAGGGGTGGTAGTTTTTGATGCCATTTGAAAAAGCTTTTGTTTGAACTTTCTACCTTGTCTGATAGCCGAGATATTGGCTGTTTGGAACATCTTGGGACACCCTGTATATGTTATATCAACAAAAATTTTAAATTTAAACACTTCCTGGGTGTTGCAGTTTCTAATTGTCAGTTACTTAGATTATATTCCCAAAAACAAGAACCCTATCAATCATTTTTTCAAGATTGTCAATTTCTTCACATGAGGTGAATGTTTGCCTTCAAAAATTCTTCGTCACGTAGTATACAATTTGGACAACACAAACTGTCCCAACAGCTACCATTAAGTTCGATGCTGATTAAGTAATTCAGTCAACATATATTCGTATCGATCGTGAATAATTTGATTATGACATTTGGACCGTAGCACCTAATCGTTTAAATTGTATGAACCTGACCTATAAGTTCCCGATGGATGGTTAACATCGTGTCCTTGAGAAGTATAATAATAGTGGAGGTTGGTTAGACATGAATCGATAGAATCGTTTATGATTATATCTTTTTATAAACGAAAGTTGACATGTACCAGTCGCCGCCACTGCTATTTAATTTAGAACACGGCAAATATTTGACTTTGGCTACAAGGTTTTGACAAGAATCGATCAAGTTTTTCATGTTAGGTATTCTAGAAATTATTTTGGGTAAAGGATTTCCAGAAAAACGAAATATTTCAAAACGTCATATCCTTTTCATGAAATTCTCCATAACCAAATGGCAAAGTGCCCAATGTCCTTGATAGCCTCACGAAATCCATCTTTGAGGTCTTGAATCGACGCTGGGCTCTTGGCGTAGACCTCTTTCACATGGCCCCAAAGGAAGAAGTCGCACCTTGAGGATAGAGAGGCTTTTCAACTATAACTCTTGGGTTTTGTGAGCCCCAGATGCGACAATTTTGCTTGTTGAAGAAGCCACCGGGGTGGAAATGGGCCTCATCACTCAAGATGATTTTTCGATGGAACTCTGGATCATTTTCAAGGACCCAATCATCAAAGACACGTCGTTGTTGATGATCGGCCCGCTTGAGTTCTTGTGTTAACTGAACTTTATGATATAATAAAAACTGTCTGTACATAAATGGATCTTTTATTGTAACATCTACTCTAAATGTTTCGCCTGGTTAAGGCTATCTTCAAGAGCTCTACAAATAAGGACTGAACGAGAATAAATTCGCTATCTCAAAAACGCCTCTATCTCTTGAACCAATTGAGAAAAAATCAAAATTTGATCATAGTTAGCTTTGTTATGAACGTCAGAAACATGTGGAACATACTTCATAGATATTCCAATTCTCTGTCGCAAAATGTCAAGCGAAGTAAAACCACGAGAATTTATAGTGAAACTTTTTCAGAATAATCAAAAATGGAGCTTCAAAAGAATCGCAAAAGAGGCTCGCGTTCGTCCGGAAACGGTATCAAGAGTTGTTAAGCGCTTCAACGAAGATCTTACAAATTAACCGCAAGGAAGGAACCGGGAGGAGAAAGGGGTTTCATAGCCCAAAAAAGTGAAGAAAGCCATCAGCCTTTTTCAGAAGAATCCTAACCTTTCAGGACGGAAAGTGGCCCAAATAGTGGGTTGTTCGCAGTCAACCGTTCAGAAAATCAAGTCGAGTTGTGGGCTTAGAACATACAGAATGCAGAAAGTGCCAGACAGGAACGCTGTGAAGAATCAAGAAGCGAAATCAAGAGCAAAGAAATTAAAAAAAGATTTCTTGAAAAATTTTTCCTGTTGTGTGATGGACGACGAAACCTATGTCTTGGCTGATTTCTCGCCACTTCCTGGTCAGGAATTTTATACTGCAGATTCTTGTGTAAATATTGACGAACAATTTTGCGTGAAGAAACAATCAAAGTTTCCTAAAAAATTCCTGGTTTGGCAAGCAATTAGCACTTGTGGGAAAAGGAGCAAATTTTTCGTTGGCCAAGGCTCTGTTGACTCGAAGATATATATCGAGGAATGCTTGAAGAAGCGACTTTTAACATTTTTAATTTTTACGTGAGCACGATGTGTCAACAATCTTTTGGCCAGATTTAGCTTCATGACACTACAGCAAGGCCATCAAGGAATGGTACGATGCTAATGAGGTGGTTTTTGTCCCCAAAGAGGACAATCCACCAAATTGCCCAGAACTCAGGCCAATCGAAAGATATTGGGCCCTGGTAAAAAGAGAATTGAAGAAGACTAAGGAATCAACGAAAACATTAGCGGAATTCAAGCAAAAGTGGAATTCAGCATCCCAGAAAGTGACTGAGAACACTATAAGAAGCATGATGGGAAGAATTCCAGAAAAAATCCATGAATTTTGTAAAAAATAGTTTTGGTTTTTTTATTGTAGAAACAGTTTTCATTATAATTGGAAGATGATTCGAAAATGAGTTTGATTTTCGAAATCGGTCCAGTGGTTCAAAAGATATAAGCGTTTTTGTGATAGCGAATTTATTCTCGTTCAGTCCTTATGAAATAATAGGTGTGTGATTTTCTTGCAACAACAAAGGGGACCTACTCGTCTAAAATATACAGTTATCATGTAACATCCAGCTTTCGTTTTTTACAATATTGAGAGGATTGAACAAAATTTTCCTGGTTTTAATTAAAGTTCTGATACAATAGAATCTTTCTCTACTATAAACATCGATAAATTACCTTGACAGCGTCATATAGTTGAGTAACTTGTGAACTTTATGAGCCTTAAGACCCAAATCTTCATACAAAATATGGTGTAATGACGTTTGTGGAATGCATAATTTCATAGATCGACGTGGAATGGACAAACCTGGGATTTCTTCAACACTTTCGGCTACAGCAGCAATATCCTCGGATGTTCTTGAGCGACGTGCACGGGTTTTATTCTCCACATCACTAACTTGTCCCGACAGCTCAAATTTTTCCACCAATTTCTGTATTGCGGTTCGACAAGGTGCTTCAAGACGACCTAAAAATGTTCGAGTTTTACGAACCGTCTCTGCCAAATTTTCACCCTTTTTATAGCGAATTTTAATAATTTCAACGCGTTGTTGAAGCGTGTATCGTTCCATTTTCATTAATGGCGTAGTTTCTACTTGTCAAAAAATGACAGCGCCAAAAGTGACATCTACCGAAATAGCGTGCTATTCAAAATAACGACTCTTATTGGAAAACTCCTTATTTCCTCGTCCTCCTAGGATTCTGGTAAATACACTGCGCAAAAAAATTAACGCACATTATGGAAATCTTAAATTTATTCTACAACTGAAGGTGTTCTCAATGATAATTCATTTTATCAGAATTATGCATGCATATGTTATCCACTTTCAACGTTTTTCTTCAATACAGATTTTTTATCCCAGCAGGAATAAAAAAAGATGATATTATCAGATTTTGAATGTATTGGCTCCATTCTAAAATCAGTTGTTCTCGATCAATTCTAGTGATCAATAGTTTTTCTTTCGTTTGATTTTCTACACTCGATCGCTATGCAACGCGAAACACGCAATTTGACCCAAGAGGAATGTGCCCAAGCGGTAGTTTTGCGAGAGTAAGGGTGGACATACACAAGAATTGCAGAAAGGTTTGGAGTTTCCCATACAAGTGTGTCCAGAATGTTGCAGCGATTCAGGGAGACAGGTATGAATGTCCGAAGACCAGGACAGGGTAGACCACGGGTAACAACTGCCATTCAAGAACGTTACTTGAGAGTTTCTTCGTTGAGACAACGGTTTTCAACCGCTCGCCTTCTTTAACATCAGCTTGAGCAAACTCGTGAGGTGCAAATTAGCACTCAGACAATAAGAAATCGCCTCAGAGAATATGATTTAAGGCCTCGTGTCGCGGCAAGAGGCCCAGCTCTTACCCCAGCCCATCGAAGGGCGCGTTTGGATTTTGCGAGAGAGCATATCCATTGGGAAGAGGCCGATTGGGAAAGAGTTGTCTTCACAGATGAGTCTAGATTCTGCCTCTACCATTGTGATAGACGTTCCCTTGTATACAGACGTCCACATGAAAGATATGCTCAGTGCAATTTCCTGAATACTACTGGTTTCGGGGGAGGATCGATTATGGTATGGGGTGGAATATCTTTGACTGCTCGCACAGACCTAGTGGTCGTTGATAATGGAGCTATGAATGCTGATAAGTATACCTATAAGGAACATTCTTGAAGAGCATGTAGTGCCATTCGCCCCATACATTGGTGAAAATTGTATTTTTATGGACAATTATGCCAGACCCCATCGTGCGCGCATCGTTCAGGAGTACCTTGAAGAGGTTGAAGTCTCTCGAATGGAATGGCCAGCAAGAAGTCCAGATCTCAATCCGATTGAGCAGGTTTGGGACAACCTCAATAGAAGGCTGAGAAGTTCAGAAAATCATCCAGCTACTCTTAATGACTTAGGAATCCAACTCGGAGAAATCTGGGAAGGATAAGATCAGAACATTTTAAGATCACTCATTTTGAGTATGAATCGTCGTTGCCGAGCTGTAATTAACGCAAGAGGTGGAAGACCAAGTATTAAATCACTTATCAGCATTTCAATATTTTGAAAATTGTTCATTTCTCTTCTTTCACATAAGATTCGGTGAAATCCTGAATTTTTCTTCCATTCAATGTGTCTTGTTTCGTTCAAAACCTTCCCGAGAGATCATAAAAAATAAGTTATAAAGTCAATGTAGAGTTAACTTTCATTAAAATTGAGATTTTCAGAATGTGCGTTAATTTTTTTGCGCAGTGTATCTTCTACATGTTCCTTTTGTCACATCTCTATCAATGTTCCCCCAGCACGCGGTCAGCTCGAACCAATTAATCGCCCATGATTGTCCTCAAATAGCATCGACACCAAAGGTTTCAGGTATCGATATAAAATTACCTCCTTCTCTGTCAAGGTTTCCGCGCTTTTTTACACTGAATTTCCTTCGGTGTGCTCTTGGCATAATTCAATTATCTCCGTATAAGGGGATCGATACGGCAGTTTTTGCGAGAATTGCTCATATACGAGATCGAACGGGAGAAAAACTAATCCCAAAATCGTGTCGAGGTTGAATATCGGTTTCCTTTAATTTATCGACGTTATTTTCGATGATAAGTGGGGTGGAACGATGGATTCGGTGACCCTTTTTGTTGCTTTGAAATGACTGAAAAAGTTGAGGTATGAGAAGTATTTGTCGGATGCTAGAAAGATTATTAGAGTGAGATTTCTAAGCTTACCAAAACGACCGCCGCCAGGTTTGGAACCTGTATAAGTTTCACCCTGTATATTTTCGGATTCTACAATAACTTCCAAGTGGAATTAAACAAATTATAATCACTAATCACTGGGGTTGAATTCCCAAATTACTATTCATATCATCATTTCTTTGAAACAAAATATTCGTCAAAATATTCCCCCAATGAATTGACAATTTCGTAATAATTCGTTATAAGGACTGAACGAGAATAAATTCGCTATCACTAAAACGCTTATATCATTTGAACCACTGGACCGATTTCGAAAATCAAACTCATTTTCGAATCATCTTCTAATTCTAATGAAAACTGTTTTTACAATAAAAAACCAAAACTATTTTTTACAAAATTCATGTATTTTTTCTGGAATTCTTCCCATCATGCTTCTTATAGTGTTCTCAGTCACTTTCTGGGATGCTGAATTCCACTTTTGCTTGAATTCCGCTAATGTTTTCGTTGATTTCTTAGTCTTCTTCAATTCTCTTTTTACCAGGGCCCAATATCTTTCGATTGGCCTGAGTTCTGGGCAATTTGGTGGATTGTCCTCTTTGGTGACAAAAACCACCTCATTAGCTTCGTACCATTCCTTGGTGGCCTTGCTGTAGTGGCATGAAGCTAAATCTGGCCAAAAGATTGTTGACACATCATGCTCACGTAAAAATGGTAAAAGTCGCTCCTTCAAGCATCCCTCGATGTATATCTTCGTGTCAACAAAGCCTTGGCCAACGAAAATTTGCTCCATTTCCCACAAGCGCAAATTGCTTGCCAAACAAGGAATTTTTTAGGAGACTTTGCTTGTTTCTTCACGCGAATTTGTTCGTCAACATTTCCACGAGAATAAGCTGTATTAAATTCCCGACCCAGGAAGTTGCGAGAAATCAGCCAAGACATAGGTTTCAACGTCCATTACGCAACAGGAAAAATTTTTCAAGAAATCTTTTTTTAATTTCTTTGCTCTTGATTTCGCCACAGAATACCTAACTACACAGAAGCGTCATTTTTGAGCGGATAATCACAGAATACCTAACTAATTTAGAGTATTCTGTGACATAATTCTATACTTTATTTATAATTCTATGGGTCCAGCAGGAAGTTTGAATTTCACGTTGACATTTTTACTACCTAGCATGACACAAGCGTCATCAAATAAAGTTTTGGCGGGAAGGCGGAATGACGCTTCTGTGTAGTTAGGTATTCTGTGATTTCGCTTCTTGATTCCTCTAAGCCCACAACTCGACTTTTTTTTCTGAACAGTTGATTGCGAACAACCCACTATTTGGGCCACTTTCCGTCCTGAAAGGTTAGGATTCTTCTGGAAAAGGCTGATGGCTTTCTTCAGTTTTTTTGGGCTATGAAACCCCTTTTTCCTCCTGGTTCCTTCATTGCGGTTAATTGTAAGATCTTCGTTGAAGCGCTTAACAACTCTTGCTACCGTTTCCGGACGAACGCGAGCCTCTTTTGCGATTCTTTTGAAGCTCCATTTTTGATTATTTTGAAAAAATTTCACTATAAATTCTCGTGTTTTCACTTCGCTTGACATTTTACGACAGAGAATTGGAATATCTACGAAGTAAATGTTCCACATGTTTCTGACGTTCATAACAAAGCTAACTATGATCAAATTTTGATTTTTTCTCAATTGGTTCAAGAGATATAGGCGTTTTCGTGATAGCGAATTTATTCTCGTTCAGTCCTTATCAGGTGTTTTTTAGGGTGATAGAATTTTCGATAGGGATTACTGTGATTTGATAGAAGTTAAAAGCCACGTTGTTTTGACATTTCTGTTCAGTAAGCATTGACAAATTATTATGAAAAAACTCACGCCGCAACAACGTTTACAAATTGTTGAAATTTATTTTCAAAATCAGTGTTCTGTTCGCCAAACTTATAGAGCACTTCGTGAAATTTATGGTTTACATAATAGTCCATCGTAGCAGCTCATTCGTCGAACTATCAATATACCTTCTGTATAAAAAGTACCCGGAATTGTAAAAAAAAACACATAAATTTAAATTTAATCATCAATATTTATTTTGTCTCCTTCAAAATAGTCCCCATTGCTTACAATACAACTATGATATCGGCGAACCCACTTTTCCATGCACCGCTCATACGCCGCCAAAGGTATGGCCTTCAGTTCTCGTTGCGAATTTGTTTTGATGGCTTCAATGGACTCAAAACGCGTTCCACGTAGGGGCAATTTGAGTCTTGGGAATAGAAAAAAGTCGCACGGAGCTAAGTCAGGTGAATACGGCGGTTGTTCGATGGTATTTATTGAGTTTTTGGTCTTGTATTCCTTAATAATTATGGCTCGGTGCGACGGCGCGTTATCATCATGCAAAATCCACGAATTGTCTTTCCATAAATCTGGCCGTTTACGACGAACATTCTCACGCAAACGCCTCAATACACCCAAGTAATACTCCTTATTCACTGTCTGTCCTTCAGGAAGAAATTCTGAGTGCACAACACCACGATAATCGAAGAAAACAGTGAGCAAAACTTTAATTTTCGATCGTGTTTTTTTCGGACCGTCTTTGAATGATTTGTACCAATCGTATGCTTGTGTTTTTGACATACAATTATCACCAAAGGCTTTTTTTAACATTTTCAATGAATCGGCACAAGAAAATTCGTTTGCAAGACAAAATTTGAGGCAAACTTTTTGATCAACTATTTTTTCCATTGTAAAATTCGCAGAGCACTTTTGAGGTCGACTGATACTGACAGCTGTTGTAAACACACTAGTTGACAGATCGCGCTCAAATTTGGCTTGGTAATAAAGGAAGGTCCTACCAACTTTAAGAAAAAAAAAATTACCGATTCCTTTTTGGCGGTTAATTTAAATAACATTTTCCGGGTACTTTTTATACAGAGAGTATTTCGGACAACATTTTCTCTACTCGATGCAACAACAACAATGAGACAAAGAACTGTACGTACAGAAGAAAATATCGCTGCTGTAAGTGATAGTGTTTCTGAAGACCCTGATTTGTCTATTCGTTGGACTCTGTGCATCCACCACATGGAAAATTTTGCGTGAAGATCTTGGTCTACATCCATAAAAGATCCAACTGGTTCAAGAACTAAAGCCACTTGACCATAATAAGCGTCGTTTGTTTGCTGTTTGGGCCCTAGAACAGCTTGAAGTTGATCCACTTTTCTATCGAAAAATTGTGTTTAATGATGAAGCTCATTTCTGGTTGAGCGGCTACCTAAACAAGCAAAATTGCCGTATATGGAGTGAAAACAATCCTCAAGAAGTTCTGCAGGTTCCATTACATCCTGAAAAATGCACTGTATGGTGTGGTTTACACGCAGGAGGCATCATCGGTCCATATTTCTAAAACGATGCTGGAGCTAATGAAATGGTTCAATTAATTGGCCTCCAAGATCATGCGACATAACTCTAATGGATTATTTTCTTTGGTTCATGTCAAGTCATTGGTTTATGCTGATAAACCAGAAACAATTGACGTTTTGGAAGCCAATATAACTCGTGTTATTGCTGAAATAAGGCTTGAATTACTCGAAAAAGTTGTCCAAAATTGGTCTGGTCAAATGCGGTTCCTCAGAGCTAGTCGTGTAGTTTTATCACCGAAGTTACAAGTTAATTTGAACTGATTCTAGAGGCCTTAAAGGTTCGCAGACACGTTAGAGCCGTTAAACTTTTTTAAGACGGCTGTGGACACTGTGTATACTCCATTCACTTTTATAAAGTATCTTGGTGGGCTATGGTTTAGGTTTATCAAGTTCTTTTACTTAAAACGGACGCAGGTTGGCACTCGTGAAAATCAAGCGACATTGCCAAGTCTACTTTCTAATTACTCTTTTTTAACTTTGTGAATGGAGTTAGTTCTTTTAAGCTTTAACTGTGGCACAAGATTCGTAGTATCAATACATTTTCATACTGGAGTATTTCAAGTTGCGCAAAGAGGTATTTAATAGTCCCCTGTAGGCTTATTTCTTGAGAATTTTGAAAAGTGGGTATTTCCATACGTCCGTCTGTTCTGTTCGTCTAAAAGTTTTTCTGTCGGGTTAATGAACTATCACGAAGTAACGGACTTTTCTGTCCATTATTTTTAAGTAAAATTTTAACACTCGGTTCTTGATTTCCTTACAAGAAAATAGCATCTCTGAATCTTCCAATCATGTTTATACTCGTACACGTGAAATATTTCCAGTATTAACAGAAAAAAAGTTTCTTCCATATTCGTCAGATCTTTGGAATTATTGAATTCACATAATATTTCCTCAAAATCAAACATGAATGTGATCAGTTTCATCTGCGGATCATATTAAAGATATTTTATATCTTATTCTGGTAATACTACGTGCTGGGCAGCATGTTCGCTCTTTTCTTTTCAAAAACTTCCCGAGAAATTAGTTTCCGTCCATCGTTCGTTCAATATTCTCCTCTTCTGGAACTGAATTTGCATACCTACCGCATGCAGAGTAGTCGGGAAAATACGTAACGGGTTGGAAATTTATCTGTGTACATTTTCATTCGACGGAAAATACGGGATAGAAAAAAAGAAAACGGTCATAATTGAAGTAGTTTATCACCCAGTAAAGACAGCAAACGGTTCGAACCACCCCATTACCGTTCGTTAACCTCGAGACTACCACATGAATGAATTTTAAAAAAATTCGGACTCTCCTTTGAATTCAGGATGTGAAACCGAAAGAAATAGAATTGAAAATGAAATCGAAGGTTTACTGAATTTTTCGTTGTAGTGGTGGTCATCAATTACGAGGATATATTGAAAAATTCTTAGCCTACCATAAAACCTAACGAAATTTCAATGTCAAAATATTTTATTACTCAACATATTCTCCTCTTAATTGAATACATTAATTACAGCGAACCTGCAACGTCTCTAGACCTTTCAAAAAAAATGTTTCTTCTTGCTCTGCAAACCAGTCCTCCACAGCTTTTATTACCTCCTCGTAGAAAGAAAATTTACGACATTTTAAACTTTTTTTCAGTTGAGAAAAGAGATGATAGTCGGACGGAGCCAAATCTGGTGAATAAGGGGAGTGTTTTAGTAATTCTAACCCTAAATCACGAATTTTTGCGTGGCAACATGAGATTTGTGTACTGGGGCGTTGTTCTGTGAAAACAAAATACCTTTGGATAGCTTTCAGCGTCTTTTCTCTTTAATTTTTCCCGTAGATTGGTCAGTAATGTCGAATAGTAATCTCCAGTTATTGTTCTACCCTTATCCAAAAAATCAATCATGATTACTCTATGGCAATCCCAAAAAACTGAAGCAAGAACTTTTCCAGCAGATTTTTGGACACGAAACTTCTTAGGTCTTGGAGAACCAGAGTGTCGCCATTTCATCGATTGTTGCTTTGTTTCTGGATCGTAGAAATGTACCCAAGTCTCATTTATAGTAACAATTCGGTTCAAGAAGTCTACATCGTTTTCAAATCGAGCACAGATCGAACGCGATGCTTCTACCCCTGCACGCTTTTGGTCAACATTCAAACATTTGGGAATCCATTTTGCAGAAATTTTTCTCATGTCCAAAATGACGTGAACTATATGATGAACGCGTTCGTATGAAATCTTCAGTGCTTCAGATATCCGTTTCAGCCCAATTCGACGGTCTTATAAAATCATGTCATGAACTGCATCGATATTTTCGGGGACTGACACAGAATCTGGCCTTCCCGATCGGTCATCATCTTCAATGGAAAATTTACCTCTTTTGAAGCTTGCAGTCCAATTTTTCACGGTCGCATACGAAGGACATTTATCACCAAGGTTATTAAGCATATCTTCGTAAATCTGCTCACCTCTTAACCCTTTTAAATACAGGTACTTGATGATGGCTCGATACTCCAATTTTTCGATTTTTACTATTTCGGTGGACATCTTTTTTTTAGTTTATTGCGTAACTCTGGTTAACTTTTTTGACGTCGAATTCTACACTGACACTTTTAATAAGTTATTGTTCGTTGATATGGTATATCCATTTTGCAGAAATTTTTCTCATGTCCAAAATGACGTGAACTATATGATGAACGCGTTCGTATGAAATCATCAGTGCTTCAGATATCCGTTTTAGCCCAATTCGACGGTCTTATAAAATCATGTCATGAACTGCATCGATATTTTCGGGGATTGACCCAGAAACTGGCCTTCCCGATCGGTCATCATCTTCAATGGAAAATTTACCTCTTTTGAAGCTTGCAGTCCAATTTTTCACGGTCGCATACGAAGGACATTGATCACCAAGGGTATTAAGCATATCTTCGTAAATCTGCTCACCTCTTAACCCTTTTAAATACAGAAACTTGATGATGGCTCGATACTCCAATTTTTCGATTTCTACAATTTCGGTGGACATCTTTTTTTTAATTTATTGCGTAACTCTGATTTACTTTTTTGACGTCGAACTCTACACTGACACTTCTAATAAGTTATTATTCGTTGATATGGTATCGCAATATTTTGTTTATGCATGGAACTGGTCTAGGCTAACTAGATATCAATACATCCTAGTATGTCTGATTTACTTTTTGAGATCCAAAAATTTGGTCTTTTTTCACTAGTTTGAAATGTCACAAAACGATTTTGCAGGTTCTTCCCCGAAGTTGTCATCTACGGACTATCTGTTACAAATCAGTTTAGGCTATTTGGGTCTCAAGTGTGAAGAGAGCCTCTAGAGGAGACCTCTCATTAACTTATGAACGATTCAGGAGAATCAGTTGTGTAGGCTTTAATACTTTGACCTTAGGCCACCTCAGGTACAGCACTGTTAATTTTGGACCCAACAGCGAATAGTGGCCACCACTATCTGCCTAAAAAATTCTTTCTATCCTCGGGATTGAACTCGGAACCTCCGAGTACTAATCAACACGCTAACCACTGAGCTAGGGTATTATACATATATTGTAACTCATACGTAACTTCTTATTTTTTTTTTCAGAACAACACTGGAAATAATGATGGAGAAGTCAAGCTTGACGAAGAATGTGCCAAAGTGTTCGCCATGGATGGAGTCGGAATTTCATCTGGTTTCAACATCCACAAATTTCATGATTCGCCCACGCCTTCTGGCCAGCCCAGACAACTCGACGAAGAAATCAACCGTAAGTGTTAATCTCACCAACTCATAATGCATCTGATGCCATATTTTTTGTTACTACATAATGTACTTCTGATTTCACCGAAAATACCCCAAACTTCTTATATTTGAATGAGTCACCCTGTATATTTTTGCATATTTTCCAAATATCTTGTTATTTAGAATTCGTGCGAACTCAGTTTGGTGGAAATAACTTGGGAAAACGAGAAATAAATCATTTAACAGTTATTCTCCATTCACTTTTATAAAGTATCCCGGTTGGCCAAGTGTTAGGTTTATCAAGTTTTTTTGACTTAAAACTGACGGAAGTTGGTAATCGTGAAATGTGAAATACACTGCGCAAAAAAATTAACGCACATTCTGAAAATCTCAATTTTAATGAAAGTTAACTCTACATTGACTTTATAACTTATTTTTTATGTTCTCTCGGGAAAGGTTTTGAACGAAACAAGACATATTTAATGGAAGAAAAATTCAGGATTTCACCGAACCTTATGTGAAAGAAGAGAAATGAACAATTTTCAAAATACTGAAATGATAATAAGTGATTTAATACTTGGTATTTCCACCCCTTGCGTTAATTACAGCTCGGCAACGACGGTTCATACTCAAAATGAGTGATCTTAAAATGTTTTGATCTAATCCTTCCCAGATTTCTCCGAGTTGGATACCTAAGTCATTAAGAGTAGCTGGATGATTTTCTGAACTTCTCAGCCTTCTATTGAGGTTGTCCCAAACCTGCTCAATCGGATTGAGATCTGGACTTCTTGCTGGCCATTCCATTCGAGAAACTTCAACCTCTTCAAGGTACTCCTGAACGATGCGCGCACGATGGGGTCTGGCATTATCGTCCACAAAAATGAAATTTTCACCAATGTATAGGGCAAATGGCAGTACATGCTCTTCAAGAATGTTCCTTATATACTTATCAGCATTCATAGCTCCATTATCAACGACCACTAGGTCTGTGCGAGCAGTCAAAGATATTCCACCCCATACCATAATCGATCCTCCCCCGAAACCAGTTGTATTCAAGAAATTGCACTGAGCATATCTTTCATGTGGACGTTTATATACAAGGGAACGTCGATCACAATGGTAGAGGCAGAATCTAGACTCATCTGTGAAGAGAACTCTTTCCCAATCGGCCTCTTCCCAATGGATATGCTCTCTCGCAAAATTCAAACGCGCCCTTCGATGGTCTGGGGTAAGAGCTAGGCCTCTTGCCGCGACACGAGGCCTTAAATCATATTCTCTGAGGCGATTTCTTATTGTCTGAGTGCTAATTTGCACCTCATGACTCATGAGTTTGCTCAAGCTGATTTTGAAGGAGGCGAGCGGTTGCAAACCGTTGTCTCAACGAAGAAACTCTCAAGTAACGTTCTTGAATGGCAGTTGTTACCCGTGGTCTACCCTGTCCTGGTCTTCGGACATTCATACCTGTCTCCCTGAATCGCTGCAACATTCTGGACACACTTGTATGGGAAACTCCAAACCTTTCTGCAATTCTTGTGTATGTCCACCCTTCTTCTCGCAAAACTACCGCTTGGGCACATTCCTCTTGGGTCAAATTGCGTGTTTCGCGTTGCAATGCGATCGAGTGTAGAAAATCAAACGAAAGAAAAACTATTGATCACTAGAATTGATCGAGAACAACTGATTTTAGAATGGAGCCAATACATTCAAAATCTGATAATATCATCTTTTTTTATTCCTGCTGGAAGAAAACATCTGTATTGAAGAAAAACGTTGAAAGTGGATAACATATGCATGCATAATTCTGATAAAAATATTTATCATTGAGAACACCTTAAGTTGTAGAATAAATTTAAGATTTCCATGATGTGCGTTAATTTTTTTGCGCAGTGTATTTTCGAAAAACTAATTTTTTGTGCATAACATAGGATCAAAAAAAGATACCAAAGTTGTTTTTTTTCCCACTGTTATACTAGAAATAAAAAAACTGAATACGGTCTCGTATTTCTAATGAAAAAGTGCCTGTAGAAAGTTTTTGCCGTTTTTAGATATTTTAGAAAATGAAGAAGTTATAGCACATTTTCGAAATCGCCAAAATATCAAAATTTCGGTATATCTTCAAAACAAATGAAGATATCGTGAAACGGCTTTCAGTTTTAGAGTTTTCACGAAAAGCGAGTACAGCACTCCTCACAACATTTTCACCTACCTAGCCCGGAAGTACCAGAAACAGTCAAAATCAAGCAATTTGGGTCACCCTGTACATCAAGGTCATATTCCTGACAACCCCCAAGTTCAAATCGATTGTGATGCACAAGCATCTCCTCATAACTCCTTGTGGACCCAAAAATAAGTTCAAATGCGATATCAGATGTCAGTACCAGGTTCACAGGCATCGCAGAGAAATGATTCCTCGAAAATGGAAATGTGTATTTTATGAAAATGTCAGTTTCGATAAAAGAGCCGCGCCGCAGTGCCGATTCGCTAAATCGGGTCGTTGCGAAAATCGTATTTCGGTATTCCTCTTGCTGCCAGTTTGAGGAAAATTGAATTAATCGAATTATGTAATTCGACTTCCAAGAGGGAAGTTTTGAATGATCGAATTTATTGGCAGTATAACGGGGTAATTATTGGATATTGTAGTAAAAGGTTTCCCGAAACACGTTATGGAAACCATATTTGAAATGTCACCACCTTTCATTTGGTTATGTTTAGTATGGCAATAGTTATTTGCAGAGAGAATTGATTTTCTTCTTTCATTCGAAGAAATCGGAAGCTGAAACGCATCGAGAGCTCGAAAAAGTTTAGTGCGATGCTGCTCTAATTGAAACAACGTTCCGTGATTGGTTCTGTCGCTTCAAAGACAGTGAATTCGATGTTGACGACCATCCACGTAAAGGAAGGCCAAAAGCCTTCGAAAACGTGGATTTGGAGATGCAATTCGGAGAGGATCCGTGCCAAATGCAAGAAGAGCTTTCTTCAGCATTAGGAGTTACCCGCCAAGCCATTTCCAAGAGACTCTATGCATTGGGAACGATTCGAAAACAGAGGACTTGGGTTCCTTGTGGATTAAAGCTAGGGGATGTTGAACTGCTTCAGCGGCAAAAAAGGAAGGGATTTCTTCATCGCATCGTGACGGGTGATGGTAGTGGATCTATTACAGCAACCCAAAGAAATGATAGACATAGGGACCGCCCAGTCATGCTTCTACGCCGTCACCTCGACCGAATATTCACGCTACGAAAGTTAGGGTGTGTATTTGGTGGTACCAGTTCGGTGTTATTCATTATGAGCTGATGGAACCGAGTGAACTATTACTGGGGAACGACATCGACTTCAATTATGGATGCTACTGTGCCGAGCACTGCGTGAAAAACGGTCACAATACGAGCAGAGGCACGGTAAAGTGATTCTACAGCATGACAACGCTCGGCCTCACGTTGCTGAACTCGTTCGGAATCTTTATGGAAACGCTCAACCATAAAGATGGGGAAAAGTTGTAGCTATCAATGGGCCATACTTCGAATGATTCATTCGTAACCATTTTTTACAATAAAGTTGCAAGTTCGGCAAAAACAGCTAGAATTTAGTGGTGCCCCTCACAATGTATCTTGCTTATTGGGAAACCCTTCAGGTGTCCTCTTTTTCAAGATGATTACAAACACAAATCGGAAAATATATTGGACCCTCGCATTCGCCATTTTGTTCTATGTAAGATGGCAAATATGGAATATAATATGTGAATCAATACAAATTCATTGAGACTTTGCAGATAAGTATGATCTTTCAATCTCTGGTCTTCTTCTCTTCATCATTTCATTGAATAAACTGCTCCACATGAGTTAGGGATATTGACTTAAATTGCAAAAAAATATGGTTAAACTAAGATTTTTGTGATGAAAATTCATATTAATATGATTTCAAGTTGCAAATTATTTTTAGCCTGTAGGTGTGCATTGTATACAGGGTGGTTAAGAAAAATCGAGTAAAATAACGAAATTTTATTCCCAGAGAATTCAAGCATTTTAAGACTATCAATACAATGTATGGCCTCCCTTCTGGGGTAGGTTGATGATTATCTAATCTTCTTTGGAGCATATCCCGTGCATGTTCTATGCGATTCAAATCTGGTGAGTGCGGAGGTATTGGTAAATGTGGAATACCAAGCTCCTCGCGCGCATTCTCAACTATGGCTGCACGATACGGTCTAGCGTGATCGTCTAGAAATTGAAAAGTTTCACCAATAGCAGCGTGAAAATTTCGCACAACAATGTCAATGACATGCTCCCTATAGTGTAAGGCGGTCATATTCCCAGGACAAATGTGTAGATCTGTGTGCCAGTTGAAACATATCCCGGCCCATACCATAAAACTACCCCCTCGGAATGGATGGACTTCATGGACATAGCTACGATTACCGGGTAAGCGTATTGTCCATACCATATTCTTCGTGAATCTGAAAATCGTCCATATCTGGATTCATCAGTGAAAAGGACACTACGCCATTGATCGTTCCAATTGATAATATTGATATGTTGCCTTGTCCATTCCAGTCTTTGATGCTTATGGTCACGTGTTAATGGAACTCCTCTTAATGGACGTCTAGAACCTAGATTCACCTCTATCAAACGTCGTCTGATGGTTTCGATGGAAACTTAGACCCTGCATTTTGAAGAGTATTCCGTAGCATTCTACACGTAGATGTAGGGTTTCTTCTCGCCGAAACGGTGATGAAACGATCCGGAGCAGGTGTTGTTTTTCGTCGCTCACCAAACCTTGGTCTTTCCAACACGGAACCTGTCTCCCTGAACCTATTCCAAAGTCGAGATATCACACTTTGGCTGACTTGGAGCCTTTCCGCTACAACAACCTGAGCTAGGCCACCCTGTAGCATTCCGATAGCTCTATTAGCCTCAGCGTTTGTTAATTTACGTCTTGGCATTATCAGAAAACTCGTTTCAAATCGAAGCCGTTGATAAACTCACTTCATTTCAGAATAAGAACATTCATGAAGCATATGCAAAGAACCAAACTTCAGAAAAAAGGCGACCAGATTGACTAAATGTCTCATACTGATTTTTATTGGATCGATTCAAGTTGTTATTCAGTTTTAATAGTATATTCTAAAACTAGTTGCAGAATGGGCTCCTATTCCAATACGAAAGCGAAATTCAAAAACGAGCTACGTAGGAGCGAGTTTTCGAACGCATGAGTATTGGAATTGCATTCTGCAACGAGTATTGGACGATATTTTCTCTATTTCACTCAAATTTTGTGAAATTCAATGAAAAAATTCAAATTATAGGTCCTAGTGACTTTCATATTGTATCTTGGCAGTTGGTGTGAATGTTAGGAAATACGAAAATTGACATTTCCAAATTGACGTCTGCTGAAATTTAAAAGGATTGGAAGTCATTGCTGATAACCACAAAACGAAAAATGTTACTGAAAACGATGCTGTAATGAATTCATTACAGCACTGTTTTTAGTACTGTAATGAACACATTACGATACTGAAATAGAGAAATGATTTTACAGCGATTTTCTCGAAGATTACATACTTTTAAAAACGTTTGAATACGATATCCCTAACTCTTGTGGAGCGTATAGTTTTTACTTGTCTAATGTACATACAGGGTGTCCGGTAAACCTTGTACAATATTGAAACTGGTAATAGACCAGGTCATGACTGTTCAGAATATCAGAATTTCACCTCAGTAAAAATATCACCATTTTCGAGATAATGGGCATTTTCTAAATATCTAGAAAATCACTATCTCACCTCCGTTTTTTGAGTGCTAATTCAAATATCTTTGTTGCTGAAGATTAATGATGAGTGATGCTTTCAGACATACAAAACAGTTTTTCAGAACTTGATACATTTTTCAAGAAATAGAGGTAAAATGCCAGGAATCCCACCAATTTCTATTAACAAAAGTTTGACATTATTGTCTGGACCACGTGGAGGTGAACATTCATAACAAAAGAATGCCCATTTTGTCCAGACTCTGAAATGGTATGAAAGTTGGTATAATTATTTTTGGAAGGAGTGGTATTTCGATTATAAGTGATTTTCTAGATATTTAGAAAATGCCCATTATCTCGAAAATGGTGATATTTTTACTGAGGTGAAATTCTGATAGGTATTCTGAATAGTCATGACCTGGTCTATCACCAGTTTCAATATTGTACAAGGTTTACCGGACACCCTGTATATTAGGTGCAAAGTTTAATTTTCGAAATTCAGTAAGCTATATCACATTTTGCCTAGATTTCTAGAAATTCGACTTCGGATTGATCTCGAACTGATGAAGAATCCGTGATCAAATTTGATTCTGTCCGTCCGTAAACACGATAACTCCCGAAATTTTCAGAATCCATTGATATTCTCGCGAATCAACGATAAAAATCCCAATGTTCCTGTAACAATAGATCCCGAACCACAGACGATTTCTTTGACAACACTTGTCAATTTTTTAGACAGCTGTCAACATTGTATTAATTGGTTTCTTGATCCGGCAAATGTGTAATATGGACGGCTCCCAATAGCTTTGACTTCAAGATAAAGCTTTTAGTGGACAATTTTTTTATGTAGTCCTAGGTTTCATATGCAACAGCTTCATATCGACCAATTATTGCATCGATTCAAACTCATGATACAAATCAAGGTGCAATGGTGCAAACTCATTCGACCGAGAATAATTTCCCTATCTTGATTGCCACTTTTTCTTTATACTTTGGGTTTTTACCTTAAACAAGTTATCAAATCGAACATCGTTCCGCAATGATGGAATAGTTCCAACTACCCGAACAATATAGCATCATTAATCACGAATAATTAGACTCAGATCGAGATAGCGAAAAAATAGAATCGTACACCTTGTATTCCAAATTATTCGATAAGTCGAAATGATCATCTAGATTCTAGATTACCAAGAACGATACGAGTTTTTGACTATCGACTTGCTAATTTGAGCACCTTGTACTTAATACGTAGGGAGAAGAAGTTCATTAGTTGCTTGATGAGTAGCTCGTCGTTTACGCAAATACACTCGACGACAAAATAGGGGGACATCTCAAATTCTGATCAAAAGCGATGCTTCGAAATTCGTTTCCACGTTTTCTGATTTTACCGTTTTCTTGTCGAAATAAAAGGTCTTCCAATGAGAGGTGTTATTTTGATTTAGCCTGTTTTTTCGGTAGATGTCACTTTTGAAGCTGTCATTTTTTGACATTTGACAGAAACTACGCCATCAATAAAAATGGAACGATACACGCTTCAAGAACGCGTTAAAATTATTAAAATTCACTATAACAATTGTGAAAATTTGGCAGAGACGGTTCGTAAAACTTGAACATTTTTGGGTCGTCGTGAAGCACCTTGTCGAACCGTAATACAGAAATTGGTTGAAAAATTTGAGCTGTTGGGACAAGTTAGTGATGTGAAGAATAAAACCCGTGCACGTCGCTCAAGAACAGCCGAGAATATTGCTGATGTAGCCGAAAGTGTTGAAGAAAACCCAGGTTTGTCCATTACTCGTCGTTCTTTGGAATTAAGCATTCCACATAAAGATTCGGGTCTTAAGGCTCATAAAGTTCATTTAACACAAGAACTCAAGCCGGCCGATCATCAACAACGTCTTCGCTGATTAGGTCCTTGAAATGCATGAAAATTATCCGGAATTCCATCGAAAATTCATCTCGACTGATGAGGACCATTTCCACCTAGGTGGCTTCGTCACAAACAAAACTGTCGCATCTGTGGCTCGGAAAACCCAAGAGTTATTGTTGAAATGTCCCTCTATCCACAACGTGTGACTGTTTGGTGCTGTTTATGGTCTGGCAGTTTCATCAGACCTTACTTTTCGAGATTGAGGTTGCAGCAACAGTAACGGTGAATGGATTGCGGTACGAAATCATTCATCTTTCACGGAAAAATTTTTCGGACCCTGTTATCTCTCGAATCTGTGATCACAACTGGCCACCGAGATCTTCTGATTTAACACCTTTCGACTTCTTCCTGGATTACATACAAAATTTGTATCTGAGGGTTTTTGAGTTCGATAATGATGATTATTTCGTCAAAATTCGAAAATTCAAGATGGCGGCTACAATATGGCGGACGAGTTTTGTAATTATGATCCGATTTTATTCAAAATCGGTATCTGGGGATTTTCTGGGTCGGAAATTACGATTCTTCAGAATTGAGGAATTCAGGATGGCGATTTCAAAATAATTGAGTGTTGTTATAAAAGCTTGTCTTTAAAAATGTTTCATTTTTATAAAAGCTTGTTTCTTTGAATGTCAAAATAACACCTTTTATTGAGAAATCCGTTGGTTTGATCTCTCCTGATGAATCTATTATTCTATTCGATGAAGAATTTGAATTTCTCTGAACAGAGCGTTATTTTTGTTTCATCTTCTCATAGAATAAACACCGAACGTTTTTCGTAATGAGAGAAATGGACTAGTAGGGATCTAATTTCCAAAGTACACCACCACAGCAAGATAATGAGACACCAGTTTCTGGCTTGTTAGCCTTCATCAGTGCCATATAATCGTTTACTGCGGTAGCAACCAACTGAAACGGCAGAACTTATATTACATAGATATAGAATAATCATTGAGAGAAATGGCTCGCTAGGTGGAACACTGTACAGGGTGACCCAAATTGCTTGATTTTGGCTGTTTCTGGTACTTCTAGGCTAGATAGGTGAAAATGTTGAGAGGAGTCCTGGGCTCGATTTTCGTGAAAACTCCATAACTGAAAGTCGTTTCACCATTCTTCATTTGTTTTCGAGATATAACGAAATTTTGATATTTTGGTGATTTCGAAAATGTGCCATAACTTCTTCATTTTCTGAAATATCTAAAAACGGCAAAAACTTTCTACAGGCACTTTTTCTTTAGCAATACGAAACCGTATTCAGTTATTTTTTATCTCTTGTATAAAGGGTGAAAAAAAAACAACTTTCTTATTTTAAATACGAATGGTATCTTTTATCGATCCTATGTTATGAAGAAAAAATCAGATTTTCAAAAATATATAGGTATATGTCGATATTTTATTTTCCTACCCTCACTTTCATGAAATAATGTGTCTCAAATATGGAAATAATATATATTTTCGAAAAGCTAATTTTTTTTAGTAAGCATAGGATCGAAAAAAGATACCATTCGTATTTAAAACAAGAAAGTTGGTTTTTTTTCACCCTTTATACAAGGGATAAAAAATAACTGAATACGGTGTCGTATTGCTAATAAAAAAGTGCCTGTAGAAAGTTTTTGCCGTTTTTAGATATTTCAGAAAATTAAGAAGTTATGGCACATTTTCGAAATCGCCAAAATATCAAAATTTCGTAATATCTTGAAAACAAATGAACATATCGTGAAACGGCTAGAAGTACCAGAAACAGCCAAAATCAAGCAATTTGGGTCACCCTGTACATTAACTGTACTCGATTGTTCATGCTAGGGAGTAATATAAGTTCTGCAGTTTCAGTTGGTTGTTACCGCAGTATAGGATTATATGAAGGCTAACAAGCCAGAAACCAGTATGACATTTGGCTGATGTTATTTTTCATTTTTAACGGCATAAGATCATTTCAAAAAAACACTTCTTATTGGAAAACCCTTTATATAGTGTCTTTCATCTCAAAAAGCCACGTTCTTTATTTCAGTACAGGTTGACCGACTATTTTTAGAGGCGGAGTCAGGGCGATATAATTCCTTGTAAAAAAAATTGGGGTCTCCTTATTTCACCTCGAGAAAGTTTGACCCAATTTCGCTGCATTAATTTCGGGACTTCCTGTATATTCATCGTTTCAGGTCTGTCGGCAGATTTCGCCAAAAAAAAGGTCAAAAAAAGATACAATTCCCTGGACAAAAAAACGTTCTCTGAATAGAACACATTTGAACCAAATCCTTTATCTATATTATGCCAAAAATCATTGGTATCGGTCCAAGAGGAAAAAGTTAACGAATAGTGAGATCGATCAGAATTCGAGCTGTTCCTATTGTTTCGTCGGTGAGTGTAGAGCATTGTTCATTAAAAATTCGTTAGTAGGTACTGAAGTTACAGAAACTAGATTTCACTGAATCATTACTTTCGTATAAATCTTCAGTATTTTTCATTCGCATTCCCAGACCACGCGCACGTCCCTGTAAATTCAATTATTAATAAATTCGCTTCTATATTCCAACAACAAAAATCGAAATCGGACCATGGGAAAAAAACGCTTGAAAAGTCTCCACTACATTTACTTCTCATTTTCAGATCACCGGGAGAAAAGTTACCACCACACGCACGTCCCGCTCAAGATCGCGCCAAAGTCGATGAGACGTCGCCAATCGCATCCTCCGCCAGTGAACACCTCGACAGGTCCGGGAATCCCCGGGGACTCGACGCCCACCTCGCCGTTCGACGCGACGCTGAGCCTGCAGGAAGAAGATTCCTCCACGGTGCCCCTTAGCTCCATCACGTTGCCCGAAGAGTCGGATACAGCGGCCAACAGTTCCGAGTCCGAATGCGTGTTCAGTGAACCTTATAATGTGAACGATTCGGTCGAGAAAAGAGTTCAGTTTTTGGGACAATCGGAGAACGGTGACATTCCAAATGGGAAAGAAAAGGAGAAGAAAAAAAGGTAGGTCGAAATGCGCGAGATGCTTCGTCTGCGCCGAAGCGAATAAAAATCTGAGGGATTGAGGACCGGCGAACGAGGTGGCCATGTCGTTGCTCATCTTGTATTCGGGTTGATAACATTTCTAATAATGTTGATGTCTAAACGATCAGCATAAAATGAACAAATAGTGGATACGGAAGCTCTGATAGTTTTAAATTTACAATTGTTCAAAAATGCCATTTCACAGGGGAAAATTAAAACTATGATAGTTAACGCTCTGCAATATTTTTTATTGAATTCAGCAACCTCGAAAACCTACATTTTGATATCAAAGTCGACCATATAGCCCTCATAAGTAGAGAATTTTTCCAGTTTAATTTTTCGATATTTCATTTTCGAGTTCTGTTCTCAAGCTCAGAGCACTCGTATTGTTGATATTGATCAGCCAAATGGTTTTTTGGCATGATTCGAATGAATAGTAGACCTTCAAGATTGAAAAACGACTTTGGATTCGCCAAGGATTCATTCCTTGGTAATGCCAAATGTGGTGTTTTTGGGGGGTCTTGCCCCTTATTCATTTTTCACCCAAAAATAGAAATTTTTAAAATCGCTCATACACTCCGCAAAAAAATTAACGCACAATCTGAAAATCTCAATTTTAATGAAAGTTAACTCTACATTGACTTTATAACTAGTTTTGTATGTTCTCTCGGAAAGGTTTTGAACGAAACAAGACACATTAAATGGAAGAAAAATTCAGGATTTCACCGAATCTTATGTGAAAGAAGAGAAATGAACAATTTTCAAAATACTGAAATGCTGATAAGTGATTTAATACTTGGTATTTCCGGCAAATGGCACTACATGCTCATGCTCTTCAAGAATGTTCCTTATATACTTATCAGCATTCATAGCTCCAATATCAACGATTCACTATTCAGGAAATTGCACTGAGCATATCTTTCATGTGGACATCTGTATACAAGGGAACGTCGATCACAATGGTAGAGGCAGAATCTAGATTCATCTGTGAAGAGAACTCTTTCCCAATCGGCCTCTTCCCAATGGATATGCTCTCTCGCAAAATCCAAACCCGCCCTTCGATGGGCTGGGGTAAGAGCTGGGTCTCTTGCCGCGACACGAGGCCTTAAATCATATTCTCTGAGGCGATTTCTTATTGTCTGAGTGCTAATTTGCACCTCATGAGTTTGCTCAAGCTGATTTTGAAGGAGGCGAGCGGTTGCAAACCGTTGTCTCAACGAAGAAACTCTCAAGTAACGTTCTTGAATGGCAGTTGGTACCCGTGGTCTACCCTGTCCTGGTCTTCGGACATTCATATCTATCTCCCTGAATCGCTGCAACATTCTGGACACACTTGTATGGGAAACTCCAAACCTTTCTGCAATTCTTGTGTATGTCCACCCTTCTTCTCGCAACACTACCGCTTGGGCACATTCCTCTTGGATCAGATTAGGTGTTTCGCGTTGCATAGCGATCGAGTGTAGAAAATCAAACGAAAGAAAAACTATAGATCACTAGAATTGATCGAGAACAACGGATTTTAGAATGGAGCAAATACATTCAAAATCTGATAATATCATCTTTTTTTATTCCTGCTGGGAGAAAACATCTGTATTGAAGAAAAACGTTTATAGTGGATAACATATGCATGCATAATTCTGATAAAAATAATTATCATTGAGAACACCTTCAGTTGTAGAATAAATTTGAGATTTCCATAATGTGCGTTAATTTTTTTGCGCGGTGTATTTTGAACAGAGATACTTTGAGATATGCTGATGAACAAAATATAAACAAATAGTGGATGCGACGAGAGGGACGAAAACAATAGTAGTTTAAAAGTGCCAATTTTTCAAAAAATGCCATTTGACAGGTGAAAATCTAAACTATGCTAGCTAGCGCTCTGGAATATTTTTTATTGAATTCAGCGACCTCAAAAACCTACATTTTGATACCAAAGTCGGTCATATAGCCCTCATAAGTAGATAGTTTTTCCAGTTTTATTTTTTCGATATTTCATTTTCGAGTTCTGTTCTCAGAGCACCCAAAGTATTGGTAATACTGATCAGTCAAATGGATTTTCTGCATGATTCAAATGGATAGTAGAGTTTCAAAATCAAAAAACGACTCTGGATTCGCCAAGGATTCCTTGGTGATGCCAAATATGGTGTTTTTTCTTACCCCTTTGTCATATTTCACCCAAAAATAGAAATTTTTAAAATCGCTCATATTTTGCACAGGGATACTTTGAGATATGCTGATCAACAAAATATAAACAAATAGTGGATGCGACGAGAGGGACGGAAGCTCTAGGAGTTTGAAAGTGCCAATTTTTCAAAAAATGCCATTTGACAGGTGAAATTCTAAACTATGCTAGTTAGCGCTCTGGAATATTTTTTATTGAATTCAGCGACATCGCAAACCTACATTTTGATACCAAAGTCGGCCATATAGCCTTCATAAGTAGAGAATTTTTCCAGTTCTATTTTTTCCACATTTCATTTTAGAGTTCTGTTCTCAAGCTCAGAGCACTCAAAGTATTGGTGATACTGATCAGCCAAATGGTTTTCTGCATGATTCGAATGGATAAAAGACCTTCAAGATTGAAAAACGATTTTGGACTCGCCAAGGATTCCTTGGTGATGCCGAATATGGTGTTTTTGGGGGGTCATACCCCTTTGTCATTTTTCGCCCAAAAATAGAATTTTTTGATATCGCTCATATTTTGCACAGGGATACTTCGAGATATGCTGATCAACAAAATATAAACAAATAGTGGGTGCGACGAGAGGGACGGAAGCTCTGAGAGTTTGAAATTTCCAATTTTTCGAAAAATGCCATTTGGCATGTGAAAATCTAAACTATGGTAGTTAGCGCTCTGAAATATTTTTTTATTGGATTCAGCGACCTCGAAAACCTACATTTTGATACCAAAGTCAGCCATACGAGGTCTGGCTATTAAATAACGAGACTGCGCGCGCAGAAGGCGTCCTAGAGGGGTAGGGTGGGAAACGAATGCAGCAATGGATAGCTGGAAGTGTCTACTATTCCAGTACGAAAACACGTTTTCGTCGCTGTAGTAGTATTTTTTGTGTAGAGGTTAGAAACGAACGTGTTTTTTTCTCGTGCCGATAACGATGTGTGACGAAAAACACGAGCAACGGATCAATGTGAAATTTCTCGTCAAATTAAAAAAAACTCCGACTGAGTGCTATAAGTTGTTGAAAGAGGCCTATGGTGAGAATTCTCTATCTCGTGCGCGTGTTTTCGAATGGTATAAAAGGTTTTCTGAAGGCCGAGAGAGCACCGAAGATGACCAACGTCCAGGTCGACCTGTCTCTGTTTCAACTCCGCAAACAGTGACCAAAATAAATGAAATTGTGCGCGGAGATCGTCGTATGAGCATTCGGATGATTGCTGAGACTGTAAACGCCGATAAAGAAACTGTCAGAAAAATTTTACATGACGACTTGAACATGAAGAAAGTCTGTGCGAAGTTGGTCCCAAAAAATTTGACCCCTGACCAAAAGCTCGTCCGTCAACAGATTTGCTCAGATTTTCTTGAGAGGTTAGATGAAGAGCCTGAATTGATGGAAAACATCATCACTTGCGATGAAACCTGGATATTCCAATACGATGTTGAAACTAAGCGGCAATCCATGCACTGGAAAACTCCTGCATCGCCGAGAATGAAAAAAGCAAGGATGTCGAAATCAAAATTTAAAGCCATGCTAATCGTTTTTTTCGACATCAACGGTATCGTGATGACTGAATGGGTTCCAGAGGGTCAAACTGTAAACCAAACTTACTATTTGAAAGTTTTGGCAACGCTGCGAGAGCGAGTTCGTAAGAAACGGCCGGAGTTGTGGAAAAGCAAATCGTGGCTCTTGCACCAGGACAACGCACCTGCCCATAACGCGCTGTCTGTGAAGCGTTATTTAGCCGCTAGAGGCACTCCAGTGCTCGAACACGCGCCGTACTCGCCTGATTTAGCACCCTGTGACTTTTTCCTATTTCCGAAGATCAAGTCTGCCTTAAAAGGAACCCGGTTCGAGTCGATGGAAGAGGTAAAGCGAAAATCGGCGGAGCTCCTAAATGCTCTTACAAAAGAAGACTTCCAGCATTGCTTTGACCAATGGAAAAAACGAATGGAACGGTGTGTGGCGAGGGAAGGGGAGTATATTGAAGGGGAGCATTCGATTGTAGAATAATTTTTAAAATAAAACTCTTTTTCATAAGCAGTCTCGTTATTTAATAGCCAGACCTCGTATAGCCCTCAAAAGTAGAGAATTTTTTCAGTTTTATTTGTTCGTTATTTCATTATCGAGTTCTGTTCTCAAGCTCAGAGCACTCAAAGTATTGGTGGTACTGATCAGCCCAATGGATTTTCTGCATGATTTGAATGGATAGTAGAGCTTCAAGATCAAAAAACGACTTTGGATTCGCCAAGGATTCCTTGGTGATGCCAAATATAATGTTTTTGGGGGGTCTTACCCCTTTGGCATTTTTCACTCAAAATTTGAAATTTTTAAAATCGCTCATATTTTGCACAGAGATACTTTGAGATATGCTGATCAACAAAATATAAACAAATAGTGGATGCGACGAGAGGGACGGAAGCTATAGGAGTTTGAAAGTGACAATTTTTCAAAAAATGCCATTTGACAGATGAAAATCGGAACTATGCTAGTTAGCGCTCTGGAATATTTTTATTAAATTCAGCGGCCTCGAAAACCTACATTTTGATACCAAAGTTGGCCATATAGCCCTCATAAGTAGAGAATTTTTCCAGTTCTATTTTTTCGATATTTCATTTTCGAGTTTTATTCAGACGCTCACAACACTCAAACAATAGGTTAAACTGATCAGTCAAATGGATTTTCTGCATGATTCGAATGGATAATAGACCTTCAAGATTGAAAAACGACTTTAGATTCGCCAAGGATTCCTTGGTGATGCCAAATATGGTGATTTTGGGGGGTCTTACCCCTTTGTCATTTTTCACCCAAAAATAGAAATTTTTAAAATCTCTGTTATTTTGCACAGAGATACTTTGAGATATGCTGATCAGTAAAATATAAACAAATAGTGGATGCTACGAGAGGGACGGAATCTATAGGAGTTTGAAACTGCCAATTTTTCAAAAAATGCCATTTGACATGTGAAAATCTAAACTTTGCTAGTTAGTACTCTGGAATATTTTTTATTGAATTCAGCGACCTCAAAAACCTACATTTTGATACCAAAGTCGGTCATATAGCCCTCATAAGTAGAAAGTTTTTCCAGTTTTATTTTTTCGATATTTCATTTTCGAGTTCTGTTCTCAGAGCACTCAAAGTATTGGTGATACTGATCAGTCAAATGGATTTTCTGCATGATTCAAATGGATAGTAGAGTTTCAAAATCAAAAAACGACTCTGGATTCGCCAAGGATTCCTTGGTGATGCCAAAAATGGTGTTTTTTCTTACCCCTTTGTCATATTTCACCCAAAAATAGAAATTTTTAAAATCGCTCATATTTTGCACAGAGATACTTTGAGATATGCTGATCAACAAAATATAAACAAATAGTGGATGCGACGAGAGGGAGGGAAGCTATAGGAGTTTGAAAGTGTCAATTTTTCAAAACATGCCATTTGACAGGTGAAAATCTGAACTATGTTAGTTAGCGCCTCAGAATGTTTTTATTGAATTCATTGACCTCGAAAACCTAAATTTTGACACCAAAGTCGGCCATGTAGCCCTCATAAGTAGAGAATTCTTACAGTTTAATTTTTTCGATATTTAATTTTCGAGTTCTGTTCTCAAGCTCAGAGCACTCAAAGTATTGGTGATACTAATCAGCCAAATGATTTTTCTGAATGATTCGAATGGATAGTAGACCTTCAAGATCGAAAAACGACTTTGGATTCGCCAAGGATTCACTGGCGATGCCAAATATGGTGTTTTTGGGGGTCTTACCTCTTTGTCATTTTTCGCCCAAAAATAGACATTTTTGAAATCGCTCATATTTTGCACAGCGATACTTTGGGATATGCTGATCAACAAAATATAAACAAATAGTGGATGCGACGAGAGGAACGGAAGCTATGACAGTTGGAATTTTCTAAATTTTCAAAAAATGCCATTTGACAGGTGAAAATCTAAACTATGCTAATTAGCGCTCTGGGATATTTTTTTTTAATTCAGCGACCTCGAAAACCTACATTTTGTTACCAAAGTCGGCCATATAGCCTTCATAAGTAGAGAATTTTTTAGTTTTATTTATTCGATATTTCATTTTCGAAATCTGTTCACAAGCTCAGACCATTCGTGGTATGGGTGTTATCGATCCGCAAATGAACAAGTCAGATCATATCAAATTATTATTCAAGAAAGTGGGTCCTAAAAAATGTCTGTACAAATCCACATTGCAAGAATTAAAAAAATGTTGAAGAAAATTCAACATCTTCAAATCGGATAGAATCAATGAAATAGTTGAAAGGAATTTCAAATTCATCATCAGATATGCTCCTGATTCCATAAAAACCAAGAATCTGTTCCAAAACACAGTATAGATATTCTTTTCGCTAGATCTCATCTTTCACATCGATTCCCTTCGGTTTCAATTAATAATAGGAGGCTGAGAAAGGAATCGGAAAGAAGTGGGTCGTTTCTGAAGCAAACCAAGATTAATCCCAGATAGAGAGAATGAAACAACGCGTATAGAGGGTGTGGCTTGCGAGAAATCTGCTTTCCGCAACACTCTTGCGTATAAAAATTCCGTGATCACAAAAATAATTCAGAGCTTTCGGCTGGTTAACGAAGAATTCGACAAATCGACAAGGCTTTTACTCGATCAACTCCATGAATATTGAATTACAATGAATCTGGATTTGAAAAAGTCACGCAATCCTCGAAGGGGAAGCTTTTAGCTCCACTCATCGATATCACCGAAGTTTTATTGCAATCCCATCTTGAAATGATCAGGGAATGAAAGGGAAACCAATAAAATGTTATCGAGACTGTATAATACATACAGGGAATGCAACTGTTGGAGAATCTCTCATTTTGAACTGCTCCACATGAGTTAGGGATATTGACTTAAATTGCAAAAAAATATAGTTAAAATAAGATTTTTGTGATGAAAATTCATATTAATATGATTTCAAGTTGCAAATTAATTTTAGCCTGTAGGTCTGCAGCGTATACAGGGTGGTTAAGAAAAATCGAGTAAAATAACGAAATTTTATTCCCAGACAATTCAAGCATTTTAAGACTATCAACACAATGTATGGCCTCCACGGGCATCAATAACAGCTTGACATCTTCTCTGCATACTACACACGAGGTTGTTGAACATTTCTTGAGGAATTTGGTTCCATAAACGGGGCAGAAGCTCTCTCAGATCATTTAAGGATTCTGGGGTAGGTTGATGATTATCTAATCTTCTTTGGAGCATATCCCATGCATGTTCTATGCAATTCAAATCTGGTGAGTGTGGAGGTATTGGTAAATGTGGAATACCAAGCTCCTCGTGCGCATTCTCAACTATGGCTGCACGGCGCGGTCTAGCGTTATCGTCTAGAAATTGAAAAGTTTCACCAATAGCAGCGTGAAAATTTGGCACAACATTGTCAATTTCATACTCCCTATAGTGTAAGGTGGTCATATTCCCAGGACAAATGTGTAGATCTGTGCGCCCGTTGGAACATATCCCGGCCCATACCATTACACTACCCCCTCGGAATGGATGGACTTCTTGGACATAGCGATGATTACGGGGTATGCGTGGGATTGTCCATACCCTTATTCTTCGAGAATCTGAAAATCGTCCATATCTGGATTCATCAGTGAAAAGGACACTACGCTATTGATCGTTCCAATTGATACGTTGCCTTGCCCATTCCAGTCTTTGACGCTTATGGTCACGTGTTAATGGAACTCCTCTTAATGGACGTCTAGAACCTAGATTCGACTCTCTCAAACGTCGTCTGATGGTTTCGATGGAAACTTGGACCCCATCTGCATTTTGAAGAGTATTCCGTAGCATTCTACACGTAGATGTAGGGTTTCTTCTCGCCGAAACGGTGATGAAACGATCCTGAGCAGGTTTTGTTTTTCGTCGCCCACCAAGCCTTGGTCTTTCCAACACGGAACCTGTCTCCCTGAACCTATTCCAAAGTCGAGATATCACACTTTGGCTGACTTGGAGCCTTTCCGCTACAACAACCTGAGTTAGGCCACCCTGTAGCATTCCGATAGCCCTATTAGCAGGGGCGGTTTTCAGGGGGGGGGCGACAGGGGGCGATCGCCCCCCCCCTAAACTTTAATTTTACTAGGTTAACATAATAATCGAATGAAATAGGTCTGACTGGCATGACCCCTGATACCTGAAAAGTAAATATATTCAATATACAGGGTGTCCCAAGTTCGAGTGCCTATTAGACGTTTCTGGAGAACTAGACATATTTGAAATCTGAAAATTGGGATTATGATATTGTTCGAAATTCTCTACAGACCTTAAATATTTTCGGATCCTGAGCATTTCCGGTTATACAGGGAGTGAAAATAAATTTGCTCAAATATTTTTTTTCAAACTTTCCGTTTCTGATATGATTGAGTATTCAATGCTGAATACATTTCTGTTGTTTTCAAAATAAAGAAAAAAAAACTGAAAAAAGTAAAATTTTCATAGTCGTTTTTATTTTCATTTTTCTTATTCTGAATATGTGTAAACCGTTTTCACAACGTCAAAATAGAAGAATGTGAAAAGGTCATGCATCTTTTGAATTTCATGAATATCATCACAGGGTGTTTCAAATTTTGTGTCAAAAACTGTGATCGAGAATTGGTCATAACTTCTGTTTTTCAAATTAGAACCCTATTTTTTTATTATTGCGTTGGATTCTGCGAAGAAAAGTAATGATATCAGTGATATCACTCTAAGATACTTTTGCTCCTAAATTCCTGAGTTCTTTGAGCTTTTCTGGATTCATGTTGTACGTAGAATCAAATTCATTTAATCTTTTACTTGAGAATATTCTGTGACCATAGAAGATAAATGATCCCATTAATAATTCACAAATGACAGATGTAATGAAATTATGAGTTGTTACTATGGTTTCATGAGAATATTCATCGAATCTGTTTAGATTCGATGAATTTGACTCTACCTACAACATGAATCGAGAAAAGCTCAAATAATATCTCGGGAATTGCTGAATTTAGAAGCAACACTCGAAGCAACAGCATCTTAGAGTGCTATCACTATTTTTCTTCGCAGAATCCAACGCGATAATAAAAAATAGGGTTCTAATTTGAAAAACAGAAGTTATGGCCAATTTTCGATCACAGTTTTTGACACAAAGTTTGAAACACCCTGTGATGATATTCATGAAATTCAAAAGATGCATGATCTTTCCACATTCTACTACTTTGATTTTGTGATTACGGTTTACACTCAGGATGTTCAGAATAAGAAAAATTAACATGATATTGACTATAAATACTTTACTTTTTTTCAGGTTTTTTTCGATATTCTGAAAACTATTCGAATGAATACAATGGTTTTAATAGAAATGTATTCAGCATTGAATATTCAAGCATATCAGGAACGAAAAAAATTGAAAAAAATTTTTTTGAGGGAATTTATTTTCACTCCCTGTATAACCGCCTCTGGAAATACTTCAGGTCTGTAGAGAATGTCGAACAATATCATAATCCCAATTTTCAGATTTCAAATAAAGTCCAGTTCTCCAGAAACGTCTAATAGGCACTCGAACTTGGGACACCCTGTATATTTTTATTCACCTCATTCAGAATTTTTGTTTTAGCATTATCATTGTCGTCCCATTGAAAAAAATCCCCTCGAACTGCTTTTTTATTTTTTCACTTCGCCCCCCCCTCAGTAGATAAATAAAACCGCCACTGCCTATTAGCCTCAGCGTTTGTTAATTTACGTCTTGGTATTTTCAGAAAACTGGTTTCAAATCGAAACCGTTGATAAACTGACTTCATTTCGAAATAAGAACATTCATGAAGCATATGCAAAGAACCAAACTTAAAAAAAAGGCGACCAGATTGACGAAATCTCTCATACTGATTTTTATTGGATCGATTCAAGTTGTTATTGAGTTTTGAATGATTTCACAGCGATTTTCTCGAAGATTACATACTTTTAAAAACGATTGAATACGCTATCCCTTACTCTTGTGGAGCAGTATACAGGGTGGCCATTTGAAAACGAAACAGACGAGATTACAGACGAAATACATTTTTTCGATAGAAATGCTCGGACAGGTCGATTTCTGTTTCGAGGGGGACAACTTCAGATGTAAGTTACGGACGCATAGCGCTTCAACCCTTGCTGCTACAACCCCCACCCCCAATTTTTGAATAGGGAAGATGGGGTGAGTGATACCTCAATTCAAAGGTATTTTTATACTGATTTCAGCACAGTAATTGTTTTTTCATTTTATGCATTAGTTCTCGAAATATTCTTAACTAAGTTTTTGAAAATGAAGTGGTGTTTTCATGGCACTTGTAGTGTTTTTTTGTGAAAAATCGACATCTTGATTAAAGATTTCTATGTCAGTGGACTGGAGGAAGGAAGCCACAGTCATGGTTGTTTTGAAGCTCAAAATGTCGATTTTTCACAAAAAAACACTACAAGTGCCATGAAAACACCACTTCATTTTCAAATACTTAGTTAAGAATATTTCGAGAACTAATGCATAAAATGAAAAAACAATTACTGTGCTGAAATCAGTATAAAAATACCTTTCAAATGAGGTATCACTCACCCCATCTTCCCTATTCAAAAATTGGGGGTGAGGGTTGTAGTAGCAAGGGTTGAAGCGCTATGCGTCCGTAACCTACATCTTAAGTTGTCCCCCTCGAAACAGAAATCGACCTGTCCGAGCATTTCTATCGAAAAAATTTATTTAGTCTGTAATCTCGTCTGTTTCGTTTTCAAATGGCCACCCTGTATATTTATGTCACCAAACATCCTCTCTCTATTATCATGATTAAAAAATGGCTATTTCTCCTGTTGAGTTCTTCATTTCTCCATCATTTCTATATTTGGCTCTCGTTCCAGGAGGTACCTGCACCACCATTCCAAATTCAGAAAATTCTCGTTGCCCACCGAAGTGAGCGACCCCGTAACAGCATCGAGAAGAAGACACCATCACCACCATCATCACCATCACGATAAGAACGAAGTAAATTTCAACGAGAGACGTCGAGTTTCGACCCAGCCCGAGGACCTACCCCTGAAGGACTCCGATAGGGATCAATTAGACAGCCATCGCTCCGACGACTCGAAAGCGCTCAGAAGACCTAAGATATCCAGGCCCAGCAATGCCATGGTGTACGTCGGCAAGAACGATGTCGGGGAGCATTACATCATCCCCAATAGTAATAAGAAATACGATCACAGTCCCCATGCGGTGAGTTATTTATTATTTTGATATGAATGTGTATACAGGGCGAGTCTTTGACTTGTACATATATTTTAACTGTAGATTCCTCTCATCAAACGAGACACTTGTTTCCTATGCCATTTTTCAAAATTCGGTTTGGTTTGGGAGATACAGGGTGTCGAAAATCCATGAAAAAAACACTTTTCTGTTTATATCTTCGGAACCGTGATTTCGAATGAACTGAATTTTGGTTGAGTTTTCACTCTATTCATGGTGCACATTCCTCAATCGAAACCTATTCAATATCTCTACTAGTATAAAAGTTACAGGGTAGTCGACTCATCAATACACGCTAAAACGCCATAAAACCACTAAAGATAAACGGTTCATATTTTCGAAAGAATCAAACATTTAAGAAACTGAAAGTATTCCTATTTTTTTTTCAATAAAACGCGTCGTTTTCGTTTTCCAATTTTACCCGGAGAAATTTGACGAAAACATCATTAATTTCAAGAATCATCTAAATGCGTCTCTGAATCAAATATCATCGAATATTATTCCTTCTCTGGTCTTTGAACGAGTTTACAATGTTGTCACAATATTTATCAACTTTGTCGAGATATTTTAATAATAAAATCCCACAAATGTGGGGGATATAATTGAATACCAAGGAGGATTTAATACGCACAGTTTCTATTGAAAATTCATAGTTACCGGTCCATATTGAAGTTAAATGTCGATGAAATACAAAATTCGGATATGAATGATGAATCTCGATACAAACTACTCATTAAATTGAAATTAATGAAAAATAATACGATACCTGATAATCTGTGGCGATGTTTCTATCTAAACAACATCCTCTTGGAATTTTATAAACTCGACACGGTTGAAATTATATTAATTTACTTCACATAATAAACACATTAGAACAATAAGTCACTGAATGTAATCAGATTATTCAGAACTTCACATAATGTTTACAGGTTGTTCAGAGACTCTGGGTTGTTATTGTTTAACGTTGGCCTCCAGATAACCATACTTCGGTTTTCGCTCTACGCATGCGTGGTAAAATTTGGCGGCAAAGTCGATTTATGATGGAAACGGCAGAATTCATAGATATTTATACCACGGTAAACAAATGTATCGTGATTTATACTATGTTTCGTTAAAAATCCTTAACCTCAATGAAAATATCAGCAAGCTGACAACATCTTCTTGAAATTTCTGTGCAAAAATTCACAGAATCTATAAAAAATTTGATTAGGTTAGGTTGTTTAATAATAAATCTGAATGAAAAGTCTCTCTTCATGATATTGTTTGGGAATTTCGAGGAAAATATGAACAAGTTATTAGTGTTTACAAACTAATCTGCAGAAAAATCGAAGAAGAAACTTATTTTGGTGGAATAAATGTGGCTTTTTAGTTGCAGATATAATCCGATGAAACTTACTGTTCTTGTTGAAATTATCGTGTTTGCAACATTTTTATTCCAAGAATGTTAGTACTTGACTACTTGAGTATTCCCTAAATTGGGCCTAAATGTATAAACTCAATTTCTATCGAGAAATATGAACTTTGAATCAATTCCACAGTATCATTTCAGGGACGTATTTAGCCCAATGTTTTTTTTCTCAAATGGCTATATCTTTTCAACAGAGCCGAATTCGGAAAAAAGGAAAATGAAAAAAGGTTTCTTTTGGCTTCAAGAATCTTCAGTTAAAATATATGTACAGTCAAAGACTCACCCTGTATTTACTCAAACTAGGCAAGGACAACAGGATCTCTTTAGTTTTTTATCCTGGTCAATTGCCAGAAAAGGAGGAATCCTTGGGCAGAATCTTCTAGGACCTGATCATTCCAAAAAGTTCTCTCGGAACTTACAAATGTCGAGTAAAATATCTTACACCTCTGGCTTGCTGACAAGAGCACTGCCGCCTCAGGAAGTACCTAATAGATGATTCTATCGGAAACTGACATTTACAGATTCTGTAGCCAACGCAGAAAATGATTTGGGCAAGAAAGCTCTAGAAGCGATGTAACTTCCTTGAAGCCTTCCCAAATGCTGAAGCTCATTAGAACTCTGGAGCAGGAAGACAAGGTGTAAATGGTGTAAAAGCTATGACAACTATGTCAGAGGAACAATAGACCTTGAGGTCACAGTGCACTGTAAAAAATCTATGAGTATATAGTTCCATTGAAGAACATGACAAATATCTTGAAGAATCAGATACATCGATACATTCATTGATATGAAATAAACACATCCATAGAGACCTTGATATTTGAGAACGAAATACAGTCGAAAAGTGAATACATGTTTCTTCTAGTTGTTGTATACTAATTGACAATAAAACTGCAGAACCCAGAAGGAGCTGTTTAAATTTTAAAAAATTGCAAAAAAAGACCAAAATATTTAACTAACAAAAAATGTTAACATGAAAAAACCTTCACGATTTTTTTCTCCAAATTTAATCATTCACTCTCTGCTAAACTACACTGCGCAAAAAAATTAACGTACATTATGGAAATCTCAAATTTATTCTTCAACTGAAGGTGTTCTCAATGATAATTATTTTTATCAGAATTATGCATGCATATGTTATCCACTTTCAACGTTTTTCTTCAATACAGATGTTTTCTCCCAGCAGGAATAAAAAAAGATGATATTATCAGATTTTGAATGTATTGGCTCCATTCTAAAATCAGTTGTTCTCGATCAATTCTAGTGATCAATAGTTTTTCTTTCGTTTGATTTTCTACACTCGATCGCTATGCAACGCGAAATACGCAATTTGACCCAAGAGGAATGTGCCCAAGCGGTAGTTTTGCGAGAAGAAGGGTGGACATACACAAGAATTGCAGAAAGGTTTGGATTTTCCCATACAAGTGTGTCCAGAATGTTGCAGCGATTCAGGGAGACAGGTATAAATGTCCGAAGACCAGGACAGGGTAGACCACGGGTAACAACTGCCATTCGAGAACGTTACTTGAGAGTTTCTTCGTTGAGACAACGGTTTGCAACCGCTCGCCTCCTTCAAAATCAGCTTGAGCAAACTCATGAGGTGCAAATTAGCACTCAGACAAGAAGAAATCGCCTCAGAGAATATGATTCAAGGCCTCGTGTCGCGGCAAGAGGCCCAGCTCTTACCCCAGCCCATCTTGGGCGCGTTTGGATTTTGTGAGAGAGCATATCCATTGGGAAGAGGCCGATTGGGAAAGAGTTCTCTTCACAGATGAGTCTAGATTCTGCCTCTACCATTGTGATCGACGTTCCCTTGTATACAGACGTCCACATGAAAGATATGCTCAGTGCAATTTCCTGAATACTACTGGTTTCGGGGGAGGATCGATTATGGTATGGGGTGGAATATCTTTGACTGCTCGCACAGACCTAGTGGTCGTTGATAATGGAGCTATGAATGCTGATAAGTATATAAGGAACATTCTTGAAGAGCATGTAGTGCCATTTGCCCCATACATTGGTGAAAATTTCATTTTTATGGATGATAATGCCAGACCCCATCGTGCGCGCATCGTTCAGGAGTACCTTGAAGAGGTTGAAGTCTCTCGAATGGAATGGCCAGCAAGAAGTCCAGATCTCAATCCGATTGAGCAGGTTTGGAACAACCTCAATAGAAGGCTGAGAAGTTCAGAAAATCATCCAGCTACTCTTAATGACTTAGGAATCCAACTCGGAGAAATCTGGGATCTGATTAGATCAGAACATTTTAAGATCACCCATTTTGAGTATGAACCGTCGTTGCCGAGCTGTAATTAACGCAAGGGGTGGAAATACCAAGTATTAAATTACTTATCAGCATTTCAGTATTTTGGAAATTGTTCATTTCTCTTCTTTCACATAAGATTCGGTGAAATCCTGAATTTTTCTTCCATTCAATGTGTCTTGTTTCGTTCAAAACCTTCCCGAGAGAACATAAAAAATAAGTTATAAAGTCAATGTAGAGTTAACTTTCATTTAAATTGAGATTTTCAGAATGTGCGTTAATTTTTTTGCGCAGTGTATCTATAGTTCACCAAAAAAAATTTAAGATTTAAACTCGGATTTAAACAGCTCCTTTTGGTGTTGCTGTTTCTTTGTCAGTTAGTATATTTCTATAGAATTCTGGCTGATTCGCGTCTTTCCCTTTAATTTTTCAGCTTTTTGTCGAGTTGGACGAGCTACATACATCGGTGGAAGAGAATGAATGGAAGGAGAAGGCCCGTTGGATAAAGTATGAAGAAGATGTGGAAGAAGGCATAGATCGATGGGGAAAACCCCATGTTGCATCGCTCAGTTTCCATTCTCTGCTCAATTTAAGGAAATGCCTCGAAGACGGTGAGTCTCTACTTCATACATAAGTATCTGGCGTAACTGGTAGCAATCTCACTTCTTTTCTTCATTAATACAGGGTGTTCTACAAGCTCTATGACAAACTTTGACTAAAGGAAGAAGGTAGCTGTGCATTTTTTGAACATTTTTTTTTCTATGAACGTAGGTCCGACTGGTTTTCGTTTAGAAGTTACAAGCAATTAAAAAAATTTATTTGAATGTTTTGATGAAAAAGGCCGACAGATTGATATGGTAATTGACGTTATTTTAATTATTCATTTGACACTTGATGTACCTTTTGAATAACAATGCATTCATTCACGACTCAGGAATATGATTTGATGCCAGTACATGTTATAAATGATCGTTTAAATGCAGACTTGTATAAAGTATTTTGGGGCACAACCTTTTGGAATTCATTGATGACTTAGAGCTCAACATTTTTAGAAATATAAGATATCAGCATGATGGTGCACCAACACATAGAAGGAGACAAATAGTTAGTTGGCTGAATGAACATTTACCGAATGAATGGATGGATAGGTCTAAGAGGAGCAATTCAATGGCCACCTCGTTCGCCTGATCTAAATCCCTTAGATTTTTATTTATGGGAACATATGAAGAAGCTTGTTTATCATGTTGAAATCCAATCTCAACAACTTAATATCCTAACTCAAGATGCAGCAAACCAAATACAAAACAACCCAAATCTGATCCGACGAGTAGAAAACCATTATTAAAGTCTCAAAATTTCCATTTATTATTATGGTTCGAACATCGAAATATAATTTTTCAAATGCTGGTATCTTCTAAACAAAAACGAATCGGACCTATGTTCATAGGAAATACATGTTCAGAATAAGCAGAGCTACCATCTGCCAAAGTTTGTCATAGAGCTTATAGAACACCCTGTGTATTGATTTTTGTGTTGTGGAATGTGCCAACCCCAAAATAGACAGAGAAATAAAATGTTTCCTCAACAAATAAGCTACTTACCTAGACAGCACTCAATATCCACCAGAGTAAGCAGTTGAGAATATCTTCAATATAGAGTACAGAACACCAACAGAATATGTATACAGGGTGGCCAAGAGATTGACGTCAAAAAGGAAAAAACAGGTCCCTCGTGTCATGGGCTATTCGAATCACCCCCATGTATGTTATGCTATTTTTCACGGTTTTCGAGTTATGAATTTTTTTATGAACTTTCAGAATTTTCGACTTGACCATCTTGAAAAAGCTATCAAAAAAAAAGTACAAGACTTCTCTGTGAAATTCTTTTTGTAGCTTAATCTCCATGAATTGTACTTTTATACATAAAATAACCCGATTCGTAACTTTGATAAAAATTATGGAAATATTGGTCTCAAGTGAAAAAGTTACGTAAATTGGATTATAATCTGAATTTTCGAATCAAAATTAAAAATGTGAAAAGGATAATTCACGGTTTCTTAGTATGCTTAAAAACTGCGCTCAACAGTCAGCTTTTAGAATCATTGATAAAAAATGGTACTTAACACTCTACTTTTGCTAAAATTAGCCTTCAAAGTCATCGAGGTGGAAAAAATCAAAGAACTAGACATTTACTACAAAATTATTTTTTGCCATTTTAAGATTTTTCTGATCAAGTTATGATAGAAAATGCTGAAAATTAATGAAAATTAGCTTTAGATGTTGGTCAAGAAAAGTTCTAGATAAAAAAAAAGGTATGGCAATAAATCACACATCATAATGTAAATAAAAAGAAATTTATTTATAAAATTTACAGTAGGTGTTCAAAGTGGCCACCTCCAAACTAACTCGGAAACTGAAAATTTACTCAGAAAACTAAAAATTTAATTCAAAAGTAAAACTGAGAAAATCAAGGTGAAAATTAGAAAACTGGAAAATTCGGTTCAAACACTTCTTGATACTCGATCGGCGGAATCAGAATTAACTGATGGTCAGGGGAAAATCTGGTTTTATTTTTTCGGAGGGGAGGTGAAAAAGAATGCTCATATGTTCAGACGAAATCGCGTCGATGAAAACGTCTTGATTCCGGCTTATCGGCCCTTCATTACAAAAAACGCGGTTATCTGCGAAGTCGCGAATATTTATAACACATTTCATCGTTTTCAAACATTAAAAAGCAGTGAAAAACCGATCGGGATTATTTAAATTTTCGAGAACATTTTTCATTAACCACTTGAATGAACGATACCCGAACAGATGGATCGGAAGCAGTCGACCAATCAAGGGGCCCTCACGTTCACCTGACCTTAATCCCATCGATTTTTTCGTTTGGGGTTATTTCAAAGAAATTGTTTACGCCCGAGAATGTTCGAGTGAAGACGAGCTGCGACTGAAGATAAGAGAAGCCGAACGTGTCCTAAGAGAGAACAGGGCAGGTTTAATGCGATTGAAAGAAAATTTTCTAAGAAGGCGTAGAATGTGTATTGAGGCTGGAGGTGGCCACTTTGAACACCTACTGTAAATTTTATAAATGAATTTCTTTTTATTTACATTATGATGTGTGATTTATTGCCATACCTTTTTCTTTTTTTTATCTAGAACTTTTCTTGACCAACATATAAAGCTAATTTTCATTAATTTTCAGCATTTTCTATCATAACTTGATCAGAAATATCTTAAAATAGCAAAAAATAATTTTGTAGTAAACGTCTCGTTCTTTGATTTTTTCCACCTCGATGACTTCGAAGGCTAATTCTAGCAAAAGTAGAGTGTTAAGTACCATTTTTTATCAATGATTCTAAAAGCTGACTGTTGAGCGCAGGTTTTAAGCATACTAAGAAACCGTGAATTAGCCTTTTTACATTTTTAATTTTGATTCGAAAATTCAGATCATAATCCAATTTACGTAACTTTTTCACTTTAGACCAGCATTTCCATAATTTTTATCAAAGTTACGAATCTCGTTATTTTATGTATAAAAGTACAATTCATGGAGATTAAGTTACAAAAAGAATTTCACAGAGAAGTCTTGTACTTTTTTTTAATATCTTTTTTAAGATGGTCGAGTCGAAAATTCTCAAAGTACATAAAAAAATTCATGACTCGAAAACAGTGAAAAATAGCATAATATACATGGGGGTCATTCGAATAGCCCATGACACGAGGGACCTGTTTTTTCCTCTTTGACGTCAATCTCTTGACCACTCTGTATAAAATAACTAAAATACTACTTGATATAGTTAAGTTAAAAAAATTAGAACGGGTAAAACCAATACATGGCATAAAGAATAATAAATTCAAAACTCAAATAAAATTGAAACAGACAATACAATGTCATCATCATTTGACCAGACAAAGAGAGATATTCAGAAAAACAAATAAAACTCAGAATTCCCCTATTTTTAGAAGCATCAGTGTGTTTAACTCCATCACCCAAAATTTGTAAACGTCAGAAATTGTAAAAAATTGTTCCATAACCTGAATTTTGTTGTCGATGGGTTTAGAATACTTTGTTGTTTGATTTTCTCGTTTCTTATTATAATATTATTAGTAGGCCTTGGTGCCAGTAATGTTTATTTTACTGTTAAAGGGTCAGCAATAAAGATTATTATTATTATTATACTAGCTGTCCCGGCGAACTTTGTACCGCCTGAATTATACTTAAAAGTTGTATAAACTTACCATTGCTTTTTTTTCAAGCAGGAAAAAAATTAGGCAAAATTAAAGTTCAAAATATACAAAATTTTAATAATTTTTTAATTCACATGGAAAGAATTCTCTTTATTTAAGCGGGAACTAATTGTTGAACTTGAACATATAACTTTTTGTTTTTAATTGTTGTACAGTTCTCTTTTTGCAGTACCTCATGTGACTGTGAATAGCAGGAGTATAATCCATATTATACCTTTCCTCTTATATGAATCAAAATGTCAAGAATATGAACAAAAATTATTCCTTTAATGAACTATCGACTATTAACACAGCCCGTCGACCAGAATTAAAAAATCAGTCATTTGTTAATAGGCCAACCTGAAGTGGCGAAAACAAAACTTTTCTTATATTCTCAAAATCTAATCAGTGGTCACACAATTATTTCAGACATCTTAGCTATGCTGCTAAGCTCAAAATAATGGGTAAACATCTCAGTTGGTAGAGCAGCGCGATTCTCATTATTCCATGTATATGAGCTGTCAATCTCTCTTCAATTTGTTCAATTTAGTTGACGATATTAAGCTCGTTAGAAGACAAATCGAGATGTTAAAATGTCGATAGTACGATCGACACGGTAAAATTATCAACACTGTGGATTATGTTGAACTCATATTCAAATTTATTGATGGTCATTCGACCAGATCAGATTATGAAACATTATTGTATATCATAAGTGAAAGCCCGATGAGCAAACGTTTCGAAATTATTGACGCTTACAATACTGTCTCTGTGCGAACAGAAACACGAATATAACATGTCAATTACTAATTATGGGCAATTTTGGATTCAGTTATTTTCGCAAATATATCTATTACCCAAACCGAAATTCGAAGGCATTTCAAAAATGAAGAAAAAAGATGAAGATGGCCAACTCACGTTTGAAACTGATCGTCAAAATCAGATACTTGATCTTTCGGTAAAAATTCACTGTTCCACCAACTTGAGATAAGTTTACCCGCTTTTCGATCTGGCAATAGACTTCCATGTTACCATGAGTTCTATGCAAATCACATATCGCCATCTAACAGCGGTAATATTAACCTACGACTACTCACAGTGACTTGTCTATTCACTGTACGACCACGCATCAACGGTAGCGACACCTAGTGGCCTTATTCGAAAGAAGAAAAAGTATTTCCTGCATAAGTAAAACTTTCATCAATTTTTTCGAAGTTCTATTGTATTTTATAATAACCAGACCGTAGACGATTCCATAAATGAAGTTTCATAACAAACAGCCCATCCGATCTCTAGTTATAAATGGTGTAACCAACATCTTTCTTTTATATATATAGATTCATCGGTTGTCCCTTATGTAAACCCAAAATATCCATTGGATATGAATGAACATCGACATCCACTAGATATCCTTATCTCCAAGATAAAGAGAGCATTCTGGAAGTAGCAAATACCGAACCTGGTCCTTCAATCCCAAATAAACCGATTTTTCATGCAAACCAATCGTTGCAGGTTTGGTGCTGCTGGACATGGAAGAACGGGACCTCCCCGCTATAGCGTACCGCGTCACCGAGGACCTCTACAGGGAGGACCTGATCCGGGAAGGGGACAAGGCCAAGCTCATGAGGACCCTCCTCTTGAGACACAGGCACGTGAACGAACACAACGACAAAGCATTCAGGTTCACCAAAAAACACAGCTACGCGTCTCTTCAAGTGAGTCCATCGCGCTTCGCTTGGTCTAACAGCCTCCGGGTGTTGGGATTTCATGTCTGCTATTCGTTTTCATTTGCGATTCTTCTGCTCCATGAGCACGGCATGTAACGGAAATATACCGGCGGTTTCGTGATAAGATTCCATTCTGGGTTATGAGACCGAGATATTTTTCGGTCCCTAATGATGAAACTCAATTTCCTCCCGGAATAAACGGGATGTCTTGTACGGTGGAAGACTAGGTGATTTCGGGAATTCTTGCTTCGGAATATTCTCATATATTGATTTTTCTTTGAATAACCCCATCGAAATAATACATATTTCATCGGAATAATTTGGATGTTTTTATAGTAAACAGAGCCTGACTTAAGTGGAATACAGACTATTCTGACGTGACGTGATTTCACGTCACGTCAGGCACCGTCAGTGCTCCCATTGGCCTGATAATAGATGCATAGAACACCTGGTGTAACGACTCCCTACTAAAAATCGTGACCAAAATTTGTAGATCAAAACGGCATCCTAGATTTCAGATTTTGGACTAGTTCCGGAATAAATCCGCAATATTTATCGGTCGTGGCGCTACTGCGGCAACGACAAAAAACGCGACCCCTTTCGGGAGAAATGAAAAGCTATACAAAATATCACGTTTTCGATCGACAAGAAAGTCTTAAACAAAATCTAATCAGTGCCAACACCAGGTATTTCTATGCATCTATGCCTGATATGAACGTGAACGCACAGAACGATATGTTGCATTTTTATATCACTCACATTTTGACGTTCACGTTCATATTAGGCCAATGGGAGCACTGCTACACGTCTGACGTGACGTGGAATCACGTCACGTCAGAATAGTCTGTATTCACCTTTATGATTTCATCGAATAGAATTCGACTCCAAAGAAAGATAAATTCTCTATATTAATCACTAAATATACTAACTGACAAAGAAACTACAACAGCCAGCAGGAGCTGTTTAAATTTTTAATTTTTTTTTTATGAAACATACACTGCGCAAAAAAATTAGCGCACATTCTGAAAATCTCAATTTTAATGAAAGTTAACTCTTCATTGACTTTATAACTTATTTTTTATTTTCTCTCGGGAAGGTTTTGAAGGAAACAAGACACATTGAATGGAAGAAAAATTCAGGATTTCACCGAATCTTATGTGAAAGAAGAGAAATTAACAATTTTCAGAATACTGAAATGCTGATAAGTGATTTAATACTTGGTATTTCCACCCCTTGAGTTAATTACAGCTCGGCAACGACGGTTCATACTCAAAATGAGTGATCTTAAAATGTTCTGATCTAATCCTTCCCAGATTTCTGCGGGTTGGATTCCTAAGTCATTAAGAGTAGCTGGATGATTTTCTGAACTTCTCAGCCTTCTATAGAGGTTGTCCCAAACGGATTGAGATCTGGACTTCTTGCTGGCCATACCATTCGAGAGACTTCAAACTCTTCAAGGTACTCCTGAACGATGCGCGCACGATGGGGTCTGGTATTTTCGTCCTTAAAAATTAAATTTTCACCAGTGTATGGGGCAAATGGCACTACTACATGCTCTTCAAGAATGTTCCTTATATACTTATCAGCATCCATAGCTCCATTATCAACGACCACTAGGTCTGTGCGAGCAGTCAAAGATATTCCACCCCATACCATAATCGATCCTCCCCCGAAACCAGTAGTATTCAGGAAATTGCACTGAGCATATCTTTCATGTGGACGTCTGTATACAAGGAAACGTCGATCACAATGGTAGAGGCAGAATCTAGACTTATCTGTGAAGAGAACTCTTTCCCAATCGGCCTCTTCCCAATGGATATGCTCTCTCGCAAAATACAAACGCGCCCTTCGATGGGCTGGGGTAAGAGCTGGGCGTCTTGCCGCGACACGAGGCCTTAAATCATATTCACTGAGGCGATTTCTTATTGTCTGAGTGCTAATTTGCACCTCATGAGTTTGCTCAAGCTGATTTTGAAGGAGGCGAGCGGTTGCAATCCGTTGTCTCAACGAAGAAACTCTCAAGTAACGTTCTTGAATGGCAGTTGTTACCCGTGGTCTACCCTGTCCTGGTCTTCGGACATTCATACCTGTATCCCTGAATCGCTGCAACATTCTGGACACACTTGTATGGGAAACTTCAAACCTTTCTGCAATTCTTGGTTATGTCCACCCTTCTTCTCGCAAATCTACCGCTTGGGCACATTCCTCTTGGGTTGAATTGCGTGTTTCGCGTTGCATAGCGATCGAGTGTAGAAAAACTATTGATCACTACAATTGATCGAGAACAACTGATTTTAGAATGGAACCAATACATTCATAATCTGATAATATCATCTTTTTTTATTCCTGCTGGGAGAAAAAATCTGTATTGAAGAAAAACGTTGAAAGTGGACAACATATGCATGCATAATTCTGTTAAAAATAATTATCATTGAGAACACTTTCAGTTGTAGGATAAATTTGAGATTTCCATAATGTGCGTTCATTTTTTTGCGCAGTGTAGATAGTATAGCAAGGAGTAAATAATTAAAATTTGGAGAAAAAACGAAGGGTTTTAAATTTTTTTTAATGAATTTGTTAGTAATGTGCTTGTTCACCGCCATTATCTATCCCTCCCCCCAACAAGTCTTGGCATTGATGCAATAAGATGGTCTATTTTTTCTTGGGGGATACTATCCCAAGCTACCTGTACTTCATGTCTCAGAGCCGCCAAAGTGCGTGGGGGCTGGGGTAAATTTTCAAGCCTTCTACCCATGATGTCCGAAACATGCTCTATGGGCGAAAGATCGGGGGATCTGGGCGGCCATGGCAAAATATTCACATGGGTCGCTTCAAAAAAGTTTAATCTAACTCTGGCAACATGAGGTCGAGCATTATCTTGATGAAATATTGGATTCTCGAGCCGGTTAAGCTAAGGGAGAATATATGGCTCCACTATTTCTTAAAGGTAACGTAGCGCTGTCATGTTACCTCGAATGAAGACTAAAGGTGACCTACATGCTTGCATGTGCAATAGCACCCCATACCATAACGCCTTCTGTACCGTGTACATGATGCTCAACATCAAATTGAGGTTCACGTCTTTCTCCCCGACGTCGTCTAACCCTACTTCGGCCATCATGTGCACCCAAGGACAATCGAGATTCATCAGAAAAGACGACCTGATGACATTCCAAATTCCAATGTTGACGTTCTCTTCACCACTGTCATCGTTGCCGGCGATTCTCAACCGTCAGAGGTAACACAAGATTGGGTCGATAATGCTGGAGTCCAAAAGACCTCATCCGGCGGCAAACCGTTCGAACAGTTGCAAGATGGCCTTGTTCTCCTAACCACTCATTAGCCAAAGATCGAGTTGTCGCAAATCGGTCTCTAATGGCCATAAGTCTTAGACTTCGATCTTGAACTTCATTTGTGCCTCTTCGACGTCTGGTGCCTACACTTATCCGATTTTGGGCATCATAAAACCACGCCTGACAACATCTCATAACTGTAGTTGGATTTCTGTTCGTACGGTTAGCGATTCCTCGAAATGAAAACCCCGCCTCCCGCAGACCAATAATTCGACCTCTTTCAAATTCACTTAGCTGGCGATAATTTCCGCGAACACGTGCTTTAGGCATTTTAACAACAACCAAACATCGATCTCCTCGAACAGCTGATTTGTTGTAGGATTCAAAAAATTGCAAAAAACGACTACAATATTTAAGTAACAAAAAATGTTAACACGAAAACACCTTAACGATTTTTTCCCCAAAAAAATTCATTTACTCCTTGTTATACTGTCTATGTTTTACAAAAAGAAATAAAATTTAAACAGCATCTTCTGGGTGTTGCAGTTTCTTTGTCAGTTAGTTTATGCAAGGGAGATGACTTTTCGATTGTAACCATACCAAACTGTTCTGTTATTTCGTGCTGAACTGGAGTCAGATCTTTCCAAAATAAGAATTGCCACTGTGCACAATATTAATCCATTTCAATGATTGCAGGTCTGAACGACAGTTTTATTTTCACTGTTAAATTTAGAAAGTAGATACTCGGATTGAATGCTCCATGTCGATCTCTTGGTGCAGAATAATCATTTCTTCGTGGTACAACACATCAAGCTGTCCCCTAGAACCATAAGGGTTTTATCTGAGCAGATAAGTCGGATGTTTTGTTCCACTAATCGATGTTCATCGCCATTTTGCATCTCATACATGGAACACTTTCGATGTGGCTTTGCCAGCACAATCACTCTTTTAATACTCCATTCCCTACTTCCATTAGTGATTGTTTTCTACATGTTTTCACTTGGTGTGAATATTACTCATAGGATGTTGAAATATAGCAGGTACTTAAAGAGTTTTGAAAGTGATAACTTTCATAGAAACACCATTCACTTTTATAAAGTATTTCGGTTGGCCAAGATTTAGGTTTATAACATTTTTTTTACTTAAAACTGACGCAGGTTGATACTCGTGAAATGTCAAATAATTATCAGAGACTATTTACTCTTTTTTAACTTTGTAAATGGGGTTAGTTCTTTAAAGTTCAACTATACTACTACATTTTCATACTGGAGTAAATCAAATTGTGTAAAAAGGTATTGAAATGTCTTCTGTGGGCTTATTTCTTGAGAATTTTGAAAAGTGGGGAATTCCATAGGTCCGTCAGTTCGTTTAAAAGTTTTACTGTCGAGTTATTCGAGTGCTTTCATTCTTTTTTCGAATGAACTATCACAAAGTAACGGACCATTATGTCCATTAAATTCCAGTAAACTTTCAACACTCGATTCTTGATTTCCGTACAAGAAAATAGCATAACTGAATCTTCTAACCATGTTTATATACGTGAAATATTTCCAGTATCAACAGAGAAAAAAGTTTCTTCAACATTCGCCAGGTCTTTGAAATTATGTATTGAATTCACATAATATCTTTTCAAATTTTCAACAACGAAAAAATCCACATATTTTTAGTCTACATACACCACACTAGCCGACTTGTTGAAGAAAATTTGTTGGTGAAAGCAGCCCAATATAAGTATTGTATCATTCTAGGAGATTTCAATATTAACAACCGGAAGAAAACTCAAATTAACAACTTTCTCAGAAACTCAGACTTCATCAAAATTGACACACCTCCAACATTCCTAATGGAAAACAACCCTGACTCTACACCAGATTTACTAATGTGTACAAGAAATATAAAAGACAACATCCAAAACGTAATCTTAACCCCAGACTTAGGATCAGACCACCTTGGAATTGAATTCTCACTGGATACAAAAAAAGAACCCGAAGTATACACTCAAGTAACAAAATTACTCTATGACAAATGCAACACTGAAGAAGTGAATAGAAGAATGCTTGAATTGATAGAACCGCAAGTTGAAATCACTCCGGAATACATAACTCTTTTCCACAACACCCTATCAAGAATAATAACAGAGGAAACACCGTCACTCAAAAAACAATACTTCAGTCAAACGCTCCCTCCCTACATCATAAAGCTGATAAGAGTAAAAAACACTTGTATCGTGAATATCAGAGAAATCAAGAACCAAGCTTAAAAACAAAATTCAACAAACTGAACAAGGATATTCATAACATGATCTCCCAATTCAGATCCAACAAATATCTAGATGCCTGCAAAGAAATAGAAAACCAAAAAGGCAGGACATATTGGAGAACAATCAAAAAACTTTCCAAGTACACAACCTATCAACATTCAGACCCAATTCAAATCAATGGGAAATCTATCACCAGGGATAAAGACATTGCTGATGCTTTCGCAGAACATTTCAAAAAGTTGTTCAGAAGATCTACAAACAAAAATTTCGATGAAGAGCATAGGAAACAAATAGAGAATTGGTATGCAAACGGCCTACACATTCCGCCAGAGAATACAATTGAGCCTATAGTAGAGGAAGAATATTATACTGCACTTTACCACGGGAAGAACACAACACCCGGCTATGATAACATACCAAAAAAAATACTAAGAAAATTAGACCCAGCAATCCACAATGTCATAATCAAAATATACAACTACTGCCTCTCCCACGCTTTTTATCCGAATGAATGGAAAAAAGGCATCCTGATTACCATCCCCAAGGCAAAAACAGATCATTCCAACATAGAGAACTACAGGCCAATCACTCTTCTACCTACATTAGGAAAAAATTTTGAAAAAATACTGGGAGAAAGAATATGCAATGAGGTAGGAAAATATATACCACCATATCAATTCGGATTCAGAAAGAAAACATCAACCATCCACCCGTTAATTATACTCACTTCAAACTTTCAATGTAACAGAAAAATGGGAAATAAAACAGCTGCTATATTTATGGACATTCAAAAAGCTTTCGACAGTGTTTGGCACGCCGGTCTGATCTCAAAGCTATTCCATCTAAAATGCCCCATCTATTTGACAAAAATAATAAACAATTTTCTTCTTAACAGGAAATTAAAGGTACAGGTTAAAAATGAACATTCAGAAGAATTCACACCAGCACAAGGTCTTCCCCAAGGCTCGCCACTCTCTCCTCTACTTTACAACTTGTTTTGCTGTGACATGTACCAACAATATAATGACAGGAACCTGAACATCAACAAGCATGCATACATTCTTCAATTTGCCGATGATACAACTCTAATATCCCACCACAAAACATTGAAAGAATGTATAAAAGAACTACAGAAGTTGACGGATGTCACAGTGGCATGGATGAGACGTTGGAGGATACAACCCAACCCAACAAAATCAAAATTCATCATCTTCAATCACAAAATCAACTCCAACTCTCCCAACATAAAACTTGGAAGTGTCACAATTACCCCAACACATTCATGCAAATACCTGGGCATACAGATTGACAGCAAGATGAACTTCAGAGCACATTTGAGTCTCCAAAAGAAGGCAGCAATCACACGAGCTGGACACTTTAGGTCCTTAACTTATAAAAACAGAGGAATCAGCAGTAAAACGGCCAGTATGATATACAAAATGATATGCAGACCTTTATTAGACTATGGACATACAATATTCTCAAATTCACCAAAAACAGTTTTAAATATAATGGAAGTAGCGAAAAGAACATGCTTACGTAAAATTACAAAATTGAGACATCCCAACAACCCACTCCACAACCCATCAAATCAGCTATTATACCAGATAACAGAAATAGAACCAATACTGGAAAGAACGCAAAAACTCAGCAAAAAGTTCATCACAAACCAAGACAACACCAACATAATTGAGCCATTGATACACCACTACAATAGAGAATCTACACCAAAGACAAAGCTACCAGCTTTGCCACTTCTTGAACACCTGAAATCCCTAGAATAACAATATTTACTTCACACTTGTTTTAATTAAGACTTATTAAAATTATAATAAAATTGTATATGACTGGCTGGAAGACTGCGGTCGATAGCCATTTGATTACAAGATCAATAAAGTTGATTTCTCTCTCTCTCTCTCTTTTCAAATTCATAATTTTTCTAAGTAAATAAACATTTTGATAAATACGTAATTACTACGACCTCTATGTAGAGACAGGAAAATGACTATAACCTAACATTTTCAAATTATACACGGTGAAATGTGTCAGAATGTCATGGCCAACCAGGAGACTTATAAAATAAAAAATAAAAATAGACGATAACGTCCTTAGGACCTAGCCTAATCAATGAGGCAAAAGGACCAGCAGAGACCCAATTGCCGAAGTACACCACTGGTATCAGCACCACAGCAGTTTCAGGCTTGTTAGCCTTCATCAGTACCGCATAACCCCTGCTGCGGCAACCAACTGAAACGGCAGATCTTATATTACTCCCTAGCAGGAACGTTTGAGTACAGTTCAATGTAAAGTGTCCCACCTAGCGGGCAAAAGTCTACGCTTCATACCAGAGGTTCCTTCATAAACTGTATACAGATATGGAAAATGTAGTTGGAAACACTGGGGTTTCAGTACAAAATTCGAGCAGTCTTCTAGTCCAGTTGAACAGTGGAATAATCGAAACCTCAGTGCGATTCGATATCGAATAAGCGGCTGGTCTAGGATAATAGCAGTTTCGATCGTAGTGGGGATGCCTGCATCTCTGCTCCTCTTCGCGGATCGAAGATCGAATACAGTCGCAATCCGAACTTGGATGCGATCGGCTATACTGTTTGAAAATAAATTAGATTCCGCGTGAATTAAAATGTTTCCTGTTCAAGAGAAAATTCAAATGATAAAATAGTATTTCGGTGGTCAATCAATTGCGGAGACAATAAATTCGTTTATTGTTGCCTTTGGAGATAGGCCGATACCTTCACATTCGGCTATTTTCAAACCAGTTATGGTGAAAAAGACCTGAGCACTAATTTCCAAAGGAAATTACTTGTATTTGTGTCATTCATTGAGGCAAATTAATTCCTCCGATAAGAGTAGAATAAAATTGTCGTATTCATTTTCAACGGACATGATAACACCCATCACTTCGCGCGTTGGGAGTGTTACTGATTCCTCCCTCTATCTAATTCGATCCGACAGCCAAGATCGTTGCGCTCTGGCCTCTGACATCCCCACTAAAAACTGCCATAAAACTAGACCAGCCGCTTATTCGATATCGAATCGCACTGAGGTTTCGATTCGTCCACTGTTCAACTGGACTAGAAGACTGCTCGAATTTTGTACTGAAACCCCAGTGTTTCCAACTACATTTTCCATATCTGTAGATCTCTACGTACGTAGGTCTGTCATTATCCTGATGTGGTGGTGACACCAGTGGTGTACATACTTATAAAAGTGAATGGAGTATACTATCTTTATGGTTGAAACGTGCCTCGATTTTGGCGTTGAACAAAGAGTGAGCAAAACAATAACCTGGTTGCAGTCGCTATGGTTGGAGGACGGGGCCAGCTTAAATACCATGATGCTGGCGAGATCGGCACGGTTCTCACTCAGCGCGGCTCAAGGTCATGTGTGTCCGCCCCCGACCGTATTGCCGCGGCGCAACCCGACTTGTCCGCACGTATGATTCATCACGAGTGATTTTCCCTCTTCCTAATATCGTTTCATTCTCAGATTCATACTTTGCTGTAAGTTCCACCGGTTGCCCAGCTCAGGAGATAAATGTTAACGGCCACTGGAAGATCCATTCATACTGCCTGCCTTGTAAAGTTCAGGCAAACGTTTTTGAATCGAAATAAAGGGGCTGCTGATAGCCGAGCAATAGAAAAACTTAAGAGTCCCTTTTCACACTTTAGATAAAGACCAAATAGCCTATACTAACTTTAAGTATCTTGGGTACTTCGTATTAGCCACGAGCTACCAAAATCGCTTTGAGGAATAGTTCAAACAAGAAAAAGTGTATTGAATGACCACATTCTTGTTTTTTCAAATATCTTATAGATATTACCGAAAATTGAAAAGCCTACAAACTTATTTTGCAAAAACTATATTGGTGTGTTTTCCACTGAAAATCTAGTTAGCCTAGACCAGTTCCATGCATAAACAAAATATTGCGATACCATATCAACGAACAATAACTTATAAGAAGTGTCACTGTAGAGTTCGACGTCAAAAAAGTTAACCAGAGGTACGCAATAAATTAAAAAAAAAGATGTCCACCGAAATTATAAAAATCGAAAAATTGGAGTATCGAGCCATCATCTAGTACCTGTATTTAAAAGGGTTAAGAGGTAAGCAGATTTACGAAGATATGCTTAGTACCATTGGTGATCAATGTCCTTCGTATGCGACCGTGAAAAATTGGACTGCAAGCTTCAACTGAGGTAAATTTTCCATTGAAGATGGTGACCGATCGGGAAGGCCAGTTTCTGTGTCAGTCCCCGAAAATATCGATGCAGTTCATGACATGATTTTATCAGACCGTCGAGTTGGGCTAAAACGGATATCTGAAGCACTGAAGATTTCATACGAACGCGTTCATCATATAGTTCACGTCAATTTGGACATGAGAAAAATTTCTGCAAAATGGATACCCAAATGTTTGAATGTTGACAAAAAGCGTGCAAGGGTAGAAGCATTCCGTTCGATCTGTGCTCGGTTTGAAAACGATGTAGACTTCTTAAACCGAATTGTTACTATGGATGAGACTTGGGTAGGTACATTTCTACGATCCAGAAACAAAGCAACAATCGATGGGATGGCGACACTCTGGTTCTCCAAGACCTGAGAAGTTTCGTGTCCAAAAATCTGCTGAAAAAGTTCTTGCTTCAGTTTTTTGGGATTGCCATGGAGTAATCATGATTGATTTTTTGGATAAGGGTTGAACAATAACTGGAGATTACTATTCGACATTACTGACCACTCTACGAGAAAAAATTTGAGAGAAAAGAAGCGGAAAGCTATCCAAAGGTATTTTGTTTTTACAGGACAACTCCTCAGTACAGAAGTCTCATGTTGCCATGCAAAAAATTCGTGATTTAGGGTTAGAATTACTAGAACACCACCCTCATTCACCAGATTTGGCTCCGTCCGACCATCATCTCTTTCCTCAACTAAAAAAGTTCAAAAGGTCGTAAATTTTCTTCCAACGAGGAGGTAATAAAAGCTGTGGAGGACTGGTTTGCAGAGCAAGAAGAAACATTTTTTTTAAGGTCTAGAGATGTTGTAGGTTCGCTGTAATAAATGTATTCAATTAAGAGAAGAATATGTTGAGTAATAAAATATTTTGACATTGTTCGTTTGGTAGGCTGAGAATTTTTCAATATATCCTCGTATTTGTTGATTGAAAAGTATCATGATTCTGTTCGAGCATACAATTTCTTCGGAATATCTCCTGAGCTGTGCATCAGAGTCATCCATTTGCTTTCATTCAAGTATGTTGACGTTGAAATATGCTTTCCATTTCGTAGAACGGCTCCCCTGTGCATTGCAGCTTTGATAAACTTAGCTAATTGAAATTTCCCTAGAGAGTGAAGCTTGGCTAAACTTGGCTTTCAGAAATTCAAATCTGCGGTACCTAGGTTCACACTAGACGCTAGATAGAAGCATGTTTGCACCTAATTGATACCTCATTTCCCAGATTTTCATTATCATCACATATTTATCCGCATTATGTTAACGCTGTAATATTTTCCAATTAAAATTTCCTCGAATAATGAGTATATAGAATGGAATATTATGTCCACACTACGACAGGATTTGGCATTCGATCCGAATGTTACGCGCGCCATATCAGAGTGAGAGATATACAGGGTAGCCCACATGAAACATTCCAGCCGAATATATTTTTCATTTTTCAGAAACAAATGATAACACCTCAATATTTAAGATTCGTTTAGAGACTCTAACACTCGAGTCACTTCTTACGGAAATATCCATCTGGGACTGATCTATTCGAGCCACCCTGTATAAAAAATGAGAAGGCTTTCAGCGCTCCATTTCAATTTTCTTGTTGAAATTCGAGAACTTCGGCTCAATGCATCTTCGAAATTTTCTGACAAAACTGATTGGCCCAGTGAGAAGATTCTTAAGATTTGAGTGAAATGACTTCCATTTTGTTCGCAGTAAACCTGAGGACTGAACGAGAATAAATTCGCTATCACAAAAACGCTTATATCTTTTGAACCACTGGACCGATTTCGAAAATCAAACTCATTTTTCGAATCATCTTCTAATTCTAATGAAAACTGTTTTTACAATAAAAAAACAAAACTATTTTTTACAAAATTCATGGATTTTTTCTGAAATTCTTCCCATCATGCTTCTTATAGTGTTCTCAGTCACTTTCTGGGATGCTGTCTTCCACTTTCGCTTGAATTCCGCTAATGTTTTCGTTGATTTCTTAGTCTTCTTCAATTCTCTTTCTACCAGTGCCCAATATCTCGATTGGCCTGAGTTCTGGGCAATTTGGTGGATTGGCCTCTTTGGGGACAAAAACCACCTCATTAGCTTCGTACCATTCCTTGGTGGCCTTGCTGTAGTGGCATGAAGCTAAATCTGGCCGAAAGATTGTTGACACATCGTGCTCACGTAAAAATGGTAAAAGTCTTCTTCAAGCATTCCTGGATGTATATCTTCAAATCAACAGAGCCTTGGCCTACGAAAAATTTGCTCCTTTTCCAACAGGTGCAAATTGCTTGCTAAACCAGGATTTTTTTAGGAAACTTTGCTTGTTTCTTCACGCGAAATTGTTCGTCAACATTTCCACGAGAATCTGCAGTATAAAATTCCTGACCAGGAAGTTGCGAGAAATCAGCCAAGACATAGGTTTCGTCGTCCATCACGCAACAGGAAAAATTTTTCAAGAAATCTTTTTTTCAATTTCTTTGCTCTTGATTTCGCTTCTTGATTCTTCACAGCGTTCCTGTCTGGCACTTTGTATGTTCTAAGCCCACAACTCGACTTGGTTTTCTGAACGGTTGACTGCGAACAACCCACTATTTGGGCCACTTTCCGTCCTGAAAGTTTAGGATTCTTCTGGAGAAGGCTGATGGCTTTCCTCACTTTTTTGGGCTATGAAACCCCTTTTTCCTCCCGGTTCCTTCCTTGCGGTTTATTGTAAGATCTTCGTTGAAGCGCTTAACAACTCTTGATACCGTTTCCGGACGAACGTGAGCCTCTTTTGCGATTCTTTTGAAGCTCCATTTTTGATTATTTTGAAAAAGTTTCACTATAAATTCTCGTGTTTTCACTTCGCTTGACATTTTGCGATAGAGAATTTGAATATCTATGAAGTAAATGTTCCACATGTTTCTGACGTTCATAACAAAGCTAACTATGATCAAATTTTGATTTTTTTCTCAAATGGTTCAAGAGATATAGGCGTTTTTGTGATAGCGAATTTATTCTCGTTCAGTCCTTAGAATTTTCAAATTTGAATCAGGAATTTGTAGATTCAAATCAATCTGCAGATGTTTCATCCCATCATGTAGTTTTTTTCTTCCTCCGTGAGTGTATTCGAACGGAAAAGAAAATACTATACTGAGGAAGTACATTGCATGTTGGTGATATTTGCACATATTTTTCCATTTGTATTGGTGAGTGATTAATTACACGTTTTGTTCCTACCTATTTGTGAATGTTTATGCTCGAGTTCAGTATTTATGTTAACTGTAACTTAATCAATTGGTATTCCATTAGTGGTATTAGATTAATAGGAAATGTCTCATTCGGGGTTGATTCCGACCTTGGGGTCATTCAAAATTTATGTTCGTCTAGCTTCAGGATGAAATTAAGATAGCTCAATTATCCAAATTGATCCTCTCGCTACGTTATTCTCTGCTCAGGTCATAAAATTGTTATAATCTTGTTGTCTACCCTCAGTAAAAAAATCGGGAGGGAGGAAAATAATTAAGTACCTAACTATGAAGCGACAAAATTTTAATATTTGCTCCCCAACGTTGTTTATTTTGTATTACCGCAAGGATTACAAGGGTTTTTCTCAAAAGCCTGTTCAAAATTTATATAAAACCTAGTTTTTAGTTCCCCATGTTGTGTTCTGAGCTAGATTCCCATTCGGCAACTATGAATGAGGCAGTTTCTACTCTCCATCCATGAATTCACTAATTCCATCCTGTCTTCCTTTAGAATTTGTACGATCTGGAGCGCAGAAAGATCAGTATGCCTTTCGATATATCCAAGAATGGACACTTGGACGCCGAGAGTAAGTTGTTGCCAGACACAAGCCATATCGCTGTAGAGATACGCGGCGAAGAGACCTATTCAGCCAGCTCAGAGGATGTTAGGAAGGCTCAAAATGAATCCATATTGAAGAAGGTGAGCACTCACAATATGACACCAAAAAAGAAATCTCTACTTTATTTTGTCCTCCCATTCAAGTGCATCAAAACATATCCAACATGTACAATTATAGTTGTTGTTGTCCTGAGAAACAGAAGAAATATTAAAAATTTACTCATTTTTTCAGATTCCTCCAGGTGCTCAAGCTAGCAGTGTGCTGGTTGGTGAAGTGGACTTCTTAGAGCAACCGGCCATTTCGTTCATAAGGCTTGCTGAAGGAGTTGTGATTCCAAGTTTGGTGGAGGTCAATCTACCCTGTAGATTCATATTCATTCTTCTTGGGCCAAAAAGAGCCAACTTGGATTATCGTGAGGTAATTATTCAGGAGTAATCTACAACATGCTCATTTCACCCTGCCTCCTTTGTTACTGGTGAAGAAGCCAATCAACATTGCATGATTTAATTGATATAGCACATCCAACCAGCATATTAGTAGAAATTATTTGTAATAAAGGACTCCGCACTTTTTCTATGGCAAATAGCGTTCCATCAAATGTTCTAAAATTTTGGTATAATGTAGTACTCGACCTACTGATCAAAAGTGTCCATGGCCCCAACCCAATCCTATGACTAGTTTTCGAGATACAGGGCGTTGAAGTTGAGAATTACCCACTTTTACTATCTCGGAACAGAATCGCATCAACTTCAATTTTTCTCATGAAACATTTCATTCCATCCCCAGGGAGCAACCATATAGAGGAATATGACCGAAAATCGTTACGAATACAGGGTTATCCATAATTGAATGCATGCCCGATTTTGAAAGCATAAAATATGTCAGTTTCAGAGCGAGATCGTTCACAAAATGAACTATTACTCTAGATATGTCGTTGTTACATCGAAAAAGTCTGAAATACCCCGAATTTATACTGGGTGATCTATTATTATAGAAACTATTCTCAAGGAAGGTTAAATGGACACCCTGTATTTATGGGTTGATTCAAGGTGTTTGTTTAATTTCTTCAGAATATATCGTTATGGACTTCAAAGAATACAGGGTGATACAGTCATGAAATAAACTTTGAAACTCACCAAAATAACTACAAACCACCTTTTTTTTTTTTCATCACACTGTATTTCAAGATTAACTCCGATGAGGTGGGAGTTTTCTTTCACCATTGTACTTGATATGAAAACATCAATACGGCGGAGAGTTTCTATCCACTTCCTATGACCAAATTTTTTGTTATATAATATGAAAATTATTTATTTATGTTATTCTATTCTTATTCCAGCATAAAAAAAAATCTGGTCATAGGAAGTGGATGAAAACTCTCAGCCGTATTGATGTTTTTATATCAAGTACAATGGTGAAAGGAAACTCCCACCTCATCGGAGTTAATCTTGAAATACAGGGTGATGAAAAAAAAAGGTGGTTTTTGGATATTTTCGTGAGATTCAAAGTTCATCTCATGACTGAATCACCATATATTCGTTGAGGTCCATGATGATATGTTCTAAAAAAATTAAACAAACACCTTGAATCAACCCATAAATACAGGGTGTCCATTTAACACTCCTTGAGAATAGTTTCTATAATAATGGATCACCCAGTATAAATTCTGGGTATTACAGACTTTTTCGATGTAACAACAACATATCTAGTGTAATAGTTCATTTTGTGAACGTTCTCGCTCTGAAACTGACATATTTTATACTTTCAAAATTGTGCATGCATTCAATTATGGCTAACCCTGTATTCGTAACGATTTTCGGTCATATTCCTCTATATGGTTGCTCCCTGGGGATGTCATGAAATGTTTCTTGAGAAAAATTGAAATCCATTCGATTCTGCTCCGAGATACGAGCGTAGTAAAAGTGGGTAATTCTCAACTTCAACGCCCTGTATCTCAAAAACTAGTCATAGGATTGAGTTGGGGCCATGGACACTTTTGATCAGTAGGTCGAGTACTACATTATACCAAAATTTTAGAAAATTTGACGGAACGCCATTTGTCATAGAAAAAGTGCGGGGTCCTTTCTACTTCTTCAGCTTGAATCTTGAATATAAGTATTTTTTTGTTGTTGTTTAATGAGTTCTACCACTTGTTAAAAATTATTCACCTTTAAAAACATCCAGAATGGACAACAAATGATAAAGCTTCATAGCATTTAGTTAATTTTTTGTACATTTCAGGTTGGTAGATCAATTTCAACGCTCATGGCCAATCAGCAGTTCCTCAACATCGCATTTGGAGCTTACGACCGTAAAGCCCTGTTGTCAGCGATAAACGAGTTCCTGGATGACAGCATAGTTTTGCCTCCAGGTAACTGGGAAAGGAAAGGGTTGCTACCTATTGAAGAACTAAAAGCGAAGAGCGAGCAGATTAGGAAAAGGAAGGAAAATGCTCTGAAAAAAGCGGCAGAAGCTCAAGGTAATTACAACTGAACAATGACAGAAGGTACCTATCAGGTGTTTTTTTTAGAGTGATAGAACTTTGAATAATTGAAATGAAACACATTTAAATTAAGATTGAAGCCAATTTTTTCTATTTGAAAGATAATTTTATGACGTTTATGTTTTCAATAGTATATTCTAAAACTAGTTGCAGAATGGGCTCCCATTCCAAAACGAATGCGAAATTCGAAAACGAGCGACGAAAGAGCGAGTTTTCGAACGCATGAGTATTGGAATTGCATTCTGCAACGAGTATTGGACGATATTTTCTCTATTAAACTCAAATTTTGTGAAATTCAATGAAAAAATTCAAATTATAGGTCCTAGTGACTTTCATATTTTATCTTGGCAGTTGGTGTGAATGTTAGGAAAAACGAAAATTGACGTTTCCAAATTGACGTCTACTGAAATTTTGAAGGATCGGAAATGTGTTCATTACAGTACTAAAAAACAGTGCTGTAATGAATTCATTACATCATCGTTTTCAGTAACATTTTTCGTTTTGTGGTTGTCAGCAATGACTTCCGATCCTTTTAAATTTCAGCAGACGTCAATTTGGAAATGTCAATTTTCGTACTTCCTAACATTCACACCAACTGCCAAGATACAATATAAAAGTCACTAGGACCTATAATTTGAACTTTTTCATTGAATTTAACAAAATTTGAGTGAAATAGAGAAAATATCGTCTAATACTCGTTGCAGAATGCAATTCCAATACTCATGCGTTCGAAAACTCGTTCCTTCGTCGCTCGTTTTCGAATTTCGCATTCGTATTGGAATAGGAGCCCATTCTGCAACTAGTTTTAGAATATACTATTCTAGCATATGTCCACCACGACTAGCTCTGAAGAACCGCATTCGACCAGACCAATTTTGGGCCACTTTTTCGAGTAATTCAAGCCTTATTTCAGCAATAACACGAGTTATGTTGGCTTCCAAAGCTTATATTGTTTCTGGTTTATCAGCATAAACCAATGACTTGACATAATCCCAAAGAAAATAATCCATTGGAGTTATTTCGCATGATCTTGGAGGCCAATTAATTGGACCATTTCTCGAAATAATGTTATCGCCCAATCTTTCTTTCAATAAATCAATTGTTACGGTAGCAGCATGAGGTGTAGCACTATCTTGTTGAAACCAAAACACTTCTGGGTCGATACCATTCTAATTTTGAAACAGATCATCATTGATCATCGATCTGTAACGAGCACTATTCACTGTAACATTAGCTCCAGCATCGTTTTCAAATAAATATGGACCGATGATGCATCCAGCGTGTAAAGCACACCATACAGTGCATTTTTCAGGATGCAATGGAACCAGCAGAACTTCTTGAGGATTGTTTTCACTCCATAAGGACTGAACGAGTATAAATTCGCTATCACAAAATAGCCTATATCTCTTGAACCAATTGAGAAAAAATCAAAATTTGATCATAGTTAGCTTTGTTATGAACGTCAGAAACATGTGGAACACTTCATAGATATTCCAATTCTCTGTCGCAAAATGTCAAGCGAAGTGAAAACACGAGAATTTATAGTGAAACTTCTTCAAAATAATCAAAAATGGAGCTTCAAAAGAATCGCAGAAGAGGCTCGCGTTCGTCCGGAAACGGTATCAATAGTTAAGCGCTTCAACGAAGATCTTACAACTAACCGCAAGGAAGGAACCGGAAGGAAAAAGGGGTTTCATAGCCCAAAAAAAGTGAAGAAATCCATCAGCCTTTTTCAGAAGAATCCTAACCTTTCAGGACGGAAAGTGGCCCAAATAGTGGGTTGTTCGCAGTCAACCGTTCAGAAAATCAAGTCGAGTTGTAGGCTTAGAACATACAAAGTGCAGAAAGTGCCAGACAGGAACGCTGTGAAGAATCAAGAAGCGAAATCAAGAGCAAAGAAATTAAAAAAAGATTTCTTGAAAAATTCTTCCTGTTGCGTGATGGACGACGAAACCTATGTCTTGGCTGATTTCTCGCAACTTCCTTGTCAGGAATTTTATACTGCAGATTCTCGTGGAAATATTGACGAACAATTTCGCGTGAAGAAACAAGCAAAGTTTCCTAAAAAATTCCTGGTTTGGCACGCAATTTGCACTTGTGGGAAAATAAACAAATTTTTCGTTGGCCAAGGCTCTTTTGACTCGAAGATATACATCGAGGAATGCTTGAAGAAGCGACTTTTACCATTTTTACGTGAGCACGATGTGTCAACAATCTTTTGGCCAGATTTAGCTTCATGCCACTACGCAGCAAGGCCACCAAGGAATGGTACGAAGCTAATGAGGTGGTTTTTGTCCCCAAAGAGGCCAATCCACCAAATTGCCCAGAACTCAGGCCAATCGAAAGATATTGGGCCCTGGTGAAAAGAGAATTGAAGAAGACTAAGAAATCAACGAAAACATTAGCGGAATTCAAGCAAAAGTGGAAGACAGCATCCCAGAATGTGACTGAAAACACTATACGAAGCATGATGGGAAGAATTCCAGGAAAAATCCATGAATTTTGTAAAAAATAGTTTTGGTTTTTTTATTGTAAAAACAGTTTTCATTAGAATTAGAAGATGATTCGAAAATGACTTTGATTTTCGAAATCGGTCCAGTGGTTCAAAAGATATAACCGTTTTTGTGATAGCGAATTTATTCTCGTTCAGTCCTTATTCTCCAATTTTGCTTGTTTACGTTGAACACTATTTTTCGATAAAAAAGTGGATCAACAAGCTGTTCTAGGGACCAATTAACAAACAAACAACGCTTATTATGCTCAAGTGGCTTTAGTTTTTGAACCAGTTGGATCTTGTATGGGTGTAGACCAAGATTTTTACCCAAAATTTTCCATTTGGTGGATGCACAGAGTCCAACTTGTTATGAACGTCGAAACGTTGGCTCTTCATTAACACTATCACTTACAGCAGCGATATTTTCATCTGTACGTACAGTTCATTGTCTTGTTGTTGTTGCATCGAGTAGAGAGAATGTTGTCTGAAATCGATAGTCTGACTAATAAGCTGCTCTGATGGACGATTACGTAAACCATAAATTTCACGAAGTGCTCTATCTAATAAATTTCAACAAATTGTAAACGTTATTGCGGCTTGAGTCTTTCCATGACAATTTGTCAATGTTTACTGTACAGGGTGGGCAAAATTGGTGCTACATGAACTAAAACTTTTTAACCCGAGGAGATAGAGAAAAATGAATGGCACCTTATAGTCCTCTTTCTTCGAGAAACTGTTAATGCCATCAACTGCATTCCTCTATCTTCTTTCGTTTCCGAGTTATAAGCCGAAATTACAATTTGGGCAATTTCAACTTTGGTCATTATCTCCGTTTCTGTTCATGTTGAAATAAAAACATTATACAGGCACTTTTCTGATAGCAATCCAGTGGCGTACTCTGATTTTTTCTAAGAGGTTTATTTGCTGAGTTATAACAAAAAGTTTTAGTTCATGTAGCACCAATTTTGCCCACCTTGTACAGAACTGTCAGAACAACGTGGCTTCTACCTTCTGCCAAATCACAGTTAGCCCTATCGAGAATTTCATCACTCTAGAAAAAATACCCGATATCATTATAACCAGTGATGTTGAAGCAACAGTTCTCGAACGTTATTACCTGTTTCAGTTGGACCCCTAAGTTTATTCCTATTTTTATCATTACAGGTTTCACCAAACCTCTGCTGGGTACCATAGAAGGCGACGAGAAGAAACCCCCTTACAACCCCCTGGAACGTACTCGAAAACCATGGGGAGGCCTAATAAACGACCTCAAAAGACGCTACCCTTACTACCTGAGCGACATCAAAGACGGCTTGAACGCCCAATGTGCCGCGGCGTCCATATTCATGTACTTCGCCGCACTCTCTGGCGCAGTCGCATTCGGCGGTCTTCTCAGCAACAAAACCGACAACAGCATCGGCACATCGGAGACTCTGATGTGCACCAGCGTTTCCGGCATACTATTCGCCCTCTTATCAGGGCAGCCTCTGGTCATTGTCGGCACCACCGGCCCACTGCTCCTCTTCGACGAGAGTTTATACCAATTCTGCACCAGCAGCGGTATCGACTTTCTGCAGACTCGTATTTTCATCGGTTTCTGGCTCGCGTTCATCGGACTATTCGTCGCATGTCTCGAGGGGAGCATGCTGGTCAAGCTGTTCACGAGATTCACAGAAGACATATTCTCGGCGCTGATCGTCCTGCTTTACATCTTGGAGAGCGTTACGAAGCTCATATTGATCTTTCGCAGACATCCTCTGATGACAAATTATTACGCGTTTGAAGAGGTGACAGTTGCAGCAAACGATTCGTCCATATTCAAGGATTTTAGGAATGAAACGGACGATGGAAATTTACAGATGGTGAATATTATCCAGTACAGGAATCTGCCGATGGCTGATAGGTTTGGGCCTATCAACCAACCGAACACAGCTCTATTTTGTACAGTTTTATCTCTTGGAACTTTCATAATCGCCTATTACTTGAAGATGTTCAGGAACAGCCAATTCCTTGGAAGGAGTGTAAGTATTCAATAATTTCAATTTTGTGAATGATTTTCATCGTGATTTTCTTATTTTCCAGGCAAGAAGGGCTTTGGGAGACTTTGGCGTACCTATCGCAATAGTCACTATGGTTTTCGTCGACTACATTGTGCCGCAAACGTTCACTGAAAAACTTTCAGTGCCCGAAGGGCTAACGCCTTCTAATCCTGAAAAGAGAGCATGGTTCATACCTCCACAAGGTCTGCCTGTGTGGGTCATGTTTGCTTCAATCATTCCTGCAATGCTGGTTTACATTCTTCTATTCATGGAGACACACATTACTGAGTAAGTATACAGTGTGACAAGAAAAACCTCGGACAAACTCTTTTTCATTTAACTTCATTAAACAGATGAAATTGAACAAAACAACAACAATAATAATAGCTTGAACATTTGTTAATAATATATTTAAGCCGTTTCAAAGTGGCTTTCTTTGGCGGCGATACACAGCTTCAGACGCTTCTTGAAATTTTCGGCAATGGGCCGCAGCTCCTCGGGCGTTAATCGGTTCCATTCCCGGCGCAGAGATTGCTTCAGCGACTCCAAATTTTTGTGGTTTTTAGCACAAGCCCTGTGCTCCAAAATCGACCACACGCTGTAGTCCATTGGGTTGAGATCCGGTGAGTAGGGCGGCCATTATGCAGATGAGATGAAACAACGAAAATGGGTCTTACACCATTCTTGCGTCATTTTCGCTCTGTGAGCCGGAGCGAAGTCCTGTTGAAAGGTCAATGCGTATCGCCGAAGTGCTGTTTGGCCCACGGAAGTACTACGGCCTCGAGGATGTCGCAGCGGTAGACTTCTTGATTGATTTTGTCCCCTTGATCCACGAAAACCAAGGGAGTTTTACCACTGCCGCAAATTCCGCCCCAGACCATGACGGATTGCGGATTTTGACGGTGTTCGACGATGGCTGATGTACCGGGAGCCTCTACAGACCAGACTCTGTCGTTTTGGTGGTTGTGGGATTGTTCTACGGTGAAAAGCTTCTCGTCTGTGTCTTGAGTATTCGCTCCCATTGCTGACCGGCGGCGAGTCGAAGGAGTTGGCGGCATCTTTTGAGTCGTACGCGCTTGTTTTCTTCCGTGAGGAGTTGAACTTTTTGGAGCTTGAATGGCTTGAGGTTGAGCTCCTTTTTGGCAATTTGACGGACTGATTCGCGGTTGATACCGGTCTCACAGGCTATTTTCCTCATGGAAACCCTCGGATTTCGATTGACTCGCTTCTTGACGATGTTGCGATTGCTAGGTGTATTGACAGTGCGTTTTCTACCACTTCCTGGACGACGACCATCATGAGCAAGCTCCTTGAAACGACGAATTGCATCGGACACGGTTTGTCGAGGCACATTGAGCAAACGAACAATTTCGCATTGACGCCTACCTTGACGAAACAGCTCCAAAATCGCACTACGTTTGTTCGACATTTAAAACTCTGTGAATTGAAATTATATCAAACTGAAAATCCACATATTAGTACAGGAAAGTGTAGAGAAACCAAGAGAATAAAAATTATTTGGCTGCGCTGAAATACTTTTGTTCCCGACCACAGCAAAATTTGTCCGAAGTTTTTCTTGTCGCCCTGTACAACATACAATTTCAGGACAAAAGAGGGTGTTGCTCATGACTCAGTTTTATCCCCACACTCTTCTTGATCTACAAAAACGATCAAATCGCAATAAGAAGCTGGAATTCTCTAGAAAACACTCAATATTGTACCTCCTGTCAAAGTTATCCTCGCAGTTACACCATTTATTGCCCCTCTCCAGTTCCGGAGTTCTAATGATCTCCAGTATCTAGGGTGGTTTCAAGGGGGTTACATCCTCTTATCCAAGACAGCTTTGCAGGATTGCAATTGCGACAAATTCTGGAACCAGAAGATCTGGAGTTTTTTCTAGTCGGTTTCCTCTAGTCTACACCATTTCCAAGTGTATTTCAGAAAGCGTCAATTGTATTTCAGATTAGCCAATTTGATTTCAGAAAGCGTCAATTGTATTTCAGATCAGTCAATTGTATTTCAGAAAACATCAAATGTATTTCAGATTAGTCAATTGAATTTCAGAAAGCGTCAATTGTATTTCAGAAACCGTCATTTGTAATTCAGATTAGTCAACTGAATTTCAGAAAGCGTCATTTGTATTTCAGAAACCATCATTTGTAATTCAGAAAGTAGGAATATCATTTCTCCAGGACTGCATCGAATTTGACCAACGTATAGGTAATATCGAGACAATCCCCATGCTCCATGAATCATCCACGAACCCCAAAGTCTTCCAGAAAACAGTTGTGGCGAATATTTGAAAAATGCTCGAATAAGAGTTTTCAAGAATTACAGTTTCTTTTTTGTGCCACATTAAACCGAATTTCCAAATATCACAGTCATCTCGCTTTCAGTCTCGGGACACGAATTACCATTTCCCAAATATAATTGACGATTTCTGAAATTAAATTGACTGATCTGAATAACAAGTGATGTTTTCTCAAATGCAATTGATGATTTCTGAAATACAATTGACGCTTTCTGAAATACAATTGACTAATCTGAAATACATTCGATGTTTTCTGAAATGCAATTGACTAATCTGAAATACATTTGATGTCTTCTGAAATACAATTGACTAATCTGAAATACAAGTGATGTTTTCTGAAATACAATTGACGCCTTCTGAAATACACTTGGAAATGGTGTAGATCCTTTCTCATTAGTTGCTTCCTGAGGTGGCAGTGCCTAGTCAGAAAGCCAGACATATAATGATCTAATTTTCAAACCTTTTCTTTTATTTCAGGCTGATAATCGACAAGAAAGAGAGGAAATTGAAAAAAGGAAGCGGTTTCCACTTGGACATTGTACTGATCTGTCTGTGCAATATTCTAAGTGGCACGTTTGGGCTTCCCTGGGTATGTGCAGCTACAGTCAGATCCATCACACACGTCTCCGCTCTGACGGTGATGTCCAGGACACATGCGCCCGGAGAAAAACCGCACTTGATCGAAGTCAAGGAACAGAGAATTTCCGCACTGGCTGTTGCTACACTTATTGGTCTATCTGTACTTATGGCTCCTCTTCTTAGGTATGTTAATTTTATTAAAAGGAAGATTTCACGAATCTTATTGGAATTGTAGTTAAATACTGAAATGCCTATTTTTATCTGTATCGATACTTGACTGATAACTTTTCGTTTTCAGATTGATACCTATGGCTGTGTTGTTTGGGGTATTCCTTTATATGGGGGCTGCTTCCGTTGACGGTATTCAATTCTTCGATAGAATGAAGCTATTCTTCATGCCTGTTAAGCATCATCCTCAAGCTTCGTACGTCAGAAAGGTGAGTTTCTATATCTTGAGATTTGAAGTAACTTTTTTCACCAATAGTAGTTGGAATGACAACTTCCACAGGTGGTGTTTTCTTTCAAACAATTCCTTAATAAGAAATTCAGTGTTAGATTTAGAGGGATAAGGGTAGCCTTCATCAAAATAGAGTTTACATTTTCAGTTATTTCTGTATGTACAGTAATTTCTAGTGATGCGATGATTTTCGATGTTTCAAACGCGGATTTTATTTCCTTCAATAGCAGAATTTTCCATCGCAACTTTTCCTGAAGAAAAAGACCCTCTTTGAAGTTAAATGCCTTATTAGGCAATTCAACGACCTGTCAAATATTTTTTAGGTTAGTGCTGGTGGTCAAACAATGGATATTTAGCTATACTTCTTTCTAATCTATAAAGTATCTCGGTTGGACAAGATTTAGGTTTATCCAGTTTATTTACTTAAAATTAAAACTGACGCAGGTTGGCACTTGTGAAATATCGGCAATGTCAAAATAATTCTCAGAGATGTTGCCCTTAAACCCAAAGACTGAAGCTAAGCTGCATCCCAGTTTAGAAGTATGTTCTTCTCAATTCAGGGTATAATTCACATGGTATTCAAATTAATGTCTTCTGTAGGCTTATTTCTTGAGAATTTTGAAAAGTGGGGAATTCCATAGGTCCGTCTGTACGTTTAAAAGTTTTTCTGTCGGGTTATTCAAGTACTTTTATTCTTTTTTAGAATTAACTATCACAAAGTAACGGACTATTCTATCCGTTATTTTTCTGTAAAATTTCAACACTCGATTCTTGATTTCCGTACAAGAAAATAGCATAACTGAATCTTCTAACAATGTTTATATACGTGAAATATTTCCAGTATTAACAGAGCAAAAGTTTCTTCAGCATTCGCCAGGTCTGGAATTATTGAATTCTCAAAATATTTTCTCAAATGTATTATTTTCCCGAAGTAAATGAACATTTTGATAAATACGTAATTACTTCGAACTAAACTGCTCCACATGAGTTACGGATATTGACTTAAATTGCAAAAAAATATAGTTAAAATAAGATTTTTGTGATGAAAATTCATATATGATTTCAAGTTGCAAATTGATTTTAGCCTGTAGGTCTGCAGCGTATACAGGGTGGTTAAGAAAAATCGAGTAAAATAACGAAATTTCCAGAGAATTCAATCATTTCAAGACTATCAATACAATGTATGCCCTCCACGGGCATCAATAACAGCTTGACATCTTCTTTGCATACTACTCACGAGGCTGTTGAACATTTCTTGAGGAATTTGGTTCCATAAACGGGGCAGAAGCTCTCTCAGATCATTTAAGGATTCTGGGGTAGGTTGATGATTATCTAATCTTCTTTGGAGCATATCCCATGCATGTTCTATGCAATTCAAATCTGGTGAGTGCGGAGGTATTGGTAAATGTGGAATACCAAGCTCCTCGCGCGCATTGTCAACTATGGCTGCAAGGTGCGGTCTAGCGTTATCGTCTAAAATTTGAAAAATTCATATTCCTAGGACAAATGTGTAGATCTGTGCGCCCGTTGAAATATATCCCGGCTCATACCATAACACTACCCCCTCGAAATGGATGGACTTCTTGGACATAACGACGATTACGGGGTATGCGTGGGATTGTCCATACCCTTATTCTTCGAGAATCTGAAAATCGTCCATATCTGGATTCATCAGTGAAAAAGACGTTTGTTAATTTACGTCTTGGCATTTACAGAAAACTCGTTTCAAATCGAAGCCGTTGATAAACTGACTTCATTTCAAAATAACAACATTCATGAAGCATATTCAAAGAACCAAACTTCAGAAAAAAGGCGACCAGATTGACGAAATGTCTCATACTGATTTTTATTGGATCGATTCAAGTTGTTATTGAGTTTTGAATGATTTTACAGCGATTTTCTCGAAGATTACATACTATTTAAAACGATTGAATACGATATCCCTAACTCTTGTGGAGCAGTATATTTGTAGATTATAGATAAATTACCTGACAGGAAAATTACTATAACCTAACATTTTCAAATTATACACGGTGAAATGTTGTCATGGCCAACCAGGATACTTTATTAAAATTAGTGGGGTATATGTTCATGTGGATATCAAAAACGTTCGTTTGCTTGAAAAATCGTTTCATGGTGAGTTTTTTTATATTTTCACTCAGTCTCACTCTCGGGGATATCAAACCAGATAAAATTATCGAAATTGAGTATATTTTTATCTCAAAAAAGCCGTTATATTGTGGGATGTGCCACACGGAACAACCACTGAAATATTATCCACACATCATGTGTCTTACCAGAAAACGAAGAGAAATTTAGTCAGCAGTCATAAAGACTTGACAAAATCGAAGATGAGAAACCCAAGTACAACCAATACTAAAAGTTGTGATTTTATGATTGAGTAAAATTTTCTTCGTTTATGTTCCTTCAGGGTATTTTCTGATTTAACAAAACTCACTGGTGCACTCATGAAAAGCATAAAATAATAAAATCCCTCATATTTACTGCTAACTAGCGACATGTCAGAAAACACTGGTGGTATGATCACCTATTTTGGATTGCCCTTATAACTTATAACATGAACATATTTGATCACATCTAAAAGAATGGGTCGCCTTCATTTAGAAAAAACTAGGATTGTTATAACTTTGTTTTCAAAGGATCTTAAAGAAAGTGAAAGATTTGGTCAGATTGGTCACTCTAAAAGCAATGGTATTAATTACATATTTATTGTATTAAGCGTTTCGCTAATTTTTCATTTTGCTTGGTAGTTATCACCACGAAAGAAATAAAAACTTCTTCAAATAAAACCGTTTTCGATATGCCTCATCAGTAAATTCGCGCTCATTTTCAAGAACATTTGCGATAAACTTTCAAACCGGTTAGAACAGATGGTGAAGATCCCGTCCCGTGAATCCATTATCTTCACGTTTGAGTGACTCATTTCTCGGAGAATGGAAAGACAAAATTCGTCCGACTGATTTAATGACATGAATGGTAGTTACCTACTTGAAATCTATTACCGCCGTAATAGTAGGTAATGATTTCTAGTCGATGAGATATTTTCCGGTATTTGAAGCAGATGAGGCTGATGCATACTTGGTGGATTTCAACCTTGGAGCAAACTACGCATTGAATCATCGCAGAAATAAATCTCAGTGCATTCATGGTCGACAAAAGATTATATAATGATCAGGATATTGTCTGTATAGTTCTTCATTGCAGCTTATATAATCAAAAGTCAAAGAGAAAAATTTGTAATGTATCGAAGAGTCTCTGGAGGTTTGCTTTGACGGAGTTTTCAACTGTGGTGAAGGTGGTTCTCAAAAATATTACTCAGTTTTAAATTTCCTTCTTGGGGAAATTCCATTTCGCAGTTGGAGATCTGAATTGTGAGAGATAGGGCTCTGAATTTTTTTTTTCAGTCAACATCTACGAAAACTTAAATTTTGATACTAAACTTGAACATAATATGGGACTTGAGGGTCCAGATTTTTTTTGTTCAATAATTATTTTTGGTCCTGCTTTTCAAGCACCATTCGAGGTATGGGTGTTTTCTTGAGAATCCAAGATTATTCAGGTGAAGAATTAGGTGTACCATCAGAGCATCAGAGGGACAGTTTGAAATTTCCAATTTTGACAAAAATTCAATTTCACATGTGAAAATCTGAACTATGCTAGATATCAGTGGCGCACCGAGGGGGGGGGCTGTCGGGCTGCAGCCCCCCCCGAGCTCACCGAGCTGTGACAAAGAAAGGTAATTCAAATATTTCCATCTTATTGTTTTTCTAAAAGTAATAATAATTATTTTAGAACAGAATGGAAACTTAAACATTTCCTTTACAGATAGAAATAGGGATTAATATACATATACAGGGTGTTTCATTGGTGAATGAACATACGTTAACCTGAGGTGGAGCTAGGCGAGTCCAAAAAACCGATATATGATCGGTCTAATCAATTCCATAACCTAGATACAGAGTGGTTTAGGTATTCACCAAAAATTTCAATTCCTCATAACTTTTGAACCAACTAGTATAGTTGGTTGATTATTGGAACGTATGATTCACTTCTACAGGTCGATCGATTTACTTTTGAATTTCCAAAGAATTTCGGGTCCGTATTTGAAAATATGGGACTTCTTCCAAGCTGGGATTCACCCTGTATATTGAAATTTTGGGATTTTATTGAGATATTTGAAAAGAGAAGAAAATTTTCAATGGGATTCAGTAGATTTCATTGTCCCGCACGCCATTTTGCTCAAAGAGAGCTTAAGGGAAAGATCCAATTGAATATTGGAATTCCACAAAATTCTCAGAAAAATCGTACATTATGATCGAATTGATCTCCAGAAGGTACAACGATTGGATCCAGGTACCAGGTGATGAAATTAGAAGAACTAACTTTAGTAGCTGGATTTTACGAAATGAAAGAATGGCCAACAGAATTTTATTATGCAATGAAATACGTAATAATCCAGACATGATCAAAAAAAGTATCAGACATATTTTTTGAAGAGGGCAAGAATGTGTATTGAACAAAATGGTGGTACTTTCGAGCACCTTCTGTATTTCACGTTGAGTTTTCATGTTTCTTCAGTTATTTATTCATCTTTATTGACTTCAACTAAATTTTTCTCGATGAATAATGTTTTTCCGGAAATAACTCTAAATGATTCCATAGAATATTATGAAATTCGAACGTGCAATTAGTGGGACAAAAAAAATTCAATTAGATCATAATGTACGATTTTTCTGAGAATTTTGTGGAACTCCAATATTCAATTGGAAATGACGTGCGAGACAATGAAATCTACTGAACTCCATTGAAAATTTTCTTCTCTTTTCAAATATATCAATCAAATCGTAAAATTTCAATATACAGGGTGTTGAATCTCAGCTTGGAAGAAGTCCCATATTTTTCAAATACGGACCTGGAATTTTTTGGAAATTCAAAAGTAAATCGATCGACCTGTAGAAGTGAATCATACGTTCCAAATATCAACCGACTATACTGGTTGGTTAAAAAGTTATGAGGAATTGAAATTTTTGGTGAATACATAAAGCACCCTGTATCTCGGTTATGGAATTGATTAGACCTATCATATATCGGTTTTTTGGACTCGCCTAGGGTAGCTCTAGCTCAGGTTACCGTATGTTCATTTACCAATGAAACACCCGGTATAATAACGAATGCGGCGCATTTTTTAAATTATATAACTTACAAAAACCTGATTACTCTTGAGCAGCCCCCCCCGAATAAAATTTCTGGGTGCGCCACTGCTAGATATGGATCTGGATTATTTTTCATTGAATTCAGCGACCTCGAAAACCTACCATTTTTCACTCAAAAATAGAGATTTTTAAAATCGCTCATATTTTGCACAGAGATACTTTGAGATATGCTGATCAACATAATATAAACAAATAGTATGAGACAAGAGGGTCGGTAGGTTTGAAAGTTTGAAATTTCCAATTTTTCCAAAAATGCCATTTCACAGGTGAAAATCTGAACTGAGCTAGTTAGGACTCCGGAAAATCTACATTTTGATACCAAAGTCAACCCTATGCCTTTTTTCAAAAAAGAATATTTTCATTTTATTTTTTCGACAATTCATTATGTATGGTATGCGTGTTATTGGCATATACAGAGTGTAACAGCCAAATGGAATAAATTCGATAACGAATAAATGAGAGGGTGTTAGGAAACGCTCGGACACGTCGATTTGTAATTTTAAATGCGCATATTTTTCAAGAAAATAAATTTATATAGGGTGTTCCATGCGACCGTGGCCAATACCAACTTTCTTACTTCAATTGCAACCCCCTGTATATTATTTATTTTTTGGATTCTTCAGAAAATTCTAGACATAATTCATGTACAATGTTCTATACCTATCTTCAACTTTTTCGGTAATATTAAGTGTTTTCAGATTTTTTACAAAAATTAACATTTTGAATGAAAATTATTTCATTTCACGAATTCGATACATTACACTCAATACTTATTTCCCATTTACCTCTTGATATGAAGAAAGTAATCAAAAACCATAACTGAGAAGAAATTAAAAAAAACAAAAACAGATTTGTTTATTCCCTTTTTCATTGACGGCAACTTGAATGGAGAAAAATATTTAGAACTACTCCAAAATAATGTCGTACCAACTTTGATAAACTTATATCCTGATCCAGCAAATCCACAAGTTCCTGCCAATATAATATGGTTTCAGCAAGATGGAGCACCGCCCCATTACCAAATCAATGTCCGGCAGTACTTGAACCAAATTTTTCCAAATCTGTGGATAGGGAGGCGCGGATCGATAGAATGGCCAGCACGATCTCCTGATCTGACACCATTAGACTTCTTTTTGTGGGGATATGTCAAAAGTATTGTATACGAAACGAAACCCTTAAACTTAGACGACCTAAAAAACCGAATCACGCTTGCGATTAGATCAGTCACGCCTGAAAAGTTGAGTAACGTTAGAAGACAATTCTACACCAGATTAGCATGTTGCCAAGACGTTCGCGGCAAGCATTTTGAACATTTCCTACATTGACATTAATGTTTTTTTTTTTTTTAATAATTAAGAAATAATCAGCATTACTCATTAGATTTTAAGTGTAATGTACCGAATTTGTGAAATAAAATAATTTTTATTTAAAACGTTGATTTTTGCAATAAATCTGAAAATACTTAATACTTCCGAAATAGTTGAAGATAGGTATAGGACATGAATTGTGTCTTGAATTCTCTGAAGAATCCAAAAAATAAATAATATACAGGGGGTTGCATTTGAAATAAGAAAGTTGGTATTGGCCACGGTCACATGGAACACCCTATATATTATTTTCTTGAAAAATATGCGCATTTAAAATTACAAATCGACGTGTCCGAGCGTTTTTCCCAACACGCCCCCATTTATTCGTTATCGAATTTATTCCATTTGGCTGTTACACTCTGTATGATTCATGCTGTATATCTAGCTTCAAATTCACTGAATGACCGATTCCACTCGAGATGACTGATGAGAATCGATTCGATGGAGAAGAAAATTGTTTTGATTTAACCAAACCACTATTAGAAGATGCAAGAAATTACCAAAGGATAGACAGATTTTGTACGTTTCGGTAAACGTACCTATTTCAGTGTAACAGATTACCCTTATTATACAATTATTCCACTTCATAAGTCATGCAAGACTTTACTGGGGAAAGGAACAATGATTGCTTTCGTTCTCAAAGAATAGAGATAGTGATGTGTAAGAAGTTACTCCTAAATCATTCGACGGATATGTGGAGAAACTTTCTTTTGTGCACAAACGGTTGACCTAATATTATGTGTTTCGGAGTGCATAAGATATTGTGGACCTCCAACACATTATTATTATTTTTTCCATTCTTTTTCAACAGTTAGATTATTCTGAAATTTTGATCAATCACCAAGCTAACCCTAAAAGACTTCCATAACAAAAATTGTTGGAGTAAATAAATTGTAGTCAAGAACAAAATCAAATGAAAAATTAGCACAACTTTCACATTCTTCCCAAAATGAACCATTTATTCAATTATTTTTATTCGGTTTGAATGAACGCATTTTTGAAAAACCAATGTTTGGGAAATTCAATTGTTGATTAAAATTATTCAATCGAAATTCGTCCTAAATATGTGTTTCGTGTCTAAAATTTTCATTGCTGATGTTCTCGAATGAATTGTGAATGATAATTCCTCAATTTGGTCACCGCGTGCATTAACTAATTGGTCAATTGGTTCAATAAGATGATGGATCTGGTAGATTGCACAAAACGCCTGCAAAATAACGCTAATTAACATTCAACCTTCGCATTTTCGCAATTGCATTGTAGGTATATCTGAAGATGATGTTATTTCATGTCCCATTTTCATAACCAACAAGTCCATCGCAGTGAGTTTCGTTGCCATGGGTTGTCGCTTGCCCCAACCCTATCTACGCCCATGGCACATTTTAATTGCAAATACACTGCGTAAAAAAATTAACGCACATTCTGAAAATCTCAATTTTAATGAAAGTTAACTCTACATTGACTTTATAACTTATTTTTTATGTTCTCTCGGGAAGGTTTTGAACGAAACAAGACACATTAAATGGAAGAAAAATTCAGGATTTCACCGAATCTTAGGTGAAAGAAGAGAAATGAACAATTTCCAAAATACTGAAATGCTGATAAGTGATTTAATACTTGGTATTTCCAACCCTTGCGTTAATTACAGCTCGGCAACGACGGTTCATACTCAAAATGAGTGATCTTAAAATGTTCTGATATAATCCTTCCCAGATTTCTCCGAGTTGGATTCCTAAGTCATTAAGAGTAGCTGGATGATTTTCTGAACTTCTCAGCCTACTATTGAGGTTGTCCCAAACCTGCTCAATCGGATTGAGATCTGGACTTCTTGCTGGCCATTCCATTCGAGAGACTTCAACTTCTTCAAGGTACTCCTGAACGATGCGCGCACGATGGGGTCTGGCATTATCGTCCATAAAAATGAAATTTTCACCAATGTATGGGGCAAATGGCACTACATGCTCTTCAAGAATGTTCCTTATATACTTATCAGCATTCATAGCTCCATTATCAACGACCACTAGGTCTGTGCGAGCAGTCAAAGATATTCCACCCCATACCATAATCGATCCTCCCCCGAAACCAGTATTATTCAGAAAATTGCACTGAGCATATCTTTCATGTGGACGTCTGTATACAAGGGAACGTCGATCACAATGGTAGAGGCAGAATCTAGACTCATCTGTGAAGAGAACTCTTTCCCAATCGGCCTCTTCCCAATGGATATGCTCTCTCGCAAAATCCAAACGCGCCCTTCGATGGGCTGGGGTAAGAGCTGGGCCTCTTGCCGCGACACGAGGCCTTACATCATATTCTCTGAGGCGATTTCTTATTGTCTGAGTGCTAATTTGCACCTCATGAGTTTGCTCAAGCTGATTCTGAAGGAGGCGAGCGGTTGCAAACCGTTGTCTCAACGAAGAAACTCTCAAGTAACGTTCTTGAATGGCGTTGTTACCCGTGGTCTACCCTGTCCTGGTCTTCGGACATTCATACCTGTCTCCCTGAATCGCTGCAACATTCTGGACACACTTGTATGGGAAACTCCAAACCTTTCTGCAATTCTTGTGTATGTCCACCCTTCTTCTCGCAAAACTACTGCTACAACTGATTTTAGAATAGAGCCAATACATTCAAAATCTGATAATATCATCTTTCTTTATTCCTGCTGGGAGAAAACATCTGTATTGAAGAAAAACGTTGAAAGTGGATAACATATGCATGCATAATTCTGATAAAAATAATTATCATTGAGAACACCTTCAGTTGTAGAATAAATTTGAGATTTCCATAATGTGCGTTAATTTTTTTGCGCAGTGTATGTAATGAAAACTAAGATTAAAATAGTCAGCAGCTTTTTAAAGCTCTTTTGTCCATCTTTTAGATAGATTCGCATTCAGGATTTTTTTTCCAAAATATTGACAGGAATATTGGAAAATGTTTGTCAATAAGGTTGAGAACGTTTGTTCAAACATTTTCATTCGCTCAACTCTTGGTATTATCAAAATATGAATCATTCATTGTGCAATTGAAAAAAATCGATTGCTGCCTTAAGAATCAACGCTGCAATGTTTCTTATTCCTATTCCCAAATCCTGTCTCAAGGTGAAGACAAATGAAGCGAATGATCCTATTAAGTTCTGGGAGTGAACACACATATCGGAACATTCTTGGCCTGTAACTTCTCATATTACAAGAATTATTTAAAAATATGCCCGACGAAAAACAAAGAATGTGACCAATGCTTAGTTCTTGTTTTGTACTGACTAGGACCTAACCTAAATAGAAATACCTGAAAAGAATACATGGAGAAAGGTCTTCGAGTCTGAATAGTAGCAATAATATTAAAACGATAAAAGTGTAAAAAGTTTGAAATGAAATTCATATTTCTCATTATGCACATGACTTTTGGGATTTTTCAACACTCTGAAAACTAAAGTATACTTAAGGTTTTGCCGTTATTCCGAATTTTATTATGGATTTTGTGCGATACTTTTTACTCACTCTATACAGGGTGGCCATTTGAAAACGAAACAGACGAGATTACAGACGAAATAATTTTTTTCGATAGAAATGCTCGGACAGGTCGATTTCTGTTTCGAGGGGGACAACTTAAGATGTAGGTAACGGACGCATAGCGCTTCAACCCTTGCTACTACAACCCTCACCCCCAATTTTTGAATAGGGAAGATGGGGTGAGTGATACCCTGATACCTCATTTGAAAGGTACTTTTATACTGATTTCAGCACAGTAATTGTTTTTTCATTTTATGCATTAGTTCTCGAAATATTCTTAACTAAGTATTTGAAAATGAAGTGGTGTTTTCATGGCACTTGTAGTGTTTTTTGTGAAAAATCGACATCTTGATCAAAGATTTCTATGTCAGTGGATTGGAGGAAGGAAGCCACAGCCATGGTTGTTTTGAAGCTCAAAATGTCGATTTTTCACTACAAGTGCCATGAAAATACCACTTCATTTTCAAATACTTAGTTAAGAATATTTCGAGAACTAATGCATAAAATGAAAAAACAATTGCTGTGCTGAAATCAGTATAAAAATACCTTTCAAATGAGGTATCACTCACCCCATCTTCCCTATTCAAAAATTGGGGGTGAGGGTTGTAGTAGCAAGGGTTGAAGCGCTATGCGTCCGTAACCTACATCTTAAGTTGTCCCCCCTCGAAACAGAAATCGACCTGTCCGAGCATTTCTATCGAAAAAATTTATTTCGTCTGTAATCTCGTCTGTTTCGTTTTCAAATGGTCACCCTGTATAATCTTCTTTAGTCAAGTGAAGTTAATTCGGTTCATCTAGAATCGACCTATATAAAAAATATAATTTGGTTTCATGCTGAACCATGAAGTTTATTACCTATTCATTGGACATTGCAATGCTATTTAATGTTGATAGGGAAGATTTTATTTTTTCGAACTGATAAACTTTTTCTTTCTCAGATGATGATATGCAGTATGAATTAAATTTTAACTTGCGTTCCTTCAACCAAAACATTTATGCAATGTATCAGATATCAAAGTTTATTGGCTTTCTATGAATTTCATTTCCAATCATTTATATTGATTAGTAAACACTTTTATGAGAAATATATCGATTCTTCAATGAGTAATTTGCAATTAAATAGCGATTTTTTTTATTTTCGTTTCTGTTTCATATTTTGGAAATCAAACATTGTGATAAAATTATTCAAAGTTTTATTTTCACAGTTTTACATACATAATATAAAATTAAAACTCGAGATATATAGATAAAAAATAAATGGCACATTGCTCTCAAGCAAAATGTCATGAACAGAGGACATCAGACTATTTAAAAAAACAAATATTTATATTCATCATTAAAAGTTTCCTCTTCATAAATAGTTTCTATACTTTATCATAGATATACTCACAATCATTCGAATCCTCTGGGGGAAATGATTTGACACTTATCAGCAATTTAAATAGAAATTGAGAAATTAGAAATCTCTAGTCACACGAAATGGCAGTTCAGAGGAATCGTTACTAATTCCACAAGATCTATAATCCGTAATCATAACTTTTTTTTACCAAGGAATGACTGAAAAGCCTTCTGAGTCCACTCAACATTTTCTTCACCCATGATTTCATCAAATACTAAAAGAGACCTTTCTTCTTCTTCTTACCATCGACAGTTTCCCTACTTCCTTCCAAGGATCTCCTTCGTAGCTCATCAATGGTCACTTGATTATCTTTCTCCCATGCGTCTTTTTCCATTTCAAACTGTCTTCGTTTCTCCTCCAGTTCTTTCGCTTGTTGTTCTAGCTGCTTCTTGGTGGCTTCATGTCTTCTTGTCAGTTCAATCTCACTATCTTTGAGCTTCTGTTTCTTCTCTCTCACTTTCATTTCAAAAACTTGTTCCATTTCTGCTTCCATCTTCTTCATCTTCAAGTCATGTTCACGTTTCTCTTCATCCATTTGAGCAAGTGGGTTTTTGTTCAGAATCCTTGAAGTTTTACCGTCAACTCCTAAACCAGCTAATTTTCTACATCTATAGTTTTCATAATGGACATTATTTGTAACATCCTTCAAGTCTTGTAAATGTGTTCTGATCACCATGTTTCTCAGGGCAAGGAAATCACAGTGCTGAAGATTTTCCACTTCTGCGATCCCCCATGGATACTTTCGTCCCCTGAGTTTTTTACCATCGATTTCCACAACTGCATTGGAGCCAACTACTGCAAAAGGAACTCTGGCTTTCAAGGATTTGTTTAATTTGAGCTCTTCCTCATCTTCGCAGCAATCAGGAAATTCGTATATCTTTATTTTGTGTAGGGTGATCTCGTTCAAAATCTGTTTTTTGAACAACTGGCATTCTTCTGCTGTCAACGTATCTGCTTTTGCGATGATAGGAATAATATTTATTTTATCACATAATCGTTTCATGAATTCAATATCCAGGGATTTGAGACCGTGACCAGATGGTTGGATGAAATATAAACAACAGTGTATCCTCATGTCAGGGCTCTGTTTTCTTGTAACCCTCGCTTCACAGTTCAAATAATCTTCATATTTGGATTCAATGTATTCTATTATAGGAACCCAGCAATTGCTATTATCCACAGCGTCACCGAATCCAGGTGTGTCAACGACTGTTAGTAATAGATTAACACCATTTTCTTTCAACATAACTCTTGTAGTTTCAACAGCGACTGTTTTTTTGAGCCTTTGGGTTGGTCCAGGATAATCGGTTGAATTATATATGTCGGTGAGAAACATGGAATTGATCAAGGTTGATTTTCCTAGACCTGATTCTCCGACTACCATCAATGTGAATTCAAAGCCCTTCTTAACAGCCTTTCGATATACTTGATTAGGTAAATTTGCAAATCCTACATATCCGTCTAGTTCCTTGGGTTTTGGTTTTTCTTTTATTATTTCAGGGGTTGATTCTTTGCTACTTTCATCTTTGGTTGATTCTGGGGTCGAGGGCTTGACAGGAGGTTCTGGTGGTTTATTTTCCACCGGAGGAACTTTATTAGTGATTCTGTTTGAATCTTTGTTTGTATCTATTGACGAATTGTTGAAAAACATTTCTCTTTTGCTCTGCATTGCAGAATTTGCGGTTGTGACTTCACTACCATTGGTGCCATTGGCGGTTGTACCATTTGGAGTGGAGCCTGATGTAGGACTTTGCTGGTCCATGAATTTCTGTCTCATCGCTAAACGATCGAGACTGGAGAGGCGATAAGAGCCTCCAATACTGTCTTTGTCTCGGTCACGATTTAAACCGCTGCCGGCATTGAAACTCGAAGTATATTTCGGCAATGTGGGAGGTGGCGTTGGTTTTTGGTCTGTATTTCTATTTAGCAGAGCACTACTCGAAGTATACATGTAACTGCTCGGCATTATGTTCGGTCGAGATTTAATTGTTGCAGTAGGTTGAGTAGTAGGGGCACTATTCACATTATTGGCACTCATTGTTTCGTATTATTACACTTCACACATAATTCACAAATTCATTGTTCGAAAGCTTTTGTTTACAAGTCGCTCCTTTCGTTTTTCTTGACAGAGTGACAGTTGCACCGGCTCCGATGAGTAATATTCAGAGCACAAGCCACGCCCGTAGCGTCCCTCTATCTGAATCTGCAAACAGAAAACACCTTTGAAGAACCGTCTTCTATGTTTAAAAATCGAGCACGCTTACCTGATAAACGTGAAGATTACGGACGAATGTTTGTCTTTTCGTGGATAAACCCAGATTAGAGTGCCAATATTCAACTGAAGTCAACCACGCAAGTACGACGTATTTCGATCGTATTCACTTCGTTCGCTGGAGGCAATTCCAGATGGTGAACTTGTCATATTCACAGCCGGTCCTTCGCTTCGATCCGGCAGAAGTTGTCCGCGCTATTCGTGGGTTGTGGAGGGAGAGATAGAGATAGCAAGACGCGACGTTGCCGTCTTCGATTTTTTTTCAGGACGGATAGGATGCCCTACTTTTTAGCGCCAGGTTAAGGGAAAGGATAGAGCTTATTTGCGTCAACTGTTGAATTGGTATACCAAAAAGAATCCTCTTCCACTCGCCCTTGAAAACTTTATGATTATCTTACCTGTAACCGCCTAATCTGCAGGTGGGGCTATAAATATCCCTGTGAATATGCGTCCATTGTCATTGGGACAGCTCGTCAGTAAAGGTATTATCATATTCTGAAGATGCCCACCGCAGACATGGGCGAAACTTTTAGAAGGCTCGGAGTATTCGGAGTTAATTGAATACGGGAGCATTCCGAGAAATGATCTCTTCTCCTTTTTTTCAACGATATCCTTTTTTCAACGATATCCTTTTATTCAAGAAATGACGGATATTTTCTTTTGCTATAACGTCCACTTAAAAAAATACAACCCTATTTTTAGTCCTTTAGCGCGCATATTGAAATATGTAGCTAGCGCGACCATCCTTTCAGGTACTAAATCCGCCCAACGCTGTTTCACTTCTGGTGTTTCTTTCGAAAGTTATCATGTTCACAGACGGACTGAATTGGAGTTGACCACGAATCAGAAGTCTGTCTAGTCGAATAACCAATTTGGACGAATAATATGTGCTTCATTCTGACTAAACATTTTAGAAAATCAATTACCTGAAAGTTCAGGATTTCGAATCGATGGACTGGCAACGTCGAAAGCACATTTAACCACAGATATCGTAACGTCAATCGATTCGAATGAAGATTCGATTTCGGAATAATTATCAGATTGTTACGCTAGGGCTAGTTGCTTTCCGAAATGTTAATCGTAATATTCTTCGGTGAATGCGGAAAATGGATTAAAATAAAGCGAAGCGTCATATTGTATAAACAATCGGACTAATGCATTCGCTACATTATCCCTCACAAATAGATTCTAACCTAATCTCAAGTCCCTCTAGGCGTAGGGTGTTCTCGATCATTCTTCGAAACAGAACATAAATTATTTCCCTCTCGAAACTGGGACGAGAGAACAATCGATTTCTGTTTGCGACAGCGACGCCAATTCTAGAAACCCTTATGGTAGGTCCTAAAATTTAGTGCTCAATCGAATTTGTTGCCTTTACGCGAATGGAAGATGTTGACGACCATAAAATTGGTGCGATTCGAAGGTTTTCACTCATTAGAGGCGGAATCAATTAATTTAATTTTCCTGGTAGCGCTTTCTACCCGTTATCTCAGAATTTGTACCTGTTTTCAGCAATCCCAAGTTACTCGGTTTGAACAAACTAATATTTCAGGGAAATACTTGGAAAAGTGGTTACATGAAATATATTATTGATGAATCAACCTCTTTATCAATGAGCCAGTACGTGAGAACGAATAAAATGAAACACTCACCGGAAAATTCCATGAAAACATAACTGTCGATTTTCAAAACTTATGGTTGGAGAAAAATAACTGCGCAATTTTGACAATTCGACTGTTTTGATATGAAAACGGAGGAAATTTTCTAATAGACCATAGAGATGTATAAAATCTATGAATCTTTTCTATATATTCTATGAGCAAACAGAGATCTTTGACATGGATGCATAGAATTTGTATGCATCTATTCTGTGACAGTAGTCCACGGATACTCAAATATTAGTCGATTATTCCCATTTGATTACCATTCAAATTTTCAAGTCTCAAATTCTTCGTCAGTGCCACTAGATTTCGAAGTTTCATGAACGAAACCTAGTTAAAAATTCCTGACTCCGTATTTTGACTTCAAGGGCATTTCCGACCCGAATGAATACCAGTATGTACTATGTAGCTGCTTATGTTTTGAGTTTTTATCGTTGACAGGAATGGAAACTAGTTATTTCTAGGAACCGTAAATAGTCATGTGTAGGTTGACACCCGCATTATTATCTAGTTAATGGGAGTCAATAAACTCGGATCTTCGTGGACAGGTATTATTACAAACACCGGAAATGCGAAAGAAAATCGACTGGCCTCATCAACTTTTTCGTAATTTTCCGGTTCCCGCATCTCCATTCTAAATTAGATTCATTCAACGAATTGTCGATTTGCGAGCTTTGATGGATGGTTAATACCAGAGAATCGTTTCTTCGAGCCTTCAAGAGAATTACTTGATTGAAATTCATATCCGAATGAATTTTCTTCATCAGAATACAAAACGATAGATTATGTCGTCTGTGATTCCTTCTATGGTTTATAAGTCGAATGAACGCACGGATACTCTAGTATCCGTGGAATGAACGACATAATTCTATGGAATGAACCACATAATTCTATGGTATGAACATAGATCTATACAGTGGCGTAGCTAGATAGTCCGGGGCCCTGGTGCGAAAATCGAAGAGGGGCCCCTTAATGAATTGTTTTCGGGTCAAAATATAAACACTTCCAAGAAGCTGAAGGTACAGTTGAGGAATATACTTGAATAAATTATGCTGTTATTTATGTATTTGAGTAGGTATATTAAATTCATTATATTAATGTTATATTAATGTGGATGAAAAAAAAGGGCTTTAAAAACATTTTTTATAGATATTTACTATATGTACAAATATTCACAAAAAAATTGTCATTGTCACCATGACCTTCTAGCCTTATTGTTTTATTGATACGTTAGATTATTTGGTGAAATCACAATAAGAATAAATTATTCGAGGAATGAATTCAAATTAATTATTGGGGATTCGAACCTTGAGGTCAAGTCTAGATTTGAAGTCATTTATTCTCTGGGAAAAAATATGTTTACAACCTCTTTCTAGACCTACTCTTTGCGAAAGATTCAATGACTTCACTCAAATCTAGACTTGATGCAGCTTCATTTTCAATTGATAGGTATAAGCCATGAATGTCCCAGTTGAGCTTGGCTCATAGTGTTCCGCAAATAATTTCATATTATTCTTAATTTGCTGAAAGATCTTTCAGCTTCTACAGAGGTAACAGGAAGATTGTATGGAACAGTAGTATTGCTGTAAATACTTCTGTTAGATCGCATTCCAGCATTCCGTATTTCCTTATTATTTTCATATACAATTCATGAATTGTCTATGCCTTATTCAATCCAGGTAGAAATAGGTGATAAATATTAAGAACTTGAATTCAAAAGTTGGTCCCTTTCATATCGCAATATTTACTTTGAAATTGGTCGAAGCTTTGAATTACAGTTTTTTCGTCTACCTATATCGAGTAGAAATTATGGTGAAAATTCAAAATTTTGTTGACTGCAGTCATACACCCGAAACTTGAATTCAATCAATCAAATCTTTATTGTACTACAGGCTTAATACAATAGCGTGTACTCGTCAATTTTCAGCATAAATAACACATTATTAAAATAAATATGGACATAAAATGAATTTACAGTCTAGAGCAAACTATACAGTATACTCATATCACAGATAAGTTTGTGTCGCAGAAAAACTCTTAGAGCGAATAATACGTTTTTGTTACAAGGAGCTCCTTCAATTCTCTTTTAAATTTGATGAAACTCAATAGTTTCGAATGATTCGGCAATTTGTTGAAAACTGCAACCGAAATATAAGAAGGCGACTTCTAAAATTGAGAAATTATTGTATCGAGCACTCTATTGAAAATATTTATTTCGGAAAATTCATCGAAATATTTTTTATCTTTTTTTGTCTCTTTTCATCGAAATGGGGATCTTCATCATATGCTATGACATTTTCTCTAGCCTTGCACTTGAAGGGCTTGAAGCAGTGGCGGCTCGTCAGGGACGGCAGGGTCGGCAGTGCCGACCCTATATATTTTATCCAGCCAAAATGTAAATTACTCTTTCTTCTGTTGAATTACTAAATTTATTATAATTAGTGTATTTCCAAGACCTGTGTAAATAAAATTCTATAAATCATATTTGTATATCACTGATATATTTCAACTTCTTGGAAATACGCTCTTCCGACTCTTCCAATCTCAACGCCGCGCCGTTCAAATCAGTCCGAGAATTGAAATGTGTACGTGTACGGGAAGACGAGAGCGCCAAGCATCGAACGCTTTCTAGGGACCAAGTACGGCACGCTGCATCTGGTTCGACGTTTCAATGAAATGCGAATACGAATGAGGCGAAACAATTTTAACTCGACTGTTTTCTGTTGAAATTTTATTCAGATAATGATAAATATTATAGTCGCCTCCTAGTTAATGCTTTTTCAAAATCGAAAATGCGATGTTTTCGTTATTCGTTCCACCTCACAAATTTTAAGAGATAAATCGATAAATTTTGCTTTGAACGAATTTTTGTCGTATTTCGTACTTTTATAGACGAGGATTATGAATATGATAGTACCTACTTATATGAATTTCCGCCCAATACCACTATATCCCGAAATTTTTAGCCGAGAAAAAAAATGCTGAGCAGTAGCCGCTAAACTCTTATAGCAGGCTCAACACATCGCAGGGTCGGCAAATGGGATTATGCCGTACCTGAAATGCCTCTACTCGTATTATACACGAGGAACGATCGGATCGGGCCGATCGGGGTGCCTCGATTGTTTTCGTTCGGGATGCGGCTACAGACAGGAACAGGAGCTTTCAGTGTTCGTATGTTTGGCCCAAACAGTTTGGGTGAGTGGTTGGATCGTTTCTTCCAGGAAATTAATTATTTAACGCGAACTCAAATAATTCCTTTTCTGTTAGAGATGTGCATAAATCATGTATTTGACAAAAAATGGAGTAAAATGAATGGTGTTTATAATGCAGAAAAAAAATAATATGCAAGGCATTTGAAAAAATTAAGAAAAATCGATTTGAAATTCGTCATGTTGATAGTCTTTTTGTGGACTCTATATGCTGGAGATGCTTTATTATAGCTGGGTAGGATACTTTGAAGTCTTGTCTTTCAATCCATATAAAACTGTTATTGGTATGTGCAAGGGTTCGTGAAATATAATTGGATAAAATAGCCTCTACAAGTATCATTTTTTTGTCAAAATGGCCAATATTTTGAAATAATAATAATAATAATTGAAAAACACTATTGAATATAGGTGTCCCATTTGAAAAAACAAAGTCACCCGCTATTCCTGTTTTGTGGGCCACCCGATATATTCGAAAATATTTTTAGGATGTGCTCTTCTTGGAGTATATCAAGTCTACATCAAAAAATTTTGACAAACTCAGTCCGTTACGCGTATATCGTCCGCTGCGGCACTAGTGGGACACCCTGTATATCTGCCGACCCAAGATAAAAGTTTACGAGCCGCCACTGGCTTGAAGTCACTCCTATAAATTTTTTTCTTTGTATTCGTCTCTTCTAAAGCTCTGCATACGTCGTCCAAACTGACATCGAATTTTTGTAATACTTCAGATGCATAATTGATATCATTGAGAATGCGGTGCATTGAATCGCCGAGGAAATTTTTTTTTAATTTCTGCTTGTTTTCGCTCTTATTTGCAAGAGTTTATTCTTCTGTTTCAGCTAATGCACGAATGATATGAAAAAAATGAAATTTAATTGCCGAAATTATGTTAACCCCACTGTACCATCTAGTCGGATTTAGATTTTTTAGATACCTGTCCGATTCACCAGTGAATTTTGGCAATGAATCCCTAAATTTGATGATATTTCGGAAAAAACATTTTTCAAGAACTGAATATAATAAAAACAATGTTATTCACATAATAGATCACAGAGAAAAATCAAAGTTTGAATTTTTTTGTAAGTTCAAACGCTATTTGATGGTCTGCGCTTGGGGGCCCCCTGAGGTCGGGGGCCCTGGTGCACTGCACACCCTTGCACCCACGTAGCTACGCCGCTGGATCTATAGAAACCCTTGTGTAACGACTCCTAACTTAAAATCGTGACTAAAACTTGTGGATCAAAGGGGCACTCTAGATTGTAGATCGGGTCCTACTTCCGGAATAATCCGCAATATTTCACGGTCGTGGCGAATAGACTATTATCTTACTATTATTACAATACTTTCCTATTTTCAGTGAGAGGAAGACATGAATTAAATGAGCTTTTTTATTTTGCAGGTAAAAACCCACAAGATGCACATATTCACTGGTGTTCAACTGGCTTGTCTCATATTCCTATGGATTGTTAAATCCACGAAGGCGGCCTTGGCGTTTCCGTTCTTCCTAGTTCTCATGGTACCACTGAGGGCCCAACTGACCCATTTCTTCTCTCCTAGGGAGCTGAGAGCGGTAAGTAAATAGATCTTATACAGGGGTTGTATCAAGTTCTCTAGTGTTTGTGTTTTTTATGTTTATGCATATTTTGAACTTTTTTCTTGATTTATTTCCACTGTATAATTTGGTACACTCGGTACATATCACAATACGTATTGCGGGATTAAAATGAAAGCATAATAATTATCATTACTCATATTTCCCCACAATGCGTGAATAAAGTTGCATTCTATTTGTCGTGATAAATTTGTGCATTTTTCTTTTATCATTCCGATAATTTGTTACAGAAGTATAGCGATCCGAGATTATGAGAGGACGTCATCCAGAAAAACATAAACGATAAAACAGTGCCGGTCATTGTTAATACTTTGTGCGTGACTCTCTCCGATTGTTTCCTTCCGATTTATCGTGGAAATTCTTCGAAACGTCGATTTTGATTGCTCTTATTCACAGGTTTTACGATAGAAACAATCGTAAAGTTCCTTTAGGAATCATGAGTTATAAGAGCGTTAAAAGTTTCTGTTTTTCTGATATCGATTGTTCTGCTCTTTTATTGCTTATTATTGAGGCCTTTGAAAGGGGAATTCTGAGATAATTTTAATGCAGGAAATAACACATTTTCTTTGGGATCTGCCTATTCTTTATGATATACTACGAAGCTTCGAGAAAGTACCTACCTTATGATGGCGCATCCACTCTATGTCCTTATACCATTTTGAGTGATAACCATAGAACCATACTATAAGTTCTATGGTGATAACAATCGTTTCTGGAGCCTTGATGAATTGTTAAACTTCAAATGACGCTAGGAGCATATTCTATGCTCCTAGAATGACGTATAGAGTTACATTTCTTTCATTTAAAATATGGCTGCCATAAGCAGTTTTAATAATATCTAGGAGCATAGAATATGTAGATAATATAGTAACGACTTTTGGGAAACCCTTCAGAATTGCGGTATTTGTGAAAGCATTGAAGCAGAAAGTTGTCTTCGATTCTTCGTTATTCAACAGTGTATACTGTCCCTTTTGTTGGAAAAATCAATCTGCGGTGGTATCGATTACAAAAACCCAAGTAACGACGTGTCTGGCATAACAATACCTGATATCTGTGCACTTTCTCTGTTTGCTCGGCAGCCTTGATATCAATTACACATGTAAGGGCACAACCGATGAAGATTGAGTGTTATAGATCTATATTTATCTGTATCGTGAATTCGATATCCGTTGTTGAAAAATGATAGCCTCGACCATTGATTTATTTGATAAGTTGAAGTGTTTTTTTCGTATGTACTTGCCTCAATACCAAGCAGGTTTTTTTTAGTAAATCCCCAAAAAAGAGACAAGAATTCTGTATAGAAGCTTTCAATAGAAAAGACCCTGGTGGAGTTGGCTCCAGTGATGTTCACTCTATTCTAGCGCATAACATAAATAATAAAATATAGTTATAGTACGTCCCTGCCCTTTCTACTGTCAGAATTTATTTCTTTGTTGGCATATTAAGACTAATTCGGACCAGGAAATTAAGAAAACAGTTAGGCACGTATTGTCGCCGATGGCCTAGCTCGATGCCGCTTTGAATATTCGGTGAGCATTTCCTTTTCCGCAAAACGTCGCCTTAATTCGTGACCACAATTTTTTATATGCGTTTCAACACTTCCAACATGGTTCTAACGTTCCACAGTAAAAGCAAAAGAACATGCAGTGCCGAAGGAAGTATCCACGTAATTATCACACTAATCAGATAAAGGGGACAATTCCACTTCCGGATAGAATGCTCCTTATCTTGAATTCAGTGCGAACTTTGTCGACGAAAATCTGTGGTCTTGGTTAGGTTAATATACACTGCTAAGCCCTCCTGTAGGAAATCGCACAAGTATCCCCGAATTTAAAATGTCTAGACATCTTACTCGAATTTATCTCTAATATTAGGACTTTAGCTGCGTTTGAGAATGCACACTACATTAACCGTCTATGGTCTGTGGAGCCTTGTGATGGATGAACTACTCCACAGACTAACGGAGCTTGACTTCGAATGATGATGACCTAAGTTGCATTTGAGAATGTTCACTACATTAACCGAGTGTACCGTACTGTATGGGGTTCTATGACTACGGTCCACCCTGTTTAATGTAGACGTAGTACATTCTCGAATGCAGCTTAGGTCATCATCATTCGAAGCCGAGCTCCGTTTGCCTGTGGAGTAGTTCATCCACTACTAGGCTCCATAGACCATAGAAGGAGAAGTATTATAACCCCTGATGTGACTTTAATCAAAGAGTCTTTGCTTTAACGGGGGTGTTTTGACCACAGACTGCGATTTGAAAATCCTCTTCATCTTAGCTATTCTCGTCGTCAACGGCTCATTCATCCATCTTACAATGGTTTTATGCAGCTTCGTCCCTCAAGAACTTCTCAAGTGGACATACTCTCTGTATAAAAAGTACCCGGAAAATGTTATTCAAATGAACCGCCAAAAAGGAATCGGTAATTTTTTTTTTTTTAAAGTTGGTAGGACCTTCCTTAATTAGGCAATCCAAACCACGTGGCGCCCTGCCTCCAGATAACCTATAAATTTTCTGACAGGTCGCTGGCTTGCAGTAAATATCAGGAATTTTATTATCTCATATGCATTTCATGAGTGAACGAGTGAGTTTTTATGATTTCTAATATCAAAAAGTATCCTGAAGTATCACTGACGAAGAAAATTTCACTCAATCATATGATTACAACTTTTAGTATTGGGAGCCCGAAGAGATTGAACAGAAAGTATTGGAGAAGGAATATTAATCAGAGCTCTGTCCCTGTAACTTCTTTATCCTTTTATATGATATAAATTTAAATATTCATCAGTTTTACATTTTACATGAACTGAATACTGCTTATTTCAGTGTCTACGAAGACACATTCACTTTAGTTTCTTATCTTCGATATTGTCAAGTCTTGATGACTGCTGATCCAATTTCCTTTTGTTTCCTGATAAGTCACTTAATATGTGTATAATACACCAAGTTACACACACTGGGTGTTCCAAAATATTCAAGAAAATCCTCATAATTTGAACGACTTGCACATCCAACTTTGGCACACATTTATGGCATTTTTTTATTGAAAATGCACTTAATTTAAATAATTTTCACTGGTCTGATATTCCTAAGAGTAAGATTGACTAGAAATATCAAAAAAATTTCCACATAAAACAATTTTTCAAGCAAATAAACGGTTTTAATGTCTACATGAACAAAGCTAAACTTGGTTTGTTTGACCACCAGCTAACCTCAAAAAAATATTTGACAGGTCGTTGGATTCCCTAATTACCAAGCCAAATTTGAGCGCGATCTGTCAACTAGTGTGTTTACAACAGCTGTCAGTATCAGTCGACCTCAAAAGTGCTCTGCGAATTTTACAATGGAAAAAATAGTTGATCAAAGAGTTTGCCTCAAATTTTGTCTTGCAAACGAATTTTCTTGTGCCGATTCATTGAAAATGTTAAAAAAAGCCTTTGGTGATAATTGTATGTCAAAAACACAAGCATACGATTGGTACAAATCATTCAAAGACGGTCCGAAAAAACCACGTCAAAGTCGATCGAAAATTAAAGTTTTGCTCACTGTTTTCTTCGATTATCGTGGTGTTGTGCACTCAGAATTTCTTCCTGAAGGACAGACAGTGAATAAGGAGTATTACTTGGGTGTATTGAGGCGTTTGCGTGAGAATGTTCGTCGTAAACGGCCAAATTTATGGAAAGACAATTCGTGGATTTTGCATGATGATAACGCGCCGTCGCACCGAGCCATAATTATTAAGGAATACAAGACCAAAAACTCAATAAATACCATCGAACAACCGCCGTATTCACCTGACTTAGCTCCGTGCGACTTTTTTCTATTCCCAAGACTCAAATTGCCCCTACGTGGAACGCGTTTTGAGTCCATTGAAGCCATCAAAACAAATTCGCAACGAGAACTGAAGGCCATACCTTTGGCGGCGTATGAGCGGTGCATGGAAAAGTGGGTTCGCCGATATCATAGTTGTATTGTAAGCAATGGGGACTATTTTGAAGGAGACAAAATAAATATTGATGATTAAATTTAAATTTATGTGTTTTTTTTTACAATTCCGGGTACTTTTTATACAGAAGGTATGTGTTGTCAAAGAACTATTAAACTTGTCTGGCAAAGAGGTCTTTGTGTCTGGCTTCAATCTGGCTTGACTTAGACTTTCTGGTCACACTGTAGTGTAAATAGGTGTACATATCGTACTTACTAGTCTGATTAACACTTCAAATTTAATTGAGTAATCAAGGTTTTGTGCAATGGGTCTATAAAAGCCTGCACATACCACCTCTATCTTTAATAGATTGGAACACATGTTTGTTTCCAGCTATTACGTAAATGAACACAAAATCTTGTATACATGTTGGAAACTCTACGGTGGATATGTAAAAGGGGGACGAGAACACAGAGGGAGTCTTGTGTGTCCGTGCTTTTCATAAGAGCGTTCCTAATTGAGTTGTTCAATGGGCCTAACAGAGAGGGATACACGGTAAATCAATAAAACTCGACTGGAGAGTTTTAAATTTCACCGATTTCACAACAAGTTTACATGTTTAACGTAGTGATCGGAAGCAACGAAAACATTCGCTGAATGTTTTCGAAATCCACTTCATCATAGAACCAATTCCCTCGTATTTTTAACTCTTTCGTTTATTGTAATTGAAGTGATTCCCGAGCTCCAAAGGGTCTAGAAATAAGTTGCGTGGTAATTTGAATTGCCCGAATTCTCAGTCCCTCTACGAGCTCGTATTGTCTGCCATTCATCAACAGTTTTCATACTTCAAAGTTGAGATTTTACAGTGTGGCAAGAAAAACCTCGGACAAACTCTTCTTCATTCAACTTTATTAAACAGAAGAAATTGAACAAAACAACAACAAATAATAATAGCTTGAACATTTGTTAAAATTATATCTAAGCCGTTTCGAAGTGGCTTCCTTTGGCGGCGATACACAGCTTCAGACGCTTCTTGAAATTTTCGGCAATAGGCCGCAGCTCCTCGGGCGTTAATCGGTTCCATTCCCGGCGCAGAGATTGCTTCAGCGACTCAAAATTTTTTGGTTTTTTGGCACAAGCCCTGTGCTCCAAAATCGACCACACGCTGTAGTCCATTGGGTTGAGATCCGGTGAGTAGGGCGGCCATTCTGCAGATGAGGTGACACAAGGAAAATGGGTCTTACACCATTCTTGCATCATTTTCGCTCTGTGAGCCGGAGCGCAGTCCTGAAAGGTCCAATGCGTATCGACGAAGTGCGGCTTGGCCCACGGAAGTACTACGGCCTCGAGGATGTCGCATCGGTAGACTTCTTGATTGATTTTGACCCCATGATCCACGAAAACTAAGGGAGTTTTACCACTGCCGCAAATTCCGCCACAGACCATGACGGATTGCGGATTTTGACGGTGTTCGACGATGGCCGATGTACCGAGAGCCTCTACGGACCAGACTCTGTCGTTTTGGTGGTTGTGGGATTGTTCTACGGTGAAAAGCTTCTCGTCTGTGAAGAGAATTCGCTCCCATTGATGACCGGTGGCGAGACGAAGGAGTTGGCGGCACCTTTGGAGTCGTACGCGCTTGTTTTCCTCCGTGAGGAGTTGAACTTTTTGGAGTTTGTATGGCTTGAGGTTGAGCTCCTTTTTGGCAATTTGGCGGACTGATTCGCGGTTGATACCGGTCTCACAGGCTATTTGCCTCATAGAAACCCTCGGATTTCGATTGACTCGCTTCTTGACGATGTTGCGATTGCTAGGTGTATTTACAGTGCGTTTTCTACCACTTCCTGGACGACGACCATCATGGCCAAGCTCTTTGAAACGACGAATTGCATCGGACACGGTTTGTCGAGGCACATTGAGCAAACGAACAATTTCGCATTGACGCCTACCTCGACGAAACAGCTCCAAAATCGCACTACGTTTGTTCGACATTCTAAAACTCTGTGAAATGAAATTGTATCAAACTGAAAATTCACATATTAGTACAGGAAAGTGTAGAGAAACCAAGAGAATAAAAATTATTTGGCTGCGCTGAAATACTTTTGTTCCAGACCTCAGCAAAATTTGTCCGAAGTTTTTCTTGTCACCTTGTATATTTATTCGTTTACATCGTTAGAACCAAGGACAAGTTTCTCCACTTGATTTTATCCGAGTCTTAATTGATTTAACGTCACTTCAATATCAATAAAGTCCAGTTGGGGAATATTGAAACGATATATTCGCAATGAGAAATGATTGATATAATTTCAATCACTCTTAACTCTGTCGCAACGTTCTGCTGAAATAGAAACTGAGACGTGTCAGGTAGTAATTGGTTCTACAAGTGGATTGATCGAAATTTCGACATCCACAAAGTTCAATCAACTTCCTGCTATATTTACGATCAACACACTAACACAGTCAAATACGTTGACGATCGAGGTGAACATATTTATCTTCCTTCCGACTAGAAACAGGAAGAATTCCATTTTTTGAGATAACGAGAATTCAAGATATCTGGTTCACTATCATGAAATTGGAGTGGATCGTTTATCACTCCTGATAAAAAGGACATGAATATGGTTGGCATTCCTTCTTGATACTGGGTTTCCCAATAACGTTCATACAGGGCGTCTGGAATTTGTGGAACAATCCGCTAACTGTAAATGAGGTGAGAAGAAGATGATGATGATTACTTAGATGTGATTAATAATGAAGGCATCATCAACATAGTTCTGCAAACGCTTTGTTTTCAGGATGAAAGTTTGAATTTTTTCAATCTTTTGTACCCCCAATTCAAGAAAATCAATATGTATTAGAATTTTCCAATAAGAGGTTTTATTTTGGAATTGCTATTTTTCTAGATCTCACAAGATCTCGGTGGCCAATTGTGATCACCAACTTTTCCCGTAAAAGATCAATGGTTTCGACGCTTGTGTGGCACGTAGCGCCGTCTTGTTGAAAGTAAACGTTTGCCAGATCATAACCATCCAATTCCGGCCATAAAAAATCATTAATCATCTCTCGATAGCGCAATCCATTCACCGTAACTGTTGCTCCAGCCTTGTTCTCGAAAAAGTAAGGTCTAAGGACCCCGCCGGACCATAAACCGCAACAAAATCGTTACAAGTTGAGGATAGAGAGGCTTTTCATCAATAACTCTTAGGTTTTTCGAGCCCCAGATGCGACAATTTTGCTTGTTGAAGGAGCCACCGAGGTGGAAATGGGCCTCATCACTCAAGATGATTTTTCGATGGAATCGCGGATCATTTTCATGCATTTCAAGGACCCAATCAGCAAAGACACGACGTTGTGGATGATCGGCCGGCTTGAGTTCTTGTGTTAACTGAACTTCATAAGCCTTAAGACCAAAATCTGTATGCAAAATACGGTGTAATGACTTTTGTGGAAGGCCTAATTCCAAGAAACGACGAGGAGTGGACAAAACTGGGTTTTCTTCAACACTTTCGGTTACAGCATCGATATTGCCGGCTGCTCTTGAGCGACGTCCACGGGTTTTATTCTTCACATCACTAACTTGTCCCAACAGCTCAAATTTATCCACCCTGTATTGCGGTTCGACCAAATTTTCACCATTTTTATAGTGAATTTTAATTACACTGCGCAAAAAAATTAACGCACATTCTGAAAATCTCAATTTTAATGAAAGTTAACTCTACATTGACTTTATAACTTATTTTTTATGTTCTCTCGGGAAGGATTTTACCGAATCTTCTGTGGAAGAAGAGAAATGAACAATTTTCAAAATACTGAAAAGCTGATAAGTGATTTAATACTTGGTATTTCCACCCCTTGCGTTAATTACAGCTCGGCAACGACGGTTCATACTCAAAATGAGTGATCTTAAAATGTTCTGATCTAGTCCTTCTCAGATTTCTCCGAGTTGGATTCCTAAGTCATTAAGAGTAGCTGGATGATTTTCTGAACTTCTCAGCCTTCTATTGAGGTTGTCCCACACCTGCTCAAACGGATTGAGATCTGGACTTCTTGCTGGCCATTCCATTCGAGAGACTTCAACCTCTTCAAGGTACTCGTGAACGATGCGCGCACGATGGGGTCTGGCATAATCGTCCATAAAAATGAAATTTTCACCAATGTATGGGGCAAATGGCACTACATGCTCTTCAAAAATGTTCCTTATATACTTATCTGCATTCATAGCTCCATTATCAACGACGACTAGGTCTGTGCGAGCAGTCAAAGATATTCCACCCCATACCATAATCGATCCTCCCCCGAAACCAGTAGTATTCTGGAAATTGCACTGAGCATATCTTTCATGTGGACGTCTGTATACAAGGGAACGTCGATCACAATGGTAGAGGCAGAATCTAGACTCATCTGTGAAGAGAATTCTTTCCCAATCGGCCTCTTCCCAATGGATATGACTCTTGCCGCGACACGAGGCCTTAAATCATATTCTCTGGGGCGATTTCTTATTGTCTGAGTACTAATTTGCACCTCGTGAGTTTGCTCAAGCTGATTTTGAAGGAGGCGAGCGGTTGCAAACCGTTGTCTCAACGAAGAAACTCTCAAGTAACGTTCTTGAATGGCAGTTGTTACCCGTGGTCTATCCTGTCCTGGTCTTCGGACATTCATACCTGTCTCCCTGAATCGCTGCAACATTCTGGACACACTTGTATGGGAAACTCCAAAACCTTTCTGCAATTCTTGTGTATGTCCACCTTTCTTCTCGCAAAACTACCGCTTGGGCACATTCCTCTTGGGTCAAATTGCGTGTTTCGCGTTGCATAGCGATCGAGTGTAGAAAATCAAACGAGAGAAAAACTATTGATCACTAGAATTGATCGAGAACAACTGATTTTAGAATGCAGCCAATACATTCAAAATCTGATAATATCATCTTTTTTTACTCCTGCTGGAAGAAAACATCTGTATTGAAGAAAAACGTTGAAAGTGGATAACATGCATGCATATTTCTGATAAAAATAATTATCATTGAGAACACCTTCACTCTTCAGTTGTAGAATAAATTTGAGATTTCCATAATGTGCGTTAATTTTTTTGCGCAGTGTATTTCAATGCGTTGTTGAAGCGTGCATCGCTTCATTTTTATTATTAATTACGCAGTTTCGACTTGTCAAATAATGATAGCTTCAAAAGTGCCATCTACCGAAATAGCGGGCTATTCAAAATAACACCCATTGGAAAACTTTTTATTTTGAGGGATAAGACAACTGGAGCAATAAGGATTTGCCTCGTCTGACGAGCCGCCACTGCTTTACTCAAAGAATTTCTCGTTTCAGCTCGACGGGGATCAGCCAGATGTCGATGACGACGAACCTGACTTCTATGCAGAGGCGCCACTTCCAGGTTGAAGAGCGGGGTTCAAAGATAAAAAAAAAACATATTCTTTGTTTGAGCAATTGAATCATATTGAAAAGGCCAACTTCAGCACCTTTAAAGTCCGAAGAAACTCCACTGCATCGGGCTGTATTTTCTATTTCAGTATTATTTCTTAGAAGTTTCTGCTGTGACTCAAACAAAAAGATATTGTAGAAGAATTTTAATCTAACTAATAGTTTAGATTTGAATAGTTGAATATTAGATATTCTCAAAATTTTCTTATATAATGAAATCCGCATCAATAACTCGAGAGGATAATGGAAACATTTTCCATATCATTAGATTTTATGAATAGAGTGAAGAAATTGTTATGTACTTACGTACCTAATCACTTTCTTCCAACATCTGTTCTTTGTTTAGTAATTCACTATTCAATGTTAAAATATTTTTATAGATTTATTGTATATCTCTATAACAGATGTTACCTAGTGTAAGTTATTCAGGGCTCAATCTTTCCTTCATTCAAATTATGATCTGATCAGGAATAGTTGAATAACTTAGAAAAAATCTATATGACTTAGTGCATTCAAGTGCATAATAATCAAGAGAGCCAAGTTCCACTTCTTTGAATATTGAAATATTTTTTGTCCTTTAAATAAATATTCAGAGAATATTAGATTCAGAAGTACAATTGAAAATAGTTCTATTCAAGCAAAGCAGGTGTGTGGAAACTTCAGAATATGCATAATTCTATTTAGTTATACATAATATTTAGTAATATCTTGTGTTTTATTAGCCCTTGAAATGATATATCCCTCTTCTTATGACTAAAACGCCTTCACTTCTAGAGATGCCATGTGATTGATTCTAATATCAATAAACTCAGAAATGGGGAAAGAAGAAAATTGCTACATCTGAAAAAGTTTTCCTCTGTATTTAACAAATTTTTAGCTGAAAATGTTCTGAGATGGATAATGAAAAATTCATGTTCAATTTTAATTGTCTGTGAACACAATTACTTTTAAAAAAACAAAGTCTTGAAATTTTCAGGGTATTTATCAATTCAACCTAGAACAAAATACAAAAATTCAGAATAATAGAGCTCTAAAAAAGTTCCCATACAAGATAACACAATTTAAAGGATACACACAGGAAACAAAACGTTGAAAGACTGAAAATACAACAGGGCAAATAGAACAAAACTGTAAAAATTGGTACTCTTTAATTAGACCAAAGAAAAGTACATTTACTCATTCCTATCACATAAAATCAGTTGAAGTAAAAATGCTAATCTCTTAACAAATATATATTACTCTTGCACTAGTTAAAATAAAAACTGAATCGTTATTCTAATTGAATGGAGTCTATTCTTCTTTGATTTGTACTTGGCTTTCATTCGCGAATTTTTTGTTTTTATTGCCTTCTTCACTACCGAGAGGCCTTTTATTGTTGTGCATCTCTCTAATGTGCCAGCTTATCTCTCTAGTTGACGAGTAAGCTTCATTACATATATTACAAGCATAGGGAAGTGTCTGGGAGTGTGTTTTCTTATGATTAAATAGGTCCTCGTACTTAGCGAAACTGGCTTCACAGAGATTGCAGGAATATTTATGTTTATTGTAGTGCCGCATCAACTGGAGATCAGTGGCACACTGTAATTTGCATATTTGGCAGGTGAGATTGCTTCCTACATGAACGGTACTAAAATGTTCTTGCAAAAGAAAACAGTTCTTAAATGCTTCTCCACATAAAACACATTGATTTTCTGAAGAATCATTTTCAGGTATTACTATTCCACTTTCTTCCCCAGGTTCCTACAACATTAATAAATAAGTTTTCTTCCAATTTATTAACGTCCTACTAATAAGTATTAGGTAGTTATAACGGGACTGAGGACAAAGTAAAAAACAACAAATCTAAAAATTCGTTGTTATCTGTGGTGTTGTTTTATCATTGTTTACATTGTTTCATTTGTCTTAAAATTGACGTTTGTTGTGAAGATTTCATCTCCGGAATATGTGCTGTAATTTTATAGTAATTTTAAACTTTAAATGACTCTAGAATGAGCCTAGAAAAAGTCTGAAAATACAGACGAAACGTCGGCGAATTTTTAGATTTGTTGTTTTTTACTTTGTCCTCAGTCCCGTTATAACTACCTAATAATTAATAAATAAGATAATTAGTTCGAATACAATAGACCAAGGAAATTGGTTTGCTTTGCTGATACTCACACAGTAATTGATTATTATTTGATCTGTGTGTATATCCGAAGGGATGACCACATAAGTGATCATATTTTCGGAAGACACCTGCGAGTCATCCACAAATGTATTATCTGCTTCGTCAATTACTACCTCGCATTGTGGTAATTCGATTTTTGGATATTGCACAGTTTCAGTATTCTCTATTTCCTCTTGACTGTCCATAAATATCTGTTTGTTGGTTATCACGGTTGGACGTATCTGAAAGAAATTATGCTTATTGCACTTTTCCTATGATTTGGATGAATATGAACATAAAGGAACGATTGATATAAATTTATCTCTCTAATTGAAGTTATTTACAGGATTGAAAATTGAATCTTTCTTTGATCAACAACAAAAACTATTTAGTGACATTTGACATAACCTTCAAAGTTCAAATATCATAGAGTAACTTTTCTTATCTCACATAATTCTATGTTTTGGCTGCCTTGAATTTTTTGTTTGTATTCGTTTAGTTTTGTTTAATATTTGAGATTTTTATTCTTTCGATTTACATTTTTTCTTGTTTCTACTCGAAAAGCTCTCCGTTTTAAGATGTGTCTTCAGGCTGAGAAAAATGTACTAATAAAGGTAACATCAACCAGATATCTCTCCAAACCGATTTAAATTATACAAGAGTTTTTAAAGGTGAGTCTCTTCAACACAAAATGTTTATCATCAATACACTCCTGAATATAAACCATTTCAGCAAAAATCACTTTTAAAAAAGTTTCAAGATGAAGAAGTTGAAAAATCATCATTGGATTTCAATACGGATTCGGTCCTGCACTTTCGGAAACAGGACCGTACTCTCGATTTCATGGCACAGAATTGTACTTGAATGGGTAATATCAATATCTTCGTTATCTGGTAAGTTTTAAGTAGGCGATTTTTGGTGAATTGGTTTATTTTAATGATTCTTCCTCCTGTTCCAAATAACTCATCTTTGAAAACATCCTGTATATATTAGTGAGAACACTCTAAATTTATTTTATCCTTGAATACATGACTCAAAATATGTACCAGCTCTTTCATCTATATTACTCAAAACTGCTTATTTTTCTCAAAGTTGTACAAGTTGCTTCACATTATATCTTAGTAAAATCACTACAAGTATCATTCAGGATGTTCATTAGTTTGTTGAATGCCGGCTGTGGAAGTGTCTGACTGAGGGAATTTATAAACATGAGCGGATCAGAACTCATCACAATAGCGTTGGCAAAATGGCATATAGCTTTTTCCTGGTCATCGGCAGACATGAAATTTTCAGCTAATTTCAATTCTGTCAATAGTAATTTGTAATCATCTTCAACCTTCTTCTTACATGGATGTAGTACTTTCAGTTCCTTTCCTTCGTTCACAATCTTTTTTTTAGGATCACTCTTACTTTCAGAGTCACGCTCAGATGTGAAATAAACTGCAGCAATAATTGCCGTCCATATAGCAAACCATATTTTTAGTGTTATGTTAGACATCTTACTTGCATCACACAAAGATGCGGACCAGAAAAAAAAATTGTTACATTCCACTGTAATTTGACATGACATTCGAAGAAGTCAAAATATGTAGGTCAATGGGGTAAGTGTCAATTCGTACATACAGGGTGTTCAGTAGAGAAAGCGAAACAAGTTTAAGCAGGAATTGTTGAAGTTGAAAATTATGAAGCTAATGCTGTGCAATTTTGAATGTATTAATAATCAATCAAACAGAAAACTTTCTGTGAATGATAAATTGGATAAATAATAAATGAGTATTCAAAAGGAATATAATAAATATAATAATATATTATTTTTTATAAGTAAAAATATTAATAAGTTTATCACAAAAAGCATATACTGCTTCAACACAAATCTTCACCTAAGCCTTCCCAGTGATCAGGTACTTCCAGAAAGTATTTATGCATAGCTTCAATAAATCTCTTCTGGTATTCGATTGGTGAAATAATGGTCGGTTGTTTACCTTGGCCGCCAAGTATTCCAGACTTCTTAAATATGGTTTCTAATTTTTTGTCCCATGTAAAAGTTCTGATATAATCTGAAAAAAAATACTATTAGATCAAAGCATAACATGGGCAGATTCAAAATTACGAATATATAAAAATTCTGAATGATAAGGATGAATAAAAATCAAGATTCAATGAACTCCTTGGAAGGTAATGACTGATTTTAATATATTCTTCGGAAAGAACAACAGCTATTAAACATACACTGCGCAAAAAAATTAACGCACATTCTGAAAATCTCAATTTTAATGAAAGTTAACTCTACATTGACTTTATAACTTATTTTTTATGTTCTCTCGGGAAGGTTTTGAACGAAACAAGACACATTAAATGGAAGAAAAATTCAGGATTCCACCGAATCTTATGTGAAAGAAGAGAAATGAACAATTTTCAAAATACTGAAATGCTGATAAGTGATTTAATACTTGGTATTTCCACCCCTTGCGTTAATTACAGCTCGGCAACGACGGTTCATACTCAGAATGAGTGATCTTAAAAAGTTCTGATCTAATCCTTCCCAGATTTCTCCGAGTTGGATTCCTAAGTCATTAAGAGTAGCTGGATGATTTTCTGAACTTCTCAGCCTTCTATTGAGGTTGTCCCAAACCTGCTCAATCGGATTGAGATCTGGACTTCTTGCTGGCCATTCCATTCGAGAGACTTCAACCTCTTCAAGGTACTCCTGAACGATGCGCGCACGATGGGGTCTGGCATTATCGTCCATAAAAATAAAATTTTCACTAATGTATGGGGCAAATGGCACTACATGCTCTTCAAGAATGATCCTTTTATACTTATCAGCATTCATAGCTCCATTATCAACGACCACTAGGTCTGTGCGAGCAGTCAAAGATATTCCACCCCATACCATAATCGATCCTCCCCCGAAACCAGTAGTATTCAGGAAGGCAGTGAGCGAGCATATCTTTCATGTGGACGTCTGTATACAAGGGAACGTCGATCACAATGGTAGAGGCAGAATCTAGACTCATCTGTGAAGAGAACTCTTTCCCAATTGGCCTCTTCCCAATGGATATGCTCTCTCGCAAAATCCAAACGCGCCCTTCGATGGGCTGGGGTAAGAGTTGGGCCTCTTGCCGCGACAAGAGGCCTTAAATCATATTCCCTGAGGCGATTTCTTATTGTCTGAGTGCTAATTTGCACCTCATGAGTTTGCTCAAGCTGATTTTGAAGGAGGCGAGCGGTTGCAAACCGTTGTCTCAACGAAGAAACTCTCAAGTAACGTTCTTGAATGGCAGTTGTTACCCGTGGTCTACCCTGTCCTAGTCTTCGGACATTCATACCTGTCTCCCTGAATCGCTGCAACATTCTGGACACACTTGTATGGGAAACTCCAAGCCTTTCTGCAATTCTTGTGTATGTCCACCCTTCTTCTCGCAAAACTACCGCTTGGGAACATTCCTCTTGGGTCAAATTGCGTGTTTCGCGTTGCATAGCGATCGAGTGTAGAAAATCAAACGAAAGAAAAACTATTGATCACTAGAATTGATCGAGAACAACTGATTTTAGAATGGAGCCAATACATTCAAAATCTGATATCATCTTTTTTTATTCCTGCTGGGAGAAAACATCTGTATTGAAGAAAAACGTTGAATGTGGATAACATATGCATGCATAATTCTGATAAAAATAATCATCATTGAGAACACCTTCAGTTGTAGAATAAATTTGAGATTTCCAGTGTATTTATTATACAATTACATGAATTTAAGCTTTCCTAAAAAAGTATTTATTTGAATAGAAACTTACCTATAATTCCCAATACTAGTTCCTTCTTTTCACTGTCTAATCCAACCAATAAGGAATAATCCATAACTGATTGGGAAGCTAGAAAATCCGTGTCATTTTCTATCGCTGCTGCCAGCACAGCTTTAGAATGAGGTAGAATGTACAGGGGGGAATCACAGGTCATCTTCAATAGATTTTCATCCAGCAAAACAATTTCCCCCTCCTGATTGTCGGGTATTACTAACCTATTCCGAATGGAACCTTTAAGATCAAACTTTTGCGATACAACTCTATTGTAGAACAAATTTTCCATCACCAGCAAATTTTTTCTCATCTGGTGTCCGTTGGTATTATTTTTGAAGATTATTTGATAAATGCCGACTATTTTTCCTAACAGAGTAGGCTGATCGGAAGTGTAACACTTATGCATGTATGTAAAATAATTTGCTGCCGACTCCAAAAATAAATTGATTTCGTTTTTCGACATTTCCTTGAGGATGAAGCGGTCGTCTGTTGTTTTGGTGAAAGCAGATCCTGATTTACCCCCTCTCGCATCCCAAGGTGAGGACTTTGACAATGATCTCACAAAAACTTCTTCCCCATCAGGTAATACAGTGTTTCGAAGCGCAGCGAATTTTTCGGCATAGTAGATCCTACACAAGAAGTTACATGTTGTATCTTCGAACACAACATCCAGATGATGCTTTTTACCATCACCACCTGTATCTGAGACACTTTGCTGACCTGCAGCGTTACTCTCTAACTGACCAGTAGATGAGGCACTGTTTAGCAAATCTGTTTTACTATCTTTGTTTCTGAGAAAACCTAACAAGCCGCCATTTTTCTCTTCACCCCCTTCCTTTTCACTCTGCGTTCTTCTTTTATTCCCTGGACTTGATGTGACATCTGCAGATGCTACAGGCTGTCTCAAATCTTCCATTAGTCTAACTAGTTCATGAGAATTCAAAGCATATGCCACGATGGAACTTAGATCGTTTTCCGAAACTGTGAGGTTACCATACACTCCAGCCTGAAGATTGTAATGGTCATTTGTAGAGAAAGGGTTTGTAATCAGATTAGACGGGGCTGAAGATGGTAGTAATTGTGATAATAACATTTTCACACTCTTTTTATCTGAGTCTCGTTTGATCTCCACATCGCCACTAGCAACTGAAACATCTGATTGGGGCCTTTGCTTTGGTGGAAAGACGCTAAGATCTTCATTTTCCCCATTAGAATACATTCCTGTATGTTTCAATTGTTCCCCGACTGTACCCCAAGATTGACTCAAGTCTGATTCGGATTTTTGCAAGTTAACATCATAATTCAAACTGTCAGATTCTGAGGAAGTATGTACGTCCCTTTTTTTATCATTATCTTTTTTTTTGTCCACTTCAATGGACAGTTGGACATTCCAATTATCGACAATTTCAACAAGACATTTCTTCACGAGTACTATGTGATCACTGAGTTTACAATAGGCTTTTTTGAGTTCTCCAGTGTTAAAATCTTTTTCTTCAACAGTTGGAGAAGTTAGTTTCAATTGAACTTCTTCGATTTTCTGTCTGAACAACTGTTTGTCTTTCGTCCAAAGTTCTTTTAGTAAAGTTATAGTTTCTGGTATATTGGTAGTTGTAGAAATTTTCTCGGATATAGAAGTGAAAACATCATGCCCTTTTTGAGCTAACTCTTTGATTTCTTCTATCAGAAGGTGGTGTTGATGTTCTATATCAATATTTAATTTTATCACAGGTGGCGGTAGTGATATTTCCCAAATATCTATAGGTGAATATCTGAACGAAGCCACATCATTTTTATAACCGAAATATTGGTAATGGTCATGATGTAAACTGTGTTCACAAGGTGTATTTCCTCTACGGCTGTACTTTGATCCATGAAATTTGAGTTCTAAATATTTAGCGAAAGAATAAGACCATGTATCTGTTGACATAGGAACAACAGGGGAAACACTTTGACATTTCAAACATGATGACCACATTACAATATTTTCTTCAGAAAATCCACTTTCGAAACTGTTCAAGAATATACTAACACATCCTAAATTGTGTACAAATCTACGAACATGTTTCACCATTGAAGTTCCGCAAGTATTGGATGGGCAAGTATAGGCTTCTCTGAAACAGTATTTTTCCAAAAAGCAACCCAGTGGAATGTCGTTCCTACCATAAAAATCCATGTAAACTACTCCTGGATTCATACAAAATGCAGGGGCATTTTGGGACTTATTGCTGAAACTACAAAAAAGAACGGCCAGACGCTGATGGTTCAATGGATCCAATACATCAATTTTCTCATTCTGATCTTGTTTAACCGGTTCTTCTACTTTCTTGAAAGATTTCAAAACACTTTCTTTCTTCTCAAACCGTCCCCCACACGCTCTGAAATGAGCCAGTAAATTTTGGATCTCATTCGTATCCACACTGGTCACGAATTTAGCAGTTGTGAAAAGATGAGGTGGTTTCATTTCTCTCTTATCGATCACACCCAATTCGTCAGTCTCAATTTCTTTCTGCCTTGCTTTTGTGTTCGTATCAAACTGCTGACTGTGATAAATTTCAGTCGGAAAGAATTTTCTGAGTAGGCATTTTTTTCCCGATTCAGTTTCCAGATATGGAATTGGAAATATCACATAGGGGGATATACAAAGCATTGTATCGTCCAATGCTTTCCTGAATTTATTCGAGAAAGGTAATTCGGATACAGACATAGCTTCCTGTTGTTCAAGCATGCACGAATCATTTTCAATAAATGAAGAATGGAGTGGATCAGAAAAGTCATTCACACTTTGGACTGTTAGGTTTCTGTCTTCATTACTAATTTGAGTGGAAATTTGTATTTTTTCGTCTGTTTGTGGTATGTTACTTTTAGGAGATTCCACTTCTTTTCGAGTGCTGAATTCATTTGAAAATTTCTCATTATTCTGTTTGAGATTTTGTGTTGGAGATATTTCTTTGCTTTCATCAAAAAACTCACATTTATAGTCGGGAGGTTGAGCAAATTCATCCATAAGGAAAGATTTTTCAAGGCGCCAATTATATGTTGAAAATATCATGAACGAAAATAGTCTCTTGATCTTTGAAAGTTCTGATTTGGACGCACCCCTGAGAAGTACTGTACTTCCTAAATGAGGATTAGGTAACCCTTCTATGAACATTAGAGTTTTACTACTTTTTTCTTTACCCACCATGAAATTGTTCAAATAAAATCTCTTACAAGATCCTAAACGTGGTCTCCCGATGTGAGCATCCAAAGAACCAACTAAATCTGCTTGAATACAATGTGATAATCTATCTAATATACTCTGCTTCACATTATGGATCAAAGTTATACCTTTCTCCCTCAAAAAATCTTGGGCTAGTCTTGAAACATTCCTTTGAACCATAACTATATCAGGTTGTAAGGCTACTATACGTGCACATATGTTTCTCAAATACTCGTTTTCTTGCATCAACAGAGGTTCAAGAGACATGAATCTACCTTCTGTTCTCTGGTATACTATAGCACCTTGCAGTAATAAGATTTTAGGATTTTCAATATCTTGCTGCATTCCACTATGTGCCACATTTTTAGTGAACACTATACCTTCAACAACTCTCGTATCTGTTTTCAATCCTCCCGGTAATTTTTTAATTTGAACATAATGCCTTATATCCAAATCCCGGGCATCATGATTCTTATCAGGTCTTGTGGTATTCACAATATCATGAATTAGGGGTAAGAGAATATTGGACCATGTCAAAGATAGACTGTTTGTGGCTAAAACTTGCTTCATTAAAGTCAGTTCATGCTGATCGTAGGCATTGGTTAAAATTTGATAAGCAATTCGTTCCCCATTTTCTTCCCTGAGTGCAGAAGCATTATGCCAACCAGATTCAGGAACAAATTCTCTTTGTTCGGATGTACGAACTTCAGGCTTGTCCCCAAAATCACAATAGTCAGGTTCATTTACTTCAGAAGGTAATAAAGCATGAGGTGACGATAGAGGTTTGGATAGATAAACAGTATTAGCTTCTACATTCAAATCCAACATGTAAGATGAAGATTGTTTCAATAATGATCTATCGATTGGGGGAACTTGGTCATTATCTGAATCTACGTTATTTGATTCTTGTATAATCTGTTGCACCCACATTGGCTCATCGTGTGTTGGTTTATCATAAATGTTAGATGGAGGGGGACAATCAGGCGATGCTAGTTTCCCTAATGTGTAAAGTACATAACTATCAACAAAAGATGTTGTTTCAGACAGACATTCAATATAATTCCCTTCTAAAAGTGCCTGACATATTGCATTTGCTTGGATTCTATTGCTGGCTTTTTGTTGGTAAATCAACCAATCAACTAACTCAGAGCCCAAAAAGCAATCAGAATAAGTCTTTAAAAGATATCTGTGGGAGCCTAATGCAACTCCACCCATTGGTTTAGATATTTCTTCAAATAAACTCCTCAAAGATGATGAATTTTGATATGCCCTGCATTTTTCCTCATTAGAAAGCACAGACGAACTTGACGATATCCCTGATGCAAACATCTCTTCTTGGTAACCCCCATTTTGTGATTTTCTAGGCCCATCTGGAGATTCCAATTTCGTATTTTGGCAAGAGTTTACCTGAAGGAATTTAGGAGGAGAAACTGAGGAAGCAGACAATTTAGACCTCAAATTTTCTTGAAGAGCCTTCAAATCTGTAGTTAGATCTCCACTCATGTCAGAAGATAAATAGGAGAGTACAATTTTACAACAATATGTACAAACTCTCAAATCACCCGTACATCCAAATATTTTACCAGGTATTTGTTGGTTACAGCAACTTGAACAAAATATCTGGCCACATACTCTACAATGATGTTTCCTCCGAAATGTTGTAAATTTCTCTGAGCACTCATAACATTGTTTACTTACAGAATCAGGCATCCAATATTGTTTCAGCTCTGTATCTCCGTAATTTTGAAGACTGTTGCTTTTCAAAGCAAGAAGATTGCTTATTCTTTTAAGTACATTGGGCAAACTCCTACCTTCTGTTACATCTACATTGTAAGGTATTTCATTACATACAGTATCCGAGGTATCAACCCAAGAAGGTAAATCTTCAGAACTGGCATCATTATTTGGTGTGGTGCTACGTTCACTTCGTTCTTCTGCTGCAAACAGATTTCCCAACTTGAAAAACCTTGATATGAATTCTCCAACTGTCTGTGGCTGTTCTTCAGTCTTGAGTGGAGCAAATTCAGTGAGTTTGGAAGGAGAATTCAGATTCCTATTCATTTTGATATATCCCACAATTCCCACATCAATGACTAAACGAGCTATTGAATTATTTGATTATCATAATGCAGCTCAAGAAACTAATTAATGATATCAATATCGAAAATTAATACTGTTGACTCTACATAGTCTATCTATCTTTGTTTATGTATCTGATAACTTGCCAATTTTGACATTTATCCTGAAAAACACCTGATTGAAGAGTTTTTTGAACTACAGGCATAGACTCTATGCCATAGAGTATAGAATTCAAAAGATCTTGGTCTGTGCTTAAGCACCATATTTTTGTTTGTTGCTAAATTAAAATAAATAAGAGAAGTAGGATTCTGAAATTGATTGATTGATTAAAGAAAAAACTAATTAAACAATGTTCACCAAAATTATAACTGTTTGTCTCTCTCTAATGTGATGAAACTTCTCTCTTGCTGGACAGGTCCATTACTTTCTGTCTACGGATAAAGCAGAAAAGAAAATATAAACAAACTGATTGAAATAATTGAATTGTTGCAGCGTCTGTTGCATGAGTCACCATTGGACTTATTGATAATGTACGAAAACAAAGAATCTGAAATGTGAATTCATGTTTACAAATTGTTTGTTGCATTTCTCGCTCAATTGGAAAATCTCCATTTTCTTTGTGTTTACATTTCTCTCAAACATAATGTTTGAGAAATTGCTGCTTTGTTAATCTTCAGATTTCCTCTCATTAAATTTCCTGGAATTTATGTGACTTATCTATGATGTGTGAGACGTAGTCAATTATGTATGAACAATGAATACACCAGTACCAGCTCCGCGTTTAGGTGCGGAAGTGAAGAAACCGATTCCTGCACCAAGAACGAAAATAATGCCGATTTCCAGCCAAAAATCGGACGAATCTTCTTCATCGAAATCATCTGACGACAATATTAAATCTTTATCACGAACAGCAAGGCGTGTGAAATCCTTCAGCTATGCATCTAAGCAAATAGCAGGTGATCTTGGTGGTTTAGTGCAAAACAAATTTGAAAGTACCAGACAAAGTGTCAGAAGATTAACAAGAACTTTCAGTATTTCAAGTCACCCTGAAGAAAGTGAAACTGAAAGTGTACCAAGAGAAGAAAAAGCAGATAACAATTTGGACATCTTCAATTCAATTAGGTTTGATTCTCCTATAATACCACCGCAATCACCCGAATATACAAATTGGGAACCTCCTAGAAAAAGAGCTGATGAAGTATTAGGAGAATCATTGTTCAATTTAGCACCTCCTTCTTATCCACCTCCTTCTCTACCTGATGATTCACTCTATAACGAACCACCTGCTATTCCTTCACCTGTTTCAACAGTACCCAGAAAAACAGTACCTCCAGTGGAAACATGCACTCAGGACATTTATGAAAGAGTTTACCCCTTCAAAAAGAACCACCAGAATGATGAATTCAAGGACTTTGCCTCTATTACCACCGAAGATACTTCATTATCAATAGAAAGTAACAGCGAGCTTAGTAGATCCAGTTCTTGGAAGTTTTATGATTCAGTTGTTGGAAATTTGAGACAAGAAATCGAAGAGAAATTAACTCTCACCCCAATCAAATTGGATGAGGGTTCAAAGCACCAAGAAGATGCAGATAAAAATTCGAATTTTGGTGTTGATGTGAGGAATTCGATATATGAAAATTTTGTATTACCCAGACCATCGCAAAGTGTGATATTTCAGTTTGATCCTTTGTTGAATTCAGATTGTGCAAATGCTGGTAAGTCAGGTCCATTTTTCTTTGATAAAAATGAATTACCATGAGGTTGTCCTTGATATCATTTTTGTGTGTAGCATACTGCTATTCAGCTTTATTATATACTTCTCCTCTATTTCTAGGGATCTTATTAATTGTGAAAGAGTAAGATTAAGAGAATCTAGTCATCTCAGAATGAAATTTTTTTTGTGACCTTGAAATATTATGATTCAAGGTCAATGAATTGAACTCAACTTTTTTCATTTGTTTAAATCATTCCAGCGATTCTGGTTTGAAAATTGTACAAATAAAATTTTTGAATTATAATTAATTGGACATTTCCTATTTTTAATTAACTTTCTACATGTTAATTGTCTCATTAGTTGATTAGTGATGAACTCAATTAGAATCATGAGAAAAATAAGCCCCTCACTTGTTTTTCATCAAATCCAACCTTAATGCTATTTTTCATAATTTGCTAGATATCTATATTTCAAATGAAATTTACTATTAACTCAATTTCAAGGATTGTATTACCGTTGAACATTTCAACTGATATCTTATATGCATTTATCAAGTAACATAGTTTCTGTTGGAATGAAATGAGTCAAGGATTCTTATTCATTATTAGTCATCCTACTCATTCATTATATTTGATAGGCATATATGCAGTATGATTATTTAAAAAATGATAAAGAGCATATTTGCTATCTGAACATTGTTATCTTCAATAGTTTGTCCTATTTAAATTTTTAAAAGGACATAACTTTAGCTAAATTTTTTTGCCCTGAAAAATTTAACTCCTATTTTTTCCTATTCAAGTAACTAACAATATTCACATTGAACATGATGAATTTGAAGATTTCAATGAAAGTGCCATATTTCAGAGCTTGCTTAACAATTTTCGAGAATTTTTTATTTGATTCAGATAAAAATAACAGTTGGAAAAAAATATTTTTTTTTCCAGCTTCTGATGCAAAGCTGGAAGATTACAAAATGCTGGAGGAGATCCTCCAGGAAGACTTATATGGCGAGATTTCTGCACACAGAACCATAGATACCTGGAGTATATCAGATTCTGAAGCTGAAGAGTTTGCAAGTCCTCCATCACCTCCAGTTCGGTTTGATTCGCTCCAAGAAGAATCTGCCTCAAATATTGTGAAAGATGAAATAATCCATCCAGTTGCGGTCGTTTCAGCTGTAAACCATTCGAAAAATGGCAACGAAAGAAAGAGCTGGCTTAAACATGTGAAAGACGTTGTTATAGCTTCTTCCGAAATGATAAAAGGGAGAAATAAGGAAGGTTAGTGATGTATTTTCTTTGTAGGTATGGAGTTGATCATTATTTATCCTTATTCGAAAGTTCTCAGAATGATTTGTAAGATTGGTATCTCATTTTGTAATTTTTTATGAAAAACAAGAAAGTATACTTGATTGTTGCCTAATATTTTGCATCTTGAGAGGCAGAATTGCAAATTTTCAGTTTATAGGGTGTAACTTTGACTAGGAAATTTGTGTCTTTCACTCAACATCCATACAATTTTGTTTCTTCAGGCGTTGTTCAAAGGCCAATGGTCCACATGAAAAATTCTGCATACAAAAAGGGAATGTTGTACAAAGTGCAGAATGGACCTGTAGAAGACTTATTCGGTGAATACAGCGGAAGATGGTGTATGCTAGAAAATGGCGTTTTTGTCTGTTATTCCAACAATTCTTGTGAAAACATAAAGGAACATTTCCCGATAGATACAATTCTCAGTGTCGAATTTGTCAAACATCCAAGGCTCAAACTGAAGTAAGATTCCAAATACCTCGGTGATTTTTAACAGGTTTCTAGGTCCAAAAATAATTCACAAAACCATTTGTTTGGAAAAAAGGCCAACTAGTTTCGATTTTATTCTAAAATCTTCGTCAGGGCTCTGAAATGGAATAACATACACTACAATAATCTAAGATGTTCGAAATTACAATTAAAAGATTAAAATCATATTTTTTTTTTTTAACACTTATTTTAGACATATACAAACAAACAAGTATAAATGAGGAAATAGGTTCGGAATATAGTGTGAATTTTCGACTTACATTTTCACTTTGTGTGGTTTCGTTGTCAACAGTTCTGATGTCAAAAATTAATAATTTGGAGAGGACAACAACTGCTCGCATGGAGGACATTAAAAGATTGATGTTATCAACTAGTATTAGATGATTCTGGAGTATGCGCGGATTATTATAACAACTTACACACCTGGGTTGGAAAACAAACTTCTATACATCCCCGATTTTTCAATTAAATAATAATATGCGGTATTCAAATTTTCAATGTCGTTCCTTTTATTAATGGAATTTTTTTCTTGTTTTATTGATATCATCTCATCTAATAACCGTCTTTTCAAATTCGTTTGCCTACCTAATATTCCCACCGAGCCAGGATCGAAATTAAAGGAGTGGAGAAAACTTTTTACATGCTCAGCTAGTGCAGTATTATTTTCCTTTGTGTTTTTTAAAGGATTGAGGATATTAAGGGAGTCTCTTTTATGTTCAGAAATTCGATCCTTGAGGTATCGACCAGTTTGACCAATATATGTGGCTGGACAGTCGTTACAAGATATTTTATATATGATGTTACTGAGTAATTCTTTTGGAGTTGCAGTCTTAGTTTTTGTAAAAAGTTTCTTTATAGTATCAATACTGAGTAATTCTTTTGGAGTTGTAGTCTTAGTTTTTGTAAAAAGTTTCTTTATAGTATCAATACTATAAAGAAACTTTTTACAAAAACTAAGACTGCAACTCCAAAAGAATTACTCAGTAACATCATATATAAAATATCTTGTAACGACTGTCCAGCCACATATATTGGTCAAACTGGTCGATACCTCAAGGATCGAATTTCTGAACATAAAAGAGACTCCCTTAATATCCTCAATCCTTTAAAAAACACAAAGGAAAATAATACTGCACTAGCTGAGCATGTAAAAAGTTTTCTCCACTCCTTTAATTTCGATCCTGGCTCGGTGGGAATATTAGGTAGGCAAACGAATTTGAAAAGACGGTTATTAGATGAGATGATATCAATAAAACAAGAAAAAAATTCCATTAATAAAAGGAACGACATTGAAAATTTGAATACCGCATATTATTATTTAATTGAAAAATCGGGAATGTATAGAAGTTTGTTTTCCAACCCAGGTGTGTAAGTTGTTATAATAATCCGCGCATACTCCAGAATCATCTAATACTAGTTGATAACATCAATCTTTTAATGTCCTCCATGCGAGCAGTTGTTGTCCTCTCCAAATTATTAATTTTTGACATCAGAACTGTTGACAACGAAACCACACAAAGTGAAAATGTAAGTCGAAAATTCACACTATATTCCGAACCTATTTCCTCATTTGTATACTTGTTTGTTTGTATATGTCTAAAATAAGTGTTAAAAAAAAAAAAATATGATTTTAATCTTTTAATTGTAATTTCGAACATCTTAGATTATTGTAGTGTATGTTATTCCATTTCAGAGCCCTGATGAAGATTTTAGAATAAAATCGAAACTAGTTGGCCTTTTTTCCAAACAAATGGTTTTGTGAATTATTTTTGGACCTAGAAACCTGTTAAAAATCACCGAGTTAATATTCATAGGTCTCAGCATCATTCATCGTGAATTATTCCAAATACCAGTTATGACTTGAACCCTGCTGATTTTCAATTTTAGATCAGACAATTATGAACTGCATTGCTTCAAGATAAACGCTTCAGGAAAAACCAGGGGGAGTCACGTGTATGGTTCTAGAAACCTTTCAGATCGAAGATTGTGGATGCAAACGATTGCGGAAAGTCTCACAACTAGATTTGGAACTAAGGTTACCTCGGATTACACTCGAATGGGCTGGACTTACGTGAGAGAAGGTATCATCAATATTATGATAAAATTGTGGGGAAGGAGCTAAATGAGATTACTTTTTGCAGGGGTGACTGGGAAGTGGATGGGAGCGTGGCTCATTCTGTCTCATAGAAACTTGATGTATGCCATAGACGGACATCCTGTTAAAAATTTGGATCTGAGAAAAGCTAGGTGTATTGCCTTGCAAGGTTACGAGGACGCAGAAAGTAATCCACACACCAGTGACAATAAAGGACCAAATATGTTGGTGGATGCCTGTAATTCTGTCGTGTACATGAGAATGTGGACCACCAGAGAAACAAAAGTGAGTCATTTCTTATGCGAAAATAAAAATTTTAAAGTAATATCATTAAAGTCTCGATTGGGGTAAATTTTCGTTATGGTGAACTTCACAAATAAGAACGCTTGGAAGTCATTGAAAATTATAGCAGAGTCGGTGGTCAAACTGGTCTACTAAGGCATTAGGCAATCCTATGACCTGTCAAATATTTTTCAAGGTTAGTGCTGGTGGTCAAACAATGACAATTTTACTTTGCCCATGCAAATATTAAAAACGTTTATTTGTTAGTTTGAAGCATAAAAACTCACTGGTTTGCTCATAAAATGCATAAAATAATAAAATTCCTCATATTTACCGCCAACCAACGAGCTGTCAAAAGCGTTTTGAGGTTAGTACTGGTGGAATAATCACGTGATTTGGATTGCCTGATTAGGCAATCCAAACCACTTGGCGCCCTGCCTCCAGATAACCTATAAATTTTCTGACAGATCGCTGGCTTGCAGTAAATATGAGGAATTTTATTATCTTATGCATTTCATGAGTGAGTTTTTATGATTTTTAATATCAAAAAGTATCCTGAAGTATCACTGACGAAGAAAATTTCACTCAATCATATGATTACAACTTTTAGTATTGGGATCCCGAAGAGATTGAAGAGAAAGTATTGGAGAAGGAATATTAATCAGAGCACTGTACCGGGTTTTTCACTATAATTTGACCCCAACTTTAACTTTGTTACTAAAGGAGATACAAAAAAATGTTTCATACAAAAATTTCACGAAATCAACTGAGGTTTTTTAATATGACTTCACGAACTGAAATATATACAAGGTGGCCAACATATTGATGGCAACTTCATTTTTTCAAATGGAACACCCTGTATATTTTCCTATATTTGGCTAGCTCTTTTTCCCCTAATTTCGAATATGTAACATATGTTGATCTATCTCTCTTATTCTGAGCACCACAGAGTTTCAAATTTAAAGAACAACCTGGCAAGCTCAGCAATAACTTTTCAAGTGGTAGGCTGCGATTACTCAAAATGCCCGTTTTAGTAACGATATGACATACGTTATCATAACTCCAAAAATGGGCATTTTGAGTAATCGCAGCCTGCCACTTGAAAAGTTATTGCTGAGCTTGCCATGTTGTTCTTTAAATTTGAAACTCTGTGGTGCTCAGAATAAGAGAGATAGACCAACATATGTTACATATTCGAAATTAGGGGAAAAAGAGCTAGCCAAATATAGGAAAATATACAGGGTGTTCCATTTGAAAAAATGAAGTTGCCATCAATATGTTGGCCACCTTGTATATATTTCAGTTCGTGAAGTCATATTAAAAAACCTCAGTTGATTTCGTGAAATTTTTGTATGAAACATTTTTTTGTATCTCCTTTAGTAACAAAGTTAAAGGGGGGGTCAAATTATAGTGAAAAACCCGGTACCTGTAACTTCTTTATCCTTTTATATGATTTAAATTTAAATATTCATCAGTTTTACATTTTATATGAACTGAATACTGCTTATTTCAGTGTCTACGAAGACAAATTCACTTTAGTTTCTTATCTTCGATATTGTCAAGTCTTGATGACTGCTGACCCAATTTCCTTTTGTTTCCTGATAAGTCACTTAATATGTATATAATACTCCAAGTTACACACACTGGGTGCTCCAAAATATTCAAGAAAATCCTCATAATTTGAATGACTTGCACATCCAAGTTTGGCACTCATTTATGGCATGTTTTTATTGAAAATGCACTTAATTTAAATAATTTTCACTGGTCTGAATTTCCTAAGAGTAAGATTGACTAGAAATATCAAAAAAATTTCCACATGAAACAATTTTTCAAGCAAATAAACGGTTTTAATGTCTACATGAACAAAGCTAAATTTGGTTTGTTTGACCACCAACTAACCTCAAAATAATATTTGACAGGTCGTTGGATTGCCTTATTGATGGGGCAGTTTACATTTTCTGTTTTCTAGATTTGGTGCCACTTGATCCGACTTGCCTCTTACAACAATGGGGCTTGTCTCAATGAGCAACAACTGACGAAAAACGATGTACCTGTGATTGTCGAGAAATGCATTAATTTTATATATTTACACGGTGAGAAATTATTTGAAATTGGGTTTATTTTATTAACTCTGAAGCCTTAAATTGAGACAAAGGATCAGTTTTCAATATTGGGTTTTCCATTTTTCAGGTAGTATGTCGAAAGGAATTTATAGGCAATCGGGAGTAGGATCGCTAGTTTCCGAGTTATTGGCGAAATTTGCAGAAAACGCTTGGGCAGTCCAAATAACGCATGATAAGTTTAGCGAACATGATGTCGCTACAGCTTTGAAGAGATTTTTCAGGGACTTACCCGAACCGTTACTAGAAATCTCCCAGAGGCAGTATTTCTATCAAGTTTCATGTGAGTTTGTCAGTTGCGTACCAGGATTCGAAGTATCAAGGCTTTGAATGAAAAATTTATCAGTTTTTCATCGATTATTGTTTTAGTGGTAAAAAATCAGGAGGATCAGATACGAATGTACAAAGCAGCTCTAGACAATTTGCAGTCTATTTCGTACAACACAGCAAAAAAATTACTGGGACACCTCCACTTCATAAGTACCCAGAGTTCGAAAAACTACATGAACGTTGTTAATCTTGCCGCTATCTGGGGACCCACACTGATGCATTTCGAAGTATGTTGATTTGTTTACATTTTCTTCTGAATATTCATAATTTTGTTTTTCTCCCCAAAAAAGAATGAAAGTGGAGCTCCTTCACCTACTGGAGCACATCAGCAAGATGTCATGGTGGTGGCAGATCTGATATCCCTATACAAGCATATATTCCCTGAAGATCCATCGGAACTGGAGCAGGAAAAAGTGATGCTGCAAGTGCTAGAGAAACATATAAAATCTCCACAAGGGGCTGTAACTAAGAATGCTGGAGATTTTCGTTTGTGGATCTATTTGGGAGATAAGGAAGGCCAAACTTTCAATGTTGCAGTAAGTTATTTTTTTTTATTGGTGATACAGGTTTTCGACAAGATGGGGTTTCTACATAATGAAAGTGGTTTATTGAACAATTTAATGTTGAGGCAGTACAACTTATTATTGCAGAGCTGCATTTTGATTTCACTTGTGTTCTATCTTACTGAAACTGGACAAAAAATACACTGCGCAAAAAAATTAACGCACATTCTGAAAATCTCAATTTTAATGACAGTTAACTCTACATTGACTTTATAACTTATTTTTTATGTTCTCTCGGGAAGGTTTTGAACGAAACAAGACACATTAAATGGAAGAAAAATTCAGGATTTCACCGAATCTTATGTGAAAGAAGAGAAATGAACAATTTTCAAAATACTGAAATGCTGATAAGTGATTTAATACTTGGTATTTCCACCCCTTGCGTTAATTGCAGCTCGGCAACGACGGTTCATACTCAAAATGAGTGATCTTAAAATGTTCTGATCTAATCCTTCCCAGATTTCTCCGAGTTGGATTCCTAAGTCATTAAGAGTAGCTGGATGATTTTCTGATCTTCTCAGCCTTCTATTGAGGTTGTCCCAAACCTGCTCAATCGGATTGAGATCTGGACTTCTTGCTGGCCATTCCATTCGAGAGACTTCAACCTCTTCAAGGTACTCCTGAACGATGCGCGCACGATGGGGTCTGGCATTATCGTCCATAAAAATGAAATTTTCACCAATGTATGGGGCAAATGGCACTCCGTGCTCTTCAAGAATGTTCCTTATATACTTATCAGCATTCATAGCTCCATTATCAAAGACCACTAGGTCTGTGCGAGCAGTCAAAGATATTCCACCCCATACCATAATCGATCCTCCCCTGAAACCAGTAGTAATCAGCTAATTGCACTGAGCATATCTTTCATGTGGACGTCTGTATACAAGGGAACGTCGATCACAATGGTAGAGGCAGAATCTAGACTCATCTGTGAAGAGAACTATTTCCCAATCGGCCTCTTCCCAATGGATATGCTCTCTCGCAAAATCCAAACGCGCCCTTCGATGGGCTGGGGTAAGAGCTGGGCCTCTTGCCGCGACACGAGGCCTTAAATCATATTCTCTGAGGCGATTTCTTATTGTCTGAGTGCTAATTTGCCCTGATGAGTTTGCTCAAGCTGATTTTGAAGGAGGCGAGCGGTTGCAAATCGTTGTCTCAACGAAGAAACTCTCAAGTAACGATCTTGAATGGCAGTTGTTACCCTTGGTCTACCCTGTCCTGGTGGAACATTCATACCTGTCTCCCTAAATCGCTGCAACATTCTGGACACACTTGTATGGGAAACTCCAAACCTTTCTGCAATTCTTGTGTATGTCCACCCTTCTTCTCGCAAAACTACCGCTTGGGCACATTCCTCTTGGGTCAAATTGCGTGTTTCGCGTTGCATAGCGATCGAGTGTAGAAAATCATACGAAAGAAAAACCATTGATCACTAGAATTGATCGAGAACAACTGATTTTAGAATGGAGCCAATACATTCAAAATCTGATAATATCATCTTTTTTTATTCCTGCTGGGAGAAAACATCTGTATTGAAGAAAAACGTTGAAAGTGGATAACATATGCATGCATAATTCTGATAAAAATAATTATCATTGAGAACACCTTCAGTTGTAGAATAAATTTGAGATTTCCAATTTTCCATAATGTGCGTTAATTTGCGCAGTGTGAAAAAAATTGATGGAGAGTGCATTTTTTCAAATGGATCACCCTGTATATCGTAAAATATCCTTCGAGACTAAAACTTGAAACATTGTTTTTAATCTACCTTTTATATCTTTTGGAATTATAAGTATTCCTCAAACAAGAAGTCATTTTTTATAGATTGGACCAAACAAAACTGCTCTTGAGGTTTGCAACGAATTAAGCTCAAAAGTGAACCTCCAAGTATACGAAATGATTCTGGAAGAAATCGTTCTAAATGGTCAGTTGTCAAGGCCAATTCATCATTCTGAAAGGGTAAGGAATTTGGCACTGTGTAGATGACCCCCAATATCAACGTTTTTTTCAGATTTTAGAGATTGTTTTGAACTGGAGCTATTGGGACGAGGCAGATCGCAAAGACAACTACATCGTGATCAGTAATTTGGCAAAATATGCCGATTTCATAGACACGAAAACTCTACTGATTGCCGGTGAAATGAAATACGCAGATTCCAAATCCAAACATTTGAAAAGTTTTACTTTTGAATTTTCGAATGGTCGGTTGTGCTGCTGCAAAGACAAAAGTGTGAGTTTTTAGTCGATGAGAGAAACTTTATTTCCCTCAATAGATATTGTTAAAATAGAGAATCTCTATTTTAACAATATCTTCAAATTCGATCAAACTTTTCATGAATTTTCAATAAGATTACAACCAAATTAATTATAATTTCTAGGAGTGTTTCTGATCTATTGTTAATTTTGTTTTCAGTGTGATATAAAGTTATCTTCGTGGAATATTGAAGATATTTGTTGGTATTGGGGTCACGAACCGAAAAGGAATTCCCAATCGAAATGGACAATAACGTTTTTCCTGAAATCAGAGGTGCCTAAAAGAAGCAGAAGTCAGCCATACTTTGGAAATATAATTGTTTGGCCAGACGGGCAAGCCAGAGCCAATTGGCTTGCTATAATGTTGAAAACACTGTATCCAGACGGTATAACACAACCTATACATGTGAATTTGTCTTCCTAAATTGTGATCATCATCGAGTGTTTGTAATTTTTTATGAGAGTTTTATTTATACACGAATATATTTTCTAAGCGATTTTATAGAAATTTAGGAGTATAAATTATATGATGTATAATTTTTAATGATGTATTTATAGAATTTTTTCACAATTGAATCATGTATTCTTGCCAAATTTTACATGAAATAGATAAATATTATAAATCCTGTGTTTCTGTAATTGATTAATCTGTTTTGATTGTCATTTTGTTTTTATTCATTGATTCAGATTATTACAGATCTTCTAAATAATTTTTTAATATATTGTCTTCTTTTATGCTATTCCATCATCAATAAAAAAATTAAATAGAACTGTTTTTCATTTTTTACTTTTGTTAAAAAAATACTATTTATTTCAGGACCTATCCATTTTCTTCACAGATCTTTAAATTAAATTTTTCTCCGGATTTTTTGTTAACTGATCAAGTAGGTGGGATAAAGCAAAGGTTTGTTTACAGTGGCGGCTCGTGACAGTTTAAGGTGGTGAGGCACATCGAAGAAAAAAGATTCCCTGCCGTGGCGTTGCCGTGAAAAAGGCTGTTGCAAAACTGATGATTAGAATAATTCTTTATCGCTAGCATACTCAAGGTCATCTTTTTCGAGAAACATTTTGCTTCGTAAAATATTTACTTCTGGATGAAGAATTATCTTACTCGAAAACTAAACATTTTAAAGGGTGTGTATAAAAAGTAATTTGAAGCCAGTTGAAGAAAATGAGCATCATTATTGAAATTCTTCAATTTTGGACCTTGTTAAGAACATCCTCTACAAGCAAGTTGCTTTCCATCCTATCATCAGATTTGAAACACCCATTAACCAGAACTTTGAAGTTTATGTCACTCTGATAATGAAGTAAAATCTTCCACTTTCCCATAATTTTTTCGTTATATGTCAGCCACGCCGGATAAATTAAGAAAAATATTGATGCCAATGAATAGAAATACTAATTTGGCACTAAGAGATGAAATGATATGAAGTGGTTACCATTAGAACAAACCGACCTAATTCTGATACCAGTAATACCGCTTCAAACGAACACCCTGTGGCCGGTACTATTATTTTAGGCTGATATATCAGTGCAAGAGCAACCATTTTTGCAGTAAAATTATTCCGTAACTGACGTAAGTAATAGGATTATCTACATCATTTCATCAATGGGACACTCTGTATATGTACATATACCTATAAATGACTAATTCTAGTGAATTCTCTTCTTTGTCAGTTGCGTAATATTCTCAAGACATTCACTCAAATCTGGAATAGATCACTTTACTTCTTGAACTGTATATGATTTATCCCCATAAGAATTACGCCAAAAACTTTGCTGATTAGCTGAAAAATCAAACAAATCACAAGTCTTTCGAGCGTTTACATCTAACTGGGGAATTCGTGACGTCCCATCGGTCCCGTTAAATACATTTCGCCTTCGGGTCTCCGATGGAAATTGAATTCAGTAATAAGATTGAAAGACATCATATGAACACTGAGACAAACCTAAATCTACACGAAAAACAGATAAAACTATTTTTACAAATCGAACCCAATTTGAAAACTGACCCGAGTTCATAGATTAAAGAACTAATTCCCGAATTGTGCAGAATAATTACAGTTTGCCCTTTGCGAGAGAATATCAAGACTAGAGGAGAGGCTAGCCTCAGACTCAACGTAATATTTGACGTTTAGGGGTGCGGTTTTCTCGCCTGCCGTCCGTTCCGTATGATGTAAAATGACGTGTGAGGCCTGCTTCTGCCTTTTACTGGGAGTTGGATATCCAGAAATCGTGAGATACGGAAACTTAGACCCAACCGGGGACGCATTTTATTGCTATATAATGAAGGGAAATTTCGATATAAATGCGTATGGAAGAAGATAATAAAAACAATTTTAATTGATCGAATAAATAATTAATAAATATATGATATTTATACGTGTAATTTTCGACGTTTATTGGTGAGGCACTGCCTCATAGGACAAGCCGCCACCGTTTGTTTAAATAAAACAAAACAAAAATGTAACCCATATATTTTTACATCAACCAGCAAATGTACAATAAACAGATTCGTCAATTTTTGATCAAGATTAACATCATTAATAACCATCATTTCGATAAAATCTCACCTAGCAAGCAATTTTTACAAGAAACTTCATCCCCATTCCTGTATATCATCAGTGAGAAAGTCGCTCTCATGATACTTTTTCAAAGAAGGTGGTAGGTCAGTTCTTCGTTCTAGAGCGGTAGGATATGACCAAAACGGCCTTATGATATTGGCATCCGCCTTATTCACATGCTTCTCATTGTATTTATCCATCCAAGAATCCAAAGGTGGTATATTTAATGATTGTGTTCTTTTATTTTGGACGAGTGCTTTCTCCGACTCAACTGAGGAAAAAAAACACATGAATTCCTTAGTAGATAAAGGAGTGAGGTTACTTAGAGGAGTGGGAGATAAATAGTTATCTCCAAATTTTAATGAATTTAGTAATCTTAAAAGACCTATTTACCTTGGTTGGCCAATTCCGCTAATTCTTCTTGGGTATAGTGCCTATATTTGCAATTACCAGCAAACTGACAAGTACCATTCAGTTCATATCGTCTACAAGGCGCTTTCGTTAGTTCTTCTTTCAATTTAATACTTGGATCTGAAAGGAACATAAATCACGATGTTTGAATTGAGAGGAACTTTTTAACTCTTCATAGAATGAGTGGAATACAAATGTTTGTTAAATACCTCGACAATCCTCATAGTACCAATTTCTGAGTTTAATATGATGAGAACTTTGCAAATGTTTCTTTCTAGCTCCTACATCATCAATGAAAGTTTTGTCGCAATAATCACAATAATATCTTCTACCCATTATCAAAAGTTTTCTTTTAAATTTATCCACTCATTATTTTGAAAATGTGGATTATTTATTTTTGTTTACCAATCAAAAGTTACTTGTCAAGTCAGTACGTTGGTATTTCTGTCAGTTATGTGACTGTCATCATTCACAGTTTGATTTTGAAGATTTGATTCAATATTTGAATAGGAATCCGGAATAATAGACTTCAGTTAATACCAATATTAATATAGCAATTTGTTCTTTTGCTAAAACCTTTTCATATTTTTTTGTTGTTAAATCGTGCGTTCGATTCGCACTATTTTTCAAAGAAGAACTGAATTTCTGTGGTTGAAGATCGGTATTCTGTGATCGAAATCGAAATCCCGGTCGCTTCGTCTGACAAATTTCATTTCATTTCTCATCATCTTGTTGAACTTGTTAAAATATTTACTTGCGATACTTGGCTTCTAAATGGTAAGTTTTGTCAAGATTATAATTATTTTTCATTTGGTAATTTTTCTAATTGTTCTCTAAAGAAATTACACGCAACATTTATAATAATATTAATAATGGTCGGTCTCATTCCTTATCGATGTTCCGGTTTTTGGTCAGCAACCACGTGGATTGATTTAGATTTCAGAATATTATTTCAATTTACCTTGCTTCTCCAATTGATAAACTAATTGCTCAGATTGTACCTAGCGTTTTCTATATTGTTTCCAATTCTGATTATTTTCTAGCAAAAGATGCATAATTTATAGTCTAATAGGGCTAACTGAGAACGTTTTCATTACAATTGATTTGCGTAATACTCATTGATATTCTAGGTCAATGGTAATACTAGATTCAGTCGTTATTATTTCGTTTCCAGGCTTTTTCAAATAAGTCTTTCAAATTTATAATAATCACTTTAAGTGAATATCAAACACTGGTGAACGGCCATTTGTAATGTAAGCAATTCTGATAATTCTATGGTCGCGTCGTGGCATAGAGTGATGATTTTAATGGCGCGTAAAGTTCAATTATCCATTTATTTCTGTGAGCAATATCTGGTAGAATCAAAGAGTAGACAGTAGACACAAGAGAAATCACTTAGGCTTGGCGGCAAACATCAGTTCTTCGACCTTGAATAATACTACGCCGATACAGGGCTGTTATTGGCACCCCTCGATTAGACCACAGACCTCTGTGATTAGACCTCGTCATTCACAAATGACTTTCAAGGTCAAACAAACGATGTTCACGATTTCATTCATAAATAGGGGGAGTGAGGTCTCTTGTGTCTACTCTTTGGTAGAATATCTATTTTATTTGCAAAATCTTAACTACATGTCTACCGAATATCCTTTTGTCATGATGATCATTTTTTTTCCACCAAGATCGCTGAAGGCCATGCTGACAATTTGAACTGATTCATACTTATTATTTTAACTATTTTTACTAATGTAAGATCAATTTTAACTTGTTTGAATTCTGGTTTCAGGAATCCAATAATAAAAAGTTTCCATCGAGGCCCTTCAATTTTCATGAACCATTGGTGAGTTATTATTTCCTTATTTATTCTTACATTTTTTTTGTAATGAATCTGAAGTGATGATTTAGATATGAGTTTAGTTTATGGTTGAAACTGAATATTGATGTTGATAATATTCTAGGGCGGTCTGATCAAAATTAAAATATGAAATAATCAAAATTTGCTTGTTGCAACAAATTGATACCATTTTATCTTTTGAAGGTTTTTTCACCAACACTTGTTTCCGTTGAAATATGAAGCCCTGAAAGGAGTCTACTGAGTACAATGAAATTTTTGTGGTGAGTTTCGCAGTTATTTCAAATTTATTCTGAAATATTGCAGTGAAAAAGAGGTTTCATTGCATGTTCTTCAGTTTATCTTTCCCATAGTTTATTATTCAAAATGATGCTACTTTAGCCAAAAGGATTATGAAGAATTCTGATTCCAACTTCTTACTGATAAATATTTTGTTATTCTGCAATTTAAAATATGGCTATCGAGTTTGCAGTATATTTTTTTATTTTTAGGTCAACTGAATGCAACATCTGTGCCAGTATGGTTAAGAAATAAACCCCTTTGATGAGTCTGCCTGGTATTATTCTTCACCATCCTTAACTGCATAATGATTGGCTGAACCTACCCTAGCTGGGTACATCACAGTAGGAGAATGTCTTTTGTGATGAAAAGTAAGTGTTGTGCAATTTAACTAGTTTACAATTCAATATGTAATGATCCTGAAATGATGATTTGGATTTGAGTTTAGTTTATGGTTGAAACTGAATATTTATGTTGATAATATTCTAGGGCGGTCTGATCAATATTAAAAAATGAGTCACTCAAATTTTGTGTTAGCCAATGAATTAACAAAATTCTATTCTTTCCAGGTTTCACCAACACTTGTTAGTGTTGTAATATGAAGTCCAGAAGGAAGTCCTGCCAAGTACCATCAGATTTTATGTGGTGAGTGTTTCTGCCATTTCGAATTCCAACTGTAGTGTAAAGAAAAAATTGTTTCATTGCATGTTCTTCAGTTTATCCTCTCACAGTTTATTATTCAAAATGATGCTTCTATAGCCAAAAGGATTATGAAGAATTTTGATTCTAACTTCTTACTGATGAATAATTTGTATATTTGTCATATCTTTGAATGTTTAGTTACTCATTTTACAGTATATATTTTATTTTTAGGTGAACTTAATGGAAGAAGCTATAGCTGAATTGGGAGAATGTCAAATTTGAAAATTTGTAAGTATTGTGTTATCGAATTCAATACAGTGTGATTTCATCTGTTTTTTGGGCATTAAAAAACTCACCTGAAACTGTTTTTTTTAACATGATGCTTCTTATAGCCAAAAGGATTATGAAAATCTATGATTCCAATTTTTCTACTGAATAATTTCAACAGCTTATAGTTGGACTTACCTGAAATGTATTGATTTTTAACTTTCCTCTTTCTACATTGCAGAATTTTCCAAGCAACGAAATGATATATTTGAAGGATGCAGTGCTCTCTGAAGAAAGGTATGTACTCTTTAGATTTTTGTAACTATTTGATTCATACTGTTATTGTTGTATTGTATTTTCCTCTCATTTTGGCATGATTCTACCTTGCTTATCAGTAGGACATGAGTGCTTATGACGAGGTAAAGTAATTTGGGAAATATGCCTTCGGTGTCCACACAAACAGAGTCTGGATTCCATCCTCAAGTTTCCCTACATTAACAAAAAAAGTGTTACATATTTTGATAAGGATCTATTAATTTATGACGAATTCAGGGTCAAAATCAATTCTGTCCAGTCAATCTCAAACTTGTGAACGGAAATACGCAGAAACTACCAACACCAAAATTAAGTAATCGAACAAGATGAAATTTTTCGTTCAGATGAAGACTGACTTATACAAGCTACATGCGCTGTTTTATCCAGTTATCAAAAGAGACATCTAAACATTTCTGTTCCCGATGGTCCAGGATCATTGACGACTTTTTTAGACAGTTTCTCTGTGAATTTTTTGACAGCAGTCGATATTTTGACAGTGGTCAAAGTTCTGACAGCTGTCAAAAATTTGTTTTGATTGATTTCTCTAACTGGAGAATGTGTACCTACAATGGGGGTGAACCAGCTGCTATAAATGACCTATTTTTGGGTTAAATTGAATTATTTGATTTGTCCAGTTAATGGATCTTATTTCTTGAGATGAAATATCCTGTCATTTTGGCATGATTCTACCTTGCTTATCAGTAGGACATGAGTGCTTATGACGAGGTAAAGCAATTTTGGGAAATATGCCTTCGGTGTCCACACGTACAGAGTCTGGATCCCATCCTCAAGTTTCCCTACATTAATATGAAATGAAAATATGAGATTTTACCTTATAACGAAAAATGTTTCTTTATGATGAATCTGTAATCTGAATTTTTTGATGTAATATTTTAAATACCTCTAAGAAGAACTGATTTCTGTTGGAGTATATTCATGTTTGTCTTGATTAGGACAATTTCTGAGACGTTTCTTTTTGTAATTTCAGGGTCAACTTTGGAATATACACAACTTGATATCGAACCTCTTTACATCGACAAGATTCAAGATAGAATTAGGTATGTTTCAATTTTAATATTAATTAATGTATTGAAGAAAAAGATTGTACATATCTATATGATGAACTTGTAATCTGAGTTACCTGATGTGTTATTTGAAATACCTCTAAGAAGAACTGATTTCTGTTTAAGTAATCTTATATTTTTCACTCTATAAGAAAATTTCTAATACAATTTTTTTGAACTTTCAGGGCCAACTTAAAAATTCACACATAACCATCCAGCTCTCTAGGAAGTCTATTATCAAAGAATTGATTGGGTGTGTATAAATTTTGTTATTTACGGTCATTGTGAGGTCATTTTGTTTTATTTTTTGTTTAAAATTGTATGATGATTCTTTTCGATGATTTTTCTTATGAAAAATATGAATAAATTTAATGGGACGTAATGCTGAATAACCTATAAATCTAGAAGATTCATAAGAATTTTTTTCTGTTGATTATAATTATATTTTTTTCAACAGGAAACAGATGTCTCTGTAATGTCTTCAGAATACAACAAGGTTAGTACTTTTGAGTGAGCTTAATTCTTCGTCTAGTTGACGTTATTCCCTGTTCGCCCTCGGAGCATCCTTGATTTGTGGATATTTCTGAATAGTAATGTGGGAAATATTGAAAATCTCTATCAAAACTCATGGTGACGAATTTAATCGTCTTACGTGAATCCTGTCTAGAGAGACATACTATTTTTAATTCAGATATGATTCGAGTGAGACCACATCCATTGTTCAATCATTTATATCATGCTTTTGTTTAGTTTCAACTGACCCGGTGTCTGTCTGTCTGTCTAATCAAATCTTGTTAAATATGGCACACTTCTAATCGTCCGATTGATTTGAAATTTGGCAGGTGTACATAATTCTGGTGACAATGCACCATGAAATATTTGTTATAAAAACAAAATGGCGGATAAGTTTTGCAATCATGATCCGATTTCGTTCTAAATTAGTATCTGGAGGTTTTTGGGTTCGACAATGATGTCCAAAATGGAAAATTCAAGATGGCGGACGAGTTTTGTACTTATGATCCGATTCTATCCAGTATTGGTATATAGGGGTTTTCTGGGTCGGAAATTACAGATTCTTCGAAACTGAAGTATTCAAGATGGCGGATGACTTATTATAAAAGCTTGTCTTGTATTCTGTATTCTGTATGTCAAGGATTTGAGTCAAGTTGTTTTGTTTTCTTTCGAATGGGCCCTTGAATTTTATTGTTAAAAATAGGTTGACTACATTGGTCGAGAGCAAATTCGAAACTTATGCCTCAATAAACTTGTGCAGTGTCTGTGGATTGTTCTGAATCCAAAAATACAATCTAAATATGTCGGAGATACTTCATTCCCCATTCGCCCTCGGAGCATTCTTGATTTGTGGATACTTCTGAACAGTAATGTGGGAAATATCGAAATCTCTATCAAAACTCATGATGGTGAAATCCTTCGTCATACGTGAATCCTGTCTAGAGTGACATATTTTCATTCAGCAGATGAATATGGTACCTACTTGTTAATAGCATTGATAGATCCAGATGGTGATTTGGGTATTTGTGCTAAAAATTTTCACGACACGATCAGTTCAGGAGCTTACCCTCCGGCTGGCGACCTTGGATGGTCTTCTTCGATGGACCATTTGTTGCAGTGTCGAAGAGCATATGCCCTTGAGGCTAGGCAGGCGTATTCCTTAGTCGCTCTGTAGTCCCTGGACTTTGACAGAGGGAAAAACCACGCTTGCTACATTTCATTAAAAAAAAGCTGAATACATATCATGAATAATATTATGCATAATTGCTAGCTTGTTTTGAAGAGATATTTGTGGAACAAGAAATTATTTGTGCTCATTATTCTTCTTCCTTTTCAGAACTGCTTCGATCAGATACAATGACTTTTGCCTAGAAGGAGTCTTGAGGAGGTTAAAAGGTAATCGAAAGCAAAATTTTCCATTTTCTAATCGCTCTGATTTCTCATCTTTCATTTTTAAATTCTACCGACACGATCAGCGCAGGAGCTTACCCTCCGGCTGGCGACTATGAATGGTCTCTTACCGTGGACCATTTGTTGCAGTGTCGAAGAGCATATGCCCTCGAGGCTAAGCAGGCGTATTCCTTAGTCGCTCTGTAGTCCCTGGACGATGACAGAGGGAAAAACCACGCTTGATACATCATATCACTGTCTTTTGAAATAATTGATTTATGAGACCAGGACTACTTTGTTCAGACCCGGCAGCGAGAGGTTACGCTGTCATGGTTAGTCTTAGTACAATTCCATTTTATTTAATTTTATCATAAGTTTGCATTTTCTTCTTAATTTTGATTATAATTTTTTTCCCGCTTATGTGTGTCAAAATTTTAATATACTTGCTATAAAACAAAAACTTACCATTAGATGCTTTGATGACATCCTGACGTGCTATCCATATGGTTAAACTGTCCAAAGTAGTCCTAAATGTCTCTATTCAATGTTCCGAATATTTCAATCGGAATTCTTTATTGTGATGAAAAAACATGGTTGTAATTCTGAATTTATTGAGGAAATACCCATGCTGCCTTCCTACTGAAAAAACAGCTTTGCTATTGCTTGTATAACATTGCAAGATCATAGTGTGATGGTTATGTTTCTGTTTCAGATTTCAGATGAATTCCACAAAACGATGTCGGGAAACTAATCTTGCAGATATTTATCTGCTGTCTTAATGGATAAGGTATGTTAATTGTATTTTTGAAACTAAATTAGGCGTCATTCGTCATTTCTTAAATTATATTTCAAAATCCATACCATCAGATTTTTAGCCATTAGTGTCAATTCAGTACCTTCTTAGAATATTCGTGTTTTTAGTACTCTTACTTTGAAGGATTTCTTGGGTGTATTGTTTTTGTACTTTCTCCAAATATACAGATCCGAATATTTTTTGTTTGTTTTCTTCGCGACCTATGAATATGATGATTCTGTGCAATGATTTCTTCAATGGGAAAATGAGTAACTGACAGTGGACGTAATTCTGAACTTTCAACTTTTGATATAGTTGAACGTGTAGTTTTTGACAACATTTTTATTCTGTTTTTATTTTCTTTAGATGAGATTTTTGTCGTCAAAACAGGAGAATTCGCGTCAAATTTCTTCAGGTATGTAGTCTTATTTGTTTTTGCATGAAATTGTTTTTGCAGAACACGTTTAATTCAAGCTTCAAATCAATTTCATCTGTTTTTGTTGATTGCAATTTAGTGCTGTAATGCATGCTTTTAATTCTTCACTCAATGATGATAAAACATGGGATATACTGATCTGATTGATGAAACTTCCATGCTGCCTTCCTTCTGATTATTTTTTGGGACTTAATTTTGTTGATTTTCAAACTTCTCCAATACTAATCTAAGATTTCTTTTCAGATTAGTCAGGATTGGTATCAAGAATTACAAGATGTATCTGGAACATCATCAAAAATAGGACAGTTTTCGAAGTTATTTCTGAATGTTTGAATAAAATTGGAATTTGCAAGTTATTTGTTCATCCTCAATTTCGCCAGAAAGTAATTCCAAGGGATATATTTCATTCAAATGAACTGAAAAGAAGTATTATTTATTGAAATGTGTGACGTCGATTAATTCTGTTCATTGAGTAAAAGAGCTTCGCGTCTCAAATATCGATTGTAATAGATTAATTCTGTTTCGCAATATTGTAATGGATGAATTTTCGCAATATTCAGTTGAACAAATACGCTAAGGGAATATGAACGCGAAAGGTGCTTTTTTTTCCGCATCATCCTTTTGAACGAATTCCACCAAGGGAATATGAACGCGATATTTAATGCACTCGTTTCCACACCACCCTTTAGGTAGAGTGCTCGGCGCGTTTTGTTTTTAAGTGGTATCCCCAGAAGGCCTACTCCACTTTATAGGAAAAGTTTCATTTAGTTCTAGCCTACGATTCTTCTCAAAGTCAAACAGATACGTATAGTATATGTGGGATTAGGGGAACCATGCCATTAAAGTCCCTTATGGCGGAAAGAAAACCGGAGATCCAGAAAGAAATATAACTTTTCCTTGTATTTTCTTATTTGGCGAATTCCGACGAAGAGAATTTTTATTGGCGCAACTTTGTTTCCGCATTTTTGGCGCAACTTTGTTTCCGCATTTTTGGCGCATACTTCTTTCCGCATTATCCTTCTGATCGAATTCCACCAAGGGAATATGAACGCGATATTTACTGCACTCGGTTTCCGCTTTTTGGGCGCCTACTTTTTTCCGCATCATCCTTTTGAACGAATTCCACCAAGGGAATATGAACGCGATATTTAATGCACTCGTTTCCACACCACCCTTTAGGTAGAGTGCTCGGCGCGTTTTGTTTTTAAGTGGTATCCCCAGAAGGCCTACTCCACTTTATAGGAAAAGTTTCATTTAGTTCTAGCCTACGATTCTTCTCAAAGTCAAACAGATACGTATAGTATATGTGGGATTAGGGGAACCATGCCATTAAAGTCCCTTATGGCGGAAAGAAAACCGGAGATCCAGAAAGAAATATAACTTTTCCTTGTATTTTCTTATTTGGCGAATTCCGACGAAGAGAATTTTTATTGGCGCAACTTTGTTTCCGCATTTTTGGCGCAACTTTGTTTCCGCATTTTTGGCGCATACTTCTTTCCGCATTATCCTTCTGATCGAATTCCACCAAGGGAATATGAACGCGATATTTACTGCACTCGGTTTCCGCTTTTTGGGCGCCTACTTTTTTCCGCATCATCCTTTTGAACGAATTCCACCAAGGGAATATGAACGCGATATTTAATGCACTCGTTTCCACACCACCCTTTAGGTAGAGTGCTCGGCGCGTTTTGTTTTTAAGTGGTATCCCCAGAAGGCCTACTCCACTTTATAGGAAAAGTTTCATTTAGTTCTAGCCTACGATTCTTCTCAATGTCAAACAGATACGTAGAGTATATGTGGGATTAGGGGAACCATGCCATTAAAGTCCCATATGGCGGAAAGAAAACCGTAGATCCAGAAAGAAATATAACTTTTCCTTGTATTTTCTTATTTGGCGAATTCCGACGAAGAGAATTTTTATTGGCGCAACTTTGTTTCCGCATTTTTGGCGCATACTTGTTTCCGCTTTTTGGGCGCATACTTCTTTCCGCATTATCCTTTTGATCGAATTCCACCAAGGGAATATGAACGCGATATTTACTGCACTCTGTTTCCGCTTTTTGAGCGCCTACTTTTTTTCCGCATCATCCTTTTGAACGAATTCCACCAAGGGAATATGAACGCGATATTTAATGCACTCGTTTCCACACCACCCTTTAGGCAGAGTGCTTGGCGCGTTTTGTTTTTAAGTGGTATCCCCAGAAGGCCTACTCCACTTTATAGGAAAAGTTTCATTTAGTTCTAGCCTACGATTCTTCTCAAAGTCAAACAGATACGTATAGTATATGTGGGATTAGGGGAACTATGCCATTAAAGTCCCTTCTGGCGGAAAGAAAACCGGAGATCCAGAAAGAAATATAACTTTTCCTTGTATTTTCTTATTTGGCGAATTCCGACGAAGAGAATTTTTATTGGCGCAACTTTGTTTCCGCATTTTTGGCGCATACTTGTTTCCGCTTTTTGGGCGCATACTTGTTTCCGCTTTTTTGGCGCATACTTGTTTCCGCTTTTTGGGCGCATACTTCATTCCGCATTATCCTTTTGATAGAATTCCACCAAGGGAATATGAACGCGATATTTACTGCACTCGGTTTCCGCTTTTTGGGCGCCTACTTTTTTTCCGCATCATCCTTTTGAACGAATTCCACCAAGGGAATATGAACGCGATATTTAATGCACTCGTTTCCACACCACCCTGTAGGTAGAATGCTCGGCGCGTTTTGTTTTTAAGTGGTATCCCCAGCAGGCCTACTCCACTTTATGTCGAAATGCGCAAAATTTATTTGTAATAATATGTTATTTAAAAAATGAACGCGATATTAGAGGATCGCGTAAAGGAAAAGTTTCATTTAGTTCTAACCTACGATTCTTCTCAAAGTACAGCATATGTGGGGTTATCTGAAACTATGACATAAAAGCCCCTTGTGGCCGAAAGAAAACCGGTGAACCAGAAAGAAATATAACTTTTCCTTTTATTTTTCCGATTTTCGAACTCCGACGAAGAGAATTTTTGTTGGCGCAAACTTGTTTCCGCTTTTTGGGCGCATACTTTTTTCCGCATTATCCTTTTGAACGAATTCGACCAAGGGAATATGAACGCGATATTTAATGCACTCGTTTCCGCATTTTTGGCTCAATCTTTTTTTCGCTTTCTAGGCGCATACCTTTTTCCTCATTATCCTTTTGAACGAATTGACCATATTCACCGTCGTCATATTGTTGTGCGACAATACCAACTACCCAGGGTTCTAACATCGAATAACGAAAGTCACTAATTTCTTAGGACCGCGAAAGTTTAAATGGAAATATTTTGATGTCAGTTTTTTATTTTTAGATCTCTTTCTTGCCGAATAAGATGTCTTATTGCCGATTAATTACTGACACAACAACCATGGTCTCCCCATTACTGATATCTACCCATATTTCCTGGATTTTATCACAAAATACTTAACCAAAGTTTACCACCAATTTTATATAACCTCTCATACCACATACGATACTAAAAATCTGATAGTATTTTTGATAAACTCAATATTTCTCCGTTGGAAACACTGGGTAGTTGGTATTGTCGCACAACAATATGGCGACGGTGAATATGGTCAATTCCACCAAGGGAATATGAACGCGATAGTTTGATAATTATTGCACTCGTTTTCACACCACCCTGTGGGTATAGTGTGCTCGGCTACTTGAACGAATTCCACCAAGGGAATATGAACGCGATAGTTAATGCACTCGTTTCCACACCACCCTGTAGGTAGAGTGCTCGGCGCGTTTTGTTTTTAAGTGGTATCCCCAGTAGGCCTACTCCACTCACCACTCTATCAAAATTGGCGCATACTTTTTCCGCATTTATTGGCGCACTTCTCCTTCGTGAGAACCTTTGTGACATTATTAACCATATGCATGAAATTAACCACCACCAAAAACCCTAAAAGTCACTCACTTTGATGCTTCAAACTGTTGATTTTCCTCTCTAGGTCCATCGATGGCTGAAATAGGGAATGGCAACCATGAAATCCCTTGCAACTCAGCCAGGAAAGGCCAAGGGTTCTCTTCCACCTGAAAAAATCTGAGAAAAAAAAACGCTACCGCTAACTATTTTTTGGCGCATACTATTTCCGCATTTATTGGCGCATACTGTTTCCGCACTTATTGGCGCATACTGTATCCGCATTCATTTCCGCATACTGGCTCCGCATTATCCAGTTGAACGAATTCCACCAAGGGAATATGAACGCGATAGTTAATGCATTCGTTTTCACACCACCCTGTAGGTAGAGTGCTCGGCTACTTGAACGAATTCCACCAAGGGAATATGAACGCGATATTTAATGCACTCGTTTCCGCTGTTTGATCGCATACTTGTTTCGGCATTTTGGGCGCATACTTTTTCCCGCATTATCCTTTTGAACGAATTCCATCAAGGGAATATGAACGCGATATTTAATGCACTCGTTTCCGCTGTTTGATCGCATACTTGTTTCGGCATTTTGGGCGCATACTTTTTTCCGCATTATCCATTTGAACGAATTCAGCCAAGGGAATATGAACGCGATACTTAATGCACTCGTTTCCACACCACCCTTTAGGTAGAATGCTCGGCGCGTTTTGTTTTTTAGTGGTATTCTCAGAAGGCCTACTCCACTTTATAGGAAAAGTTTCAATTTAGTTCTAGCCTACGATTCTTCTCAAAGTCATACAGATAAGTAGTTTCCGCACTTTTTGGCACCTACTTTTTTCCGCATTATCATTTTGAACGAATTCCACCAAGGGAATATGAACGCGATAGTTTGGGCGCAACTTTGTTTCCGCACTTTTTGGCGCATACTTCTCCGCATTATCCTTCTGAACGAATTCCACCAAGGGAATATGAACGCGATAGTTAGTGCACTCGTTTCCACACCACCCTGTAGGTAGAGTGCTCGGCGCGTTTTATTTTTAAGTGGTATCCCCAGTAGGCCTACTCCACTTTATATCAAATTTGGCGCATACTTTTTCCGCATTTATTGGCGCACTTCTCCTTCGTGAGAACCTTTGCGACATTATTAACAATATGCATGAAATTAACCACCACCAAAAACCCTAAAAGTCACTCACTTTGATGCTTCAAACTGTTGATTTTCCTCTCTTGGTCCATCGATGGCTGAAATAGGGAATGGCAACCATGAAATCCCTTGCAACTCAGCCAGGAAAGGCCAAGGGTTCTCTGGGACCTACCTTCTCTTCCACCTGAAAAAAATCTGAAAAAAAGAAACGCTACCGCTATTTTTATTGGCGCATACTGTTTCCGCATTGATTGGCACATACTGTTTCCGCATTTATTGGCGCACACTGTTTCCGCACTTATTGTCGCATACTGGCTCCGCATTATCCAGTTGAACGAATTCCGCTAAGGGAATATGAACGCGATATTTAATGCACTCGTTTTCACACCAACCTCTAGCTACTGTGCTCGGCTACTTGAACGAATTCCACCAAGGGAATATGAACGCGATATTTAATGCACTCGTTTTCACACCAACCTCTAGCTACTGTGCTCGGCTACTTGAACGAATTCCACCAAGGGAATATGAACGCGATATTTAATGCACTCGTTTTCACACCACCCTGTGGGTAGAGTGCTCGGCTACTTGAACGAATTCCACCAAGGGAATATGAACGCGATATTTAATGCACTCGTTTTCACACCAACCTCTAGCTACTGTGCTCGGCTACTTGAACGAATTCCGCCAAGGCAATATGAACGCGACATTTAATGCACTCGTTTTCACACCACCCTGTGGGTAGAGTGCTCGGCTACTTGAACGAATTCCACCAAGGGAATATGAACGCGACATTTAATGCACTCGTTTTCACACCACCCTGTGGGTAGAGTGCTCGGCTACTTGAACGAATTCCACCAAGGGAATATGAACGCGATATTTAATGCACTCGTTTTCACACCACCCTGTTGGTAGAGTGCTCGGCTACTTGAACGAATTCCACCAAGGGAATATGAACGCGATATTTAATGAACTCGTTTTCACACCAACCTCTAGCTACTGTGCTCGGCTACTTGAACGAATTCCGCCAAGGCAATATGAACGCGACATTTAATGCACTCGTTTTCACACCACCCTGTGGGTAGAGTGCTCGGCTACTTGAACGAATTCCACCAAGGGAATATGAACGCGATATTTAATGCACTCGTTTTCACACCAACCTCTAGCTACTGTGCTCGGCTACTTGAACGAATTCCGCCAAGGCAATATGAACGCGACATTTAATGCACTCGTTTTCACACCACCCTGTGGGTAGAGTGCTCGGCTACTTGAACGAATTCCACCAAGGGAATATGAACGCGACATTTAATGCACTCGTTTTCACACCACCCTGTGGGTAGAGTGCTCGGCTACTTGAACGAATTCCACCAAGGGAATATGAACGCGATATTTAATGCACTCGTTTTCACACCACCCTGTTGGTAGAGTGCTCGGCTACTTGAACGAATTCCACCAAGGGAATATGAACGCGATATTTAATGAACTCGTTTTCACACCAACCTCTAGCTACTGTGTTCGGCTACTTGAACGAATTCCGCCAAGGCAATATGAACGCGACATTTAATGCACTCGTTTTCACACCACCCTGTGGGTAGAGTGCTCGGCTACTTGAACGAATTCCACCAAGGGAATATGAACGCGATATTTAATGCACTCGTTTCCGCTTTTTGGGCGCAAACTTTTTTCCGCATTTTGGCGCAATCTTTTTTTTTGCGTTTTGGGCACATACTTGTTTCCGCTTTTTGGGCGCATACTTTTTCCCGCATTATCCTTTTGAACGAATTCCATCAAGGGAATATGAACGCGATAGTTAATGCACTCGTTTCCACACCACCCTTTAGGTAGAGTGCTCGGCGCGTTTTGTTTTTAAGTGGTATCCCCGGTAGGCCTACTCCACTTCATGTCAAAAATGGGCGCATAGTTGTTCCGAATTCATTGGCGCATACTTTTTTCTCATGTATTGGCGCATACTTTTTCCGCATTAATTGCGCATATTGTTTCCGCATTGTCCAGTTGATCGAATTCCGCCAAGGGAATATGAACGTGATATTTAATGCACTCGTTATCACACCACCCTGTAGGTAGAGTGCTCGACTATCTTTTTTCGCGTTTTGGGCGCATACTTTTTTCCGCATCATCCTTTTGAACGAATTCCGCCAAGGGAATATGAACGCGATAGTGAATCCACTAGTTTTGACACCACCCTGTAGGTAGTGCTCGTCTACTCGAACGAATTCCACCAAGGGAATACATGAACGTGATAGTTATTGCACTTTTACATTTCATAAATCACAAGGTGTTTCAAATGTATTCAGCATTGAATACTCAATCATATCAGAGGAACAAAAAAATTGAAATAAAATATTGTGAACAAATTTATTTACACTCCGAAGTGCTCAGGCTCCAAAAAAATACCACTTTCCAAATTTTTTGGGATGCCGTCAGGGCTTGGGAAATCCGGAAAATGATCTGGAAACCTCCATTTTCCAGAGATGAGCGTGTTCGAAAAATTTTTTTTTGTGGAATATGTGTTTTTGCAAGCTCTACAAGATACCACTTTCCAAATATTTTGGGATGCCGTCAGGACTTGGGAAATCCGGAAAATGATCTGGAAACCTCCATATTTTCCAGAAATAAGCGTGTTCGAAAAAATTTTTTTTGTGGAATATGTGTTTTTGCATGCTCTACAAGATACCACTTTCCAAATTATTTGGAATGCCGTCTGGAACTTGAGAAATCCGAAAAATGACCCATCAACGGTTTTCCTTCAAATTAAAATCTTCATATTTTCCAGAAATGATCGTGTTCGAAAAAAAAGATACAAGATACCACTTTCCAAAATTTCTGGGATACCGGAAAATGATCTGGAAACCTCCATAATTTCCAGAGATGAGCGTGTTCGAAAAAAATAGTTTTTTGTGGAAGATGTGTTTTAGCATGCGCTACAAGATACCACTTTCCGAATTTTTTGGGATGCCGTCTGGGACTTGAGAAATCCGAAAAATGACTCAGCAACGGTTTTGCTATAAATTAAAATCTTTATATTTTCCAGAGATGATCGTGTTCGGAAAAAAATTTTCTGTGGAAGATGTGTATTTAGATTCTCTACAAGAAACCACTTTCCAAATTTTTTGGGATGCCGTCAGGGCTTGGGAAATCCGGAAAATGATCTGGAAACCTCCATAATTTCCAGAGATGAGCGTGTTCGAAAAAAATAGTTTTTTGTGGAATATGTGTTTTTGCATGCTCTACAAGACACCACTTTCCAAATTTTTTGGGATGCCGTCTGGAACTTGAGAAATCCGAAAAATGACCCAGCAACGGTTTTCCTTCAAATTAAAACCTTCATATTTTCCAGAAATGATCGTGTTCGAAAAAATTTTTCTTGTGGAAGATGTGTTTTAGCATGCGCTACGAGATACCACTTTCCAAATTTTTTGGGATGCCGTCTGGGACTTGAGAAATCCGAAAAATGACCCAGCAACGGTTTTGCTATAAATTAAAACCTTCATATTTTCCAGAGATGATCGTGTCCGAAAAAAATTTTTCAATGGAAGATGTGTTTTTAGATTTTCTACAAGATACCACTTTCCAAATTTTTTGGGATGCCGTCAGGACTTGGGAAATCCGGAAAATGATCTGGAAACCTCCATATTTTCCAGAAATATGCGTGTTCGAAAAAATTTGTTTTGTGGAATATGTGTTTTTGCATGCTCTACAAGATACCACTTTCCAAATTTTTTGGAATGCCGTCTGGAACTTGAGAAATCCGAAAAATGACCCAGCAACGGTTTTCCTTCAAATCAAAACCTTCATATTTTCCAGAGATGATCGTGTTCGAAAAATTTTTTTTTGTGGAAGATGTGTTTTCGATTCTCTACCAAGATACAGATAGATAAATTAAATATCTTAATTTTATGCATCAAAGTGTTGTGAACACTGGGTTGAAATACGAATTACGATATAGAAATTTGGGATGTTTATGTGCCTTATTGAATGAAAGTATTTGCAATTTTCGAAAAGAAAAGATATCTAGTATGCTTTCGTCATTTTGAGGTCCCACATCATAAATATTTGTTTTAGTGGAAGGTTATGGAAATTGCGAATCTCAAAATAAGCTCACATTGATTGGTGTTGAGTTTTTGGACAAAGAGAGAATCAGTTTTATGATAAAATTAACATTATGGACAAATTGAAATCTAACTTACGATTTTTCTAACATATTCCTAGATTATTCACAAAACACAGCACATCACAAGCACTAACAAATTATTTCACATCACAAGCACTAACAAACTATTTCACATCACTTCAAGTCACTATATGAAGGAGTATACATATAGAAACTGGGTATACGAGCGCGCCCCGGTATATATGTGTAAAGAAATATTATTTATTTGAATTTTACCGCACCCTGGAGAGTGCGGATTCTATGGAATTATCATTTTTATTACATGATTTTGAATAGATGACTGATGTCAAACTTATAATTGAATGTCATAGTATTGTTTTTCCAATTTCAAATTAATAAGAAGTTACATCGTCAAAGAATATACTTTAATGTCGTTTCTTTGATTACAGGTAACATTAATTGTATAGTACTGTAAATAATAAGTTTAAAAATAAACTTTGATTACAGAGAAACAGTTGAGGTATTCATTTTTGTAAACTTCCTAGAAGAAACATTATTATAAAACGACATTTCTGGAGAAAAAATGGAGAAGTTATTGTTTGAATTCATCATAAAACCATCTGAAGATGGGAAATCAAATATGATGTGTATAGTCTCAATTTCTACGCAAGATAATAAAACTTTTGGTATCCCAGACGAATTACAATCAGCAACTCTTCACACAGTTGTTACTGCTGCAGATGCATATAAAAAAGTGCGTAATACACTCAAGAAGAGATGGCAAACAAGAAAAATTTGGATTAATTTAACAAAAGAATTGGAAGATACTTACATAGATGATAATGGAAATATGCAATTTCATGATTGTTTTTTGGAAGAAATTGAAACAAAAGAAAATCTGAATGTTTCGAACGCAAATGGTGCTGATAAACTCACTCAAATATTAGAGAAGCTAGTAGAAAAAGAACAAAATACCGGACGCCAAAATTTGAGATATTTATCAGAAAAGTTTATCATTGAAAAATTTACGAGCAAAAACCCCAATGCGAATCAATGGATGGATTCTTTTGAAAGGGAATGTGAGCGGTTTGAAGTAACAGAGGATGAGAAGAAAATTGAAATTCTCAGATGGTTTCTGGAAGGACCATGTTTGGACTGGTATAGTTCGATGAAAATAAAATTAACTGTGAATTCGGAATGGAGGATATGGAGAGGAAAGTTTTGTGAAACATATGTTAACAAAGGATGGAGCCCGGTTACATATGCGTTGTCTTTTAAATACACGGAAGGTTCATTGCTGAGCTATGCTACAAAGAAGGAGAAACTTTTGTTGGAGGTGAGAATGTCAATAGACACAGGAACATTAATTGATCTCATAGCAGCAGGTTTACCGCGATTTGTATTAAATAAGATTGATAGAGAAAACTTGGTAGAAACCGAGGACCTTTTTGGTGAAATAAATAAATATGAATATTTGATGAAAAAGAAAAGTTTTGGAAAAGAAAAAAATACGATTTCAGATTGTAAGAAACAATATGGAATGAAGGTACCATGTGCAATTTGTTCGAAATTAAATAAAGGTTCGCGTTACCATCCTGAATCCTCATGTTGGTTCAAGGTGGAAAATAGAAAGGAGAAAGAACAAAACATTAAGTACACAAATAACTCTGAGATTGAAACTGAACTGAATACTAACCAAAAAAACTAAAAGTGCCACCATTGATAGAGGTCAAACTGCTGCTGAATAATACCCTAGAAACATTTGGAATATACGATTCTGGTTCGAATGTTTCTCTAATTAATTCAAAATTATTAAAATTAAAAACCGAAGAGATGGATGATACACAAAATGCAGATTTGATGACTATTAATGGTGTGAAAAAAACTAATGGAATGGTGACTATGAAAGCAAAAATTTTCGATATAGAAGAAGAAGTTGATTTATTTGTTATAAAAAAAGAAGATTTCAAATATGATTTCCTTATTGGCTTGGACATGATAAAAAAATTCAAATTGATTCAAAATGAAAACTTAGAAATCAAACAGAAAATATCGGATTTTCCTAAGGAAAATATTGAAGACGAAAATTATGAATTGATAGCTGATAAACCTATTATGGAGCGAGAATTCAAGCTGGAATATCCTCGAGATGCAGAGGAAACATCAAGTAAGCATAGAATTTATAAAAAACAAGATATCGAAGAATACAAAGTAAATTTTAATGAGAATGTTGATGTTTCAAATTTCAATATAACGGTTAATCATTTAGATTATCATCAGAAAGCAAAAATAAATGAACTTATTGAAAAATATAGTTCAATTTTCGCTAAGGATAAATATGACATCGGAACAGTTAAAGATTATGAAGCTCGAATTGATTTAATAATTGATGAATATTGTAGTAAAAGACCATATAGATGCAATATTGAAGACAAGAAAGAAATAGAACATCAAATATCGAAACTATTTGAAAAAAATTTAATTGAAGAATCATACAGCCCTTTTGCCGCTCCAGTTACCCTAGCATTTAAACGGGAAGATAATAGAAAATCGAGATTGTGCATCGATTTTCGTGATCTCAATAAAATTGTTGTTCCTCAGTCACAACCTTTTCCATTAATTGACGATCTAATGGTGAAAACAAGGAATTGTAGATTTTTTTCCTCATTGGACGTGAATTCCGCATTTTGGTCTATTCCCCTACGAACCGAAGATAGACAAAAAACCGCGTTCGTAACACAAGAGGGTCATTATCAATGGACATGTCTACCATTCGGTTTGAAAACAGCACCAGCCATTTTTCAGCGAATATTGAGTAATATACTTCGAAAATATAAATTAACAAATTTCACAGTCAATTATATCGATGACATTTTGATCTTTTCGAAATCTTTTTCTGAGCATATTGATCATTTAAAACAATTATTAGAAGCGATTTCAAAAGAAGGATTCAGATTGAAATTTGCGAAATGCACATTCGCATCGGACTCCGTGAAATATTTGGGCCATGTGATTAGGAATAATTCAATATGTCCAGTGAAAGATAATCTGATTTCTATCAGAAATTTTCCTGTTCCGAAAACACAGAAAAACGTCAGACAATTTTTGGGAAAAATAAATTTCTATAATAAATATGTACCAAACATCTCGGTTACATTGGATCCACTGCATAATTTGTTGAGAAAGGCACAAAAATTTATTTGGACAGATACATGCCAAGAATCCTTTGAAAAAATAAAAAATATACTTTGTTCTCGACCGGTTCTGGAAATATTCGATCCACAGTTGCCAATATACATTTACACAGATGCTAGTTTGCAAGGCATAGGAGCTGTTCTGAAACAAGAACAACCAAATAAAGAATTGAAACCAGTGGCTTACTTTTCTAAAAAACTAAATGAAGTACAAAAAAGGAAAAAAGCTATATATTTGGAATGCCTAGCTATAAAAGAGGCAGTTAAATATTGGCAATTCTGGCTCATCGGACGATCTTTTACGGTTTTTTCGGATCACAAACCTTTGGAAAATATGAACTTAAAAGCTAGAACGGATGAAGACTTAGGTGATTTGACTTACTACTTATCGCAATATGATTTTCAAATAAAATACTCTCCAGGAAAATATAATCTAGAAGCTGACTGTTTAAGTAGAAACCCAGTATTAGAACCACATGAAAATGAAGATGAACAGTTGAAAATTGTAAACCTAATAAAAATGAAAGATATTCTAATGGACCAACAGAAAAATGAAAACTTACAAAAAAAGAAAGAAAAACTGATATTGAAACACTTAATATACCATAAAAAAGTAAACAAACGGGAAAAAATTATTTTATCAGAAGATTTCAGTGTGAAACTTATAAAAAATATACATGAAGATTATTGCCATATAGGAATTACTCAAATGCAAAGCAAAATTACACCATTTTTTACAGCGAAGAATTTGACACGAAATATAAAGAGAATATGTGGTAGCTGTGAGATCTGTATTAAGAATTAATCAAGAGGACAAACTAAAATTGGATTGATGTCTCATTTAGGACCTGCCAAGAAGCCTTTTGAAATAATGTCCATAGACACAATTGGTGGATTTGGTGGATCTAGATCTACTAAAAGGTATTTGCATCTCTTGATTGACCATTTTACACGATACGGTTATATTTTGACATCAAAAACACAGAGCTCTGATGATTTTATAAAACTGGTTAGACAGGTGACTGATAACAATGACATTGGAATGATCTTATCTGATCAATATCCAGGAATAAATTCCAAAGAATTCAAGAAATTCTTAAAAGAAAAGAATATACCAATTGTTTTCACAGCTGTGAATTCACCTTTCTCAAACGGTTTGAATGAAAGATTAAATCAAACATTAATAAATAAAATAAGATGTAGAATGAATGAAAAACGGACCAAATCTGCATGGACAACAATAGCACAGGAGTGTACAAGAAAATATAATGAAACCGAACATACGGTCACAGGTTTTACACCTACATATTTAATGGAAGGAAAAAATGTTACAATTTTACCAATGGAATTGTATCAAGGAAAAACACAACGCGATTTGTTCGAAGATAGAAAGATTGCTCTGGAAAATACCATTAAATCTCACAATTACAATAAGAAATTGTTCGATAAAAAGAGGAGAAATTATGAATTTAATGTTGGAGACTCAGTTTTTGTAGAGAATGGAAACCGGTTGAACCGAAAGAAATTGGAGGAATTAAAAATTGGACCATACAAAATTTTAAACAAATTATCAAAATCAATTTATGAAATAGATACAGGACACAGAAAAACAGAATCGAACCTATTCCACATATCGAAACTCATTCTAAATCCAACAGGCTAATCAGTTCATAGGGAAAATGATTTAAAAAATTTGTTTTTTTTTTTGAAAAAAAAATTTTTTCCCCTTGGAGGGGAGATGTAAAGAAATATTATTTATTTGAATTTTACCGCACCCTGGAGAGTGCGGATTCTATGGAATTATCATTTTTATTACATGATTTTGAATAGATGACTGATGTCAAACTTATAATTGAATGTCATAGTATTGTTTTTCCAATTTCAAATTAATAAGAAGTTACATCGTCAAAGAATATACTTTAATGTCGTTTCTTTGATTACAGGTAACATTAATTGTATAGTACTGTAAATAATAAGTTTAAAAATAAACTTTGATTACAGAGAAACAGTTGAGGTATTCATTTTTGTAAACTTCCTAGAAGAAACATTATTATATATGTTCACCCCACAAAAATCGCGCCGAAACTGACGAATCCACTTCCAAAATTTTGAAGCGAACCGGGTAGGTACTTAAAAACTTGATTTTGTGACTAGCGTTTTATGCAACTGAGGTGATTTTTCAAATTGCCGCACTGATTCAGAGATGATTCATTACCAGACAAAGGAAATAATCTTTGTCTATTAATTCAGTTTTCGTTCAAATTCTTCGAGTTCAATATCTCTTTTCGAAATTATTGCGAATGTGCGTGTTATGTATGCAGAAAATTTGCTAGTGATATGCATCGAGCTCCATGAAATGTTTTACGAAACACTGTGAGTTGAAAATGTTCCTAGTTTTAATGGAAAATTTTAATTTGAAGAAAATCTCTGTCAAAGTCCTTTTCTCATCTTTGGTAATGGTTTTTGTGAAAATTGTAGAGCGTGGACAGATTCCATAGATTTCAATTAAAATTCGAAATTCCACTAGGTTTGTGGTTTCATTTAAAACGAAATGTTTCTGCTTTACTTAAAATTATTGAAAAATAGATATTCATTTGAAGAACTTTAAAATACGAGGTCAATTAGGTTGACGATCAAAACTGTTTCTGAAATTCGGTTATTATTAAACAATTCCTGACAACTTTTGTTCAAATCGACTGAAATCAACATTTATATGCTCTTAACAATTGGACTTTCAGGCTTTATAATTCAATTTTCAGCCTAATAAATGTTTACTCAAAATGAATACTGATATACTGCTGCGAAATGAAAAGCGGCGTTGCCTTCTTGTATAAAGACAGCTAGTTGTCTTCTTTGCCTAGGCCTTTTGTCTGTGACTTCATAGGATGTTCTGTGCTTACCACAGATAAAATTCAGAATTTTCTATGTGTATCTACAACAAAAATAAAAACAAATAATAAAAGTGTGCATAAAAGTAAACAGAATAGATATAATATTTTAAATTTTGGATGCAAAATGGTCTATTTACATTTTCCAGCAAATTACACGGAAGAGGAGCATATGCTTCAAGCCAAGTACCAAAAATTGAAGAAAAAAGTGATTAAAATATTTGATTTGTGCAGCTCTGTGAATAATAATAATGATAATTCTAGAAAAAGGCACTCCAAGCTTTGAAAGCTCCCAAACTTGAACCTGAAAAGCCCCTTGTTCTGAAAAGACCTGCAGAAGCAAGAGATGCGAGGGAAGTAGCCAAAAAATTGTTGAAATCTGGTGCCATACAAGCGATTCAAAAGCAACCTAAACAACCGGAGCAAGGTTAGAACGAATATTCGTAATCTGTAATGTTTTCTGACTAGGATATTCATATTCAAGGTTTTAAAAGACCTAGAGGTTTGGAAAGAAAACTATTGAATGACAGAGTAAGTGGCTACCAGCCATTTTCAGCTGTTCAAATGGAAGAAGGTCCGGATAATCCAGAAAACAAACCACCTCGAATCAAAAATTTATATGAATCTTTTGCAAACACAAGAGATAGAGAAGAAAGGGGGCTGACAGAGAAATTGAGGGAGAAGACAGACAAACCTAGACAAGGAAATACAATATATGTAACTGGATACAAAATCACAGAAGAGTTTTTAAAAAAACATTTTTCCACTTTTGGAAATATTGTGAATATTTCCATGGAAATTGAAAAAAAGTAGGTTATGTTAAGTACGATATTTTGAATTTTAGAACCAAAAGGAATAAAACATAATATGTTCGTCAATAATCACAGAGCAGTACGAATCAAACTACATATTATGTTGATTGCTTGAAGGTGTAATAATTTGATTCATACTGTGTTTGTCCGTGATTGTGGATAAATGGAGTATTTTATATTTTAACCTGATTTCGAGTCTTTTACATATTATTCTATGTTTAAAGTGGACTTCTTAATTCCAGTCGAGGCTTCATTACATTTGATAGGGTTGAATCAGCATCGAGAGCCATAACTGAGGTACGTATTCTATTTGTATTAATTGAGTATGGTCTAAATAATTTTTTTTAGATGGACGGTGGTATAGTTTCCGAAATACAACTGAATGTATCCTTGGCAAGAAGACAACCTCAGATTGGGCCAACAACAGATGCTCCGTCATCTGCTGCATGGGCCACTTTGGGTGAGTTTTGCTTACCTTCGTACCTAAACGGTTGATTGATTGAATTTTTTTTAGCTTCAAGTCATTCTCAAAAAGGAAATCATAGGGACAATAGAGAAATGATCATCTATGATGAAATGGAATTGTTTGATTGAAATTGATGTGATTAGGTATACTGTATGTATTTATTTGTTATCATAAATTCTTTTTATTCACTGAAATACTTTGAAATTGAATGTATGGTTGCGATAAACCTGATCTACGTAAGATTGGGGTGTAGTTGATTCGACTAGGACACGCTTTCGAAAAACAATTAAGTTGAAATTTGGTGAAATACTGTAACCTCAGGTTTTCGCTTTTATTCTTTTTGTGTGATCGTTCTACTGCAACAAGGGCTATATCATTCCGTCAAGTTGTCATTGCTTTCATTTTATTCATTCGAAAATTTATATTTCGAAAACAAACTCAATGAGTTCTCCCTCATGAAGAAAACATTATTGAGATATACTCATAGAACTTACATTGGATAATGAAATGATTTTAGCCTTGTTGCTCAGCTTAGAATAATGGGTAAACATCTCAAGTTAGTGAAACCGCGAGATTTTCATGTTTCCATGGATACTAGCTGTCACCCAGAACAGAAACGCAGAAATAATATGTATGTAAAATAATAAAACACTTCCGTGTGGATTAACGTGTTGTTTATTCACAGTTTATCAGTAGGCTTAAATGGTACACAAAGTACATTCCGTCAGGGAATACAAAATGGCAGGTTATGTTGTTGTTTAGTGTTCACTTGCTTTGCGTCTGGTTAAAGAGCGTGGTACTGAAGGAGAGAGAGAGAGAGTGTAGAGAGGGATCATCGAAAGCCATCGCTTCAGATCACAGAGTGTTTGACATTAGGCCTACGCTATAGATTCGGTAGATATGGTCTCAGCTTATTATTATATCAATTCATAAGGGGGTACAAAATTCACATTGCTTACATGTATATTACTATTTATGGGCAATTTTGGCTTCAATAATTTCCGAAAATATATTTATTACACAAGCAGTAATTGGAAAACATTTAAAAAATAAAGAGAAAAGATGAAAACTGACAACTCAAGATTGAAACTAATCGTCAAAATCCGATTCAGTTGGCATTTCGGCAAACATTTCTGTGTTTCTGTTTTGAGTGACAGCTCATATTCATGGAAACATGAAAAATCTACCTGTTCCGCCAACTTGAAATGTTTACCCACTTTTTGATCTGGTAATAACATTCCATGTTACTTATTTTAAGTTCTATGGTTGGCACTGATTAGATTTTGTTTGAGACACTCTTGTCGATCAAAAATCTGTGATGGGGTCCTACTTTTGATTTCTCCCGAAAGGGGTCGAATTGCCTATGAATCAAACTTGGAATTTCATAAAAAAATTACCTTCCCTTCTTTTGAGAATGTTACCCCTGGGTAGGAAATGCAAAAATATTTAGAGTACGGAATAAAAGGCAAACAAAAATACTTTATTTGAGGAACCTAAAAGTAATGTTTTAACAATATAATTGGACAACAAAAATCTAACAAATGATATCTCAGCAAACTTGATGCTCGTAAAAAATTCGGGGATTTTATATATCAGTAGGAGGATTAAAATATTCCCAGTGATGTAAATGAACAGTCTTGCCATCACCATAACCCAACAACAACAAAACAGCAATTAAAACCAACAAAACCACCATGATAACCTGAACATTCTGCTTGTTCGCGTCTGCTTCTTCACCCTTCGAAATTTTACTATTCACTTCATCGATCAGTCTCTTAATTTTATTACGAGCAACTACACTACAGGCCCCCATGAGCTGTCCCGTCAACTGCGGTATTGAAGGCTCAGGAGAACGAACTCTTCTTCTCGCTATTGGCACACTGTTGGATTCCGACGAACTCGATTTGGATATTGTGGTTGGACGATGATTTCTTTTTCTCCTAGGAACCAAAGGAATGTCTTCTGACAAATCTTCTACGCACTGCTGGGCTCTAAGCGCATAAAAACTGGATGGAGGTTGCGATGGGATGTAAGGCACTTGGGGTTGGGGAGGTCTGGGAGGGGGCTCGTCGTCTACCTCCGGTTCCAGCAATCGAAGGGTTTCTGAAGTTTCTTCTACCTTTGGTGCAGGTTCTAAACGTTCTTCTATATTTTCGGAGAGTCTGGAATCGCTGACACTGTGTCTTTTATCAGGATATCTAGGAGGTCTAACAGGGGGCTCATCGTTATTCGATTCCTTCTCTTTCTCAGTGTTTTTCGGAATTATCTCTTCTTCTCTTCCATCTATTAAAATAGTTTCATCGAGGTTCGATATGTTTCCTTCTGATTCTATAGTTTGTGTATCTACCAATTCTTCAGAAACCCCTGTATGATCTTCGTTGATGCTTTCATCTTCTCCAAAGGTACCAACCCTTAGTTCTCCTGGAGTAATGATGGACGAAATGGTACCTACTGCAGCGTTAGAATCAGCAGTGATATTCTTGTCGAACTCTGATTTTGGACAGGTTGCTGTTGCCTCAACTCCTGAAACGTTTTCTTGTGATGAAGCTTCTATGACTTGTGAGGAATGATGAATATGCGAATTTGATCCAATGCCTTCTGAAGTGAGTGTTGAATTAGAATTACTTTCTTCTACTAATGATACTGGCGTAGCTGCTGGCTCTTGACTTAAGGAAGTTTCAAGGTCGTGAAATTCCGACGAAGTTTTTTTTTGCTCATCTTCTACATCTTTCGGAACTTCATCTGCTTTTTGCTCATCGATTTGAGATTGTGGATGGCTTGAAGATTCCTTCAGTTGCTCCAATAGTTTCTTCACAACCTCTGGTTGAAGGTCCAGGTCGCTCAATTTAAGTTTTCCGCATTTGGAACTTATCTCATGCGCTTTTATATTTCCACCTTCGATTTCCGATACAACGATTTTGTTTGCTACCAATTCGTTAACAGTCAGTCTCTCTACGTCCAAGTCTGATACTTGTAGCTTTTGGGTTTTCAGTACTTCAACATTTTCCGTTCTCTGGGACAATGTTCTAGGAGGCCTTGGAGGTTTTTCTTCATCTGATATCTGTTCACGACTGCCTACCTCCTGCTTATCTGGTGTAACGTCTACAGCTTGTCCATTCTGGGCAGTCTCATCAGCTGGAGTCCTGGTGGAAGCAGAAATAACTTCTGGATCTTCTCTCGGCGACTCTAGATGTCTTTCTGGAGCTGAAGTAGTTTCAGTTGTTGGGACCATGTGTGGATCTGAAAGTTGATGGAATTCCTCGGGTATCTCCGATGTCTCCCCTTCATCACTGGTCACTAGAATCGTCTTCTCGAACGATATCTCCGAATCTGGTAGAATTCTAGCACCGTTCAAGGGTTGCACCAAAAGCTGACTGTGGGTGATGGTTTCTTCTTCGTACGAATGCTGCGTTGGGGTTATAAGAATTCTTTTAACTCTCACTTCCGCCGAATTGGGTTCAATATCCTCAACGGTTTGAGCATCGTTCTTTCGTAAAGCGGATGGAGTCATTATTCTGTCCGTTTCTTCTTGGATCATTTCCTCACACTGAAAATCTGGGGGTAGTGGTTCTGTCTGAGTTGACACCTGTGAACATGGAAAGTATGAATTGAAGGGTTTTCCAATAAGAGGTGTTATTTTGAATAGCCCGCTATTTCGATAGATGTCACTTTTTAAGCTGTAATTTTTGACATTTAACAAGTAGCAACTACGCCATTATTAAAAATGGAATGATGCAAGCTTCAACAACGCATTGAAATGATTAAAATTCATTATAAAAATGGTGAAAACATGGCAGCGATGATTGGTAATACTCCAACATCCTTTGTTCGTCGTGAAGCACCTTGTGGAACCGCAATACAGAAATTGGTGGAAAAATTTGAGATGTTGGGACAAGTTTGTGATGTGAAGAATAAAACCCGTGCTCGTCGCTCAAGAACAGCCGAGAATATTGGTGTTGTGGCCGAAAGAAATGAAGAAAACGCAGGTTTGTCCATTCCACGTCGTTCTTTGGAATTAGGCATTCCAAAAACGTCATTACACCGTATTCTGCATGAAGATTTGGATCTTAAGGCTTATAAAGTTCAGTTAACAAAAAAACTCAAGCTGGCCGACCATCAACAACTACGTGTCTTTGCTGTTTGGGTGCGTGAAATGCATGAAAGTGATCCGGAATTCCATCGAAAAATCAACAAGCAAAATTATCGAATCTGGGGCTCGGAAAAAGTGAAAAACCCAAGAGTTATTGTTGAACCAGTGGCGTAGCTAGATAGTCCGGGGCCCTGGTGCAAAAATCGAAGAGGGGCCCCTTAATGAATTGTTTTCGAGTCAAAATATAAATACTTCGAAGAAGCAAAGTTACTTACTGAAGGTACAGTTGAGGAATATACTTGAATACATTATGTTGTTATTTATGTATTTGAGTAGGTATATTAAATTCATTATATTAATGTTATATTGATGTGGATGAAAAAAAGGGCTTTAAAAACATTTTTTATAAATATTTACTATATGTACAAATATAAATAGTCAGGGGCCCTGGTGCAAAAATCGAAGAGGGGCCCCTTAATGAATTGTTTTCGAGTCAAAATATAAATACTTCGAAGAAGCAAAGTTACTTACTGAAGGTACAGTTGAGGAATATACTTGAATACATTATGTTGTTATTTATGTATTTGAGTAGGTATATTAAATTCATTATATTAATGTTATATTAATGTGGATGAAAAAAAGGGCTTTAAAAACATTTTTTATAAATATTTACTCTATGTACAAATATTCACAAAAAATTGTCATTGTCACTATGACCTTCTAGCCCTATTATTTTATTGATACGTTAGATTATTTGGTGAAATCACAATAAGAATAAATTATTCGAGGAATGAATTCAAATTAATTATTGGGGATTCGAACCTAGAGGTCAAGTCTAGATTTGAAGTCATTTATTCTCTGGGAAAAAAATATGTTTGCAACCTCTTTCTAGACCTACTCTTTACGAAAGATTCAATGACTTCACTCGAATCTAGACTTGATGCAGCTTCATTTTCAGTTGATAGGTATAAGCGGTATAAGCGGTATAAGCCATAAATGTCCCAGTTGAGCTTGGCTTGGCAAATAAGCTAAATAAATTCTTAATTTGCTGAAAGATCTTTCAGCTTATACTGTTCCATACAATCTTCCTGTCACCTCTCTACAGAGGTGTAGAGAGGTGACAGGAAGATTGTATGGAACAGTAATATTGCTGTAAATACTTCTGTAAGATCGCATTCCAGCATTCCGTATTTCCTTATTATTTTCATATACAATTCATGAATTGTCCATGCCTTATTCAATTCAAGTAGAAATAGGTGATAAATATTGAGAACTTGAATTTGAAAGTTGGTCCCTTTCATATCGCAATATTAACTTTGAAATTGGTCGAAGATTTGAATTACAGTTTTTTCGTCTACCTATATCTAGTAGAAATGATGGTGAAAATTCAAAATTTTGTTGACTGCAGTCATACACCCGAAACTTGAATACAATCAATCAATCAAATCTTTATTGCACTACAGGCTTAATACAATAGCGTGTACTCGTCAATTTTCAGCATAAATAACACATTATTAAAATAAATATGGACATAAAATGAACCTAGTCTAGAGCAAACTATACTCATATCACAGATAGGTTTGTGTCGCAGAAAAACTCTTAGAGCGAATAATACGCTTTTGTTACAAGGAGCGCCTTCAATTCTCTTTTAAATTCAATGAAACTTAATAGTTTCCAATGATTCGACAGTTTGTTGAAAACTGCAACCGAAATATAAGAAGGCGACTTCTAAAATTGGGAAATTATTGTATCGAGCACTCTATTGAAAATATTTATTTCGGAAAATTTTCCCCTGCTTCCAAATCGGTGATCAGAAGCTAATTCATCGAAATATTTTTTATCTTTTTTTTTGTCTCTTTTCTTCAAAATGGGGATCTTTACCATATGCTATGACATTTTCTCTAGCCTTGCACTTGAAGGACTCGAAGTCACTCCTATAAATTTTTTTATTCGTATTCGTCTCATCTAAAGCTCTGCATACGTCGTCCAAACTGACATCGCATTTTTCTAATACTTCAGATGCATAATTGATATCATTGAGAATGCGGTGCATTAAATGGCCGAGGAAAATATGAATTCAAAATTCAACATTTTTTTTAATTTCTGCTTGTTTTCGCTCTTATTTGCAAGAATGTATTCTTCTATTTCAGCTAATGCACGAATGATATGAAAAAAATGAAATTTGATGGCCGAAATTATGTTAACCCTACTGTACCATCTAGTCGGATTTAGTTTTTTTAGATAGGTGTCCGATTCACCAGTGAATTTTGGCAATAAATCCCTAGATTTTATGATATTTCGGAAAAAACATTTTTCAACAAATGAATATAATAAAAACAATGTTATTCACATAATAATCACAGGGAAAAATCAAAGTTTGATTTTTTTTAAGTTCAAACGCGATTTGATGGTCAGCGCTTGGGGGCCCCCTGAGGTCGGGGGCCCTAGTGCACTGCACACCCTTGCACCCACGTAGCTACGCCGCTGTGTTGAACAGCCTCTCTATCCTCAACTTGTGACTGTTTCGTGCGGTTTATGGTCCGGCGGGGTCATTGGACCTTAGTTTTTCGAGAATGAGACTGGAGCAACAGTTACGCTGAATGGATGGCGATATCGAGAGATGATTAATGATTTTTTATAGCCTTGAATGAATGGTATTGATCTGGACAACGTTTACTTTCAACAAGACGGCACTACGTGCCACACAAGCAACGAAACCATTGATCTTTTACGGGAAAAGTTTCCAGACCGTGTTATCTCTCGAAGAGGTGACCACCAAGATCTTGTGATTTAACACCTTACGACTTCTTCCTTTGGAGCCATGTGAAAGAGTCTACGCCAAGAGCCCAGCGTCGGTTCAAGACCTCAGAAATGTAAGTCGTGAGGCTATCGAGGACATAGGGCACATCAATGGTTTTGTTGCTTGTGTGGCACGTAGCACCGTCTCTGCATCCATTTCACCATTTTTATAGTGAATTTTAATTATTAATAATTTTATATGCGTTGTTGAAGAAGCGTGTATCGTTCCATTTTTATTAATGGCGTACAGTTACTTGTCAAATGTCAAAAAATGACAGCTTCAAAAGTGACATCTACCGAAATAGCGGACTATTCAAAATAACACCCCTTATTGGAAAACCCTTTACTTTGAAAAGGAGGACTTATCTAGAAGAAAATCAAGATTTTGAAAAAAAAAATAGTAATCAGTCGAAATATTCTAAAATACTCAGTTAGGCTTCGAAGTTTAAGATAGTGGTGATTGTACTAGATATTAGTTGGTATTACCAGTTGTTTGTGAGAGTTGAGAGCCTGAAAGTTCATTTTCCTCTTGTGTTTATTATATTTGTGTTTGGAAATAAGTGATAAAGTTCTCCAAATGTCTAATTCAAGAGTATATTGTTGTGTTTATGGATGTAAAAGTAGGTTATGTATGTTGAGTTAAAATTATTAGTATTTGTGTTATTACAGTTATTGGATAGTCGTGTTAAGTAGTTTTGATAATTTATAAGTGTAGTTGGGATCTTTTATTTGTTTAGTTAGGATATTTTATTTGTGTAGTTGGAATATTTTATTTGTTTAGTTTGCGTTGTTTGGACATTCAATAATGATAGATGGTAGTAGAGTTTTCCTCAGCTTGGGGGAATTTTTCAAATATTTAGATTCCATGCCGAGTAGTAGGAATGTTATAGATGTGAGCACATAAAAAGTTATGAATCTTCAAAATGTTTGGAACAGACTTTCATGGAATTTGAAATTTTCTTCCCGCACTCCAAATTTTTTTCCCAAACTTTTCTAACATCAACTTTTTCTAAAATTCCATTCTTATTGCTTATTTCAACTGTATAAGTATTATGTTTGGGGAAAGAATGAAAGGACGCATGGTCCTTGTTGGCACAACTTTTACATTCATAAACACAAAAATTACTCTTGAATTAGGCATTTGGAGAACTTTATCACTTATTTCCAAACACAAATATAATAAACACAAGAGGAAAATGAACTTTCAGGCTCTCAACTCTCACAAACAACTGGTAATAAAAACTAATATCTAGTACAATCACCACTATCTTAAACTTCGAAGCCTGTATTTTAGAATTTTTGCCGCAAAGTGGCTTGGAGATGAAGTTGAATCGCCAATAGGTACACCTTCCTTACTTCTGTTTCATCAATGTGGTATTTCTCTTCGGATTCGCCTCCTACAGTGTCCATATCAACGTTGGATCTTGATGTGATATCATTGAGTGGTCTCGTTTTTATTCTAGGCGGTCGTGGAGGAGCTGGTAGAGGCCGGTTCTGTATCTTCTGAATAACCTCACCAGACTGCAAGTCCCTTTCATCTTCTATCTCGATGTACTGGCTTATGTCCACGTTTTCCTTCTCTTCATCAGTCATATTTCTGCTCGGTTTTCGAGCTGGTCTGCTCGGTCCTAAAGTGCTGTAATTTCTGAGTGGACGTTCTGGAGGGTGATTGCTCCCTTGCGACCTCGGAACGGTGCAAAACTTGTGCTCCCAGTTCTTGTTCTGGTTCTTGTCGACTATGGCGTATCCCATCGCGTCCCTCAAGTCCTTGATGCAAGGTTCTTCGATGGCTGGTTCCCTGAACTCTTCGTCGAACATTATGGAATCCATCCTGCCCAATATTGAATCTCTATCCGCTTGTGATGTTGCTCTAGATATCGTCTTGGAACGGCTTCTTGTGGGTGGCTTTGGAGGACTCGTGCTCTCGAAGTGGTTCGATGGATGCGTTTGGTGCATGTCGGAGGAGTTGAACACTCCTTTGTCCTCGTACCTGCTCATCTGTTGAGACAAAAAAATATTAATATACTTTTCTCCAAAGATATTTGTGGAGTATGTATTTAGATGTGGCACTCCCATCGGATGTTATGCCGATTATCTTCTATTTCGAAACGCCCTTTGAAACGGTCATAGCTGACCGTCACAGTGCAATAAGACAGAAAGTCATCCATATGGTTTACCGATGGATCAGAACCTGAAAGGGGCACTGGCATTGGGATATGGATGGGATATATGGACCTAGATTGAGTATCTCCTGGGAAGTGCACCCTTTATTTTACAGACAGAGATACTGGCTGTTTACGTATGCGCTCAGGAGTGTCTTAAAATGAACCTCAAAGGGGCGCATATCTTCATCACCGCGGACAGCCAGGGCACGCTAAGGTCCCTTGAATCACACTGCCAGGGATCTCTGCTGACCTGTGTGTAACACCATAAAGCAACTAGCTAGAGAAAATTCTATGGATGCCAGGGCATTGTGGTGTTGAGCGATGAGTTTGCGAAAAGTGCATCATGGTTAACACCTGCTGGACCTGGACCTTTCTGTGTGCTTGGAAAATACCAACATAATGCAACGGTCCAACAATGGGAGTTGGACAACAGTATAACCCTCTGGAGAAATATTCCTGGACTCACTCAGTCCAAGAAATTCGTGATGATTTCCCCGACCTCTACCAGTAAGCTCCCAAAGCTGTCATAGAGGAAAAATGTGGTAGACTCTAATAAAGCTATGCAGAAAGTAAGAAAACTTTATTAATCATTTGCAATTTCTCCCACGGGCACAATAGCGTTTCTGGCGACAGATTGGTGCAATGGTGTCATGGAGCACCTGTTTGTGTACCCTTGTGTACCCTTCAACGGCCAAGTCACACAACATTAACTATTATAATAAGGAAATATCAGTAAGGAGCCTTAGACTTGGCTCGACTTTTTCTAGATTTCATTACTTTTTAGAGATAAACAAGCAGCTCCATCGAGACTTGGCTAGTTTTTTACAGAATGTTTTTGGTGGGATTTCACTTCTTTTTGTGTGTGCATTTTGATTTATTTTATTAGATTTTCTTATTTGACATATTTTTTTTAGTAGTTTTTTTATTACAAATCTTCATTTTCTTTTTTTCTGGTTCTGAACTATGGTAGATAGAGCCTCCTATTATTCTTTATTGAATTCAGCGTCCTCGAAAACCTATAGTTTGATACCAAACTTGTCCATCGCTCTAGCTTGACCGCAGAAGGAATAAGAAATTTTCAAAGTATGCGAATTGTATAAAATTTTTTTTTTATTCGGATTCAATTTTTTCTCTCCCAATCTAACCCCGGAGACCCATCTGATGATGTTTTTTCTGAAGAGCAATAGACGATCTATATTGCACCAAAATTTCATAGCATTTTTTCATGCAGTGATGCAGCGAACCAGAGTTTCTTCTTCATCAAGCTCTTCGGAATGGAAAGAAGATAAGGAGAACATAGCTGCTTTTACAGTTGTTGGTGATTCTCATAGAAGGGATTTGATTCACCAAATGAATCAACGAAAACAGGAAGTGGGAGCACCCAGCACCCAAGCTTGTTGTCGTACATTCTGATCCCTGTACTCTGATGAAGAATGATCATAGATCACTTCATGAAGCCTGACAAGTTCGACCAAATTTTCATTCATTTTCACTTCAATCACTTCACAAAATATCCGACGTGATATCATTTACGATCAGAAAGTGTAAATTTGCTCTGGTGTGCTATCACGTGACAGCAGATGCTAACCTCGTGAATGCGTGAAATGATAACAGTTGAAAAAAGGATTATAATCGGGTGATCAGTATTATACACAGTGAAAATTTTTACGGTTTCATTTATTGTTCCGGCCTAGCTTTCGGAAACCTATCGTTTCCTTGAACAATAAATGAGACAGAGTAACAAACATCACTGTGTTTAAGACTGATCACCCGATTATTATCCCCTTTTCAATTTATAATCTACAGTCGATATTCACATATTGAGTATGATAACAAATAACAATGTGTTTCTAAGCGCATAAACTTGCATACATTATTGGGGTTGCACATTTTGCGAAGATGACGTGATTTTGCGTGATAGTACGTGAGCTCACGTGACGTGCCAACAATGGTACTCCAGATCTTCGATTATCCTAGTTTTTATAGTTTTCCCTTCATGTGGCCATCAAACCCTAACTCTTTACCAAATTTCAGCTCTCTGTGTTCATGGGAAGTACTAGTTCTATTTTGATGATCATGAGTGAGTGTCGAAAATGCGAAACTTCTTCAAGTACGTGATTATAGCTCGCTGGATGACGAAAATTTCGGCGTTCTGGTCTTATCCAGAGGTTCTCAAATAGGGGCCTGAAAATGCGGCGAAATGGTTCCAGTAAAAGATGGTACGGCAGTGTTTGCTTCTCGCTCGACTTGGCGGTGGCACTGCCGTGACCCCAAATAGATGACTTTTTGTTCAAGCGATTTACGAAACCTATTGCACTAATATGGTCAGCTATGACCGTTTCAAAGGGCGTTTCGAAATCAAAGATTGTTGGCATAACATCCGAACCATAAAAGGTGTGCCTAATGAGTTCCAAAGAAATATGTAGAAAGAGATAGATCTAGAGATGTTCGTTCAAAATACGTACTGCGTTCTCATCGTCGTTCCTCTCATAATCCTCGAATATACTCTCGTGTTCCGAGGCGTTCAAACTCTTGAGGCTCTTATGCTTCCTAGCAGGAGCAGCTGGGGTGGGTTCCGAAGCCCTGCGATGGGCGTCGTGGTGGTCAATCACGTGCAGCCTTTGCTGATTGTACGATTCTGATCCCATCACCTCCGGATATTGCGTTCTTCTGTTCTGATCGTTTTCGTAGTGACGCGGTTGGTCTTCGAGGTCTGGCGAGTAATTGGTACTACGCTGGGCGGGTTCCATCGAGATGGTTTCTCGATACGGCATCGTATCGAACTCTGGTTCGGCTCGTTTCTTTCTCCTACTCTTCCTCTTGGGCCTGATGGGCGGCATGAAATTGTAATCTTCGTTTTCCGATTCGGGTTCGTACCTGAATATGAGAGGTGATCTGAGTAAATACATATAAGGCTAAAAAATGGGTCACCTGAAGCACTTATGAAAAGTCAGCAGATTTACGGCGTTCGTTTATCTATCTTGAAAGTAGATCCATCTTGTATGTTGATGAATATTATAATAGACCAAGAGCCACTGACCAATTTTCATATGTCATTTCATAACTCACCGAAATTTACTTGTTGAATATTCAATATCTGCTCGAAAATAAAAACCACTTCTGCCAGCCCATAATGGCCGGAGTAGACTACCAAGCGCTCAAAGAGGCCAGAAAATTAGGTTCAACTATGTCATAGTATCATACACAAAACTTTCAGGAATTGTTATCGATAATATATTGAATCTATAAAAAATAATGACAGAACTTTTTCGTCCCTCCTAAGTGTTGGCAGAAATCTTTGAAAATTCAGTAAGAACAGCTGTACTTATGTCATTTCAGTACGCTTGAAATTTACAGGAAATAAATAAAATGTGTCTAGAAAGCGAATTATAATCACGACAGAAAATTTTTAACATCACGAACCATCTGCCAGAACGAGAAATATTGCCGCGCAAATGCGAGCGAAATGAGCTTATTCATTTTTGCAAGTCAGACCTAGAGCTCATATTGGGCATTTACGAGACTCATCAAAAGTTGATAGAAAATTATGTGGAGGAAGCTAAAATTCTTTTATAAAATCATAGAATTTGTTTTCATTTTCATTTAGCTGATCCGATGATTAGGGTATTCGCTATGTACTCGTAATACTAAAGCTCACTGTGAAAGTCTTAAGCTGAATACAGATTACTCTAACGTGACGTGTAAGGACGTCACGTCAGACGTGTACTGTGCTCCCATTGGCCTGATATGAACGTGAACGCACAGAACAATGTGTTGCATTTTTATATCACTCACATTTTGACGTTCACGCTCATATTAGGCCAATGGGAGCGCAGTACACGTCTGACGTGACGTCCTTACACGTCAGGTCAGAGTAATCTGTATTCAGCTTTATACTCTCTTTTACTACTCTTACGGTGGGTTTCACAAAGCGTAATCACCGGTGATCCGAGGTTGATCTAGAATCTACTCGTTTTGAAAGTTGAAAAATCGGAGAATCAAGCTGTTGATCTTCGATCACCGGCGATCACGCTTTGTGAAACCTACCATTAGTCTACCCAACTTTTGGGGTTTTAAATGCCCTGATGGTTTATTTTTTACCCCTTAATGTGACTGAGATCTTACACTTCTTTGAATGTTTCGTAAGTCACACAGGTATACTCAAGACCTCCTCAATCCATTCGAAAAATTCTTGGAGCATAAATTCTTCTAACAAAGTCAATGTTTATTAATAATCTGTTGGTGAAAATATTTTTACTCATTTTTTGAGAACTAACCGACGACGATGAGGAAACAAATTTTGAGGATGCGTAGGAAAAGCATATTCTTTCGAATAGTTTATTGCAAAATAAATTGTTGCAATTTTAAAAATAAACACCTTTAAGGTCGGCGTTTAAACCGAGTAGGAAAGATCAGCCGATAGAGGCGCCACCGTCTATTTTATGGAATATCTCCATAGAACAAGCACTATCACTATCAAGTTCTATGAATATCTCTCTAATCATGAATGAAATGTACAATGGCGCTCTCTATCCGAAAATCGCCGAACTATGAAATACTTGAATTTGTGGGTAAAGCAGGAACTTTGTCCCGCCAAAATTTGAATTTGGCCATTTTCTGCCAATTCCGTATTTCAAGTTGATCTTCTGAACGAAATTATCAGTAGATTCACTTTTAATCGGAAGTTGAACTATTTTCATGGGTCTTTCTGTTGAAATAAAACAGAAGCATGGGTTGGCTCATTTTCTTCTATTTTTGAAAGAAAAAAATTAACTGTCGGAATGAAATCGATCAAAATTATTTCAAGTTCACCCACAAAATTTCAGTTCTCAAAGTGAAACCGTTTTCGAAATCAACTTGAAATAAAAACACACTACATTGAATGCCCACCTTAATTCCTTTGATTTATTCCTTCAATTGACAATAATACATGCCCAATATGCGCTCTAGGTCTGACTTGCAAATATGAATAAGCTCATTTCGCTCGCATTTGCTCGGCAAAATTTCTCGTTCTGGCAGATGGTTCGTGATGTAAAAAATTTCTGTCGTGATTATAATTCGCTTTCTAGACACATTTTTTTTATTTCCTGTAAATTTCAAGCGTACTGAAATGACATAAGTACAGCTGTTCTTAATGAATTTTCAAAGAGTTCTGCCAACACTTAGGAGGGACGAAAAAGTTCTGTCATTATTTTTTATAGATTCAATATATTATCAATAACAATTCCTGAAAGTTTTGTGTGTGATACTATGACATAGTTGAACCTAATTTTCTGGCCTCTTTGAGCGCTTATGGTAGTCTACTCCGGCCATTATGGGCTGGCAGAAGTGGTTTTTATTTTCGAGCAGATATTGAATATTAAACAAGTAAATTTTGGTGAGTTATGAAATGACATATGAAAATTGGTCACTGGCTCTTCCTCTATAAGCATTCAAGAATCCACAGAAAAAAAAAGTTGACAGCTGTCAGAAATTTTTATTTCTCCTTCTCTGTACGATTACCTGAGGCGCTCCTGAGACGAATGCGGCGTTTTCCTCCTTTTCGGTTTCTTCACCTGCTTCCTCTTGGTCTCGGGAAGAGACTGATTGGAAGCTCTGGATTCGTCGAAGTTGTAGTAATGAATTTCGCTCAAGGCGTTGGCGGGCGATCTGAACGCTTCCCTGATTTCCGTACTCAGATATTTGCCCATATCGATGTTGTCCTGGGATATCCCTTTTTCCCTCAGGAAGAATTGGTCGGAATCTATTTCTTCCAGAACGCCCTGTCTGTGCTGTCCTAAGGAACTGACGGACGAACCTACGTCCCTGCTGTGGTTCGTTTCGAAGCTGTCGACTTGCTGCAGTCTCCCTCTAACAGAATTCAACTCTTTAGATCCGAATTGAGATTGCCAAAAGGTTTGATGTCTATGAATGTTCACTATTTACGAGGATATATTTAAAAATTCTTAGCCTACTATAGAACCAAACAAAATTTCAATGTCAAAATATTTTATTACTCAACATATTCTCCTCTTAATTGAATACATTTATTACAGCGAACCTGCAACGTCTCTAGACCTTTCAAAAAAATGTTTCTTCTTGCTCTGCAAACCAGTCCTCCACCGCTTTTATTACCTCATCGTTGGAAGAAAATTTAAGACCTTTTAAACTTTTTTTCAGTTGAGGAAAGAGATGACATTCGAACGGAGGCAAATCTGGTGAATAAGGGGGGTGTTCTAGTAATTTTTACCCTAAATCACGAATTTTTTGCATGGCAACATGAGATTAGTGTACTGGGGCGTTGTCCTGTAAAAACAAAATACCTTTGGATAGCTTTCCGCGTCTTTTCTCTTTAATTTTTTCCCGTAGAGTGGATAGTAATGTCGAATAGTAATCACCAGTTATTGTTCTACCCTTATTCAAGAAATCAATAATGATTACTCCATGGCAATCCCAAAAAACTGAAGCAAGAACATTTCCAGCAGATTTTTGGACACGAAACTTCTTAGGTCTTGAAGAACCAGAGTTTCGCCATTCCATCGATTGTTGCTTTGTTTCTGGATCGTAGAAATGTACCCAAGTCTCATCCATAGTAACAATTCGGTTCAAGAAGTCTACATCGTTTTCAAATCGAACGCGATGCTTCTACCCTTGCACGCTTTTGGTCAACATTCAAACATTTGGGGATCCATTTTGCAGAAATTTTTCTCATGTCCAAATTGACGTGAACTACACTGCGCAAAAAAATTAACGCACATTCTGAAAATCTCAATTTTAATGAAAGTTAACTCTACATTGACTTTATAACTTATTTTTTATGTTCTCTCGGGAAGGTTTTGAACGAAACAAGACACATTAAATGGAAGAAAAATTCTGGATTTCACCGAATCTTACGCGAAAGAAGAGAAATGAACAATTTTCAAAATACTGAAATGCTGATAAGTGATTTAGGTAATACTTGGTATTTCCACCCCTTGCGTTAATTACAGCTCGGCAACGACGGTTCATACTCAAAATGAGTGATCTTAAAATGTTCTGATCTAATCCTTCCCAGATTTCTCCGAGTTGGATTCCTAAGTCATTGAGAGTAGCTGGATGATTTTCTGAACTTCTCAGCCTTCTATTGAGGTTGTCCCAAACCTGCTCAATCGGATTGAGATCTGGACTTCTTGCTGGCCATTCCATTCGAGAGATTTCAACCTCTTCAAGGTACTCCTGAACGATGCACGCACGATGGGGTCTTGCATTATCGTCCATAAAAATGAAATTTTCACCAATGTATGGGGCAAATGGCACTACATGCTCTTCAAGAATGTTCCTTATATACTTATCAGCATTCATAGCTCCATAATCAACGACCACTAGGTCTGTGCGAGCAGTCAAAGATATTCCACCCCATACCATAATCGATCATCCCCCACCACCAGTAGTATTCAGGAAATTGCACTGAGCATATCTTTCATGTGGACGTCCGTATACAAGGGAACGTCGATCACAATGGTAGAGGCAGAATCTAGACTCATCTGTGAAGAGAACTCTTTCCCAATCGGTCTCTTCCCAATGGATATGCTCTCTCGCAAAATCCAAACGCGCCCTTCGATGGGCTGGGGTAAGAGCTGGGCATCTTGCCGCGACACGAGGCCTTAAATCATATTCTCTGAGGCGATTTCTTATTGTTTGAGTGCTAATTTGCACCTAATGAGTTTGCTCGAGCTGATTTTGAAGGAGGCGAGCGGTTGCAAACCGTTGTCTCAACGAAGAAACTCTCAAGTAACGTTCTTGAAAGGCAGTTGTTACTTGTTACCCGTGGTCTACCCTGTCCTGGTCTTCGGACATTCATACCTGTCTCTCTGAATCGCTGCAACATTCTGGACACACTTGTATGGGAAACTCCAAACCTTTCTGCTATTCTTGTGTATGTCCACCCTTCTTCTCGCAAAACTACCGCTTGGGCACATTCCACTTGGGTCAAATTGCGTGTTTCATTCAAAATCTGATAATATCATATTTTTTTTATTCCTGCTGGGAGAAAACATCTGTATTGAAGAAAAACGGTGAAAGTGGATAACATATGCATGCATAATTCTGATAAAAATAATTATCATTGAGAACACCTCCAGTTGTAGAATAAATTTGGGATTTCCATAATGTGCGTTAATTTTTTGCGCAGTGTATATGATGAACGCGTTCGTATGAAATCTTCAGTGCTTCAGATATCCGTTTTAGCCCAATTCGACGGTCTGATAAAATCATGTCATGAACTGCATCGATATTTTCGGGGACTGACAAAGAAACTGGCCTTCCCGATCGGTCATCATCTTCAATGGAAATTGAAGCACCAAGGGTATTAAGCATATCTTCGTAAATCTGCTTACCTCTTAACCCTTTAAAATACAGGTATTTGATGATGGATCGATACTCCAATTTTTCGATTTTTACAATTTCGGTGCACATTTTTTTTAAATTTATTGCGTAACTCTGGTTTACTTTTTTGACGTCGAACTCTACACTGACACTTCTAATAAGTTATTGTTCGTTGATATGGTATCGCAATATTTTGTTTATGCATGGAACTGGTCTAGGGCTAACTAGATATCAATACATCCTCGTAGTATTGATACAATTTTCGTGAATCTTGGTGAAGTTATAGTGAAGGAATTTAATTTTACATACAGGGTGGCCATTTGAAAACGAAACAGACGAGATTACAGACGAAATAAATTTTTTCGATAGAAATGCTCGGACAGGTCGATTTCTGTTTCGAGGGGGACAACTTAAGATGTAGGTTACGGACGCATAGCGCTTCAACCCTTGCTACTACAACCCCAATTTTTGAATAGGGAAGATGGGGTGAGTGATACCTCATTTGAAAGGTATTTTTATACTGATTTCAGCACAGTAATTGTTTTTTCATTTTATGCATTAGTTCTCGAAATATTCTTAACTGAGTATTTGAAAATGAAGTGGTGTTTTCATGGCACTTGTAGTGTAGTTGTAGTGTGAAAAATCGACATTTTGAGCTTCAAAACAACCATGACTGTGGCTTCCTTCCTCCAATCCACTGACATAGAAATCTTTAATCAAGATGTCGATTTTTCACAAAAAAACACTACAAGTGCCATGAAAACACCACTTCATTTTCAAATACTTAGTTAAGAATATTTCGAGAACTAATGCATAAAATGAAAAAACAATTACTGTGCTGAAATCAGTATAAAAATACCTTTCAAATGAGGTATCACTCACCCCATCTTCCCTATTCAAAAATTGGGGGTGAGGGTTGTAGTAGCAAGGGTTGAAGCGCTATGCGTCCGTAACCTACATCTTAAGTTGTCCCCCTCGAAACAGAAATCGAACTGTCCGAGCATTTCTATCGAAAAAATTTATTTCGTCTGTAATCTTGTCTGTTTCGTTTTCAAATGGCCACTCTGTATATGAAGATTATTTTCGACCATTATCATCCTGAAAATTGGAATGAACGCCCTAAAAGTTACGATCGCTTACTCGAATATAAACAATTGGTCCATCGAGTATTTGACAACGATGTTTAAATGTTTACTTTAATAGTTCAATTCAAATACCAAGTCTTTGTGACCCTATTGGAAGGCCAGAATAAGTTGACTTACTTGTTTCTCACGGGAACGAAAGGAGTTTGAGTTTCTTCGGGTAGATCTAGATCTGTTACCATTTCTGACTGCTTTTCCTCGAATTCGTTCCTTTCCAACTTGAATTCTTCAATATTTTCCTCTTCATTCTCCACATCTTCTTCCTCATTTACTATGTCTTCTTCTTCGTTGTCGTTTATTTTTTCGGCTCCGTTTTGAGATCTGTAGAAATTTCCATGGTCCCATCGGCTATTTTCCTCTTCTGAATGGATTACTCTAGAACAAAAGTATTGTTTCACACGAAGCGTGAATATTGGCAAAGAATTTGAGACTTTTTTTGACATTCGTAAATAAATATCCTTAACCATTACGTTTTTAAGAGCATTTATTGTTCTTATTTTTCTTTCGAAGCATTCTTTAAAACCTTTTTTCGTACACATTTTTTCGGAAAATTTTTTTGAACCATTTTTAACACTTTTTCGTAATTGTTGGTATGAAGTTCAACATCTGTGAAATAATATAAAAGATCATTTTTAATCGGTATTCAGACGGAAAATGGTTAACTTTGATGGTATAATTGCAAGCACGTTGGGCCGGAAATTCAAAGATGCGAGGCTCAACTCCCGCTGGATTAAAAATGATATCTTATATTTTTTGGAATATTTTATCGTGACATCTTTTTCGGAAATTGTTTCTTAATCATTTTTTTCGGATAATTATTATCAGAACAGTTTTCTTTATTTACCTTTGCTGTTCATGGCCTTCCATTGGTACATCATCGTCGTCCACCTCGATATCTTCCTGGTATTGATGCGGAGACGAAAAATTATTGGTTTCTATTTGTCCAACTTCAAGTATTTCTTCTGGTTCTGGATAAATTCCATTTTCTTTGTCCATTGATTCTTCTGAATGTAATGGAATCCGTATGATATCAGGAGCTCCGCTCTTCTTTACCTGTCAAACATTATTTGTGCACAATATTTTGATGGGTTAAGTTTTTTTTTTTTAAATAATTTTTTATTTGAAAATATGTACATATTGATTACCAAAAGAGGCATTTTTAATTGAATAGCCAACAGCTAATGGAAACCGAAAGTGATTGCTTATTTAAAAAAATACAATTTTGATTTATTCGTTTGTTCCTTTTTAATTCTGATCAGAGAGGTAACTTTCATTTCTCTATTTCAGTATCGTCATGAGTTCATTACAGTTCTGAAAACAGTGCTGTAATGAATTCATTACAGCATCGTTTTCAGTTACATTTTTCGTTTTGTGATTGTCAACAATGACTTTCGATCCTATCAAATTCCTGCAGACGTCGATTTGGAAATGTCAATTCTCGTATTTCCTAACATTCACACCAACCGCCAAGATACAATATGAAAGTCACTAGGACCTATAATTTGAATTTTTCATTGAATTTTACAAAATTTGACTGAAATAGAGAAAATATCGTCTAATACTCGTTGCAGAATGCCATTCCAATACTCATGCGTTCGAAAACTCGCTCCTTCGTCGCTCGTTTTCGAATTTCGCATTCGTAATGGAATAGGAGCCCATTCTGCAACTTGTTTTTGAATATGCTATTTCTTCGAAGGAAATTGTTTCGAAACTGAATAAAAATTGTGAAATAATTCCCTACCGATTATGCGGATTATGTCAGGGAAGTATATTAATTAAAAACATTAAGCGTTTTATTTCCATGATATCTCAGTTCATATGCGGCGTAGACCAACAATTTTTTTTTTGGATTAAATCTTAATCATTTCTCTAGAATGTGTTTTACTCGCTTTTCCGTTTTTCTTCGTATGTTAGGAAAAAAACCTGGTGGGCTGTAATTTCATAGAAATCTGGACAAACGATTTTATTTCCATGATATCTCCGTCAATTAACGGGATAAATGTATGAAATTTTCAGAATACATTCGGAATAATATTTTGCAGAATGTGTATTGATCAGTTTTTTTGTTTACTGCCCCATGAATTTTTAAATAAATTATAAAGTAGGAACTTTGTTGGTCATATTTTCAACCAGATTTTTTTCCTAGTATACGAAGGAAACGGAAAAGCGAGTGATACACATTCAGCAAAATATTATTCCGCATGTATACTGAAAATTTCAAACATTTATCCCAAAAATTGACTGAGATATCATGGAAATAAAATCGTTTGTCCAGATTTTCATGAAATTACAGCTCACCAGGTTTTTTCCTAATATACGAAGAAAAACGGAAAAGCGAGTAATACACATTCTAGAGAACTGATTGAGCTTTAATTAAAAAAAAAAATTGTTGGTCTACGCCGCATACGAACTTAGATATCATGGAAATAAAAAGCCCAATTTTTGAAGGGAGCTCCCGAGCTCGGACGTGTACCACCTCCCCTAACTTAATGAAAATTCAATCAGATTCAATATTTTAAAGATAAATAGAGATAGAATAAAATAAGAAATATAAAAGAAAGACAAAACTGAAAACTCTAGATGCTTCACACCAAGAAGAATGGTTTATTAAAAAGGATTGATTCTTTGTTTATTTTGTGTGGAAGTTTAATTGAACCATAATAACAAACAGTGAAAGAAAGACACTGTGAAAAAACACACATTTAATTTTGTCAATCCACTATAAAATTTATAGTGGATTGACAAAATTAAATGTATGAAGTTTATAGTCGATTAACAAAATTAAATGTGTGTTTTTATAAGCTTTTATTTAGTTTCACCTGTCCCGGTGTCTGTCTGTCTGTCTGTCTGTGTGTCTGTAATCAAATCTTGCAAGTTAAATATGACACACTTCTAATCGTCCGATTGATTTGAAATTTTGCAGGTGTACCTAATTCTGGTGACAATGCATCATGAAGTATTTTATATAGAAAAAAAAACAAAATGGCGGATGAGTTTTGTAATTATGATCCGATTCCATTCAAAATTAGTATCTGGGGGTATTTGGCTTCGAAAATGATGATACTTTTGTCAAAATTGGAAAATTCAAGATGGAGGCCACAATATGGCGGACGAGTTTTGTAAATATGATCATATTCTATTCAAAATTGGTATATGGGAGTTTTCTGGGTCGGAAATGAGGTTTATTCAAAATCGAGGAATTCAAGATGGCGGCTTCAAAATGTCGGATGAGTGTTGTTATAAAAGCTTATCTTCAAAAATGTTTTTTGAGAATTAGGTTTGTTTCACAATGTTTTTGACTGTTTGTTATTATGGTTCGAAGAATGGTTTAAACATACTTCTTGAGTTTTGGCGGAAAATTGGTTAAATAATAGAAATGTATCTATTATAGTGTACCTGTCGCGCCTTCTTCTCTACCCTTTCCTCTTCATTCCCCTTCAAACTAGTGGAATCATGATCTCGTTTTTTCTTCTTGAAAATCCTAGGATATGTCGAGAAATCGAAAATACCCTTGTTGCTAGACTCCTCCCCTTCCGTCAATTCTCCGGACTTGACTTCTTCTTTTTTCGGAGTTCTTCGAAAAGTCGAAGATAGATCTGGTAACTTCGGGAGATTGATGTTGGGTTTCTTGAAGTTGGGTTTTTGAAACTTGGGTCTCGAAGGCATAGATATAGTCGGTTTTTTGATGCCTTGCAGTTTAGTTTTGAACTTGGTGGCGCTTTCCCTGATGGCCGTCTGGAATTTGTTGGGTTTGCTTGGATCTTTCTCCTTAGATCGGCTTCTGGACCTCCTGGAAGGTGAACTCCTAGAAGGGCTGGTTCTTGGCTCTTCGTTCTTGGCGACGGAAAGGTTCCTGTGACTGTCCATATTTGTGGACGATCGATCGTGTTCGTCGTCGGAATATTGATGCGTTCGCATCGATGACGGATTTAGTACTTCGGAAACATGAGATTTGGCCGGGACACTTTCCGTTTTCGCTTCCGGAGGTGGATTGATCGGTTCATACTCATGATCACTGAAAGAAAAGGAATAGGAGGATTATTGAAGTTCCGAATTTTCCGATTATTGGAAAAACTACTTATTTCAAGAAGAAAATTTCATATTAATGGGGGCCCATAAACGGTTCCTTTCGGAACACCATCGTTTTTTCTTTATAATATCTCAACTTCAGAAAATTTTCGCCCCAAATTTGGTATACCTTGTAACATTTTATTTAAGGACTAGCTGGCCCGGCGCACTTTGTTCCGCCTAAATGATACTTACGGTGGATTTCACAAATCGTAATCACCGGTGATCGGATATCAACGGCTTGGTTCTCTGATTTTTGAACTGTCAAATGTTTCCATGGATATGAGCTATCACACAGAACAGATACACAAAAATAATATGTCACAATATGTCAATCACTAATAATGGCAATTTTGGATTCAGTTATTTCCGCAAATATATTTATTACCCATACAGAAATTCAAAAACATTTTGAAAATTATGAGATAAGATGAGAATGGACATCTCACGATTGGAACTCATCGCCAAAATCCGATTTACTTGACATTTCGATAAAAAATCACTGTGATATTCACCCGCTTCTGGATCTGTTAATAGCCTTTCATGGTACTATAAGCCCTATGTAAAATGTAAATTACACAGTAATTGATGTCATATGTTCTTTTTTCGACCATTTCAAACCACGACGACCGAAATGCTCGAAAAAAGAACAGATGACATCAATCGATAGCCGCGAAAGCCTCAACAAACTCATCGCTATTTAATTGTGATAATGTCAAATATAGTACCTTCACGATTACGTTATTCGAAAAAACTATAAATATAACTAATAATCATCAGTCATAATGTGTGAATAGCGCCATCTGAAGTGGAAAGAACGAAACTTTTCTCATATCTCAACGAAATCTAATCATTTTAGACATCTGTACTCCTACGCTAAGACATTTTGGTTTTGCCCAACAGCGCTGAGTTGTAGGCAACTCAAATTACACACTATTACAATGACTGTAGAGGGAATATAGTCACTGTACACACTATTTGTTTTTATCACCATCTAACGCGGAGAATATCAAATGACTCTATCAAACATAGTTTGATAGAGTCACTGTAGCGGAACTGTAACTGTAGCGACATCTAGTGGTCTTACTCAAAAGGAGGAAAAGCATTTCCTGTATAAGTAAAATTTTCATCGATTTTTTCAAAGTTTTATTGTATTTTATAATAACCAGACCGTAGACGAATCCATTTATGAAGTTTCATAACAAACAGTCCATCCGATCTCGAGTTATAACCAACATCTTTCTTTTATATATATAGATATTCAGAGATAATGGACGGCTTCAGAGCAACCAGTGCCGGAGTTGTGGGGGTTCACTACCATAAGAATGAAAAAACCTCCTTATGCGTTACTGTCAAATCAAAATTCACATTTTTTCCTAATGATCTATTCAACCTCTACAGTAACATTTGTTGACATTTTTTCGTATCTGTCTCAGTTGCGTGACAAATCTGCATTTTTTTAAGGATCTCCAAGTTCAATAATTGGTTAGGATTGGTAAACCTGCGAATTTAGTGTGCAAAAATGGTACATATTTTTAATTCTACAAATTAATGTTTCTGTATATTTTTTCTCATTTTCGATTCTGCGTGGAGTCTGATCAACAAAAATAAATCAAACAACAATTTTTTTGTGAAACAACAAAAAATTTCCTGCAAACATAGGACCTCACTACAGAGACATGGTGTTGAAAAAAAAACATTTTTTTTTATAACTAAAAAACAGCTGAAGATATTTCGAGGCGACTCAAAACTGCTTGTTGAAAGTTAACTTTGAATATTTCTTGCATGTCTCAAACATTTTCAGTGGCACAGATAAAGAGACTAGAACGCCACACATTTGCACAAAATTATGACGGAACTGAAACCCTCCAAGAATATTCTTCAAAAATGGTCCTAACATCACCGTTTTCGAGAAAATCGACCCCAAACATTTTAAGATTTGATTTTTCATTAAAAAAATAGCAACTAAACTAGACCTAGTCAGGAGATATTGTTCGCTAGCTGATACTTATAGGTAGATTCGCATTCAACGATTCAACGGAAATTTTTTTGACAGCTGTCAACTGTTAAAAAATTAATAGTAGTTTTCAAACAAATCGTCAATGATGTAAAGTTAAAATGCCGAGGGACTCTCAAACATTCACCATTTAGGACACTTCTTTTTCAATTTTGAAGACATAGTTGGGAGTAGATATCGTAAGAGTAACACCCCGAAAACTTGCTTCAATGTAACACCATTGAAACGAATATTGTTTACTATCGGAAACATCGTATTTCTTGGAGATTTTCTTTATCTCAACTTTTGTGATGCATTTAGAGATTATGGATGCAAGATTTCATTCAGCTTTATGTTTTTAATCATGGAGAACGCACAAAAAAGATTCTTAAATTCCAAACAGATATTGCTGCTGTAGCCAAAAGTTTTGAAGAAAACCAAGGCTTGGCCATTCCTCGTCGTTCTTTGAAATTAGACATTCCACACCTTATTTTGCATTGAGATTTGAGTCTTAAGGCTTATAGAGTTCAGTTAACACAAGAACTCAAGCCGGTTGCTGATAAGGTCCTTGAATTGCATGAAAATGATCCGGAATTCCATCGAAAGATCATCTTGAGTGATGAGGCCCATTTCCACCTCGGTGGCTTCGTCAAGAAGAAAAATTGTCGCACCTGGGGCTCGGCAAACCCAAGAGTTATTGTTGAAAAGACACTCTATCTTAAGCGTGTGACTGTTTGGTGCTGTTTATGGTCCGGTGGGTCATTGGACCTTACTTTTTCGAGAATGAGGCTGGAGCAACAGTAACGGTGAATGGATTGCGCTATCGAGAGATGATTAATGATTTTTTTATGGCCTGAATTGGATGGTATTGATCTGGACAACGTTTACTTTCAACAAGTCGGCGCTACGTGCCAGGCAAACAACGAATCCAATACTTGGTATTTCCACCCCTCGAGCTAATTACAGCTCGGCAACGACAGTTCATACTCAAAATGAGTGATCTTAAAATGTTCTGATCTAATCCTTCCCAGATTTCTCCGAGTTGGATTCCTAATTCATAAAGAGTAGCTGGATGATTTTCTGAACTTCTCAGCCTTCTGTTGAGGTTGTCCCAAACCTGCTCAATCGGATTGAGATCTGGACTTCTTGCTGGCCATTCCATTCGAGAGATTTCAACCTCTTCAAGGTACTCCTGAACGATGCGCGCACGATGGAGTCTGGCATTATCGCCCATAAAAATGAAATTTTCACCAATGTATGGGGCAAATGGCACTACATGCTCTTCAAGAATGTTCCTTATATACTTATCAGCATTCATAGCTCCATTATCAACGACCACTAGGTCTGTGCGAGCAGTCAAAGATATTCCAACCCATACCATAATCGATCCTCCCCCGAAACCAGTAACATTCAGGAAATTGCACTGAGCATATCTTTCATGTGGACGTCTGTATACAAAGAAACGTCGATCACAATGGTAGAGGCAGAATCTAGACTCATCTGTGAAGAGAACTCTTTCCCAATCGGCCTCTTCCCAATGGATATGCTCTCTCGCAAAATCCAAACTCGCCCTTCGATGGGCTGGGCCGCTGGGGTAAGAGCTGGGCCTCTTGCCGCGACCAGAGGCCTTAAATCATATTATCTGAGGCGATTTCTTATTGTCTGAGTGCTAATTTGCACCTCATGAGTTTGCTCAAGCTGATTTTGAAGGAGGCGAGCGGTTGCAAACCGTTGTCTCAACGAAGAAACTCTCAAGTAACGTTCTTGAATGTCTGGTCTTCGGACATTCATACCTGTCTCCCTGAATCGCTGCAACATTCTGGACATACTTGTATGGAAAACGCCAAACCTTTCTGCAATTCTTGTGTATGTCCACCCTTCTTCTCGCAAAACTACCGCTTGGGCACATTTCTCTTGGGTCAAATTGCGTGTTTCGCGTTGCATAGCGATCGAGTGTAGAGAATCAAACGAAAGAAAAACTATTGATCACTAGAATTGATCGGGAACAACTGATTTTAGAATGGAGCCAATACATTCAAAATCTGATAATATCATCTTTTTTTATTCCTGCTGGGAGTAAACATCTGTATTGAAGAAAAACGTTGAAAGTGGATAACATATGCATGCATAATTCTAATAAAAATAATTATCATTGAGAACACCTTCAGTTGTAGAATAAATTTGAGATTTCCATAATGTGCGTTAATTTTTTTGCGCAGTATATGTTCTTTATGTTCCACAGATTCCGAGAGTGAATTCCGGTGTGCGATGGGGTTCCGCTGCACCATGCGGTTCCGCTGGACCATGTGGTTCCGCTAGAACATGTGGTTCCGCTGCAACCTGGTGTACCACGGAAAATAGAGGCTTCAAACCGAGAAAACTGACCTAATTTATCAAATTGCTCTTTCAAAAATGCTCCGTAGCTATGCCTTCGTAAATAATCGTTAGAATATCACTATGTACTGGCACATTCAGGAAGGTCCAAATGTTAATCAACAACCTACCGCATATCGTCGGTCACGGAATCCGCCTCGTCCAGAAGAAAGGTAACTCGGTTTCCTTTGAAGACGATATCCGATTCGAAGCGTTTAAATCTATCCGAATTCGCATTGAAATTCAAGTTAGTCCCCAGACTCGTGTTTTGGCTGATCCTGCTGTTCGGCCTCGAAGATTTCCCCTGCAAACTCTTCTCCGGCAACAAAGAATCGCACTGGAAGTACTGACACCCGCATCGTACGTCCAAGGAGACCACGGATCCCACAGAACCTTCTCTGGTCGTATTCCTAGCCCTCGTCGCCTTCTTGCCACCTTCGGACACGGACCTGAGGCCGGCCTGAAGGGTTCCGCGACCGTTCGCCAGGGAGTCGGAGCCACGACGGTGCTGCTCCATGATCGAAGATTCTTCGGGAGAAAGCTGAACCCCGTTCGCGCTGTCACATTCTTGGACGGTTTTTTCGCGTTTCCGACACGCCGATGCGGTTATCCGCGAACCACTGAGTGGTCCGTGTTCTTTAATTTTAGCGCTGTGTTAGTCTATTGTTGGAGCTTGGCGAACAACATCGTGACAAGTCGGTTGATTTGCCTTCGGTCCGCTCCGATCTATTTTTGCATAATCAACACTCGGATCGCCGGGGATATGTTCGTTTATTCCTAGTGCTAGCATGTTCTGATAGTTTCGATGAAAATGCTGGCTTGGAGGAGTTGAATGATTACAGAACGACGCTTCGGTATGAATGGAAGATCCTTGCTTGCAAGGTTACTATATTTCATAATGAGTGTCGTAATCTATGGTCTCCGCTTGAACATAAAGACCTGGAATGAGTCTCGCACAATTCACTTCTTTCTGGAGAAAGACGAGGCAGTTTATGTTCCGATCAAGCAGGAGTTTAATAGGAAAAGACTTCTTCTAACCTCCTAGGCTCTTATAGATGTCTCTTTTCTGCACGCTTGTCTATGATCACCTAAAGAGTATTCTCCCACACTCTATGGCTAATGTCAACCTGTTGCATGAGTCATAGATGCATATAATACCTGGTGTGGGCACTGATTAGATATTGTTCAAGACTTTCTGAGATGGGGTCCTACTTTTCATTACTCCCGAGAGGGGTCGCGCTATTTTTCATTACCGCAGTAGCGCCACGGCCGCGACATATTGCGGATTATTCCCGAAATAGGACCAGTACTACATTCTAGAGAGCCGTTTTTGATCTACAACTTTTAGTCACGATTTTTAGTTAGTAGTCAACATTCTCCAGGTCTTTGGAATTATTGAATTCACATAATACACTGCGCAAAAAAATTAACGCACATTATGGAAATCTCAAATTTATTCTACAACTGAAGGTGTTCTTAATGATAATTATTTTTATCAGAATTATGCATGCATATGTTATCCACTTTCAACGTTTTTCTTCAATACAGATGTTTTCTCCCAGCAGGAATAAACAAAGATGATATTATCAGATTTTGAATGTATTGGCTCCATTCTAAAATCAGTTGTTCTCGATCAGTTCTAGTGATCAATAGTTTTTCTTTCGTTTGATTTTCTACACTTGATCGCTATGCAACGCGTACGCGAAACACGTTCAAGAGGAATATGCCCAAGCGGTAGTTTTGCGAGAAGAAGGGTGGACATACACAAGAATTGCAGAAAGGTTTGGAGTTTCCCATACAAGTGTGTCCAGAATGTTGCAGCGATTCAGGGAGAAAGGTATGAATGTCCGAAGACCAGGACAGGGTAGACCACGGGTAACATCTGCCATTCAAGAACGTTACTTGAGAGTTTCTCCGTTGAGACAACGGTTTGCAACCGCTCGCCTCCTTCAAAATCAGCTTGAGCAAACTCATGAGGTGCAAATTAGCACTCAGACAATAAGAAATCGCCTCAGAGAATATGATTGGAGGCCTCGTGTCGCGGCAAGAGGCCCAGCTCTTACCCCAGCCCATCGAAGGGCGCGTTTGGATTTTGCGAGAGAGCATATCTATTGGGAAGAGGCCGATTGGGAAATAGTTCTCTTCACAGATGAGTTTAGATTCTGCCTCTACCATTGTGATCGACGTTCTCTTGTATACAGACGTCCACATGAAAGATATGCTCAGTGCAATTTCCTGAATACTACTGGTTTCGGGGGAGGATCGATTATGGTATGGGGTGGAATATTTTCGACTGCTCGCACAGACCTAGTGGTCGTTGATAATGAAGCTATGAATGCTGATAAGTATGTAAGGAACATTCTTGAAGAGCATGTAGTGCCATTTGCCCCATACATTGGTGAAAATTTCATTTTTATGGACGATAATGCCAGACCTCATCGTGCGCGCAACCTCTTCAAGGTACTCCTTGAAGAGGTTGAAGTCTCTCGAATGGAATGGCCAGCAAGAAGTCCAGATCTCAATCCGATTGAGCAGGTTTGGGACAACCTCAATAGAAATCTGGGTAGGATTAGATCGGAACATTTTAAGATCACTCATTTTGATTATGAACCGTCGTTGCCGAGCTGTAATTAACGCAAGGGGTGAAAATACCAAGTATTCAATCACTTATCAGCATTTCAGTATTTTAAAAATTGTTCATTTCTCTTCTTTCACATAATATTAGGTGAAATCCTGAATTTTTCTTCCATTTAATGTGTCTTGTTTCGTTCAAAACCTTCCCGAGAGAACATAAAAAATAAGTTATAACGTCAATGCAGAGTTAACTTTCATTAAAATTGAGATTTTCAGAATGTGCGTTAATTTTTTTGCGCAGTGTATGTATCGAAATGAATTTTCTCTATGTCAGTATCGTAATGAGTTCATTACAGTTCTAAAAACAGTACTGTAATGAATTCATTACAGCATCGTTTTTAGTTACATTTTTCGTTTTGTGGATGTCAACAATGACTTCCGATCCTATCAAATTCCAGCAGACGTCAATTTGGAAATGTCAATTTTCGTATTTTTTAACATTCACACAAACTACCAAGATACAATATGAAAGTCACTAGGACCTATAGTTTGAATTTTTCATTGAATTCCACAAAATTTGACTGAAATGGAGAAAATATCGTCTAATACTCGTTGCAGAATGCAATTTGAATACTCATGCGTACGAAAGCATCGCTCCTTCGTCGCTCGTTTTCGAATTTCGCATTCGTATTGGAATAGGAGCCCATTCTGCAACTAGTTTTAGAATATACTATTCTCGATTTCTTTTACAGCTGCCGACAATGTTACTGACAGCATTAAACAATTGACTGCTGTCAATTTTTTAGACTGCTGTCAATTTTTTTGACAGCTGTCGAAAATAATATATCGTTGGATTCTTAAATGCGACTCTACCTAGTAGACAGTTCCAGAAAAAGCATTGGTAGATATTTGAATGATTTCTCATAACGAAATTTTTGGAGACAACAATTTTTATCCAAATATAAGTGTCGAAAGTTGAGATTGAAAATAAAGAAAATATGTACAACAAATAAAGATTGTTTTATTTCAACCGAATTTCTTTAAACTCACTTTCCTAAATGAAATTGTATTTGTCAGGCAGGAATTCAAAGTTGGATTGTCGCCAGGATCTTAGTGTTTCTAATGACTATGATTAGGATAAACATTCTCAACGAATTTAGATCGAACATTTGATGTCTATCACTCTAGTTCGAGTTCAATGTGATTTCATCACGAGAAAGCAAACACTGCCAGTACATATTATCTCTCTCCTATCCAGAATTCATTTCATTTTTCTTATTTTGAAAAGAATCGGTCTTGAAAATGGTAACATTCAAGACAAACAAGCTATGATAAAAAATACTGAGAAGTTATGATTTAAATGAATCGTTTTGATCGGTACCGGTTTATTTTGTATTGAGTTGGTAGACCCTTGGATGACAGATGGCAGCTGACAGGCATGTTCTTGACATTGACATATTATGTCGAGAAGTTTTTTGGCGCCAATTCGATGCACGATGAACAAATGAGCAATTTTAGAGAATTTCATATCTAAGCTCATTCGTTATCTAAAATATAGACAGCATTAAAATTCAACAACTCTCACCTTATTTTCGACCATCTGTTGAAATCCTCCTCGGACGACTTCGAAGTAGTTTTCGCATCCTTGTCGGATTTCAAATCAGATTCACCCTCATGTGAAGACTCCGAACTGACTACTCTGGACTCGGACACATCACCAACATTTTCAGAGACCACACACGACTCAACAGTTACCGAGGAAGCAGGCGACTCGATCTCTTCGTATCCATCGTCCTTGGAAATTTGACTCGACTTTCTCCTCTTGAAAGAAACTTTTTTTTTGGGAAGCGGAGAACTTTCACCCTTAAGATTCGATTTAAGATTAGGCTTCATGTCGTCGTTTGTTGATATTGACTTCAAACCATCTTCCTCGTCGATCGTTAACTTGTCTTTGTCAGGGGATTCTTCTGGTTCTTGAACTTCGTCTTCGGTTGTGGTCTCCACTGATGGTTGGGCAGCAACTGCGTTTCCTTCGTCTTTTTGCTCAGCTTCCTCTTCCAAAGATTCTAGAATGTGGTCCACTGAGTCTTTGGCAAGCTGTTGGAGCTCCCCGATTTGGAAAAAGCTTCCAGTTTCGGAAGAAGGAGTTTCTGGTATGTCGGGCCTGTCCAAAAGTTCGTCGTCGGATGGTGGTGTTAGTACTATGAACTGCGGACTTTTGGACGTTTGAGGAGTCTCGATAGGACTCAAATCGCTTTCTACAGAATCTATCGTTTCGTCTTTTTCTATTTTCGGTTGAGGTAGAGGTGCAGGAGCAGCAGTACCGAATTCTAGGTGTGAGAATTCGTCTGTTTCTCCATCAGGTGGTTTTAAAGGTATATGGATGTAAACTGGTTTCTGTTCTTTACTGGGTACTTGTTGTTTTGGCGTTTCTTTTTGTGCTTCAGGTTCTATTGGGGTTGATGGAGTTTCTGAGATCGATTTTTTGGATGGGGATTTCATGAAGGGGATATGGATTTGTTTGAGTTTTTTCATCAAACCAATTCTGGATAGACTCTTTCTGCTATAACTGCTGTCTACAGATCCCCTTCTCTTCTTCTCTGTCTCCACAGATTTCGCTCTTCTTTTCCGTATACTCGTTTTCGAAACTTTGCTAGCTTTACTGGACGATCTACTCAAGCTTACTTTGGGAGATTCACTACTTTTGGAAATGTCTGGTTGAGATTCCACTTTTTTGATACTTTCCAACACCTGTCTGCGTACTTCAGTGTTAGTTACGGCACTCATCTTCATCTCTTTGGAGTTTTCGTCAATATCAACAGCAATTATATCGTAATCTCCTTTGGCGTCACAACCTTCTTCTCCTTCCAGAAATATGATGGCACTCACGTCGTCTTCCTGGTCATCCGGAGGACTCAGACCTAAATTATTTTGAGAAGTTGCTTCTTCTCTTGGATCAGATGGTTCGTTTTCTTCAGGAATATTTTCTTTGTTTTCTTCCTTATCCTCTTCTTCTGTTACTTCTATTTGAACAACTGGAGTTGCTGAAGGTTTATTTTCTTCAAACTCCAAGTGCGAAAATTCATCTTCTTCTCCTTCTGGGGGCTTTAAAGGTATATGGATGTAGACTGGATTCTCATTTTTGGACGAAGGAGGTTTTATTTTAGTTTTTTCCAGTTGTGGTTCTTCTTTGGCAGCTTCGGTTACCTTATCTTTCTTCGTTTTACTACCGAACTTCGGAAGTTTTATTTTCTCTTTGGCTTCTTTCAAGCGTTTCATCATACCCAGTTTGGACAGACTTATCCTGCTGTAATTGCTCTCAACAGACAGTTTTCTCTTGCGTTTGGGTTCCTCAGATTTTGCTCGCTCCTGATTCCCTTTGCTTACCTCTGGAGGAAGAGTAAGTGTTTCAGTGCTCAATCTCTCTTCTGGCCCCCTTTCTTCTTTATCCAAATATTGGCTGATGTTATCCGAACTGTCTGCTGACTCGATGATGCCTTCTTGTTCTTTCATTGGTTCACTGATCTGTCTGCCTAAAAGAATGGGACTTTCTATCACCACGTAGGAGCTGTCAATACCTTCCAGTCCTTTGACGTCGTCTTCCGTTATTTCTTTGATCTCCAGTGAATCTGATGCTGAGGATGCGGATGAAGTCTTATTCTTTTTCAATCCTTCCATTTTGAAACTATCAAGAGGTAGCGTTTCATCAAGTGCTTCTTTGTCTAGGTATGTCCAAGGGTAGCCTCCTTTTCGACGGGCTCTCCTCAGGTCCTCCCACTTGTATGTTTTTATGGGTACCTGTGGGACCTTATCTGAAAAAAAAACATTGGAATGAATAGCGAGTTCTGGGATATCGGAGAGAGATGTCAGCATATTATGGCAGTGTTGTGAATAAAGATAGCGTAAAGTTAGCCATAAATGGTTCATTCTTGTACGCAAGATATCACTTCTTACAAAGCCTTCATATCTAGTATGTACCTAGTACTAGTCTCGACTATAATTATAATTATCATAGATTCTCTCAAGATTTATTGAGTGAGAAAGAAAATATGAGGACTTTTGTGTGTTATAAAGGGTTTTCAAATGAGAGGTGTTATTTTGACCTTCGAAGAAAAAGGCCAGATAAATGATCGGATGTTTATTTCATTATAATGAGGAAGGATATGCCGTTAATATGGATAATAACATCAGCCAAATGACCACCACGACCACAACTACAGGACCATATCCTTTTCATGCATTTTTCCATAGCCAAATCGCAAAGTGGCTGCCCTATGTCCTCGATAGCCTCTCGAATTCCATCTTATAGGTCTTGAATCGACGCTAGGCTCTTGGCGTAGACCTTCTCTTTCACAGCCTCAAAGGAAGAAGTTGCAAGGTGTTAAATAACAAGATCTCGGTGTCCTAAGGACTGAACGAGAATAAATTCGCTATCACAAAAACGCCTATATCTCTTGAACCAATTGAGAAAAAAAATCAAAATTTGATCATAGTTAGCTTTGTTATGAACGTCAGAAACATGTGGAACATTTACTTCATAGATATTCCTATCTCGCGTTCGTCCGGAAACGGTATCAAGAGTTGTTAAGCGCTTCAACGAAGATCTTACAATTAACCGCAAGGAAGGAACCGGGAGGAAAAAGGAGTTTCATAGCCCAAAAAAGTGAAGAAAGCCATCAGCCTTTTTCAGAAGAATCCTAACCTTTCAGGACGGAAAGTGGCCCAAATAGTGGGTTGTTCGCAGTCAACCGTTCAGAAAATCAAGTCGAGTTGTGGGCTTAGAACATACAAAGTGCAGAAAGTGCCAGACAGGAACGCAGTGAAGAATCAAGAAGCGAAATGAAGAGCAAAGAAAGATTTCTTGAAAAATTTTTCCTGTTGCGTGATGGACGACGAAACCTACCTTGGCTGATTTCTCGCAACTTCCTGGTCAGGAATTTTATACTGCAGATTCTCGTGGAAATGTTGACGAACAATTTCGCGTGAAGAAAAAAGCAAAGTTTCCTAAAACATTCCTGATTTGGCAAGCAATTTGCGCTAGTGGGAAAAAGAGCAAATTTTTCGTTGGCCAAGGCTCTGTTGACTCGAAGATATACATCGAGGAATGCTTGAAGAAGCGACTTTTACCATTTTTACGTGAGCACGATGTGTCAACAATCTTTTGGCCAGATTTAGCTTCATGCCACTACAGCAAGGCCACCAATGAGGTGGTTTTTGTCCCCAAAGAGGCCAATCCACCAAATGGCCCAGAACTCAGGCCAATCGAAAGATATTGGTCCCTGGTAAAAAGAGAATTGAAGAAAACTAAGAAATCAACGAAAACATTAGCGGAATTCAAGCAAAAGTGGAAGACAGCATCCCAGAAAGTGACTGAGAACACTATAAGAAGCATGATGGGAAGAATTCCAGAAAAAATCCATGAATTCTGTAAAAACTAGTTCTGGTTCTTTCATTGTAAAAACAGTTTTCATTAGAATTAGAAGATGAATTTGATTTTCGAAATCGGTCCAGTGGTTCAAAAGATATAAGCGTTTTTGTGATAGCGAATTTATTCTCGTTCAGTCCTTATATTCGAGAGATAACACGGCCCGGAAAGTTTTCCGTAAATGATCAATGTCTTCGTTGCTGGTGTGGCACTTATCACCGTCTTGTTGAAATTAAACTTTGGCTATAACAATACCATCCAATTGCGGCCATACAAAATCATTAATCCTCTCTCGATAGCGCAATCCATTCAGCGTAACTGTTGCTTGTGCGTCATTATCGAAAAAGCAAGGTCCAATGACCCCGCCGGACCATAAACAGCACCAAACAGTCACACGTTGAGGATAGAGAGGCTTTTAAACAATAACTCTTATGTTTTCCGAGCCCCAGATGCCACAATTTTGCTTGTTGTCGAAGCCACCGAGGTGGAAATGGGCCCCATCACTCAAGATGGTTTTTTCGATGGAATTTCGGATCATTTTCATGCATTTCAATGACCCAATCAACAAAGAAACAACGTTGTTGATGATCGGCCGGCTTGAGTTCTTGTGGTAACTGAACTTCATAAGCCTTAAGACTCAAATCTTCATGCAAAATATGATGTAATGAAATTTGTGGAATGCCTAATTCTGAAGAACCACGAGGAATGGAGAAACATCGGTTATTGGAAATCCCTTTATGTTATATGGTTTTTCCCAAAATAAATGGCATTTTGCTTGGTCTATCATCTCATGAGTTTAATCTTTGAACACAGTCAATTGTTCTGATCTCTGTTGCACCAGACCGAATTATAAAAAAAAAAATCATTTCAATTATGGTAACTTCAGTACATCGCACAAAGCGATAATTCTTATTCGGGCGCTTGTTATTTGCGTTTCCGAATTTTGGCGTGAATTCCAAATGGCTGACCTATATTTAAATATTCTTAGGAACTGAATTGCGGTCAATATTAATAGGAACTCCCAGCCAGTTCAAGACCCTTGCAAAAAAATTATTGTTCGTTTCGAATTCGTTCACCTCAAACTTTTGAATTTCACCATCAGATATTCGTGATGTCTTTTTTGGTAATGCATAAACTGGAGTGAACTCAATTTTATCACGTCACTCCTTTCTGAAATTCTAGCTCTATATGTGCGAATGACCTTACTTTTTCTCTAATTAGTTTGGTGTTCCAGTCACTTCATACGCCAATGTCAATAGACACCTTGACCTAGACAACTATTTGCTGTGCTACATGCCAAAAATTTCTCTTTTTGATTTTGGGCCATTGTATTCTTTTTTCATTCCTCCAATATCCTGGCATATTCAATTCAAACCAAAACTATTCTTTGTGTCTTGAAAGTTGCATAAGCAATTTCTGCATATCAAATGGTCACAAAGCTGAGGACCTCCCAGCAATGTGCAATGCAGATTTTAGACTTCTATGTTGATTTTACGGTATTTTCAAGAGAAAAGACTTCCTGGTGGTTTTTTAACCACCAATCAAGTTGGTAATGAGATAGGGAACACTTCCCAATTTTTTTCGAATATTTTCCACGTGTCTGCACTGCATCTTATAAAGTACAGCTCGTTTAGAACAATATTCAGTACAACCTACAAGGGCCTATATCTTCTGAATCATATTTCTATTACAGAATATCATAAGTTAACTGTTTGAAACTTTTTGTTCCTTTGATTTGATAATTCACTCAAAAGTCCTCTTTACCTTCAACTTGACAGCCGAGTACCTATACATAGGAGTATATTGGAAAATGGGTTTTTAGTAGCAAGGAACGTGAGTACATACTGGCTATTTTATTATTATTTTGAATTATACATCTTTATTCAATTCAAATCGAAGTATTCCCATAAATCTACTTCAAAACTCTTCCAGTATTCTGGTGGTGTTGAGAATGACGGCCGCTGAAGGAGTATAAAGACATTTTTTCGATTTCCAAGTCATCCAGGTATTGATGAAGACTTTTGTTGATGACTCAAGTGGCCACTGAAGATATGGGCTAAGGACTGAACGAGAATAAATTCGCTATCACAAAAACGCTTATATCTTTTGAACCACTGGACCGATTTCGAAAATCAAACTCATTTTCGAATCATCTTCTAATTCTAATGAAAACTGTTTTTACAATAAAAAAACCAAAACTATTTTTTACAAAATTCATGGATTTTTTCTGGAATTCTTCCCATCATGCTTCTTATAGTGTTCTCAGTCACATTCTTGGATGCTGTCTTCCACTTTTGCTTGAATTCAGCTAATGTTTTCGTTTATTTCTTAGTCTTCTTTAATTCTCTTTTCACCAGGGCCCAATATCTTTCGATTGGCCAGAGTTCTGGGCAATTTGGTGGATTGGCCTCTTTGGGGACAAAAACCACCTCATTAGTTTCGTACCATTCCTTGGTGGCCTTGCTGTAGTGGCATGAAGCTAAATCTGGCCAAAAGATTGTTGACACATCGTGCTCACGTAAAAATGGTAAAAGTCGCTTCTTCAAGCATTCCTCGATGTATATCTTCGATTCAACAGAGCCTTGGCCAACGAAAAATTGGCTCCTTTTCCCACAAGTGCAAATTGCTTCCAAACCAGGAATTTTTTAGGAAATTTTGCTTGTTTCTTCACGAGAAATTGTTCGTCAACATTTCCACGAGAATCTGCAGTATAAAATTCCTGACCAGGAAGTTGCGAGAAATCAGCCAGGACATAGGTTTCGTCGTCCATCACGCAACAGAAAAAATTTTTCAAGAAATCTTTTTTTAATTTCTTTGCTCTTGATTTCGCTTCTTGATTCGTCACAGCGTTCCTGTCTGGCACTTTCTGCACTTTGTATGTTCTAAGCCCACAACTCGACTTGATTTTCTGAACGGTTGACTGCGAACAACCTACTATTTGGGCCACTTTCCGCCCTGAAAGGGCTGATGGCTTTCTTCACTTTTTTTGGGCTATGAAACCCCTTTTCCTCCAGGTTCCTTCCTTGCGGTTAATTGTAAGATCTTCGTTGAAGCGCTTAACAACTCTTGATACCGTTTCCGGACGAACGCGAGCCTCTTTTGCGATTCTTTTGAAGCTCCGTTTTGGATTATTTTGAAAAAGTTTCAATATAAATTCTCGTGTTTTCACTTCGCTTGACATTTTGCGACAGAGAATTGGAATATCTATGAAGTAAATGTTTCACATGTTTCTGACGTTCATAACAAAGCTGACTATGATCAAATTTTGATTTTTTCTCAATTGGTTCAAGAGATATAGGCGTTTCTGTGATAGCGAATTTATTCTCGTTCAGTCCTTAGTTGGTATCTCATTTTTTCGTCACATAAGACTATGCTTTCACCGATAATACAATCGCCCACACTTTATCCAGCATCAGAAGAAAGTGTTGACCTCTCAAGGCCAAATATGATCGACATACTGGTCCAAATATTCTCTGATCTATCTTTCAACATGAAGACTATCTCCTCTTAGCGGAAGTAAGTCTGTCTAACTTCCTTGAAAACATCTCCACATACCTTTACCCTACCCCAGAGAAATTGCACTATAGGAGAGTAACAGCTTTGAGATTCTCCATGCTCTTTGGTGACCATCAGGTATAATTTTCATGTATTGGGAGTCGTCTGTTTTTAAGACGTTTCTCCAATCATCTTCATGTGTCCGACTACGTTCAATGCTTGCCTATGGCCATATGAGATGATAATCCTAGACGGTGATGGCAAGGTCTTTTGGCATCCTGCGGAGCTCTGGACACTTGTCATCCATGTTTTCAGCTTTTTCTGCTTCTGATCCACAGATCCTACAAATCTCTGCTGACTTTCCCATACGGTACAAATGATGTTTGTACCGACAGTGCCCTGTCAGCAGACCTACCATCACCCGAAGCTCAGCTCGTGACAGCTTTAGGAGCTTACTGGTATAGGTCGTTGCGAAATCACGAATTTCTTGGACTGAGTAGGTCCAAGAGTGTTTCTCCAGAGAGTTATTCTGTTGTCCAACTGCCATTGTTGGACCGCTGCCTTATATTGGTCTTTTCCAAAGCCCTCAGAAAGGCTCAGGTCTAGTAGGTGTTAACCTTGATGCTGTTTTTGCAAGCTCATCGGTTTTTTCATTTCCTTCAACACTACAATTCCCTGGCGCCCATAGAAGAGCCACTATATTGCCTCTGGTCAGATGCTTTATGATGTTACGGCACTCTCAGCTCAGCAGAGACCCCTGGCAATGTGATTCCAGGGACCCCAACGTGGTCTGGCTGTCCGTGGTGATGAAGATATGCGACCCTTTGGGGTTCCTTTTAAGACACTCCTAGGCGTATACGTGAACAGTCAGTATCTCGGTCTGTAAAATAGAAGGCTCATTCCCCAGGGCTTCAGAGATCCTCAGTTTAGGTAAAAAGGTAAAAATAACTAAGTTGTGTAGGTGTTCTCTGAGTCTGATGTCTCATCAGTTTTAGAGTTATGTATTTTTGGTGAATAGACCCTATGTGGTCCTGTGACAAAGCTATATCCAGAGTGTAACACTCTGCAGTAGCTTGCATCCATTTACTCCTTATCTAAGACAAATTTTGGAGCAGTCGGTGATCAAAAAGGGGACAGCAGCAGCACTCTCTGCTGTGGAACCGTAATTGATATGTTTGTTTATTGCTGGTTGTGTGGTTTGCTGCTAATTTTTCTCTTCGAATTTCTCTTGGTGGAAATCATTTGTCACCGCCTATATCTCGTCAAGCTAGCTCAAAGGCGAAAACAAACAAATCTTCTGAGGCAATAGATCTAAGGGTTTCTTCATGAACATTGTCAACCTCTTCGTTTAGTTTAGACTATACCTGGATTAGTTTGTTATTATCACATTCTCATTGAGCCATAACTGCCTATGGCTACCACAAACTTAAATTTGATACGCAGATGCGAAGTGTCAAAGCATCAGGCGGATCGTGTATAAATCGACATCAAACGAACACAACTTTTGACAAACACCTTCCACACAAACAAACTCCAAACCTGATTTAATATCGGATCTGTCGAAACCAGTCCCAAAATTTGGCATGCCTTCAAAAGCTGCTGTTGCTTAGACGGTATTTAAAGCATGAGGGCAGACACAGGCGTAAGAAATGGCTGCAAACCGTTACCTGATTCTCTGTCAATGTTTTGATTTTCAGGACGATCCATTATTCCGTATCTGCACAAGTGTGAACACATGCTTAAACTCCATGGTGTCAAATTTGGATCTCGTCAACATGCAACCTATATGGAGTCGGTTTCCTTTTCCGTTTGATTTGATGCACGCGCACGTCAACCGCCAACCGAAGTTGCTTAAGCTGAGCTATGTACTGAACCCGAGTTCGAAGATTGTCGCGTCGTTAAAACGACGGTCGCGTCTATTTCGGGACGCCGTTATTTTCGAGTCTGACGTAAGATTCGTTTGGACTTTTGATATTTGTTTTCCTATTGTTTCAGTCTCATGTTGTTGCTGTTTGGTGGCATTGAGACGGCGAAAATATTCGGAAGTCTCTTCAGTTCGGAAGGGTTCAACGTTCAACCTGAAATCCATTATCACCCATTGCTTCACCAAACTCGAAGCCTTGGGATCTATCAATACTGACCACATATTCAAACATCGAACATCACAATGAATTTGTGACTGAGAGTCTCCTGTAAGCGATTTGAGATAGATGCATAAATGTATGCCTTTAGATTCGTTTCGCCTCCTGTTGATGTCTTCGATCTTCCACATAAATATGGCACCATTTCAAAATTTCATAGACATCGTGATAGATCTTACAGCATATAAGCAAATAAACAGGTTGTCTGTGATATAAGTTCTATGCAAAGATCAGTTTTTCGTTCAATGGTGATCGTACATTTCTATGCGCAGTATATTGCTTATTTTCGACAAATTGAAAATGTTGAAGTAATTTTGTCTAGAGAAAAAGAGTAAAAACAATTATAGACTTCCAACATTTTAGGATGCTCCTGATTTGCGCTGACTTTGTAGGGCACATAAAACCTCGTTATGGGCCGGCTCATCTCTCGAAGTTCAGGTATGTTCTTCTGATGAATAAAAAAAAATAGATCCCTTTCAAAGCAAAACGAAAAGCTAAAAACGAATCTGTGAGTAAATTGTAAAATCGATTTCGATATTCGAGCAGTTAGAAGAAAAAGATTTACAGGTTGGGTTGGCATTTCGCACTTTCTCATCTGTATTCTATGTCGAAAAGGAAAACCAAAGAACAAATAATTTCTTCTTCTTCTGCCGAAACGCTCAAGCACAATTTAAAGAGAAGAACACTAATTATTTGTTCTATGCTTTTTGACGTTTCAGGTTTATAGGTTATAATAATTACATCATAATGTCAACAATATTGTATTATAATTTTTGAACAATCTTATCATGAAATGATTGATAATATATCACAAGATACATTGAATCTAAATATCCATATTTTACTTATAATTACAACATTGCTTTAACAATGAGTGAAGTAAGTTCTTCAATTGTTTTTAATGTTCTCCTCTTAAATTCTCTTTTTAAGGCTACTAAAGACAGGGTTCCCCCATTATTGAGATCCATATTAGAAATTGATAAAAAAATTACTAACGGTATAGTGGAGACAGCAAACAAGTTTTCAGTCTTACGTTCATTGAGAGTTCAGTACAAAGCACTAGAGGTACCTATATCCGAAATGATTTCTGTATAATTTGGTAAAGATGAAATTTTCTAGATATCATGTCATGGAATACCATGGCTATCTTTTTGGATAGCGTTCACATGGTTATTCAATGATCCTTCACTGATACAAATGCAGGTCAATATGATATTAGGTAGGTTTTTACAAACATCAATATTCTTGAGTATATTTTTATTACTTCATTTACTGAAGTCTATATAATGCGCTCCTTAAACATTGGCTTTTTTCACAGGTCTAATTCTTGATATAATTATCGTAGCCATTTGTAAAGCATACTTCCGGAGAAGAAGGCCATTGGCAAACAAAGATGATGCGTTGGGACAAATGGGGCCCGATGTATACAGTTTCCCATCTGGACATTGTAGCAGGGCTGTTTTTGTGTTTTATTTTTTCACAAGATTGTGGCCTGCTCCTTTCATATTCGTTCCACCGATGTTGGCTTGGGTTTTTGCCATTTGTGCTAGTAGATTATTAATGCATAGGCACTACCTTCTCGATATTTTGGGGGGCGTCTTGTTGGGATTTTTAGAAGGTGGTATTATGGATATTTTATGGCTTAATGAGAGCACAGCCAAATTTTTAATGTCATTCATATCGGATGAGAAATTGGACGGTGGAGACTATCACGTTTAAAATTTATTTCGTTGGAATCGTATGGAATGTCCACTTACCTCTGGAGTGATCATGATTGAGTTTCGATCCAAATTTCCAACAATCTGCTTTTAACCTTTGCATTGAAAATATTATTCTGTTATTATAATCAATCTTTTGTTTGATTGTTTCTCTTCCTCTTATGTAATATATGTGTACGAATAAAGTCATATTTTATGGTTTTTTGGTGAAGTTAACTACAACCATCAATGAATTTTAGCAGAGTTGTCTTTTAGACAATTCAAACAATTATGCTGTGAAACTGCTCTTTTAGACTACAGGCCCGTGTCGAAAATTGATGGGTCATTTGAACCAGAAGATGACCTATCTAGAACGATAGAAGGACATAAAATAATAAGATTCAGCACTATGCCGTCACTTGTAAGCTGTCCAACTGAGTACAGTGGCAATTCAAAAGGACAGGTAGACTGGGTACATTTGGGTCATATGACTTTTGACGGCATTCTTACCATCGATAGCTCCATGGAAAATAATAGGAAAACGGGCAGTGCCGTACAAAAATGATGCGCCATATATTCGAAAAGTTTTTTTGATTTTCCGAAAATTTCCATGGTAAAATAGGTCATTTGACTTTGTACGGCATCAGTTTTATACGGTTGCCATACATCTTCTAATCCAATATTCAGCAACGCCGTACAAAAATCATGCGACAAAGGGAAAAAATCGAGGGTTGCAACACTTGCAACCCCCTCTCTTGCCGTGCTCCAGGGGGTCATTTGAAAAAGTACGGCTTCGGTTCCAAAACATTATCCAGCACTCAAAATTACTATTAACAATAAGGCCGTCAAAAAAAAATTGTTCATTTTGATGTTATATCAATAATTATCTTAATTTCATCTTATGCTTGACCCCTAAAGCTCTAAAGTCATTTGACCCAGTACGGCAACTTCTTTTTTTACATGATACTTTAAGATACAATTCGTATATTATATTGCCGTTCAAAAGAAACTGTTCTAAAAAAAATTATAGAGAAATACAAAAAGTGAAATTTTTCATATTATTGTAAAAGTTTGGTATAATGATTTTGTCATTTTTTCAATTTTTCTCTTCAAAAATATGTTGATGCCGTACAGTATCAAATGACCATAGAGTATCCTTAAAATGGTAGCGCAATTTTCATCATCCTGAATGATATGGTCTGGATAAAAATGTACGGCATCATTTGTTCCTAATGTATTTACCTTAATACTATTCTAAACAAGGGATAAAATGTAAAAAATTGTTATATATCATTAATCTATGAGTTCCAAACTTTTACAATAATATGAAAAATTTCACTTTTTGTATTTCTCTATAATTTTTTTAGAACAGTTTCTTTTGAACGGCAATATAATATAAGAATTGTATCTTAAAGTATCATGTAAAAAAAGAAGTTGCCGTACTGGGTCAAATGACTTTAGAGCTTTATGGGTCAAGCATAAGATGAAATTAAGATAATTATTGATATAACATCAAAATGAACAATTTTTTTTGACGGCCTTATTTTTAATAGTAATTTTGAGTGCTGGATAATGTTTTGGAACCGAAGCCGTACTTTTTCAAATGACCCCCTGGAGCACGGCAAGAGAGGGGGTTGCAACCCTCGATTTTTTCCCTTTGTCGCATGATTTTTCTACGGCGTTGCTGAATAATGGATTAGAAGATGTATGGCAACCGTATAAAACTGATGCCGTACAAAGTCAAATGACCTATTTTACCATGGAAATTTTCGGAAAATCAAAAAATTTTTCCGAATATATGGCGCATCATTTTTGTACGGCACTGCCCGTTTTCCTATTATTTTCCATGGAGCTATCGATGGTAAGAATGCCGTCAAAAGTCATATGACCCAAATGTACCCAGTCTACCTGTCCTTTTGAATTGCCACCTGCACTCAGTTGGACAGCTTACAAGTGACGGCATAGTGCTGAATCTTATTATTTTATGTCCTTCTATCGTTATAGATGGGTCATCTTCTGGTTCAAATGACCCATCAATTTTCGACACGGGCCTGTAGTCTATTCACCTTTTTATTTATCATTGTTTGATATGGACAGAAAATATCTGAAGACGTAAAAAAAAATATTTGCGTTCAATAGTATATTTTAGATATTAATATGAAAATTTTCTTGAATATACAATACATTAAGTAATGCTGAATTGATACAATTAAAAATAAAAATATATAAATAATATACCCGCCTCTCTAAACAATTCAAGATTCACCATAATTTATTATGATAAAATTTCAGGTCGAAATAGCCCTGTTCGGTCAGATGCCTAGGCGTCTTTTTACCACTTTCTTTGTCGCTGCTCGCAGAAGGTGCGGTTAAATCTTCGTCTATTCTAAGTTTTTCTAGTTCCGGCTCGATGTCGTCCTGTATTCCGTCATCCTCATCTACCGTTGGCATTTCCGGTGGTACCTGCGGCTCTTGCACCGAAACCTCCGACTGTATTTCCAGCGATTTGGGACGCTCTAATTTTTGGGAACTGTGCACAGACTCCGCGACTACTGATGGCATTGTGACACTGTAATATTTCATATATTTCTAAAGTCCTGGGGTTTGAAACACTTAATTCTATTGGGCTCTGTTGAAAGAAAATAAAGGAACAAAAAATTAGTAACTGAAAAAAATGATATATAACGATACAAACAAAACCAATGGAGATAAGCTCGATGAAACACAAAATTAATTGAAAAATCTGGGAATAAGGTCATGCTAAAAATTGGTTTCATACCATACAATAAATTTTCATTTCTTGGGATATCTTTACGAGGAATTTTTGTAGTAATCGAGTCCTCAACGACCCCTCATGGTTAGTATATTTCTTGGGGGTGGACGCCTAGGGGGAAATGGATTAGGAAAAGGGGGTATTATGAGGATATTATCTTACTTCTTCGACACCTGTGGTGGATATCCATATTCTAAGGTGTCTATTTCTTGGAGATCCCTATAAATGCAAGAAATATTCAGAGAATGAAAATCGATATGCCCTTATTGAAAAACTCTTTCTGTAAATCATGTTCGAAGCCCTTGTTTAAGGTCAAACGTAGTCTCATTGTCGATTCAGTAAAAAAAGCGAATCATACAAACGATCTTTCTACTATTTAATTTCAAATAAAGCTCACGTTGGCCTTTTGATAATGGCAGATTTGTATCCTTTTGTCCTCATATCAATTTCGTTCAAACCATATTGTCGATTAATATCCTTTCTGCGGGATAACATTTCTTCTTTACTGGAAGGAAATTTGTATTGAGATGATGACGAACGGCTTTATTCTCCTGTGTGTAGAGGGCATGGGCGCCCGCAGGGGGGGGCCAGGGGGGGCCATGACCCCCTCTGAGATTTTGATGGCCCTAACGTTTTTCAGCACGACACCTCAATATTACCTTCTAATCTCTATTTTGGCCCCCCCTGAGAAAAATTTCTACGGGTTTCTGCGGGCTCCCATGGTAGAGGGTGAGTCAACAGTGCTCAATAGGTCGATATCTTTTGGAAATTTTGGGCGAGGAGAATGGCTCGAATTTTGACATAATCTAAATTCATTTTTGGCTCTATAGGCTTGTCCGAAAGTAAAAAAACACGATACCATCCTGTTTTTCAAATGAGAATGTCCAATTTTCATATAGGGATGTTGACACATGTTACAAATTCATATAAATTGAGGTTTTCCACATTGAAGGTAGTTTTTGAAATACTATAATTATATTTTAGTGATCTAATTACTCTCATTAAATTAAATAAAATCGATTTAAAATGTGTAATCTATCACCGTTTATCACGTGACTGCAAACATGAATGAGAATACGTGACGTCACTGTTCTGTAAACAAGCTAACCTTTCTGTCATCACGAGTACGAACTTACGAAGAACAGAAGAGAGTAAAACGTATCACCACCGAACTATTTCCCGATTATTTGATATTACGCAAACGATTCGTTCGCAAGAAATTACACAAGATCAGTTCGCTCTGACAGACGGCGAAGTCTGTTTACCGTATAGTGACGTCATCATAATCACTTCGTTTCAGCGGGAATTTTGAAAACTATTTTTTTTACGCATTTTTTATTGGTATTTGCTATATCTTTTCCATGAAAATATTTTTTTCGTGTTTGTATAGGGCTTATCTACAAGTTAAATTCATTTCCAAAAAATAGTCAACATCCCTACTATATTCTGAATCTCCATTAAAATCAGATTTTGACATCAGAATTTAAGGAGAGGAGTTTGATATAAATATTGGGCATTCTTATTTGAAAAACAAAGTATCATGCTGTTTCACCAGTTTAGGGCCAACCTATAAACTTAAGAAAATCCTTATTTCTGGTGTTTTTTTAGAGTGATAGAACTCTAAATTGAAATTAAACACATTTAAATTGAAATTAAACACATTTAAATTAAGATTAAACCCAAGTTATTTTTTATTTGAAAGATGATATGCCGGAAATTATTTTCAAAACATAAAATTATCTTGCAAGTGAAAAAAAAATTGTTTCAATCTTAAATTATATCAAAATAGAGGATCACGTCCATCTTAAATTATACAGGATGGCTATTTGTAAACGAAACAGACGAGATTACAGACGAAATAAATTTTTTCGATAGAAATGCTCGGACAGGTCGATTTCTGTTTCGAGGGGGACCACTTAAGATGTAGGTTACGGACGCATAGCGCTTCAACCCTTGCTGCTACAACCCCCACCCCCAATTTTTGAATAGGGAAGATGGGGCGAGTGATACCTCAATTCAAAGGTATTTTTATACTGATTTCAGCACAGTAATTGTTTTTTCATTTTATGCATTAGTTCTCGAAATATTCTTAACTAAGTATTTGAAAATGAAGTGGTGTTTTCATGGCACTTGTAGTGTTTTTTTGTGAAAAATCGACATCTTGATTAAAGATTTCTATGTCAGTGGATTGGAGGAAGGAAGCCACAGTCATGGTTGTTTTGAAGCTCAAAATGTCGATTTTTCACAAAAAAACACTACAAGTGCCATGAAAACACCACTTCATTTTCAAATACTTAGTTAAGAATATTTCGAGAACTAATGCATAAAATGAAAAAACAATTACTGTGCTGAAATCAGTATAAAAATACCTTTCAAATGAGGTATCACTCATCCCATCTTCCCCATTCAAAAATTGGGGGTGAGGGTTGTAGTAGCAAGGGTTGAAGCGCTATGCGTCCGTAACCTACATCTTAAGTTGTCCCCCTCGAAACAGAAATCGACCTGTCCGAGCATTTCTATCGAAAAAATTTATTTCGTCTGTAATCTAGTCTGTTTCGTTTTCAAATGGCCACCCTGTATGTTTCATTTCAATTTAAATGATAAAATTAGAGGATAACGTCCCTAGGACATATCATAGCAGTTTCAGTTGGTTGCTACCGCACTAAGGGTTATGTGGCACTGATGTTTGTCATTACCTTGCTGTGGTGGTGACACCAGTGGTGTACTTAGGAAATTAGATCTCTGCTAGTGCCTTATTTCAGTTTAAAGTTCTATCACTCTAAAAAAACAACCGATACATTGGGTAGTGTTGATTCCGCCAAAATTCGAATAATCCCAAGACGGTTAGAGCACTTCTGACTACCACTGTAAATTTCAAAGGATATAATGAATCTTTTTTTATTCGGATAGAATCTTTTTCTCATAACAAGCAAATATTCTCTTCGAAAATTTACTGTACCTCGATTTACTCCTCGGGTTAGCCAACACCTTGTTCGACCCATCAGGATGAGGAATAAAATCGTTCGCAATGTACGAACTCTGTCTGATGGTTGTAGGAGGTGAACCTTCACCCTTCTTCTCAGTTGTCTCCACAGGAACCTCAGCATTTTCACGGACCGAATCTCCAACGCATTCTTGTGGACGATCTTCTTGAGGCTTCACTGGTTGCAAGTCACCTGTGGTATCAACCAGCTGCGTTGGTCTCTGTTGTATCTGTGTCCTATCGTTAGTGGAAGACTGCATACCATTATTGTCGTCCGTTTGGTATTGTCTTTCAGAAGGCATTTGTGTTGGTGCAGTCTGTTGCGTGAGTTCACGCTGTTGATGATTGTGTGCTTGCTGTTGATGATTGTGGGCTTGCTGTTGAAGGTCGTATTGATTCTTAGCAGCAAAAGTCTGTTCTTGGTATTGTGGATTATAACCCTTTGGTTGTTGACATTGCTGATCTTGAGAAGTGTATTGTAGGTTAGGTTGATTTTGATTTGAGGTAGCTGGTTGGTACAATTTCTGCTCTTCAGAATGCGCACTTCGAGGAACCACAAACTGCTCAGTTCTAGGTTGATGTTGTTGACTTCTGAACTGTTGTTCAACTGGAAAGTCATGGTAAGGCTCCTGTTGTGAAGACGTTTGTGGAATATATTTGGACTGGGACTGCATTTGGGGCACCGAATGTGTTTGAGGCACAAACTGCCTGGCATCTCGCTGACTCACTGGCGTCTGTCTTGGATATTCGTAGGGTTCTGGCTCCAAACACTTGGGATCGTAATACGTTTGTCTCACAGGAACCCTAAACTTGTCGCGAAGTAAACCGTTTTCGAAGAATTCCTGCTCTGCGTTCAAGAGAGAAGCCACAGTTTCTTCTTTCCTGGCTCGATGAATTGGTCCTTGAGCCTGAGCCGACGACGGCTGTCTGATTTGTACCGGATCTGGTTTGAAATATTTCGGATCGACTTGTAGCAACGAATGGACCGTTTCCGATCGCAACTTATTCTTGCCATCATCTTTAGCTTCTTTAGGATGTTGAGTTTGAGCACTAGGAGTATACTGAGGTTGAATCTCCTTTCGGGGCTGGTGATGCTGGGAAACTTCTTGAGAGGAATACGTCAGTTGAGGGTGTTGATTGACCTGGTGGGTGACAACGTTTGGATGCTGTGGAGGTTGGTAAGTTTGTTGCCTGTTGACGTATTGCTGATATTGTTCAGGAATTCCAGGTTGATAGCAATAATGAGGAGATTGCTGTTGGGCTAAAACTTGAGGATGTTGAATATTTTCAGCATTCACAGAATTCCTAGGAATGACTTCATGGTGTTGCTGGAGATATTGTGAATTTGCAGCGTTGTCCAATTGATTTTCATAGTGAATCGTTTGGTGCGTCGCTCTATTAAAATCTTGGTAGGGTTGAACAAAGTTGGTTTGTCTGTCTTGGATGTTTTGAGCTACCAGTCGATTATACGATATTTCTGGATAATGTATTGATTGAGACTGTTGTTGAGGAATATTATTGCTCAACTGAATGAAATGATGCGATTCGATTGGCTGTTGAACTATCCTGTTTTCCATCTGAAGTTGTTGAGTCATAGCATTTCCTCGATTATTTTGAGGGACCATAGAGGCATCCTGAGGAATTATTGGCTGTTGACAAACATTCTGTGAACCATATTGTGGACTCATAGTACTTCCTCGGTTATTTTGGAGGACCATTGAAGCATCTTGAGGAGTTATTGGCTGTGAGCCATATTGTGGAGTCATAGCATTTCCTCGGTTATTTTGAAGGACCATAGAGGCATCCTGAGGAATCATTGACTGTTGACAAACATTCTGTGAGCCATATTGTTGACTCATAGCATTTCCCTGATCATTTTCAAGAACCATAGAGGTATCTCGAGGCATCATTGGCTGTTGACCAACATTTTGTGGTGAGCAATATGGTTGACACATGGTATTCTGCTGGATATTCGAACTACTGATAGATTGTGAACCATACTGTTGAGCCATAACGTTCTGTTGACTTTGACGTATCATAGGGCTATCTTGTGTTATATTCTGGTACCCGTTTGGTTCGTACAGTTGTTGGTATTGTTGCTCACTAGGTCTTGCTGGCATATGTGCCATTTGGTAAACTTGCTGATGTGTTTGTCCAGGCCAAACGTTTCCTACTAATCCTGTAGTTTGTGCAACGTTTTCATGGCTTGCCATATTCATAGGATGCGTTTCCCTCTCTGGAAACATTCGGATCTGTTCTTGTATATATGGTTTTTGACTCAATTGTTGCATTTGCTGCGGATGAGTAGGTTTCTGTAAATCTTCGTTTCTTAGGTTATTTTGGAATGTATCACATCTCGCTTCTTGATTCGCGTACGCTGGATGCAACCTTTCTTTTTGGGTTTCATTTACACAAGGATGAGGAGCGTATTGTTGGGGACAATATCCTTGATTGGAAACATTCTGAATCGCGTCTTGTGAATTCTTGAAATTGTTCGGACTGAAAATTAGGAATATGTGGATAAGGATAGGAGTCAGCGGGGATAACTAACCTTGGCGGGTAGAAAACTCCTTACTCTATGGTACTGAAACGTTTGAACTACTCACCTCGTGGGCTCACTGTTTTTTTGGGCCGTTGTATTGTGAATTATCTGCGAAACGGGAAAGTATCAGATGATATCGATTTTATTTTGTGAGATTATGATGTTATACCTGTCCCATACTGCAAGGGGGCCTTGGTGCCCCGTAACGACCGTAAAGAGGTTGACTGTTAGGAGATTGAGTGCTTTGTAAGCCGTTAGTTCTGCTTATCGGACTGAAAGTTAGAATATTATATGATTTTTAGTTTATCAATATGGGATGTTACGGTGAATTTATTGAGCAATTAAAATAGAAATTAGCACTGAGTTATTCTCAGAATTAACTTCTGCCATTGAGTTTAAATATACATAGAGACACAGCCCAGTTCAACGATTTGAAGCTAAATTTTGTGTAGTTCCTTCACCGGATCACAGATGGATAAGTGTGTTTCAGAGAAGCGAAAATTTTTACTCCCGCATCTGGCGGTAAGTAGCTGAACTGTAAGGCACTATTTCCGAAGCCGAATGCGATGACGATCAGGACCGGCATATGGAAATGTGAGATGTTCAGTATTTCATCACCTGATTTTTTTTGATGCAATAAAACGACAATTATTTTTGATATTCCATGAATATAAAATACTGATGTATGAAAAAATAAATGCATGCAAGTATTTATAAATAGATTTTCTATGAATTTTTAAAAATATTTGATTTTTTATAAACAGCGGGATGCTTCTGTGTCGAGATCTCTTTGGTTTTTTTTCTGTCCCCTGTACCGCTTCACTCTAATCAGTTGTCTCTACAAATGAATCCTGTGCTTTTCAAATTCTGGAGTTGACGGAGAGTTCCAATCTTCTATAAATTCATTTTTTTTCATTTTCCTAAAATATACCTTTGAAGTCATACCTTTTCTGATTTTCAGACCATAATTTTCTTTATGACCAACAGCGCTTTCCTCATCAAATGTTTGAAATAGTTTGAGGGAATTCTCAAATGTATCCGATTTCGATTTGCAATATATATCCAATCATTACCAAGCTTATTCAAATCATCAATGAGGAGTGCTTTTTCGCACTTACCGCATTTGTTTTTTTTGGCGATGTTCCTCATCAAATACCCCGAGAAACGTGCGATTGAGTTGGATTCTAGGGTATTTAGGGGTTCAATTAACTCTTTATCCCTTATATACCCTCACAAGGCTCACTGTTGCCCGAATCCGCAGAAGGAAGGGTCGAATCTGTCCAATCAACCTCATCAATGGACTTTCAGATTCTCCCATTGTACACAGGTCGAAATCATTGTCGTCTTGGCAGTTAGAATTATCGGAACATTTTTCAAGACAACCAGTCATGACCCACTGCAACACAAATCTGAAGCATCGAGCTGAGGGGTTTGGATCATAACCCCTACGCTGTCTTATTTTGGAGAATGAATTCTCGATTGGGTCCTGGTTGAGCCAACTTTTTATCAAATATGGAAATGTTTCCTTCGTCTCCTCCCACAATTAAAGGATGCTACTGATGGTTTGTATCAAACCGTTGAAACCTTAGACCATAGAAAGAGGAGACACAGCATCTCATTCATAAATTCGGGAATTGATGAAGCCAAAATTCAGTCAGACTTCAATGAGTGGGACAAAGATAGCATAAAGGATAGCAATATCATTTTACATTTATGTGGCAACATTGCAGAATCTAACTTTGAAAAATCCAGTGGCGTGGAGTTATTGATTTTGAAGAATGGAAATAAAATAACGAGTGAATAATCTTTTTATGGCGAATTCTTTCAATATTGGTACGAGGGCGGTTTATAGAAAAGAAATTATTTTCTACTATAAATATATTTGAAGATTCGTAATTGATGCAAATGAATCATTGAACATATTAAAATGCGTAGCTTTTTTATATTACTTGGAATTAGTGAAAATAAGTATGAAAAATTATAGAGAAACAATGGATTCTTTAGGAAGTCAATTAAGGTATATAAAATAAACTACACGATTCATTAAATGCTGAAACTGACCACAAAAATTTGTAAATTCATGTGAAGGAATCAGATTTTCCTCTTCACGAGATTTTATAATAAATTTTATCATGTTATTACAAATATGATAAGTAATGGCTGCAAAAAGCATCAAACCGAGTCATCAATATTTGAGATGAAAATCTACGGGGCGGCGAATTGCCGAGCGTACATTATATGCCTATGAACGGCGTTCAGTATGAAAAAAAAACAACAATGCCTTCTTTATTTATTCACAAAATTTAGCATAATTCCTTGAAGAAAATGAACCTCATTTATTCATCCACTATCCACATCATGAAGAATAACATAATACAATCATAAAACCATAGTAAATCTACTGAATGCGATATCAAAATAAACATTGATATTGAAAACAGGTCCATTCGTTGTTAACTGCTCCTCCCAAAGCCCTATATACATTCGATAGTCATAGTTCTATTTGGAAGGCAGAATTCAAGTTGGTACCAATATTAACATATCTTGAGAATCTTGTACCAGTACCAGGGATATGAAACTTCTTCTTGTCTTTGGACCAGAGCAGTCAATGCTTCTTTAATGATACCTGGACTTCCATCCACAGATCTATACTTTGAGATAGTTTCTAAAAGGGGAGGGCTGTTGATGAATATTTTTCTCACAGAATTGTATTCTTGGGGAAAAAAGAGGCCGATGTTGATGCAAAGGCTATCAATGATGGGTTGTACGTTGTTCTCCTGCTTGCTTGGATCTTTTGACATTCTTTGAAATGAATCTCTTGCAACTCCTGAATTAATAAATGCCTGAAAAGAAGAGAAGATTTTTTGATATGATCATGACTTAGTTGTCAGAGTTAATGGAATTTAAGAGATTTGAGATGAAATATTCACCTATCCTTCTAATTTTAGAAGAAGATGGTGCCTCAGTGAAACGGGAAGATGAATCTCATCTCTCCACTGGCTCAATTTTTTCAACCCTGCAAAACAGACTACACCAGATATAATTAATCACTAATGCAACAAAAATTACAACCATTCCACCTGCCGGTAGGAGAACAGGTGCTGGGAAGAGACTTATCAATTTATCGAATTTATCATATGTGAGATGCTTATATCTGATCCATCCCTCTGTTGAGTTTCCAGAGTACCGGCACCATGATGATTTTTTTGGTGAAATGGATAATATTTGATTTCAATATTTTGCTTCCTTCTCTGGAAATTCCCAGAAACTTACCTTAAGGACGAAAGTTCGAAGATTGGTTTGGCAAGAAGGGGATTGGCATCATTTTTGAGATATCTGTTACCATTCACTCGAATAACGAAATCTTTTAGCTCAAAGTGTTCGGAACATACAAACAGTTTCTGAGAAAGATCATCAGAGATCAGAGTCAGTAATATTCAGGATTGAGAACCAGATGTTCCTCTTCTCAATATCAGAATGTAATCTGGAAAGTGAAATTCTAAAAATCTACGCCTCTGATACCAAGTATGAAAAGATTAGAACATACCTGTGCAAATTCAAGTTAGGATTCAAATAGTCCAATTTACCACACACAAGACACTTACGAACCATTTTCTTATCGTATTTAGCTGGAGATATTCAAAAATGAATCAAAATAACGCTTTTAACATACAATGAAGCTCAAAATCTTGTTGACAACACTGTTCGAATTCTCAGAAATTTCATAGAATAAATATGGCGGCACGTAATTAATGAATGAACTGGACATAGATTCAAAAAACCGTATTGCCAAACGTTTTTATACATTATACATTACATATACTTAAGTATATGTAATGTGAAGAATGCACAATAGTTGAAGAAACCAATACTCGTTTCTGGCATTCACGCACAAATGAGTAAATGAATTTCAATCTAAGAAACTTTTCCTTTTGATTGAGTTTATTTATTAGAAAATTCAACGAACGTCACAACGTTGCAAAAATGTCTACTACATTTTGATTCCGTAGTATTACAATCACCCAGTTCAGTTCTGATGATTTTGAAACTTGGCTTCACTATTTATTATTGAAAGGTGTGTCTCCTCTTTCTATGGTCTAAGGTTGAAACAATAGGGAATATTTTTCCCAACTGTCCAAGACTTAATGAATTCAATTGATTCCGTCAGAGTTTTTATTGCTGATGGCTGATAATTTCCCTCGAATTTTCCATTCCAATTGAGGCAGTCGAAAAGAACATTCATTTTCAGAATGAACTGAGCAGTTGAATTGGCACTTCTCGACCTCAGCTCACCACTTGCAATGACTGTTCTCATAGCCGAATATAAAGTTCTGATGAAAATCTGCGTGGCCAATTTCACCTTCATTTTCTGGAAGGCGTTTGGATTTATGTGGTTTTCAGTTATCTTCAAGAGAGTACGAGAAAGACAAATTCTTTTCATCGATTAAGTACGTTTCTTTTATGTCCATCCAAGAAACATTTTCACCCCTCATTTCCTACCTGAGAACACTCCTTTGGAGAAATTCATAGCTAATAGTTCATCATTATTGAATCACACCGTTCGTAACGAATTCGGACGAATCCGACACTGCCTACGATTCATAGAACTAGAGGAAAATAAATCTCCTACAGATTTCTATAAATGAGTAGTGACAAAATGGATCGGACGAATATAGTTCCTTCAGTAGCTACTATGTGCCGCCACTTAAGTTGGCAAATTGGCAAGTAAACTGCCAAAAATTTGTGCATCAAATCAATGAACTGGGTTGTGTCTCAATGCTTCAGCATAATATGTATTTTTCAAACTCGAAAAACAGCAAATATAATTGACTGTATTTTTTCAAAAGCATTGTTCAGAATGGACGCACTGAGAACGTTTAACCAACAGTGAAAGTACGTATGTATTTAAATCACGTGGGAATTTTTAATTTCAGGATGAATCATTATAATTAAATTTTTAATATTCGCTCGAATGTGGTGTAACTTACCTACATTCCGTGACCTCTTGCTTCTGATTCTCGGGAAAGAATCCGTCGAAAACGACGTAGTTGTTCATCTGTTTAATAGGATTCTGAAGATAGTAGTGCTTATGAAGAAAGTTGAGGAACTTTTCGCTTGGTCGATCTATGGCCAGATTATGCGGTTTCACATTTTCTTTCTGAAATAAGATGGAACTCAGTAAGTGGAATGTTTCTTAAGGGGCAGTATCACCTTTTGAATCGTGGTAAATCTCCATTCAAAAGTGGTCTCTTTATTTCACGAGTAACTACCCTAATTTACGACGTAGAGACTTGATTTTTTTTTAAATTGAAGTTGAAGAACGTCCCGAGTGCAGATAGTTTTCTTTTTTTTTCGATTTAATTAGTTTTTCAATAAAAAAAACCAGGGTAATCGTTAGATCTGGGGTTATTGAATATGTTTTTCGTTTTTCATGAGTACAAGCTATATTTTCGAAATAATAATCATGAAAATTTTTGTAATTTATAGAAGATTGAATTGCCGAGGGCGAATAGTTGCGATATTTCCGCTTTAATTAGTTTTTCAATTAAAAAAACAGGTTGAACTTGAGCGTTTTGGATACTACACTTAATGATTTTTTTCCGACGGTTATTCATCATTTTTTGGAAAAAATCGCAACCATTTGCCCTCGGCAATTTAATCTTCTATAAACTACAAAAATTTTCATGATGATTATTTCAAAAATATAGCTTGTACTCATGAAAAACGAAAAACATATTCAATAACCCCAGATCTAACGGTTACCCTGGTTTTTTTATTATTGAAAAACTAATTAAATCGAAAAATAAAGAAAACTATTTGCCCTCGGGACGTTCTTCAACTTCAATTTAAAAAAAAATCAAGTCTCTACGTCGTAAATTAGGGTACTTACTCGTGAAATAAAGAGACCACTTTTTGAATGGAGATTTACCACGATTCAAAAGGTGATACTGCCCCTTAAGGTTTCAGGATTCATCCAACCATTCTTCAGAGGTGGAAATATGCAGAGGATGTAAATTTTCTTGAGAAATAAGGAAAAAAATCAACTTAGGTATTGTTCTTTACTGTTGATAAAGGGTTTTCCAATGTGGGTGTTATTTTGAATAGACCAGTCCAACGATCTGTCACGATCAGCTGTTTAAAAATGGCTGCTCGGTCAAACAAATAACAAACCGAGGTTTTTCAGTTACGAGGTACGTGTTTCAGGGTAGTTTCTGTTGGTTTATCAATTTTCCACTTCAATGTCTTCAATTATGCCATGTAAAATGATAGTTATAATAGATTAACACTATAGCAGAAATGTTTGTTATTTGTTTGGCCCAGCAGCCATCTTGAAAAAAGGTGATCAGCTGTTTTGTTGGACTGGTCTATAGCCCGTTGTTTCGGTAGATGTCACTTTTGAAGCTGTCAATTTTTGACATTTGACAAGTAGAAACTATGCCATTATAAAAATGGAACGATACACGCTTTAACAACGCATTGAAATTATTAAAATTCTCTATCAAAATGGTGAAAACTTGGCAGAGACGGTTCGTGAAACTCGAACATTTTTGGGTGGTCGTGAAGCCCTCGTCGAACCGCAATACAGAAATTGGTGGAGAAATTTGAGCTGTTGGAACAAGTTAGTGATGTGAAGAATAAAACTCATGCACGTCGCTCAAGAACAACCGAGAATATTGCTGCTGTGTTTGAAAGTGTTGAAACCCGAGTTTGTCCATTCCTCGTCGTTCTTTGGAATTAGGCATTCCACAAACGTCATTACACCGTATATGTTGCATAAAGATTTGGGTCTTAAGGCTTATAAAGTTCAATCAACACAAGAACTCAAGCCGGCCGATCATCAACAACGTCGTGTTTTAGCTGATTGGGTCCTTGGAATGCATGAAAATGATCCGGAATTCCATTGAAAAATCATCTTGACTGATGAGGCCCATTTCCACCTCGGTGGCTCCTTCAACAAGCAAATTTGTCGCATCTGGGGCTCGGAAAACCTAAGATTTATTGTTGAAAAGCCTCTCTATCCTCAACATGTGACTGTTTGATGCGGTTGTTGGTCCGGGGGGGTCATTGGACCTTACATTTTCGAGAATGATGCAGGAGCAACAGTTACGGTGAATAGATTGCGCTATCGAGAGAGGATTAATGATTTTTCATGGCCGGAATTGGATGGTATCGATGGATAACGCTTACTTTCAACAAAACGGCGCTACGTGCCACACAAGTAACGAAACCATTGATCTTTTACGAGAAAAGTTTTTCGTTTGGGGTTATTTCAAAGAAATTGTTTATGCCCGAGAATGTTCGAGTGAAGACGAGCTGCGACTGAAGATATGAGAAGCCGAACGTGTCCTAAAGGTGAATACAAACTATTCTGACGTGACGTGATTCCACGTCACGTCAGACGTGTACTGTGCTCCCATTGGCCTGATATGAACGTGAACGCAAAGAACAATAAGCGATTTCGAATGATGTTGGTTCTTGGTTGGTTCATGAATTGGTCCGTCATTTATGGACCAACCGCTTTCGATTGATATTGGTTTTTGGTTGGTTTATGAATTGATGACGTAATAAATCAGCTGTTTCAGGGTTGGTTAACCGAAACTCGAACCGTGCTCTGCAGCACGGTTCGATCTCTGGTTCATGGTTCTATCTCTTTTTATTCTACAATCTCCCGCCATCGGCCATAAATAAATTTGTTTTGTAACTTCAAAAATTTTTGTGTTTATTATTTGTTTAAGATTAAAATAAATTAGAGTTTTGGAAATTGTTGAGTGTTCGCCTTCTATTAAATTAATTAAGTGATTATGTCGGAATCTCTGAATGCTGTGGGTTTCAAGATTGATGAAAAAATCCTCGTGTGCTTCTCTTTAAATAAGGTTTTTACGGCCATATATGAGATATTCGCACTTGTATTATCTGTCAATAATAACATTTTTTTTAAATTCGATGAATCGGCATCATCCAATTCATCTAATAATAGGAGTGCTGCAACTGCCTTGCGTTTAAGCATATTTAATTAACAATAATATAACGAGACTGTATCGAATTCGAATAGTGTTATGAGCAAATTGTCAATTTGAATTGAACTTGAAACTTGACAGCTCGCCGATCAACCAACCGTTTCGTTAAGGAAGAATTCGAATGGGTCGGAACCAACCGGAGGTCCGACGTCATCGTCTATGAACCGACCGGTCAACCATGAACCAACCGCAAAAGCCATTCGAAATCGCTTAATGTGTTGCATTTTTATATCACTCACATTTTGACGTTCACGTTCATATTAGGCCAATAGGAGCACAGTACACGTCTGACGTGACGTGGAATCACGTCACGTCAGAATAGTCTGTATTCACCTTAAGAGAGAACAGGGAAGGTTTTATGCGATTAAAAGAAGATTTTCTAAGAAGGTGTAGAATGTGTATTGAGGCTGGAGGTGGCCACTTTGAAAACCCACTGTAAATTTTATAAATAAGTTTCTTTTTATTTACATTATGATGTGTGATTTATTCCCATACCTCTTTCTTTTTTTTATCTAGAACTTTTCTTGACCAACATCTAAAGCTAATTTTCATTAATTTTCAGCATTTTTTTATCATAACTTGATCAGAATTATCTTAAAATGGCAAAAAATAATTTTGTAGTAAATGTCTAGTTCTTTGATTTTCTCCACCTCGATGACTTTGAAGGCTAATTCTAGCAAAAGTAGAGTGTTAAGTATCATTTTTTATCAATGATTCTAAAAGCTGACTGTTGAGCGCAGTTTTTAAGCATACTAAGAAACCGTGAGTTAGCCTTTTTACATTTTTAATTTTGATTCGAAAATTCAGATCATAATCCAATTTACGTAACTTTTTCACTTGAGACCAACATTTCCATAATTTTCATCAAAGTTACGAATCTGGTTATTTTATGTATAAAAGTTCAATTCATGGAGATTAAGTTACAAAAAGAATTTCACAGAGAAGTCTCGTACTTTTTTTAATATCTTTTTTAAGATGGACAAGTCGAAAATTCTCGAAGTTCATAAAAAAATTCATAACTCGAAAACCGTGAAAAATAGCATAACATATATGGGGGTGATTCGAATAGCCCATGACACGAGGGACCTGTTTTTTCCTTTTTGACGTCAATCTCTTGGCCACCCTGTATGAACTAGTATGAAGAATAATACTTACATCAAGCATGTATTCGAAGAGCTTCTTTCCCAAACCACTCCTCTGCCTTTTTTCGTGCACGTAAAAGTCTAGAACGCAGGGTGGAGTCACCTGAAAATGCTGTCCTTCCCTGTCGAACACGTACAGTCCCTTCCTGCCGATTTTCAGCATTCCTGTAACCGCTCCGTTCCCGCTGTAAGGATACAAGGACATGGCAAAAAATCATGACAACTCGAAGAACAATTTAATTCATGCAATCACTGTCATAACGTTTTCAAGGGGTTGAATCACCCGACTAAACGCCATTAATATACGTTATTTTTGCGGTGGAAGCCGTTATTTCTTGTGTTTCGTGTTTATGACGGTATCACATAAGAACTACGGCTCGTATTCTCGAGGGCTTTTCAGCCTTTGAAAACACCTTCGTGTCTTAATAATTGAGCTGGCCTGAATACATCGATGTCGTAAGATATACTCCATTCACTTTTATAAAGTGTCCCGATTGGCCAAGATTTAGGTTTATCAAGTTTTTTCATATGTAACTAGCTGGCCCGGCGAACTTTGTTTCGCCTAGCCCTAAATGGTGGATTTCACAAATCGCAATCACCGGTGATCGGAGACCAGCCGACTTGGTTCTCTGATTTCTGAACTCTCGAATCGAGTTTATTCTAGATCAACCTCCGATCACCGGTGATTACGCTTTGTGAATTTTTTCAAGCAGGAGATAAATTAGGCAAAATTAAAGTGCAAAATATATATGCTGGGAGGGGTTTACCAATAAGAGTAAATGGAAAATTCCGTTAGATGTTATTTTATTTTATTGAAAAAATCTAAAAGATTGAAAACATATATTTTTAAACATTCCATGATCACATACAATGCTTACCTAAAAGGTTGACCAAATTAGTGTTTTTTTGTGAAAAATCGACATCTTGATTAAAGATTTCTATGTCAGTGGATTGGAGGAAGGAAGCCACAGTCATGGTTGTTTTGAAGCTCAAAATGTCGATTTTTCACAAAAAAACACTACAAGTGCCATGAAAACGCCACTTCATTTTCAAATACTTAGTTAAGAATATTTCGAGAAGTAATGCATAAAATGAAAAAACAATTACTGTGCTGAAATCAGTATAAAAATACCTTTCAAATGAGGTATCACTCACCCCATCTTCCCTATTCAAAAATTGGGGGTGAGGGTTGTAGTAGCAAGGGTTGAAGCGCTATGCGTCCGTAACCTACATCTTAAGTTGTCCCCCTCGAAACAGAAATCGACCTGTCCGAGCATTTCTATCGAAAAAATTTATTTCGTCTGTAATCTCGTCTGTTTCGTTTTCAAATGGCCACCCTGTATATAGATACCACTAGAGATGGAATTTTGCTGGCAAAATTAGTCGATTGTAATATGAAAGTTTGTTGCTTGGAAATTTCGCGAACGATATTTGTATCAAAATCACGAGCCGTCAGGCGAGTGATTTTGGAAAAAATGTCATGAGCGAAATTTCCGAGAAGCAACAAACTTGAATATTACAAGAGAGAAATTTTACCTGCTCAAATTTCATCTCGAGTGGTATTCGGCATGACTATTTACCGAGAAAATGTCTAACATTAAGTAATATGCTCACATTTGACACGGATTGCGCTATTTGGCAAATTAGAATTCATAGATTAACTAAACGTTGTTTGTTTTCTGTATGATATTCATTTCAGAAGCTATCTATGAAATGGAGAAACGTCAAAAATTTTATCGCTGAAAAAATGGCCAAACGGGATACGTTATGAAAGTTAATACACTGTGATTTTCGATATTTTTCGATCACCTAGATTTTCCTACAAGTCAGTTGGCGATATCGGCAACCTAGAAAATATATCTTTACGATTCTAATGTGCGCATTCATGGCAAAGTTTCCAATCGGTATCAGTTTACAGTAATAAATTAACTGTAATTTCTGGCTTGATAGTTTACATATGTGGGCGCGAAGCCTCAAATGCAAAAATGAAAAAGACTTATGCAGGTATTGAATAAAGATTACTTTTCCCAAAGCTATCAATACATTTTAACGATAGTTACCACGCTTTCATGCGGGATTCAATTCTAAATGATCCTGAATGATTAAATATGGATTATACATGATATTTGTCCGCCAACATAGAGACTATTTTCTAACATATGAAAATCACAATAATACCAGACAAATACGCTATCTTTTACCTAAATGTCGTTTGTCTCTAACGCAACATCAGGTCGAATTTATATCTCTGAGACTTTACAACTGTCTACCTAGATCATACTGTGAGATATCCAACGACAGAATTTTTAAGAAAAAGCTCCACAAGTTGATTGTTGACTGCGAACCTTATAACGTAGCTGAGTTTATGGCCCATTGTTCATCCCTGTGAATTTTTGGAATTTATTATATTTTGTTAACATTTTTCTATGGATTAGTTATTAATTTGACGTATTTCCTTTCATTGCATTAAGCAATTATTGTGTGGTATTATTATTATTATCATTATTATTCAACAACACTTCTGTAATTATTTGTCCCCACTTCTAACGTTGACAGCGCTTTTGTCTACCCTCTGCATATTTAGAACGTCAGCAAGTGGTGCTCAGTGAGGTGAAGAATTTGAATGAAGCGAAATTTGTTCTCGAAGCAACCTTTCGATAAAGGGAAAACATTCTGCAGCCTGGCTTGGTTGAATACTTGATCATCCATCGCGAATATATGCTATATTTTTTGCTTAGTCAATTGGTCAGAGAACAGAACTTAAATACTCCATTCACTTTTATAATGTATTCTGGTTAGCCATGATTTGGGTTTATCAAGTTTTTTTAATTGAAACTGACGCAGGTTGGTACTCGTTAAATGTCAAATAATTCTCAGAGACGTTGACAATGCTAATTTCCATTTACTCTTTTCAACTTTGTAAACGGGCTTAGTTTATTTGAGGTTTAACTGTGACAAAGAGGTTTCGTAGTACTACTACATTTTCATTCTGGAGTATTTCAACTAGTGCAAAAAGGTATATGAATGTCTTCTGAAGGCTTATCTCTTGAGAATTTTGAAAAGTGGGGAATTCCATAGGTCTGTGCGTTTATGAGTTTTTCTGTAGGGTTATTCGAGTACTTTTATTATTTTTTCGAATGAACTATCACAAAGTAGCGGAATATTCTGTCCATTATTTTTCAGTAAAATTTCAACACTATTCTTGTTTTCCGTACAAGAAAAAAGCATAACTGAATCTTCCAACCCCGCTAATATACGTGGAATATTTCCAGTATTAACAGAGAAAAATGTTTCTTCAACATTCGCCAGGTCTTTGGAATTATTGAATTCAAATAATATTTTCTCAAATTCATTATTTTCCTAAAGTGAATGAACATTTTGATAAATACGTAATCACTACGATCTCTATGTAGAGAGAACAACGTTGCTTAGTTATCTCACAGGAAAATGACTATAACCTAAGATTTTCAAAATATACACGGTGAAATGTGTCATAATTTCATGGCCAACCGAAATACATTATAAAAGTGAATGGAGTATATACTCCATTAATTCACTTTTATTTAATCACATAGGAGGTCACGGTTTCGTTTTCAGGAGTTGGTGCCCCTGATGAAAAGCACAGAAAATATGATGGAAAGTCAGTGCGCGCACAGAAAATATCGTTAATGACAAAACGACGTTGCCAGTTTCTTTGTTTACATCAAAGTAAAAGTATCAAAGATATTCCACATTTTGTTAGGTTTACAAATTGTTCGCAGATTTTTGGTATTTAATCGATATTTGCAGGTGAGTTTTTCGTCGAATATCCAAGATTAACGTATGTATATTGTTTTAGCAACAGTTTGAAGCGTAAAGACGATTTTCAAAACCAGGACGAATGTTTACATTTCGAGGTTGAAGGGGTGCACGGGAATTTCGTTGAAAAAACTATTATTTGGACAGATATCGCAGTAGATGGATCGGATGGAGCCCCGAGAGGTCGATTAGGATGATATTCTTCAGGTTTTCCAAGACATTTGGCGATATCTGAGCAGATTTGCAAAAGTTAGGTATCTCATTAATGAGGTGGAACTTAGACCTAATTCTCCTATAGGAAACGCCTTTCAAAGGTCGAGATGGAAAAAATGTATTCTTTAGATGTTGTTTGAACAAACGCAGGGGAGTTTTATATCCCAACATTGATTTTAAGAAAGTTATCAACAAAATAAAATTGACATTATTCTTGTAATTACTCATCAATTCATCTTATATCTTTGGGTTGATTTTCTCAATGAATTCTTGATTAGAATCCACAATTGATGTCGTCAAGTCTTGAACCTTCAGTTCAAGAGGATAATAAACATTAAATCTTCACAAGCATGCATATGAAAATTATGTGAAAGCAATGCAATTTTCTTCCATGGTGAAAAATAATATATTTCAACAGTGATCTCTTGTACTTTTCATGCAAATAACTAGAAAAGGAATCCTTTCTATCAATTCATATAAACGTTAATTATTTTCGTCCATCACATCTTTTCCAATTCATTCATTTTCCGAATAAATTCACATTCTGAGAAATACGCTAAGAATGTAGAAAGGGCAACATAGTGTTGACTTGGAACATAAAAATATTTTGAAAAACGTCATAACTTCGATACAGAGTGGAATGTGTCAAATTTCCAATGCCAGAGTTGTGATTTTATAATTGTGAATGGAGTATAATATGTAGTTCGAAAATTTTACTCCACACTTGTGTTGTGTGTCGTTTGATCTAGAGCTCCGAAAATCAGCATGTCATCAGCGATTTTCCAGTTTTTCCATTGAACTCATGAACTACATCGCAGAATTCACTGAGACGCAATTTTCGAAAGTTAACGAGAGAATAATTACACACCGGCATGGTACTTATCACTATAATTCATTCAGTTTGAGCTTTCAAGTGAAACATGTATCGTTATACGGTCACACGCAAATTCGTAGTAGTCCAGTTCACATGTCGTTGATTATGTAAATCTTATCGTATGTTTATTTATCCAAGCCAACCCTTTTCATTCGAAATAATTACTTGGCTTCAGTGCCTTGGCACGTAATGAAAGAACATGATGCTAAGTAAGATTGGTGAGAATTGACTCGGTTTGTAAAGGGTGTTTTAGTAAGAGCGCAAGATTTGAATTGCGCGCCATGTTTGACAGCCATAATGTCACATGATTATGACAGATCGAAAGATGACAGATGGATCATTACACGATAGACATTAGACGATGCGTTCTCTCATGTTAATATTGTAGCTGCAGGTCTAATTTCGAAATTGAATCAACTCAATACTAGATTCCGATAATACACTGCGCAAAAAAATTAACGTACATTCTGAAAATCTCAATTTTAATGAAAGTTAACTCTACATTGACTTTGTAACTTATTTTTTATGTTCTCTCGGGAAGGTTTGGACGAAACAAGACGCATTAAATGGAAGAAAAATTCAGGATTTCACCGAATCTTATGTGAATTAAAGAAGAGAAATGAACAATTTTCCAAATACTGAAATGCTGATAAGTGATTTAATACTTGGTATTTCCACCCCTTGCGTTAATTACAGTTTGGCAACGACGGTTCATACTCAAAATGAGTGATCTTAAAATGTTCTGATCTAATCCTTCCCAGATTTCTCCGAGTTGGATTCCTAAGTCATTGAGAGTAGCTGGATGATTTTCTGAACTTCTCAGCCTTCTATTGAGGTTGTCCCAAACCTGCTCAATCGGTTTGAGATCTGGACTTCTTGCTGGCCATTCCATTCGAGAGACTTCAACCTCTTCAAGGTACTGCTGAACGATGCGCGCACGATGGGGTCTGGCATTATCGTCCACAAAAATGAAATTTTCACCAATGTATGGGGCAAATGGCACTACATGCTCTTCAAGAAAGTTCCTTATAATCTTATCAGCATTCATAGATCCATTATCAACGACCACTAGATCTGTGCGAGCAGTCAAAGATATTCCACCCCATACCATAATCGATCCTCCCACGAAACCAGTAGTATTCAGGAAATTGCACTGATCATATCTTTCATGTGGACGTCTGTATACAAGGGAACGTCGATCACAATGGTAGAGGCAGAATCTAGACTCATCTGTGAAAAGAACTCTTTCCCAATCGGCCTCTTCCCAATGGATATGCTCTCTCGCAAAATCCAAACGCGCCCTTCGATGGGCTGGGGTAAGAGCTGGGCCTCTTGCCGCGACACGAGGCCTTAAATCATATTCTCTGAGGCGATTTCTTATTGTCTGAGTGCTAATTTGCACCTCATGAGTTTGCTCAAGCTGATTTTGAAGGAGGCGAGCGGTTGCAAACCGTTGTCTCAACGAAGAAACTCTCAAGTAACGTTCTTGAATGGCAGTTGTTACCCATGGTCTACCCTATCCTGGTCTTCGGACATTCATACCTGTTTCACTTGTTTCACTTGTATGGGAAACTCCAAACGTTTCTGCAATTCTTGTTTATGTCCACCCTTCTTCTCGCAAAACTACCGCTTGGGCACATTCCTCTTGAGTCAAATTGCGTGTTTCGCGTTGCATAGCGATCGAGTGTAGAAAATCAAACGAAAGAAAAACTATTGATCACTAGAATTGATCGAGAACAACTGATTTTAGAATGGAGCCAATACATTCAAAATCTGATAATATCATCTTTTTTTATTCCTGCTGGGAGAAAACATCTGTATTGAAGAAAAACGTTGAAAGTGGATAACATATGCATGCATAATTCTGATAAAAATAATTATCATTGAGAACACCTTCAGTTGTAGAATAAATGAGAGATTTCCATAATGTGCGTTAATTTTTTTTCGGAGTGTATCTCAATGGAGTTATGAATGCACCTATAAATTACCAAACCATATCACGTACGTTTCGGGCCAAAACAGTGGTCAAGGTCGACCGGCTCTTATTTTCAACCGGAGCAAACCTCCGGCTGTTACAACGGCCTTCCGAACTTTTTGCCAGGAATCGTGCAGCACCCATAGCCGCGAGGCTTATCTCTCGTATCGACACCTGGTGTTATCACATCGACTTAATCGCCATCGCATGCCTCTCAAACCGAGGCGATACACAATATGCAAAATCTTCCGAAAGGAAATTGGACGGCGTACCAGGCGCGATAAAATGTGAAATCTAACTGCATAAAACGATCTGATGTCATTAGGCATTCAGTATTCGGTAATGAAGATTCAGGTGAAACTTTCATCATCAATCGATTTCGTTTATTCTTTCTTTACAAAAACACGAAGATACATTTTTTATAATCCGCTTTCTTAGCATCTGGCATTTCTGGCAGTCATGTTAGATGCAAGTTTGTAAGAGCCTCAAACCTAAGATTGTTCACAATCACATTGCTCTGAATAGCTCTGCCAAGTCTGGATGGCTTCAGAATACTGCATTAGCTTATACAGGGTTTATTTAAAGGCGAGGCTCTTCTTTTGACAGATGGTAGAACACATCAAAATAAGTATTTTTTTTTATGAATTATATGTCCCTGTTTCGAGAAAATAAAACTAGAATATTTTCTAGTTTCTAGGTTGTAACATTCCAAGTTTGTAAATCCTAGGAACATTATGAAAAAGAGAAAAGGGGCAACCCTGCTCTGAAGAGCTGAGGGTAGAATTACGTTAGAGGGCGGTTTATACTTATATTTTTCGCTTGTGATGTGATCGTCTAGATTGGTAGAACTCTATGTTATGTCGTAGTAATTCAGATTCGTAATAACTCAGATTAGTGAAATATAGGATGGGAAATAATGAGGTAAAATAGATAAATAATACACTAGATTGGACATAAAGATGGAACAAGAGCCTTTATTCGTCCAGCACCATAGTTCGAAGAACCATAGCCACATGAAGGAAAAACGAACGAGAATCAATTGAAACTCAAAGCAAAAAACCTTCTATCATTACAGATGATATGTTTCAGTCCATAGAACAATTATTAATAAGACGAGCACTGGTGATATGTACAATATGGAGCTTCCTATACTCCGGTAATGTTATTACTGGCACAATTGTGATAAAAAGCAGAATCCAATACATCCAAAGGTTATAGGCATATAGAGTGTCTCACTTTATTGTTGCTCAGAGCTTTTACAGTTCCATGTGTAAGAATCCTTCCTTCCAAGTGTGTGTGTGATTTTATTCGCGTTGGTTTGGAAGTGGACAATAAACTCTTTAGATTTCCTGTTGACTGATGAACGGTGGACCCGGGACGAAGCAATCCGGCCTAGGATACTTGCCCGGCTCACCAAGGCCAATGACCAAGGCTTGTTTTACTGAGGACGTTCGTCTACAGAACTCTCAGAGGGAAGTGTCCTCCACGATGCTAGGGAGGATGTTTTCCTGAGGCACAGGCGATATAAACAGTTTACCTTAGACCTTCAAACCATGTTTCCCCTGTACGTGAAATATTATACTAAAAGCAACAACTCCAATGCGTATACCATAATTTCGAGTGAATAGTTAAATGTGCAGTAGGCCTTACGAACAGTATAAGAATATTCCAAATGGGTTGGTAGCAGAACAGAGTTCCACAATATTCAATAGAAATACAATAAAGTAGAGAGATAAGTAAAGTAGAACAAGCTTACGTGAGGTTAAATCCTGTGAATTCAAACAGAGTTATTTAAAATGGGGACAGTACATACCAGATAACAAACAAGCGTCTTTAAAATATACTAAAAATGGCGGATTCCTAGAAGAGGAACTCCATTTCAAAGGAACACTATTGTGAACCCGAATGAAAGTGAAAACAGACCGCAGCCGAGTGAAAGTGAAGTAAAAGAGGGCCCTTCCATTCGTTGTCGTTTCGGAGGTTAGTTTTTCTTCCACAGAATCGTATTTCTTCGATGGTCACAGAAGAACAAGTTTACTTCATGGTGGATCTTGGATATGATTAAAATCTCCTATTTATAAAGATGCGAATTGCCTAAAGTATTGATTGAAGTCGTACTAATATTCATCATTCATAGAATTATAAAATAATATCAAATAAGTTCATTCAACGTAGTTCCACGTTTCGACAATAGACGTTGCAAAGTTGGAAGCCATGGAGTCTGGCAACGGCGCATTTTATTTTATTGCAGGGTAGGAAATTCAGATATGTTATAAGGTGAATCTGAAAATTCCGAACCTGCTCCCTCGCCTGCTCTTCCGTAGATATCAACATGATTTTTGTCTTCTTATCATACATGACTCAGAATATAGATTGTGATCAGTAATCTCCGAACGTGTTATGACGAGGGTACGAGTGTTTTATGTTTCGAAAATGCGGCACGTTTATTCAAATAATGAAAATGCCAGTTCAGCGTATAAGTTGTACAGAACAAGATTTTCGCTAAGAAATCACCCAACTTCGTGGATGTTCATAAACCTGGTGCAGAGATGTTGAGATATGATGAACAGAGAGATGCAGTACAGAGTAGTATTAAGGTATTATAGGAAATTTTCAGCGAATGGACTCATTTGGATGAGTTCTATCACCTGTCAAAAGAAAAGCCTCATCTTAAAATACACCCTGTATAATGTATCTCGGTAGGCCATGATTTAGGTTTATCAAGTTTTTTACTCAAAACTGACGCAGGTTGGTACTCGTTAAATGTCTTATTATTTTTAGAGATGTTGCCAATGCTAATTTCTATTCACTCTTTCTTAACTTTGCAAATGGAGTTACTTCTTTTAAGGTTTGACTGTGACACAGGTTTCAAGTTGTGTAAAAAGGTATTCAAATGTCTTCTGTAGGCTTATTTCTTGAGAATTTTGAAAAGTGAGGAATTCCTTAGATGCGTCTATTCGTTTAGAAGTTTTTCTGTTGGGTTTTTAGAGCACTTTATTCTTTTTTCGAATGAACTATCACAAAGTAACGGACTATTCTGTCCATTATTTTTCAGTCCAATTTCAGCACTCGATTCTTGATTTTCGTACAAGAAAAAAGCATAACTGAATCTTACAATCATGTTTATATACGTGAAATATTTCGAGCATTGAAAGAGAAAAAAGTTTCTTCAACATTCGCCAGGCATTTGGAATGATTGAATTCACATCATATTTCCTCAAATTCATCATTTTCCTAAAGTGAATAAACATTTTGATAAATACGTATTCACTACGACCTCTATGTAGAAACGACATCGTTGCTTATTCTTCTGACAGGAAAATGACTATAACCTAACATTTTCAAAATAAACACGGTGGAATGTGTCAGAATGTCATTGCCAACCGGGATACATTATAAAAGCGAATGGAGAAAAGGCACAGGGGACATCTTGAAATCGAAACATGAATTCATACTGCAACATTATTGCGAATCCTTCCTTATTGTATGCGGAAAACCAAGCCCCTGGCTCAAATGGGATAGGTACCTACCTATTTATGGGTTCAGCCATATTAACCTAATAGCCCACGACCACGCTTGATAAAGGTAGATTCTTAAGAAATGATAGACTAATGGTAGTCTCGTTATCTCTTGATGCATTTGGGACCAAAATTGAATGGAACACTGAGGGCTTCTACATCATCAGATATGATTTATTGGAAACCAACCCTCGAAAGATTAATCGATGTCCAATCAGCATTAATTCTAATCAAAATGGAGATACCAACGTATATCTTTCGTCAGAACTCCATTCTTCTGAACATTATCAATTTTGTGTTCAGAAAAAGTTTTCCTAAAGGAATTGTCGATTTTTTCTACTGCTAAGTTTGTACAACTGTCCTTTGAACTCACTCGGCATTTGGGCGTCATTTGCCATTTAGTTGGTTCACACATCTCCATCTAGGCCCGGTTGCATTTTTCCGTTCCCTATACAGTCAGCGCGACAGGTCGCTCTCACCGTATAGGAAACGGAGTGCACAATGGAACACTCCGTTTCCTAGCAGATATGCGCGATGTGCTCACTGCCCTGTTAGTCTTTGGGTTCCGATGGGACAAATTGCAAGTTATGATTAAGATTTTCATACTTTCTGTATAGCTTTATTAGGTAGAGTCTACCACATTTTTCCTCTGTGAACATTTTTGTAGTCACGGTTTTTTTTTTCAGCAAACCTCTCGTTAGTCGACCATATTTTCATTTTTCTTGAATCAAACATAGGTACTCTTTTTTTTAAAATGCAATCATAAAAACAATCTGGGAGAAATGAGAAAACATGATTGTCTAACAACATAAACATGACTGAAAATCGCATTTTTTCAAAGTATTAATACCCTCCCGAATTTTTCAGAATCGGTACAACCATATGAAGTATATGAAAAAGCAATTGTCCGACAAAAAAATGTGGCGATTTTCTTGTCAGACAAATGGAAAACGAAGATTTTTTGGGATGAAAAAATTATGAATAATGTCTTTTTTTGAACTAAAATGGATCTCGGTGTAAGGAACTGAATAAAACTCTTTGGATTCTAAAGCGACGTTTCGGCGTTATATTTCGCCTTCCTCATGCTACAATAAAATCAGAACAAATTAAAAATATGTGTGTGACTTTGTGGTGAAAACAATGAAAAAATTAAAAAATTTTTAAAAATCATAATCGAATCTTCAACAAAATAAGCAGAGAAGAAATTTCCTGTTCGGAGACTGACTAGATTGTTTGTGGAACATTATTTCCCTCATCTCTTACCTGAGAAATCCTTTATTCTTCAATGGAAGAATTGGTTTTGATTTTATTGTGTCCTGAGAAAGGCGAAATATAACGCCGAAGCGTCGCTTTAGAATCCAATGAGTTTTATTCAGTTCCTTACACCGAGATCCATTTTAGTTCAAGAAATTCTGGAAGGAACGAGAATAGTCCATCGATAATGTCTTTTTTTCTTATTTTCTCTCCACCTTAAAAATACAATGCAGGGCACCAGTTGTCTGACAAAAAAAATGTGGCGTTCATTCAAAAATTAAAGAATTCACTGCTCTGATTTGGTTATGAATAGACTATATCCATTTATCGGATATAACTTCCCTCATGTTACAAATAAACATTTGTTTTTTTTTTGAGGACCATTTAAGAAGGATGTGCTGAATACTATAATCCAGCTGTCCGACGAATAAAGTTCGGCAATTTCAGTTGTTGGTTGTTGCCGATATAATATGATGGAGTGTTTTTTGTGCAAACATTTAAAATATATCCGTGGCTTTGAAGCGAAAAAGGAGGAAGTGTCATCCTTTAACTGTAAAAAATATTCCTGGAATCAAGAGAACATCATAATCACAAATATAAAGATGTCATTTTACCTGACGATTGATGTGATACTTTTACTGGATACCATTCGTCTTGTTACAACGAATTGAATGTGAGGAAGGAGTATTTTCATTGTTTTTTATTAGATTTGAATAAAAATGTCAGTAAACAATTTGAATTAAAAACTTTCAATCAAATTCAATAGTTTCATTTCAGTAATAATCGAAAAAAGATTCTGAAACAAAACCATTATATTCAACTAGACTAAGGATTCGCCGCATTTTATATGGTGGATAGTTGTTTTTTCTATGAAACGAATCTCTCTAAAATATAAATTCATTCTTGTCCGAAATTTTGAAAACTCAAAAAAATCATCGATTTTCATCTGTCGGACAAGAAAAACGCCACATTTTTTTGTCGGACAATTCCATTTTCATATTTCATATGGTTATATCAACCGATTCTGAAAAAATCAGGAGTGTATTAATAATTAAAAAAATGGGATTTTCAGTCATGTTTATATTGGTAGACAATCATGTTTTCTCATTTTTTCCAGATTGTTTTTATGATTGCATTTTACAAAAAAAGAGTGCCTACGTATGATTAAAAAAAAATGAAAATATGGTCGACTTACTAGAGGTTTGCTGAAAAAAAAAACCGCGACTACAAAATGTTCACAGAGGAAAAATGTGGTAGACTCTACCTAATACCCTATACAGTAAGTAAGAAAACTTTATTAATAATTTGCAATTTGTCCCATCGGCACCCAGAAGACTAGGACAGTGAGCACATCGCGCATATCTGCTAGGGAACGGAGTGTTCCATCGTGCATTCCGTTTCCTATACGGTGAGAGCGACCTGTCGCGCTGACTGTATAGGGAACGGAAAAATGCGGCCCGGTTGTACAGTCCGAGTTTAAACCGAGTTCAAGACTGAGCCCTAGTCAAACATGAAACATCTGTTGTACAGTGCGAGTTCAAGCCTGAGCTTCGCTCAAATCGACCCTCAAGTTGAGCTACCGAAATCGGGCGCTCAAACCTGGTTCAGATGAAATGTCACTTCAAATTAACAATTTATTGGTTATATGTCAAATAGTGGAGAGTTGAAACCACAGAATACCTAGGATGAAACGCTCCGCTTTCTCTTGTCCGTATTATTTATTTTTGTGAATGAGTGTTTCACTCAAAAACATAGATTTTTGTACATCAAATCGATAGAAATGGATTTTCAACTCGGCAATAATCTTGCGGAAATGGCCGATGATTAAGATTTTGTGGAAGCAGTGTATTTTGCAATGATCGAGAAGAATTCCAAAGAAATATAGGGAGAGAATAAATCATTTTGAGGTGTGTGAAACTGAATTTTTGCAAAGATTCTGTTTATCGAATGATGGATTACGTTTTTTTCTTTCCATTTGTCCAAAATTTGTCACAATTCGTATCGAAAACGCATGTCCCAAAGGAAGCGACGTTGCCATTTTCTGAAGAATTGCATTCAAGGAAAGTTTAGTTGAACTCGACTCAAACGTAACCTGTACAACCGAATGACATATCTGAACCTAGCTCAAGAGTGAGCTGAGTTCAGTTGAGCGTGGAATTGAGCTAGCACTGTACAACCGGGCCCTAATAGGAATTTCGGTCTTAAGTTGTAGCCGGTCAGTACATATACCCTCAGCTTCGGACAAGTTAGTCTTAAGTATTGAAGATGACAGGCAACCATGCGCTGTGAATACAATCTCATCTCGTTGTCTTATTCTTACCATTCGTAAGTGATGTTCGTCCCGGTATTTTGAATGACGTTTTAACGAAGTTTCGATCAATAAAAATCACCATTGTCTCATCCGCGAATATTTGAAAGTCACAAATGACGTGAAGGAAGGCTTTCACTTTTTAACAGATATAATGATCTTTTCTCGGGTGTTTTCTGAGGTAAAACGGTACGTTTTGAGCCGTAAACAACTGGGATTCGTCAGACCAGGACCGCAAAGTTGAATGAAACCACAGACGCGAAAGAATCAACGACGCGTACCAAATTGCTCAAAGCTTTAATCTCCGTTGAATTAAATGAACCAAAACTGTGACCGTTCTCGTAAAAACTGGTGGTTATTTCATGTAATCGTTCTCAACAGGGACATGTAGCCCCAATGGTCATCTGATGGTTTCAAACACATCTGAAGGCGTTAGATTAAACGTTTGAAACGGTTTTCATTAAAATATCCGTCGATAAATTCAACTTCAATATACTCCATTCACTTTTATAAAGTAGCCCGGTTGGCCATGAACTTCTGACACATTTCCTCGTGTATATTTTGTAAATGTTAGGTTATAGTCATGTCAAATTACTGAGCGACGTTGATAATAATAATAATAATTTTTGACTATCAGGACGCATTGATCTAACGTGTAATGCTCTATGTTTACTACTTCCCATCTGTCAACTTTCGATCTGTCACGTCATAATCATGTGACATTAAGACTATCAAACATGTCGCGCAATTCAAACCTTGCGCTCTTATTAAAACACCCTTGCAAGGATTATCAACTTACTTGTTAGCACCATGGTCCACTAAGAGGTAGAGATTCTGATCAGATTGCCTCAGACGCTCTGCTGTTGTAATCGGCTTGTTCAATCCCTGTGCGTGAGCGGATGCTTCTCCCATTTCGTTCACGACCTCTGCTACCTTGTTCACAGTATTCCTAGAAAAATAATTATGTCCAATTTGAATAATCCATATAAAATAATTTTCTGCTATTTCTACCAAGAAAAGTTGGCAGTTCATGGAAAAACAGCTCAATATTTCGGGAAAGATTCATAATTGGAAATAAAGGCAGTACCAGATTCATCGAACCTCACTTTGGATCTTGGTGAAAATTCAAAGGAACCGACAACAATAAAATAAATCTATTGATATTTCCCATATTGGAAGCTAAGGACTGAACGAGAATAAATTCGCTATCACAAAAACGCCTATATCTCTCGAACCAATTGAGAAAAACTCCAAATGTGATCATAGTTGAGCTTTGTTATGAACGTCAGAAACATGTGGACCATTTACTTCATAGATATTCCAATTCTCTGTCGCAAAATTTCAAGCGAAGTGAAAACACGAGAATTTATAGTGAAACTTTTTCAAAATAATCAAAAATGGAGCACAAAAGAATCGCAAAAGAGGCTCGCGTTCGTCCGGAAACGGTATCAAGAGTTGTTGAGCGCCTCAACGAAGATCTTACAATTAACCGCAAGGAAGGAACCGGGAGGAAAAAGGGGTTCATGGCCCAGAAAAAGTGAAGAAAGCCATCAGCCTTTTTCAGAAGAATCCTAACCTTTCAGAACGGAAAGTGGCCCAAATAGTGGATTGTTCGCAGTCAACCGTTCAGAAAATCAAGTCGAGTTGTGGGCTTAGAACATACAAATTGCAGAAAGTGCCAGACAGGAACGCTGTGAAGAATCAAGAAGCGAAATCAAGAGCAATGAAATTAATAAAAGATTTCATGAAAAAATTTTCCTGTTGCGTGATGGACGACGAAGCCTATGTCTTGGCTGATTTCTCGCAATTTACTGGTGAGGAATTTTCTACTGCATATTCTCTTGGAAATGTTGAAGAACAATTTCCCGTGAAGAAACAAGCAAAGTTTCCTAAAAAATTCCTGGTTTGGCAAGCAATTTGCACTTGTGGGAAAAGGAGCAAATTTTTCGTTGAGCAAGGCTCTGTTGACTCGAAGATATACATCGAGGAATGCTTGAAGAAGCGACTTTTACCATTTTTACGTAAGCACGATGTGTCAACAATCTTTTGGCCAGATTTAGCTTCATGCCACTACAGCAAGGCCACCAAGGAATGGTACGAAGCTAATGAGGTGGTTTCTGTCCCCAAAGAGGCCAATCCATCAAATTGCCCAGAACTCAGGCCAATCGAAAGACATTGGGCCCTGGTAAAAAGAGAATTAAAGAAGACTAAGAAATCAACGAAAACATTTGCGGAATTCAAGCAAAAGTGGAAGACAGCATCCCAGAAAGTGACTGAGAACTCTATAAGAAGCATGATGGGAAGAATTCCAGAAAAAATCCATGAATTTTGTAAAAACTAGTTCTGGTTCTTTCATTGTAAAAACAGTTTTCATTATAGTTAGAAGATGATTCGAAAATGAGTTTGATTTTCGAAATCGGTCCAGTGGTTCAAAAGATATTTCTGTACACACATTATCACTAATAATAACTAACATTCTTGCAAGTTACTCGGTTTTATCAGACATGCCAGTGCCGGAGATATTGAATTTGCATAAAGGTTTTACCCCCTACTTTTGCACCACTGGACAAATTTACTTTTGTACAGCAAATTCTGATGCGCCAATGTGTTTTACATAAAGAAGGTACTCCTGGTTTATTATCCTGAAGTGAACCGTTTTCGAGAAAACTGGCATTTTATGATCAAAAACAATTTGCTTACGCATTGTAAATTTCTTTTAATTGGAAAAATGAATAGTGATAATTAACAAGTTTATTAATTTCAACAAAATTTGAGAACTATGTTTCTAAGTTTAAGTTGCGAAGTTATTTTTCATTATTTTTAGCGACCATAGATAACAAGATCACAATTATTTTTCCAATTACAAGAAATTTAGAATGAGTCTAATGAAACCGAGTAAGGTGCAAGAAAGTAGCGATTATTAGTGACAATGTGTGTACAAAAACACAATTCTGTAATTCAAAAGGATCCTGAGATATTAGCAAAAAATTGAAAAAAATATTAATTTTTGACGCCCTGTATCTCTGAAACGAAGACCCGGAGGAAAAATGGGAGAAAACAAAAATGTTATTTTTTTCATCTACAGTTGACTGTTGATACACTTATTTAGGAATACCCTGTATGAGTTTTCGTGTTTTTGAAAGAAAGGAAAAAATCAAAGAAATTTGAAACCAATACTCCGAAACTATTAGCACAATTCTGCACAAAATTATCAAGTACATCTTCGAAATCAAAAGTATTTGACTCGAAAGGAGGTAAAGTCGATTTGATTTCAATACAGATCAGGTCACAGGTGTGAGTAATCCATGAACCCGTTGAATACTAATCAATAATTCGTATAATTAAAAAAAAACACTGAGAGTGACGGATCAACACTGAAGATCATCGCCGTATTTGGTAATGCCACCAGTTCGAGAGAACCTCATAATATTATGCAGTCAGATCTAATTAGGCGAGCTACTGACATTGACATTCTTAATACATTTTACGTTCTCGTTGATGAATGAAAACTCGAAACGAGAAGATGGCTTTTTGCGTGAATCATGAGAGGTTTTTTTTCACATACCACAACGCCCTACGGTCTCCCGCGAAGTCTGGAGGCAGTAGAGTGTTGCCGATCTCTACGATGGGCCTTTTAAAGTACTCGTTAACATTGAACTGGAACTCCATGGTCACCTCTCACGTCTATCCACTCGGCTGTCGAGTATTGGGAATCTGGGAAATCTCGGAAACCGTTTTTAAGTTGAGGAATTTTGCAAAAAATAATGTATATCTGACAAATGTCAGCGAAAATTGTTTTCAAGCCGATACGATGCGATAGTTTCGTTGCGAAGACATAGAATACACCTTTTCACAGATCGCCGACTGACTGAACCGGGCTCAGGAGCTACAGGATCCGCGATGGACTGTGGAGTGTGGGTCGTGGCAGGAAATCCATTGGCGGGGAAATATGAGTTTTCCTTCACCATGCAATTTGACTTTATTAGATTAGCTTTATTGAATTGCTTGTGCAATCACTTGAGATAACTATGTGTAGTTATTGTTGCTATATCAGCATGTTTCTATACTATATTGAAATGGTAACTCTTTGGAGTCTGTAAAAAAAGTGGGCCCAGAAGAATCTTGAAATCGCAGCAAAGCTGCGATACAGTGGGGAAATTTTTATACGGTTGAAAAGAGGAATAATCCTTTCATACGTAGGTGAAATTTCGATTCTCTTGGCGATGTAGAAGTATTTTTGAATAATTTGCGAAAATCGCGACAAAACCCGCCAAGAAGGCAGTTTTGTAACTCGATAAAACATTTTTCACATATATCCTGGCCGTGATGTAAACATACGGATAGAAAAAAGAAATAGCTTGGTATTCATATTTTCCATTTTTTCCCATGTCTTCAGGCAAATTGATCAAACTTTGATTGCAGAGACGTACTCACAAAGGTATCTCTCGATAGGTAGATCTCGGGGCTCTACTGGTACTATACAGGGTGTATTTTAAGGTGAGGCTTTTCTTTTGACAGGTGATAGAAATCATCAAAATAAGTCATTTTAACGAAAATTTCTCTCATCAAACGAAACACTTATTACCTATACCATTTTTCAAAATTCGGTTTGGTTTGGGAGATACAAGGTGTCGAAAATCCATGAAAAAAACACTTTTCTGTTTATATCTTCGGAACCGTTATTTCGAATAAACTGAATTTTGGTTGAGTTTTTACTCTATTCATGGTGAATATTCCTCAATCGAAACCTATTCAATATCTCTACTAGTATAAAAGTTACAGGGTAGTCGACTCATCAATACACGCTAAAACATCACAAAACCACTTCAAAAAGATAAACTGTTCATGTTTTCGAAAGAATCAATCATTTAAGAAACTAAAAGTATTCTTATTTTTTTTTCAATAAAACGCGTCGTTTTAGAGTTATTTCCAATTTTACCCGGAGAAATTTGACGAAAAAGTCATTAATTTCAAGAATAATCTGAATGCGTCTCTGAATTAAATATCATCGAATATTATTCCTTCTCTGGTCTTCAAACGAGTTTACAATGTTGTCACAATATTTATCAACTTTGTCGAGATATTTTAATAATAAAATGCCACAAATATGGGAGATAAAATTGAACACCAAGGAGGATTTAATACGCACAGTTTCTATTGAAAATTCATAGTTACCGGTCCATATTGAAGTTAAATGTCGATGAAATACAAAATTCGGATATGAATGATGAATCTCGATACAAACTACTTATTGAATTGAAATTAATGAAAAATAATACGATACCTGATAATCTGTGGCGATGTTTCTATCTAAACAACATCCCATGGAATTTTATAAACTCGACACGGTTGAAATTATATTAATTCACTTCACATAATAATCACATTAGAACAATAATTTACTGAATGGATTCAGAACTTCACATAATGTTTACAGTTTGTTCAGAGACTCTGGTTTGTTATTGTTTATAGTTGGCCTCCAGAGTCCAGATAACCAATACATACTTCGGTTTTCGCTCTACGCATGCGTGGTAAAATTTGGCGGCAAACTCGATTTATGATGGAAACGGCAGAATTCATAGATATTTATACCATGGTACACAAATGTATCGTGATTAATACTATGTTTCGTAAAAAATCCTTAACCTCAATGAAAATATCAGCAAGCTGACATCTTCTTGAAATTTCTGTGCAAAAATTCACAGAATCGAAACAAATTAGATTAGGTTAGGTTGTTTAATATTAAATCTGAATGAAAAGTCTTTCTTCATGATACTGTTTGGGAATTTCGAGGAAAATATGAACAAGTTATTAGTGTTTACAAACTAATCTGCATAAAAATCGAAGAAGGAACTTATTTTGGTGAAATAAATGTGGCTTTTTAGTTGCAGATATAATCCGATGAAACTAACCTTTTTTAGTTGAAATTATCGTGTTTGCAACATTTTTATTCCAATAAGGTTAGTACTTGAGTATTACCTAAATGTATAAAGTCAATTTCTATCGCGAAATATGAACTTTGATTTGAATCAATTCCACAGTATCATTTCAGGGACGTAATTAGCACAATTTTTTTAAAATGGCTATATCTTTTTAACAGAGCCGAATTCGGAAAAATGGAAAATGAAAAAATAGTTTCTTTTGACCTCGAGAAACTTCAGTTAAAATATATGTACAAGTCAAAGACTCACCCTGTGTAAATGTTCAATTTAAATAATTTATAAACAATTTTGGGCATCCATCCCTTAATACCACTCTGGCCTGCGTCTCTCTGTTCATCATATCTCTACATCTCTGCACCAGGTTTATGAACATCCGCGAATTTGGGTGATTTCTTAGCGGAAATCTTGTTCTGTACAACTTATACGCTGAACTGGCATTTTGTTTTGATTCGCCATGAACATATCAACAAGTTCATTATTTGAATAAACGTGCGACATTTTCGAAACAAAACACTCGTACAATCTACACCGTAACTTCGCCGAAGATTACTGATCACAATCGATATTCTGTCATGTCATGTATGATAAGAAGGCAAAAAACATGTTGATATCTACGGAGGAGCATGTTCGGACTGAGGAATTTTCAGATTCACCTAGAAACTAGAAAACATTCTAGTTTCATTGTTCTGTTCGGTCTTCACCCATCAAGTTCCCCGCCTCTGGGTTCTTTATATCGATTCATTCATTCCTCTTCCTCTGTACATAGGAGTGTGCGCATTCTCACTTTATAATGGGGGTTCTTAGTTCTCACACAGTCTAGATACAAAGAACACTGGGTAATAAATAAATCATGCACCGAATTCCGAAACTGAAAAAAATCCTAGACATTGATTTCAATCCATCACTTGTGGAATATTTATTGTAATTATTGTTAGAGCAGATTTATGATTATTGTCTGGAATGAATAAAATACCAATATTTGTTCTGATTATTAAATGCCATATTTTTCGTTCAATCTCCAATTGAAATTAACAATTGAAGTACTTCGAACTCGAACTACAGATGTCACCCCATCAGTTATTTTGTGATATACAGATAACTGTTTCACTAGCGGCATCTACTAACGCTCTGAACAAGGAGAGTCTAACAAAAGAGGAACCTGTTTCGTCTTTATATCTGTCAGTTTAAGTCAGAACCACTTCGATAGATGGCACTGAAGGTACACATAAGATAGAAATCTACAAAATTGAGCTTTACCACATCTAATGGCCAATAGAGGGCGCTGCAACCGTTAATATGAAAACATTTTGCACCGAAATTCAGGTTTTTCTAAATAATAAAATTTTTTTAACAATTTCAGTCAGTTTTTCAGTATTTTCTTCCGAAGGTCGGTTTAAGAAACAGCTGACTGAAGGTAAACTATTCGAAAGGGTTCATAATTTGAATTATTTTTATGTTCGTGATCCTGCAGCGGGCGAGAGGAAGTGAATATTGAATTTTGTACCTATCGATAAAATAAACAAGCATCATGAGATACCAATGCCGTTTTTTTGGCCCATATTTACAATCCGATAACGATGTTAGGATAGAATACATCAACCCCCATTGATCCTATAGGACATACATGGTAAGCACTGGCTGAAAGGGAATTTGTCACAATACAAAAGGGGATGATAGCCGAATGTGACATTAGATCGGAGATAGGAACAACATGAAGTAAATCTCTATCCGCTAGCTTTTGAAAACATTAAGGGGCTTAAGAATAGACCATAATGTTAGGGATTTTTATTCCTGATGGGCACTTTTGAGTTCAGTTCTTATCACTGCAGCATGGTGGTCAATATGGGATAATCCCGAAAATGCCCTTGCAATAACCTACCCCTTCACATGCATCAAGTATGGCCGTTGATAGAAAACATTTCTATGTTCCAAAGAACAAACCTAAAATGCGTATAATGATAGTTCGTAAATTTCGAGGTCTTGTAGCCTTTTTGAACATTCTCTTAACTTTGATGGAGTTTTATGTCCTTATAATTTCATCAATATTTGGTGTCATGTCTTTACCAATTTTGATAACCTATTGTGAAAAAAATGTCCCAGAATTCCTAATTTAGTTATAGCACAGAATACCTAACCTGTAGTTATAGGTATTCTGTGGTTATAGTCTTCATTTCCGTCCTGTTTAAGCTAGTAAGCACTGTTAACATGTAATTACATTTCCAATGTGTTTGTAAGAGTATAATGAATAAATAAATAAAATAAACATTCCGAGCATACAATCTCCATTTATACATGTGGTGGTTGTATTATATTCCAAACTTCCGAGACAATGAAAAAAGGCTTCCGTTTATGTATTCAGCACGTCAGTGACATTTGGAGGAACGAACGAATATTAGGATGGAAATTGCTAGGATGAAAATGTACTATGTACTGGAAGAGTGAAGAAGGAGAACTGGGAAACAGTGCAGTGGTGGAGAAAGTGAATTTTCATTGTGGCTTCCACCGGCGACAGCTTGCTTAAGGTGGGCGTTCAATGTAGTGTGTTTTTATTTCAAGTTGATTTCGAAAACGGTTTCACTTTGAGAACTGAAATTTTGTGGGTGAACTCAGAAAGGATTAGGGTTCTTGCTAAATAATTTTGATCGATTTCATTCCGACAGTTAATTTTTTTCTTTCAAAAATAGAAGAAAATGAGCCAACCCATGCTTCTGTTTTATTTCAACAGAAAGACCCATGAAAATAGTTCAAATTCCGATTAAAAGTGAATCTACAGATAATTTCGTTCAAAAGATCAACTTGAAATACGGAATTGGCAGAAAATGACCAAATTCAAATTTTGGCGGGAAAAAATTCCTGCTTTACCCACAAATTCACGTATTTCATGGTTCGGCGATTTTCGGATAGAGAGCGCCATTGTACATTTCATTCATGATTAGAGAGATAGAACTTATTGTAATAATGAAAGTTCTATGGAGATGTTCCTTAAAATGGACGGTGGCGCCTCTATCGGCTGATCTTTCCTACTCGGTTTAAACGCCGACCTTAAATAAATTATTGTTACAACCACTGCTCAACGCGACATAAGAGGAAATTAAATTTTAAATTTATTAGAGCTAAGCCTCATCAAAATGGTTACAGTTTTGGTCATTAAAATTAAAAAGTATTGGCAGCGGTGGGATTCGAACCCACGCCTCCGAAGAGACTGGTGCCTTAAACCAGCGCCTTAGACCGCTCGGCCACGCTACCATGATGCATATTTGTGTTTTGTGAGAGGTATTTAAACATGATCCTCGTGGCTGTAGGCTTGTTGGTCCATTTTCCTTCATGGAATTTCCATGATGGAAATCTTGAATAATGAAGTTTAGATGAACTTTATATACCTAAGTAGTAGGTACAGATGGATATGATCCAAAATGTCGTTCCTAGACTCCTGAATTATTGAAATATGTACTTTAAACTGAATAATATGATGTTTGCTTCAATCACTCACTCATTGTGCAGTATTTTCTGCGTGCAAATTTTCCCGAACGTTGTAGAGGTCCTGCAGAATAGTTCAGTAGTGTCATTAATCATTTCTTCATTCGATATTGAATACTGGCATGAAAATGCGAGATTATAAAAAACGAAAAACGTTCTTCAAGTCCAGCTACGCCAATGAATATTTCCATCATGTCTCTCCCCAGTCCCCACGTTTTCTTCGCAACATCGGCGTCCGCCCTATTCGAGAAACCGTAAGAACGTAACCTATTCCGTTCTTTATCTCGGACACGTCTTGTCGAAACATAAAGCCGATCCGAAATTAAAGAAAGGAACGGCCACACTCGTCCCGCGAGTCTATAAACATGGTCACATAAATTTGATGCTCGTACCTACAACGAGTCTTCTTCCTAGAATATTGATGAGGCTGTGGCCCTTTTCACCACTCTATGGCACAATCCACCATCGGACCTGCCCCTTCTTGCCGTTTCCGAACAATGTGTTCGAATAGATTTGCTGAAAATCTACATCAATTATTCCGGCCTATGGCCGAATAAAGAAGGAAAATTGGAGAAGTCGGAATTTATCGATTTCGATTTCTCGTGCCGTCGCCTGAGTCGGGATCATTTGTTAGATATAAGACATGAAACTTCAGAGTCCATTGTAAGGGTTTAGGAATTTGTTGGAATCCAGTAGGTACATGTTTATGGAAATTCAAATTATGAGTGAAAGTATCGAAACTGATAGTTCTATCTAGAAGTCCCCTGAAGACGGCACCAGTAATCGGACCGAAACTTTGGATGACCTCAATTTATCAAACGATAGGTTTTAACTCAGTTAATGTTTTCAATAACCGAGAATTCATTTTTATACTTTATACTTTTCACTTAAAACTTACGCAGGTTGGCACTCCTGAAATATCGGCAATGTCAAAAGAAACCTCAGAGACGTTGCCAATGTTAATTTCTACTCTCAATAGTTCTTGAAATTGATGAAAAGTGGGGAATTCCATAGGTCCGTCTGTTCGTTTAGAAGTTTTCTGTCAGGTTATTCGAGTACAACTTTTATATTATTTCTCGAATGAACTATCACAAAGTAACGGACTATTCTTTGTCCATTATTTTTCAGTAAAATTTCTACACGCTATTCTTGATTTCTGTACAAGAAAATACCATAACTGAATCTTCCAACCATGTTTATATACGTGAAATATTTTCAGTATTAACAGAGAAAAAAGTTTCTTCAACATTCGCCAGGTCTTTGGAATTATTGAATTCACATAATATTTTCTCAAATTCTTCACTTTCTTAAAAGAGATAAACATTTTGATAAGTACGTAATTATACTCCATTCACAATTATAAAATCACACCTGTGGCCTTGGAAATTTGACACATTCTACTCTGTATCCAAGTTATGACGTTTTTCAAAATCACTATGTTGCCCTTTCTACATTCTTAACGTATTTCTCAGAATGTGAATTTATTCGGAAAATGAATGAATTGGAAAAGATGTGATGGACGAAAATAATTAACGTTTATATGAATTAATAGAAGGATTCCTTTTCTAGTTATTTGCATGGAAAGTATAAGAGATCACTGTTGAAATATATTATTTTTCGCCATGGAAGAAAATTGCATTGCTTTCACATAATTTTCATATACATGCTTGTGAAGATTTAATGTTTATTATCCTCTTGAACTGAAAGTTCAAGACTTGACGACATCAATTGTTGATTCTAATCAAGAATTCATTAAAGAAATCAACCCGAAGATATAAGATGAATTGATGGGTAAATACAAGAATCAAGAATAATTTCAATTTAATTTTGTTGATAACTTTCTTAAAATCAATGTTGGGGTATAAAACTCGGCTGCGTTTGTTCAAACAACATCTAAAGAATACATTTTTCATCATCTCGACCATTTGAAAGGCGTTTCTTATAGGAGAATTAGGTCTAAGTTCCACCTCATTAGTGAGGTACCTAACTTTTGCAAATCTGCTCAGATATCGCCAAATTTCTTGGAGAACCTGAAAAATATCATCCTAACCGACCTCTCGAGGCTCCATCCGATCCATCTACTGCGATATATTTCCAAATAACAGCTTTTTAATTCTCGTGTACCCCTTTAACCTCGAAATGTGAACGCTCCAAACTGGTGCTAAAAACAATAAACATACGTTAATCTTGGACATTCGACGAAAAACTCACCTGCAAATATCGATTAAATACCAAAAATCTGCGAACAATTTGTAAACCTAACAAAATGTGGAATATCTTTGATACTTTTACTTTGATGTAAACAAAGAAACTGGCAACGTCGTTTTGTCATTAACGATATTTTCTGTGCGCGCACTGACTTTTCATCATATGTTCTGTGCTTTTCATCAAGGGAACCAACTCCTGAAAACGAAACCATGACCTCCTATGTGATTAAATAAAAGTGAATGGAGTATACTACGATCTCTATGTAGAGAGGGCAACGTTGCGTATTCATCTGACAGGAACATGACTACAACCTAACATTTCCAAAATATACAAGGTGAAATGTGTCAGATTTTCATGGCCAACCGGGACACTTTATAAAAGTGAATGTAGTACATCCAAATCGATGGATATGGCGAGGTAGACCTCAGTTGTGGCCTCCTCGATAACCGGATTTAAATCCTTTGGATTCTACTTTTTGCGAACAATTAAAAACAGTGGTTTACAAATTTACAATACACTTTGAACATTTAATTCGATCACAAATAGCAAGAAGAAATATTTATCGATAGTAATTAACAAATTTCTGTGTTCGATGACTATTGCTGTTAATTATAAGAGAGCTCTCTTGGAGACAAGAATGGACTGCTGTACCAATTCTTATCATCGCGAGAACTGAAGAAAATAATGTATGTACATATGTATATGTATGAAATGAATTCTACGAAGTAAGCACTGGAATGTTATTTACGGTTGGTCTGACTTGAAGAGATGTTTCTGCTGATTTTCTGGCCTCATGTAAGTGTGTTGAATAGAGTCCTTTTTCTTACGGAACGAATAAACGCATGGATACTTGGGTTTTAACTAGTGTTTTTGCAGGCAGGTCCTAGATCCGTTCATGCGAATAACTTGCTCGAGCGTGTTAGGAAGAAAGAGTGAAGCGAACTGATGGCGCTGTATGACCATTGCTGGACGAGTAGCGAAAGTGTGATAAAGCAGGTATAGAATGTTTTGTGGGATTCTGGATGACTCTTTTCAGACACTTCAGACCACAGAGTAGAAGTAAGTGGGTATTTAGTGAAGCCAATTTTTCAAATCATCAGAACTAAACTGGATAACTACTAACTGTACTACTACGGAATCAAAATGTATCGAAATGTTCCCGAAACGCCTCGGCCGTTTTTGCCTCAGGTAATGAATGGGCACGTTATTGCAGCACCGTTTTCGGCGTTTTCTGAATCTATTCATCAATTTCGTAAACGCTATTTTAATTTTGTGTAACTAATGACGTTTCGAACAGTGTTGTCCTCACGATATCGCGTTTCATTGCGTATAAAAAGTGAGATTTGGATTTAGTTCTGAATATTATTAGGAAAATACGTTGAAAATTAGTTCGCATGTCTTGTTCGTGGTAAATGGTAAATTGGACTTTTTGAATCCTGATTTGAGTTTATCCAGGTATGTTCTACTCTTGTCATTCTAAGTAACAGTGGCGCAGATTCTTCGATTTTTAGAATTTCACTTTTCAGATTCCCTTATGATATGGACAGGAGGAACATTTGGTTGTCAATTCTGAAATCAGCTGACTCTGTTTATCTAACTTAAAATCTGTTTCAATGTTCGAAACATTGTATGAATTCGTCAAAAAGAGTTAATTCACTTTCAATTTCATTTCCATTCTTCAATACCGATAACACCATGCCACTGGACCTTCCGAAGTTAGATTCTGGAATGTTGCCACGGCAAAATCTAATGATCTTGCTATCCTTTATGCCATCTTCGTTTCCACTCATTGATAACTGACCAAATTTTGGCTTCACCAATTCTTGAATTTATGAATGAGATGCTGGGTCTCCTCTTTTATCGTCTGAGGGGTAAACCATAGAGTTCTGGGTGTTCTTTGTTTCCGACGAACTTCTTTCGCAGTATAAACTTTGTGGCATAAAAAACAAAAATGTGTCAAAATGTCATGGCCAACCGGAATACTTTATAAGAGTGAATATAATATAGTATACACATGTAGCCTAACCGACGCCTTCGCCATTTTGTGGAACACACTGACCACAGAAAAAATCATGTGTCAAATGTCACTAGAAACAGTGTTGCCAATAGAAAAACCAAATCACCCCTCATTTTGACGTAACGAACGGGTTCCCCCAAATTCTTGGAAGGAGCGAAGCTCAAAACTTCCTCATATTGTCCCCACCTCCAACGAAAGAAGACGCCTGCGTATCCTTCTTCCTGACCACAGGAGAGCCGTCAATCGGCACCAGCATGAGCAGCAGGAGCAGGAACGAGGGCCGCAGGATCGCGCCAATCTGTGCGAAGAGCAGAGCGATTGTAGTTACGTCATTGTTAGAACCCGCCCCATCTATTATTCATGACCAGAAACGAGGGAAGGGGGGGCGCGACTCGTTCTGCTCCCCTGCGCTCTGTTCTTTCGTGCACCAGCCTCGGGCTGATGGCCTATCTATGTTTGTATTTGCAAATATCGACCGACAAACCGAACGTTCGGCTCGAATGGACTAAATTTCAATTAATCAAATATCGACAACCAACAAAATACAACGACTCCGGCCGTAGCGACCGATCGGTTGGTTTCGAAATGTTTTATTCGATTTACCCACGGGGACTCTCATCGATGGTCCTCCAGACTAATGTACGATTCACAGAAGGTTAATTATCAGTCACGATCGCTGATCTGTTGGTGACTAACTTCGTGCTATTTATTTGGAGAAAATAAAACCACAGAGTATCAGCAGTGGGTTCACTCATCCTTCTTATGAATGAAATCGTTTCATCGGCCTTGAAAGCGATTTTTGTGCTATATTCGCAAGGAATGAAACTAAACCTCTACAGTCAGGTTTAGAATTTGATTTATCTCAAATCTCGTAGTTTAGACCCTTAATCAGCCTCATGTTCCACATAAATTCAACCTGAAAACCCTACCTATACAGGGTGAGTCTTTGACTGGTACAAATATTTTAACTGTAGATTCCTCTCATGTAACGAAACACTTTTTTCCCATACCGTTTTTCAACATTCTGAAGTTCTGTGAAATATCACAGAAGATGGGTTAGGTTAGGTCATTGACCTCGAATCCTATGACCTAGGTTAATGGAGTTAGGATAGGTTAGTGAGAAACCAATTTTTTATGAGTTCGTTTTAGAATATCGAGGAAAATATGAACAACTATTAGTGTTTACAGACTAATCTTCAGGAAAATCGAAGGAACTTATTTTGGTGGAAGAAATATGGCTTTTCAATTGCAGAAATAATCGGACAAAACTAGGTGTTTTTGTTAGGAAATATCGTGTTTGTAACATTCTTATTCAAATAAGGTTAGTGCTTGAGTATTTCCTAAATCCCTGAATGTATCCCCCAGAACATCTAATAATCACCACAATTTCAGTTGGAAAATATTAACTTCGGGGTGTTTGCAGAGAATCGTATCAGGCACGTATTTGGCCCAATTTTTTTTCCAATGGCTATATCTCTAACAGAGCCGAGTTCCGAATAATGGAAAATGAAAAATGAAAAAAAGGTTTCCTTTGGCCTCAAGAATCTATAGGTACAGTTAAAATATATGTACAAGTCAAAGACTCAACCTGTATACGAAGAAAGTTCCAGCAATTTCTTCAAACTTGATATGTTGCATATGGGTTTCTTTTCCAACTCGAACCCAACAGAATAAAGCACTCGCTAGGAAGGAGGAGAACTTTTCAAGTTCAAAGACATCGGTGGATGGGTTCCTTGAAAACCTGACTGCTTCGCATAAAATGGGATCACCTGTTGAAAGCTGGTTTATGGTACTGGTTTTCGAGTCTTATTTATATATCGAGTCCAGTGTTCAGTCAAGAATAACAATTACAACCCCCTCAGTGATCAGGTGGATAGTTTTCGTAAGTCGTAATTTTGATTGAATTAGTGATCCGAAGTTATAACATCCCCAGAAACGCCTAACTCAAGCCATCAGTGGTATCAATGCAATGTTAAACTTCAATGAAAGTCTGAGAATTTCTAAGAGATATATTCTTCATTTCTTTCTCATTAATAATACAGCTTTTAGGTGGTAAATTATACCATTTATACCTAAACAATTTTTCCTCTATTCCCAACATGAAATTATACAATATAAAATGAAACTTAGCTAGAAGATTGTTCTTCGATGTAAGGTTTATCAAGATTCTTGATGTTGATGGGATCGGCCAGTTGTTCCCAACTGGTCATCTTGTAATTCGAAAAAATACAAAATTCCTCACAAAGATTCACTTTAAGACAAGCGCTCCAACATGAAACAATTAAATCTCAACTGAACAGTATACCTGTTTCAAGCCTGAAGGCTCGAAAAAGAACGAACCCAAAAGTACAAACAACAGCAATCGCAACGCCAGGAGATTTTTAGCGCTTTCCTAGAGCTTCAAAACTGAATGTGTTGCAGATTTGAATGAAATAATGAAAAATTTTATAATTACCAATGTAAACTGGAAATTCACCCGTTACAAGTATCGCATATTACAAGTTCGAAAAGGTCTATGAAAGTTCTAATCTCTGCTTCATTAATTAATGACTACTTCACTACCAACGTCTGAACAGCAAAGAAAAGAGGAGAACATTCCATAACTTTTTTAATCCAGCATTGCCAAAGAGAAGCTATTATTGATGATAAATGACATGCACCATGAGCCAGAAGACTTACCGCTTATTGAATTGCGGTTTAACCCTTTCGAGTCCAGTGGTTTCGCTGCTAAACCACCTTCCTTAATTTTGCTCACGATGCTTTTATCGCCCAGTGGTTTCGCTGTGAAACCACTGATTTTTATAAAATCTAATAGAAAAAATCGAATTTTACGTCCATATCGGTATTCAATAAGCCCTATCAGTTGAAAAGAAAATGAAAAGGAAACTAAAACAAAAAAAAATTAATTCTGCCCGGAAAGGGTTAAGTTTGTATCTAAAGTGTAGACTACAGGAATAGATGTTTGTGGTATACGAGCTCGCTGCAGTGAGGGATGAAGCTTTTTCCGAAGATTTCCCAGCTATGTCTAGGATCATTTCCGTACATTTTCTAAAATCAGATTGACTGCTTCCTGTCAGCTTGTGGTATTCATGTCGGCGTGCCTTCGGGTTTGAGTCTCTCTAGTATCATTTTAGGTGGTGTAAACAATTGGATACATTTTTTTTATTTTGAACTGTCTGTAAAATAGAGGGTTCAATTCCCAGGGCTTTAGAGATCCTCAGTTTTGGTCCGTATACCTAATGGGCTACATTAACTTTGATTTCAGAGACTCTTTATTGAAAAGTGGTTCTGTTCGCGTTGAGATTGCGCCTGCTTCAGCTCCAATTATCCATCAAAAACCTCGCCGCCATAAATCTGATTCGGCCAATAATCCTCTACAAATACCCTCTTCAAGTGGAGGCATCCATCTCGCCTCCCTTTCTCTGCCCGCGTAATCCCATATATAAAACTGTAATTTAATCTACTAGAAGCTAGGAGGCTGTATGAATGGGAATAACGGTGATCCAAAAACGATTACAGCTGCCAAAAATGAGCATCAATGCCGCATCTCGGAGGGGTTGTACCCCCTAGTGGCCGGACCGCCGCGCCGGTTATATACATCCAGCCACCCCTAAAGTATATCAACATCAACCTGTCTCTTATCGATGAAAACATGTACATGGAAAATATCAAAGCCGGGCGTTTTACACCAGCTTTTTTTGCACCCCTGCTGCAAATGGGGATGAACGTCATGTTCTAGACGTGATATGCAAATGGGTTTGTTTTACGACAGCGAATGTTTTCCAACTTGCTCCCCTACACATAATGCGGGATGTGTTATTTTTTTTGTTATATCTCTCGAAGGAAATATTAGAAAGGGAAATGACTGCCGAGTAGAGAAGTTGGATCGGCAAAATGGGTTCCCGTGATGGTTTTAGAGATAAAATACATTCAGTATCTCAAATTGAATTGGAAATTAACCAATTGATATTCCTATAAACATAATAGTAAACAATGCGAAGTTTGTGGTCAAATCACAAGAAGCAAAAAAATAAATTGTTCAAAATTAGGTTATAGTAAGTTTCCTGTCAGATAACTAAGCAACGTTGTCCTTTCTACTTAGGGGTCGTAGTAATTACGTATTCATCAACATGTTCATTTACTTTGGGAAAATAATGAATTTGAGAAAATATTGTGAATTCAATAAATTCCAAAGACCTGGCGAATGTTGAAGAAACTTTTATCTCTGTTAATACAGGAATTATTTCACGTATATAAACATGGCTGGAAGATTCAGTTATGCTATTTTCTTGTACGGGAATCAAGAATCGAGAAATTTTACTGAAGAAAAATGGACAGAACAGTCCGTTACTTTGTGATAGTTCACTCGGAAAAATAATAAAAGTACCCGAATAACCCGACAGAAAAACTTCTAAACGAACAGACGAATCTATGGAATTCCCTACTTTTCAAAATTCTTAAGAAATACTTTTTTGCACAACTTGAAATACTCCAGTATGAAAATGTAGTAGTGCTACGAAACCTGTGTCACTGTTAAACCTTAAAAGAACTAACTGCATTCACAAAGTTGAAATGGAGTAAATAAAAATTAGCATTGACAACGTCTGAAAATTATTTGACATCTCACGAGTACCAACCTTCGTCAGTTTTGAGTGAAAAAACTTGATAAACCTAAATCTTGGCCAACCGGGATACTTTATCGATGTGAATGGAGTATCCTATTTTAGGTCCAAATATCGTCAAAAATGAATGCCATTCCAATTTTTGCCGATAGATGCCGGCATTTGGAAATACAATATAGACATTCGAAGTTTTGATATTTCTATTTCTTGATGGAAGTCATATCGTTTACTGAACTTAATACATATACTCCATTCACAATTATAAAATCACAACTCTGGCACTGGAAATTTGACACATTCCACTCTGTATCGAAGTAATGACGTTTTTCAAAATATTTTTATGTTCCAAGTCAACACTATATTGCCCTTTCAACAGTTTCAACATTATTAGCATATTTCTCAGAATGTGAATTTGTTCGGAAAATGAATGAATTGGAAAAGATATGATGGACGAAAATAATTAACGTTTATATGAATTGATAGAAAGGATTCCTTTTCTAGTTATTTGCATGAAAAGTACAAGAGATCACTGTTGAAATATATTATTTTTCGCCATAGAAGAAAATTGCATTGCTTTCACATAATTTTCATATGCATGCTTGTGAAGATTTAATGTTTATTATCCTCTTGAACTGAAAGTTCAAGACTTGACGACATCAATTGTTGATTCTAATCAAGAATTCATAAAAAAAATCAACCCAAAGATATGAGATGAATTGATGGGTAATTATAAGAATCAAGAATAATGTCAATTTTATTTTGTTGATAACTTTCTTAAAATCAATGTCGGGATATAAAACTCGGCTGCGCTTGTTCAAACAACATCTTAAGAATACATTTTTCACCATCTCGACCATTGAAAGGCGTTTCTTATAGGAGAATTAGGTCTAAGTTCCACCTCATTAGTGAGGTACCTAACTTTTGCAAATCTGCTCAGATATCGCCAAATTTCTTGGAAAACCTGAAAAATATCATCCTCATCTACTGCGATATCTGTCCAAATAACTGTTTTTTCAACGAAATTCCCGTGAACCCTTTCAACTTCGAAATGTAAACATTCGTCCTGGACTTGAAAATCGTCCTCACGCTCCAAACTGGTGCTAAAAACAATAAGCATACGTTAATATTGGATATTCGACGAAAAACTCACCTGCAAATATCGATTAAATACCAAAAATCTGCGAACAATTTGTAAACCTAACAAAATGTGGAATATCTTTGATACTTTTACTTTGATGTAAACGAAGAAACTGGCAACGTCGTTTTGTCATTAACGATATTTTCTGTGCGCGCACTGACTTTTCATCATATGTTCTGTGCTTTTCATCAGGGGGCTCAGGGGCATCAATTCCTGAAAACGATGACCTCCTATGTGATTAAATAAAAGTGAATGGAGTATAGATGCATAGCATTCTATGCATCTATGATTCAAGCATTCAAAAGATCATAAAATTGATTAATAGGTCACAGAACAGCAAATAAGTCACATCAAGGTTCATAGATTATCCGCCAAATCGACTCTAGCGCCATCGACGTTCCCAGAGTGACGTAGAACAATGTTTGACAATTATTCTAGTTTCGTTTTTTGGCGGGAAACTATACCTGGTATTCTATGCATCTTTGTTTTGTTGCATAGAATTATATATATACATATTTGTTTTGACAGTTCATTAGAAAAACGTTTACAAATTGTGCAAATTTATTTCGAAGATTCATTTCTCCAAAACTAAGGTGCGAAGATGTTAGTCGGCAATACATGTATTTTTTTAATTTGAACAGACTCTAGAGGATAATAGGCGGATAATATAGTCAAAGACGTAGAGATATTGACCTAGAAGCTTACGAGACCCAGATTGTGCTAGAGTTAAGTGAGCGTGACTGCTGTCAATATTTTCTGACAGTTGCTGTCAATATTTTTCGATAGCTATCAACAGTTTTTACGAGATGTATGCGCTTAAAAACTCCTGACTTCACGTCTTCTCCTTAGATTACCCATTTTCTGTATATGTAATTCTAATAAATCCTTTTTTATTTGGTGTTTTTGTTGTTATTTCACTTAGTATATAGACAAAACACAGAAGGATTAAGTAATTCCTCTGCCCGAAATCAAGTATTCACAATGCAACATTCGCGAACCAACCTGTACATCAAAATGTTGCAGATAGTTGCACATCCGAAGTGGCGATATTTTTCCTGCGGGCAAATAGGGAACTGCTGAATAATAAACCGCATACGTTCCCGAAGATTACTCCTCTCATCGGCACAGTGCGTCGCAATGCAAATAGGCAATTTTGCAGCCAATCTGATATTCATACACTTAATCATCGTCCGGCGCTGCGCTGATTACCATTGTAAATTACTGCCGGTGACATGTCACAGAACGCCGGCTTCACGTCACGGAAGAGCATGTTTAGTTCTATCTAGTTATCAACGCACATACACAATTTCAGGATATACGGCCGACCCTTGCTTGACCATCCTATCAATTATTCAGGAACGGGATCTGGACTGCAACGATCTGAAGAGTAAACAGCATTGGGCACTGCCCGCATCGCTTCCCGAAAAATATACGTCACGCAGTCCATTTCCTACGATTAAACTTCTATTTGTTAGAGATGAAATGCTTTTTAACGATTTGAAGAACTAGTACGTGAAACATATCATTAGTTATGTACAGAGCTTGAACAATATGTGATACACCAGTAACAGCATGTAAACACTAATATTAAACGACATTCAACTTGTCAAATGTAACAGCATGATTGAATGTATCACTTTTATTTTGAAGAAAAGATCGTTTGGGAATAATTCTTACATACTTATACTCCATTCACAATTATAAAATCACAACTCTGGCCATGGTTTCGTTTTCAGGAATTGGTGCATCTGATAAAAAATCTGTGCGCGTACAGAGAATATCTTTAATGACAAAACGGCGTTGCCAGTTTCTTTGTTTACATCAAAGTAAAAGTATCAAAGATATTTTGACATGGGTACAAACGGCAAATTTGAATTGGACCAAAAATCGATTTATAAGCATGAATAAAGCAAAAGTAAGTACTAATCGCCTTTTTTACACTTGATAACGAAGTTTTTTTTAGGTATCTGGCCGTTTGGAAAGATTTCAAACGAAATTCCGGTCCCCCAGAAGTTTGGTTAGTTTCGGTATCGTTTTTGGTGCTCAAAATTTATTTGGAATGTGTAAATGGACAAAAATGGCTTCCTTATACGATCTTTTCACGAAAGCGACCGGAAAATATGGTTCAGGTAGGATTTTCGAGGAATTATGAGGAAAGAACTTGCAGAATGAAATTGCACGATTTTCGTGAGTAAACGTGTTTTGGATGGCCATCATCGGTCTCTAAATGATTATTGTTGATCGTTTTCACGTTTCAGAAAAAGAACCACTTCGTATAAGCCCATTTTGAAGAAATTTGTGTATGTAACATTCAACGGTAGGTATTTGCTCTTAATCGAAAGAATATATTATATCTAGTGCTACTTCTTTCAAAAGAGACACAAGCTTTTAATGCTGTAGGGGCCCTATAATGTGGAGTAGTTTGCGTCTTATTTTAGAACAGGTCAATGATACATGTGAAGCATATGTTTGACCTGTTCCATATTATTTGTACAAACCTACTGTGGTTGTAATGTATGAATATTTTTAAAACTAATAAATTACTATACAGTCAGAATATTTTACTCCTTGTTCATAAGATCAAATAAATGAAATGTATATCTTCTACTCTTATTTTTATTAAATGAGCTATTAAGGTTATGTTCCAAGAAAAAGTTCCTGTTGCATCAGAACTCCCTTCAACTATTTGGATTCCAGTAGAGGGATATAATATTCCATTATTCTTGATTCAACAATTGATGTCAAGTCTTGAACTTTCAGTTCAAGAGGATAATAAACATTAAATCTTCACAATCATGCATATGAAAATTATGTTAAAGCAATGCAATTTTCTTCCATGCCGAAAAATAATATATTTCAACAGTGATCTCTTGTACTTTTCATGCAAATAACTAGAAAAGGAATCCTTTCTATCAATTCATATAAACGTTAATTATTTTCGTCCGCACATCTCTTCCAATTCATTCATTTTCCGAATAAATTCTGAGAAATACGCTAAGAATGTAGAAAGGGCAACATTGTGTTGACTTGGAACATAAAAATATTTTGAAAAACGTCATAACTTCGATACAGAGTGGAATGTGTCAAATTTCCAAGGCCAGAGTTGTGATTTCATAATTGTGAATGGAGTATACATTATGCCGTTTTAGTAGTATGGACCTTGCAGATCACGGACAATGACCATTTCTGAATTTGAATTGAATGTTATAGTTGACGGATTCTGAAATATATATAACTAAGCTTAATTATAGGCTAAGGCCCTAGGGATGTTGTCGATTTTATCAACACCAAAGTCGACCTCTTTGGGTTTCAATGAATGAGTAGGGTAGTGAACAAACTATAATTGACGATTCCTGAAATAAATGTGATTCAGCTGAATTTCAAACGACGTTTTCTGAAGTAAATGTAAATTATCTGAATTATAGTTGACGGTTTCTGAAATAAATGTAGCTGAGCTGTATTATAATTGACGGTTTGTAAAATAAATGTGACTCAGTTCAATTTCAAATGACTTTTTCTGAAATACATGTAAATACAGTTTCTGAAATAAATGTGATTAAGTTAAATTATAGTTGACGGTTTCTGAAATAAATGTGACTAATCTTAATCAAAATTGACGGTTTCTAAAATAAATGCGACTCAGCTGAATTTCCAATTACGTTTTCTGCGAAATATGTGAATGATCTGAATTATAGTTGACGGTTTCTGAAACAAATTGGATCAAGCTGAATTTCAGTTGACGGTTTCTGAAATAAATGTGACTAAGCTGAATTATAATTGACGGTATCTAAAATAAATGTGTCTTAGCTGAATTTCAAATGACGTTTTCTGAAATAAATGTAAATAATCTGAATTATAGTTGACGGCTTCTGAATTAAATGTGACTTACCTGAATTATAGTTGGCGGTTTCTGAAATAAATGTGACAAAGCTAAATTTCAATGGACGGTTTCTGAAATAAATACGACTCAGTTGAGTTTCAAATGGCGTTTTCTGAAATAAATGTAATTAATCTGAATAATAGTTGATGGTTTATGAAATAAATGTGACTATAAGCTTAATTATAATTGCGTGTTCTAAAATAAATGTGACAGAGGAATTTCAAATGACGTTTTCTGAAATAAATGTAGGTAAATGATCTGCATTAAAGTTGATGGTTTATAAAATAAATGCGGCTCAGCTGAATTTCAAATGACGTTTTCTGAAATAAATGTAAATAATCCGAATTAAAGCTGACGGTTTCTGAAATAAATTTGACTAAGATGAATTATTATTGACGGTTTCTAAGATACGTGTGACTCAGTTGAATTTCAAATGACGTTTTCTGTAAATAATTTGAATTATAGTTGACAGTTTCTGAATTAAATGTGACTAAGCTGAATTATAATTGACGCTTCCTAAAATGAATGTAAATAATCTGAATGATAGTTGACGGTTTCTGAAACAAATGTGATCAAGCTGAATTTCAGTTGACGGTTTCTGAAATGAAAGTGACTAAGCCAAATTATAAGTGACGGTTTCTAAAATAAATGTGACTCAGCTGCCTTTCAAATGAGGTTTTCTGAAATAAATGTAAATAATTTGAATTATAGTTGACAGTTTCTGAAATAAATGTGACTAAGCTGAATTATAATTGACGCTTGCTAAAATAAATGTGAATAATCTGAATTATAGTTGACGGTTTCTGAAACAAATTTGATCAGGCTGAATTTCAGTTGACGGTTTCTGAAATAAAAATGACTAAGCCGATATAAAACTGACGGTTTCTAAAAGAAATGTGACTCAGCTGCGTTTCAAATGACGTTTTCTGAAATAAATGTAAATAATTTGAATTATAGCTGACAGTTTCTCGGTTTCTGAAATAAGTATGACTAAGCTGAATTATAGTTGGCGGTTTCTGAAATAAATGTGACTCAGCTGAATTTGAAATGACGTTTTCTGAAATGAAAGTAAATAATATGAATTATAGTTGATGGTTCATGAAATAAATGTGACTCAGTTGAATTTCAAATGACGTTTTCTGAAATGGATGTAAATAATCTGAATTATAGTTGACGGTTTCTGAAATGAATTTGACTAAGCTGAATTAATATTTAATAACGTTTTCTGAAGTAAATGTGTCTCATCTGAATTTCAAATGACGTTTTATGAATCTGAAATAGGGTTTTTGACGATTTCTGAAATGAATGTGACTAAGATGAATCATTATTGACGGTTTCTAAGATACATGTGACCCAGTTGAATTTTAAATGACGTTTTCTGTAAAATGAATGCAAATAATTGGAATTATAGTTGACAGTTTCTGAAATAAATGTGACTAAGCTGAATTATAATTGACGCTTGCTAAAATAAATGTAAATAATCTGAATTATAGTTGACGGTTTCTGAAACAAATTTGATCAAGCTGAATTTCAGTTGACGGTTTCTGAAATAAAAGTGACTAGGCCAAATTATAAATGACGGTTTCTAAAATAAATGTGACTTAGCTGCGTTTCAAATGACGTTTTCTGAAATAAATGTAAATAATTTGAATTATAGCTGACAGTTTCTCGGTTTCTGAAATGAGTGTGACTAAGCTGAATTATAGTTGGCGGTTTCTGAAAGAAATGTGACTCAGCTGAATTTGAAATGACGTTTTCCGAAATGAAAGTAAATAATATGAGTTATAGTTGATGGTTCATGAAATAAATGTGACTCAGTTGAATTTCAAATGACGTTTTCTGAAATGGATGTAAATAATCTGAATTATAGTTGACGGTTTCTGAAATGAATTTGACTAAGCTGAATTAATATTGACGGTTTCTGAGATACATGTGACCCAGTTGAATTTCAAATGACGTTTTCTGTAAAATGAATGTAAATAATTGGAATTATAGTTGACAGTTTCTGAAATAAATGTGACTAAGCTGAATTATAATTAACGCTTGCTAAAATAAATGTAAATAATCTGAATTATAGTTGACGGTTTCTGAAACAAATGTGATCAAGCTGAATTTCATTTGACGGTTTCTGAAATAAAAGTGACCAATCCAAATTATAACTGACGGTTTCCAAAATAAATGTGACTCAGCTGCGTTTCAAATGACGTTTTCTGAAATACATAAATGTTAATAATTTGAATTATAGCTGACGATTTTTCTTTTTCTGAAATAAGTGTGACTAAGCTTAATTATAGTTGGCGGTTTCTGAAATAAATGTGACTCAGCTGAATTTGAAATGACATTTTCTGAAATGAATGTAAATAATATGAATTATAGTTGATGGTTCATGAAATAAATGTGACTCAGTTGAATTATAATTGATAGTTTCATAAATAAATGTGACAGCTGACATTTTCTGAGATAAGTGTAAATTATCTGATATATAATTGATGGCTCCTAGAATAAATGTGACTAATCTGAATGTCAAATGATTTCTCTGCGGTATTTTCGGGAAATTCTGATTCATTTATCATGAAAACCAGACAGAGACTTCACTGCTGAGAACGGTTGAAGTGTCATCTCGTGATATCTTGACGCAGACTTGTGCTACAGCCTGTATACCGGTCCATCCGCAGAAGTGATTCCGTAAGCTCTTTTTTCAATATATCCAGAAATAAACAGCAGAACACGTTTATCGGGAACCGTATCCAAAGGGAGAGAACAGCAATAACACTTAAGATCGGAATTGAGGCCGTTGAAAAATCTCATTTGGCCCCCGAATGCGACCGATAAACTTGAAATTGACGGGGTGGTGGCATCGTTTCTGGTCGAAAAAGGTGAAGGAAAAAGAGGCAAATGGCTGTACGTAGGAGAACTAAGTGCAGACACGAAAGGAATTGTGGACGGTGAGCTCAGGGGAAATCAACAGGACTATTGCTGTTACTGCATTCGGTTCCTACCTGCCTTCCTGACGAACATCTCTCTGAATGTTCCTGCTTCCTTGTGGGCATAACGTGCCAGGAAGAAAATGGCCGAGGCCGGGATGAACCCGGGATACGCCTCTCATCTATTCCCTCTGATAATTTGAATGCTCATGTTTTGGATTGAGCTGGGTTTTCCGTTTTCTCACCGGATTCCATTGCCGTGAAATGAAAATTGATCGAGGGAATCGAATACGAAATATGCAGCATCATTAACATATTAAGGGGCAGTATCACCTTTTGAATCGTGGTAAATTTCCATTCAAAAAGTGGTCTCTTTATTTCACGAGTAACTTCCCTAATTTACGACGTAGAGACTTGATTTTTTTTAATTGAAATTGAAGAACGTCTCGATGGCGAAAAGTTTTCTTTTTTTCGATTTAATTAGTTTTTCAATTAAAAAAAAAACAGGTTGAACTTCAAGCGTTTTGGAAACTACACTTAATGATTTTTTTCCGACGGTTATTCATCATTTTTTGGAAAAAATCGCAACTATTTGCCCTCGGAAATTTAATCTTCTATAAACTACAAAAATTTTCATGATGATTATTTCAAAAATGTAGCTTGTACTCCTGAAAAACGAGAAACATATTCAATAACCCCAGATCTAACGATTACCCTTTTTTTTAATTGAAAAACTAAATAGAGCTCAAAAATCCCTTAAAAACTTATGAAATAATAGCACAATATACGAAAATCAGTTCATTTTTTCTATTCTGATTGGGGGGGGTCACGGGGGGCAGCTGCCCCCTCGCTGGCGACGGCCTTGGGAGTATTGTTAGCCGATGATAGAGAGGGCACGCTATTTTTAGCTGTGGTAGAATGAGAGAAAAGATTTTGCCTGCTCAATGGAATAGTTTTGTCGTCATCCTTTCAAGGCATCCTTGAAGACAAAACGGTTTTTTGTTGAGTTATCTGATTATTAATGGTACATGTTACATACCATTGCAAAGAGTATTAACTAGAGAAGTTTTTAAAGCCATTTTAAAACCCAACACCATGTAAATTTTTTTTTTATTTCACTTTGTAAAGTGGACACAACATTATTTTTTTTTTCATTTTGATGTTTGATACGACGCTGTCAGGTTTTTTGAAGACGTTTGTATGAAATTATGATTCGATCTGAATAAGACAAGACTAGACTAAGGAAATAAATCATTTTATAGACACCTCGAGCATTAAATTTGAAAAAATTCAAGGTTTTAATGAGAAAAATGGGAAATTTCTAAAAAAATTATAACACCTTGAACTTTGGGCAAAATGATATTTTAATTTTATTAGGCGCAACAAGTAGCCAAGAGCATCACCTATCCACCATTTACCTATGGCTACTCACCCTCCAAACACCCTGTATATTTCAGGAAAAAAATCATGAATTTCAAGAATACTCTGGATCAAATATGATCGAATATTATTTGTTCTCTGGTCTCTCAACAATTTAACAATGTTGTCAGAATGTTTGACAACTTCGTCGAGTCTAAAATCTCTATGATGAAAAAACGTTTGATGTAGAGATATGTAGTAAAAAAATCCCTCAAATGTGAGAGATAAAATTGAATTCTATGAAGCATGAAATTATATATTTTATACGGACAGTTTCTATTAAAAATTCATTTTACCGGTTCTTCAGGGAAATATCTATCTAAACAATATCCTCTTGGAATTTTAACTCGACACTGCACGGTTATTATTACATCAATTCACTGAAAATCTTCACATAATCATCACCTGTTTGCAGAATTCTCTGTAAATAAATGGGATATAAATAAATCGATGGCACAGGTTAGCGCTAAACGCAAGCGTCGTTCATGGGACCACAACCTTGTCTGTGATGGGACTTACGTTGGAGACACAGAACAACGGTTCGTCTTGGATGCCGGCTATCAAGCATTGCGAGGTAGCGCACCGTTATAGGCGACTGAAGATTGTAGCGCCATATCGGTGAGAATCAGAACTATTCGTTTGGCATTTCCAAACAGCAACGCTAGGTTGATAAAGTTAGGATAGGTTAGTGAGAAAACAATTTTTTATGAATTAGATTTGGGATATCGAGGGAAATGAACGAATTATTAGTGTTCACAAACTAATCTTCAGGAAAATCGAAGGAACTTATTTCGGTCGGAGGAATATAACTTCTCAATTGTAGAAATAATCGGACAAAACTAAGCAGGTTTTTTGGGAAATATCGTGTTCGTAACATTCTTATTCAAATAATTTTAGTGCTTGAGTATTTCCTAAATGTATTACGACAGAACATCTAATAATCACCTCAATTTCACTCGAAAAAAAAACTTTGAGGGAATCGTATCAGATACGTATTTGACCCATTTTTTTCAAATGGCTATATCTCTTTAACTGAGCCGAATTCGGGAAAATGGAAAATGAAAAGAGGTTCTCTTTTGGCCTCAAGAATCTACAGTCAAAATATATGTATATGTCTTTTGAACAAAGTGTGTCAATGAATTCAAATTGAATTTTTCAAACTAATTTCATGGGGGATATTCGAAAATCTACTTCATCCACTCCAACAGGAGGACATCAATCAATCGAATGTGGAATAATGTGCACAAACTGTGCGCGCTTGTATACACAGTGGCAACTTATTTACACGTTTCAATTCGATGTAGGCACGCGCAGGTGCACTACTAAATTTAATTAGACTTTTTCAATTAGAGCTATTCGATATACCGCCACCGAATAAATATCAACTCAACTGAAAAGGTCGCTATGTGTATCAGCTCATTAACGATTTATGAAACGGGAAATTGATTCGCAGAAGAAACGAGAAACGGCCTGTCGAAGCCGTCTTGAATTTACATCCGTTTAAATGGAAATTCCTGCCGGTATTTTCTGCCTGAAAATGGTTAATTTGCTCAGGAAGTTCTAGTTCTGTAATGAGGAAAAAATCCACTCATTGATCTTTAATGTTGATAAAGGGTTTTCCAATAGGAGGTGTTATTTTGAATAGCCCGCTATTTCGCTAGATGTCACTTTCGAAGCTGTCATTTTTTGACATTTGACAAGTAAACTACGCCATTATTGAAAATGGAACGGTACACGCTTCAACAACGCATTGAAGTTATTAAAATCTATATATATATAAAAGAAAGATGTTGGTTACACCATTTATAACTCGAGATCGGATGGACTGTTTGTTATGAAACTTCATTTATGGAATCGTCTTCGGTCTGGTTATTATAAAATACAATAAAACTTCGAAAAAATTGATGAAAGTTTTACTTATGCAGGAAATGCTTTTCCTCCTTTTGAGTAAGGCCACTAGATGTCGCTACAGTTACAGTTACGCTACCGATTATTCGTTTGTACTTCATTTGATATTCTCCGCGTCAGATGGCGATATAAGCAAATAGTGTGTACAGTGACTATATTCCCTCGATAGTCACTGTAATGGTGTGTAATTTGAGTTGCCTACCACTCTGCGCTGTTGGGCAAAACCAAAATGTCTTAGCGTAGGAGTACAGATGTCTAAAATGATTAGATTTCGTTGAGATATGAGAAAAGTTTCGTTCTTACCACTTCAGATGGCGCTATTCACACATTATGACTGATGATTATTAGTTATTTTTATAGTTTTATTTATTCCAAATAACGCTATCGTGAAGGTACTATATTTGACATTATCACAATTAAATGGCGATGAATTTGTTGAGGCTTTCGCGGCCATCGATTGATGTCATCTGTTCTTTTTTCGAGCAATTCGGTCGTCGTGGTTTGAAATGGTCGAAAAAAGAACATATGACATCAATTACTGTGTAATTTACATAGGGCTTATAATACCATGAAAGGCTATCAACAGATCCAGAAGCGGGTGAATATCACAGTGAATTTTTATCGAAATTTCAAGTAAATCGGATTCTGGCGATGAGTTCCAATCGTGAGATGTCGATTCTCATCTTTTCTCATAATTTTTAAAATGTTTTCGAATTTCTGTTTGGGCAATAAATATATTGGCGGATATAAATAAATCCAAAATTGCCATTATCAGTGATTGTTGGGACAAGTAAAAGTGATGGGAAAAATAAAACCCATGCACGTCGCTCAAGAACAGCAGACAATATTGCTGCTAGTAGCCGAAAGTGTTGGAGAAAACCCAGGTTTGACCATTCCTCGTCGTTCTTTGAAATTCGGCATTCCACAAACCTCTATACACCGTATTTTTCATACAGATTTGGGTCTTGAGGCTTATAAAGTCGATTTAAGACCTCAAAAATGGAATTCGTGAGGCTATCGAGGACATAGGGCAGCCACTTTGCTATTTGAATATGTGAAATTTCATGAAAAGGATATGGTCGTGTAGTCATGGTCGTGGTGGTTATTTGGCTGATGTTATTTTCCTCGTCATAATGTTCATTTATCTGAAAAATGGCATTATTTTTCAATGTCGAAATAACTTCTCATTTTGGGAAACCCTCTACATTGAGACATTGAAAATACAGGGTGTTTGGTAATTCGACGTGAACCTTGAAAAGGGATATACTAGACGTCATTTGCAGTGAATTGTGTCGAGTGAAGCCTGGTCCGAAAATCTATGGTTACGAAGATATCGCGATTTTTCAACTTTTTTGAAATTTTCTGCTTCGTTAAGAAAACAATTAATTTTGTGAGAACTACTCGACTCTCAATATCCAATGAATATTTTTTTCAAAGCTGAGGAGATGTTCCTCATTTCTTGCGAAAAAGTGTTCACTAAAATTTCAGATAACCCGAGATATACAGGGTCATAAATGGCTGCTCCTGTTTTCCTCATTAAATCTTGATGAAACAATTGAGAATTACTTGAAAAAAGTATTATGAACTTGGCGTACAAATGTCAAGAAAAACTCCCCTGTTTCATCAGCTTTCCAAAAAGGTACATATGTCAATAATTCCTTCATGCAATAAAAAAATTTGGCTGGAAAACCAAGCAGACAACAGACTTTTTCGAGTCATTCAGATCTCCTATTATCCTTTATTTCACTCGGCGTGATTCGTAAGCCGTAAGCGGGCCATGGTTCGATCATTAAATGACTCGAAAAAGTCTGTTGTCTGCTTGGTTTTCCGGCCATATTTGTTGATTGCATGAAGGAATTATTTACATATGTACCTTTTTGGAAAGCTGATGAAACAGGGAAGTTTTTCCAAGTTCATGATACTTTTTTCGAGTAATTCTCAATTGTTTTATCAAGATTTTATGAGGAAAACAGGTGCAGCCATTCATGACCCTGTATATCTCGGGTTATCTGAATTTTTAGTGAATACTTTTTCGCAAGAAAAGAGGACCATCTCCTCAGCTTTGAAAAAAATATTCATTGAACATTTAGAGTCGAGTAGTTTTCACAAAATAAATTATTTTCGATAACGAAGCAGAAAATTTCAAAAAAGTTGAAAAATCGCCATATCTTCGTAACCATAAATTTTCGGACCATGCTTTACTCGACGCAATTCACTGCAAATGACGTCTAGTATATCCTTTTCCAAGGTTCACGTCGAATTACCAAACACCCTGTATATCGATTATAAAGCATATTTTTTGTAACCCAAAATACAAAGATGCAATAGGTGTTCTTAGATGAAATCTAAAATGAAATTGCAATAAATTTTCATGAATTTATTTTGCATACTCATATGCCGAAGATATACATTCATGTATTTCCGAATTTTCGGCAAATTACCCCTGCATTTTCAACGTTCACTGCATTTTATAGCAATCATTACCTGATATCATTATCTCATTTGATACTTCCTATTTCCAAAAGTTAAATGCATTTTTCATGAAACTGAATTTGTATCTTCTAATGATCACATAATAATGAAAATTTTATTGAACCAACTGCAACCATCAAAATATATTATAGAATAGTATCCACTATTTGATGAAAATATACCTACATATTTTATGTTCTTGAAATGTCTTAACTTCAGATTGATGATGTCAATGCAGCTGCAGGTAATTTATTTAGATTTCTCAATCAATTATTTGTTGTAAGAAATAGGGGAGTGCTCAAGAAGTTTGAAATGAAATTTCTGTGAATATCCCTCTAATTATGAATGAAATGTACCTACCTACAATGACGCTCTCTATCCGAAAATCGCTGAACTATGAAATTTGTGAATATGTGGGTAAAGCAGGAACTATTTCCCGCCATATACAGTGTGATAAGAAAAACCTCGGACAAACTCTTTTTCATTTAACTTCATCAAACAGATGAAATTGAACAAAACAACAACAAATAATAATAGCTTGAACATTTGTTAATAATATATTTAAGCCGTTTCGAAGTGGCTTCCTTTGGCGGCGATACACAGCTTCAGACGCTTCTTGAAATTTTCGGCAATGGGCCGCAGCTCCTCGGGCGTTAATCGGTTCCATTCCCGGCGCAGAGATTCCTTTGTGTTTTTTAGCACAAGCCCTGTGCTCCAAAATCGACCACACGCTGTAGTCCATTGGGTTGAGATCCGGTGAGTAGGGCGGCCATTCTGCAGATGAGATGAAACAAGGAAAATGGGTCTTACACCATTCTTGCGTCATTTTCACTCTGTGAGCCGGAGCGGAGTCCTGTTGAAAGGTCCAATTCGTATCGCCGAAGTGCTGCTTGGCCCACGGAAGTACTCCGTCCTGGAGGATGTCGCAGCGGTAGACTTCTTGATTGATTTTGACCCCTTGATCCACGAAAACTAAGGGAGTTTTACCACTGCCGCAAATTCCGCCCCAGACCATGACGGATTGCGGATTTTGACGGTGTTCGACGATGGCTGATGTGCCGGGAGCCTCTACGGACCAGACTCTGTCGTTTTGGTGGTTGTGGGATTGTTCTACGGTGGAAAGCTTCTCGTCTGTGAAGTGAATTCGCTCCCATTGCTGACCGGCGGCGAAACGAAGGAGTTGGCGACACCTTTGGAGTCCTACTCGCTTGTTTTCCTCCGTGAGGAGTTGAACTTTTTGGAGCTTGTATGGCTTGAGGTTGAGCTTCTTTTTGGCAACTTGACAGACTGATTCGCGGTTGATACCGGTCTCACAGGCTGTTTTCCTCATGGAAACCCTCGGATTTCCATTGACTCGCTTCTTGACGATGTTGCGATTGCTATAGGTGTATTGACAGTGCCACTTCCTGGACGACGACCATCATGGCCAAGCTCCTTGAAACGACTAATTGCATCGGACACGGTTTGTCGAGGCACATTGAGCAAACGAACAATTTCGCATTGACGCCTACCTTGACGAAACAGCTCCAAAATCGCACTACGTTTGTGTGACATTCTAAAACTCTGTGAAATGAAATTATATCAAACTGAAAATTCACATATTAGTACAGGAAAGTGTAGAGAAACCAAGAGAATAAAAATTATTTGGCTGCGCTGAAATACTTTTGTTCCAGACCACAGCAAAATTAGTCCGAAGTTTTTCTAGTCACCTCGTATTTAAATTTGGCCATTTCTGTATTTCAAGTTGTTTTTCTGAACGAAATTATCTGTAGATTCACTTTTAATCGAAAGTTGAACTGTTTTCATGGGTCTTTCGTTTGAAATGAAACAGAAGCATGAGTTGGCTCATTTTCTTCCATTTTTTAAAAAAATACAATGAAATCAATTGCAATTATTTCATTGAAAAGTCCAATCCTCTCTGAGTTTACCCACAAAATTTCAGTTCTCAAAGTGAAACCATTTTCAAATGCAACTTGAAATAAAAACCCACCACATTGAACGCCCACCTTAAGGAAATTTTCAATTGAAAAGAAGCATAAATATATCATTTACAATGATAGCCACATTATATTCTTTGCAACTGTAGCGCCACAGAACAAGATATGTGATGTATAGCGGTATTAACGATCACAGCGCTACACTAGCGGGCGTCACACGAAGCTCTAACCTCGGCCGTCAGTGTAAGCTAGGAGCATAGAATAACTGGAGGGAAGGCTTCATACGCTCGACAGATCATTTTGAACTGCCAATAACGGCGGAGGTTAGAGTTTCGTGTGACGCCCGATAGATAACGCTAAGATCGTTTATTCGACAACATGTCAGATATCTTGTTCTATGGCGCTACAATTAGGCAATCCAAACCACGTGGCGCCCTGCCTCCAGATAACCTATAAATTTTCTGACAGATCGCTGGCTTGCAGTAAATAAGAGGAATTTTATCATCTTATATGCATTTCATGAGTGAACGAGTGAGTTTTTATGATTTCTAATATCAAAAAGTATCCTGAAGTATCACTGACGAAGAAAATTTTACTCAATCATATGATTACAACTTTTAGTATTGGGAGCCCGAAGAAATTGAAGAGAAAGTATTGGAGAAGGAATATTAATCGGAGCACTGTCCCTGTAACTTATTTATCCTTTCATATGATATAAATTTAAATATTCATCAGTTTTACATTTCACATGAACTGAATACTGCTTATTTCAGTGTCTACGAAGACACATTCACTTTTTTTCTTATCTTCGATATTGTCAAGTCTTGATGACTGCTGACCCAATTTCCTTTTGTTTCCTGATAAGTCACTTAATATGTGTATAATACACCATGTTACACACACTGGGTGTTCCAAAATATTCAAGAAAATCCTCATAATTTGAACGACTTGCACATCCAACTTTGGCACACATTTATGGCATTTTTTATTGAAAATGCACTTAATTTAAATAATTTTCATTGGTCTGATATTCCTAAGAGTAAGATTGACTAGTAATATCAAAAAAATGTCCACATAAAACAATTTTTCAAGCAAGTAAACGGTTTTAATGTCTACATGAACAAATCTAAATTTGGATCATTTGACCACCAACTAACCTCAAAAAAATATTTGACAGGTCGTTGGATTGCCTAATTGCAAAGAATATATTGTGGCTGTCATTGATACATTTATGCTTCTTTTTAATTGAAAATGGCCATAAATCATAACATAGACAATATTGATGACATATCAGCGTTTTATTCTAATCAACTTTTTATGCGCAATTTTATGGGAAGTCTGTGATCGGTAATAAATTTGTCAAAACAATATCCTTATCGGAAAAAGCGAACATTCAGGTAAGTATTATTATTATTATACGGGAAGACTGAGGTTTTATCTGTTCTCGTGTATCATACGCAGAATTGTATGGTACCCCGTTTACATTCCCTCTGCTAACACTTAGATTCGGAGCGGGAAACAGATTTTTCTTCCTATATTCAATCTGATCCTTGTAGCCATTTCTTTACACGTGCTATATGCATTATATTGTCGGATTTACGAAAAAAAGTATGTATTGCTTTCTTTCAATAGAATATATATTATGATATCGTAATAAATGGGACCTAATAAGTAATAACAACGAATAACCATTAAAGATAATTTTATTAAGGATAGCCATGTTGTAGGAAGAAACGACATTGTCGCCATCTCGTGACCTTGCGGCGAACTGACAAGTTCGGACGTTTTTGGCAGTTCATTTTCGTAGGGGAGCCTTCTCTCCAGTTATTCTATGCTCCTAGGTGTAAGTTCAAAATGATGTGTCGAGCTTATGAAGCCTTTACACAAGTTATTCTATGCTCCTAGCACTCGCTCCGGTATATTTCAAACTCTACCGGACATTCTTTGCCTTGCCTAAATAATGGCTCGACCCAAACCATATCTACATCTTTCCACTACTTCAATTTCCGCCCAAACCGCCTCTGAAAGTAACCGAAATTTCATAACATCATCGCTTCCTCCCCACCTTGGACCTAAGCACTTTTAATTACTTGGCGAATTATTCAGCACCTTCATAAATAACAAATCAGACTACAGATTTTCGCAATTTCGAAGAGGATGCAACGGTCAGACTTCCGGCGGTCAAGATCGGCGAAGGGGGGTTGGGGGAACCGGAGGGTCGGCCCGGAGAGTTCCTCTTGGTCCGTTAGCGGTCGCACAAATCATGCAGGCAAGACTATTTGTAAACATCTTATACGGGCGTTTGCTGACCGTTCATCTGCATTTCAAATGTGGGTTCCGAGCCCCAGAGAAACGCCTGACCGTAAATCAGTTCATTTTTCCAAATGGGCTGAGTTTCCCGGCGGTATGAATGAAAAAGCGGGTGCTAGAGGGTGATGAATTGGGGTGATAACCTCATGCTCAAGCCAAATTTGCATTATTTTCTTGATACTATTATTATTTTTATTATTAGTAGAGCCCGTAGATCTACCTATTGGGTAGTTTTTATTATTATATGGTGTTATCGATTGGCTATAGAAGAACCTTTCAGAACTTGTGCACTTGTAGCACTGAACTACATCTTGAATCTATCTAAAACCGAACCCGAGTCAACTGAGAACCTTTCTGTTCAAGAATTCTCCAGCTACTCCCTTTAACTTCTGATTCAACAGTTATGTCCGATGATGCTGTCTCTGCATTTTATCATGTAGTGAATATGTCGATAGCCTTATTTGTTCCTCTTGAAAGGTACAAGACCTCTAATTTTCCCAGTTGGTTCTCAGCTGAGTTGAGACATTTAATTCATCAAAAGAAAATTGCCCACAAGTGTTATAAATCAAGTCGAACATTGTTTGATTATGAGGTTTTTTCACGTTTGAGAGGTGAGTGCAAAGCCCTTGCTGAGGTATGTTACCAACAGTATTTGTCGAATTTGGACCAATTATTGTTTTCTGACCCTAGGAGCTTCTGGAGTAGATTCAATGATAAGAGAATGGGGGGTAAAATTCCTAGTACAATGTATCTCAATGATCGGGAATTTGTGGGAGGTGAGAAAATTGCTGGAGGTTTTGCCAAATTTTTTGAGACGGTATATAATGATGGCAGTAATTTTTCTGGTAGTGAAACTTTTCAACAGGCGAGTAATAGTGGGACCATTCCTGGTCCTCGGCTTTCTGTCGAGTTGATTTATGAAAAGATTAGTAAGTTATCTCCTAAGGTTAGCTCAGGTCCAGATGGTGTGCCAAACTATTTTTTGAAAAACTGTGTGTGTACTCTTTCCTACCCTCTGTTCGTTCTGTTCCAGAGATCCATCGACTCAGCGATCTTTCCAAAACAGTGGAAACACAGTTTTGTGGTCCCGATATTTAAGTCTGGGGATATTGGCAGGATAGACAACTATAGAAGTGTGTCGGTACAGTCAGCCATTCCGAAACTTTTGGATAGTCTTGTAGCGTTTTTTTATACAGGTTTCAAAGCTCAAGTTTTGGTATTCGGTCAGGTTGAGGTTTTTATTACCTCCATCTGCAGTTGAATTTTTCAACTCCGATTTCGAAATTTTCATCAAGCGAAGGTATTCTTTAAATTTTACATACGCAGACAAGATTGTCCTCTCCGGTTGCGTCCAGATGGCAGTCACGTTGATTTTTTTAATTACTGAGAATTCATTTCGAAAGAGAATCGACTTCCATTTCGAATTTGATTAGAAGACGACATTGCCTGTTGAGGGATAAAGTTTGTTTGTATTAAAACTTCTATTTAACGCACCGTTTTTCTGTTCATTTGAATGAAGGAAAATTTTTGCCGTTTCGACATCGAAGAATTGTGAATTACCGTGAAACCCTTTTTGAAGGTGAGTTTCTTTCGAAGAATCGTCGGCGTGAAGCGGACATGTTGTTGTGTCTAGCACAGAAAATTGAGAATAATTCTTTTCAGGGTTTTTTGTTTACACTCATAATTTCACGCTACGTTATCTGGACGTTACCGTTGACGACGTTTTCAAATTTCGAAGGCCCAGGACCTTTTGCGAAATTTCCTTTGTTGGAAAAATTCAAGACCAGCATCACCACCTCACATCACAGAAGAGTTGAACAGTCTGTGGCAGCCCATCCCCAGGAAGATTCTTGTGCAAGTAAACCCACCTATGAGAAATAAATCAATTCGTGCTGTATTTGTTCATTTCTCTTTGACAACATCATTTGAAGAAGTTTCTTCAACTTCACATTATTGTCACTTATTGGTTGATGACAATTATCAATCAATTATAAAAAAAAACAACCAATTGGCGCCCTTTAAAAAAAATACATAGTTTTTCATAAAACAACCCACCCTTTTCTGCTCACCGGCCTACAGCTGCCGTTCGCAATTGTGTAAGTAATCTTAAGGGTGAAATAACGTTACAGTCTTGTATATGACCAGCTTTATTTTCATTGCAAGGAACTGTTAATAAATGAACAACATGGTTTTAGTACTGGTAAATCGACTCTGACTAACTTGTTAGTATTTCATGATGACCTACTGAGGTCTCTGGAGGAGGGGCAACAGGTGGATGTTATTTACACGGATTTCTGCAAAGCATTCGACAGGGTTATTATCTCTGTGTTGCTGGTGAAGTTGCAACATTTTGGCTTCTCCAATGGTTTGGTGTCTTGGTTTAAAAGTTTCTTGTGTGATAGGGTCCAACAGGTGCGTGTGGGCGGAGCTAAGTCAGGTCTTATAACTGTACCCTCAGGTGTTCCTCAGGGGGGTCATTGTTCTCCATTGCTATTTCTCATTTTTATGAATGATGTCTCGGGTTGTTTTAAGAACAGCAGTTTTTTGTTATTTGCAGACGATTTGAAAATGTATAGGAAAATTCGTACACGAGAAGACATGATTAGTCTGCAGGATGACTTGGATTTGTTTGACCAGTGGTGTAGTAACAATGGGCTAGCTTTGAATACAAATAAGTGTAATTACATCAGTTTTTTTAAAGGACACAGAAAACTACAGTCTTCTTACTGCATTGGAAGCTCGTATATCAGTTATACAGAGAGTGTGAGGGATCTTGGAGTTTACTTTGATGAGCATTTAAATTTTGGGCAACATATAAGTTCTTTGGTGGTTAAATCTTCTAGGGTTCTCGGGTTTGTTTTGCGCAATTGTAAGGGCTTATCACTTGAAACTTGCAAGAGGGTTTACATTTCACTTGTCGTCTCTTTGTTGGAATATGGTTCTATGATCTGGTCTCCATACTATAAAAATGGTTGCTTGACTCTAGAGAGGGTTCAAAATAAGTTTATCCGTTTTTGTCTCTTCAAACTTGGTGTAAAAATTCCAGATGACCATGTATATGATGAAGCACTCGATATGTTGAATATGAGCAGTCTGAGAGAAAGACGTGTTCGGGGAGACCTACTGTTTGTGTTCAAGCTTTTGAATGGCCTGGTGATTTGTCCCGAGCTTCTTGGTAGTATAGCATTTAATGTTCCGGCACGTTCTTTGAGGGCGAACCGGTTGTTCTATTTGCCCAATCATGCTACTAATTATGCTATGCACTTGCCTATTGAGAGAACATTGAGACTGATTGATTCTAAGGGTATTGAGATTTTGGGCATTTCTTTGTCACAATTTAAAAATTTAATTAGGAATAAGCTTTGATTCTTTGTTTGTATAATGTTAGTTTTAGTTTTTGTACTGAATAATTGTTATTTTTGGACTGTGAAAGCCATAGTTGGCCGTTGATATTATTGTTTTTTATATATATATATATATGTATACCTATGTATTTTATGTTTATACCTGGATCTATTTTATAGTAGATAAGTTGGTTGGTATTTTCATAAACAATTAAGTTTGTAATGGGGTTGATCCCGTATATTAAATAAATTAAATTAAATTAAATTAAATTAAATTTCCTGAATAGCAATTTATCCGTCTACGGTTTGAGACTGTACTTCCGAACACTGACGTACTTCCTAAATCTCCGAATCAACACTCTACTCCGCTATTCCCCGAATAACACTTTTTTTGTCTCCGCTTTGAGACTGTACTTCAATAAACTGACGTACTTTCTAAATCTCCCTAAAATCGAACCCGAGTCGACTGTGAACCTTCCCGTTTAAGAATTCTCCAGCTACTACCTTTAACTTCCGATTCAACACTTCACTCCGCTCTGAATTGCACTTTTTCCGTCTCCATTTTGAGACCGTTCTTCCAAACACTGAAGTACTTCCTGAAACCGAACCCGAGTCAACTGAGAACATTCCCGTTTAAGAATTCTCCTAATACTCCCTTCAACTTCCGATTCAACAGTTATGTCCGCTATTTCCCGAATAGCACTTTATCCGTCTACGGTTTGAGACTGTACTTCCAAACACTGACGTACTTCCTAAATCTCCCTAAAACCGAACCCGAGTCAATTGAGAACCTTCCCGTTTAAGAATTCTCAAGCTACTCCCTTTAACTTCCGATTCAACACTTCACTCCGCTCTGAATTGCACTTTTTCCGTCTCCATTTTGCGACCGTTCTTCCAAACACTGCAGTACTTCCTGAAACCGAACCCGAGTCAACTGAGAACCTTCCCGTTTAAGAATTCTCCTAATACTCCCTTTAACTTCCGATTCAACAGTTATGTCCGCTATTTCCCGAATAGCACTTTATCCGTCTACGGTTTGAGACTGTACTTCCAAACACTGACGACCTTCCTAAATCTCCCTAAAACCGAACCCGAGTCAACTGAGTACCTTCCTGTTCAAGAATTCTCCAGCTACTCCCTTTAACTTCCGATTCAACACTTCACTCCGCTCTGAATTGCACTTTTTCCGTCTCCATTTTGAGACCGTTCTTCCAAACACTGAAGTACTTCCTGAAACCGAACCCGAGTCAACTGAGAACCTTCCCGTTTAAGAATTCTCCTAATACTCCCTTTAACTTCCGATTCAACAGTTATGTCTGCTATTTCCCGAATAGCTCTTTATCCGTCTACGGTTTGAGACTGTACTTCCAAACACTGACGTACTACCTAAATCTCCCTAGAAGCGAACCCGAGTCAACTGAGAACCTTCCTGTTCAAGAATTCTCCAGCTACTCCCTTTAACTTCCGATTAAACACTTCACTCCGCTCTGAATTGCACTTTTTCCGCCTCCGTTTGGAAACCGTTCTTCCAAACACTGAAGTACTTCCTGAAACCGAACCCGAGTCAACTGAGAACATTACCGTTTGAGAATTCTCCTAATACTCCCTTTAACTTCCGATTCAACAGTTATGTCCGCTATTTCCCGAATAGCACTTTATCCGTCTACGGTTTGAGACTGTACTTCCAAACACAGACGTATTTCCTAAATCTTCCTAAAACCGAACCCGAGTCAACTAAGAACCTTGCTATTCAAGAATTCTCCAGCTACTCCCTTTAACTTCCGATTCAACACTTATTTTCGCTATTCCCCGAATAGCGGTCAACGTTTTGAGACTGTACTTCCATAAACTGTCAACTGAGAACCTTCCCGTTAAAGAATTCTACATTTACTTCAACTTCTTCGTTTTCAAAAGCAATTCACGATCTAGCCCTGAATTTCCCGCTAACTTCCCCTCCCGACCACTCAGGTCGTGAGATGATTTTCTGACACCGTCTCGATATACAAAGTATTTTTCGGCTTCGTGATTGCATTTTATGAGGAAACTTAACCCGAAAATCAACAGCTTTATCGCTTATCGTCTCGCCTACATCCTTTGACCGTACAGATAGTATTAATATCCATATGAAATAAAGTAACATTCGAAGCCATGAATATGCTTTAGAAATCAATATTGGTTAACCGCCATATTTCGATTTATTACACACGTATAGATAGCCATTAATTCTGATACTGAGTGGACGGAGAAATTTTTTTACGAAAATTGAAGGTTGATAATCAACAATTATTGTGCATAAAATTTATACTCCGAATTTAATATTATTCCATGAATTTACAAAATCTTCGTGATATTACGTTGTTTTCACCTGGGGCTTTTGCGATTTGCTAAATGCAAGTGTTATTACGTAGATTATCGTAGTTATCGTGTATAATTCTCGGAGATACCTTGATATTTCTTTCAGTTAACAACGAAAAATACAGCAAGCTCAGCCGATGGAACGCTTTGCTGTCCATCGAATATAAATACGTTAATTCGTTCCGTGCATGTGATATCACTCAGGTGTCATACATGAATTTTTCGTATCATAGGAATATATGAAAGTTTTAATCCTCAAAATGTTCTCAATGCATACAATGGCGTATGTAATATTCCGACAGATGTAAGTGTGGGGAATTCAGCTTGGAACGTGAGCGAGCGTCAAAAGACAAACACGTACATGAAAACCGCCTAGACTCGGCTCCATCCTCCATCTACTCCAAGCATACGTCTGCACAGCTCAATGGAAACAAGTTTCATTTTGTGGGAGCGCTGGGGGAATTTCCATCCAGTTATTACTACAACTTCACCGACGTAATCTGCAGCCCTGTCGAGTTGGGGGGTAGGTGGGGCTGGATGGGTCGGAGGAAGGGTTGAACAGCGGAGAACTGTATAACTCTGCGTTATGATTGCCAGCGTTAATATTTAATCGAGTAATTAATGCAAGAAATTACCTATTATGTGTATGATTCGAGTTGCTCTAATAATTGTGAAATATGACCGGGGTCTCAACCGCTCTCTCTCCCTGAAATACAAATTTCACCCTTTCGGTTACCGGTGGAATTTTACTCCCCCACTCAATCTACGGTTTTGTATTCATACGTAGCTGTTAAGTTTAATATCTTTCGCGGAAATTGCTTCTGATAAAATGCGTATTAACTGAACCGAGTCCGTTGAATTAGCTGATGACTGCGTGAGTATTGTAGTAGAAGTCATAGCCTTTTTTTGGTCAACATGAACCTTGGAATCAACGCAAAAGAATCATACCGATTCAACATTTTACCCCGCTATTCCCCGAATGGCACTTTCTCCGTGTCCGCCTTGAGACTGTACTTCCAAACACTGAATTACTTCCTAAATTTTGAAACCGAACTCGAGTCAACTGAGAACCTTCCCATTTGGGAAATCTCCAGCTACTCCCTCACACAATCTACGGTTTTGTATTTATACGTATACTCCATTCACAATTATAAAATCACAACTCTGGCCTTGGAAATTTGACACATTCCACTCTGTATCGAAGTTATGACGTTTTTCAAAATATTTTTATGTTCCAAGTCTACACTATGTTGCCCTTTCTACATTCTTAGCGTATTTCTCAGAATGTGAATTTATTCGGAAAATGAATGAATTGGAAAAGATGTGATGGACGAAAATAATTAACGTTTATATGAATTGATGGAAAGGATTCCTTTTCTAGTTATTTGCATGAAAAGTACAAGAGATCACCGTTGAAATATATTATTTTTCGCCATGGAAGAAAATTGCATTGCTTTCACATAATTTTCATATGCATGCTTGTGAAGATTTAATGTTTATTATCCTCTTGAACTGAAAGTTCAAGACTTGACGACATCAATTGTTGATTCTAATCAAGAATTCATTACAAAAAATCAACCCAAAGATATGAGATGAATTCATGGGTAATTACAAGAATCAAGAATAATGTCAATTTTATTTTGCTGATAGCTTTCTTAAAATCAATGTTGGGATATAAAACTCGGCTGCATTTGTTCAAACAACATCAAAAGAATACATTTTTCACCATCTAGACCTTTGAAAGGCGTTTCTTATAGGAGAATTAGGTCTAAGTTCCACCTCATTAGTGAGGTCCTAACTTTTGCAAATCTGCTCAGATATCGCCAAATTTCTTGGAAAACCTGAAAAATATCATCCTAATCGACCTCTCGAAGCTCCATCCGATCCATCTACTTCAATATCTGTCCAAATAACAGCTTTTCCAACGAAATTCCCGTATATCCCTTCAACCTCGAAATGTAAACATTCGTCCGGTCTTGAAAATCGTCCTCATGCTCCAAATTGGTGCTAAAAACAATAAACATACGTTAATCTTCGATATTCGACGAAAAACTCACCTGCAAATATCGATTAAATACCAAAAATCTGCGAACAATTTGTAAACCTAACAAAATGTGGAATATCTTTGATACTTTTACTTTGATGTAAACAAAGAAACTGACAACGTCGTTTTGTCATTAACGATATTTTCTGTGCGCGCACTGACTTTTCATCATATGTTCTTTGCTTTTCATCAGGGGCACCAACTCCTGAAAACGAAACCATGACCTCCTATGTGATTAAATAAAAGTGAATGGAGTATAGCTGTTAAGTTCAATATCTTTCGCGGAAATTGCTTCTGATAAAATGCGTATTAACTGAACCGAGCCCGTCGAATTAGTCGTGAGTATTGTGGTAGAAGTCATAGCCTTTTTTGGTCAACATGAACCTTGGAATCAACGCAAAAGAATCATAACGATTCAACACTTTACCCCGCTATTCCCCGAATAGCACTTTTTCCGTCTCCGCTTTGAGACTGTACTTCCAAACACTGAATTACTTACTAAATCTTCCTCAAACCGAATCCGAGTCAACTGAGAACCTTCCCGTTTAAGAATTCTCTAGCTCAGCACAATCTACGGTTTTGTATTCATACGTAGCTGTTAAGTTTAATATCTTTCGCGGAAATTGCTTCTGATAAAATGCGTATTGACTTATAGTTAACATTTTTCAATAAATCATAAAACCTTAAATCTAAATGAATGCTAAGCTATATTTTCATTTAACTTCGCTAAAAGGAGTGTAATGTTTTTCGAATGTACCTATTGTAGGTCTTTTCATTTTCTAATTTTACAGGCTTGATGGATTCCAACATGAGAGATGTCATTTGATTCCTAGAAATTGTGTGTCTGACGTAGGCTATGTTTATTTTCTGATTATTTGTTCATTCAGTGTTGAAGTACTGTTTTTGTGATTCGAAACAAATAATTTTCTGCTTTATCGGCGTGAGCAGGGCACTACAATTTTGTATGCCCCCAAAAGATCTGACAAAAAGTCCCCAACAACATATCTTTATCTCTTAAGGATGTTCCATTTTCAAAAATGTTTGGACCGAATAATATTCCTGGAAATTATTATTTTAGTGACTTTGGGCATTCAATTCAGGTCAAAAATTTTGAAGATATGGTTTCTGAGTTGTGACAGGTTTAATATAATAAATTCCAACGATCCCTCTGAAGTACTTACCATAGTCGTTGTGCCACGATTCCTATAAAGTCCAAAGAATCTTAACTCCAAAAACTTATGTGAAATTTGGCAGAAAGGAAGTTTTGGAAAATTGACTCTGTCTTTAGTTCATTCTTTATTATCTGAAACTCTTTTTTTGTTGCCTTTCTACGAGGATGTATTGATATCTAGTTAGCCTAGACCAGTTCCATGCATAAACAAATTATTGCGATATCATATCAACGAACAATAACTTATTAGAAGTGCCAGAGTAGAGTTCGACGTCAAAGAAGTAAACCAGAGTTACGCAATAAATAAAAAAAAAGATGTCCACCGAAATTGTAAAAATCGAAAAAATGGAGTATCGAACCATCATCCAGTACCTGTATTTGAAAGGGTCAAGAGGTAAGCAGATTTACGAAGATATGCTTAATACCCTTGGTGATCAATGTCCTTCTTATGCGACCGTGAAAAATTGGACTGCAAGCTTCAAAAGAGGTAAATTTTCCATTGAAGATGATGACCGATCGGAAAGGCCAGTTTCTGTGTCAGTCCCCGAAAATATCGATGCAGTTCATGACATGATTTTATCAGACCGTCGAATTGGGCTAAAACGGATATCTGAAGCACTGAAAATTTCATACGAACGCGTTCATCATATAGTTCACGTCAATTTGGACATGAGAAAAATTTCTGCTAAATGGATCCCCAATTGTTTGAATGTTGACCAAAAGCGTGCAAGGGTAGAAGCATTGCGTTCGATCTGTGCTCGATTTGAAAACGATGTGGACTTCTTAAACCGAATTGTTACTATGGATGAGACTTGGGTACACTTCTACGAGCCAGAAACAAAGCAACAATCGATGGACTGGCGACACTCTGGTTCTCCGAGACCTAAGAAGTTTCGTGTCCAAAAATCTGCTGGAAAAGTTCTTGCTTCAGTTCTTTGGAATTGCCATGGAGTAATCATGATTGATTTTTTGGATGAAGGTAGAACAATAACTGGAGATTACTATTCGACATTACTGACCACTCTACTGGAAAAAATTAAATAGAAAAGACGTGGAAAGCTATACAAAGGTATTTTGTTTTTACAGGACAACATCACAGTACACAAATCTCATGTTGCCATGCGAAAAATTCGAGATTTAGGGTTAGAATAACTAGAACAACCCCATTTTTCACCAGGTTTGGCTTCGTCCGACTATCATCCCTTTCCTCAACTGAAAAAAAGTTTAAAAGGTAGTAAATTTTCTTCCAAAGAGTAGGTTATAAAAGCTGTGGAGGACTGGTTTGCCGAGCAAGAAGAAACATTTTTTTTGAAAGGTCTAGAGACGTTTCAGGTTCGCTGTAATAAATGTATTCAATTAGATGGAGAATATGTTGAGTAATAAAATATTCTGACATTGAAATAGTTTTGTTTGGTTTTCTAGTAGGCTAAGAATTTTTCAATATATCCGGGTAACTATATAGACATAATTTTTATTATGTTACTTCTGTCGAGTTATCAATGGTCTTGATGTAACTTTTTCCAAATGGACATGGTATATTTGAACACAATTTACGGTTTTTATGTTTCGAGTGGTATAATACTTAACTACCTGTAGTGGTTTTTAATGTTGCCCAGGAATAGAATCATAAGTTGATATGGATTCTCGTTTGAAATGAGAAGCATTTAACGGAAGCTTGAATTAGTCGAATTTGTAATTTCTTCGTCTAAATCTAAATGAAAAAAGGAAGATATATTTATTATTATCCTCCACATCACGGTTAACCCACAAATGAACATTTCACCATCTCGTATACCTTCAGGAAACTCAATGGATTGCCCATCATCTTCATCCCTGCCGACATTAGAGCTCAGACTCTAATAACACTTAAAAACTAATGACCCATTCTGCCGACGCACCCACTCATCGCACGCCGTAACAATAACGATTATCGGAACATAATCCGCTGTAAAATTGACTAGAAAATCGTATCCCACCCCTGATGTTGTCCCATCCACTCCAGAACGACAACGGGAGACGGCGACTGCCAACCCTTTTGCAGGGAATCCTGTAACATAGAAAGAATGGTTTAAGCCCCCATCCCGAAGGATTGCGACCCTAGCGATTTACATTGGCATAAACATGTAAACACTAATGCACCGTTGCAATGAATATGCTGCTCTGTGCCCTCTTCTCGTCTCCCTCCGTTAGGTGACGAGTGGATTGCTTCAGTTTTCATTGCAGAGCATAGAGCATTTCAATTTTATTTTTTCCTGATCTGAGTCAGTAAAAGTTAGACGAAATATTAATTTTATTTGTTTCTCATTTGTTAACGTCAGTTTCCAAAAACACGATAGAACAAGAAAGTTTATTTTATCAATTCACTAACTTGTAAAACTGACAGTTAACTTGCAAAATCTTTACAAGTTAGTGGTATTATTTACATTAGAAAATTTTGTTTTTTCGTCATATATGTTGAAAATCATGGTACAATTGTTATTTCCAGTAACACAGATTTTTGATGATGAACCATCTGTTGACTCAGAAACTGCTGAACTCGAGGACTGCAGAACATTTGTACTCTCCTTACTACCAAATAATTTGCTAGACATTTCGATTTTTTTGTTGACCGAATCATCGACATAACTCATCGCAATTTCGGTGCTCTTCCACCTTCCTGCATGCTTTAGTGCTAAAATATCTCCACCCGAATCCGCAACCATAGTGGCTCCAGTTCTGCGAAAAGAGTGGCCGGTGTATAACTTTGGGTCTTTTAAACCTAAATATTTCGCTATTTGATTTGGGACACCACCAATAGTGTGCTGGTCAGCATTAAGGGAAATGCACTTTCCATGTCGGTATGTCAAAAAAAATCTTAGGCTTTCTGTTCGAGGAGGCCGAAGATTTACATATTTTCTGTATAACATGCAGGGCTTGAAGCTGCAGCCATCATCGGTTATGGTGAATCTTCTTGTTGTTGAATTTTTTGTCTGCCGCAATGTCGCAATAACGTATTTTCCGATATCTTCTACATCATTCATGTTTAAGGAGAGAATTTCGTCACATCGACAACATCCAAAAATCCCAAATATTGTTAAAATTTTCGCCAGCAACCACTGGTCATCAGGAGCATGTAAAAGAAACTGTTCAGCCTCTTCTTTACTTAATAACTTGGCCTTTTTTGGCGTATAACGGTCATTTTTTCGTTTCAGAAACGCTATTACCTTTTGAAATCTGCAAATGACAACTAAACGTCATATTTTTCAATAATTTTTTTAAGGAAAACAAACCTGCGAACTGGGGCATTTTCTTTCATTTCCAAGCAGCTTTTCAGCATAGACCATTTTGACCATAAAGTATTAGGGCTGAATCTAGCTGATAGTTGATTCAAGTAGACCAACAAAACATCTTCAGTTACCCCAATCACACTATTTTTGTTTTGCCACTTTTTGAAGTCGTCGTATTCTCGCTCGTACCTTGAAGCTGATTTTGCAGGTAATAAACTTGAAGCTACACTGCTGGCTGCCTCAATAATTTCTTTTGGTACATTCATTTTCGCTTTCGCCAAAACAAATGTAAAGAAAAATAAACAGACATGTTCATGGCAACGCTTCCATAGCTTACGACATTTGCGACAAATTATTGAGATTTTTTTGGAATCTAACCTTTTTACAAATGAGAAACAAATAAAATATAAAACAATTCACGCAAGGTAACGGGTTTTACTGGCTCAAGGAGGTAACTGACTCGCCTGCGGCTCGTCAGCTATATCCTCCATTCGCCAGTAAAAACCCTCTTACCTTGCTTGTAATGTTATATACTATTGTATAGTTGGTTCAGCAAAAAGTGACGTAATTCTAAGCTGGAGCAGTTGGCTGAGAATTGAAGGTTACAGGTTAAAGAAGCACTATTTAAAATAACAAAGGAAAAATTAAATTGGACAAAAGTAAAGATTTTTAGCAACAGGAGTTCATAAATCATCACAGAGTGTGTATTTTCTGGAATGAGAAAATGCAATAAAATTTGAAAGTCAAGTGGTCAAAGTGGTGGAAATATTTCTTCAGGGGTTCACGTGGAAGTAGTCCTTTGAAAACCAATGCTCTCAATAAATAAAAACGAGCATTTTCAAGATTATCTTCCAATGCTTCAATCAGTATAGACATGAGCCTTAACTCTACCCCACAAAAAATAGTTTAAAGGCGTTAAATCGCACGATCTAGGCGGCCAATTGATCGGTCCCTAACGTGAGATAAACTGTTCAACGAACTTGCCTCTCAATTGGTTCATTGGTTCGCGTGCTATGTGGCATGTGGCACCATCTTGTTGAAACCACATGTCATACAAAGCAAGCTCTTCCATTTTGGACAAGAAAAATGGATATCACCTCAAGATAGCGCTCACCATTCACAGTTACCTTGCGATTCGCATCATCTTTGAAGAAATACGGTTCAATGATGCCACAAGCCCAAAATCCGCACCAAACAGTAACTTTTTCTGGGTGATCTTCACTCCAAAATAGACAATCCTGCTTATTTATACTCCATTCACTTTTATTTAATCTCATAGGAGGTCATGGTTTCGTTTTCAGGAGTTGGTGCACCTGATGAAAAGCACAGAACATATGATGAAAAGTCAGTGCGCGCACAGAAAATATCGTTAATGACAAAACGAAGTTGCCAGCTTCTTTCTTTACATCAAAGTAAAAGTATCAAAGATATTCCACATTCTGTTAGGTTTACAAATTGTTCGCAGATTTTTGGTATTTAATCGATATTTGCAGGTAGGTTTTTCGTCGAATATCCAAGATTAACGTATGTTTATTGTTTTCAGCACCAGTTTGGAGTGTGAGGACGATTTTCAAGACTAGGACGAATGTTTACATTTCGAGGTTAAAGGGGTACACGGGAATTTCGTTGAAAAAGCTGTAATTTGGACAGATATTGCAGTAGATGAATCGGATGGAGCCTCGAGAGGTCGATTAGGATGATATTTTTTAGGTTTTCCAAGAAATTTGGCGATATCTGAGCAGATTTGCAAAAGTTAGGTACCTTACTAATGAGGTGGAACTTAGACCTAATTCTCCTATAAGAAACGCCTTTGAAAGGTCGAGATGGTGAAAAATGTCTTCTTTAGATATTGTTTGAACAAACGCAGCCGAGTTTTTATATCCCAACATTGATTTTAAGAAAGTTATCAACAAAATAAAATTGACATTATTCTTGATTCTTGTAATTATCCATCAATTCATCTTATATCTTTGGGTTGATTTTTTTTATGAATTCTTGATTAGAATCAACAATTGATGTCTTCAAGTCTTGAACTTTCAGTTCAAGAGGATAATAAACATTAAATCTTCACAAGCATGCATATTATGAAAATTATGTGAAAGCAATGCAATTTTCTTCCATGGCAAAAAATAATATATTTCAACAGTGATCTCTTGTACTTTTCATGCAAATAATCCTTTCTATCAATTCATATTAACGTTAATTATTTTCGTGCGTCACATCTTTTCCAATTCATTCATTTTCCGAATAAATTCACATTCTGAGAAATACGCTAAAAATGTAGAAAGGGCAACATAGTGATGATTTGGAACATAAAAATATTTTGAAAAACGTCATAACTTCGATACAGAGTGGAATGTGTCAAATTTCCAAGGCGAGAGTTCTGATTTTATAATTCTGAATGGAGTATACGTATCCATTGAGTCGAAAATGAGCTTCGTCGCTGAACACAATTTTTCGATAAAAAAGTGGATCTTACGCCAACTTTCTCAACATAGCACGCATTTTGATAATAAAATTCAATGATTTGCAAGCGTTTCTCGTTTGTTAGACATAAAATACGAAACGTGCATTAGCTGTCAAAATCAGTGTAGCCAAAAAGAAAATTGTTAAAAATCGTTACAATACTCATATTTTTGTGGCCCCACCACAGAGAAGTGGAATGGCACAGCCGATATAATGCGGTGAATGCACACAGAGCAGCGTAATATATCAACACAATGGTTCCGTCGATCTCGCCCTATCAGGTCTGAGTTCCACAGCAGCCACCGTAATCAGCAGTTCATATTTGTATATAATTTGTCCATATAAAAGGAAATCCCCCACGTATCGCTTACAATGTGACAGAAGGCCCTGAGGGAGACCCGCTCTCTGAGCTCCTACAATGAACCGGAGAGAACTCGTTACAGAGTCGAAGACCGCTTTATGTGCTATGGATATGGAAAATATGGACCATGATATGTACCTACAATATGACGGCGTGTATTTACGCACGGATTCTTTTCAAAGGGCCCGTTTAGTTTAACTCGCGACTTTTCATCTACGGGGTTCTTTCAAACGACGGGTCTAGAGGGCACATCTATCAAATGCCGAAACAGAATTTTTTGATTCAGTAAAATGAAACCCCACCAAAAACATTCTGTAAAAACTAGCCAAGTCTCGATGGAGCTGCTTGTTTATCTCTAAAAAGTAATGAAATCTAGAAAAAGTCGAGCCAAGTTTAAGGCTCCTTGCTGCGATTTCTTTATTATTATATGTTGTGTGACTTGGCCGTTGAACATTCTTTATACGTTAGTGGGTACTAGTCAATTTTGTTTACACGTAATGCTATATAATTCTGTTGTAACTACCTATGCGAGATAATAGCCCATGCTGGTATTGATAATTGGACGCTAGTGTCTCATTTTAGGCTGTTGTTGATTGTGCAACACATATGCATTCAGCATTGACAATGCTGACTTCTCCTCTCTTCTTTTTAGTCCGTCTGTACTGGAAATAATTTTTTATACTGTATGTTTCAGGCTCCTATTATTGAATACGCAGCTTTATCAAGCCTTCAATTGACTGGTTATTGAATGGCAATTTTCCATCGTCAATGGGTAGCGTTTCTGGCGACAGATTGGTGCAATGGTGTCATGGAGCACCTGGTTTTGTACCCTTGTGTACCTTCAACGGCCAAGTCACACAACATTAACTATAATAATAAAGAAATCGCAGTAAGGAGCCTTAAACTTGGCTCCACTTTTTCTAGATTTCATTACTTTTTAGAGATAAACAAGCAGCTCCATCGAGACTTGGCTAGTTTTTACAGAATGTTTTTGGTGGGATTTCACTTCTTTTTGTAGAAACGTGGGCATATTGATCTTATTATATTAGATTTTCTTATTTGACACATTTTTTTCAGGAGTGGTTTTTTTATTACAAATCTTTATTTTTTTTCCGGTTCTGAACTATGGTAGATAGAGCCTCCGATTATTTTTTATCGAATTCAGCGTCCCCGAAAACCTACAGTTTGATACCAAACTTGTCCATATAGCCGATCTCTTACCCGATTCCTTTTCGGATTCAATTTTTTCTCTCCCAATCTAACCACCGCAGACCCATTTGATGATGTTTTTTCTGAAGAGCAATAGACGTTCTATATTGCACCAAAATTTCATAGCATTTTTTTATTCAGTGACACAGCGAAACAGAGTTCTTCATCAAGCTCTTCGGAATGGAAAGAAGATATAGAGAACATAACTGCTTTTACAGTTGCTGGTGATTCTCATAGAAGAGTTTTGATTCGCCAAATAAATCAACGAAGAAAGGAAGTGGGAGAATTTCCTCAAATAGTTCAACAATTGTTGAATGAGCACCCAGCACCCTAGCTTGTTGTCGTACATGCTGATCCCTGTACTCTGATGAAGAATATTCATCACTGGCAAGTTCGATCAAACTTTCATCCATTTTCACTTCAATCACTTCACAAAATATCCGACGTGATATCACTTACGGTTAGAAAATTTAAATTTGCGGGTAGTTCTGATGTGCTATCAAGTGACAGCAAATGCTAACTTCGTGAATGCGTGAAATGATAACAATTGAAAAAAGGATAATAACATTCGTGTTTATGATTCCATCGGAGTAACATCTTCTACCTCGCTTCGAAACATATGTTACAAATCACAAAACAAGCCGAATTACGATAAATATATCAGTTTCTTAACAAATAGAATCGAAATAAAGCATTATGGGTCTTACTAGGGAAAATAAGGCTGAAATCAAGGAAATTGTAAGGGAAACAGTGGCGGAAGTTATGCATTCGTACATTGAGAAAATAATGGAAAAAGTGATTGAAATGTTTGAAAAACGTAATGAAGACGCTAATACAAATATCATTCAACAGCTAAAAGAAAGCGAAGATAAAATTGACCAACTTCAACAAGACATGAAATCGAGAAATCTTATAATAAATGGTATTCCGGAAACCCAAAAGGAAATTGTAGCTGATAAAATCATCGGCATATGCCACGATCTAAATATTGATTTCAACGAGGAGCATATTTCGAAATGCTATCGCGTTGGAAAAAAGGTCGAAAATAAACAGAGATCGATTCTCATAAAATTTAACAATGAAAAACACAGAGAGTACCTACTTGCCAAGAAGAAATTATTCTACAGCTCAAAAATTAGAATTAAGGAAGATCTCACGAAAAATCGATACAACATATTCAAGGATGCCGTTCGAGAGTTTGGATATAAAAATGTATGGTCTAGTAATGGACGAATAAAAATACGATGGAATGAACGAACTTATATGGCGACTACCCGTGCTCATTATGAAGAAATGAAGAAGATGAAAGATCATAATACTATTGAAGAACGTGAGCCAAAAATGGGAAGAGCTAGCCTGAAAGATTAATAATAGTAGTTTTAAATCCATTGGTTGTATTTTGTAGCACTGATGGAAATATATTTGTAATGTTTATTTTGATAATATTGGGCTTGTTTTGTTAACATTTATGAATAGTTTTTAATCCGTTTGTTCACATAGGCGAGGTTAGTATATTTGTTTTTCGTATGTAATGGTTAATTTTTTTGAAAATTTACAATTCGAAGAGACAAAAGTGTATACAAATATTGAGGAGGCCTGAGAGGGGCTCGAGGGAGACAGTTTTTTGAATGTTGTTCATTTCAATATCAGGAGTATTCGTAAACATTATGATGAGTTGATGGTATATCTGAAAGTGTTGGAATTGGAAAAAATAGATGTTATTGTCCTGTCTGAATGTTGGAATATAACTAATAAATTACAGTATTTAATTGATGGTTATGAGTTGTTTACTAACGAATCACAATATAATAAAAACGATGGATTAATTGTATACGTCAAAGGTCATTTGAGAGCAGAGGTAGACGTAATTAAATTCTCACAAACTAATATACTGCGCTTGCGCATCGAGGTGGATGGAACCAATTGCGGCATAACAGCATCCTACAGGCCACCGTCTACGAATGTTCAACAATATATTCGGGATCTTAATGAATATTTCACTAAAACTCAAGTCTTTGACATGGAAATTTTCATAGGAGACATTAATATTGACATAAGTAATAATTTAAATCAAGTAAGTACAGATTACGAATCGTGTCTGGGAGAACATGGATTCAGAGCAATGATTAAAGAAACCACTAGAAAAACCGAACTAACTAAATCGATTATTGACCACATTTATATGAAAATTGATTCAGAAAATGAACGTAAATTGGCAATATCAGCAGGAATTATACAAACATCAATAACAGATCATTTTCCGATAATGATCACTATGAAACCTATGGAACATATTAGTAACAGAATAATACAGCAGGAAAGCATAAAGATATTAAATTATGAAAAACTCAATTCATTTTTGGTTGGTGAGAAATGGGGGTCGGTTATGAATGCGGACACACCGCAGGTAGCCTACTCAAAGTTTATCGGTCTTTTTCATAAATATGTAAAAAAATCTCAACGAGTAAAACATATAAAATCTCAAAAGGTCAAAAAAATCCAGCCGTGGATAACTGACGAAATCGTATGCTTAATTAAACAGCGCGATAAAATGAAGAAAGAATTGACTAAGAATTATTCCATAGAGAAAAAAGTTACTTTCAATAAATTCAGGAACCAACTGACCAAAAAAATCAGAATAACAAAAGATAATTATTATCGGGAAAAAATAGATACTGCGGGAAATTCTACAAGAAAAATTTGGCAAACAATTAATGAAATAAATAATAGATCCTTGCGAAAAAATTGCATTCCGACGGACGTAATGGATGTAGAAGGCAATAAAATTGTAGATGACTTAGAAAAGGCGAATGAATTCAACAAGTTTTTCATTAATATTGGAAAGGAATTGGGTGATAACATAAAAAATTCAACTCCTATGAAAGACCTAAAAATAAATACCCATTCTATATACCTTAAACCCATAACCCATGAAGAAATTGTTATGTGCATAGCGTCCCTTAAAAATGGTTCTTCTCCGGGACCTGATAACATTTCAGTAAAGATGTTAAAAAATATTCATTGTCATATACTTCATCCACTGTCGCATATATTTAACACAGTGTTAGAAACTGGTATAGTTCCTGAAGAATGGAAAAATTCACATGTTATTTGTGCTTTCAAATCGGGGAATAAAAAAGAAATGACTAACTATCGTCCAATAACTTTGATTAATAATATCCCAAAAATATTTGAGAAATGTTCGAAGACAAGATTGATGTCATTTTTTGATAAATTCAATTTGATCAATTCTAGGCAGTTTGGCTTTAGGGAAGGTTCTTCGACGGTGGATGCTATGGAGGTTCTTATAGAAAAAATACTTAATTCTTTAAACGCTAAGAAAAAAAACGCGGCTGTATTCCTCGACCTGGCAAAGGCGTTCGACACAGTCGATCATAGTTTACTGATTGATAGGCTAGAAAGGCTGGGAATAAGAGGAGTATGCTTGAAACTCTTGAAGAACTATTTAAACAACAGAATACAGAGTGTGAAAATAGGAAATGTGTTGAGTCAACCCTTAAAGATCAATATGGGCATACCACAGGGAACAGTTATCGGTCCCACGTTGTTCCTTGTATTTATAAATGAACTGCTATGCATTCCTAACTTGGAAATAAATTCATATGCAGATGACTCGGTCATACTATTCTCTGGAGACACTTGGGACCAAGCATATTGGGAGGCTGTGAGAGGTATGAGATTGGTACATGATTGGCTTATAAGTAGCAAACTAAAACTTAATGTTGATAAAACCAAGTTTATCACATTTTCCCTAACAAAACCTGGCCAACCAGATTTTGGAACTGTACCTCTCCACTCACAGGATTGCACATCTTTGAATTGCGATTGCCCAACTATTACTAGAGTAAACTCTATTAGATATTTGGGGATATACATCGATCGATTCCTCAGGTGGGAAGTGCACGTTGAGAACATAATAGGGAGAATAAAAGGCTTGATCTATGTTTTTTATAATTTGAGGAATATTCTGGATAAAAACCTGCTTTTACGTGTGTATGAGGCCTTAATTCTCTCAATTTTACGCTATGGACTGCCAATGTGGGGAGGGATGTTTAAATGCTATTTGAACTCTATACAAGTCATTCAAAACACTATCTTGAAAATAATACAAGGAGTTGGTAGATTATATAGTACAGATAAACTCTTCACTGAGTCAAGGCAACTTAAATTCGAACAGCTTTACGTCTATGAGTGTATTCTGAGACAAATGAAGAAAAACATCGAACCCATACGTCATAACTATGTCACAAGATATGTTTCTAACCTTTCTGTCCCAATTCCGAAATTATATGGCACGCATTTGCAGCACAGTTTTTTATATAATGGCGCAAAATTCTATGATGCCTTGCCTATTCAGTTTAAAGTAGATTATAATCCTAAGAATAAAAGTCATAAAAATAGATTGAAAAAATATATAATGGAAAATCCTGTAAAATTTATGAGAACACCAACATGATAATAACTCGAATATTGTTCGCTCCTGATAAGGTTTTTTTTTGTTGTATTACTGTGTATTGTTTCGTCACTCATTGGTCTCTTCATGTATACACATAAAAATGGGAATAAAATTCATTTTTAGTTTGGCACACGATACTATTCATTTAAATGCAACAGATTGTGATTACATACAAGCTTTGCTTAGGTCTTTCACAATCTTGTTATCTCTTATCTTTATATTTTTGTTAGATTGTAATGGTGATGAATAAAGTAGTTGGATTTCTGTTCGTATGGTCAGTAGTTTTTCGAAATGACAACTCCGCCTCTCGTAGACCAATAATTCGATAAAGACAGGGACAGGCGTCGTGCACAGTGTGGTGGGCGGGAGGTTTAATGAGGTATGTCAGTTAATTTGGAAATGTTGTTGTTTCCGCTGAGTTCTGATGTGTCGTTTGGGGGGTGTTGTTCATTTTTGTTTTTGAAGATTTCGCATTGTTCCAGTGGAGTTGTTTCCCGGTTGTTGTTCTCTTTGTGTAGCGTTCTTAGGTTTTCGAGGGGGATTTTATGTTCATGTTCTTTCAAATCCCCGCCCTTGAAGGTCTAAGATTGTTGCGTGGGGAGGGTGGCAACTGGAAGGTGACTCTGCTGGAGCGGTGCGAGGTTCTTGGAGTTGAAAGTGGGCAACACCTGTTAGGCGACATGTCGGAGTTTTGCGGAGGTGACAGCATTTTTGGGTTCGTTGACATACCTCAGGATTTTTAATTTCCCGCCCACTGTGTTGTGTGTGGCGTTTGTCTTTGTCCCCCTTCTACGTTTTTTCCCCTTCCCATGATTGGACATCAATTTTTAATCTGATATTACGACAGAACGAATATACATTTCAGGAAACATCGAAACTAATAATAGTAAAGAACAACCAAAAAAGTTATTCGTTACCACTTCTTAACAGAAACAAACATCACGAAAAAGAAAATTACAAGATTTTGTGGACATTAGTTGAATATTTCGAGCATATTGGATGATAAAGTTTATAATTCACAGACGGTGAGTTGCATCATCATTTAACTTAACCTGCTAATTTGTGACTTTCTAAATGTAAAAAGTCCTTAGTATTGTTAGTATATATCTGTATTTTTTGTTGTGATGTGGAATTGAAAAATTGTAAATACATGTTGTATTTCAGCTGGCCTGAAAATGGCGTAAGCCGAAACCGGTAGCCAATAGATTAAATTTACTGAAAGTGTGAAAAAAAAAAAATCGGATGATCAGTCTTATACACAGTGATAATTTTTACTGTTTCATTTATTGTTCCGGCCTATCGTTTCCTTGAACAATAAATGAGACAGTAAAAATATCACTGTGTATAAGACTGATCACCCGATTATTATTCTTTTTTCAATTTATATTCTAAAGTCGATATTCACATATTGAGTATCATAACAATGTGTTTCGAAGCGCATAAACTTCCATACATTATTGTGGTTGCACATTTTGCGAATATGACGTGATAGCACGTGAGCTCACGTGACGTGCCAACAATAGTACTCCAGATTTTCGATTATCCTAGTTTTTATAGTTTTCCCTTTATGTGGCCATTAAACCCTAACTCTGTACCAAATTTCAGCTCTCTGAGTTCATGGGAAGTACTAGTTCTATTTTGATGATCATGAGTGAGTGAGTGAGGGTCGAAAATGCGAAACTTTGCTTTCGCTTAACTTCGGAACTAAATGACCTACATACTTGAAATTTTGGATTTTAAGTACGTAATTATAGCCTACTGGATGACGAAAATTTCGACGTTCTGGTCTCATCCGGAGGTTCTCAAATAGGGGCCTGAAAATGCGGCGAAATGGTTCGGATAAAGATAGTAGTTTGCTTCGCGCTCGACTTGGCGGGGCCACTGCCGTGCCCCCAAATTCTCGAATACGGAATTCAACCAACACTTCTCTATACTAGCTGATCAAAATCAAAATCATTCAGGCACCATGGAAATATTGCACCACAAAAGTTCAGGAAGTTCAGATTCTGGCTGAACCACAGAAAAAGTGGGTGAAGTTACAGTGGCTTTATACAGGACAGTGACGACGATAGATGTTTTGTTGTCATGTCATAGTGACAAAAAGCTCAAGATCGAGTCAAATGTCAATCAGCACGACACTCAAATATAAACAAATATCCGCCATGTTTGTGCAAAAACGTTTTCTATGACCCTATTGTCGCCATTGGTTGTATAAAGCCACTGTAGGTGAAGTCATAGACCTTGTTCATCTTTGTAGTATTAGAAAACAAAAAATATAAAGTTTGGACAATAAGAGAGAAACATTTGATTCCTCATGAATGAATATTTGGTGGACAAGAATCTGAAACTTTTAAAACTGTCACAAAATCTCTGAACTTTTATGGAGCAGCGTTTGGACTCCTGTTATTCGTCATTTTTCCATGGAATCTTGGCGTGGAGTCGAAGAACAAAGAAATCACGGTGTAATTATAATGGACAGGCTACAAAGGCACGATATTTCGAGAGCAAGGGCGGTAATATAAGATGCAGGGTCCCAGAGTGAACGCAAACTCTGAATAAATAACGACTACAATAAACCATGCAAGTGGGAATACGTTAATTTCTTAATTTACCGGCTAAGTTGTACTCTCTCATGAATTTTGGATGGGCGAAAAAATGCGAGAGCTGAAACAAATTGTCAGACGGAGGCGACGTTTTGGATTTGATTAAGTTTTCACGAGATTTCTTCTCGTACTTAACGCGTTTAATTACCGAATAATATTGTTTTTATCTCCGGCTCCTTTCTAGGCGTAGTCGTAAACGAAGGAATTAACCGTCTTATTACTATCCGTCTTGGGATAGACTAATTCGTTGAGAGGGGCCTCAACTTTCGTTTCCTCTTACAACTCGAATAAAAAATCAGTCGAAAATTTTGAGTGAGCTGAATTGCATAATTAGAAATATAAAGAACTTCCGGCACCGATAATGAAAGTTTGAGAATCCTTGTTACACAAGTTTTTGAGCCGAAAATGATCTTACAATCAGATTGAAAACACAGATGAAGATTTTAATTTTTTTTTCAGTTTTCACCGAATCACAAAATATCCACTACTAGTAGGTACATGTTAAAAATGTTCAACTATAGAAATTGCTGTCACCGATCGAAGGAGGAGATTAAAGGTTTGATTCGTGAAAGAGCGTTCACAAACTAATCTTAAGGGGAGGTGCTACACTCCCGAGCTCCCTTCAAAAATTGGGCTTTTTATTTCCATGATATCTCAGTTCATATATGGCGTAGACCAAAAATTTTTTTTTAATCTAAGCTCAATCATTTCTCTAGAATGTGTATTACTCACTGTTCCGTTTTTCTTCGTAGGTATATTAGGAAAAAAATCTGGTTGAAAATATGATCAATACAGTTCCTATACTCCATTCACTCTTATTTAATCACATAGGAGGTCACGGTTTCGTTTTCAGGAGTTGGTGCCCCTGATGAAAAGCACAGAACATATCATGAAAAGTCAGTGCGCTCACAGTTTTAATATCGTTAATGACAAAACGACGTTGCCAGTTTCTTTGTTTACATCAAAGTAAAAGTATCAAAGATATTCCACATTTCGTTAGGTTTACAAATTGTTCGCAGATTTTTGGTATTTAATCGAAATTTGCAGGTGTCGTCGAATATCCAAAATTAACGTATGTTTATTGTTTTTAGCACCAGTTTGGAGCGTGAGGACGATTTTCAAGACCAGGACGAATGTTTACATTTCGAGGTTGAAGGGATACACGGGAATTTCGTTGAAAAAGCTGTTATTTGGACAGATATCGCAGCAGATGGATCGGATGGAGCCTTGACAGGTCGATTAGGATGATATTTTTCAGGTTTTCCAAGAAATTTGGCGATATCTGAGCAGATTTGCAAAAGTTAGGTACCTCATTAATGAGGTGGAACTTAGACCTAATTATCCTATAAGAAACGCCTTTCAAAGGTCGAGATGGTGAAAAATGTATTCTTTAGATGTTGTTTGAACAAACGCAGCCGAGTTTTATATCCCAACAGTGATTTTAAGAAAGTTATCAACAAAATAAAATTGACATTATTCTTGTAATTACCCATGAATTCATCTTATATTCTTGGGTTGATTTTTTTAATGAATTCTTGATTAGAATCAACAATTGATGTCGACAAGTCTTGAACTTTCAGTTCAAGAGGATAATAAACATTAAATCTTCACAAGCATGCATATGAAAATTATGTGAAAGCAATGCAATTTTCTTCCATGGCGAAAAATAATATATTTCAACAGTGATATCTTGTACTTTTCATGCAAATAACTAGAAAAGGAATCCTTTCTATCAATTCATATGAAAGTTAATTAGTTTTGTCCATCACATCTTTTCCAATTCATTCATTTTCCGAATAAATTAACATTCTGAGAAATACGCTAAGAATGTAGAAAGGGCAACATAGTGTTGACTTGGAACATGAAAATATTTTGAAAAACGTCATAACTTCGATACAGAGTGGAATGTGTCAAATTTCCAAGGCCAGAGTTGTGATTTTATAATTGTGAATGGAGTAGGTATACACATTTAGCATAACCGTCGCATTCGCCATTTTGTGGACCGGCTTATGGAAAATTCTATAATATTTAATTCAACTGTTAAGCCACCTATCGGACCCCATTGTGATTTTACAGCATCTGGGGCCTCACCCAGATCAACAAATAAATCTATCCGGCCATCCAGGATGAGTTCAAAGACATATTATACAGGGTGAGCCAACAATTCTCGCAGGCCCGATAACTCTTGTAAATTTTGGATTAGAGGAGAATAAAAAAATTATGACAGAATCGAATGTACTCAATGCATACCCTTTACTCCATTCACTTTTATTTAATCACACAGGAGGTCATGGTTTCGTTTTCAGGAGTTGGTGCTCCTGATGAAAAGCACAGAACATATGATGAAAAGTCAGTGCGCGCACAGAAAATATCGTTAATGACAAAACGACGTTGCCAGTTTCTTTGTTTACATCAAAGTAAAAGTATCACAGATATTCCACATTTTGTTAGGTTTACAAATTGTTAGCAGACTTTTGGTATTTAATCGATATTTGCAGGTGAGTTTTTCGTCGAATATCCAAGATTAACGTATGTTTATTGTTTTTAGCACCAGTTTGGAGCGTGAGGACGATTTTCAAGACCAGGACGAATGTTTACATTTCGAGGTTAAAGGAGTACACGGGAATTTCGTTGAAAAAGCTGTTATTTGGACAGATATCGCAGTAGATGGATCGGTTGGAGCCTCGAGAGGTCGATTAGGATGATATTTTTCAGGTTTTCCAAGAAATTTGGCGATATCTGAGCAGATTTGCAAAAGTTAGGTACCTCACTAATGAGGTGGAACTTGGACCTAATTCTCCTAAAAGAAACGCCTTTCAAAGGTCGAGATGGTGAAAAATGTATTCTTTAGATGTTGTTTGAACAAACACAGCCGAGTTTTATACTCCAACATTGATTTCAAGAAAGTTATCAACAAAATAAAATTGACATTATTCTTGATTCTTGTAATTACCCATCCATTCATCTTATATCTTTGGGTTGATTTTTTTTGATGAATTCTTGATTGGAATCAACAATTGATGTCGTCAAGTCTTGAACTTTTAGTTCAAGAGGATAGTAAACATTAAATCTTCACAAGCATGCATATGATCATATGAAAATTATGCGAAAAGCATGCAAATGACTAGAAAGGAATCCTTTCTATCAATTCATATAAACGTTAATTATTTTCATCCATCACATCTTTTCCAATTAATTCATTTTCCCAATGAAATCACATTCTGAGAAATACGCTAAGAATGTAGAAAGGGCAACATAGTGTTGACTTGGAACATAAAAATATTTTGAAAAACGTCATAACTTCGATACAGAGTGGAATGTGTCAAATTTCCAAAGCCAGAGTTGTGATTTTTAATCGTTAATGGAGTATACAATTATTTCTGACTCTACAGGGTGCTCCGAAAGTACTCAGAATCTTCATATTTCGTCTGTGTTTATAGTTTAGAATCTTTTCGATCTGTCATCAATTGATGTTTATTATGGAAATGTTGAATAGAACAGAGGCATAAATTTCATCTCTCTGTCCAGTTGTGAGACAGCAGAAAAGCACAAAAACAGTTGATCACCATCGGGGTGATACCAAGATTATCAAATTGAAAAATCCGAGCATTCCACGTAAACACCTATCAAACAAACTGAATAATTCACGAGACGAGATCGACGTACGCAAAGACCGTTGATGCCACTGTATAGTTGGAGCTTTATCCGCATCCCACTATTCCATTTTCCTATGACGGTTTCGCATCTTTTCCGTTCGCATCCCATCGCCATACGCCACGCATCGGAGAGAGTCGGAAAAGGTTTTGAATTAAGCCCTGGTCGTAAGCTCCATCTGAACACTCAACGGAGAGCCGGTAAGCCAAGCAGCTTAGCCAGCCCAAAGCTAATCATAATCATGCTGTAATTAGTTTGTTCGGCGCTGTTTTAGGATCGGGCTACGTTCCGGAAATCTTCCGCTTCATCGCTGTTAGAGCTTCGTTATCGTTATGAAACGAACGCATCCCTCCATCTTGTCAAAACAGCTCTTTTAAGAATTTACTGATCGAATCACGAATACGTGCTATAAAATTGTCATACAGGAAACCTACAAATCGTGAAAGCATCACGAGAACACTATACTCCATTCACTTTTATTTGATCACATAGTTTCGTTTTCAGGAGTTGGTGCACCTGATGAAAAGCACAGAACATATGATGAAAAGTCAGTGCACGCAAATTTTTGGTATTTAATCGATATTTGGAGGTGAGTTTTTCGTCGAATATCCAAGATTAACGTATGTTTATTGTTTTTAGCACCAGTTTGGAGCGTGAGGACGATTTTCAAGACCAGGACGAATGTTTACATTTCGAGGTTGAAGGGGTACACGGGAATTTCGTTGTAAAAGCTGTTATTTGGACAGATATCGCAGTAGATGGATCGGATGGAGCCTCAAGAGGTCGATTAGGATGATATTTTTCAGGTTTTCCAAGAAATTTGGCGATATCTGAGCAGATTTGCAAAAGTTAGGTACCTCACTAATGAGGTGGACCTTAGACCTAATTCTCCTATAAGAAACGCCTTTCAAAGGTCGAGATGGTGGAAAATGTATTCTTTAGATGTTGTTTGAACAAACGCCGCTGAGTTTTATAGTCCAACATTGATTTTAAGAAAGTTATCAACAAAATAAAATTGACACTATTCTTGATTCTTGTAATTACCCATCAATTCATCTTATACTCATACTCATACTCATTTATTTCCCTCAAAACTATACAGGGTGAGTCAATAAGACCAACAAATATACAACTAGCAATATTTGAACGCGTGTATACGAACACTATTAATACAACATACACAAAATTGAATAAATTAATAAAATGAAACAAAGCAAATTACTAAAGTGACTAGAACCGGTAATTCATGAATTCTTCCATGGAATAAAAAACGTTTTCCATCAGAAGATACCTCACATAACTTTGGGTTGATTTTTTTAATGAATTCTTGATTAGAATCCACAATTGATGTCGTCAAGTCTTGAACTTTCAGTTCAAGAGGATAATAAACATTAAATCTTCACAAGCATGCATATGAAAATTATGTGAAAGCAATGCAATTTTCTTCCATGGCGAAGAATAATATATTCCAACAGTGATCTCTTGTACTTTTCATGCAAACAGGGTTGGCAAAAAACATGTTTTTTAAAAAAAAAACAAAACATTGTGTTTTTTTTATTTGAAACTGTTTTATTTGATTTAAATCATGTTTTTTTTTAACATTCAAAAAACATGATTTAAAACATTTAAAACATGTTTAAAACAAAAGTTTTGGCAACATTGCTGTGATACTATCGGGTAAAATATTTAAATCTGGCAACACTGAATAGAACTTGTATATTGTTTACAGGGTAATCCCCTTGTCAAATTCGCCGCAAATGAATATTATTCCGGTAATTGAAGAATGGGACATCGTTTCTTTCTTCATAGAATTTTTTTCAATAAAAATATGGTTCAGTCAGAAAACTCTTCCAAGACAATTCTAATTGATTAAATTAGAATTAATATCTTTATTACGTGACAATAGATGTGATGAGAAACAATAAAGTGCAATCGAATTGAATATATTTTTTCTTTGCATTTTATTTCCCGCTGAGGTGAATTTCGAAGGACAAATGGCAAAAAATTTTCACAAGACATTCTTACGCTTTACTAAAAATACCTAGAAATATCTTCTTGATGAAATTTGTCTTAATGAACAAACTGCATTTGAGAAAAAATTATGAGTATTAATAAATATTGACCCAAAATTAAGACTTAATTAGATTGATTTACACAAAAAAAGCCAACATTTCGACAACTGAGCCAATATTTGTTAATACTCATAATTTTTTCTCAAATACAGTTTGTTCATTAAGACACATTTCATCAAGAAGATATTTTTAGGTATTTTTAGTGAAGAAAGTAGAATATTTTCAGAATAAATTCACATTCTGAGAAATACGCTAAGAATGTAGAAAGGGCAACATAGTGTTGACTTGGAACATAAAAATATTTTGAAAAACGTCATAACTTCGATACAGAGTGGAATGTGTCAAATTTCCAAGGCCAGAGTGGTGATTTTATAATTGTGAATGGAGTATACACTTGTATCGATTGAATTTCCGGCAACCTTAAATAAATTTCACACTTGCAAGGTCTATTTTCTTGGATCTTCAATGTGTAGTAAAATATTGTGAATTCCTCACATTACATAATATGTATACTAATGAATCGGAATGTTCGCGAAACGGCTCGACCGTTTTTGCCTCAGATAATGAATGGGCACGTAATAGCAGCACCGTTTTCTGAATCTGTTGCCAGTTCATTCATTAATTTCGTACCGCTATTTTGATTTTGTGTTACTTATGACGTTTTGAACAGTGTTGTCATCAGGATATCGCGTAGGAAAACTAAAATTGAGATTTATTTCTGAATATTATTAGCAAAATACGTTGAAAAATGGTTCGTATGTGTCTTGTTGGTGGTAAATTGGGCTATTTGAATTCTGATTTGAGTTTACGCAGGTATGTTCTACTCTTATCATTCTAAGTAACAATGGCGTAGATTCTCCCGATTCTTCGATTTTTTGATTTCCACTATTCGGATTCTCTTCGGATATTGAGAGGAGAAACATCAATTCTGAATTTAGCTGACTCTGTTTACATTGTATGAATTCGTCGAAAAGATTTGATTGACTTGTGACTTTATTTTCATTCTTCAATACCGTTATCACCACGCCACTGGACCTTTCAAAGTTAGATTCCGCAATGTTGCCACGGCCTGATCTAATGATATTGCTTTGCTTCCATTTTTGGTCACTTGGAGCTCATCCATCCAAAAATGAAAATATTGATAAACATTCTGCCCCCGACCTTTTCTTCCTCCCGCACTTGTATTCTAAAGCGATAATAGCTGTAAAGAACTGATCACATCAAAGCGATAACCCCTACTTTTCAACACTCTCAAGGGAATCTCTATTCAAGTAACCCTATCGCATTAACGTTCTATAATGTGGAGCTTAACCCCTGGCACATGCTGAGTTGTACACATTGCATGAAATATTTTTTTTCATATCACCGTATGCTGTCAGATATCGATCACGAATGCTCTTTTTCAAAGTCCAGAGTTCGAAAAATATGAAACCAAAATTATACTCCATTCACTTTCATAATGTAGCCATGAAATTCTGACACATTTCACCGTGAATATTTTGGTAATGTTAGGTTAAAGTCATTTTCCTATCAGATAAATGAGCAACTTTGTACTTTTTACATAGAGGTCGTAGTAATTACGTATTTATCGAAATGTTTATTTACTTTGGGAAAATAATGAATTTGAGAAATGATTATGTGAATTCAATAATTCCAAAGACCTGGCGAATGTTGAAAAAACATTTTTCTCTGTAAATACTGGAAATATTTCAAGTATATAAACATGGTTGGAAGATTCACTTATGCTATTTCCTTGTACGGAAATCAAGAATCGAGTGTTGAAATTTTACTGAAAAATAATAGAATACAACAGAATAGTCCGTTACTTTGTGATTGTTCATTCGAAAAAAGAATGAAAGTAGTCGAATAATACACTACTTTTCAAAATTCTCAAGAAATTAGCCTACAGCGGACATTTAAATACCCTTTTACACAACTTGAAAAACTTCTGTATGAAAATGTAGTAGTACAACGAAACACGTGTCACAGTTAAACCTTAAAAGAACTAACTCCATTTACAAAGTTAAAAAAGAGTAAATAGAAATAAGCATTGGCAACGTCTCTGAGAAAAATTTAACATTTAACGAGAACCATCCTGCGTCAGTTTCAATTGAGAAAACTTGATAAACCTAAATCTTGGCCAACCGGAATACATTATAAAAGTGAGTGGAGTATAGGTAGACTCCACAAATTGGCGCCCAACGTTGAGCCATTATTTCCATAACGAAATCTATGTATACCATAACTTGTTATTTTTCTTTCAGACTACTCGTACTTTGTGTTCAAATTCCAACTCCAAACCTACTGAGCTCCAAGCTGTTATTCCTGTATATCCTCCAAAGTCCCATTGTGTTTGACAATCAACCCCATCTTGCGCCCTATTTGTGTCACTCATACGCGCATAACCCATTTTCTACATCCTCTACTCAGCCAGTATACGAAGATTAATTTTTAATAAGGTTAGATCAGATGTTATGTTTAAAATTAGTGTAAATCAAAGGGCACGCGCCTCTCCCGAGAGACTGGAGGGTCCACTCGATACAAGGGGCTGATCTGCCGGTGCATTATCAAATTACCGGCACCCGCCCCCCCGATTCCCTTAATCTGTTCTCAATGAAGAACATGTGGAGTGTATATTGCTCGGGGTGAATCTCCGGTATGGATTGAGAGGAGATTTTTAGGTTTCTGAGAACGAGGGAAAACCGTCGTTGATGCATTGGGTGTGTGCTCTTTTGACAAGTCTATGACATCGGAGGTACAACTAAACATTTTATTTGTTTCTCATTTGTGAACGTCAGTTTCCAAAAACACAATATTAATCAAGAAAGTTTATTTTATCAAGTCACTAACTCGTAAAACTGACAGTTATCTTGCAAAATTTTTACAAGTTAGTGGTATTATTTACATTAGAAAATTTTGTTTTATCGTCATATGTTGAAAATCATGGTACAATTGTTATTTCTGATGATGATGAACCATCTGTTGACTCAGAAACTGCTGAACTCGAGGACTGCAGAACATTTGTACTCTCCTTACCACCAAATAATTTGCTAGACATTTCGATTTTTTTGTTGACCGAATCATCGACATAACTCATCGCAATTTCGGTGCTCTTCCACCCTCCTGCACGCTTTAGTGCTAAAATATCTCCACCCGAATCCGCAACCATAGTGGCTCCAGTTCTGCGAAAAGAGTGGCCGGTGTATATAACTATGGGTCTTTTAAACCTAAATATTTCGCTATTTGCTTTGGGACACCACCAATAGTGTGCTGGCCAGCATTAAGGGAAATGCACTCTCCATGTCGGTATGTCAAAAAAAATCTTAGGCTTTCTGTTCCAAGAGGCCGAAGATTTACATATTTTCTGTATAACATGCAGGGCTTGAAGCTGCAGCCATCATCGGTTATGGTGAATCTTCTTGTTGTTGAATTTTTTGTTTGCCGCAATGTCACAATAACGTATTTTCCCATATCTTCTACATCATTCATGTTTAAGGAGAGAATTTCGTCACATCGACAACATCCAAAAATTCCAAATATTGTTACAATTTTCGCCAGCAACCACTGGTCATCAGGAGCATGTAAAAGAAATTGTTCAGCCTCTTCTTTTCTTAATACCTTGGCCTTTTTTGGCGCATAACGCTCATTTTTTCGTTTCAGAAACGCTATTACCTTTTGAAATATGCAAATGACAATTAAACGTCGTATTTTTCAATAAATTTTCTAAGGAAAACAAACCTGCGAACAGGGGCATTTTCTTTCATTTCCAAGCAGCTTTTCAGCATAGACCATTTTGCCCATAAAGTATTAGGACTGAATCTAGCTGATAGTTGATTCAAGTAGACCAACAAAACATCTTCAGTTACCCCAACCACACTATTTTTGTTTTGCCACTTTTTGAAGTCGTCGTATTCTCGCTCGTACCTTGAAGCTGATTTTGCAGGTAATAAACTTGAAGCTACACTGCTGGCTGCCTCAATAATTTCTTTTGGTACATTCATTTTCGCTTTCGCCAAAAAAATGTGAAGAAAAATAAACAGACATGTTCATGGCAACGCTTCCATAGCTTACGACATTTGCGACAAATTATTGAGATTTTTTTGGAATTTATCTAACCTTTTTACAAATGAGAAACAAATAAAATATAAAACAATACACGCAAGGTAACGGGTTTTACTGGCTCAAGGAGGTAACTGACTCGCCTGCGGCTCGTCAGTTATATCCTCCATTCGCCAGTAAGAACCCTCTTACCTTGCTAGTAATTTATATACTATTCCCACATCGAAGGAATCCACATTTCCCCTGATAAAAGAACAAACTGAATAGTTGAGTTGCTTTTTTTCTATTCCAGAATGTAGTCAAGTACCTACATATCATAGACGATTTATTTGACAGATGATGTCGAATATTATTTTGACACCTGCCAGAAATATTGTTCAACTGTTTTCTTGGAAGGGAAATTAATAATCTACAAGGTTAATGAATCTATGCCTAAAAGCTTCCAAGTGTTTTTTGTATAGAGCTATTGTTGACGTTGATATTGTCTTACGAATTTAAGATTCATTTTATTCCAACTAGTTGAAATACGTGCCTCCAAACTAGTCTAGACAACCGAAGTGTTCTAGACTTCAGCGGGAAAAACAAGAAAGCGTTTTCGACCTCAATGTGTATTAGTTTCCTCCGCAGTCAACGAGAATGACATACGTCACCGTCACGCCAGAATCGAGCGTGATGGAGAGATGTGAGCATCGAAAAACCATTTCCAGGTTCGTGTCTGTTCATTTAACCTATCAGCCTTCAGCCCTAAAACAGTATCTCATCAAAAATTTAGTGTTCTGAATATCCGTTACAGCCTACCTCTAGACTTCTTCCAGATATACAGCCTGTCTGGTGGAGACTTTCCGATTTTCAGCTATTCCTGCTGATGATTTGTTGTTTTCAGGATGCGAGTGGGAAGTAAATTGCTTCATTCAAATACTTGACACTTTCAGAGCTCACGTTCTGATATTCACAAATATTGAGAAACGTTACTATGGGTTTCACAAAGCGTAATCACCGGTGATCGAAGATCAAAGGCTTGATTCTCTGATTTTTAAACTGTCAAATCGAGTTGATTCTAGATCAACCTCCGATCACCGGTGATTAGGCTTTGTGAAACCCACCGTAAATGTTTGCTCACTTATCTGATTCCTTCTTCTGCTCATTTCATATTTTAAGTATTGAAAACTGAGGTTCAGTTGAGTGTTTGGCCTCTCTTGAGAGTTGCAGTTAAAGCCATATGATTTCTCCAAGTGTATGAGGAGGTGGTTGATGAGAATCCAAAGCTCTCGATCATACCAATAGCCCCAAACCTTTATAAACACTAAGTTAACGTTAAGGCAATATTGAAAAACAAATTCTCAGATTTTGAATCGAAGTTCATTGTAAGAACGTAAAACAATAACTGATTCAAAATTCTTGGACACACAAACGACAAGAACTTGACTGAAACTGAAAAAGTTATCAAACGAGGAGAAAAAAACATTCAATTACGAGGGAGTAAACATTTGATTTCTCATAAATCATTTAGTGGACGAGAATCGGCAACTTTTGAAAGGGTCACAAAATTTTGAAGAGCAGTATATTCACAGAGAATATTTGTCCAAAAGCTCAGATAACTCGGAAGCTTGCGAATACCAGTGCAGTCATATTGAAGAAATCGCATTAAAAGTCGATGGGAATACAAAAATAATAAAGGGTTTTCCATTCAAAGAAAATGCCTTTTTTTTGGTAAATGATCAGATGTTTATTTCATAATAAAGTGGAAGGTAAGACCAAATTTTCTATAACCAAATCGCAAAATGGCTGCCCTATGTTCTCGCTAGCCTCACGAATTCCATCTTTAAGGTCTTGAATCGACGCTAGGCTCCTAGCCTAGACCTTCTCTTTCACATGACCTCAAAGGAAGGAGTCGCAAGGTGTTAAATCACAATATCTAGGTGGTCAATTGCGATTAACTCTTCGAGTGATAACACTGTCCAGAAACTTTTTCCGAAAAGATCAATAGTTTCGTTGCTTGTGTGGCACGTAGCGCCGTCCTGTTGGAAGTAAACGTTGTCCAGATCGATACCATCGAATTCCGGCCATGAAATATATAACCCGTTACCTTGCGTGTATTCAGCAGTTTCTGAGTCAACAGATGGTTCATCATCATTAGTATCAACTCTTTCATCATCAAAAATCTGTCTTACTGGAAATAACAATTGTGCCATGATTTTCAACATATATGACGATAAAACAAAATTTTCTTATGTAAATAATACTACTAACTTGTAAAAATTTTGCATGTTAACTGTCAGTTTTACAAAACAAACAAAAATAAAATCATTAATCATCTCTCGATAGCGCAATCCATTCACCGTAATCGTTGCTCTAGTCTCATTCTCGAAAAAGTAAGGTCCAATGAACCCACCTGACCATGAATCGCACCAAACAGTCACACGTTGAGGATAGAGAGGCTTTTCAACAATAAGACTTGAGTTTTTCGAGCCCCAGATGCGACAATTTTGCTTGTTGATGAAGCCACCGATGGGAAAATGGGCCTTATTACTCAAGATATTGCGGTTCGACAAGGTGCTTCACGACGACCCAAAAATGTTCGAGTTTCACGAACCATCTCTTCCAAATTTTCACCATTTTTATAGTGAATTTTAATAATTCCACTGCGTTGTTGAGGAGTGTATCGTTCTATTTCCATAGATAAAGTGGTTTCTACTTGTCAAAATGTCAAAAAATGACAGCGTCACAAGTGACATCTACCGGAATAGCGCTATTCAGAATAAACCCTCTTATTGGAAAACCCTTAATGATTTATTGCCACTTATGATAAAACTAATTTGTTGTGGCTAACGAAAAATATTAAAGATTGGAAATTCTCTAGTGAAATTTTCAGGAAACAATGCATAGTGGTCATAATTATTTGTACCACATCAAACAAATGTCTAGAGCGTTTAATTGAGTACATGAGCCCATTCAGTTATTATAACATCGTTTGCATGTATTATTTCAAAACGAGACGATAATGCAAATAATTATTAGTGAAATAATACGGTTTACTTTGGCATACCCTAATGAGCGGAATATGCGTCTCCTTGTGGCATTTTCATTCGGCTGTAATTAGATTAAATTGACAATGTCGTTTCCCTTTTTCTACAAACATCCTCGACACGAGAGGTTTATTGCACGATATCGACGATAACGATGTTGTCGATCGATGTTCAAATTGCTGGTTACATAATATCGGTTAATTTAGGGGTTGTTTTTCGTCTTTCCGGTTCCTGTTATAGCTAGACCTCAAGTGGTTTTCAACCAAATTCTGTTCAATATGCTCGTTTCGCCAATGTCAACAATGGGGAGAAAAATTAAATTATCACCGCAAACACTCCACAAGAGAAATTTTCAATCACATGCCCAGCGCACGCCCATAAATCAGAAAGTTATCAGACTCCAGTCACATTAACAGTATTTTCACACAGTATTTCAGAAATAAAACATAGCCTATGTCATTGCTACAATTCATACGAATCCAATGACACCTCAGTTGTCGAAATCTATCAAGCCATTTAGGCTACAGAACGTGAAAAAGAAATAGACATGTACATTGTACATACACTCGATAAACAATACCCTCTTTCTGCGCAGTCGGGTGAAAGTACCAGTAATAGTATATAACATTACTAGCAAGGTAAGAGGGTTTTTACTGGCGAATGGAGGATATAACTGACGAGCCGCAGGCGAGTCAGTTACCTCCTTGAGCCAGTAAAAGCCGTTACCTTGCGTGTATTGTTTTATATTTTATTTGTATCTCATTTGTAAAAAGGTTAGATAAATTCCAAAAAAATCTCAATAATTTGTCGCAAATGTCGTGAGCTATGGAAGCGTTGCCATGAACATGTCTGTTTATTTTTCTTCACATTTGTTTTGGCGAAAGCGAAAATGAATATACCAAAAGAAATTATTGAGGCAGCCAGCAGTATAGCTTCAAGTTTATTACCTGCAAAATCAGCTTCAAGGTACGAGCGAGAATACGACGACTTCAAAAAGTGGCAAAACAAAAATAGTGTGATTGGGGTAACTGAAGATGTTTTGTTGGTCTACTTGAATCAACTATCAGCTAGATTCAGCCCTAATACTTTATGGGCAAAATGATCTATGCTGAAAAGCTGCTTGGAAATGAAAGAAAATGCCCCTGTTCGCAGGTTTGTTTTCCTTAAAAAATTTATTGAAAAATATGACGTTTAGTTGTCTTTTGCAGATTTCAAAAGGTAATAGCGTTTCTGAAACGAAAAAATGAGCGTTATACGCCAAAAAAGGCCAAGGTATTAAGTAAAGAAGAGGCTGAACAATTTCTTTTACATGCTCCTGATGACCAGTGGTTGCTGGCGAAAATTGTTACAATATTTGGGATTTTTGGATGTTGTCGATGTGACGAAATTCTCTCCTTAAACACGAATGATGTAGAAGATATGGGAAAATACGTTATTGTGACAATGCGGCAAACAAAAAATTTAACAACAAGAAGATTCACGATAACCGATGATGGCTGCAGCTTCAAGCCCTGCATGTTATACAGAAAATATGTAAATCTTCGGCCTCCTGGAACAGAAAGCCTAAGATTTATTTTGACATACCGACATGGAAAGTGCATTTCCCTTAATGCTGGCCAGCACACTATTGGTGGTGTCCCAAAGCAAATAGCGAAATATTTAGGTTTAAAAGACCCAGAGTTATACACCGGCCACTCTTTTCGCAGAACTGGAGCCACTATGGTTGCGGATTCGGGTGGAGATATTTTAGCACTAAAGCGTGCAGGAGGGTGGAAGAGCACCGAAATTGCTATGAGTTATGTCGATGATTCGGTCAACAAAAAAATCGAAATGTCTAGCAAATTATTTGGTAGTAAGGAGAGTACAAATGTTCTGCAGTCCTCGGGTTCAGCAGTTTCTGAGTCAACAGATGGTTCATCATCATCAGTATCAACTCTTTCATCATCAAAAATCTGTGTTACTGGAAATTACAATTGTACCATGATTTTCAACATATATGACGATAAAACAAAATTTTCTTATGTAAATAATACTACTTGTGAAAACTTGTGAAAATCTTGCAAGTTAACTGTCATTTCAAGGACCCAATCGGCAAAGACACGACGTTGTTGATGATCGACCGGCTTGAGTTCTTGTGTTTACTGAACTTTATATGCCTTAAGACCCAAATCTTTCAGAATACGGTGTAATGACTTGTGGAATGCCTCGAGGAGGAATGGAAAAACCCGGGTTTTCTGCAATACTTTCGGCTACAGCAGCAATATTCTCGGCTGTTCTTAAACGACGTGTACGGGTTTTATTCCTCACATCATTAATTTTTCCCAACAGCTCAAATTTTTCCACCATTTTCTGTATTGCGGTTCGACAAGGTGCTTCACGACGATACAAAAATTTTCGGGTTTCATGAACCGTCTTTGCCAAATTTGCACCATTTTTAGAGAGAATTTTAATAATTTCAATGCGTTGTTGAAGCGTGTACCGTTCCTTTTTTTTAATGGCGTAGTTTCTACTTGTCAAATGCCAAAAAATGGCAGCTTCAAAAGTGACATTTACCGAAATAGCCGGATATTCAAAATAACACCTCGTATTGGAAAACCGTTCATTAGCCTGATATTAATATGAATAGATATCCCGTTCTTTTATATCACATACTGGGTTTCTGCGCTACGCCACTGCTGGAGAAAAGGATCTTGACGAAGGGTATTCCTAGTTTTTGACGTATGTTGTATTTACTCAGAGGGGGACACCTGCGCTTCCGGTTTGGAAGCAATGCCCGGAAGTCTATTATCCTGTTCACGGACTGAAGGCTTCAGTGGAGGGAATACATAAAACCAGCTTTACTCTGCTTTACTATCAGTGTACTTCGGAGATAATCGATAAAAGGTTGTTTTTTAATAATTAATGTGTATCTTGGGCAATGCATTAATTAATTTGGAAAATGCATTTCCATTTCCCGACGTGCTCAAAAAGTTTGAGATGCATCTTCCGAAAAATTGATGAGTTATTGCATCTCTAAAGGAAAGTTTTGGAGGAGTCACCATCCAATAGGCTGCAGATGTTGAGGAAATACTCTATCAAAAATTGTTTGACATGGAAAATGCAACAGAGGTGTTTTGCTGGAGAAATACATGGTGTTCTAGAGAAGCCAATAGTTCACCATCGTAATCTACGATATGTTCAATTAATTTCTCAAGAAACATTTCATTCCATCCCAAGGGAGCAACCATATAGAGGAATATGACCGAAAATCGTTACGAATACAGGATTATCCATAATTGACTGCATGCCCGATTTTGAATGTATAAAATACGTCAGGTCCATAGCGAGAACGTTCGCAAAATGAACTACACTGCGCAAAAAAATTAACGCACATTATGGAAATCTCAAATTTATTCTACAACTGAAGGTGTTCTCAATGATAATTATTTTTATCAGAATTTTGCATGCATATGTTATCCACTTTCAACGTTTTTCTTCAATACAGATGTTTTCTCCCAGCAGGAATAAAAAAAGATGATATTATCAGATTTTGAATGTATTGGCTCCATTCTAAAATCAGTTGTTCTCGATCAATTCTAGTGACCAATAGTTTTTCTTTCGTTCGATTTTCTACACTCGATCGCTATGCAACGCGAAACACGCAATTTGACACAAGAGGAATGTGCCCAAGCGGTAGTTTTGCGAGAAGAAGGGTGGACATACACAAGAATTGCAGAAAGGTTTGGATTTTCCCATACAAGTGTGTCCAGAATGTTGCAGCGATTCAGAGAGACAGGTATGAATGTCCGAAGACCAGGACAGGGTAGACCACGGGTAACAACTGCCATTTAAGAACGTTACTTGAGAGTTTCTTCGTTGAGACAACGGTTTGCAACCGCTCGCCTCCTTCAAAATCAGCTTGAGCAAACTCATGAGGTGCAAATTAGCACTCAGACAATAAGAAATCGCCTCGGAGAATATGATTTAAGGCCTCGTGTCGCGGCAAGTGGCCCAGCTCTTACCCCAGCCCATCGAAGGGCGCGTTTGGATTTTGCGAGAGAGCATATCCATTGGGAAGAGGCCGATTGGGAAAGAGTTCTCTTCACAGATGAGTCTAGATTCTGCCTCTACCATTGTGATCGACGTTCCCTTGTATACAGACGTCCACATGAAAGATATGCTCAGTGCAATTTCCTGAATACTACTGGTTTCGGGGGAGCATCGATTATGGGGTATGGGGTGGAATATCTTTGACTGCTCGCACAGACCTAGTGGTCGTTGATAATGGAGCTATGAATGCTGATAAGTATATAAGGAACATTCTATAAGAGCATGTAGTGTCATTCGCCCCATACATTGGTGAAAATTTCATTTTTATGGACGATAATGCCAGACCCCATCGTGCGCGCATCGTTCAGGAGTACCTTGAAGAGGTTGAAGTCTCTCGAATGGAATGACTTAGGAATCCAACTCAGAGAAATCTGGGAATGATTAGATCAGAACATTTTAAGATCACTCATTTTAAGTATGAACCGTCGTTGCCGAGCTGTAATTAACGCAATGGGTGGAAATACCAAGTATTAAATCACTTATCAGCATTTCAGTATTTTGAAAATTGTTTATTTCTCTTCTTTCACATAAGATTCGGTGAAATCCTGAATTTTTCTTTCATTTAATGTGTCTTGTTTCGTTCGAAACCATCCCGAGAGAACATAAAAAATAAGTTATAAAGTCAATGTAGAGATTAACTTTCATTAAAATTGAGATTTTCAGAATGTGCAATAATTTTTTTGCGCAGTGTATTTCACTAGATATGTTGTTGTCACATCGAAAAAACCTGAAATACCCAGAATTCATACTGGGTGACCAATTATTATAGAAACTATTCACAATGAAGGTCAAGTGGACACCCTGTATTTTTGGGTTGATTTTTGGTGTTTGTTTGATTTTTTCAGAACATATCATCATGGACTCCAGAGAATACAGGGTGATTCAGTCATGAAATGCACTGTGGACCACACGAAAATACCCAAAAACCACCTTTTTCTCATCACCCTCTACTTCAAGATTAACTACGTTGAGGTGGGAGTTTTCTTTCACCACTGTACTCGATACAAAAACATCAATACGGCTGAGAGTTTTTATCTACGTCCGATGACCAGATTTCAAGAGTGGGTTTTAATTTGATTTCAATCAGAATTTAATAGGTAATTTTCATATTACATACATAAAAAAAATTTGGTTCGTGGATGAAAACTCTCAGCCGCATTGATGTTTATATAGCAAGTACAGTGGTGAAAGAAAATTCCCACCTCAACGGAGTTAATCTTGAAATAAAGGGTGATGAAAAAAAAAGGTGGTTATTGGATATTTTCGTGAGGTTCAATAATATTTCTAACGTATTTTATACTTTCAAAATCGGGCATGCATTCAATTATGGATAAGCCAGTATTCGCAACGATTTTCGGTCATATTCCTCCATCTATATGGTTGCTCCCTGGAGATGCAATGAAATGTTTCTTGAGAAAAATTGAAGTTCATTCGATTCTGATTCTAGATACGCGCGTAGTAAAGAATTTAGATTTAGAACAAACGCCGACTTTCACGAGTACAACACAAGACAAAAGCAATTACTCAGTATTCGTTTCCAAAGAATAGCGAAAGCGCAGTAGGGAGCAAACCACATCTCACTGAAACTACATAATAGACTGCCCGAGGAACTGACGAGTTTGAATGACCTGAAACTCAGAAAAGGTGTAAAGGAACTATTACTGAAAAAGACCATTTATAAACTTGAAGAGTTCTGAATGTACTGTTTGTCTATAGTGTAAATGTATTATGTGATACTCACCTTTTGTTCATTGTCAATTTGGCTTTTGCCTTTCCTATTTTATTTTTTGACAAGCCGTGTATTATTTGACGGAAACTATTTATCATATACAACACTTATTTAAGGCTTTCATTAATTTTGTTGATTTTATTGTTGTCAGCATGTGCATGTATAAATAAATAAATAATAAATAAAAGTGGGTAATTTTCAACTTCAAGGACCTGTATCTCAAAAACTAGTCAAAGGATGAGTTCGGGCCATGGACACTTTTGATCAGTAGGTCGAGTAGTACATTATACCAAAATACACTGCGCAAAAAAATTAAAGCACATTCTGAAAATCTCAATTTTAATGAAAGTTAACTCTACATTGACTTAATAACTTATTTTTTATGTTCTCTCGGGAAGGTTTTGAACGAAACAAGACACATTAAATGGAAGAAAAATTCAGGATTTCACCGAATCTTATGTGAAAGAAGAGAAGTGAACAATTTTCAAAATACTGAAATGCTGATAAGTGATTTAATACTTGGTATTTCCACCCCTTGCGTTAATTACAGCTCGACAACGACGGTTCATACTCAAAATGAGTGATCTTAAAATGTTCTGATCTAATCCTTCCCAGATTTCTCCGAGTTGGATTCCTTAGTCATTAAGAACTGCTGGATGATTTTCTGAACTTCTCAGCCTTCTATTGAGGTTGTCCCAAACCTGCTCAATCCGATTGAGATCTGGACTTCTTGCTGGCCATTCCATTCGAGAGAATTTAACCTCTTCAAGGTACTCCTGAACAATGCGCGCACGTTGGGGTCTGGCATTATCGTCCATAAAAATGAAATGTTCACCAATGTATGGGACAAATGGCACTACATACTCTTCAAGAATGTTCCTTATATACTTATCAGCATTCATAGCTCCATTATCAACGACCACTAGGTCTGTGCGAGCAGTCGAAGATATTCCACCCCATACCATAATCGATCCTCCCCCGAAACCAGTAGTATTCACTATTCAGGAAATTGCACTGAGCATATCTTTCATGTGGACGTCTGTATACAAGGAAACGTCGATCACAATGGTAGAGGAAGAATCTAGACTCATCTGCGAAGAGAACTCTTTCCCAATCGGCCTCTTCCCAATGGATATGCTCTCTCGCAAAATCCAAACGCGCCCTTCGATGGGCCTCTTGCCGCGACACGAGGCCTTAAATCATATTCTCTGAGGCGATTTTTTATTGTCTGAGTGCTAATTTGCACCTCATGAGTATGCTCAAGCTGATTTTGAAGGAGGCGAGCGGTTGCAAACCGTTGTCTCAACGAAGAAACTCTCAAGTAACGTTCTTGAATGGCAGTTTGTTACCCGTGGTCTACCCTGTCCTGGTCTTCGGACATTCTTACCTGTCTCCCTGAATCGTTGCAACATTCTGGACACACGTGACACTTGTATGGGAAACTCCAAACCTTTCTGCAATTCTTGTGAATGTCCACCCTTCTTCTCGCAAAACTACCGCTTGGGCACATTCCTCTTGGGTCAAATTGCGTGTTTCGCGTTGCATAGCGATCGAGTGTAGAAAATCAAACGAAAGAAAAACTATTGATCACTAGAATTGATCGAGAACAACTGATTTTAGAATGGAGCCAATACATTCAAAATCTGATAATATTATCATCTTTTTTTTCCTGCTGGGAGAAAACATCTGTATTGAAGAAAAACGTTGGAAGTGGATAACATATGCATGCATAATTCTGATGAAAATAATTATCATTCAGAACACCTTCAGTTGTAGAATAAATTTGAGATTTCCATAATGTGCGTTAATTTTTTTGCGCAGTGTATTAGAACATTTGACGGAACACCATTTGCCATAAGGAAAGTTCTATCTTCATGGATACCCAGCATATCCAATGAGAGATTGACACATATCAAGGACCAAGAAATAATAATATCCTTTCGCCTACTTGAGGAACAAGTATCAAAGCGACATATATCGGAAATATGCCCTTCAGAAAGACACCCTTCCGCACGGCAGTTAAGCTAATGGCCAAACCTCTCCAGTCTCCCCTGTTTGCGACCGCTAAGTACTTTGCGATTGATTTGCGTGAGTGTCGTCAGGTGTGTGCGTGACTTTAGTGGGGTAATATTTTCCGAGTTCGCCCTCATCAACTTATTATCGTAAATTTCCTTCGCCGAGAACTCTTCATGATTTGTCACTGAATGCTCCTTAAATTGTCCGGACGTAGTTTAACATGCCTATTTGCATGTTTCTCCAACCCCGCTGTCGGAATCGATCCGAAATGACAACTCCGTCGCATTCTAAATACAGGGTGAGTTAGCGAAGAGAGGTTTCCCTTTATTTTCTTTAGTTGTTCAGAGGAAAATGTTTCGTTCAGAAACATCTTGGTTACTGCTGCTCTACTCTCCACGAAGCGAGATTTGTATACAGGGTGTACCAGTAAGTCCGACCAAAATCTAGGATCAAATTTTTTACTTGTACCCTAGATATACGAGGATATATTGAAAAATTCTTAGCCTACTATAGAACCAAACAAAATTTCAATGTCACAATATTTTATTACTCAACATATTCTCCTCTCAATTGAAGACATTTATTACAGCGAACCTGCAACATCTCTAGACCTTTCAAAAAAAAATGTTTCTTCTTGCTCTGCAAACCAGTCCTCCACAGCTTTTATTACCTCCTCGTTGGAAGAAAATTTACGACCTTTTAAACTTTTTTCAGTTGAGGAAAGAGATGATAGTCGGACGGAGCCAAATCTGATGAATGAGGGAGGTGTTCTAGTAATTCTATCCCTAAATCACAAATTTTTTGCATGCCAACATGAGATTTGTGTACTGGGGCGTTGTTTTATAGAAACAAAATCCCTTTGGATAGCCTTCCGCGTCTTTTCTCTTTAATTTTTTCCCGTAGAGTGGTCAGTAATGTCGAATAGTATTCTCCAGTTATTGTTCTACCCTTAACCAAAAAACCAATCATGATTACTCCATGACAATCCCTAAAAACTGAAGCAAGAACTTTTCCAGCAGATTTTTGGACACGAATTTTCTTAGGTGTTGGAGAACCAGAGTGTCGCCATTCCATCGATTGTTGCTTTGTTTCTGGATCGTAGAAATGTACCCAAGTCTCATCCATAATAACAATTCGGTTTAAGAAGTCTATATCGTTTTCAAATCGAGCACAGATCGAACGCGATGCTTCTACCCTTGAACGCTTTTGGTCAACATTCAAACATTTGGGGATCCATTTTGCAGAAATTTTTCTCATGTCCAAATTGACGTGAACTCTATGATCCGTTTTAGCCCAATTCGACAGTCTGATAAAATCATGTCATGAACTGCATACTGCATCAATATTTTCGGGGACTGACACAGAAACTGGCCTTCCCGATAGGTCATCATCTTCAATGGAAAACTTACCTCTTTTGAAGCTTGCAGTCCAATTTTTTGCATGGCAACATGAGATTTGTGTACTAGGGCGTTGTCCTGTAAAAACAGAATACGTTTGGATAGCTTTCCGCGTCTTTTCTCTTTAATTTTTCCCGTGGTGTGGTCAGTCATGTCACTCATGTCGAATAGTAATCTCCAGTTATTGTTCTGCCCTTATCCAAAAAACCAATCATGATTACTCCATAGCAATCCCTAAAAACTGAAGCAAGAACTTTTCCAGCAGATTTTTGGACACGAATCTTCTTAGGTCTTGGAGAACCAGAGTGTCGCCATTCCATCGATTGTTGCTTTGTTTCAGGATCGTAGAAATGTACCCAAGTCTCATCCATAGTAACAATTCGGTTTAAGAAGTCTACATCGTTTTCAAATCGAGCACAGATCGAACGCGATACTTCTACCCTTGCACGCTTTTGGTCAACATTCAAACATTTGGGGATCCATTATCCATTGTCCAAATTGACGTGAACTCTATGATGAACGCGTTCGTATGAAATCTTCAGTGCTTCAGATATCCGTTTTAGCCCAATTCGACGGTCTGATAAAATCATGTCATGAACTGTATCGATATTTTCGGGGACTGACACAGAAACTGGCCTTCCCGATAGGTCATCATCTTCAATGAAAAACTTACCTCTTTTGAAGCTTGCAGCCCAATTTTTCAGGGTCGGATACGAAGGACATTGATCACCAAGGGTGTTAAGCATATCTCCGTAAATCTGCTTACCTCTCAACCCTTTTAAATAAAGGTACTTGATGATGGCTCGATACTCCAATTTTTCGATTTTTACAATTACGGTGGACATCTTTTTTTTATTTATTGCGTAACTCTGGTTTACTTTTTTGACGTCGAACTCTACACTGACACTTCTTATAAATTATTGTTCGTTGATATGGTATCGCAATATTTTGTTCATGCATGGAACCGAAATTAAGAGCATTTGGACCTTGTGATAATATATCTAAGAGGCTCTAGATAGACGTTAGAGCCTTCTTTAAGACGCGCGTGGCATCAATGTTAGAGTATAACCGGTAAGGTTCTAAAATAATATTTCTTCTTGAGTAGTTTATTCAAAATCTATCACAGAAATTTGACATTTTATATTCGCTATTGGGCTAAGTTATAAATTATACATGAGAAATTAAAGAAAAACTTTTGCTCATAAAATATTCGTGGGTTATCAAGGACCATATGAATGAATTATATGTTTTTTTTCGAAAATGGCTATATCTTGTTGCCAAAGCCGAATTTGTGAAATTGAAGAAAAAGAGGTTCTTTCCAACCTCAAGAATCTTTTTCTCGCTCATTCTACTATATCCACCTTGAAGGTTTTATATACAGGGTGAGTCTTTGACTTGTACATATATTTTAACTGTAGATTCTTGATGCTAAAGGAAACCTTTTTTTTATTTTCCATTTTTCCGAATTCGGCTCTGTTAAAGAGATATAGCCATTTGAAAAAAAAAGTTGAGCTTAATGCGTGCCTTGATCAATTCTCTGCAAACACCTCAAAGTTCATACTTTTCGATTGAAATTGAGGTGATTATTAGATGTTCTGGTTGATACAAATAGAAAACACTCAAGCACTGACCTTATTTGAATAAGAATGTTACGAACACGATATTTCCTAACAAAACACTCAGTTCTGTCTGATCATTTCGGCAATTGAAAAGCTATATTTCTCCCACCAAAATAAGTTCCTCCTTCGATTTTCCTGAAGATTAGTTTGTAAACACCAATAATTTGTTCATATTTTCCTCGATATTCTAAAACGATCGCATAAAAAATGGTTTTTCACTAACCTATCCTAACTCCATTAACCAAAGTCATATGATTCAGGGTCAATGACCTAAGCTTACCACATTCTCTGTGATATAGCACAGAACTATAGAGAAGATGATGCCAGATTGCCGATTTTCTCTTCAAACAATGCGAACTCAAGAAAGCAGTACGTCCCCTATCGTTAGCGGATGAACTATCACAATCGCTAAAGGCGTCTAGGCGTTGCTCTTTGAAAATGCCGAAAGAGTAGTTCTGATTCTCGCCAATATAGCGCTACGTTCCTAATTCCAGTTGCCATCCACGGCCTTCTGAAGGGAAGAGTAGGCCACTCTTCCTTTCAGAAGGCCGTAGATGTACCCGCGATGCTCTGTGCTCCAACCAGTCCAACCTAAAACGTTAGTACGCACGGCATAAACAAATTTCACACTTTATTTATTTACAGAGAATGAAGCAAACAGGTGATGATTATGTAAATGACTTTCAGTGAATTGATGTAATATTAGTGTCGTTCTGGTGTCGAGTTATATTGTTTCGATAGATATTTTGCTGAAGGACTGGTAACAATGAATTTCAAATAGAAACTGCATATAAAATGAATAATTTTATGTCCCACGAATGTGGAATTTTATTTTCACATATCTCTACATCCAACTTTTTTCATCATAGAGATTTTAGTCTTGACAAAGTTGAAAAACATTCTGACAACGTTGGTAACTTGTTGAGAGGCCAGAGAAAAATCATATTCGATGAGATTTAACTCAGGACAGCACTCAGATTATTCTTGAAATTCATGATTTTTTCCTCTAATTCAATCTTATACATTTAGGAATAACTTGAGAACGACACGTTTTATTGAAAAAATATAAGAATACTTTTGTTTACTAAAATAATTAATTCTTTCGAAAACGTGAACCGTTCATCTTTTTCAAGTGGTTTTATAGTATTTTTGCGTGAATTTATAAGTCGACTATACTGTAACTTTTTTACCAGTAGAAATATGAAATAAGTTTCAATTGAGGAATATACACCATGAATAGAGTAAACAATCAACCAAAATTCAGTTCATTCGAAATAACGGTTCCGAAGATATAAACAGAAAAGTGTTTTTTTCATGGATTTTCGACACCCTGTATCTCCCAAACCAAACCGAATTCTGAAAAATGGTATAGGAAAAGAGTGTTTCGTTTGATGAGAGGAATCTACAGTTAAAATATATGTACAAGTCAAAGACTCACCCTGTATATTAGTTTATAGTGTGAGAGCTGTTCTCATCGCGCCACCTTGTAGGAAGATTCGTATTCAAGTATCCAATGGATACATTGACAGTTGTCAAAAAAGTTTTGCCAGCAGTTATCAAAGAAATAGTGTAGATTCCTTCATATCTTTATATTCGAATCATGAGGATTATAGGTTCTATATTTGGGGAAATAAATCAATTCAAAACTTATGTAACATCAAGATTTATTGATTGTGATTTTTACATGACAATACTACCCACTTACTCTGCATATATTACACGAGAAGGACCAATAAAAAATTACTTACATCATTCACTCCTGATATTTCTACTGAATGTTTATTTTACAAGGGAAGCGATTAAGATATCCTATTCACATTACTTCAAAAATTCAGTTGTATTGAAACCTTTCATAATTCATTATGATTACCTAACTCTATGTTCGTCAACTATAGGGAATATTTACAAAACTAATTATTTACAACAATTTTCAATAGTATTCGTTGGAACAACAAAAATAAGAAGAGTGTGCATTAAATTGTAAAGAAAAACTCGATTTTACCATGTAAGGTTTGGTTCGAATATATTCTAGTTCTTGTCTCTAGAAGATGATATGTGTTTTATTTACCCTGTGTGTATGTGAAGTTTGTTCCAATTCACAAGAGTGAGCTAAATGTATGGATATTTTTCATAATTATTGCTCCATAAGAATAAGACAACATAAATTAAAGATAAAGAGGTTTTTGTACATGTATTATATTGCCTAAAATATTGCACTTCAAAATTAAACATATAACTAAATAAATATTATCACTACAATTTCTTTACAATACTGACAATTCGTTGATGAATACTGTTTCAATTTAGGTACCAATGACTAGATAGGTTGATGAGTTTAGCCCAAGATTGCCCCTTAGAATTGTTCTTTTACAAATAATAATACCAAAGTATTTTCTAACTCAAATTTCAGGGAAATTCATCTGTATCTTTATTAAAGATGATATTCCAATCCGTTTATTCTTTCTCGTAATGAATTCTGAAGCAAATCCTGGGTCAAATAGTAACAGTAGAAAATTTAATGAAGAAGTGAGCATTAGATATTCATTTTGTGTAAAATACCCTTCAAATATCCACACTATTTATTCGAAAAGTATTCGATGTCGCTTTTCATTAGAAATCTCGTTATTTTCGAGTGAATTGTCAGAATAAAATTCTCTATCAATTTGAACGATTGGTATTTTTCCATTTAACAATTCATGACAGAGTTCAAATTTACTCCATCAAATAAAATTGTTCATTCTGAAGCATGCACCAGAAAACAAAATTCAACATTTAATTGCTTTGACAGATTGACAGTGTTCACTTCACACCATTGCTCCAAAAAAGTAATTCTGAATTGGCGTGCCAATATCCGCAGCTTTTTTAATGAAAAATTCAAGTTACTGAATACAATCATGAAGTAGTTTAACTGTGAGTAGTGGTGAATTTCAACGATGGGTTTAAGGCCTTTAAGGGTTGGAATATCCACAAATGAGAGTTTTTTTTTATTGCAGTTATCTTTCCATATACCTAGATTAGACTCACTGAAAGAATTTGAATAGAATAACTTATGGATATACATTAGAGATAATAGAGGACCAAAACTTTCGAAACTTTGATGTTGAAGCATAATCTTTTTTTTTTATAATAAAAGGTTTGTCACGGGATTGAGGACACAAATTAAGCTACAATTGAGATTTTGCCGACGTTTCGTCCAAGTTCGAATGCCTATTAGATGTTTCTGGAGAACTTGACATATTTGAAATCTGAAAGTTGGAATTATGATATTGTTCGAAATTATCTACAGACCTAAAATATTTTGGAGCCTGAGCACTTCCGGTTATGCAGGGAGTGAACATAAATTTGTTCAAAAATTTTTTTTCAATTTTTTCGTTTCTCATGTAATTGAGTATTCAATGCTGAATACATTTCTATTAAAACCATCGTATTTGATCAAATAGTTCTCAAAATATCGAAAAAAATATGGAAAGGTCATGCTTATTATGAATTTCATAAATATCATCACAGGGTGTTTCAAATTTCGTGTCGAAAACTGTGATCGAAAATTGGCCATAACTTCTGTTTTTCAAATTAGAACCCTATTTTTTTATGATTGCGTTGGATTCTGCGTAGAAAAATAATGACAGCACTCTCAGATGCTTTTGCTCCTAAATTCAGTAATTTCCGAGTTATTTGAGCTTTTCTGGATTTATTTATGTTGTACGTACTAGTACGTAGAGTCAAATTCATCTTATTCTTTGCATGATAATATTCTGTCATCACAGAAGATGAATGATCCCTAATAATTCACAAGTGACTGATCTGATTATTAGTTGTTACTATGGTTTCAAAAGGATATTCATCGAATATGTTTAGATTTGATGAATTTGAATCTACGTAGGACATGAATACAGAAAGGCTCAAATAACTCGGGAATTACTGAATCTAGAAGCAAGAGCATCTGAGAGTGTCGTCATTATTTTTATTCGCAGAATCCAACGCAATCATAAAAAAATAGGGTTTTAAATTGAAAAAAAGGAAGGTATGGCAAATTTTCGATCACAGTTTTCGACAAAAAAATTGGAACACCCTGTGGTAATATTTATGAAATTCAAAAGAAGCATGACCTTTCTACATTCTTCTACTTTGACGTTGTGAGAACGGTTCACACTCGGGATGTTCAGAATGAGAAAAATAAACATAATACTGAGTATGAATATTTGACTTTTTTCAGGTTTTTTTTTCGATATTTTGAAAAATATTCGAATGAATACAATGGTTTTAACAGAAATGTATTCACCATCGAATACTCAATCATATCAGAAACGAATAAATTGAAAAAAAAATTTCGAACAATATCATAATCCTAATTTTCAGATTTCAAATATGTCCAGTTCTCCAGAAACGTCTAATAGGCACTGGAACTTGGGTACACCCTGTATATTCCGACTTCCTCAGGGCTAAAATAAACAAACATTGATGTTAAATCAAAGTGAAATCTATAAAAACTAAGAAGAGCTCACCTCATCTCAGAGTCGTTTTTAAAAATGAAACTTCAGCATATAGAGATCGACAGTACAAAAAATATAATTGAATAAATCAGTAGCAGTCATAAATTACGATTATGGTCATGTCATTTATTAATTTCGTACGCCCATTTAATTTTGTGTTTCTAATGATATTTTTAACAGTGTTGTCATCACGATATCGCGTATTAAAAGTGAGATTTGGATTTATTTCTGAATATTATTAGTCAAATACGTCGAAAAAAGTGTTCGTGTCTTGTTTGTTGTAAATTGGACTATTTGAATCCTAATTTGAGTTCACACAGGTATGTTCTATTCTTTTATCATTCTAATAAACAGTGGAGTATATTCTTCGATATTTAGAATTTCACTTTCAGATTCCCTTCTGATATTGGGAGGAGGACATAGAAATCATAATATATATACTTACTCTAGAATGCTAATTCCTTCTAGTTCCGCAGCGAAAAACGTGCCGCATAGGCAACTGATTCACAATGTGCGCATGCTCACCATTAGGAAATTTCACGTAGAACGATGCCAAGTCCCTAAATGTTTTGTCGGTTCTATTTTAAGTTCAATATAATTAAACAATAAAAATATTCCATTGAGTAACAAACTTATTTTATAGCTCATGCGCGACTTCCTTCGACTATTAGACACATTAATATCATAAGTGAATTGCAATATTTGTGGAATTGGTGAGAAAATTAGAGCAGTAATGTAGTAGGTTTCACTAAATAGATATAGACCGCGCAACACCGCTTTTTCTGTCTCATGGCAAATGACTTTGACATGACCTTAGTGAAAGTCTAGGCAGGAACGGATCCAGTGTCAGTCTGCAGCCACAGTTTAGTTTACTGCATAGACAAACTAGTTCACTGGTGCTTAACTGTTATTTTCGTGTTTGATATTCTTCGTGTGCATTTTGCTTTTGTTGTGTGTTGTGTTCGATTTGGATTTTTTCGTATCCGATAAACAATGAACTGTATAGTGTTGTGGTGTCCTTGTCTTGACCTGTTCATTTCCCACTTGGGTATGTGAACTATGTGCACCTTTTCATTCATATAAACTGTTAAAAATTTATGATTTACGCTTTGATTTTCATTCGATTGACACATATCTATCCACTCGCACAATGAGATTGGTTCTTTATATAGCAATAGAACGCATTTCATTATGAAAAATCATGAAATCTTGTGAGTAAACCATCTTTTAATGGATAATTCGAACTCGAAAATAAAATATGTTGAAGGAAAACTTTGCAGTTTCATTCAGATAACAGATTGATTTTGGAATATACTCGGAACAGAAAAAGCCAAATGACTTGAAGAATGAATGTAGGTATCAGAATTCACTCATGAAACGATGCAGAGTAACGCATTGGCAGATGTACAAATGTACAATACATTTTCATGTTTCCACTATTTTCAGGAACACCGAAGAATAGAACTGTCCTTAAGGGATATATTAGTATATTTTGCTCATTTGATTTTTTTTTCTGTACTTTACCAAAAGATTCGTTGTTTGTTAACCAGAATTTGTCTTCCTTGATCCTTGAATTAATTTTTATACCGAAACCGGGGTTTTTCAACGCCTGAAGAGGTTTTCAGCTTATCTTCCAGTCGCTGATGATTCCAAATTTACCATTCAAATAGCTGTTGAAAATTATCAATATGTTCAAAACAACTAGTAAATGTCGAATACTAATTATGAATTGATTAAATCCAACTCCAACAATAACAGCATAAAATTTTATTGAAGCCTACCCTGTTCAGAAACAACCTGATGGCACGTATGCGCATTGTGGACCACACTGAAATTTTTACAACACTTCGGTCCAATTGATTTAGCATTCTAGAGTAAGTATATATATTATGATTTCTATGGAGGAGGAACAATAATTCTGAATTTATCTGACTCTGTTCACCTAACTCAGAATCTATTTCAATGTTCGGAACATTGAATGAATTCGTCAAAAAGAGTTAATTCACTTGTAATTTTATTCCCATTCTTCAATACCGCCAGTGGACCTTTCAAAGTTAGATTCTGCAATGTTGCCACGACTGTATCAAATGATATTGCTAGCCTTCATGATATCTTCTTGAAAACTGACTAAATTTTGGCTTCAACAATTCTCGAATTTATGAATGAAGTGCTGTTGATAGAAATTATTTTCTAACCCCAAATTTTCACAGGTATCTTCAACGAATACTCCAATGCTTCACTTCTTCTTACCTTGAGCCTCAGTGAGATTAGTTCACGAATGATCACAAAACATAGTTTCGTCCTTAACGCTAGTTGACCGAGTAACCGAAGTTGACATCGGGTCAGTGTTGCGCGGCAAACTTCATTCGTTTCTGCTTCTGTCTCTGATTACAAAACCATACGCGCACCACGTTCTTCTTCAAGTCCAATTTCTCGGCGATGGCTGCGATTTTTTCGCCAGAAGGACGAGGTTGAACCGCGAAATAAGCTTCCAAGCTCCTTTTCTCTGGCGCCGCTATAGAAGTTCTTTTCCTCTTCTTCTCTCCCGCTGGTAGGACGCTGGGGGCGTCAGGGTCTCTCCTCTTGTTCTTAGCTTGAGCTTCTGCTTCTTCCAGCCACGCTTGGAGGATGGGTTTGAGGGCTATCATGTTGTTGTGGGAGAGGGTGAGGGATTCGAATCTGCATATCGTGGACTGGGACAAAGCGCCCACTCCAGGAAGCTTCAGGTTAGCCAGAGCTTTTCCCACGTCTGCTTGGGTTACCCCCAATTTTATCCGTCTCTGCTTGAATCTGCGGAGAAGATTGGTTTAAAGACATGGATCCAGAGAATGAACGAAGAAATCGTCAAATGCTGTATGTATGCTGCAGTATTAGCTTTCCTGCCTAAACTCAAGAGGTTATGGGCCCATACCAAGTGAATAATGAACATGAAAGGTTAGGATCTGTTAAATTCAATGGTCAAAACTTCGGAAATTGCAAATTTCGAGAGTAAGCACAACTGGAAGAAATTAATGTGGAAGAATGTATCCAGACTCAGCCACTACAAGGGAAAACGAAAAAAAATGGCAGAACAATTACAACGAATGGTAATAGCTGAATAAACCATACAAAGCATATTTCAAAAATTGTCATGATTGTTTTGAGAGTAGCTGATTTTATAAAAGCATGAAGACAGTTATTTGAACGTCTATCTAAATTCAAATATTCTTTTTCATAATCAGTGTAAAGATGCTGAAGAATTGAATTTATAAGAAAAGTCTTATAAATTCAATTCGAAGGTTAGACCATCGAACTTATAATACTGAAAGGTAAAAGGAAAAATTTTCAAGGAAAAAACAAAAATCCAACTACAAAAACATTTTACCGAAAAGAAATAAAACAAGTTCAATACTAAATCATTGAAATTTCGTGTGAGTACAGTATATAGGTGTACTACGCAATTTTTCTTGCTACCTTCCTGAGTAGTTAATTTATTTTCACAATATGTTTCGTACTTTTCATTTGTCCCCGCCTGCAATACATCATGGAATTCACGAGAATCACTACATATTTATATTGAAGTACATAAGGGGTTTTCAAATAAGAGGTGTTATTTTGAATAGCCCGCTATTTCGGTAGATGTCACTTTTGAAGCTGTCATTTTTTGACTTTTGACAAGTAGAAACTATGCCATTAATGAAAATGGAACGATGCACGCTTCAAAAACGCACTGAAATTATTGAAATTCACTATAAAAATGGTGAAAATTTGGGAGAGACTGTTCGTAAAACTAAAACATTTTTGGGTCGTCGTAAAGCACCTTGTCGAACCGCAATACCGAAATTGGTGGAACAATTTGAGCTGTTCTGACAAGATAGTTATTTTAAAAATGAAACCTTGGAACGTCGCTAAAGAATAGGAGTGTTGAAAAAACCGAGGTTTGTCTATTCTTCATCGTTCTTTAGAATTAGGCAATGCACAAACGTCATTACATCGTTTTTTGCATAAAGATTCTGGTCTTAAGAGGGGCCTATACCGTTCTGACGTTCAGTTCAAAACGCGATTCGGGATTTCTCACGATAGAGACCACCGATTTATATGGGGTTTTCACTGTTATTCAATTTGAAGAGTTCTTCAAGTCGGAAAGTTCATAATTTTTTTTTTCGTCGAGTGAAAAAAAAAATAATTTTTTTTTCCCTTCTTAGTGACTCTATATGCATAATTCTAACTTTCCGACCTAGATTATTTTTTTTTATGAATTACCACAAAAAATTAAACACAAAAAGTTTTCTCCAATCGCTCAAAAACCGATTTCAGTAAAATTAAAATCAAACTATCGCAAAGTGCTGCCACCTAATCGACGAACTTAGCTATTTCCATCTTCTACTGATCGTTCCATCTATCTGGCAATACTGCACATTTTAGGATGCACTTTGGGGTCTCCATGAATCCCAGAGGCGAATATTTATTGTTTTATTGCAAGGCGTCTGGTATCAGTGAAAAGTAAAAGTGTGAAAACATGTGCTATATTATTTCTGTTGGACCAGCAAGCCGAAAGCAAATTGGTTCCGTTTTTAGATCTTGCGACGAGAGACGGGATTCGTGAATTTTCACTTGATTTCTTTTTTCTTGTGATTGGGAGTGTTGTGTTATTTTTTTAATCACTCTGGAGATGAGTAGGAAATTTGATGATAAACGCAAAAATCTTTGCGCACATCGCCGTCGTAGAAAATTAGCTCAACGGAAGAGATTCCGAAAGTAAGTGGGTAATTATTCGACTTTAGTTTCAGTTTTCATGGAAAGTTTCAGTTTCAGTATAATAGACAAAGAAGAAAGCGTTCAGCAGGATGAAAAGGATGATACTTCATCAGAAAGGATTGCTGATGATTTGGCTTGTAATTTAAAACAAGAAACGGTTTCAACTACATTAACTTGCGGGTGAGAAATTTTGTTATAACTGGAAAGGTGCTGTTCCATTGCGCGAACCTAACTCGCGCAACGGTTTCGCGAAACAAAATTCGCGATGTGGATACCGCTTTCGCGCCAAAAATGTTGTTAAATTTCTGGCGCGAAAGCGGTATCCACATCGCGAAATTTGTTTCGCGAAACAGTTGTGCGAGTCAGTTTCGCGCAATGGAACAGCACCTGAATAGATGTCCAAGTCGAATTACCAAATATCTTATACATATTACTTATTATTTTCACTTTGTCTCATCCGAAACAGTTTGTTTTCTATAAGCATATTTTTAGATCTTGATCGGGAAAACCTATTATTGTGGAAGGAAGGAGATTGGTGGATGTCCGTTTTTTGTTCAAACAAATTGCTGATTTGTGCAAGCACTTTGACTGCTCATTTTCTGATATGGACTTGATACAGGAAATTAGGAAAGGTTTGAGTTCCCAATTTGTATTCCAATGCCGGATGTGTAACATTCAGAAGAAATTGAACACTATAAATGGGAGTGAAGGTATTACGAATAACATAAATATATATAGAAAATGATGATATGGGATCATCAGCTGAGAAGGCAGCTACCTATATAATTGAAAGAAATAAGACACAAATAATTTGCCATTATAAATAATGACAAATGAAATGTGAATACGAACTAGGTCTCCGATACTGTTCACCCTACCAGACCGAATGGTCTAACGTCAACTGAGAATCGCACCGACTGCAGTTTCGTCCTATTTAGGACTCATCAGGGTGGAATATCCCAAAGTCGACGCTGGATGGAAAATCTTTTCGTCAAGATATGATACAATAAATATAATTATATATTTCTTCATATTTTTTTTTATAACGCCATTTAAAAACTTATGCTCATCAATGTTCATTCAAAAGAAGTTCTGTAAAATAATCCTGGTGATAAATATAATTGTCTGATTTTGATTTTATTCATTCATCTCAAAAATCCAAATCAATCAATTGGTGTTGTTCCTAACAATTGAATTTGTTATGCATGTGATGTTTATCTTCTAGAATTTCATACAATACTTCCTCCTTCTTGAATAACCTAATCGTTTCAATTTTATAAAATAATGATATTTTCTGATCCATGATCTGATTTCATGAAAAAACTCATTAAATTTCAAAAACTTTCCGAAATTCTTGATATTATAGTCACTAACATCAAAAAAAGCTTTTTCAAATGACTTACATATATCAAAAAATATATTACTATAATACAGGAATCAGTCTAACTTGAATGGATGTCTCCAGTTCGAGTGCCTATTAGACGTTTCTGGAGAACTGGACATATTTGAAATCTGAGAATTGAGATTATCATATTGTTCGAAATTTTCTGAGCTCTGAGCCTGAGCGCTCTTGGTTATACAACAAGTAAAAATAGATTTGTTAAAATTTTTTTTTCCTCTGTTAAGTATTCAATTCTGAGTAAGTACATTTTTGTTAAAACCATAGTTTTCAAAATACCGAGAAAAAACCGGAATAAAAATCAAATACTCAAATACTCGTAGTCAGTATAATGTTCATTTTTCTTATTCTCAACATCCTGAGCGTAAATAGTCCTCAATCCTCATAACATCAAAGTAGAAGAATGTGGAAAGGCCATGCATCTTGTGAATTTCAGAAAAATCATCACAGGGTGGTTCAAATTTTGTGTCGAAAACCATGATCGAAAATTGGCCATAACTTAAATTTTTCAAATTAGAACCTAATTTTTTATGATTGCGTTGAATTCTGCAAAGAAAAATAATAATTTTACTCCAATAAAAAAAATGAAAAACCAAGAGAACTATCATCATTTTTTTTTGCACAATCGTTAATCAAAACGCAATAATGAAAAATAGGGTACTTATTTGAAAAACGATTGTCGATATCTTGTTCTCTGAAGAAAAGTTTCATATATACCTATCTACATATATTGCTTGTAACTAACAATGTAAATATGTATATACAATTCCGCTGATAGAGCATTTCATACAATAAACAAATTTAAATTCATAAAAAATTTAGTTTAGGTTTTGAATCTCAATCAAATTTTTTTTCATGTAGGTTCATATGTGGATGATTTTTTCCGAATCTAACTTACAACCAAAACAGAAATTCGCAATAAATTCGTACAACCAAGAAGGTGATATATTCTTATTTTGTTCCTTCACATCTGCCAACACAGGTAACATCCTGTCTGTTGTACTTCCTTCAGCTAAAATCAATATTATAGACCGCAACCTTGAAAGTGGGAATACCCTCTGTTGTTTGTAGGTTGTAGGGAATCCCCAACTATTTTATTTCCATCTAGTAAAACGTCTACCTCCTTTGAATTTACAGTGTTGTCAGCAGTTTCGTAAATAATTCCATTTCATTCGTGAATATCCGATGGCATTCGACAAATTCCGGCGTCCGCTTGGTAAAGGCTGTACGTAACAGAAATCTCGCATGTGGAAGAAAAGGGCGGTAAATACGACGAATGTCTGAGATATCTTCGGACGTACTGAAAATCGACGATTTCTTAGGGGTGTTGAGGGGTGAGAGGTAGGTAGACTTTGACGTACGCTAAGAAAGCTGGGCACTATAAACCCCTCTTAAGGCTTATAAAGTTCAGTTAATACAAGAACTCAAGCCAGCCGATCATCAACAACATCGTGTCTTTGTTCATTGTGTCTTTGATTGCTTGAAAATGATCCGGAATTTCATCAAAAAATCATCTTGAGTTATGAGACTGGTTTCCATCTCGGTGACTTCGTCAACAAGTCGAATTGTCGCATCTGGGGCTCGGAAAACCCAAGAGTTATTGATGAAAAGCCTCTCTATCCTCAACTTGCAACTAGTTGTTGCGGTTTATGGTCCGGCGGGGTCCTTAGACCTTACTTTTTCGAGAACGAGGCTGGATCAACAGTTACGGTGAATGGATTGAGCTATGGAGAGCTGATCAATGATTTTTTTATCGCCGGAATTGGATGGTATCGATATGGACAACGTGTACAGTTAACAAGACGGCGCTACGTGCCACCCAAGCAACGAAACCATTGATGTTTTTCGGGAAAAGTTTCCGGACCGTGTTATCTCTCGAAGAGGTGATCATAATTGGCCACTGAGATCATATGATTTAACACCTTGCGACTCCTTGCTTTGGGGCCATGTGAAAGAGAAGATCTACGCCAAGAGCCCAGCGTGGATTCAAGATCTCAAAGATGGAATTCTTGAGGATACCGAGGACATAGGGCAGCCACTTTGCGATTTGGATATGGAAAATTTCATGAAGAGGATATGGTCCTGTAGTCGTGGTGGTCATTTGGCTGATCTTATTTTTCATTATTAACAGCATACCTTCCTCTCTATAATGAAATAAACATCTCATTCATCTAACAAAAATTGCTCCTCTTTAAATGTCAAAATAACACCTCTCAATGGAAACCCCTTTACCATCATTTGCTCAGATAGGTATAGCAAAAGAAACAATGCAGACCTGTTTTTTTTTGAGTTAAATGTCTTTGCATTCGAGTTTTCGGTTTTTCTTTAATAATTTGCTCATTTCAATAGTGTATGTTTCACTAATGAAAGAGAGGTGTGAAGTAAAAAATAAGGTCTATACACTAAAGAAAGGCAACAAAATATGGGTTTCGAATGGAACTAGATTCTGAGTAAATTTTCTCAATCTTCCATTTTGTCAAATTCCTGCATAACTAGAAACTAATTCACATCAGTTTTAGGAGTTTAGATAGACTTTATAGGCCACGTGTCCCTACAACTATCGTCTTCAGAGGGAAACAAGCTCGTTCAGATTGTTGGAATTCATTATATTCAAATTATCGCAACTCCGAAACCATAATTCCAAATTGTATCGTGTGAAGGACGATATTGATCTAAATTGAATGCTCAAGGTCACTATCATAATAAATTCAAGGAAAATAATTACTGTATCAGTCCAAACATCTTCGAAAATGGAACATATTATCGGTAAACTTTGCAGAAAGAAAATTGAATATTGTGATATATCCTTACGATAAAAAAATGCTTCGCGCATCTTTTTGTAGATCTTTTGGAGACATACAAAATTGTAGTGCATCATTTTGAATAATTCCAAACTGTTTGCCCTGCTCACACCGATAAGCCGATAAAGCGTTAAGGGGCAGTATCACCTTTTAAATCGTGGTAAATCTCCATTCAAAATTGGTCTCTTTATTTCACGAGTATCCTAATTTACGACTTGATTTTTTTTTAATTGAAGTTGAAGAACGTCCCGAGGGCAAATGGTTTTTTTTTTCGATTTAATTAGTTTTTCAATTAAAAAAACCAGGGTAATCGTCAGATCTGGGGTTATTGAATAATATGTTTTTCGTTTTTCATGAGTACAAGCTATATTTTTGAAATGATCATCATGAAAATTTTTGTAGTTCATAGAAGATTAAATTGCCGAGGGCAAATAGTTCAAATTTTTTCCAAAAAATTATGAATAACCGTCGGAAAAAAATCATTAAGTGAACTTTCCAAAACGCTGAAGTTCAACCTGTTTTTTTAATTGAAAACTAATTAAATCGAAAAAATCGCAACAATTTGCCCTTGGCAATTTAATCTTCTATAAACTACAAAAATTTTCATGATGATTATTTCAAAAATATAGCTTGTACTCATTAAAAACGAAAAACATATTCAATAACCCCAGATCTAACGATCAACCTGGTTTTTTTAATTGAAAAACTAATTAAATCGAAAAAAATTTGAAAAAAAAATCAATTCTTTACGCCGTAAATTAGGGTACTTACTCGTGAAATGAAGAGACCACTTTTTGAATGGAAATTTACCACGATTCAAAAGGTGATACTGCCCCTTAAATTCTTCGATTAAAATCACAAAAACAGTATTTAAACTCCTAATGAAGAAATATTCAGAAACAAACATAACCTTTGCCATTCCCATAATTCGTACGAATCTATATCACCTTTTATGTTGAAAACCATCAATTTGTTCGGGATTTAAAGCGTGAAAAAGCGGGTGAAAAGTGAAGATGTTATAGCTTTCAAAACTTTTCAAGGAACCTGATGACAATTTTATCCGTCCTGTTGGATATTTGCCAGCATTCTACAGCGTATCAGATCATCACAGACGTAATTATCAATATTCCGCATGTAGAATCACACAACAAGAAGTTAAAGATACAATAAAAATACATAGGAAGAAAAAAATTCAACCAACATTTCTACAAACCTTTCGGCGAAGGCCTCCAGCTCCCTTGGATCCGTATCGGCGTCAGGATGAAGCCCTGCAACGGCTGCTGCAGCCGCGGCAGCAGCCATCGCGGGATGGTGTGCCCCAGGGTGACCTCCGTGGTGCCCCGGATGATGGCCTGGTGGGTTGTGGGCTGAAAGAGGACCGCCGTGGTGATGGTGGTTCATCATGTGGTTCATACCGTAGGAATGCATATGCGATGGGGTTTCCGACATGGGCGTTAGGGTGGTCATGGAGGAGGTCGATATGGGGTCGAGCATTTCCAGGCCGTCCATGTGGCCCATCTGGAATGAAGAGATTGCTTGAGGTGTTTGGCGCAGTTTGGACAAGATACAGTTTGTTTTTTCAACAATGGTTCTTCAAATGTCGTGTGCACTCTCCATGGCAAATAAAGCATACGCATAGTCCATCCAAGAATTATTTACAATTGAAGGTAGTTTTTGAAATACTATAATAATATTTTAGTGATCTAATTACTCTCATTAAATTAAATAAAATCGATTTAACATGTGTAATCTATTACCGTTTATCACGTGACTGCAAACACGAATGAGTTTATCACGTGACTGCAAACACGAATGAGAATACGTGACGTCACTGTTCTGTGAACAAGCTAACCTATAACCTAACTGTATCCTATGTGTCATCACGAGTACGAACTTACGAAGAACAGAAGAGAGTAAAACGTATCACCAGCGAACTATTTCACGATTATTTGATACTAGCTGACCCGGCGAACTTTGTTCCGCCTAAATGATACTTACGGTGGATTTCACAAATCGTAATCATCGGAGATCAACAGCTTGGTTCTCTGATTTTTGAACTGTCGAATTTTTCCATGGATATGAGCTATCACACAGAACAGATACACAAAAATAATATGTCATATGTCAATCACTAATAATCTCAATTTTGGATTCAGTTATTTCCGCAAATATATTAATTACCCAAACAGAAATTCAAAAACATTTTAAAAATTATGAGAAAAGATGAGAATAGGCATCTCACGATTGGAACTCATCGCCAAAATCCGATTTACTTGACATTTCGATGAAAATTCACTGTGATATTCACCCGCTTCTGGATCTGTTAATAGCCTTTCATGGTACTATAAGCCCTATGTAAATTACACAGTAATTGATGTCATATGTTCTGTTTTCGACCATTTCAAACCACGACGACCGAAATGCTCGAAAAAAAAACAGATAACATCGATCGATGGCCGCGAAAGCCTCAACGAATTCATCGCCATTTAATTGTGATAATGTCAAATATAGTACCTTCTCGATTACGTTATTTGGAATGAATGAAACTATAAAAATAACTAATAATCATCAGTCATAATGTGTGAATAGCGCCATCTGAAGTGGTAAGAACGAAACTTTTCTCATATCTCAACAAAATCTAATCATTTTAGACATCTGTACTCCTACGCTGAGACATTCTGGTTTTGCCCAACAGCGCAGAGTTGTAAGCAACTCAAATTACACACTATTACAGTGACTATAGAGGGAATATAGTCACTGTACACACTGTTTGTTTATATAGCCATCTAACGCGGAGAATATCAAATGAAGTACAAACGAATAAGCGAAAGCGTAACTGTAACTGTAGCGACATCTAGTGGCCTCACTCAAAAGGAGGAAAAGCATTCCCTGTATAAGTAAAATATTTTCATCGATTTTTTCAAAGTTTGATTGTATTTTATAATAACCAGACCGTAGACGAATCCATATATGAAGTTTCCTAACAAACAGTCCATCCGATCTCGAGTTATAAATGGTGTAACCAACATCTTTCTTTTATATATATAGATTACGCAAACGATTCGCTCGCAAGAAATCACACAAGATCAGTTCGCTTTGACAGACGGCGAAGTATGTTTACCGTATAGTGACGTCATCATAATCACTTCGTTTCAGCTGGAATTTCGAAAACTATTTTTATTTACGCATTTTTTATTGGTATTTGCTATATTTTTTCCATGAACATATTTTTTCGTGTTTGTATAGGGCTTATCTACAAATTAAAATCATTTCCAAAAAATAGTCAACATCCCTATTACATCCAAGCAGGCCTTGAAAGTCCAGTCGCAATTCCAGTCCTTTATTTTTAGTTACCAAAGTGTAACTGAAATTTTCTGTGCTCTCATCATAGCAATAAATTATCTGAGAGAGCATTCGTAAGAAAAAACAAAAATCCGTCCTCGTCAGTTAAAATATCTATTCATTATAGTCATTATACAGTTCGTTTCAATTTGAATCTCAAAGTCAGCCATGGCGAAATATACTAACTGACAAAAAAACTGCAACACCCAGAAGGAGCTGTTTAACTTTTAAATTTTTTTTGGTAAAACATAGTATAGCAAGGAGTAAATGATTGAATTTGGAGAAAAAATTGTGAAGATGTTCGAGGAGATCCAAAGTCGATGTTTAGTTGTTGTTAGAACGCCTAGAGCACGTGTACGCGGAATTTATCGCCAGCTAGGTGAATTTGAAAGATGTCGAATTATTGGTCTACGGTAGGCGATGTTGTCATTTCGAGAAATCGCTAACCGTGCGACCAGAAATCCAACTACTGTTTTGAGATGTTGTCAAGCGTGGTTTGATAATGCCCAAAATCGAAGAAGAGTAGGCACCGGTCTTCGAAGGGACCCAAATGAGGCCGATTTGCGACAACTCGATCTTTGGCTGATGAGTGGTTAGAAGAACAAGGCCATTCTGTGACTTTCCGAACGGTTTACCGCCGGATAAGGTCTTTTGGACTGCAGCATTATCGACCCCATCTTGTGTTACCTCTGACGGTTGAGCTCCACTGGTAACGATTACAGTGCTTCAGAGAACGTCAACATTGGAACGTGGAATGGCTATAGATCGTCTCTTCTGATGAATCTCGATTCTCCTTGGGTGCACATGATGGCTGAAAAAGGGTTAGACGACGTCGGGGAGAAAGGCGTGAACCTCAGTTTGATGTTGTGTGCCATGTACACCGGACAGTAGGCGTTATGGTATGAGGTGCTATCGTACATGCAAGAAGGTCATCTTTAGTTTTTATTCGAAGTATCATGACAGTGCTGCGTTACCTTCAAGAAATAGTGGAGCTATATGTTCTCCCGTACCTTAACCGGCTCGAGAATCCAATATTTCAACAAGCAAATGCTCGACCTCATGTTGCCAGAGCTAGTTTAAACTTTTTTGAAGCGACCCATGTGAATCTTTTGCCATGGCCGCCTAGATCCCCCGATCAATCGCCCAAAGAGAATGTCTGGGACATCATGGGTAGAAAGCTTGGAAATTTACCCCAGTCCTCAGGGACTTTGGCGTCTCTGAGACATGAAGTACAGGAAGCTTGGGATAGAATCCCCCAAGAAGAAATAGACCATCTTATTGCATCAATGCCAAGACGTGTTGGAGAGTGTATAGATAATCGCGGTGGACAAATCATATTATTAACAAATTTATTGAAACAAATTGTAAACCCTTAGTTTCTTTCTCCAAATTTCAATCATTCGCTCCTTGCTATACTATCTATGTTTTACCAAGAAAAATTCCAAATTTAAACAACTCCTTCTGGATGTTGCACTGTCTTTGTCAGTGAAGCTACTGTTTTTCGAAAAGTTCGAAACATAGTATTGCGGAATTCCAAGAATTCCTTTTCATTTCATCTGAAGACACCTCCACTGGGTGAAGAAAACCACTCCAAAACTCAGAGAATGTCACCTAAGAATCTTCTTTCGAAAGGACAAGTCGCCGTCATGAGTTTTTAATGGCATATGTATTCACCCCAAAAGGATTCTGCGATTAACATCAGCTACTCATATTTGTACAACATGCAAAGTCCCTTGCCACTCGAGTCGAACACAATAATGACAAAGAAACAATGGACGGCACACAACAGCTCGACGCTGAAGGGACTGAACAAATACTCGAAAAACAAATGTTAGTGTGTAACATTTGACAAACGGCAGCTTTATGTTAGTCGATAAACACACGCTGCAGGAGTAGAAAGGACTCTGGTATAGTTTCGGCTTCCTACATGAGCCGGACTAGAACTTCATAGGATGGTATAGGCGATCTAATGTGATCCATATATTCGTCATTGACACAAAAGTATGACACCAAAAATGACAGGTGGATTTTGAGGATTTTCCGTCATCTTGTTTCAGATATTATTGAACAACTCAATATTCACCGAGTAATGAGGATAATTCTATTTCTATACGATACTAAAATGTGGACCGGGCTGAGGGAATCTGTCGAAGAAGTGGGTTCAGAAGATTCTTGAAATCGCAGCGAAGCTGCGATGCAGTGGAGAAATTTGTATACTGTTGAAAAGAGGAATAATTTATTCATACTTGGGTGAAATTTTTATTTTCTAGGAGATGTAGAAGTATTTTTAAAAAATTCGCGAAAATTGACGAAAAATTTGGCAAAGAGGGTAATTTTAAAATCGAGAAAACTCTTTTCACAGATATCCTGGCTGTGACGTAAATATACGGATCGAAAGAAGAAAGGTCAATGCAGAATAGCTTTGTATTCATATTTTCCATAATTCTCCCATTCCTTCAGGAAAATTGATAAAATTTTCAGTACAGCTGTTATAATAACAGGTTCCTCCGCCAATTTGCAAAAAGGACTTTTATGGTCTATCAAGTTCTAGAAAGTTAAGGTTTCACAGGGACAAAGTTTAGGATTTTGGAACGTGTAATACGAAGAATATATTTCAATATTTAAGAATTGGAGGCAAAAAAAAATCCTCTGAACAAAAATGTTGAAAAAAAATGAGAAAACTGTATCGTGAATTTCTCGAGTCCTTTATTGTGCGACCCCTTTCGAATGAAAAAAGTAGGTCAATCTGTAGACATGATTATCTGCAGATATTAAAGTCTTAAACAATGCCAGCACCAGATAAAATAAAGGGTGACAAGAAACTGTGTTACCATAACACGATAACGTTCGCCATTCACCGTTACTGCATTTTTTGACATACAGGATGCCTTGTGTTTTGTGTTACATGTTAAGTAACCCTCATCTATCAAATTTCTATCTGTCACTTCATAATCATGTGACATTATGACTGTCAAACATGACGCGCAATCCAAATCTTGCGCTATTATTGATGCGCCCGGAATAAATGCTGAATCTATATATATAAAAGAAAGATGTTGGTTACACCATTTATAACTCGAGATCGGATGGAGTGTTTGTTATGAAACTTCATATATGGATTCGTCTACGGTCTGGTTATTATAAAATGCAATAAAACTTCGAAAAAATCGATGAAAATTTCACTTATACAGGAAATGCTTTTCGTCCTTTTGAGCGAGGCCACTAGGTGTCGCTACAGTTACAATTACGCTACCGCTTATTCGTAGGTATTAGATTTCATATTCTCTCCGTTAGATGGGGTGACTATTACCACTATAGTCACTGTAATAGTGCGTAATTTGAGTTGCCTACAACTTTGCGCCATTGGCCAACACCAAAAAGTCTTAGCGTAGATGTCTAAAATGATTAGATTTCGTACCACTTCAGATGGCGCTATTCACACATTATGACTGATTATTAGTTATTTTTATAGTTTTATTTATTCAAAATAACGTAATCGTGAAGTAGGATGTCTAGAATAATGGTGTAGGCACTGATTAGATTTTGTTGTGACCAAATTGATTATATTAGCAATGTTTCGTTCTTTCCACTTCAGGTGGCGCTATTCACAAATTATGACTGATTTTTATCAGTTATTTCAAATACTTGAATTTATTCTGGCGAACGTGGCGTGTTAATGGTAGATAATTCTGTCAAGCAATAATGTGTGTTTATATTCCTGACATTCAGATGTATATTAGTTCTTAGGAAAAGTAGAAAACTTTCATTATAAAAAGATGCCATTCTGCTGTCATGTCATAATTGACTTTAGCAAATCAGCTGTTGATACATCCATCAAATTGACAACGGAAAATACACTGAAATGATATTGCGGCGCCGCCACGTTGCTAATATTTTCGATTTGGTCGAACGTCATTCCATTCAAAAATTGACGGGTGCCTACACCCTTATTCTAGACATCTTATCGTGAAGGTACCATATTTGACATCAGCACCATTAGATGGCGATGAATTTGTTGAGGCTTTCGCGACCATCAATTTATGTCATCTGTTTTTTTTTTCGAGAATTTCGGTCGTCGTTGTTTGAAATGTTCGAATAAAGAACATATGACATCAATTACTGTGTAATTTGCATAGGACTTATAGTACCATGAAGGTCTTTTAACAGATACAGAAGCGCGTGAATATCACAGTGAATTTTTATCGAAATGTCAAGTATATACGATTTTGGCGATCAGTTTCGATCGTGATATGTCCATTCTCATCTTTTCTCATAATTTTCAAAATGTTTTTGAATTTCTGTTTGGGTAATAAATATGTTTGCGGAAATCACTAAATCCAAAATTGCTATAATTGGTAATTGACATATTATTTTTATGTATCTGTTCTGTGTGACAGCTCATATATCCATCGAAACATTTGACAGTTCAAAAATCAGAGAACCAAGCTGTTGATCTCCGATCACCGGTGATTACGATTTGTGAAATCCACCGTAAGTATCATTTAGGCGGAACAAAGTTCGCCGGGCCAGCTAGTAAGGGAATAATTGCCAAAGACAATAATATACTGCTTCACAAGAGTTAGGGATATCGTATTGAATCGTTCTTAAAAGTATGTAATCTTCGAGAAAATCGTTGTAAAATCATTTAAAACTCAATAACAACTTGAATCGATCCAATAAAAATCAGTATGAGACATTTCGTTAAAATGGTCGCCTTTTTTCTGAAGTTTGATTCTTTGCATATGCTTCATGAATGTTCTTATTTTGAAATGAAGTCAGTTTATCAACGAATTCGATTTGAAACGAGTTTTCTGAAAATGCCAAGACGTAAATTAACAAAAACGCTGAGGCTAATAGGGCTATCGGAATGCTACAGGGTGGCCTTACTCAGGTTGTTGTAGCGGAAAGGCTCCGAGTCAGCCAAAGTGTGATATCTCGACTTTGGAATAGGTTCAGGGAGACAGGTTCCGTGTTGGAAAAACCAAGGCTTGGTGGGCGACGAAAAACAACACCTGCTCAGGATCGTTTCATCATCCGTTTCGGCGAGAAGAAACCCTACATCTACGTGTAGCATGCTATGGAATACTCTTCAAAATGCAGATGCGGTCCAAGTTTCCATCGAAACCATCAGACGACGTTTGAGAGAGGTGAATCTAGGTTTTAGACGTCCATTAATAGGAGTTCCATTAACACGTGACCATAAGCGTCAAAGACTGGAATGGGCAAGGCAACATATCAATTGGAACGATCAATGGCGTAGTATCCTTTTCACTGATGAATCCAGATATGGACGATTTTCAGATTCTCGAAGAATAAGGGTATGGACAATCCCACGCATACCCCGTAATCGTCGCTACGTCCTAGAAGTCCATCCATTCCGAGGGGGTAGTGTTATGGTATGGGCCGGGATATGTTTCAACGGACGCACAGATCTACACATTTGACCTGGTAATATGACTGCCTTACACTATAGAGAGCATGTCATCGACAACGTTGTGCCTAATTTTCACGCTGCTATTGGTGAAACTTTTCAATTTCTAGACAATAACGCTAGACCGCACCGTGCAGCCATAGTTGAGAAAGCGCGACGAGCTTGGTATTCCACATTTACCAATACCTCCGCACTCACCAGATTTGAATTGCATAGAACATGCATGGGATATGCTCCAAAGAAGATTAGATAATCATCAACCTACCCCAGAATCCTTGAATGATCTGACAGAGCCTCTGTCCCGTTTATGAAACCAAATTCCTCAAGAATTGTTCAACAACCTCGTATGTAGTATGCAAAGATGTCAAGCTGTTATTGATGCCCATGGAGGCCATACATTGTATTGATAGTCTTGAAATGCTTGAATTCTCTGGGAATAAAATTTCGTAATTTTTCTCGATTTTTCTTAACGCTGCAGACCTACAGGCTAAAATTAGTTTGCAACTTGAAATCATATTAATATGAATTTTCATCGCAAAAATCTTATTTTAACTATATTTTTTTGCAATTTAAGTCAATATCCCTAACTCATGTAGAGCAGTTTAATAAGAAACGTGATCAAATTCATTTGACTCACTGATATGAATATCAACAAATTAAATGCTCTGAATTGAATTAGCAAAAGCATCCTTCAGGAAAAACCAACCAAAGTTTCATTCTTCTCTAAGAGAAGAACCAGGTTTCGATCTCTGTAGATCTCGTCAGAGCAATACAATTCAGCTTCGACTAGAGCTACACTATATTATTATCACAGTATCAAGTTTAATGACCTTCAATTTGATATAGTGTTGATAATTGGTTGAGGTCAGGGATGAAGGAAATCAATTTGATGAAATTTCTGCCGACGTTTCGATTATATTTAAATCATCTTCGGGGCTCTGAAAGAGCAATACAAGGACATTATTCAACGATACAGAATGGCCATCGTAAAACAAACACAAGAAATCAGGGATCCCGAACCTGAACAATTACCAATTTCAAACAATTATTAAAAATATAATGAACAATATAAACACAACATAGACGATCGTATAAAGGATACCTATCTGACAACATAAACGAAATAAATTAACTTAAAATGAAAAAATTTAACCTACATTTTTAAGAAAGTTCGTTATTTACTTGTTCAGTTGTTCGCCTGTATTGGATCTTTTCATTTTAAGTTAATTTATTTCGTTTATGTTGTCAGATAGGTATCCTTTATACGATCGTCTATGTTGTGTTTATATTGTTCATTATATTTTTAATAATTGTTTGAAATTGGTAATTGTTCAGGTTCGGGATCCCTGATTTCTTGTGTTTGTTTTACGATGGCCATTCTGTATCGTTGAATAATGTCCTTGTATTGCTCTTTCAGAGCCCCGAAGATGATTTAAATATAATCGAAACGTCGGCAGAAATTTCATCAAATTGATTTCCTTCATCCCTGACCTCAACCAATTATCAACACTATATACTATATTATTATGTATTTGATGATTGGTTGTGGAAGGTGATCAACCCAAACAAAAGGATCAAGAAATCGTGAATTATTTATCGTTTTCGCAAATAATTTCCAGTAAACTTGATATTAAGGAATCTGGAACAGTTGTTACACCCCCAAATCCAATTAAGCTCCTTTTGTTGTCATAACAAACGCACCCGATGGATGATAAATACCCCCCTCCCATAGTTTTCTGATCGGAATTAGTTATTTGTTAGAGCATCTCCGGCGGGTCCATCGCCGGTCCTGGCCGGAGTCCCGGGGGTGCAGTGGAGGCCTCCCTCCGGAGTAACGGCCGGGCGGCTCGTGTTCTACACTTCAAATGACCACTTTACACCAATGCGCGCGGTAATGATGAAATATGCGCCCGCGGGGAAGCGCCAAACTTGAATCATTGGAATGTGAAACGGGTGGAATGGATGGTCACCAAATGTCTATACGATGTTGCCGGATACGACTCGGGGTTTCGATGAATACAGATGGTCGGTAATGCGTTTTCTTCGGACGCCGGCGGGGTACGAAATTCCGAATTTGGTCGATTTGATGCACCCGGAAAAAATCGTCGAAATGTGAGGTTTTGATGGGTCCTATCAGGGGAAGGAGATTTATTTTTACATTATTTTCATTGGAGCGTACTAGGAGCATAGATAACTGGAGGAAAGGCTGCATTCGATCGACATTTTGAACTGCCTATGACGGCGGAGGTCTTTTCGTGTGACGCCCGCTAGAGGAGCGCTGTGATCGGTATGGCTCTACAGATGCAAATAATGTAATGAGGCTGTCATTGTTATTGATACATTTATACTTCTTTTTAATTGAAAATTGCGTTAAATCTTTTCTTCTTTTGAATGGTGACACTGTTTGATGTTTTCTTCTAGCAGTATTGGCGAATCCAAAAATCAAAACATCCCGTTTCAGCAGGTAGGTATATTTAGAAGTTTTTGTCGTGTTCTGAGTAAATTATTGAGATCATCAGTAATATTATTCACTAATTTATCATATTTCAGGTTAAAAGGTGTCTTGTTTGAGTTTGATTTTCTGGTGCAGCTTCAACTGATGAGAAAGGTTAATTCCATTATTATCGACAAGGGTGTTATGAAATTGATCATCGTATTTCAAGAAACTGAGCTGTGTCTTAATCTCACTGTGAGACATAAATTAAAAAAGGTGAAGTATTTGACCAAAAGAACTCATGTTTCAATGCTAATAATATACAGAGTGGCCAAGAGATTTGTCGACTGCGTCCGATCCATCTGTTCGGGTATCGTTCATTCAAGTGGTTAATCAAAAATTGTTCTCGAAAATTTAAATAATCCCGATCGGTTTTTCATTGCTGCGCAGCGGACCAATCAAGTGGCCCCCACGTTCACCTGACCTTAATCACATCGATTTTTTCGTTTGGGGTTATTTCAAAGAAATTGTTTACGCCCGAGAATGTTCGAGTGAAGACGCGCTGTGACTGAAGATAGGGAAGCCGAACGTGTCCTAAGAGAGAACAGGGCAGGTTTTATGCGATCGAAAGAAAATTTTCTAAGAAGGTATAGAATGTGTATTGAGGCTGGAAGTGGCCACTTTGAACACCTACTGTAAATTTTATAAATAAAATTTCTTTTTATTTACATTATGATGTGATGATTTATTGCCATACCTTTTTCTTTTTTCTATCTAGAACTTTTCTTGACCAACATCTAAAGCTAATTTTCATTAATTTTCAGCATTTTCATCATAACTTGATCAGAAATATCTTAAAATGGCAAAAAATAATTTTGTAGTAAATGTCTAGTTCTTTGATTTTTTCCACCTCGATGACTTTGAAGGCTTATTCTAGCAAAAGTAGATTGTTAAATACTATTTTTTATCAATGATTCTAAAAGCTGACTGTTAAGCGCAGTTTTTAAGCATACTAAGAAACAGTGAATTAGCCTTTTTACATTTTTAATTTTGATTCGAAAATTCAGATCATAATCCAATTTACGTAACTTTTTCACTTGAGACCAACATTTCCATGATTTTTATCAAAGTTACGAATCTGGTTATTTTATGTATAAAGGAAAAATTCATGGAGATTAAGCTACAAAAAGAATTTCACAGAGAAGTTTTGTACTTTTTTTAATATTTTTTTTAAGATGGTCAAGTCGAAAATTCTCAAAGTTCATAAAAAAATTCATAACTCTAAAACCATGAAAAATAGCATGACATAGATGGGGGTGATGCGAATAGCCCATGACACGAGGGACCTGTTTTTTTCCTTTTTGACGTCAATCTCTTGGCCACCCTGTATACCCATACTATAAGGCCAGTTGATTGATTATATAACAATGAATATGTTAAGTACTGTACTGTTTACAATTGTAACCATTGTGATTTCAATTGCTATTCTAGGAAAAGTATAAAAAAGTCTATATGTTTTCATAAATTCCCCGAGAAAGATCCTCAACACTATGTATCACTAATGCCTTTGGTATATTGGAAAAATTGGACAGAAACTATACAAGGTGAGTCTTTGACTTGAACATATTGTTTACCTAACTGTAGATTCCTCTCATCAAACGAAACACTTTCTTTCCATACCATTTTTCAAAATTCGGTTTCGTTCGAAAGATACAGGGTGTCAAAAATCCATGAAGAACACTTTTCTTTTCATATCTCCGGAACTATTATTTCAAATGAACTGAATTTAGCTTAATTGTTTACCCTATTCATGATGCATATTCCTCAATCAAAACTTATTCCTTATTTCTCCTGGTATAAAAGTTACAGCGTTGACGACTCATAAATCCACACAAAAATACTGTGAAACTAATTGAAAAAGATGAATGGTTCATACTTTCGAAAGAATGAATCATTTTGAAAAATGAAAGTACTCTTACGTTTTCGAGTTATTTCTTATTTTACCCGATTATTTTTGATGAAAGAATAAAAAATCATGAGAATAATCTGAATGCTTCCCTGGATTTTTAATATCACAGAATGGCTGAGAAATTATAAACTCTCTGATCCCTATACAAGTTAACAATGTTATCAGAATGTTTATCATGGGAGACAACATAGAATTCTAAGAAGCATGAAATCATACATTTTATACGCAAAGTTTTCATTTAAAATTGTTGGTCCATCTGAAAAATATTGAAAATAAGCTCAAAGAAATACAAAATTCAGATAAATGAATGATGTATGTCGATACAAACCACGTATTAAATTGAAATTAATGAAAAATAAAATGTTACTCAGCACTAAATAATCTGTGGCGATGTTTCTATTCAAACAATATCCTCGGTGACAATTTGCTGCCAACTACCAACTAGTTAAAAACTTCTGCACAAAAAAATCCCAATTTATAAAAGTAAATTTAATAAACTCGACACTACACGGTTAATATTACACGCATATGCCAGCAAAGCCGTGGCGGCCATTTACAAAATATTTGTTTCAAACATAATTCCCAAATGTATATTTTCTAAATCAATAAAGATTTCAAAACTTTGCTACAGAAAACCATGTTTGACTAAACAATGAAAGCTTGCACGCTTATTGAAACGGTCTTTATAGAAAAACTGGAATGTTTGTACTATGGCTACCATTGGCACTCACCGCCTCCTTTGAGACAATAACACATTTATTGTAATACATTATCCTGTAATGGTCATTTAATATTCTATAACCCTGATTATTGCGAAAACACGCGTCCCAGAAGGCCACAATCCATCATACCCAGAACTGTAACAAAATTGCGACATCTGTTTCTTTCCCGCTTAACCCTTTTCTCTCGGAGACCATTCCTCATACACGCTTCATTACGGCCTCATTCCGTCATATTTTCCAGTTTACACACTCGATATCGATAATAAAAGCGAAATTCCCATGCGATTCGACGGCGAGTCATGAAAAATCGTAGGGTGTTGTTTAACCGCCCCGAATGTTAGACGAAATGAGCAGCTGATATGGCGTGAAGTTAGTTATGGAAAGTCATGCTGCCGTTTTAATACCCCCTTGGGACGGCCGTGAAAATAAACGTTAGCAGGAATATAAATATTTATGTCAATTATTCGGGTAGAATGTGAAACGCTCCGGTCCCATTTGAGGATACTTTTGTTGCAACAGTTTCGAAGGTTTTTATCGTTTGACGGAATTGGGGGTATTTAAACATCGTTAAAAGCGTTGCGATAAAAAACCTCCTAGGAAATTGGAAGGCCCTCGGAAAATGCCACAAGTTCCAGCTTTATACCGAAGCAGAAAGAATAATTTTTTTTTGCTAGTTCCACCTTTCACCGAAACTGCACCTAAAAGCCCTCACAGTCACACCTATTCGACGCCACTGGAGGATATCAATGCTCAACTTATTTTCTGATCATGTCACTTTATCATCCAATTGTTTCAAGATATTATGTTTTAGTTTAATTTGATCTCATGCTTATAATTTCACTAGGTATACTCCATTCACTTTTATGATGTATCCCGGTTGGCCATTATTTAGGTTTATCGAGTTTTTTTACTCAAAATTGAAGCAGGTTGGTACTCGTTGAATGCCAAACGATTCTCAGAGACTTTGCCAATGCTGATTTCTATTTACTCTCTGTTAACTTTGTGAATGGAGTCAGTTCTTTTTAGGTTTAACTGTGACACAGGTTTCGCAGAACTACTACATTTTCATACTGGAGTATTTCAAGTTTCTCCAAAAGATACTCGAATGTCTTCTGTAGGCTTATTTCTTGAAAATGTTGAATTCACATCGTTTGTGGTGCTCAAAATTTATTTGGAATGTGTAAATGGACAAAAAAGGCTTCCTTATACGATCTTTTCACGAAAGCGACCGGAAAATATGGTTCAGGTAGGATTTTCGAGGAATTATGAGGAAAGAACTTGCAGAATGAAATTGCACGATTTTCGTAAGTAAACGGGTTTTGGATGGCCATCATCGGTCTCTAAATGATTATTGTTGATCGTCTTCACGTTTCAGAAAAAGAACCACTTCGTATAAGCCCATTTTGAAGAAATTTGTGTATGTTACATTCAACGGTAGGTATTTGCTTTTGATCGAAAGAATATATTATACCTAGTGCTACTTCTTTCAAAAGAGACACAAGCTTTTAATGCTGTAGGGGCCCTATAATGTGGAGGAGTTTGTGTCTTATTTTAGAACAGGTGAATGATAAATGTGAAGCATATGTTTGACCTGTTTCATATTATTTGTACAAACCTACGGTGGTTGTAATGTATGAATATTCTTTAAACTAATAAATTACTATACAGTCAGAATATTCTACTCCTTGTTCATAAGATCAAATAAATGAAATGTATATCTTCTACTCTTATTTTTATTAAGTTAGCTATTAAGGTTATGTCCCAAGAAAAAGTTCCTGTTGCATCAGAACTCCCTTCAACTATTTGGATTCCCATAGAGGGATATTATGTTCCATTATTCTTGATTCAACAGTTGATGTCAAGTCTTGAACTTTTAGTTCATGAGGATAATAAACATTAAATCTTCACAGGCATGCATATGAAAATCATGTGAAAGCAATGCAATTTTCTTCCATGGCGAAAAATAATATATTTCAACAGTGATCTCTTGTATTTTTCATGCAAATAACTAGAAAAGGAATCCTTTCTATAATTTCATATAAACGTTAATTATTTTCGTCCGTCACATCTTTTCCAATTCATTCATTTTCCGAATAAATTCACATTCTGAGAAATACGCTAAGAATGTAGAAAGGGCAACATAGTGTTGACTTGGAACATAAAAATATTTTGAAAAACGTCATAACTTCGATACAGAGTGGAATGTGTCAAATTTCCAAGGCCAGAGTTGTGATTTTAAAATTGTGAATGGAGTATACTATTATGCGGTGATCTGAATGTAGATTACTTTAAAAATAACGTGGTGAATTCCATAGGTTCGTCTATTCGTTTAGAAGTTTTTCTGTCGGGTTATTCGAGTATTTTTATTTATTTTTCGAATGAACTATCACAAAGTAACGGACTATTCTTTCCATCTTTTTCAGTAAAATTTCACACGATTCTTGATTTCCGTACAAGAAAATAGCATAACTGAATCTTCCAACCATGTTTATAAACTTGAAATATTTCCAGTATTAACAGAGAAAAAAGTTTCTTCAACATTCGCTTGGTCTCTTTTTGAATTCACATAATATTTTCTCAAATTCATTATTTTCCCAAAGCGAAAGAAAATTACGATACATACGTAATTACTACGACCTCTATGTAGAAAGGACAACGTTGCTTATTCATCTGACTATAACCTAACATTTTCAAAATATACAAGGTGAAATGTGTCGGAATATCATGGCCAACCGGGATACATTATAAAATGAATGGAGTATAAGAATAAATCTCAACTGATCAATAATTACCTGATGTGGTCTGCTAACGGGGGGTGGTGCCCCCATAGTGTGGTGGTACATCATGTCATGTTTGAGCTGTGGTAACCCACCTGGTCCCCCTGAGCCTTGATGTTTAATGTCAACTGCTGCTAGGGCTTCCGCCCTACTGATGAGACCATCGTTTAGTCCGGAAAAGAGATCTCCCTGAAAATTAAGGAAAAAAGGTAAAAACATTAAATTCACAGAAGATAATTTAGTCGAAAAACTCAACTAACATACAAATATGTTTATTTGTTTCTCATTTGTAAACGTCATTTTACAAAAACACAATATTAATCAAGAAAGTTTATTTTATCAAGTCACTAACTTGTAAAACTGACGGTTAACTTGCAAAATTTTTACAAGTTAGTAGTATTATTTACATTAGAAAATTTTGTTTTATCGTCATTTATGTTGAAATTCATGGTACAATTGTTATTTCCAGTAACACAGATTTTTGATGATGAAAGAGTTGATACTGATGATGAACCATCTGTTGACTCAGAAACTGCTGAACTCGAGGACTGCAGAACATTTGTACTCTCCTTACTACCAAATAATTTGCTAGACATTTCGATTTTTTTGTTGACCGCATCATCGACATAACTCATCGCAATTTCGGTTCTCTTCCACCCTCCTGCACGCTTTAGTGCTAAAATATCTCCACCCGAATCCGCAACCATAGTGGCTCCAGTTCTACGAAAATAGTGGCGGGTGTAGGTATAACTCTGGGTCTTTTAAACCTAAATATTTCGCTATTTGCTTTGGGACACCACCAATAGTGTGCTGGCCAGCATTAAGGGAAATGCACTTTCCATGTCGGTATGTCAAAAAAAAATCTTAGGCTTTCTGTTCGAGGAGGCCAAAGATTTACATATTTTCTGTATAACATAGGGCTTGAAGCTGCAGCCATCATCGGTTTTGGTGAATCTTCTTGTTGTTAAATTTTTTGTTTGTCGCAATGTCACAATAACGTATTTTCCCATATCTTCTACATCATTCATGTTTAAGGAGAGAATTTCGTCACATCGACAACATCCAAAAATCAGGAGCATGTAAAAGAAATTGTTCAGCCTCTTCTTTACTTAATACCTTGGCCTTTTTTGGCGTATAACGCTCATCTTTTCGTTTCAGAAACGCTATTACGTTTTGAAATCTGCAAATGACTACTAAACGTCATATTTTTCAATAAATTTTTTAAGGAAAACAAACCTGCGAACAGGGGCATTTTCTTTCATTTCCAAGCAGCTTTTCAGCATAGACCATTTTGCCCATAAAGTATTAGGGCTGAATCTAGCTGATAGTTGATTAAAGTAGACCAACAAAACATCTTCAATTACCCCAATCACACTATTTTTGTTTTGCCACTTTTTGAAATCGTCGTATTCTCGCTCGTACCTTGAAGCTGATTTTGCAGGTAATAAACTTGAAGCTACACTGCTGGCCGCCTCGATAATTTCTTTTGGTACATTTATTTTCGCTTTCGCCAAAACAAATGTACAGAAAAATAAACAGACATGTTCATGGCAACGCTTCCATAGCTTACGACATTTGCGACAAATTATTGAGATTTTTTTGGAATTTATCTAACATTTTTACCAATGAGAAACAAATAAAATATAAAACAATACACGCAAGGTAACGGGTTTTACTGGCTCAAGGAGGTAACTGACTCGCCTGCGGCTCGTCAGTTAGATATATTCTCCATTCGCCAGTAAAAACCCTCTTACCTTGCTTGTAATGTTATATACTATTCAACGTTTCAACTAACTGTTTCACAAAAGATAAGGGAGATCGTTCCAAATGTTGCTGATTCTTGTCCACCAAATTGTCGTTTGTGAAAAATCAAATATTTACTGTCTTATAAAGGGTTTTCCAATTAGAGTTGTTATTTCGACATTGAAAGTAAAATGCCATTTTTTTAGAAAGATTAATGGTATCATTGCTTGTGGGGCACGTAGTGCCGTCTATTTGAAAGTAAACGTTGTCCAGATCAATACCATCCAATTCCGGCCATGAAAAATCATTAATTATTTCTCGATAGCACAATCCATTCACCGTAAATGTTGATCCAGCCTCATTCTCGAAACAGTGAGGTCCAATGACCCCCGCCGGACCATAAAGTGCACCAAACAGTTTCACGTTGAGGATAGGGAGGCTTTTCAACAATATTTCTTGGGTTTTACGAGCCCCAAATGCGAAAATTTTGCATGTTGACGAAGCCACTGAGGTGGAAATGGGCCTCATCACTCAAGATGATTTTTCGATGGGATTCCGGATCATTTTCATGCATATCAAGCACCCAATCAGCAAAGACACGACGTTGTTGATGATCGGCCGGCTTGAGTTCTTGTGTTAACTGAACTCTATAAGCCTTAAGACCCGAATCTTTATGCAAAATACGTTGTAATGACGTTTGTGGGATGCCTTATTCCAAAGAAGGACGACGAGGAATGGACAAACCTGGGTTTTCTTCAGCACTATCGGCTACAGCAGCAATATTTTCGGCTGTTCTTGAGCGACGTGCGAGGGTTTTATTTTCACACTAGCTGGCCCGGCGAACTTTGTACCGCCTGAATTATACTTAAAAGTTGTATAAACTTACCTTTGCTTTTTTTCAAGCAGGAAAAAAATTAGGCAAAATTAGAGTTCAAAATATACAAAATTTTAATAATTTTGTAATTCACATGGAAAGAATTCTCTTTATTTAAGCGGTAACTAATTGTTGAACTTGAACATATAACTTTTTGTTTTTAATTGTTGTACAGTTCTCTTTTTGCAGTACCTCATGTGACTGTGAATAGCAGGAGTATAATCCATATTATACCTTTCCTCTTATATGAATCAAAATGTCAAGAACAAAAATTATTCCTTTAATGAACTATCGACTATTTACACAGCCCGTCGACCAGAATTAAAAAATCAGTCATTTGTTAATAGCCCAACCTGAAGTGGCAAAAACAAATCTTTTCTTATATTCTCAAAATCTAATCAGTGGTCACACCATTATTTTAGACATCTTAGCTATGCTGCTAAGCTCAAAATAATGGGTAAACATCTCAGTTGGTGGAGCAGCGCGATTCTCATCATTCCATGGATATGAGCTGTCAATCTCTCTTCAATTTGTCCAATTTAGTTGACGATATCAAGCTCGTTAGAAGACAAATCGAGATGTTAAAATGTCGATAGTACGATCGACACGGCAAAATTATCAACACTGTGAATTATGTTGAACTCATATTCAAATTTATTGATGGTCATTCGACCAGATCACATTAGGCAACCCATGAAACATTATTGTATATCATAAGTGAACGTGAAACGTTTCAAAATTGTTGACGCTTACAATACTGTCTCTGTGCGAACAGAAACACGAATATAATATGTCAATTACTAATTATGGGCAATTTTGGATTCAGTTATTTCCGCAAATATATCTATTACCCAAACAGAAATTCGAAAGCATTTCAAAAATAAAGAAAAAAGATGAAGATGGCCAACTCACGTTTGAAACTGATCGTCAAAATCAGATACTTGATCTTTCGGTAAAAATTCACTGTTCCACCAACTTGAGATAAGTTTACCCGCTTTTTGATCTGGCAATAGACTTCCATGTTACCATGAGTTCTATGCGAATCACATATCACCATCTAACAGCGGTAATATCCACCTACGACCAGAGATAACCTACGACAATGTACAGTGACTTGGTCTATTCACTGTACGACTATGCATCAACGGTAGCGACACCTAGTGACCTTATTCAAAAGAAGGAAAAGCATTTCCTGCATAAGTAAAACTTTCATCAATTTTTTCGAAGTTTTATTGTATTTTATAATAACCAGACCGAAGACGATTCCATAAATGAAGTTTCATAACAAACAGTCCATCCGATCTCTAGTTATAAATGGTGTAACCAACATCTTTCTTTTATATACAGGGTGAGTCTTTGACTTGTACATATATTTTAAATGTAGATTCCTCTCATCAAACGAAACACTTTTTTCCTATACCATTTTTCAAAATTCGGTTTCGTTTGAAAGATACAGGGTGTCAAAAATCCATGAAATTAACACTATTCTTTCCATATATTTGAAACCGATAATCCGAATGAACTGAATTTTGGTTGATTGTTTACTCTATTCATGGTGCATATTCCTCAATTGAAACTTATTCCATATTCCTTCTAGTATAAGAGTTACAGCCTACTCGTCTCATGAATTCATGCAAAAATACTATAAAATCACTCGAAAAAGATAAACGGTTCATATTTTCGAAAGAATCAACCATTTTAGAAAATAAAAGTATTCTTATATTTTTTCAATAAAACGCGTCGTTTTCGAGTTATTCCTAATTGTATACGAACAAATTCGAGGAAAAAATCATGAATTTCTTAAAAAAACTGAATGCAACCCTGAATTAAATATCATCGAATATTATGTATTCTCTGATCTTAACAAATTAACAACGTTGTCAATGTTTATCAACTTCGTCAAGACTAAAATCTACTTGATGGAAAAACGTTCGATGTAATAATAGAATTCTGAGAAGCATGAAATGAAATTACACAGTCTATAAGCACAGTTTCTATTGAAAATTTATTGTTACCGGTCTTTCAGGAAAATATCTATCTCAACAATATTATCCTCTTGGAGATTTCAATCGACACTATACACGGTATGCACATCACAATCATCACCTGTTTGCTTTATTATCTGCAAGTAAATTTAAATAGATAATTAAGGTTATCCCGTTTAAGCGTCTTTCATTATCATAGACTGGCCTGCGGTTCGAGAGTCGAGACACAGAAACAGAACAACCACAACACAACGGCCTGTCCCGCCTGTCTGCCTTGCGTGCCGGCTATATCGTAGCGCTATATCGGCAAGAACTCGTTTGGCACGCCTAGACGCCTTTAGCCGTTAGCGATTGTGATAGTTCATCCGCTAACGATAGGGGACGTACTGCTTTCTTGAGTTCGCATTGTTTGAAGAGAAAATCGGCAATCTGGCATCGTCTTCTCTAGAGTTCTGTGCTTAGACAGGTTCTGTGCACGGCCTTCTAAAGACTTTAGTCTTTAGATGGCCGTGTTCTGTGGAATGTCATATCACAGAAGATGAGTTAGTTTAGGTCGTTGACCTCGAATCATCTGACTTAGGTTGATGGAGTTAGAATAGGTTGGTGAGAAACCAATTTTCATGAGATCGTTCCAAAATATCGAGGAAAATATTAACTAATTATTAGTGTTTATTAACTAATCTTCAGGAAAATCGAAAAAGGAACTTATTTTGGTGGGAGAAATATGGCTTTTCAATTGCAGAAATAAACGGACAGTGTTTTTGTTAGGAAATATCGTTTTTGTTACATTCTTATTCGAATAAGGTTAGTGCTTGAGTATTTTCTAATTGTATCACCCAGAACATCTAATCACCTCAATTTCAATCGAAAAATATGAACTTTGAAGTGTTTCCAGAGAATGTATCCAGGCACGGACTCAGCACAATTTTTTTTTTCAAATGGCTATATCTTTTTAACAGAGCCGAATTCGGAAAAATGGAAAATGAAAAAAAGGTTTCCTTTGGCCTCAAGAATCTATAGTTAAAATATATGTACAAGTCAAAGACTCACCCTGTATATATAGATATATAGATATATAGATTACTGACTTGTCCCAACATCTCAAATTTTTCCCCAAATTGTGTATAGTCCGTGTATTTTTATTAATGGCGTAGTTTCTACTTGTCAAATGTCAAAAAAGGACAGCTTCAAAGTGATATCTACCGAAATAGGGGCTATTCAAAATGACACAATTTATTGAAAAACTCTTTATCAAAATGGTTTTCTTGCTCCTCGCTTCAAATCTTGGTGGATAAAATTAAAACTTTCGAAACAGTCTCAAATGAATTGTCAAACCAAACTAACCACAAATGACAATCATTGACATTTCCATCATTCTCAATATGTCTGCGATGACGTTTCAAAAACTTGTCGTCCCATAAGAAAACTCCTCATGATATGATGACTCATTGTAATTGGTCCAAACGATGGATTCTGCGAAAGAGAATGGCGAAAGACGAACGAAGATCAGACACGAGCAAGAAGTGCAGAACACACGGCAATCGCGATGTAAATATTGAATCAGCTCAGCGTTCAGCTCCGAACTCAAGCATACCTGCTTCAAAATTTATGCGATGGAATTATGATAAAATGATACGTTAAATTATTTATGATTTTTTCACTAACTTTCTCAGCCGTTTAGAAGGCGTTAAATTTATCCGAATAAACTTTGTCAGGCAGTTTTCCACCCTCGTGTTATTCTGAAATTTGATTCAATTCCTGATCGTCGTTCATTTCTTATGGACCTGCTCGAATCAATATGGAAGATGCCCTTTCAAAACGTCATGTCAGCCATATTGAAAATTAGAAGTCACTAATGTTGTTTTTGTTTGTCATGGTGAATTGTCGGCTTTGTTTTTAACAAAAAGTAGATTTCGATCTGTTGTCTGATCTTACAAAAAGTATTTATATTTATTTGTGTCTCATTTGTAAACGTCAGTTTCCAAAAACACAATATTAATCAAGAAAGTTTATTTTATCAAGGTACTAACTTGTAAAACTGACAGTTAACTTGCAAAATTTTTACAAGTAAGTAGTATTATTTACATTAGAAAATTTTGTTTTATCGTCATATATGTTGAAAATCATGGTACAATTGTTATTTCCAGTAACACAGATTTTTGATGATGAAAGAGTTTATTTATTTTATTTATTTATTTATTCACAAGGAACACAAACAGGTAACCCAATACCCAAAACAGTGTTCACAAATTAAAAATACAAAAATCAACAAAAGTGCCTTATTCCTAATACCCAATATACATAATATATACCCAATAATAAGTGAACAATTGAAAAAGAAAAACAGCAGATACAGAAACAGAGGTGAGGCAATTCAATAGCGGGATAAAAATGACCTTTTGAGCGAGTTTTTCAAGGTTTTTTCGCTTTGGAAAAATACATCGATTTGATCCTTTAGACTATTGCAGTGACGTAGCATCCTGGAAATAGGGGAATTTTTCGCGCTGTTGGTGTGCGCTACGGGCAAATAGAAGGTTTCCGGCCACCTAGATCTTCGCATTGGCGCATGCAACTTAATCAACCCAGTGATGTCCTGAGAGTCCACACGATTGCTCAACAACTTAGAGATGAAAACAACATCGCTAACAACCCTGCGGTCACCCAAGCTAATCATATTAAAGTACTTCAATCTAGTGGAGTAGTTACTCGGGTTTCCCCGAGTCAGACTCAAGTTGTATCTGTAACCCAAAGTGCGAAGGAATCTTTTTTGAATTTTCTCAAGACGGTTTATGTATACGTCGTATATGATACTGATGATGATGAACCATCTGTTGACTCAGAAACTGCTGAACTCGATAACTGCAGAACATTTGTACTCTCCTTACTACCAAATAATTTGATAGACATTTCGATTTTTTTGTTGACCGAATCATCGACATAACTCATCGCAATTTCGGTGCTCTTCCACCCTCCTGCAAGCTTTAGTGCTAAAATATATCCACCCGAATCCGCAACCATAGTGGCTCCAGTGCTGCGAAAAGAGTGGCCGGTGTATAACTCTGGGTCTTTTAAACCTAAATATTTCGCTATTTGCTTTGGGACACCAACAATAGAGTGCTGGCCAGCATTAAGGGAAATGCACTTTCCATTTCGGTATGTCAAACAAAATCTTAGGCTTTGTGTTCCAGGAGGCCGAAGATTTACATATTTTCTGTATAACATGCAGGGCTTGAAGCTGCAGCCATCATCGGTTATGGTGAATCTTCTTGTTGTTAAATTTTTTGTTTGCCGCCATGTCACAATAACGTATTTTCCCATATCTTCTAAATCATTCATGTTTAAGGAGAGAATTTCGTCACATCGACAACATCCAAAAATCCCAAATCGTTACAATTTTCGCCAGTAACCACTGATCATCAGGAGCATGTAAAAGAAATTGTTCAGCATCTTCTTTACTTAATACCTTGGCCTTTTTTGGCGTATAACGCTCATTTTTTCGTTTCAGAAACGCTATTACCTTTTGAAATCTGCAAATGACACCTAAACGTCATATTTTTCAATAAATTTTTTAAGGAAAACAAACCTGCGAACAGGGGCATTTTCTTTCATTTCCAAGCAGCTTTTCAGCATAGACCATTTTGCCCATAAAGTATTAGGGCTGAATCTAGCTGATAGTTGATTCAAGTAGACCAACAAAACATCTTCAGTTACCCCAATCACACTATTTTTGTTTTGCCACTTTTTGAAGTCGTCGTATTCTCGCTGATTTCGCAGGTAATAAACTTGAAGCTACACTGCTGGCTGCCTCAATAATTTCTTTTGGTACATTTATTTTCGCTTTCGCCAAAACAAATGTACAGAAAAATAAACAGACATGTTCATGGCAACGCTTCCATAGCTTACGACATCTGCGACAAATTATTGAGATTTTTTTGGAATTTATCTAACCTTTTTACAAATGAGGAACAAATAAAATATAAAACAATACACGCAAGGTAACGGGTTTTACGCACCTGCGGCTCGTCAGTTATATCCTCCATTCGCCAATAAAAACCCTCTTACCTTGCTAGTAATGTTATATACTATACTTCATAAAAATTCGAATAGATAAGCAGGAAAATCATAGAAGATTATCAACTCATTATATCAAAAATGTAATCTTTAACGATCAACAGCAAGCAGCTTCGAGTCCCAAAACCCCACGGGCTCTACAGGTTTGCCTTTCAAGGAAACTGATGAAGAGTCATAATGAAAAAGACAAGTGATAATCGACCGTAATCCCATCGCGTTTTCCCATTTGTTTCAGTGGCAGGGTGAGTGCGCTGTTGATTTATCTTGGGTCTCAACCCATTTAGCAACTGGGTTATATTTCCTCATTCATCTTCACAGTGCGAATGCAACCACCCTACTAGCTCAATTATCTCATTTGGGGTAGCATTTGTAATTTTCTTGTAAACTCAGGAGGGGCTTTATTAGCTTCGCGATTAATATCCCTAATTTTACATCGGATGGAGAGCAGGATCTTCGTAAATGATTGTTACATCATAGTCGCTCAAGAATGGAAAATGAAATGGTTTGGCATTTTAATTAAATGTTCTGTGATTTAATTATACATATTTCCTTGAATAAATACCAAAACAATAAATTGTACTTAGATGCAAATTCTTCCTGAATTTCCAATGTCGAATAGAATGAGTCACCACTTATCTAATTGTATTTTTGAAGTGAAGTATCTACTCTGGAAGTTTTAATACGTTTTCCTTTATTTCTAAGAAGTAAAATTTGAGAATAGAGTAGAAATTTCCATTTTTCTACATTCTCTTTAAATTATATTTCTGTTTCTTATATTTCAGACCGAATAGATCAATTCACGTTCCTTGAGAAAAAGGGGTAGAAAAAATAAATGATTAGTAATACATATACAAAATTTCATCTGATGGCATTTATATTAATACATTTTCGAAAAATTAAAAACTTAAAAACTCGAATTGTTTACATTTCAGGTTATAGCCATGAAGGGGAACATTGTTCAAAAACTTGTTTAATGGGGCAATTTCGTCTTGTATGGTTTAGATGGAGCGTTTTGAGGTGTATTACGATGATATTTTTTGGATTTTCCAAGAATTTTGGCGATTTTCGAGCAATCTTGACGCCTGTGACAGAAGTGGTTCCTTAAGACTGATTTCGGTTATTTGGGGGTATTTTTTCAGGTTGAAATGAGGAAAATCGTATTCTTTAGATCTTCTTTAAACGAAAGAGACCAAGATTCAACCCCCAAGATAAAGGACCCCGCATTTTTTCTATGGCAAATGGCGTTCCGTCAAATGATCTAAAATTTTGGTATAACGTAGTACTCGACCTACTCATCAAAAGAGTCCATGGCCCCAACTCAATCCTTTGACTAGTTTTTGAGATACAGGGCGTTGAAGTTGAGAATTACCCACTTTTACTACGCCCGTATCTCGGATCAGAATCGAATGAACTTCAATTTTTCTCAAGAAACATTTCATGACATTCCCAGGGAACAACCATATAGAGGAATATGACCGAAAATCGTTACGAATACAGGGTTATCCATAATTGAATGCATGCCCGATTTTGAAAATATAAAATATGTCAGTTTCAGAGCGAGAACGTTCACAAAATGAACTATTTCACTAGATATGTTGTTGTTACATCGAAAAAGTCTGTAATACCCAGAATTCATATTGGGTGATCCATTATTATAGAAACTATTCTCAAGGAAGGTTAAGTGGACACCCTGTATTTATAGGTTGATTCAAGGTGTTTGCTTAATTTTTTTAGAATATATCATCATGGACTTCAAAGAATACAGGGTGATTCAGTCATGAAATAAACTTTGAACCTCACGAAAATACCCAAAAACCACCTTTTTTTTCATCACCCTCTATTTCACGATTAACTCTGATGGGGTGGGAGTTTTCTTTCACCATTGTACTTGAAATAGAAACATCAATACGGCTGAGAGTTTTCATCCACTTTGTATGACCAGATTTTTTTTATGTAATATGAAAATTATTTATGTTATTCTATTCTTATATCAGCATAAAAAAATCTGGTCATAGGAAGTGGATGAAAACTCTCAGCCGTTTCTATTTCAAGTACAATGGTGAAAGAAAACTCCCACCTCATCGGAGTTAATCTTGATATAGAGGGTGATGAAAAAAAAAGGTGGTTTTTGGGTATTTTCGTGAAGTTCAAAGTTCATTTCATGACTGAATCACCCTGTATTCTTTGAAGTCCATGATGATATATTCAAAAAAATTAAACTAACACCTTGAATCAACCCATAAATACAGGGTGTCCACTTCACCTTCCTTGAGAATAGTTTCTATAATAATGGATCACCCAATATAAATTCTGGGTACCTATTACAGACTTTTTCGATGTAACAACAACATATCTAGTGTAATAGTTCATTTTGTGAACGTTCTTGCTCTGAAACTGACATATTTTATACTTTCAAAATCGGGCATGCATTCAATTATGGATAACCCTGTATTCGTACCGATTTTCGGTCATATTCCTCTATATGGCGATGGAATGAAATGTTTCTTGAGAAAAATTGAAGTTTGTTCGATTCTGTTCCAAGATACGAGCGTTGTAAAATGGGTAATTCTCAACTTCAACGTCCTGTATCTCAAAAACTAGTCATAAGATTGAATTGGGGCCATGAACACTTTCGATCAATAAGTCGAGTACTACACTATGCCAAAATATTAGAACATTTGACGGAACGCCATTTGCCATAAAAAGTGCGGGGTCCTGAATGTTGACGCCGTAGTGACAGGTTGTTACTTAGACTGATTTCAGTTATTTGGGGGTCTTTCTTCAGGTTGAAATGAGAAAAAACGTGTTCTTGAGATCTTCTTCAACCGAAAGAGGCCAAGATTCAACCCCCAAGATAAATTTTGAGAATGTTATGAACGAAATCCATCAGCCATATTTGACATTCCATTCGGTAGAAGGAAACATTCATTTTTGGGTACGAAAAGACAGGTACATTTTTCACGTAGTCTTTCGTGGATTTGGAATGGAATTTCATAATTTTTGGAGATTTTTGATTGGATTTGGAAAATTTTACATTCGAGTAGGTACTCAATGTCATCAAAATTGAGTGACATAACGTTGGCATTATGACATGCCACCAAATAAAATATGATTTGTGGAAAATATCGAGAAGCGGTAAATTTGATAATAACAAAGTCATGATTTCGTGATCGATTTCAGAATGGATTCGAAATTCCTCCCGTAGTTCAAAAATATCGAAATCTACGAACTCGCCAGTAATTTGGGACAAAGGCAAGACGGCGGGTGCTCGGCGCTCGACAGCGAAAGTAGAAAAACAAGGCGAACCCCCTTTAGCTGCGTAAGTTTGTTCTTACGAATCATCAATTATTCAAACTAGGGCTCCACTTGTTAGACTGGGGGAAGAATCGGCTGCTTCCTCCCTCCCACTTCCGTCCTGTTCCTCATTCAAAGTTTCCGGTGCTCGACTTATAATTCCGGTTAGAAAGAGGATAATGATAAGTTGGAATTTTATCGCGTAAAAAAATTTACTTATCGTAATCCGTGGAGGAAATGGAACTTGTGCCTGGTTTGTTATTATTTCATGAATTGTGGATGATGGTGGGAGCTGGGTAAGTTTAGGCGGCAGGCTTGCCGGAGAATATGAAGTAGCATTCGAGAGAACTCTGTGGAACTCATAAAACCATCTGAGAAAGTAGGCACATTTTCACCACTAATAAACTCGTGGCGACCTCGAACTTCTAGTCTAAAATAATTAATTAAATATTTTTGTTATAAATACACAAAGTTATGTTGAATGAAACTCTGAAATAGGCCATCTTTTAGCAGCGTATTGAAATATACTGCTCCATAAGAGTTAGGGATATCGTATTCAATCGGTTTTTAAAAGTATGTAATCTTCGAGAAAATCGCTGCCAAATCATTTAAAACTCAATAACAACTTGAATCGATCCAAAAAACATCAGTATGAGACATTTCGTCAATCTAGTCGCCTTTTTTCTGATGTTTGGGTTCTTTGCATATGCTTCATGAATGTTCTTATTTTGAAATGAAGTCAGTTTATCAATGGCTTCGATTTGAAACGAGGTTTCTGAAAATGCCAAGACGTAAATTAACAAACGCTGAGGCTAATAGGGCTATCGGAATGCTACTAGAGTGGCCTAACTCAGGTTGATGTAGCAGAAAGGCTCCAAGTCAGCCAAAGTGTGATATCTCGACTTTGGAATAGTTTCAGGGAGACAGGTTCCGTGTTGGAAAGACCAAGGCTTGGTGGGCGACGAAAAACAACACCTGCTCAGGATCGTTTCATCACCGTCTCGGCGAGGAGAATCCCTACATCTACGTGTAGAATGCTACGGAATACTCTTCAAAATGCAGATGGGGTCCAAGTTTCCATCGAAACCATCAGACGACCTTTGAGAGAGGTGAATCTAGGTTCTAGACGTCCATTGAGAGGAGTTTCATTAACACGTGACCATAAGCGTCAAAGACTGGAATGGTCAAGGCCACGGATACTCAAACACCGGTCAGCGCCCTTTCACCCCACCACTTTTTGGCATCCATGTTGTGACGTAGAATTAGCCAACAGATACGGTGTTTACATTGTAGTGTGTACTGTTTTTGAAGTTTTCTTGGTTTTGTGGGTGAAAAATGGTACTTTTTGATATTATTTCAGTTCATTAATTAGAGTAGGACTCAGAAATGAAACATTTCCAATGAGTCTTGATTGAGAAAATACAATAAAACTGGCTAGAACTATGTATAACCTTACCTTCCAAACGTAACTTTGGGATTTTTTCTCGGAAAAACTAAAAGGATTGCTGACTTATCGTTTTCATTTTCGTAATCTGGGACCCAAACTTGGTGAGTACAAATTTTTTCACGTCTCCAACACGGTTACTTTAGTTCTAAATAAATCGATTATTATTATTCTTATATTCTCATTCTAAATCTTCTCGTTTACAGATAATCTTCCATCTGCAGGAGAAATTGATTGGAAAATTAAATACGAACAGCTGCTAGAAAAAAATAGTCAGCAACAGAAAGAAATTGAGATGCTGAGGCAGCTATTTCAATTAGTAAAACTTGAGACGAGCATACAGCTCGAACAAATATCAAACAATATCTCATACACATGCTATATTTATGATCGATGTTGAATATTTAATGCTCATTTAAAAAACATTTTTACAGATTTGTTTTTTATTTAAGATAAAATTTACCAAATCAGCACTTAATAACCAAGTTGTCATATTTTCAATTCGAATATTCCTTTTTTAAAGTTTCTATGTTGAAGCAGATTTTATATGAACTTGAAGAAATTTCTAGTGGTGAGACATAAAATGTACCATCTTTCAACATAAAATATTGCTGGTATTTATTTGCTCGTTAAGAGTACATATAGCCCTTCCGAAGAACTAATTTTCTTAATGAATGCAAACTACTTTTAGCAGAATTTCGTTCTTGAATCAATGAATTTAGATTTACAATATCAGGTTTGGAATTTTCTGTTATTCTATTTGCTTGGATTAGAGTAGGTACTCTAATCCAAGCAAATAGGACACTAAGGTTAGTACAGTACCTACCTAGCTCATTCATGGACCTAATTTTCTTAATAAATGCAAACTACTTTTACCAATATTTTGTTCTTGAATCAATGAATTTATATTTACAATATTGGAATTGGAGCACCCTTTCTACGACCGAAAAATCTTATATTTTTTCCGTGTTGTATAAGGCGAGAAGGGAGCAAAATAAGGTAGTAAGGTAATAAGAAGTCTTAAAATGCTTGAATTCTCTGGGAATTAAATTTCGTTATTTTACTCGATTTTTCTTAACCACCCTGTATACGCTGCAGACCTACAGGCTTAAATTAATTTGCAACTTGAAATCATATTAATATGAATTTTCATCACAAAAATCTTATTTTATCTATATTTTTTTGCAATTTAAGTCAATATCCCTAACTCATGTGGAGCAGTTTAATATGGACTTGGACGGAGCACATGGTTGTGAAGTAAAAATCTTCTCATAACGAAAGACAAGTCCCTTTTTATTACCTGGATGTCGACCTTGCTTGTTTCCGAGCATATGAGAATTACTGAAGCTGTTAATTTCTCCCGAATCATATAATATTATTTTTTTCCTCAAATCGATCATTCTATTTTGCCTTTCTGTCAACATCGCTTATGTGAGAGAGCATGAAGAATGATTAGGTACTTCTCGAGGTACTTCTTGAACTGAATTCATTACATTTTCACTGCAGGCGTTTCATTCTCAAATTTCAAGAGGTAATTTTATTTAATTAGTGATGATTTTAATTTTCGAGGGATATTTTCATTAAATTAATGGTGATTTGACCTCTTCATAACGAACTCTTCTGTTGGATCATCCGATAGATTTGAGGAAAAAATGAATTAATTTATTCCAAGCAAATTTTCGATATAATTCACTGATTAAAGAAACAATAGTTAGATAGAGTTGAAAAAATATCAAACGGAATAGGTGAAGTAACGTAAGTCAATATGCGGGTTGGTTCATATAAAAAAAATGAATCTTTATCTATTTCATTCAAAATGAAAAAAAAATTTGAGGATCACAAATTCATGTGATAAACTTTTTAAAATTGACATTTTTCAAAGAGAAGAAATTGGAGTGCTCTGAAGACATCCTCATAAAGGATTGGAGTTTTTAATGAAATAATTAAAATCGATTTCATTTCGAAAGTTTTTTTTTCTTTCGAAAATTGAAGAAAATAAGCCAACTCATGCTTCTGTTTTATTTCAAACGAAAGACCCGTGAAAATAGTTCAACTTCCGGTTAAAAGTGAATCTACAGATATGTAATTTCGTTCAGAAAATCAACTTGAAATACGGAATTGGCCGAGAATGGCCAAATTCAAATAATTATATGGCGGGAAATAGTTCCTGCTTTACCACCATATCCACTAATTTCATAGTTCAGCGATTTTCGGATAGAGAGCGCCATTGTACATTTCATTCATAAGGAGAGAGATATTCATAGAACTTATAGTGATAATGTAAGTTCTATGGAGATATTCCATAAAATGCACGGTGGCGCCTCTATCGGATTATTTTTCCTACTCGTTGTGTTCGCTGACCTTAAAAAAATCAGTCCTCAGGTGGAAAACTGAAAGCGATGATCTTGAAAAAGTGAAGGGCTCTTTTTGAATGGAGAATTTATGCAGTCGACAAGGGTAGTACTTCCCCTTAATCTTCTTCTATTTGCATTCATGTAATGTTCAGCGTTCCAAATTCGAGTACCTATCAGACCTTTTTGTGTTACTCTAATTTTCCTTGGAACGAGTCAACTTCCAATATATTTTCAACATCATCCCTAGAAAGGATGTTTTTCAAGGATTTTATAACCCAAAAACCAACTTACGTTATGTCTCGGAGACCAGCTATTGCACATAATGGAGGCATCTTCCAATATCCGACTCTGGAAAATAAAAACATAGCATGTAGTGGCAATTCCCATGAAATTTATGGCAAATACTTGTTACACGTAATAAAGATATATCGACAGTCAGTGTGAGGAACATTAAAATTAAGGCCCCTCTTGTTCGGGTTTCTCAGGCACGTTTCGCGAGCAGGTGGACAGGACCGTACTCAGATTATTTGCCCAAATGCTTATACCTACCATAGTAGGTATAAGCACATTGTATGAATAATAATATGAGATTATTGGTTAGCTTTTCAATAACAAATTTTGAAACCAATTTCCAAAATCATCAGAACTGAACTAGGTAACTTACATTGTGTCTGAAGAATGAGATTTCGATTTATTTCTGAATATTATTAGGAAAATACGTTGAAAAAATGTCTTGTTTGTGGTAAATTGGATTATTTTTATTTGAATACTTATTTTAGTATACAAAGATATATTCTACTCTTATCATTCTAAGTAACAGTGACGTAGATTCTCCAATTTCTGAATTCAGCTGACTATGTTCACCTTACTCGGAATCTCTTTCAATGTTCGAAACATTGTATGAATTTGTCAAAAAGAGTTGATTCGCTTGTAATTTTATTTCCATTGTTCAATGCCGATAACACCACGCCACTGGACTTTCCAAAGTAAGATTCTGCAATGTTGCCACGGCAGTATAAAACGATATAGCTATCCTTTATGCTTTCTTCGTCCCGCTTATTGAAAACTGACTAAGTTTTGGCTTCACCAATTCTAGAATTTATGAAAGAGATGCTGTGTCTCCTCTTTCTATGGTCTGAGATTTGCGCAATACAAGGCATTTAAATTTAATCTAGGCCACGAATAACGAACAGCATCACACCTGTTCTTCCTGAATAAGAATCAGGAATCAGTCAGCTTTTCTTGCAGGATGAATATTTCTAAGCTTTCGATAAAGAGGCGAGACTCGATAATGATATGTATATGAAGTTAGCAGTGCCACTTGCGAGAAAATCAATAAAACCTATTGCATTAATTGTCGAAAATTTTTGTCGAGAATTTGTCGTGAAAGAAAAAAATTTATCGCGTCCTTATTTTTTTTTCTACGGGGTGGCTTTTTTCAATATCTACCAAATATCATGAAAATGGTTATAAATAATTGTCGAGTATTTGTCGAAGTCCAAATGGAATAAAAAAAACACAAAAAATCCATTCCTTCTTGTTTATTTTACCTCTTTTTCCCGCGCGTTTGAGATATTTCTGGAATTATCGCATTTTTGGCAACAGCGCATTCGTAATTGACTTTTTCTCTATTGCATTAATTGTCGACTACCTGCCTCGAATTTGTCGTGAAAGAAAAAAATTTGTCGCGACCTTCGTTTTTTTTCTACTAGGTGGCTTTGCTAACTTTATATTAATTTAGCAAATAGTGGTCGAATATCATCAGGATGATCATTAAAGATTATCGTGTGATTGTCGATGTTCAAATAGAATATAAAACACAAAAAATTTGATCTTTCTAGCAATTTCCACTCCATTTTTTGGCGATTTCCCTATATTTCTGAAAATGACGCATTTTTGGCAACAGCGCATTCGTTTTGGACTTTCTTCTATTGCATTAATTGTCGAATACTTGTCCCGAATTTGTCGTGAAAAAAAAAATTGTCGCGTCGTTAATTTTTTTTCTACGGGGTGGCTTTGCTAACTTAACGTTAAGTTAGCAGAACCACTTTTTCAATATCTACCAAATATCATGAAAATGGTTATAAATAATTGTCGAGTAATTGTCGAAGTCCATATGAAGTAAAAAAAACACAAAAAATCCATTCCTTCTTGTTTATTTTACGTCTTTTTCCCGCGCGTTTGAGATATTTCTGGAATTATCGCATTTTTGGCAACAGCGCATTCGTAATTGACTTTTTCTCTATTGCATTAATTGTCGACTACCTGCCTCGAATTTGTCGTGAAAGAAAAAAATTTGTCGCGACCTTCGTTTTTTTTTCTACTAGATGGCTTTGCTAACTTTATATTAATTTAGCAAATAGTGGTCGAAAATCATCAGGATGATCACAAAAGATTATCGTGTGATTGTCGATGTTCAAATAGAATATAAAACACAAAAAATTTGATCTTTCTAGCAATTTCCACTCCATTTTTTGGCGATTTCCCTATATTTCTGAAAATGTCGCATTTTTGGCAACAGCGCATTCGTTTTTAACTTTCTTCTATTGCATTAATTGTCGAATACCTGTCCCGAATTTGTCGTGAAAGAAAAAAAATTTGTCGCGTCTTTAGTTTTTTTTTCTACAGGGTGGCTTTGCTAACTTAACGTTAAGTTAGCAGAACCACTTCTTCAATATCTACCAAATATCATGAAAATGGTTATAAATAATTGTCGAGTAATTGTCGAAGTCCATATGAAGTAAAAAAAACACAAAAAATCCATTCCTTCTTGTTTATTTTACGTCTTTTTCCCGCGCGTTTGAGATATTTCTGGAATTATCGCATTTTTGGCAACAGCGCATTCGTAATTGACTTTTTCTCTATTGCATTAATTGTCGACTACCTGCCTCGAATTTGTCGTGAAAGAAAAAAATTTGTCGCGACCTTCGTTTTTTTTTCTACTAGGTGGCTTTGCTAACTTTATATTAATTTAGCAAATAGTGGTCGAAAATCATCAGGATGATCACAAAAGATTATCGTGTGATTGTCGATGTTCAAATAGAATATAAAACACAAAAAATTTGATCTTTCTAGCAATTTCCACTCCATTTTTTGGCGATTTCCCTATATTTCTGAAAATGACACATTTTTGGCAACAGCGCATTCGTTTTGGACTTTCTTCTATTGCATTAATTGTCGAATACCTGTCCCGAATTTGTCGTGAAAGAAAAAAAATTGTCGCGTCCTTAATTTTTTTTCTACGGGATGGCTTTGCTAACTTAACGTTAAGTTAGCAGAACCACTTTCTCAATATCTACCAAATATCAAAAAAATGGTTCTAAATAATTGTCGAGTAATTTTCGAAGTCCATATGAAGTAAAAAAACACAAAAAATCCATTTCTTCTTGTTTATTTTACGTCTTTTTCCCGCGCGTTTGAGATATTTCTGGAATTATCGCATTTTTGGCAACAGCGAATTCGTAATTGACTTTTTTTTTATTGCATTAATTGTCGAATACCTGCCTCGAATTTGTCGTGAAAGAAAAAAAATTGGTCACGACCTTCGTTTTTTTTCTATCAGGTGGCTTTGCTAACTTTATATTAATTTAGCAAATAGTGGTCGAAAATCATCAGGATGATCATAAAAGATTGTCGAGTAATTGTCGATGTTCAAATAAAATAAAAAACACAAAAAATTTAATCTTTCTAACAATTTCCACTCCATTTTCTCGCGATTTCCCTATATTTCAGCATATGCCGCATTTTTGGCAAGAGCGCATTCGTTTTTGACTTTTTTCTATTGCATTAATTGTCGAATACCTGTCCCGAATTTGTCGTGAAAGAAAAAAATTGGAGCGTCCTTAATTTTTTTTTTCCACGGGGTGGTTCTGCTAACTTAACGTTAAGTTAGCAAAGCCTAAAAACTAAGGACGCGACAAAATTTTTTCTTTCACGACAAATTCTCGACAATTATCCGACAATTAATGCAATAGGTTTTATTGACTTTCTCGCAAGTGGCACTGCTAACTTCATAGACATGATAATGATCCATAACAAACGCTAGTTAGCAAAAGTCACCCGACCAGCCATTTGCCATCGTTTAAAAGCAATGAGAATGATCCGAAAGGTAGTAAATTGGGTGCCGAAGGGTAATGAACTGAATAAAGAGACTCAAAACACCGTTTTTTCTTATGTTAAAATGTTAGAACGGCTATTGGTTGAATTCCATCGATAACTGTCATTATTCTTCAATTCAAATTCCACGTTTTTCATCTAGACCAACTTAAAACTCCACGAAAGTACCCGGATCTCTTTCCCAGTGAGTTCTGAAGGCAGAGCAAGGTTCAGAGCTTCGATATCAACCCTGAACCTGCCCTGCATCCCGTCCCCGGCAAAGAAGTAGATGCGAGCATCAGCGTCGCACGTGCGACACGCGTCAAGGTTCCCCCGGTGTTCGGAAACGATACGCACGTGCTCGAAACACCCGAGTAATCAGGCAACAATTCGCTTATTGAATTAGTTGCACCCGTACAATAATCGGAATGCAACTGACCTCAACCGATCGGGGTACCGCAGTTCGAATGCGCCTTAATCGACTGCCTCGTTATGAATTCTGATGATGTTCGACAACGTTATGGACGAGAGGCACGAAACTAACGCATTTGCATCCGATCGAATCGATCAGAGGACTGCGTTGGATCGGATTGTCCCAGCTGATAGTCCTCTTTTCGTCATGATTGTAAAATCCAGGCGAGCACACGTAACATCAATATGATTCTTCAATCTTCAATTACCCATGAGCTAATGAAATAACTGAAGAACATGAATCATGCCGACCTCATAGAGATATTTTTTTATGTTTGACGTATCCCCGAATTTCTTGACAGAAATAATCCATATTAACATTGTAACATTCCAAGTTTGTAAATCCTAAGAACATGATGAAAAAGAGAAAAGGGGCAACCCTGCTCTGAAGAGCTGAGGGTAGAATTACGCTTAAGGGGGTTTTATACTTATATTTTTGGCTTGTGATGTGATCGTCTAGATTGGTAGAACTCTATGTTATGTCGCAGTAATTCAGATTCGTAATAACTCAGATTAGTGAAATATAGGATGGGAAATAATGAGGTAAAATAGATAAATAATACACTAGATTGGACATAAAGATGGAACTAGAGCCTTTATTCGTCCAGCACCATAGTTCGAAGAACCATAGCCATATGAGGGAAAAACGAACGAGAATCAATTGAAACTCAAAGCAAAAAACCTTCCAGCATTACAGATGATATGTTTACAATCCAAAGAACAATTATTAATAAGATGAGCACTGGTGATATGTACAATATGGAGCTTCCTATACTCCGGTAAGGTTATTACTGGCACAATTGTGATAAAAAGCAGAATCCAATACATCCAAAGTTACCCAAAGGTTATAGTCATATAGAGTGTGTCACCTGATTATAAATGAAATTCATAAGCAGTATCCTTGTAGTTCCTAGTGTGAGAATCCTTCCTTCCAAGTGTTATGTGGGAGATCCTAGCAATCGCGTTGGTTTGGAAGTGACGATGAACTCCTTCCCAGTGGGCACGCGCACGTAGAAAATACGTTGAAAAGATGTTACATAACCAAACGTTGAAAAACAGTAAAAATGTCGCGGGAAAAAACGTTTTCTTGCATCGAGAATTTAGTTATAAATAAACGTTGTCTTTCAACGTATTGATTAAATATAAATTGGGCGCAATATTAACGTTAATTTATAACGTGTATGTATATTATTTTACCATACAAGTTTACTGTCAAACCGATAACGTATAAATAACGTTTATTTCCACCATATCATATATACTTCATAAACGTTGTCTTTCAACGTATTGATTAAATATAAATTGGGCGCAATATTAACGTTAATTTATAACGTGTATGTATATTATTCTACCATACAAGTTTACTGTCTAACCGATAACGTATAAATAACGTTTATCTCCACCATATCATATACCTATACATAAACGTTGTCTTTCAACGTATTATTATAATATACCTTGTGCTCAGTCTGAAAGTTAGTTTATAACGTGTATATATATTATATTACCCTACGAGTTTATATGTTCAATCATTAATGTATTAATAATGTTTATTTTCACCATAACGTATATCCTCATTAACAGTTGTCTTTCAACGTAATGATTCAATATATTTTGAGCATAATCTGAACATTGTATTGAAACGTTGACCTATATTATACAAATTTCATAAAATAATGTATAATGTTCCTTGAACAAGAAGTCATTATTATGATAAACATCTTTCAATGGAAAAATATAAATCTTGCATGAATAATTCAATTGTTGAACTGAAACGTATGGGTATATACCTATAAAGAATATATGGATTCTATATTTGAGTTTTCACAAATAGGTACTAATAAATCATAATTGAATCGAAAGTTACCTTGTGTTTTCAAATTGGTGAACCTCAAGAAAAAAAAACATTTCTGATTATTATGAAAAATATATTATAAAAGGAGATATTCACTACAAGAGATCAAAGAAACAAAAATAAAATAAAAGTTTGTCTATTTCACTTTCTTCAGCCTTGCCGAGGCGAATTTCAGCCATTCCTTCATGACTGTGCAAAGTCGAAACTCATCAATTTCCTTGGTTGGGAAGGAAATCTTAACAGCCTCTATAAATATGGAAAAAAAAATCAGACACGAGCATTCTATTCTGAAATTTATATGAAAATTTTTTTCTGGTTAACACATCTATATCTAATAAGATTTTATTTCTTTTAAGAAAAGTATTTTAGAAAACTAGCATTTTCATACCATTCATGGAAAAACTTGGAGAAACAATATATAGATATTTCGAAAATACTAGCCCATAATTAATGATAGTCAGTAAACTTCAATATAATTCAGATTCAGAGACTGGTGTATGGTGATTGCAGAAACAACATGAAGTATATTATTATTCAACCAAAAACTTATTGGGGGTGATGTCCTTAGATGCCTTGAAATGATTGATCTGGGGAGAGTCTATACAAGATATCCGTATACAATGCCTTCTACTTTCATTCGTGGGTGTCTGAATGAAAATGAAAGTCTAACAACAGCATTCTTGAAATAAATCACAATGTTACTCAATGTTGGTCGGGGTGTTAACCAAAAAAATCATATTTCATAATAATTTTAGACAGTTTTATGTTAAGCTCCTTTACAGAAATACCTATATTCACCGCCTCAGGTGACTGATATAAGTTCTCAAATGGAACTGTTCATTCATTTTAAAATATCCCTTTTGCATAATATTAATGGACAAACAATGCATGTATGTCAATGCAACCATTTATTGAAAATGAAAATAATAAGATTATTGGTTACCCAAAAGAGTCAGCCTTGGTTTAATATCAACTTGTATTTGCCATTATACGGAACACCATTACTCATTTTCAAATATAGATGTCAATATGTGCCTCATAAACTAGATTAGGATACTAAAGTATATTTTTTTTATTTACCCAACAGCAACTCCTTGGTTTTGTATTTTTCGAAGGCTATTTTGTCTCTTCCTTTCCAATTAAAAAGTTTGGCCACATCGTCAGCAATGAGGTATCGGAGCATTCGTCTGGTCAGGCCCTCTGACCCAGACCCTCCAAGACATGCCAATCTCCTTACCTGGAACAGATATGATTTATATTTACTACAGTGACAGGAAGATTTTTCTACAAATATTCAATTGAATATGATTTCTAAGAACAGTTCTACTGAAATCTTCATCTTTTCAACCTCAAAATGCACTAAATTAGTGCATTAGTGCAGTAAATTACCCTTATTTTTTAAATATAAAAAAAGTTTTTCCATCTCATCGAATTGTCAATATAAATATTATTCTGCTTGAAATAGTATTGCTACAAATATTGTTGTGTTCTTACCATATATTCCCAAACCATTTTATCAGCTAGTTTCTTCTCAAACTCTTGAAAACTGGAAAGAGTTTGAAATGGAAAAGTTTCAGACATGATACACTCTGGTGGATTCAAGTGTTCCGAGCCTGCCAAACTCGTTCGTCTGTTTATATCAGCCAGAATGATTGAGAGTTGGTCTACACTTGCCGATATCTTTGACAGAGCATTTAAAACAACACTCTCAAATTCTGAAAATATTAAAAAAAATATATAAAATATATATTTGTAATCAAATTAAAAAAAAAAGACTAAGTTATTTTGAGATGCTATAGGTTATTGAGTTTTTTTTTATTGCTTTGAGGTGTCAACAGACACATTATGGAGTCTTGGTTTTTAATATGTACTTGCTATCAATATATTATGAAGGAACACATTCAATTTACCTGCGTTTCGTGAAAGGGAGACATGTCTACCACCATCATTTGCAATGGTAGATGAAAATGAAGAGGATGTCGGAGACTTTCCTCCATATCCACTTCTACTAGTAGAAGCTCCTTCAGTTGCCAGCGAAAGCGTAGAGTATGAGGATACTGTTGGAGACTTTCCTCCATCTGCACTTCTACTAGTAGAAGCTCCTTCATTTGCCAGGGAAAGCGTAGAGTATGAGAATACTGATGCAGCACATAAGTCATCCTCACGACGTGGTTTTTTAGCAGGAACAGGTTCAGAATCAGTGCTGGAGTTCGAATCATTCAAAAGTCCTTTTTGAGTCAAAGTTCTGACTGATTCTGCAGATTCATAATTATCTGCTATGATTTTATTTAAATTTTTCTCTGCTAACTCATAAGTTGCTGGAAACAGATCAGATGTGAACAGAATTTTACCAGTTTCAGGAAAACCTTACCACATGTGAAGCGCGTGTTAACCTTATAAGTGGGCCAACTTTTTTTAAAGGGGGTGAGATCTTCCACAAATTTTCTGAAGGGTACTTTATTAGTACGTATTGGCCAATAACATTTTTTCCCATTTTTCAGCAGCCAAATTAATGGCACAATAGATATTTCCCCTGTGGATTCCATTTCGGAATTCAGGAACTCCACTACCGCATACATTGCTTCACTGATGGAAATCACAGAATTTATAGTGGTTAAGAGGAAAAGCGGCAAAACCTTCTTTGAAAGGCATAATCATACATTTGTGTGAAATGTCACCCAAACTGAATGTTTTTGCTCGAGATTCATCAATTTTCTTAATATAAAATATGCCCAATTTGGAAGATTGCAATGGTTCACTATATAAATCATCATAATATGTGAAAGGCTCACCACCAAGTACAAACGCGTCTTCAATGTATCTTATGAATTTGATAATATACATTTTTTTAGAATTCAACATAACACAATTGTCAGGCTTGTGAATAGATAAACATGTCTCATTAAATTGCAACTTTTCACAATTGTAAGAAATTAATTTACCCTGTGCATTATACAACTTCTTACATAGGTTTTTTGGTTCATGTTTAGAAATTTTTTTAAGATTGACATGTTCTGCTGAGACATATTCATGCTCATGGATTCTCCTATGCAGCTGCTGCAATGGATTATTTGAAGAGTGTAATTTCCTTTTCAAAAATGTCATGTAATTTTCAAAAGGAAAACAAGAATATTGATTGATTGTACCGTACAACTTTATATCATCAACCAAGTGCACCAAATTATGGATATTGAATACAACAAAATCTCTACCAAACACTTCAGCAGATTTTACAACAAATTTTTTTAAGCTTTCATCAGCAACAGATATATATTTTGAGATCAAGTTCTCATCTGTCAATATGAAAATAGCGCAATGTAATAATAAAACTAATTTGAATTGGATAGTATTCACAGCATTATAGAAAATGACTGGAAAAGTGTATAAAATGAAAAGTTTGAATTCTGTTGCTTTCCACCTTCGTATTTCTTTGAAGGTTCTGCATTTTCTAGGGAAATCTGATGTAATATACTCATGGAGAATGATAGTTTTATCATCAATTTCTTTCATTATTTTCTGGGATAACTTCACTGGAGAAGTGGCAAAAAAATAGTTCACTAATAGTCGCTTCACTACACCCAGGAATAGTAGATGCATGGGATCTATAGGAAACTGTGTTACCATTTTAATGTTTGCTCTAAGAAGAGGACTTTTTCCTTTGATATATGTAGGAAGTGGTTCAGTTATGAAGTCTTGGTCCAACTTAGAATTAAACAATTTGAGATTGTTTTGAGCATATATAATTCTGTGATTTTCATATTCACCAGCAATGTGGCATTTCTCACACCCTAATTTTGACGTATGACCTACAGTTTGGCGCAAGTAGCTCCTAGCAGGAGCATCACAAATGAAGAAATGTATATCGAATGTGTATACTTTTTCATTGTAATTTATTCCACGTTCTTTCAACGAAATAATTTCATCTATGAAATTTTGTAAATAAATTTCTAAAGGATCTGGTTTGCCAGTACCGCAAAATAAAGCAATGGTGAATGGAGAATTATCTTTCAAATCCTGACACATGCCCAAAATAGGATAGAACTCTGTAGAACTGCTTTTGAAGAGAGGCAAACCATCAATATTGATTTGTAATGAAATTTTCTTCACATTTTCTTTTATACCATATTGACATTTTTTCAAAATTGTATTTTCAATTCCGAAATAGTGCATGTTCCCATTATTCAGTTTTACAATTTCTGTGTGTCTCGGGGTCCCCATGAGTGTTCGAAAATCTTTAGGTATAAAAGGTAAAACTGGTTTTAGTATATGTAATAATGCAGTTGTAGAATTACGGGTTACATTATATGTATTGACCCATTCCCTCAGTTTATTCTTCAAATCGATAGCAATATCTACAGATTCTTCTAGTTCAATATCACTATCAGAATCAAAATCAGTTTGGTCTGTACCGATCTCCAGAAAATCAGTATTGCTACTAACATTATCAACCTCTCTATTATTATGTGAATCCAATTCGGAACTGATTAACGGGATTTTTAAATCCATATCATTATTGACAGCTAATATTGAACTAGAAGATTCCCCTACTCCATTGTTTATTTGATTTTGTAAAAGTTTGGTTTGGCGTTTTATTCTACGCTGCAACTGCCTTTTTCCCACTAATTTATTTTTGAACATTTCACCTTATGAATGAGTACCTACGAAGTTACCGCTTTCCGTTTAACCACTTAAAATTTATGACAAAAAGAGTTCGCCAATGTTTCGTATATCCTAAAAAAGATGATATTGTCAGTAATGCTGGATTTCCATACATCCGTCATCCGATGATACGATCGTCCGATCATCGTTGTGATTGGTTGAAATATTCAATTTTGAAAATTTCTGCCAATCGCAACGACGATCGGACGATCGTATCATCGCATGACGGTTGCAAGGAAATCCAGCATTATCTACTCATTTTCACAAGAACAAATAACTAAAATCATCGAATATACAATGCAATCAACATTTTGTGCATTATTTAATGATCAAAATGGATAGAAGAAATTTCTTAAATAATTAACAAACAGGAAGATCGAAAAAAATAATTATTGAAGATTATTTGCATATCATTAGTTGTTGAATGATTGTTTGGGCTATTGTCACGATTTATTATATTGATGCTGATCTACACTGTGTTCCTAAAGTATGGAATTTTAGCTAAACTGGTCATTTTAAGAAATAATCCTGAAACATGTCGATTTTTGATGTTAATTTACCGTATTTCAAAAAAATAATAACGTCACCGTCATTTTTTTAATGGAACACCCCCATTTTGTCTCAATTTTCGGATTACTCTAACTGAGCTGATTCCAATTGGTACAGGGTGGACAAAAATACAATAGTTTTTGTTTGTAAACAGCTCATTTGGTAATCCTGTTGAATTAGAAGGTCGATTTGCGCATGCGCGAACCGGATTTTGTTGCCAGATTGTGCAAATCAATTCCTTCAGAGTGAATTGTAATGTCATAGAAAAGGAATAAGAATTATCAACTTATACTGCGTTCAGGAATTGGAAGGGTAATTTTTATTGGCCTCTCAATGGCAGGAATCACCACTAGAAAATATCTTCCGCATTTTTCGATGAAATTTGTTTTAATTCCATTAGAAACTAAATTATGTGTTAATAAATATTGGCTAAGTTGAATTAATCAACTACTGATCAGAAGGAGCGTAAATTTTGAAATTAGTGATTTGAAATTTTTTCGCACCTTAGTGGCATGAAATAAAATGCGAGGGTAAAAATCCAATTCAATTTCACTTAATTGTTTCTTAATCTCGTCTATCGTCACGTTATAAAGATATTAGAAAATTCTAATTTGATAAATAATTAAATTCTAATTTAATAAATTAGAATTTAATTCTAATTCCATGAATAAGAATTGTTTTTGGATTTAACACTATATTGAAAGAAAATATATGATTTTTAATAATTTATTCAGGGTTGCTTAGTTCGAAGTGCTAATGAAGTAAAGAACTAAGCATAGAAAACCATCACTCATCAAGCACCTAATTAAAAAAAATACATCATATTTGTTTGAAAAAAAGTTCCAGCATGCTATAACATTGGAATTACAATAGAGCATTTATAAAAAAGTTTAAATTACTGCCAGAATTGGTCGCGGAAAATTACCGTACTGTCAGATGAATGCGGTTCTATGACCTTTTCTTCAAATACCGGAATAATCGCCCGATCTGGCAACGTTGCTGCGAATTTGACGGACCCCCCACCACTACCCAAATTCTACTTGATTAAACAACGTCAGGATTACCAAGTATTATTGATAATATTGTTAATTTACCTAATAAAGAATGTTACGCGTTACTTTATGAGCACACACAAAACTATTGTATTTTCGTCCATCCTGTACCAATTGGAATCAACATGTGATACATTTTTTGAATCAGCTCAGCTAGAGTAATCCGAAAATTGAGACAAAATGCGAGTGTTCCATTTCAAAAAAATGACGGTGACGTCATTACTCGAACGTAATTCCCCTGTATATTAGATTATTATTTTAAAATACGGTAAATTAATATAAAAAATCGACGTGTTTCAGGATTATTACTTAAAATGACCCGTTTAGCTGAAAATGAATTTGTTCCATACGGACACAGGACACAGTATATATCGGTATACATCTTCTACCAATTTCAAGGAATTTCTTCGAATAAAGCAGAAGAGAATTATTCGAAAATAATTCAATTTTCATGAAAATATCAAGATTATTATCGATATCCAAAATGCAGATGCAAATATTAACCAATATTTTATAATTGGCAATCAATAAAATACAACTTGAGGAAAAAAGCGAATTGAAACAGAATACTCACCTAAAATAAAACCGACGCTTGGCAAAATCAAATTGGTGGAAAATGGAGGTAGAACGGGCACACCCAGAAGTATAGTGATTCAACTGAAATTTCCAAGCATTTGCATCATAGGTGTTTGAATGATTATTATAGTACTCACCAACTCAAATGTAATTAACAACACTATTATAATAATTTATACAATATTCCAATATAAGCGAAACTCTGGAACTCAACACACTGAACCATCAACGGAACTAACGAGAGTATAGACCTGTTGCTTGCGAATGGCGGTTGCATTTGCGACCACTCAAGCACTCAGCAGTAGGCGCAGAAGCACACGCAAGACGCAATGTCATAAGTCAATCAGAGAGAAGCAGTTCCCGCGCATTCCCGAATGATGCGCCCGTCACAGACGAGTTGCGCTGTTGCGCATGCCGCGAAGAGTGTCGAAAGCTGATTTTGTTGCCAGATTGTGCAAATCCGTTCTTTGAAGGTGGATTGTAGTGTAGAAAAGGAATATAAATTATTATTGCGTTGAGGAATTGGAAGATAAATTTTTTTGGTGATTCATTGGAAGGTAGCGCCACCTGAAAATATCTTCCTCATTTTCCGATGAAATTTGACAAATTTGTGCTAATTCACGAACTCCATTTGAAAATAAATTATGAGTGTCAATATTTATTGGCCCAGTTGTTAACACATGTCAGCTTTCCTTTTGTGTAAATCAATCTATTGAAATTTTTTTCACCCCTTTGAATTTTACCTCATTAGCGCGTGAAATGAAATGTAAAGGAAAAATATATTCAATTCGATTGCACCTTATATTGTTTTTCATCTCAAGTATTGTCACGTAATAACAGAGTTGTCTCTGCGTAAAAATTACTATTGATACCATTTTCTGCCAAAAATTCGAAAATTACAGACATTTGGGCAAATTAATATGCTCTCAGTTCAGCTCAACAAAAGCGCCAAAAATATCCTAATATGTAAAATAAAGAATAATTTGGTGACAAACTGTTGGCTGTTGATGAGTAGAATTTTCAACCTTTAATGCTGGATTTCCATGCATCCGTCATCGGATGATACGACCTTCCGATCGTCGTTGTGATTGGCAGAAATATTCAATTGAAAATTTCTGCCAATCACAACGACGATCGGACGATCGTATCATCGGATGCATGGAAATTCAGCTTAATGCCCTATTAAACTTAACGATAGACAGGAGAGGCAGAAAAACTGTCATCTTATCAAAATCGTGTCCAGAGTAGTCGATGCTTCTCAAACTTTTTGGAATTGTGACCCATTTTTGAAGTAAAATGAATATCAACAGAAGAATAAAATGTTCACAACTGCTGGTGGAGCCTGGCGAGGCACTCGGAACGTGTTTTTCGGCACGGGTAGACTTCCATCAAATCAATCAGAAATTTTGGAATTGTTCTTAGATAACGTTTAGTTGTGAACGTATTCGTATTGTTGACTGGATACATATTTTCAACAATTCAAATAGACTAGAAAGTTGAAGAATGGACATTAAAAAAACGTTCAGAGCACACGTTAAAATTCGATTTCAAAATAAGGTATTTTCAGATGAACTATTCTTCGGGAAGTAAGAAAAGTAGGTTAAACATACGTAAATCATTAACGTATTCATATTGTTTACTAGATACGTATTTTAAACGATTCAAATTGATGAAAAATAGTGGAATTGTTATTAGATAACGTTTAAATAACATTTTCCATAAACGTATTCGTATTGTTAACAGGATACGTATTTTCAACGATTTAAATAGACTAGTAGTTGAAAAATTGACGTTAAAAAAACGTTCAGAACACACGTTAGCCGTCTTTTTCATAATAACGTTTTTTCAGATGAAATATTCTTATGGAAGTAAGAAAAGTACGTTGAACATACGTAAATCATTAACGTTTCCATATTGTTGAATTGATACGTATCTTAAACGATAAAAATTGATGAAAAATAGTGGAATTGTTATAAGATAACGTTTTCCATAAACGTATTCGTATTGTTAACAGGTTACGTATTTTCAACAATTTAAATAGACTAGTAGTTGAAAAATGGACTTTAAAAAAACGTTCAGAACACACGTTAGCATTCTTTTTCATAATAACGTTTTTTCAGATGAACAATTCTTCTGGAAGTATGAAAAGTACGTTGAACATACGTAAATCATTAACGTATCCATATTGTTGACTGGATACGTATTTTAAACGATAAAAATTAATGAGAAATTGTGGATTTGTCATCAGATAACGTTTAAATAACATTTGCCATAAACGTATTCGTATTGTTGACTGGAGACGTATTTGAAACGTTTCTAATGAACTAGAAGTTGTGGAATCGTTACATAAGAACGTTAAAATAACATATTTCATAAACGTTATAATAATTTCGGGAGGAAACGTATAAGCACTCAATTTTATAACCGATTATTGTAAAATTACGTTTAATATATGTTATTGAAACGTATTTAATTAACGTTATAAATCATAACTGAAATGACAACGTTGAAAAATCAACTGATAACGTATTTTTCTACCAATCAACGTTAAAAAAACATTTATTCAACGTGTGTGTGCCCACTGGGTTATATTTCCTGTTAACTGATGAACGATGGCACCTTCAAAGCTTTCCTTGCTTATCGGGTACGCGAAGGGCCCGAAGACGAGGCTTGGTTTAATGAGGACGTTCGTCAATAGAACTCTCAGAGGAAGTTTCACTGGCCACTGTTGTGGGGGATGTTTTCCTTGGCACAGGCGAAATAAACAGTTTACCCTAGGCCTCCAAACCAGTGATTATTGTACGTAAAATATTATACAAAAGCAACAACTCCAAATGCCTAAACCATAATGTCGAGTGAATAGTTAAATGTGCAGTAGGCCTTACGAACAGTATAAGAATATTCCAAATGGGTTGGTAGCAGAACAGAGTTCCACAATATTCAATAGAAATGCAATAATCAGATAGAATAAGCTTACATGAGATTATATCCTGTGAAATCAAACAGAGTTATTTAAATGGGGACAAGGCACATACCAGAAAACAAAGAAGCGTCTTTTAAATATACTAAAATGGCGGATTCCTAGAAGAGGAACTCCATTTCAAAGGAACACTATTGTGAACCAGAATGAAAGTGAAACGAATGGATAGCCGCAGTCGAGTGAAAAAGTGAAGTCCAAGAGCCTTCCATTCGTTGTCGTCTCGGAGGTTAGTTTTTCTTCCACAGAATCGTATTTCTTCGACGGTCACAGAAGAACAAGTTTACTTCATGGTGGATCTTCGATATGATTAAAATCTCCTATTTATTAGGATGCAAATTGCCTAAAGTATTGATTGAAGTCGTACTAATATTCATCATCCATAGAATTATAAAATAATATAAAATAAGTTAAATCAACGTAGTTCCACGTTTCGACAATAGACGTTGCAAAGTTGGAAGCCATGAAGGTGCATTTTATTTTATTGCAGGGTAGGAAATTCAGATATGTTACAACATCACGAACCACAGAAAGTGAAAAATAAAATGAGACGCTGTCATTTAGTGATTAGTGGATCAGTGGATTAGTTCTTCTTTTCGTTTTCCCTCATTTGTGGCCTGAAAATTTCTGCCGCATGGACCAATAAAGGCCAGTTCCATCCTTGTGTCCAATCAAGTGTTTTATTTATCTATTTCACCTCATTATTTCCCATCCATTATTTCACGAATCCGAATTATCACGAGAATGAATTAGTACGATATAACACAGAGTTCTACCAACCATAGATAATCACAAAAACCCCCTCAAAGCTACAACGTAGGATTGGCCCTTATTATCTCCCCTCTGAAAATATTCTCAAGCTTAAAAAAGTTCGAGATATTTCGAGTTATTTCAAAGATTTTCTTCCACATATACAGGGTGAGTCTTTGACTTGTACATATATTTTAACTGAAGATTCTTGAGGTCAAAAGAAACCTTTTTTTCATTTCCCATTTTTCCGAATTCGGCTCTGTTAAAAGGATTTGAAAAAAAATTGTGCTAATTACGTCCCTGAAATGATACTGTGGAATTGATTCAAAGTTCATATTTCTCGTAGAAATTGAGTTTATGCATTTAGGGAATACTCAAGTACTAACCTTATTGGAATAAAAATGTTGCTTTTACCACGCATGCGTGGAGCGAAAACTGAAGTATTGGTTATCTGGAGGCCAACTATAAACAATAACAAACCAGAGTCTCAGAACAAACTGTAAACATTATGTGAAGTGAATCAATATAATTTCAACCGTGTCGAGTTTATAAAATTCCAAGAGGATGTTGTTTAGATAGAAACATCGCCACAGATTATCAGGTATCGTATTATTTTTCATTAATTTCAATTTAATAAGTATTTTGTATCGAGATTCATCATTCATATCCGAATTTTATATTTCATCGACATTTAACTTCAATATGGACCGGTAATTATGAATTTTCAATAGAAACTGTGCGTAGTAAATCCTCCTTGGTGTTCAATTTTATCTCCCACATTTGTGGGATTTTATTATTAAAATATCTCGACAAAGTTGATAAATATTGTGACAACATTGTCAACTCGTTTAAAGACCAGAGAAGGAATAATATTCGATGATATTTAATTCAGAGACGCATTCAGATTATTCTTGATATTAATGATTTTTTCGTCAAATTTCTGTGGGTAAAATTGGAAATAACTCGAAAACGACGCGTTTTATTGAAATACTTTCAGTTTCTTAAATGATTGATTCTTTCGAAAATATGAACCGTTTATCTTTTTTAAGTGGTTTTATGGTGTTTAAGCGTGTATTGATGAGTCGACTACCCTGTAACTTTTATACTAGTGAAAATATTGAATAGGTTTCGATTGAGGAATATGCACCATGAATAGAGTAAAAACTCAACCAAAATTCAGTTCATTCGAAATAACGGTTCCGAAGATATAAACAGAAAAGTGTTTTTTTTCATGGATTTTCGACACCCTGTATCTCCCAAACCAAACCGAATTTTGAAAAATGGTATAGAAAAAAAGTTTTTCGTTTGATGAGAGAAATCTACAGTTAAAATATATGTACAAGTCAAAAACTCACCCTGTATACATGGTGGAATGTGCCAGAATTTCATGGCCAAACGGGATACTTTATAAAAGTGAATGGAGTACATATACATATATACGCACAGTTTCTTCAGAAAATTCATTGTTATCGGTACATATAAAAGATACATGTCAATGAAATACAAAATTGATGAATGTCGATACAACGCACGTATTGAATTGAAATTAATGAAAAATTAAATGATACTTAGCATTAAATAATCTGCGGCGATGTTTCTATTCGAACAATATCCCATTGGGATTTTATAAACTCGACACTCCACGGTTAATTTACATGAATCAACTGAAAATCTTCCACATAACCATCACGAGATCGAAGAAAAACACCTAAATTAATCAATTTCCTCTTTTATAACAACATAGCTTCAGAAAAAATGTCCTCCATATTTGTTTACACTTACAGATCGCACCGGTTGTCGCTTTACGCATGCGTCGTTTACAGACACTGACGTTTGAAACACCGAACAACAATCTAAGGTTTGAGATGGGTCGATTCATAGATCTTACGGTGTGTCTTGCGCGCCCGCTACCTCGCAAGATACACCGTTATGGCATTATTTGAAGAGAAAATCAACAATCTGGCATCGTCTTCTGAATAGCTCTGTGTCAGCTCTGTCATAGAAGATCTTTGTTTTGGGAAATGGGTTAGGTTAGGTTGATTAAATCTGTTGTTGTAATGTTCGAGTAGCCTCATCACTTGTCATTTTAATTGTTTGTAGGACTTCAAAACCAATATATACAAACATTGCACGTGTTGTCAATCTAAGCAAGTAATCCAGTTATAATTCCGAAGGAAGGATACAAACCAAGTAAACAACACGATGTAAGATTGTAAGACACTCTTTTCTTATGTCCGCCATTACAAGGCTAATGCATTTCATCAAAGCAACAGTGCACCACTTTCATCTGCATATTTTGATATAACATCTCCAGAAAACAACTTTCACAATTTCATCAGTAACAATTACGTTGGCAAAGAGAATTCGGGAGTGTGAAGCTGCTTTATGCGGACCTCGTTTCCGTTTTAACCCCTTGGATTTTAATTGAACATATGAATTAGTAATAGGGGACTAACTTTGTTTTTCTGCGTCAGAAAGCTTCACTTCTTTGTATCTTTGTCTTTCGGTTATGCTTCGTATACACCTTCCCTCATCGGCCTCATCTTTTGTACGAAGACAGTGATATGTGAAAGCTTTGAGTATTCTACTAGTTAAATACCAGTTGAATACTTGAGTACTCACTCGATATTCGCATAGTAATAAAGGGTTTTCCAATAAGAATTTTGAATAGCCCGCTTTTCGGTAGATGTCACTTTTGAAGCTGTCATTTTTGACATTTGACGAGTTTAAACTACGCCCATATTAAAAATGGAAACGGAAAACCCAGTGGCGTATCATTTTTTTATCTGAAAATATTCAGTCTCGCTGCAGTACGGACGCCACTGGTGGAATAGAAAAGAAATGATAGTATGCAAAAAGTTCCCCTTGACGCTCAAAACCTATGTCTCAAATTTCATAAAAATATTTCGAGCAGTGTGAAAGTTATTAATAAAAAACATTTTTTTTTCTATAATTTTAACACCCCGTATTTCGAAAAGAAAACATTTCTCGACATATGTTTATATGACAAACTAGGGCTTATTTTTGATGTAGAATACGTGATTGAAATTTCTTGGTTACGATCTGTATTTTTCAATACTTTAGTTGAATACTTATTCATCTTCCATTTATCAAGCATTACTCGTAATGGTGACAAATTGAACACTTTTGCCGGACGAATAAATAAAACCTATAATGGGTTATCGGATCGAAAAGCAATTAAAAAGAAAGTGTTTTTACTGGTTCCATTAAATTTCCTGTTCCATTTGTGAATCATCTAGAGCTCGAGGATATGTATAATGTTAATGATAAAAACATAAAATACCCAAGTGAAAGAGAACTAAAGGAAGAAACTCATAGGTATGTCCTGAACTAAAAAATGCAGGGAAGAAAATGATGAATGTTAAGATGTTTGCGGTGAAACTAAAGGAGTTCTGTGTGAAATTATTAATGATGTGTTTGACCCACACGATATCTAATGTATACTCCATTCACTTTTATTTAATCGCATAGGAGGTCATGCATGGTTTCGTTTTCAGGAGTTGGTGCCCCTGATGAAAAGCACAGAACATATGATGAAAAGTCAGTGCGCGCACAGAAAATATCGTTAGTGCCAAACCGACGTTGCCAGTTTCTTTGTTTACAATTTACATCAAAGTAAAAGTATCAAAGATATTCCACATTTTGTTAGGTTTACAAATTGTTCGCAGATTTTTGGTGTTTAATCGATATTTGCAGGTGAGTTTTTCGTCGAATATCCAAGATTAACGTATGTTTATTGTTTTCAGTTTGGAGCGTGAGGACGATTTTCAAGACCAGGACGAATGTTTACATTTCGAGGTTGAAGGGGTACACGGAAATTCCGTTGAAAAAGCTGTTATTTGGACAGATATCGCATTAGGATGGAGCCTCGAGAGGTCGATTGGGATGATATTTCTCAGGTTTTCCAAGAAATGTGGCGATGTCTGAGCAGATTTGCAAAAGTTAGGTACCTCACTAATGAGGTGGAACTTAGATCTAAATCTCCTATAAGAAACGCCTTTCAAAGGTCGAGATGGTGAAAAATGTCTTCTTTAGATGTTGTTTGAACAAACGCAGCCGAGTTTTATAGGTACCCCAACATTGATTTCAAGAAAGTTATCAACAAAATAAAATTGACATTATTCTCGATTCTTGTAATTACCCATATTATCTATGAGTGCCCTTGGCTCAGTGGTTGGAATTCGGACCCAAAGGTCCGGAGTAAAATCCCGAGCTAGGAAAGAAATTTTCTAGTCTCGGTAGGGGCCACTCTTCTCACTGTTGGGTCAAAAATTAACAGTGCTGTGCCTAAGGTGGCGTAAGAACACAGTAACAAAGCCTCCACAGAACACAACTGCTTACTCCGAACTCGGCACAAGTTACAAGCTTCGAAGCTTGTAGTTTCAGAGGGGTCTCCTCAGGAGATCTAGGAGTAGTCAGGATAAACAAAAACAATATATCTTATATCTTTGAGTTGATTTTTTTAATGAATTCTTGATTAGAATCAACAATTGATGTCGTCAAGTCTTGAACTTTCAGTTCAAGAGGATAATAAACATTAAATCTTCACAAGCATGCATATGAAAATTATGTGAAAGCAATGCAATTTTCTTCCATGGCGAAAAATAATATATTTCAATAGTGATCTCTTGTACTTTTCATGCAAATAACTAGAAAAGGAATCCTTTCTATCAATTCATATAAACGTTAATTATTTTCGTCCATCACATCATTCACATCTTTTCCAATTCATTCATTTTCCGAATAAATTCACATCTTGAGAAATACGCTAAGAGATGTAGAAAGGGCAACATAGTGTTGACTTTGAACATAAAAATATTTTGAAAAACGTCATAACTTCGATACAAAACCAAATTCATTGTCTTCAAAATGGATCAACCTAATTCTGGCTTTTTGTTTTCGGGCCTTCTTATCTTATACAGCGTGGCCATTTGAAAACGAAACAGACGAGATTACAGACGAAATAAATTTTTTCGATAGAAATGCTCGGACAGGTCGATTTCTGTTTCGAGGGGGACAACTTAAGATGTAGGTTACGGACGCATAGCGCTTCAACCCTTGCTACTACAACCCTCACCCCCAATTTTTGAATAGGAAAGATGGGGTGAGTGATACCTCATTTGAATGGTATTTTTATACTGATTTCAGCACAGTAATCGACCTGTCCGAGCATTTCTATCGAAAAAATTTATTTCGTCTGTAATCTCGTCTGTTTCGTTTTCAAATGGCCACCCTGTATAAGCCAAAACATGTGATTCCACCTCCTCCTGCATGAAACAAAGAAGATATTGTTACCCTTCCGTATGGATGACAGCTGACAGCTGCCAATGTCAAAATCAGATGTGACAGTTTACTTTTTGGTTATGCTATTTTCGTAAATTTCCTGCGTTATTTTTGCATTCTTCTCGTGAATTTCGTAACACTTCAACCTTCACTTTTCATAAAAATTCCTCGCCACAGGGTCGATTTGATTATTCAAGAATATTAGATGATTTATAACGTCAGTTATCCTTGCTGTAGAATCAAATGATGGGTACCTAAACATACAGGCCACAGAATGTAGATAACAGACAGCAGAAAATGATAAAACCCAAATGAAATAATGAAATGATTCCACATCAGTACGGGATACCAGACTCAAATCAGTGATAGTTAAATTATGCCACAAAACCCTTCGCCCCGCCCAACGTGCGACCGAAACCAATCATCTGTTGTGTTATATCGATCGCTACGTCACTTCCTCACCCACTCCAGCGGCCATTTTATCCCCGCTCTTCGAAGGGCTTCGATCCTTTTACTTTGTTTAGAGTTTTGGGCTGCGTTCAGTGCGTTTTCCTTCGCGACCGGATCAGCACCACATAAATGAATTACTATCAAAAAAGGAGAAGGGAGAAAAATTTTACAACATCTGGTTACTCCATATCACTGTTTGGACAGATTTGATTCAAATATGCTCAAACTATTCTTCCCGGTCTCTCCAGTTATTAAGGCTACGCTGAGGTCCATTGAATCAACCTGCCAGGGATCTCTGCAGTCCTGGGAGTGCCGTAACACCATAAAGCAACTGACCAGAGACAATAAATGGACTCTACTATGGGTCCCACGGCATTGTGGTGTCGAAGGAAATGAAAAAACCGATAAGCTTGCAAAAAGTGCATCAAGGTTAACACCTGAGCCTTTCTGTGGGCTTGGAAATGGCCAATATAAGGCTGCGGTCCAGCAATGGGAGTTGGATAATAGAATAACCCTCTGGAAAAACACTCCTGGACTTAGTCTAAGAAATTCGTGTGATTTCACCGACCTGTACCAGTAAGCTCGAAAAAACACTTTTCGTTCAACAAAATCCTAGCAGGCTTTGATTCACTTCCTTCAAAATTAAGGCGGTCATCGAATTTCATGTCTTATTTATTTTCACTTGTCAAATTCAATTCAATTTTGTATCGTCTGGCGCTTCTGAAATTCTTATTAATATCACATCATGCAAATTATGACGCTGATAATGCATCTCAAATATATTTTGATAGATATCCTGAAAGAACTCAGCCGCAAAAAAGTATATTCACAAGAATAATCTAATGGCTTTTGTTTCATCTAAGTATTTTAATGCATTTCATATTTCAATTTAGCAGATAAATCATACTAGAATCAACAAGTTTGGTCTGAGTAATTATGAAGATAATATTTCCTGAATCGATTTGGCAGCTTACAATAATTGTGAGATATCCAATTCTATGACCTCATAAGAACTTTAAAAGCGCCAGACGATACAAAAATGATGAAACTTAATTGAATTAACAAGTGAAAATAAATAAGAAATGGAATTCTATGACCGCCTCAGTTTTGAAGGAAGAGAATCAAAGACTGCTTGGATTTTGTTGAACGAAAAGTGTTTTTTCGAAATTTTCGATATACACTGCACAAAAATATTAACGCACATTCTGAAAATGACAATTTTAATGAAAGTTAACTCTACATTGACTTTATAACTCATTTTTTATGTTCTCTCGGGAAGGTTTTGAACGAAACAAGACACATTAAATGGAAGAAAAATTCAGGATTTCACCGAATCTTATGTGAAAGAAGAGAAATGAACAATTTTCAAAATACTGCAATGCTGATAAGTGATTTAATACTTGGTATATCCACCCCTTGCGTTAATTACAGCTCGGCAACGACGGTTCATACTCAAAATGAGTGATCTTGAAATGTTCTGATCTAATCCTTCCCAGATTTCTCCGAGTTGGATTCCTAAGTCATTAAGAGTAGCTGGATGATTTTCTGAACTTCTCAGCCTTCTATTGAGGTTGTCCTAAACCTGCTCAATCGGATTGAGATCTGGACTTCTTGCTGGCCATTCCATTCGAGAGACTTCAACCTCTTCAAGGTACTCCTGAACGATGCGCGCACGATGGGGTCTGGCATTATCGTCCATAGAAATGAAATTTTCACCAATGTATGAGGCAAATGGCACTACATGCTCTTCAAGAATGTTCCTTATATACTTATCAGCATTCATAGCTTCATTATCAACGACCACTAGGTCTGTGCGAGCAGTCAAAGATATTCCACCCCATACCATAATCGATCCTCCCCCGAAACCAGTAGTATTCAGAAAATTGCACTGAGCATATCTTTCATGTGGACGTCTGTATACACGGGAACGTCGATCACAATGGTAGAGGCAGAATCTAGACTCATATGTGAAGAGAACTCTTTCCAATCGGCCTCTTCCCGATGGATATGCTCTCTCGCAAAATCCAAACGCGCCCTTCGATGGGCTGGGGTAAGAGCTGGGCCTCTTGCCGCGACACGAGGCCTTAAATCATATTCTCTGAGGCGATTTCTTATTGTCTGAGTGCTAATTGGCACCTCATGAGTTTGCTCAAGCTGATTTTGAAGGGGGCAAGCGGTTGCAAACCGTTGTCTCAACGAAGAAACTCTCAAGTAACGTTCTTGAATGGCAGTTGTTACCCGTGGTCTAGCCTGTCCTGGTCTTCGGACATTCATACCTGTCTCCCTGAATCGCTGCAACATTCTGGACACACTTGTATGGGAAACTCCAAACCTTTCTGCAATTCTTGTGTATGTCCACCCTTCTTCTCGCAAAACTACCGCTTGGACACATTCCTCTTGGGTCAAATTGCGTGTTTCGCGTTGCATAGCGATCGAGTGTAGAAAACCAAACGAAAGAAAAACTTGTAACATATCTGAATTTCCTGCCCTGCAATGAAATAAAATGCACCGTTGCCAGACTACTTCATGGCTTCCAACTTTGCAACGTCTATTGTCGAAACGTGGAGCTACGTTGAATGAACTTATTTGATATTATTTTATAATTCTATGAATGATGAATATTAGTACGACTTCAATCAATACTTTAGGCAATTCGCATCTTTATAAATAGGAGATTTTAATCATATCTAAGATCCACCATGAAGTAAACTTGTTCTTCTGTGACCATCGAAGAAATACGATTCTGTGGAAGTAAAACTAACCTCCGAAACGACAACGAATGGAATGCTTTTTGTCTTCATTTTTCACTCGGCGTCGGTCTGTTTTCACTTCCATATTCTGGTTCACAATAGTGTTCCTTTGAAATGGAGTTCCTCTTCTAGGAATCCGCCATTTCAGGTATATTTTAAAGACGCTTGTTTGTTATCTGGTATGTACTGCCCCCATCTTAAATAACTTTGTTTCATTTCACAGGATCTAATCTCATGTAAGCTTATTGTATCTTATTATTGCATTTCTATTGAATATTGTGGAACTCTGTTCTGCTACCAACCCATTTGGAATATTCTTATACTGTTCGTAAGGCCTACTGCACATTTAACTATTCACTCGACATTATGGTATACGCATTGGAGTTGTTGCTTTTAGTATAATATTTCACGTACAGGGGAAACATGGTTTGGAGGTCTAAGGTAAACTGCTTATATCGCCTGTGCCTAAGGAAAACATCCTCCCTAGCATCGTGGAGGAGACTTACCTCTGAGAGTTCTTTAGACGAACGTCCTCAGTAAAACAAGCCTTGGTCATTGGCCTTGGTAAGCCGGGCAAGTATCCTAGGCCGGATTGCTTCGTCCCGGGTCCACCGTTCATCAGTTAACAGGAAATCTAAAGTGTTTATTGTCCACTTCCAAACCAACGCGAATAAAATCACACACACACACACACTTGGAAGGAAGGATTCTTACACATGGAACTGTAAAAGCTCTGCGCAGCAATAAAGTGACACACTCTATATGCCTATAACCTTTGGATGTATTGGATTCTGCTTTTTATCACAATTGTGCCAGTAATAACCTTACCGGAGTAGGTATAGGAAGCTCCATATTGTACATATCACCAGTGCTCGTCTTGTTAATAATTGTTCTATGGATTGTAAACATATCATCTGTAATGCTAGAAGGTTTTTTGCTTTGAGTTTCAATTGATTCTCGTTCGTTTTTCCTTCATAGGCTATGGTTCCCCGAACTATGGCGCTGGACGAATAAAGGGCTCTTGTCCCACCTTTATGTCCAATCTAGTGTTTTATATATCAATTTTATCTTATTATTTCCCATCCTATATTTCACTAATCTGAGTTATTACGAATCTGAATTACTACGACATAACATAGAGTTCTATCAATCTAGACGATCACATCACAAGCCAAAAATATAAGTATAAACCCCCCTTTAACGTAATTCTACCCTCAGCTCTTCAGAGCATGGTTGCCCCTTTTCTCTTTTTCATAATGTTCCTAGGATTTACAAACTTGGAATGTTACAAACTATTGATCACTAGAATTGATCGAGAACAACTGATTCTAGAATGGAGCCAATACATTCAAAATCTGATAATATCATCTTTTTTTTCCAGCTGGGAGAAAACATCTATATTGAAGAAAAACGTTGAAAGTGGATAACATATGCATGCATAATTCGGATAAAAACAATTATCATTGAGAACACCTTCAGTTGCAGAATAAATTTGAGATTTCCATAATGTGCGTTAATTTTTTTGCGCAATGTATTATAGTGAACTCGGAAGTATATCATGATATGTATTTTTGAAATCGTTGAAGAAATATGAATTTGGAAATATCATTCCCCACTATGGTTTTCATTGGAAAAAAACAAATTTTTGTTATAGATCCGAAATTTGAGCAGATACAAAAAATTCAATAGCACCGATTAAAAGCCGTAAAAAAATGTTCACCAAAGATGTGCTCATTTCGAGAAAGTAGATCCTATAATACGGAAGTAATTGTAATAATAGACCAAATAACAGAATCGCCCTGTAGCTCGGAAACTAGGCATCGAAGCAACTTGGGGTTTTCAGCCATTTCTGTTTCTCGAAAAAACAAAAAATGACATGTATCCTACATTTTCTCTATCTTTTATAGTTTAGGAGTTGTAGTACTAAACCATCGAAATCTGGCCACCCTGTTCTGTCAGGGAAAGTCAGAAGCAGAAAAGGCTGAAAACCTGGTATGAATCAGAACAAGCCTTCTACCCATGATGTCCCAATCATGCTCAATGGGCGAAAGATCTGTGGATTTAGGCTGCCATGGCAAAAGATTCACATGGGTCGCTTCAAAAAAGTTTAAACTAACTCTGGCAACATGAGGTCGAGCATTATCTTGCTGAAATATTGGATTCTCGAGCCTGTTAAGGTAAGGGAGAACATATGGCTCCACTATTTTATGTTTTAGAAAAAAAAATTAAACAGCTCCTCATGGGTGTTGCAGTTTCTTTGTCACTTAGTATAAATTCATTTCCTAGCTTTTTTCCCGTGATTCTAACAATATGCCATGAAATAGAATCAATATTGTAGTGTCGTCATTCCTATTGATTGATGCAAGATCGTTCCATCCAATGCTTCATTAAACCAGTTGTTATTTTTTTGCGTCCACCCTGTATCCGAATCTGTTGACCACCGACCTCTCCTCTGGAAGTATCTGTCATCGAAAAGCAATCAGAATCGAACGATAAAGATTCCACGCCGACTGAGCATAAATAATTCCAGGGATCATGAATGTGTAATGCATAACTGAATATTTAATCGGTAAAGTACACTGCCATGAAGTGCTAATCATATATCTTACAACCATGATGTACACATACATGTTGAGACGACTGATCTAATTCTATCGAAACTGATTGACTTTTTATTCGTCGATTTTTATTCATGAACCGACGTGTTCACGCTGTATTTTGAATGATTAATCGCCAGCTGGAATTGGTTGTTATGAGGACATAACGAGTTTTGTATTGGATGAATAGTATATTGTGACAGTTAAAAAGAGAGTAAGTATGCGGATGTAATGGGATGATGTCGGTATGCATTTTTTACGAGGCGTTATAAAGTTTGCTGACTTTGACTTTCATTTTTTGATTGGGAAAGCTGTTAAAGTGATTGTCTAACTTTTTTCTTTTTGGGAACACTGATTTTCACAGCTCACGAGCTCACTCACATTTCGTGTTTTGTGTCACTGTCAAACATCTTCAGTTTGGTCTTTAATTTAATTTCTCGATCAATTCTAGCGATCAATAGTTTTTCTTTCGTTTGATTTTCTACACTCGATCGCTATGCAACGCGAAACACGCAATTTGACCCAAGAGGAATGTGCCCAAGCGGTAGTTTTGCGAGAAGAAGGGTGGACATACACAAGAATGGCAGAAAGGTTTGGAGTTTCCCATACAAGTGAGTCCAGAATGTTGCAGCGATTCAGGGAGACAGGTATGAATGTCCGAAGACTAGGACAGGGTAGACCAAGGTTTGCAACCGCTCGCCTCCTTCAAAATCAGCTTGAGCAAACTCATGAGGTGCAAATTAGCACTCAGACAATAAGGAATCGCCTCAGAGAATATGATTTAAGGCCTCGTGTCGCGGCAAGAGGTCCAGCTCTTACCCCAGCCCATCGAAGGGCGCGTTTGGATTTTGCGAGAGAGCATATCCATTGGGAAGAGGCCGATTGGGAAAGAGTTCTCTTCACAGATGAGTCTAGATTCTGCCTCTGCCATTGTGATCGACGTTCCCTTGTATACAGACGTCCACATGAAAGATATACTCAGTGCAATTTCCTGAATACTACTGGTTTCGAGGGAGGATCGATTATGGTATGGGGTGGAATATCTTTGACTGCTCGCACAGACCTAGTGGTCGTTGATAATGGAGCTATGAATGCTGATAAGTATATAAGGAACATTCTTGAAGAGCATGTAGTGCCATTTGCCCCATACATTGGTGAAAATTTCATTTTTATGGACGATAATGCCAGACCCCATCGTGCGGGCATCGTTCAGGAGTACCTTGAAGAGGTTGAAGTCTCTCGAATGGAATGGCCAGCAAGAAGTCCAGATCTCAATCCGATTGAGTAGGTTTGGGACAACCTCAATAGAAGGCTGAGAAGTTCAGAAAATCATCCAGCTACTGCTTAATGACTTAGGAATCCAACTCGGAGAAATCTGGGAAGAATTAGATCAGAGCATTTTAAGATCACTCATTTTGAGTATGAACCGTCGTTGCCGAGCTGTAATTAACGCAAGGGGTGGAAATACCAAGTATTAAATCACTTATCAGCATTACAGTATTTTGAAAATTGTTCATTTCTCTTCTTTCACATGAGATTCGATGAAATCCTGAATTTTTCTTCCATTTAATGTGTCTTGTTTCGTTCAAAACCTTCCCGAGAGAACATAAAAAATAAGTTATAAAGTCAATGTAGAGTTAACTTTCATTAAAATTGAGATTTTCAGAATGTGCGTTAATTTTTTTGCGCAGTGTATTTTGTCTAATCTTCCCTTATTCCTTTTTCTACGTAATTTGGGCTGTTTTTCCATTTATTTGATGTTCATTCTTCAAGACCTTTTTTTTTTCTGTTTTTTTCATCCCTATAACTCTTAAAACACCACTCTATATTAGGCGAGTTGAAAATAAAGAAATCTGAGGTTTCATGCAAGTTTTCAACAATTTTCTTCAAAATTATCATTTGTCACAACACAATTGCCTCCAACACCTTCTCTCCATATTTCACTAATTATATGCTTACTCCAAATCACCCTTCGTTCCAGAGTAGGGTACTGAAGCATTATATGAGGGATTCCCTTCCGTATATACAGGTGTATCATTCTATTAGTAAGTGGCAAGTAAGGGTGGCATTGTAGAGGGGCAGATAGAAATCTGGGAATCATCATCAGATGCTCATCGTGTCGTGGTGACCATATGCTCTTCCCGGTTACACTTGAGTGACTTGATTATGCACCCCTCCATATTTTGTGGGTACACATCGCGAATCAATTTTCCAGTCATCATCGGGATTAGTCATGAATATCTGATCGGTCTTAGCATTCCAACAAGGTGTTCTGTTTATCTCATAGCAAATCGATTTAATCAAGATTTTTACGTATAAAGACTTCCATGAGATGAAATTTGACGAGAATAATTCGAGAAGACAATTTCTTAAAGTTGAAAGACCGATCAGGGGCAGTATTTTTTCACCAAATAGGGGTTTCCATGTGTGGGACAAGCTACCTGGTCATAAAGTCAACGCAGATACCACGAGCAACTTTAAATATACGAGGATGTATTGATATCTAGTTAGCCTAGACCAGTTCCATGCATAAACAGAGTATTGCGATACCATATCAACGAACTCTAACTATAAGTTTCAGTGTAGAGTTCGACGTCAAAAAAGTAAACCAGAGGTACGCAATAAATTAAAAAAAAAAGATTTCCACCGAAATTGTGAAAATCGAAAAATTGGAGTATCGAGCCCTGTATTTAAAACGGTTAAGAGGTAAGCAGATTTACGAAGATATGCTTAATACCCTTGGTGATCAATGTCCTTCGTATGCGACCGTGAAAAATTGGACTGCAAGCTTCAAAATAGGCAAATTTTCCATTGAAGATGATGACCGATCAGGAAGGTCAGTTTCTGTGTCAGTCCCCGAAAATATCGATGCAGTTCATGACATGATTTTATCAGACCGTCGAATTAGGCTAAAACGGATATCTGAAGCTCTGAAGATTTCATACGAACGCGTTCATCATATAGTTCACGTCAATTTGGACATGAGAAAAATTTCTGCAAAATAGATCCGCAAATGTTTGAATGTTTACCAAAAGCGTGCAAGGGTAGAAGCATCGCGTTCGATCTATGCTCGATTTGAAAACGATGTAGACTTCTTGAACCGAATTGTTACTATGGATGAGACTTGGGTACATTTCTACGATCCAGAAACAAAGCAACAATCGATGGAATGGTGACACTCTGGTTCTCCAAGACCTAAGAAGTTTCGTGTCAAAAAATCTGCTGGAAAAGTTCTTGCTTCACTTTTTTGGGATTGCCTTGGAGTAATCATGGTTGATTTGTTGGATAAGGGCAGAACAATAACTGAAGATTACTATTCTACATTACTGACCACTCTACGGAAAAAAATTTAAGAGAAAAGACGCTATCCAAAGGTATTCTGTTTTCACAGGTCCCAGTACACAAATGCAAAAAATTCGTGATTTAGAGTTAGAATTACTAGAACACCCCCCTTATTCACCAGATTTGGCTCCGTCCGACTATGATCTCTTTCCTCAACTGAAAAAAAGTTTAGAAGGTCGTAAATTTTCTTCCAACGAGGAGGTTATAAAAGCTGTGAAGGAAAGAAACATTTTTTTGAAAGGTCTAGAGACGTTGCAGATTCGCTGTATAATAAATGTATTCAATTAAGAGGAGAATATGTTGAGTAATAAAATATTTCGACATTGAAATTTTGTTTGGTTTTATAGTAGGCTAAGAATTTTTCAATATATCCTCGTAGATACGACGTGTATCATATATATTTTCAGAATTTTATCACATTGTTTTCAAAGTGTTTGTAGAAGTTTATTTTCTAAATATCTTTCCTTCATACTTTATTCAAACACTTTGTACTATTACAATTGTATTTCTTGGGAGGATTCGAACTTCATCGTCCTGCCTTTTGGTTTTTTATTTTCAGTTAATTGTTTCATATTGTTAATGGATTTACATTCTGGAATGTTTGGAAGATGGGTATATATTGAATTGCACTCTATATTTACCTTGAACTTCGAATATGGAAATATTTCTTCGTGTTGGTTTTCCTGAAAAAAAAAACAACAATTTAGTTACAAAGCTACATACATAATTACGTTGGAACTGGATGATGTCAAAGAGATTTCACAGAAAATATTTAACATGGTATCAAACGTCATCATCAATCAACCATTAAAAAAAGTATGATGAATGCAAATAGCAAGTTTATATGAATTGAACAAAATGTTCACCTTCGGCTTGAATGCAACCCTGACGGATTTGAGAAGGGGGCACATAAAAAAGAGCCACAGAAATGTTCGTACAAAAACGTATATACTCCATTCTCTTTTATTTAATCACATAGGAGGTCATGGTTTCGTTTTTAGGAGTTGGTGCCCCTGATAAAAAATCTGTGCGCGTACAGAAAATATCGTCAATGACAAAACGGCGTTGCCAGTTTCTTTGTTTACATCAAAGTAAAAGTATCACAGATATTTTGGCATGGGTACAAACGGCAAATTAGAATTGGACCAAAAATCGATTTATAAGCATAAATAAAGCAAAAGTAAGTACTAATCGCCTTTTTTACACTTGATAACGAAGTTTTTTTTAGGTATCTGGCCGTTTGGATAGATTTCAAACGAAATTCCGGTCCCCCAGAAGTTTGGTTAGTTTCGGTATCGTTTTTGGTGCTCAAAATTTATTTGGAATGTGTAAATGGACAAAAAAGGCTTCCTTATACGATATTTTCACGAAAGCGACCGGAAAATATGGTTCAGGTAGGATTTTCGAGGAATTATGAGGAAAGAACTTGCAGAATGAAATTGCACGATTTTCGTAAGTAAACGGGTTTTGGATGGCCATCATCGGTCTCTAAATGATTATTGTTGATCGTTTTCACGTTTCAGAAAAAAAACCACTTCGTATAAGCCCATTTTGAAGAAATTTGTGTATGTAACATTCAACGGTAGGTATTTGCTCCTAATCGAAAGAATATATTATATTTAGTGCTACTTCTTTCAAAAGAGACACAAGCTTTTAATGCTGTGAGGGCCCTATAATGTGGAGGAGTTTGTGTCTTATTTTAGAACAGGTGGATGATAAATGTGAAGCATATGTTTGACCTGTTCCATATTATTTGTACAAACCTACTGTGGTTGTAATGTATGAATATTTTTTAAACTAATAAATTACTATACAGTCAGAATATTTTACTCCTTGTTCATAAGATCAAATAAATGAAATGTATATTCTACTCTCATTTTTATTAAGTTAGCTATTAAGGTTATGTTCCAAGAAAAAGTTCCTCTTGCATCAGAACTCCCTTCAACTATTTGTATTCCAATAGAGGGATATAATGTTCCACTATTCTTGATTCAACAATTGATGTCAAGTCTTGAACTTTCAGTTCAAGAGGATAATAAACATTAAATCTTCACAAGCATGCATATGAAAATCGTGTGAAAGCAATGCAATTTTTTTCCATGGCGAAAAATAATATATTTCAACAGTGATCTCTTGTATTTTTCATGCAAATAACTAGAAAAGGAATCCTTTCTATCAATTCATATAAACGTTAATTATTTTCGTCCGTCACATCTTTTCCAATTCATTCATTTTACGAATAAATTCACATTCTGAGAAATACGCTAAGAATGTAGAGAGGGCAACATAGTGTTGATTTGGAACATAAAAATATTTTGAAAAACGTCATAACTTCGATACAGAGTGGAATGTGTCAAATTTCCAAGGCCAGAGTTGTGATTTTATGATTGTGAATGGAGTATAATTTTCCACAGGAAAAAAGTTACAACCACTCAAATAAGCACATTTACGAAAAAACACCCTCTAACACTGAAAGGATGAAACATCGACATTAATTTTTGTTTATCTAGTTCTAGTTTATAAATAAGACTTTACATTCAAATGTGTCTAATTCGCACTCTGTTCTCTGAACTTTTGGTCGAAAATGCCCCCCCAGTAAAAATCACTATACCCGCTAGTGTCATTTTGAACGACAATTTCTGGTTGCATTTTTTCAATGTTGATACAAGAGCAACGAAAGACAGATTGACAATCTAAAAATCATTGCTCAGTCAGAAGGGACCAGAATAATTATTATTATCCAAGTTAGGAACCTTGAGCCCCCTCGTTCGAAAATTATAAACTCTGTCACTCAACAGTGAATTATGGTTGCATGAATCCGCACCACAAATACCACAAAACTAACAAAACCCAACATTTGTGTCCAGATATACAAACATATGGCTTGGCCGGGGCTTTATAACCTAATTACTTGACATTTCATTAGCGTGTCCCGTTCTATCTATACCTCATGCACGCACGCAAATTATTTTATTATTCCTTCTGCCTCATTTTCATCGGAAAAACGGAAGCGATACAATCCGTGATTTGCCGGATGGCATATGGTGAAATTGGTAGTTTTGATTGAAAAACCCCAAGGCGTATTAGTGGTGAATAATTGATGGGGAATTGATCAAATGTGGGGTGGAATTCTGTAATAACAGTTTTATACAAATTGATTTCACTTCGGCGTATTGGTTGGATTCCTTCCAATTGCATTTTGCTGGTCGATACGCACAAATTCCCATTTTTTATTTCGTCGTACAACATGTCTTACTCAGATGTTGATAGATAAAAAAGTCGTTCATATATACAGGGTGAGTCTTTCACTTTTAACTGTAGAGTGTAGATTCTTGAGACCAAAAGAAACTTTTCTTTCAATTTTCATTTTTCCGAATGCGGCTCAGTTTGAAAGATATAACCATTTGAAGAAAAAAATGAGCCAAATACGTGCCTGATACGATTCTCTGCAAATACCTCAAAGTTTATATTTCTCCATTGAAATTGACTTAATACATTCAGGAAATACCCAAGTACCTACTAAGCTCATTTGAATGAGAATAATACAAAGACGATATTTCCTAACTAATCCCCTTTTTATTGTGTTTCTGCAATTCGAAAGCCATATTTCTTCCACCAAAATGAGTTCCTTCTTTGATTTTCCTGAAGATAAGTTTGTAAGCACTAATAACAGTAATAACTTGTTCATATATTCCTCGATATCCCTCAAATTGTTTTTTCACTAACCTAACCTAACTCCATTAATCTTTACTCCATTCACATTTATTTAATCACACAGGAGGTCATGGTTTCGTTTTCAGGAATTGGTGCACCTGATGAAAAGCACAGAACATATGATGAAAAGTCAGTGCGCGCACAGAAAATATCGTTAATGACAAAACGACATTGCCAGTTCCTTTGTTTACATCAAAGTAAAAGTATCAAAGATATTCCACATTTTGTTAGGTTTACAAATTGTTCGCAGATTTTTGGTATTTAATCGATATTCGCAGGTGAGTTTTTCGTCGAATATCCAAGATTAACGTATGTTTATTGTTTTTAGCACCAGTTTGGAGCGTGAGGATGATTTTCAAGACCAGGACGAATGTTTACATTTCGAGGTTGAAGGGGTACACGGGAATTTCGTTGAAAAAGCTGTTATTTGGACAGATATCGCAGTAGATGGATCGGATGGAGCCTCGAGAGATCGATTAGGATGATATTTTTCAGGTTTTCCAAGAAATTTGGCGATATCTGAGCAGATTTGCAAAAGTTAGGTACCTCACTAATGAGGTGGAACTTAGACCTAATTCTCCTATAAGAAACGCCTTTCAAAGGTCGAGATGGTGAAAAATGTATTCTTTAGATGTTGTTTGAACAAACGCAGCCGAGTTTTATACCCCAACATTGATTTTAAGAAAGTTATCAACAAAATAAAATTGACATTATTCTGGATTCTTGTAATTACCCATCAATTCATCTCATATCTTTGGGTTGATTTTTTTTGATGAATTCTGGATTAGAATCAACAATTGATGTCGTCAAGTCTTGAACTTTCAGTTCAAGAGGATAATAAACATTAAATGTTCACAAGCATGCATATGAAAATTATGTGAAAGCAATGCAATTTTCTTCCATGGCGAAAAATGATATATTTCAACAGTGATCTCTTGTACTTTTCATGCAAATAACTAGAAAAGGAATCCTTTCTATCAATTCATATAAACGTTAATTATTTTCGTCCATCACATCTTTTCCAATTCATTCATTTTCCGAATAAATTCACATTCTGAGAAATACGCTAAGAATGTAGAAAGGGCAACAAAGTTGTGCCAGAGTTGGGATTTTATAATTGTGAATGGAGTATAGGTGACAAGTTTCAAGGTCAATGACCTAACCTTACCTATCTTCTGTGATATTTCACAGAACATTTGAGAAGATGTTGTCAGATTGTTGATTTTCTCTCCAAACAATGGTACAACAATGGTAGCCGGCGCGCAAGAAAAACTGTTGTTCTGCGTCTAAAACGTCAGTCCAATGAACGACGCATGCGTGTAACCTGCATGACGAAGTGATGGACTACGATTTATTTATTTACAGAGAAAAAGGCAAACAGGTGCACGAACACCCAAAATAATGTGATGTGAATGGCGTAAAATGGTCAAATACTCAAATCATTTCTAGAGCTATGTTGTTATAGAAGGGGAAATTGATTCTTTGAAGGAGATTTTTCTCCGATCTCGCGATGATTATGTGATAGTAACATTGTAGTGCCGAGTTTATAAATTCCAAGGGGATGTTGTTTAGGTAAAAATATCGCCACAGATTATTTAGTGTTAAGTATCATTTTATTTTTCATTAATTTCAATTCAATACGTGATTTGTATCGACATATGCATCATTAATATCCGAATTTTTTTATTTCATTGACATTTATTTTTAATATGGATGGCTAACATTATTTTTTAATAGAAACTGTGCGTATAAAATGTATTATTTCATGCTTCTTAGAATTCAATTCCATCTCCCACATTCGTGGGATTTTATTATTACACTAGCTGGCCCGGCGAACTTTGTACCGCCTGAATTATACTTAAAAGTTGTATAAACTTACCATTGCTTTTTTTCAAGCAGGAAAAAAATTAGGCAAAATTAAAGTTCAAAATATACAAAATTTTAATAATTTTTTAATTCACATGGAAAGAATTCTCTTTATAAAAGCGGTAACTAATTGTTGAACTTGAACATATAACTTTTTGTTTTTAATTGTTGTACAGTTCTCTTTTTGCAGTACCTCATGTGACTGTGAATAGCAGGAGTATAATCCATATTATAGGTTCCTTTCCTCTTATATGAATCAAAATGTCAAGAATATGAACAAAAATTATTCCTTTAAGGAACTATCGACTATTTATTAACACAGCCCGTCGACCAGAATTAAAAAATCAGTCATTTGTTGAAAGCCCAACCTGAAGTGGCAAAAACAAAACTTTTCTTATATTCTCAAAATCTAATCAGTGGTCACACCATTATTTTAGACATCTTAGCTATGATGCTAAGCTAAAAATAATGGGTAAACATCTCAGTTGGTAGAGCAGCGCGATTCTCATTATTCCATGGATATGAGCTGTCAATCTCTCTTCAATTTGTTCAATTTAGTTGACGATATCAAGCTCGTTAGAAGACAAATCGAGATGTTAAAATGTCGATAGTACGATCGACACGGCAAAATTATCAACACTGAATTATGTTGAACTCATATTCAAATTTATTGATGGTCATTCGACCAGATCAGACTAGGCAACCCATGAAACATTATTGTATTTCATAAGTGAAAGCCCGATGAGCAAACGTTTCAAAATTATTGACGCTTACAATACTGTCTCTTTGCGAACAGAAACACGAGTATAATATGTCAATTACTAATTATGGGCAATTTTGGATTCAGTTATTTCCGCGAATATATCTATTACCCAAACAGAAATTCGAAAGCATTTCAAAAATGAAGAAAAAAGATGAAGATGGCCAACTCACGTTTGAAACTGATCGTCAAAATCAGATACTTGATCTTTCGGTTAAAATTCACTGTTCCACCAACTTGAGATAAGTTTACCTGCTTTTTGATCTGGCAATAGACTCCCATGTTACCATGAGTTCTATGCGAATACCATATCGCCATCTAACAGCGGTAATATCAACCTACGACTACGTACAGTGACTTGTCTATTCACTGTGCGACTACGCATCAACGGTAGCGACACCTAGTGGCCTTATTCAAAAGAAGGAAAAGCATTTCCTTCATAAGTAAAACTTTCATCAATTTTTTCGAAGTTTTATTGTATTTTATAATAACCAGACCGTAGACGACTCCATAAATGAAGTTTCATAACAAACAGTCCATCCGATCTCTAGTTATAAATGGTGTAACCAACATCTTTCTTTTATATATATAGAAGATAGAAGATATCAACGAAGGTTTATTCCAGAAGGAAATATCCCAAAGGGAAATTATAATATATTAAATATATTGTTGATATTTACATCAATTACCGCGATGTATCTGATTAATCGAGAATATACAAGATATCTCTACATCAAACATTTTTTCATCTCAGAGATTTTCGTCTTGACAAAGTTGATAAACATTCTGACAACATTGTTAACTTGTATAGAGATCAGAAAATTTATAAATTTCAGACATTCTGTGATATTAAAAATCCAGGGAAGCATTCAGATTATTCTTATGATTTTTCATTATTTTTTCTTCAAATTTTATCGGGTGAAATTGAAAATGACTCGAAAACGACGCGTTTTATTAAAAAAAATATAAGAATACTTTTATTTTTTTGAATTATTGATTCTTTCGTTCCATTCCGATTTGTTGAACAACCATCAAGGGTTTATTGTCGACCTCGAAGGGGCAAATAATCACACCAGTTAATTCCGATAAGGTGGACGCTTCTTTCTCAACTCGTGTATTCGGGGCGAGAATATCGAAATATCCTCCATTGCCGAACGTTCCTAAACCAACATCGATCGCCGTATCCCCCGCGAACTGTCGATTCGTGATCGAAATAACAGGACACGGAACGAATCACCTCGTCTCAATTTCAGCTTATTAAATAGTTACAGTTATCGAATCTGTAATCATCGGAACGATGAATAATGTAAGTGAACTCTTCATAAAAATCCGGAGTATGTTTTCACATGAAAAATGCATGAGCCAACTCAATCCGATAGCGCGGGCGGAATTAGGGGTTTCGTGTCGTCGCCTCTATGGCGGCGTTCCGTTATGAAGAGGATCACGGAATTGAACTTTCCAGGTTATTAAACAGATATGAGTGTCTTCCGGAAATTCGTTGCTGCTGCCACAAGTCACAACCCGCTTTATTCGGAGCTGCTAAGTGTAATACCGGAGCCGATAGTTGTTTTCATAGAAGATTATCTTATCTATGGTTATCTAACTCGAGCGATGTTGTGAATGCCAACCATGTCTAGGAGCATAGAAGATCCTATGCTTGATCTCCGATCACCGGTGATAACGCTTTGTGAAACCCACCGTTAAATTAAGATTGAAGCTGTAACATATCTGAATTTCCTACCCTGCAATAAAATAAAATGCACCGTTGCCAGACTCCATGGCTTCCAACTTTACAACGACTGTTGTCGAAACGTGGAACTACGTTGAATGAACTTATTTGATATTATTTTATAATTCTATGAATGATGAATATTAGTACGACTTCAATCAATACTTTAGGCAATTCGCATCTTAATAAATAGGAGATTTTAATCATATCGAAGATCCACCAAGCAGTTAACTCGTTCTTCTGTGACCATCGAAGAAATACGTTTCTGTAGAAGAAAAACTAACCTCCGAAACGACAACGAATGAAAGGGCCTCTTTTGACTTCACTTTCACTCGGCTGCGGTCTGTTTTCACTTTGATTCTGGTTCACAATAGTCTTCCTTTGAAATGGAGTTCCTCTTCTAGGAATCCACCATTTTTAGTATATTTTAAGGACGCTTCTTTGTTATCTGGTATGTACAATGTCCCCATTTAAATAACTGTTTCATTTCACAGGATTTAATCTCATGTAAGCTTGTTCTATTTTATTATTGCATTTCTATTGAATATTGTGGAACTCTGTTCGGCTACCAACCCGTTTGGAATATTCTTATACTGTTCGTAAGGTCTACTGCACATTTAACTATTCACTCGACACTATGGTATAGGCATTTGGAGTTGTTGCTTTTAGTATAATATTTTACGTACAATAATCAATGATTTGGGGGCCTAGGGTAAACTGCTTATATCGTCTGTGCCAAGGAAAACATCCCCCACAACAGTGGCAGTGAGAATTTCTCTGGGAGTTCTATAACGAACGTCCCCAGTAAACATAGCCTCGTCTTCAGGCCATGGCGAGCCAGGCAAGTGAAGGATTGCTTCGATCTGGTTCCACTGTTCATCAGTTAACAGGAAATATAAAGAGTTTATCGTCACTTCCAAACCAACGCGACTGCTAGGATCTCACACATAACACTTGGAAGGAAGGATCCTCACACTAGGAACTACAAGGATACTGCTTATGAATTTCATTAATAATCAGGTGACACACTCTATATGCCTATAACCTTTGGATAACTTTGGATGTATTGGATTCTGCTTTTTATCACAATTGTGCCAGTAATAACCTTACCGGAGTATAGGAAGCTCCATATTGTACATATCACCAGTGCTCGTCTTATTAATAATTGTTCTATGGACTGAAACATATCATCTGTAATGATAGAAGGTTTTTTGCTTTGAGTTTCAATTGATTCTCGTTCGTTTTTCCTTCATGTGGCTATGGTTCTTCGAACTATGGTGCTGGACGAATAAAGGCTCTTGTTCCATCTTTATGTCCAATCTAGTGTATTATTTATCTATTTTACCTCATTATTTCCCATCCTATATTTCACTAATCTGAGTTATTACGAATCTGCATTACTACGACATAACATAGAGTTCTACCAATCTAGACGATCACATCACAAGCCAAAAATATAAGTATAAACCCCCCTTTAACGTAAATCTACCCTCAGCTCTTCAGGGCAGGATTCACTTTTTCTCTCCTTTTTTTCATAATGTTCCTAGGGTTTCACAAACATGGAATGTTACAAAGCCAATTTTTTTTTATTGTGGAAGATAATTTTATGGCATTTACACTGCGCAAAAAAATTAACGCACATTCTGAAAATCTCAATTTTAATGAAAGTTAACTCTACATTTACTTTATAATATATTTTTTATGTTCTCTCGGGAAGGTTTTGAACGAAACAAGACACATTAAATGGAAGATTAAGAGTATTAATTAAGAGTAGCTGGATGATTTTCTGAACTTCTCAGCCTTCTATTGAGGTTGTCCCAAACCTGCTCAATCGGATTGAGACCTGGACTTCTTGCTGGCCATTCCATTCGAGAGACTTCAACCTCTTCAATGTACTCCTGAACCATGCGCGCACGATTGGGTCTGGCGTTATCGTCCTTAAAAATGAAATTTTCACCAATATATGGGGCAAATGGTACTACATGCTCTTCAAGAATGTTCCTTATATACTTATCAGCATTCATAGCTCCATTATCAATGACCACTAGGTCTGTGCGATCAGTCAAAAATATTCCACCCCATACCATAATCGATCCTCCCCCGAAACCAGTAGTATTCAGGAAATTGCACTGAGCATATCTTTCATGTGGACGTCTGTATACAAGGGAACGTCGTTCACAATGGTAGAGGCAGAATCTAGACTCATCTGTGAAGAGAACTCTTTCCCAATCGGCCTCTTCCCAATGGATATGCTCTCTCGCAAAATCCAAACGCGCCCTTCGATGGGCTGGGATAAGAGCTGGGCCTCTTGCCGCGACACGAGGCCTTAAATCATATTCTCTGAGGCGATTGCTTATTGTCTGAGTGCTAATTTGCACCTCGTGAGTTTGCTCAAGCTGATTTTGAAGGAGGCGAGCGGTTGCAAACCGTTGTCTCAATGAAGAAACTCTCAAGTAACGTTCTTGAATGGCAGTTGTTACCCGTGGTCTACCCTGTCCTGGTCTTCGGACATTCATACCTGTCTCCCTGAATCGCTGCAACATTCTGGACACACTTGTATGGGAAACTCCAAACCTTTCTGCAATTCTTGTGTATGTCCACCCTTCTTCTCGCAAAACTACCGCTTGGGCACATTCCTTTTGGGTCAAATTGCGTGTTTCGCGTTGCATAGCGATCGAGTGTAGAAAATCAAACGAAAGAAAAACTATTGATCACTAGAATTGATCGAGAACAACTGATTTTAGAATGGAGCCAATACATTCAAAATCTGATAATATCATCTTTTTTTATTCCTGCTGGGAGAAAACATCTGTATTGAAGAAAAACGTTGAAAGTTGATAACATATGCATGCATAATTCTGATAAAAATAATTATCATTGAGAACACCTTCAGTTGTAGAATAAATTTGGGATTTCCATAATGTGCGTTAATTTTTTTGCGCAGTGTATTTTGTAGCTATCTCAGACCATGGATAGTCTATTAAAGGCTTTCAACAACATATTCTTGTCTAGCTTCCTTTCGTTGAAACGTCTTATGTCGCCACTCGCCATTCTCTCAAAACTTGAATTTTCATAGTGATCTTCCACATAATCCCTCGGGGAAATTCTTCCTTCGGTCAGATGGAAAGATGGACGCGCCTATTTTTCCCAATTATTTCGCTTCCTCCTCTTCATATCGCCATCTGTCCGAGGCTCACCTAGAACCGACCAATCTTCCTCCACCTAGACAACTTTACTTCCCGAATTTAACAGGAGCATCTCCCAAAGGTGATATAAATTGTGGTCGGCAAGAGCCACTAAAGTTGTTAAATGAATTTACGACCACTCTACGTCGGACTCTGGTCATTACTGAATTTATAGGGACTTTATATTTATTCCCCTGTGACGACTCGATCAGATAAAAAGAATGTTCAACACGGAAGTTTTTCTGATCTTAGAAGAATGAAATTCTGAAAGTCGGAAGGAAATTCTTATGTTTATGGGATATATTTCATACGAGGCTTGACCTAGAGGGCATCGAACTGAAATATGGGGTACGAAAAGTAAAACTCCGACATTAAAGAAAATAACTCTAAATTCTGAACAAGTAAAAACCCCTAAAATTATTCGGACTTGTTCTGAAACACCCTGTATATGCGAATAACCAAAAATGGTAATGGCTTTATGGCAACTCCGATAAATCGGTATTGAAAGTCTTTCATGAGTCGAAAATACGCGTTTATGGACATCCAGAAAGAAGTACACCACTTGAACATAAATAGTATATAACATTACTAGCAAGGTAAGAGGGTTTTTACTGGCGAATGGAGGATATAACTGACGAGCCGCAGGCGAGTCAGTTACCACCTTGAGCCAGTAAAACCCGTTACCTTGCGTGTATTGTTTTTGATTTTATTTGTTTCTCATTTGTAAAAAGGTTAGATAAATTCCAAAAAAAAACTCAATAATTTGTCGCAAATGTCGTAAGCTATGGAAGCGTTGCCATGAACATGTCTGTTTATTTTTCTTTACATTTGTTTTGGCGAAAGCGAAAATGAATGTACCAAAAGAAATTATTGAGGCAGCCAGCAGTGTAGCTTCAAGTTTATTACCCTCAAAATCAGCTTCAAGGTACGAGCGAGAATATGACGACTTCAGAAAGTGGCAAAACAAAAATAGTGTGATTGGGGTAACTGTTGATGTTTTGTTGGTCTACTTGAATCAACTATCAGCTAGATTCAGCCCTAATACTTTATGGGCAAAATGGTCTATGCTGAAAAGCTGCTTGGAAATGAAAGAAAATGCCCCCGTTCGCAGGTTTGCTCTCTTTAAAAAAATTATTGAAAAATATGACGTTTAGTTGTCATTTGCAGATTTCAAAAGGTAATAGCGTTTCTGAAACGAAAAAATGAGCGTTATACGCCAAAAAAGGCCAAGGTATTAAGTAAAGAAGAGGCTGAACAATTTCTTTTACATGCTCCTGATGACCAGTGATTGCTGGCGAAAATTTTAACAATATTTGGGATTTTTGGATGTTGTCGATGTGGAGAAATTCTCTCCTTAAACGAGAATGATGTAGAAGATATGGGAAAATACGTTATTGTGACATTGCGGCAAACAAAAAATTTAACAACAAGAAGATTCACCATAACCGATGATGGCTGCAGCTTCAAGCCCTGCATGTTATACAGAAAATATGTAAATCTTTGGCCTCCTGGAACAGAAAGCCTAAGATATTTTTTGACATACCTACATGGAAAGTGCATTTCCCCTCAATGCTGGCCAGCACACTATTGGTGGTGTCCCAAAGCAAATAGCGAAATATTTAGGTTTAAAAGACCCAGAGTTATACACCGGCCACTCTTTTCGCAGAACTGGAGCCACTATGGTTGCGGATTCGGGTGGAGATATTTTAGCACTGAAGCGTGCAGGAGGGTGGAAGAGCACCGAAATTGCGATGAGTTATGTCGATGATTCGGTCAACAAAAAAATCGAAATGTCTAGCAAATTATTTGGTAGTAAGGAGAGTACAAATGTTCTGTAGTCCTCGAGTTCAGCAGTTTCTGAGTCAACAGATGGTTCATCATCATCAGTATCAACTCTTTCATCATCAAAAATCTGTGTTACTGGAAATAACAATTGTACCATGATTTTCAACATATATGACGATAAAACAAAATTTTCTAATGTAAATAATACCACTAACTTGTAAAAATTTTGCAAGTTAACTGTCAGTTTTACAAGTTAGTGACTTGATGAAATAAACTTTCTTGATTAATATTGTGTTTTTGGAAACTGACGTTTACAAATGAGAAACAAATAAAATCGGTATTGAAAGTCTTTCATGAGTCGAAAATACGCGTTTATGGACATTCAGAAGGAAGTACACCACTTGAACATAAAAAGCAGTTAACTGCAGCGTCAATGTCCAACCCAAAGACTATTTAATTCTATTGTTCTCAAGTCCAAGGGCATGAATCTCCAAATCGTTTTCAGTTATTGCCCACTCCTCCCAGGCCATCATAAATTCTCAGTGCCCACCGCCTGTTGAGCATATAAAAGGGGTGACATTGTCAGCGTAGGGTTACAGGTACACGCATAATAAAATAACAATTTTCCCCCTCGTTCTTGCCGCTTGTGCCCATGTCACACATGTCGTTTCGACCGCCGTTGCTGCCGCTTCTCGCGTATCGTATCGATTATCAATTACTCATTTTTCAATCCTGGCCATCGGAGTATCTTTCCTGCTCTGAACGATGAAGCTTCGTCCCACAATGCTCTCATAACGTTGAACGCAAGCTACTGTCTGTGGTTTCACACGCATGCATGGTTATAATTCTTGCACATAGTTGTCTGCTGGAAATCTGCAAGCTAATTTCACAGCCATCTCTACTGCACGGAAGTTCAGTTTGTCTTCATTTTCTGCACTGCACTTTGTAAGTTAAGTTAGTAGTTCTACTCCATTCACTTTTATAAAGAATCCCGGTTGTCCATGATTTTGAACTTACGCAGGTTGGGACTCGTGACAGTCGTATAATTCTGAGAGACGTTGCCAAGGCTACTTTCTATTATTTCTTTTTTAACTTTGCAAACGGAGTGAGTTCTTTTAAGGTTCAACTGTCACACAGGATTCGTAGTACTTCTACATTTTCATACTGGAGTATTTAAAGTTGTGCGAAAAAATATTTAAATGTCTTCTATAGTATTTCTTGAGAATTATGAAAAGTGGGGAATTCCACAGGTCCGTCTGTTCTGTTCGTTTAGAAGTTTTTCTGTAGGGTTATTCGAGTACTTTTATTCTTTTTTCGAATGAACTATCACCATTAAATATTGGACCCTTCTGTCCAATATTTTTCAGTAAAATTTCAACACTCGATTCTTGATTTCCGTACAAGAAAATAGCATAACTGAATCTTTCAACCATGTTTATATACGTGAAACATACTGCTCCACAAGAGTTAGGGATATCGTATTCAATCGTTTTTAAAAGTATGTAATCTTCGAGAAAATCGCTGTAAAATCATTTAAAACTCAATAACAACTTGAATCGATCTAATAAAAATCAGTATGAGACATTTCGTCAGTCTGGTCGCCTTTTTTCTGAAGTTTGGTTCTTTGCATATGCTTCATGAATGTTCTTATTTTGAAATGAAGTCAGTTTATCAATGGCTTCGATTTGAAACGAGTTTTCTGAAAATGTCAAGACGTAAATTAACAAACGCTGAGGCTAATAGGGCTATCGGAATGCTACAGGGTGGCCTAACTCAGGTTGTTGTAGCGGACAAGCTCCAAGTCAGCCAAAGTGTGATATCTCGACTTTGGAATATGTTCAGGGAGACAGGTTCCGTGTTGGAAAAACCAAGGCTTGGTGGGCGACGAAAAACAACACCTGCTCAGGATCGTTTCATCACCGTTTCGGTAAGAAGAAACCCTACATCTATGTGTAGAATGCTACGGAATACTCTTCAAAATGCAGATGGGGTCCAAGTCTCCATCGAAACCATCAGACGACGTTTGAGAGAGGTGAATCTAGGTTCTAGACGTCCATTAAGAGGAGTTCCATTAACACGTGACCATAAGCGTCAAAGGCTGGAATGGGCAAGGCAACATATCAATTGGAACGATCAATGGCGTAGTGTCCTTTTCACTGATGAATCCAGATATGGACGATTTTCAGATTTTCGAAGAATAAGGGTTGGACAATCCCACGCATACCCCGTAATCGTCGCTATGTCCAAGAAGTCCATCCATTCCGAGGTGGTAGTGTTATGTTATGGTATAGGCCGGGATATGTTTCAACGTGCGCACAGATCTACACATTTCTCCTGAGAATATGACCGCCTTGTCATTGACAATGTTGTGCCAAATTTTCACATTGCTTTTGGTGAAACTTTTCCATTTCTAGAGGATAACGCTAGACCGCACCGTGCAGCCATAGTTGAGAATGCGCGCGAGGAGCTTGGTATTCCACATTTACCAATACCTCCACACTCAGCAGATTTGAATTGCATAGAACATGCATTGGATATGCTCCAAAGAAGATTAGATAATCATCAACCTACCCCAGAATCCTTAAATGATCTGAGAGAGCTTCTGCCCCGTTTATGGAACCAAATTCCTCAAGAAATATTCAACAACCTCGTGTGCATAGTATGCAAAGGCCAAAGAAGATGTCAAGCTGTTATTGATGCCCGTGGAGGCCATGCATTGTATTGATAGTCTTAATATGCTTGAATTCTCTGGGAATAATGTTTTGTTATTCGATTTTTCTTAACCACCCTGTATACGCTGCAGACCTACATGCTAAAATTAATTTGCAACTTGAAATCATATTAATATGAATTTTCATCACAAAAATCTTATTTTAACTATATTTCTTTGCAATTTAAGTCAATATCCCTAACTCATGTGGAGCAGTTTATTTCCAGTATATTAACAGAGAAAAAAGTTTCTTCAACATTCGCGAGGTTTTGGAATTCAATTCATTTTATAAAAGTGAATGGAGTAGGTATATACTGACATCCTTATTCTTTCTGACTAAACAAATATGTTGTAGGATGATACTTTGCAACTGAAAAAACCCAAATTTCTTCGATGTGAAAAAGGAATATTAAACAGGAATACCCAAATGTTTTCTGATCTTTTCGGTCATTTCTATATTGTGCAACGAAATATCTCATCAACCTACAATAAATACTTTTCTTCTCGGAAAATTTTTTACTTCCATTTGTTCCAAGACCATGGGAAACTTTTCCACTTTGTTTTGATGATTTATTATGAATACTCATTGGTTATGGCTATGAGTCCCTTCCTACCAATAAGGATCGAGTAGTCAAATATTTTGTCGGTCCAATTTTTTCGTTATGACGAAAGTTTTCAGATCCAGAAGCCCATTTCACTAATGTATTCCACTGAATGGTAACTACACTTCGAGTAACCTAATAATCTACTACGAAATTCTCGATCATTAAAAGAGATGAACTAACTGTGTCATTAATTGTACCAATTATACTATCAATCAAGTGGAAAATGGGAAAAGTTTCGGAAAAAATTGCTCCGTCATGCAAAGTTTTGTCGGAACATTTAATGAAAGAATTGTTCGGTTAATCAGATTCTATGAACCCAAACTTTAGCCATACTTTGATTTTATGATTGTATTCGATGGAGAATTCTATAGGTTTTGGTTGAACTCGATATGATTATGAATGTAAAACAAATTTTCCAAGTACCTTTGAACAAGTCTTGGCGACATGGACATTGATTTCCTTGAAATCAATTTCTTGGGGAAACTATCTACTTCACTGCACAAAAAAATTAACGCACATTCTGAAAATCTCAATTTTAATGAAAGTTAACTCTACATTGACTTTATGATTTATTTTTTATGTTCTCTCGGGAAGGTTTGTTTTGAACGAAACAAGACACATTAAATGGAAGAAAAATTCAGGATTTCACCGAATCTTATGTGAAAGAAGAGAAATGAACAATTTTCAAAATACTGGAATGCTGATGAGTGATTTAATACTTGGTATTTCCACTCCTTGCGTTAATTACAGCTCGGCAACGACGGTTCATACTCAAATGAGTGATCATAAATGTTCTAATCTAATCCTTTCCAGATTTCTCCGAGTTGGATTCCTAAGTCATTAAGAGTAGCTGGATGATTTTCTGAACTTCTCAGCCTTCTAATGAGATTGTCCCAAACCTGCTCAATCGGATTGAGATCTGGACTTCTTGCTGGCCATTCCATTCGAGAGACTTCAACCTCTTCAAGGTACTCCTGTACGATGCGCGCACGATGGGGTCTGGCATTATCGTCCATAAAAATGAAATTTTCACCAAAGTATGGGGTATATGGCACCACATGCTCTTCAAGAATGTTCCTTATATACTTATCAGCATTCATAGCTCCATTATCAACGACCACTAGGTCTGTGCGAGCAGTCAGAGATATTCCACCCCATACCATAATCGATCCTCCCCCGAAACCAGTAGTATTCAGGAAATTGCACTGAGCATATCTTTCATGTGGACGTCTGTATACAAGGGAACGTCGATCACAATGGTAGAGGTAGAATCTAGACTCATCTGTAAAGAGAACTCTTTCCCAATCGGCCTCTTCCCAATGGATATGCTCTCTCGCAAAATCCAAACGAGCCCTTCGATGGGCTGGGGTAAGAGCTGGGCCTCTTGACGCGACACGAGGCCTTAAGTCATATTCTCTGAGGCGATTTCTTATTGTCTGAGTGCTAATTTGCACCTCATGAGTTTGCTCAAGCTGATTTTGAAGGAGGCGAGCGGTTGCAAACCGTTGTCTCAACGAAGAAACTCTCAAGTAACGTTCTTGAATGGCAGTTGTTACCCGTGGTCTACCCTGTCCTGGTCTTCGGACATTCATACCTGTCTCCCTGAATCGCTGCAACATTCTGGACACACTTGTATGGGAAACTCCAAACCTTTCTGCAATTCTTGTGTATGTCCACCCTTCTTCTCGCAAAACTACCGCTTGGGCACATTCCTCTTGGGTCAAATTGAGTGTTTCACGTTGCATAGCGATCGAGTGTAGAAAATCAAACGAAAGAAAAACTATTGATCACTAGAATTGATCGAGAACAACTGATTTTAGAATGGAGCCAATACATTCAAAATCTGATAATATCATCTTTTTTTATTCCTGCTGGGAGAAAACATCTGTATTTTAGAAAAACGTTGAAAGTGGATAACATATGCATGCATAATTCTGATAAAAATAATTATCATTGAGCACACCTTCAGTTGTAGAATAAATTTGAGATTTCCATAATGTGCGTTAATTTTTTTGCGCAGTGTAGAATATTGAGAGGGGGAACATTTAGTTATCAATTCTGAAAAAAAATGCCCCAAACAGGAGTCACCTGACCTTCCGAATTCGAAATACCCATGATACATTGATAAGCTGCCGTCAAATTCGAATTGAGACAAACTATTTCGGTAACCACAGAAAGCTCGTTAGGACACAGAATATATCGAAGCCGTTCGAAGAGAATCCCTCAAACGACAAAACAATAGCGTGAGCAAAGTGGTCTAATAACTGTAGGCCATGGGGGTCTAAGTGACGTATAATCAGGTGGTAACACTTGTGGTTTTCCCACGGTGCTCCTCAGTTACCAACCTATTATTAATATACTGTTACTGCGGACAGTAATTATTTGTGCTGGCTGTCCCAGTCCTCCGAGCTATCGTCATTTCTTTCCGTGACATGCAATTTCGTGCTCTCGCAAAGTTTCATGAGAGCGTGGGTCAGAAATGTCCTCGAATAAAAAATGATATGGACGAATTGAAAAAATGTTTTATGATCACAGAATGGATGAGTAGATTCGCATCACAGACCACTCGGTCTGTGTTCGTATTTTCCAGTAGTTCATTTGTACCGGTGCGGTAGTTTGAATGTACCCGATAGACAAATGTCAGAAAAAGCCATAGAATTATAAATGAATTATGTGGAAAAAGCTCTGTGTTTTCGCGGAATGTCACGGAATAGCTGCATAGAATCTATTCTGTGCGTCTATGTCACAGATATATTTCGAGAACGAGGAATCATAGAGTCCGTAAATTCGTTGTCACCGACAAATTCCATTTCCTAATGCTATCCACAGCCTCTGGTGAGGAATTCATTGAAGGGGCTACCCTTAAAAGATTCAAATAGGAAAGCGAAAGTTTTCCGGGTGCGATCATTAAATGTCAACGGTTTATTTGTCAACAGGACTCGGTCGTCTGCTCACCGGCTCGGTGCTAGGGCCTCCTTACGGCGATGCATCATTGATGTGCGTTTGAACTGAACCACGCCGTAGGATCGGAACACCTCATGCATTAGTTACCGGATTCAGTTAACGGCAACGTTACTTCACCGACCTAACCAGCACAGGGAACACTTTTATACCCGTCTAGAATCTAGACAAGTGAACTTATCGTTTATGAAGCCGGGAGGATTCAAAGATGTAAAGTTTTTCAACGCGAGCGATGCTTGCTCTATTTTCCTCACATATAATATGCTATGTACATTAGTTTCATAATTCTTAGTACCCTGCTTTTCCTTCATTTCCATAAGAAGGGGTAAAAATAACTAGAGATGAGAGGTACGTCCATTCAAAATCCATATGTCTCACCCTGAGTATCTTGTAGAAATTGTCAAGTCGAAATTCAAGTCCATACCCGAACAACTATCTGAAAAGCATCCATTTCTCGACTCATCTGTCAAAAATACAGACCTCCATTGACACTACACGGTTAATATTACATTAAATCACTGAAAGTCTTACACATAATCATCACGAGATCGAAGAAAAAGAACTAAAATAACCAATTTCCCCATGTCTGTTAGCAGTGCCACTTGCGAGAAAATCAATAAAACCTATTGCATTAATTGTCGAATAATTGTCGAGAATTTGTCGTGAAAGAAAAAAATTTGTCGTGTCCTTAGTTTTTTTTTCTACGGGGTGGCTTTGCTAACTTAACGTTAAGTTAGCAGAGCCACCCCCTAGAAAAAAAACTAAGGACGCGACAAATTTTTTTCTTTCACGACAAATTCTCGACAATAAATGCATTAGGTTTTATTGATTTTCTCGCAAGTGGCACTGCTAACTTCATAGACATGTTTCTTTTAATTAATATGGACTTCGACAATCACTCTACCATTATTCATAATCATGTTTATGATTTTCGACTCATATTGAAGAAGTGGTTATGCTAACTTGATATAAAGTAAGCAAAGACCCCGTAGAGAAAAAATTAAGGACGCGACAATTTTTTTTCTCTCACGACAAATTCGGGACAGTTATTCGAAAATCAATGCAATAGAAAAAAAGCCAATAACGAATGCGCTGTTGCCAAAAATGCGATAATTCCAGAAATATCTCAAACTCGCGGGAAGAAGACGTAAAATAAACAAGAATGAAGGGATTTTTTGTGCTTTTTTTACTTCATATGGACTTCGACAATTACTCGACAATTATTCATAACCATTTTCGTGATATTTGGTAGATATTGAGAAAGTGGTTCTGCTAACTTAACGTTAAGTTAGCAAAGCCACCCCGTAAAAAAAAATTAAGGACGCGACAATTTTTTTTTCTTTCACGACAAATTCGAGGCAGGTATTCGACAATTAATGCAATAGAGAAAAAGTCAATTACGAATGCGCTGTTGCCAAAAATGCGATAATTCCAGAAATATCTCAAACGCGCGGGAAAAAGACGTACCTAAGATAAACAAGAAGGAATGGATATTTTGTGTCTTTTTACTTCATATGGACTTCGGCAATTACTCTACAATTATTTATAACCATTTTCATGATATTTGGTTGATATTGAGAAAGCGGTTCTGCTAACTTAACGTTAGGTTAGCAAAGCCACCCCGTAGAAAAAAATAAGGACGCGACAATTTTTTTCTTTGACGACAAATTCGGGACAGGTATTCGACCATTAATGCAATAGAAAAAAGGTAAAAAACGAATGCGCTGTTGCCAAAAATGCGACATTTTCAGAAATATAGAGAAATCGCAGGAAATGGGGTGGAAATTGCTAGAAAGATTAAATTTCTTGTGTTTTCTACTTTATTTGAACATTGACGATTATTCGACAATCTTTTATGATCATCCTGATGATATTCGACCACTATTTGCTGAATTAATATAAAGTTAGCAAAGCCACCTAGTGGAAAAAAAAACGAAGGTCGCGACAAATTTTTTTCTTTCACGACGAATTCGAGGCAGGTATTCGACAATTAATGCAATAGAAAAAAAGTCAATTACGAATGCGCTGTTGCCAAAAATGCGATAATTCCAGAAATATCTCAAACGTGCGGGAAAAAGACGTAAAATAAACAAGAAGGAATGGATTTTTTGTGTTTTTTTTTACTTCATATGGACTTCGACAATTACTCGACAATTATTTATAACCATTTTTATGATATTTGGTCGATATTGAGAAAGTGGTTCTGCTAACTTAACGTTAAGTTAGCAAAGCCACCCCGTAGAAAAAAACTAAGGACGCGACAAATTATCGACAATTATTCGACAATTAATGCAATAGGTTTTATTGATTTTGTCGCAAGGGGCACTGCTAACTTCATAGACATAATTCCCCCTTTTATAACAACATAGCTTCAGAAAAAATTTCCTCTATATCTGTTCACAGATCGCGCTGGTTGTCGCAACTCGCATGCGTCGTTCACAGACTCTGACGTTTGAGACACAGAAAGAAATATAAGGTTTTCTGATATGGGTCTATTCATAGATCTTACGATATGTCTTGCGCGCCCGCTATACCTCGCACGACAGACGCTTATACCATTGTTTGAAGAGAACAATCTGGCATCGTCTCCTCAAAAGCTCTGTGATAGAAGATTTTTGTTTGATTGCAACATTGGTTAGGTAAGGTTGATTATTGAGGAAAATATGAACAAGTTGTTAGAGTTTACAGACCAATCTTCAGGAAAATCTAAGAAGGAACTTATTTTGGTGGAAGAAATATGGCTATTCAGTCGCAGGTACAATCGGACAAAGCTCAGTGTTTTTGATAGGAAATATCGTGTTTGTAACATATTTATTCAAATGAGGTTAGTACTTCAGTATTCCCTAAATATATCAACTCATTTTCAATCGAGAAATATGAACTTCGAGGTCTTTGCAGAGAATTGTATCAGGCAAGTATTTGGCCCAATTTTTTATACAAATGGCTATATCTTTTCAACAGAGCGGAATTCGGAAAATGGAAAAAGAAAAAAAGGTTTTTTTTGGCATCAAGAATATACAGTTAAAATATATGTACAAGTACAAGTAAAATACCCTGCATTTTGTCATCAACAATATTAGAGAAAAGGAGAACAAAAGTGGATTAAGAATTGCAAGAAACAGAAATTCTGCTTCCCCTTATCTAAGGCGCAATCTTTCCCTCCACCCCTCTGATACACATGTAGCCAAAACAAACGAGCTTCCCTGCTTGCGAATTTCCTTCGTATGCCATTTCCCTCAACCTCATCCCGTATCGATAAAGTGGGTTCGAGAAGTTACTACCTCTGGTTGATTTCACTTTATTTTTATTGTATCTCTCCCTCCTCGTGTATTCACGTGTATTTATGTCTTGAGTTGGGAAGGGCAGCTGTAGAGATTTCCAGTCGAGATCTGATTTCGGAAAGTTTTGACAGGATGTCAAGAGTGACAGGGGGGATACCGATAGTTGACGCGGGATTGAAGGGTGCTGCGTGGGATGACTTAGTGTTTGTACTCGTTCAGAATGTTATTCTTCAGTAGACAAATTTTTTGAACTAGGTTTTGTCGTTTTTTTGAAACTGAGGACGTTAGGCTCCAATATACATGAACTCCTTTCGATTTTATAAAGTAACCCGGTTGGCCATTATGACCATTTCACCGTGTATACAGTGCGCGTCAAAATTATGCTACAAATTCGTTTTATCAGAAGAAAAAAAATTGGCAACAAAACCCTGAAACATGTCAATTTTGTTTCACTTTTACCAAATTATTATGCATTTTTAAAGGATTTTTGTTGCACCCTGTGTCATCCCCATCAACCCTCTGAATTTTCTGAATAGGAAAAGTGGGTCATTTGGCACTCAGTTATGATCACCTTTTGAATCGTGGTAAATCTCCATTCAAAAGTAGTCTCTTTATTTCACGAGTGAGTACCTACCCTAATTTACGACGTAGAGACTTGATTTTTTTTAATTGAATTTGAAGAACGTCCCGAGGGCAAATAGTTTTCTTTTCCTCGATTTAATTAGTTTTTCAATTAAAAAAAACAGGGTAATCGTTAGATCTGGGGTTATTGAATATCTTTTTCGTTTTTCATGCGTACAAGCTATATTTCTGAAATAATCATCATGAAAACTTTTGTAGTTTATAGAAGATCAAATTGCCGAGGGTGTTCGCGCCAAGTGAACGGTTCAGATAACTTTTTCGAATTTTTCATATTCATTTCCTTCAAAATTAATTTAATTTCTCCGTACTTGGGGAAATCTCATATGTAGTGTCGTCAGCTGTGGAGCGCGCATATGTCGCATATTTGTTTCATTTTCCATATTTTTCATTCAGTTCATTGATTGCCTTAATCGTGAATATATCTGCTTCCACTAATTAAATATTTCTTCTGTTTCCTTTCGCGAATTCGGAAAACTTCAGTTTTTTCTGTGATTCGCAGTTCATTGATTGCCTTAATCGTGAATATATCTGCTACCGCTAATTTAAATTTCTTCTGTTTCCTTTCGTGAATTAAGAAAAAGTTCAGTTTTTCTTGTGATTCGCAATTTTTGGTGATTTCGATTCATTCGAATTACATTTAGTTAAGAACATTCGTTTGTGCGAATTTGGTTCGAAAAAGACTGTTACCAGTGGCGTGGTTTTTATTATGCCACAAGGATAAGTGTTCCTAATTCAACATTTTAGCAACGGATTTTCAAGTCAGCTTCATTCCATGTTCGTTTGTCGAGCTCGATCACTCTGTTCATGGAAATAGGAGTGACCGACAAGATCTGGTTGACCGTTTTGCTGAAATAGGTAAGACAATATTTCAACTGTTATTTTGGGTGCATTTATCCTTTCATTTGTGTTGGGTTTCAATAACTATTTATAATGATATACAGTCCATTAGCTCTCTTAACTCTTCATCCAGAAATTTAGTAAATTTTTCATTAACTAAAATTGAACCGCATTTCAGTTGGTTAACTGAAACTCTACCCAACAGAGGGCAAATATTTGCGATTTTTTCCAAAAAATGATGAATAACCGTCGGAAAAAAATCATTAAGTGTAGTTTTCAAAACGCTGAAGTTCAACCTGTTTTTTTCAATTGCAAAACTAATTAAATCGAAAAAATCGCAACTATTTGCCCTCGGCAATTCAATCTTCTATGAACTACAAAAATTTCATGATGATTATTTCAAAAATATAGCTTATACTCATGAAAAACGAAAAGCATATTCAAAAACCCCAGATCTAACGATTACCCTGGTTTTTTTAATTGAAAAACTAATTAAATCGAAAAAAAAAAACTATTTGCCCTCGGGACGTTCTTCAACTTCAATTTAAAAAAAGGAATCAAGTCTCTACGTCGTAAATTAGGGTACTTACTCGTGAAACAAAGAGACCACTTTTGAATGGAGATTTACCACGATTCAAAAGATGATACGGCCCCTTAAGTAGGTATGTTATTAGTACGTTTCTACTGAAGTCGAAACTTTTCGATAAAATGTTTCAATTCAAAGAAAGAGCAATGACAAAGTGCACATACCCAAAAACTCTTTGAACTAATTCAAAAAAAAATTCTTGAAAATTTCTGCACGCCTATAAAGAAGATACAAATACCTTGCCAAAAAAGTACCACATGAACCACTTTCTCTATTCAAAAAATTTGGAGGGTTGAATGGGATGGTTTCAACAAAAATCATTCAAAATGCATGAAAATTTGGTGGAAGTGAAACAAAAATTGACCTGTTCCGGGATTTTGTTGCCAAATATTTATTTTCTGAGAAAGTGAATTTGTTCCATAATTTTGACGCGCACTGTAGACATGGTTGGAGATTCAGTTATGCTATTTTCTTTTACGGAAATGAAGAATCGAGTGTTGAAATTTCACTGAAAATTAAGAGTCTTCAGTCTTCAAAATAGGAAACGTATACCGCCAGATGGCGGTGCAGTGCATAAATTTTTATTTATTGGATTATTCAGCTTAATAGAACAAATGTTGGGACGTAGGGAATATTAACAAGAAATCCTACCCTGAACTAGATCTCACACTGACTGTATATGTAATACACTAATTTTCCTTCACCAGTCACCTGGGAGTAGATACCTGCGGGGCGTGTCATTTAAAAGAAATTCAATTCCATGTAAGAATCCACAATTGTAAGAAACAATTAATTTTCACTAATCGACGGCTAATAAAATCCTTAATAAAATGTCTTTAGTAAAAATGGATATTTATCATTTCGAATAGAAAAATTCAAGGAAATAAATTTCGCGAAAACGACACATTGTTGTAATATTATTTACAAAAAAACGGTTAATTTTGAAAAAAAAGCAGATAGACATTTGATTAACTAAATGATAGACTTCAATACTGAAATGAAACCCAAAAATATTTGTTCGTTTTGATGGTGGGAGTGTTGAAAAATTACCAAAAATGATGGGGAATATCCTTTTCATTCATTTAATACTTATAAAATATTTTTTTTATTATTTTTATCTTTACACACTCATACATCCCTTCATCGATCAGAAAAAAATAAATCGTTTCTGACTCCCTTTTTTTCAGGGACGTAGACCCTTAATGGACAGAATAGTCCGTTACTTTGTGATATTGATATTTCGTTCGAAAAAAGAATGAAAGTACTCGAATAACCCAACAGAAAAACAGACGAACCTATGGAATTCCCCACTTTTCAAAATTCCCAAGAAATAAGCCTACAGAAGACATTTGAATACCTTCTTGCACAAGTTGAAATACTCCAGTATGAAAATGTAGAAGTACTACGAAACCTTTGTCACAGTTGAACCCTAACTCCATTTCAGTAGCGGATTAACCGGTACGCTTAGTACGAGGTTCATAGGGGCCCCCGGCGATCGAATTAATTTTTTTTTCTAGAATCAAAATTCAGTATGTAAGTGTGAAAAAAATAGTCAGGCTGTACTATATTTTATAGGAAGCTCAGAGGCAACTTGTGAATTATGGATTATTACATTCACACGAAACGCAATAAATAACAACATCCTCAGAGCAAAACTCCGATGTTGGAAAAAACACACCATTCGAGATTCAGCGTACTGTCCATACTTATCTTGTCTGCCTGCAATAAATTCCGTCAAGGGTGGCGGCCGAATTCCAATGTTGACAATTACATCATAATTCCATAAATTTGTCGGCATTTCCTCTAAAATCTAGGCATGTGCTACAGAACGGCCGACCAGAGGTTGTTTGGTTTAGGGGTGTAAAGTGAAAAATAACATATCCCGGCCCATACCATAACACTACATCCTCGGATAAAAAATAAATATAGAACTGTTATGACAGAAAATAGATTGCAGTTTTTAGGAATACTTTCTATCGAAAGTGATATAACGAGCAGTCTCGATTATAATTCTGCAATAAAAGAATTTGCTGTTATTAAAATAAGAAAAAAACAATTTTTTTAGTGCAATTTCATTTTGTAGGTAACGGATATGCAGCTTTACGATACTCGTATCTTTTGTGATGATTTTAATTATTCCTTAATTTCGATGCCGCATTAAAAAATTGGCAGATATGATATTCTAGAGATATTTTGTATTTTAATTTTTGTGGTATCTTTCCCTTTTTCAAGATTTTTATTCATCTTTTATATTTTGTTTTGATAAACATACCTTGTATTTTATTAAGGTCGGCGTTTAAAGCGAGAAGAAAAGCTCAGCCGATAGAGGCGCCACCGTCCATTTTATGGAATATCTCCATAGAACATACATTATCACTATGTTCTATGAATATCACTCTGATTATGAATGAAATGTACAATGGCGCTCTCTATCCGAAAATCGCCGAACTATGAAATAAGTCAATTTGTGGGTAAAGCAGGAAATTGGCCATTCTCTGCCAATTGCGTATTTCGAGTTGTTTTTCTGAACGAAATTATTATTAATAATACAATGAGAGTTGAGGTGAATACCTTTAAACTCAAATAAGCTAACATACAAAAATTATCAGAAGATTCACTTTTAATCGGATGTTGAACTATTTTCATGGGTCTTTCTGTTGAAATAAAACAGAAGCATGAGTTGGCTCATTTTCTTCTATTTTTGAAAGGAAAAAAAATAACTTTCGGAATGAAATCGACTAAAATTATTTCATCAAGAACTCCAATCCTTTCTGAGTTCACCCACAAAATTTCAGTTTTCAAAGTGAAACCATTTTCAAATGCAACTTGAAATAAAAGCACACTACATTGAACGCCCACCTTGATAAACTTTATATTTTGATTTTAAAGAAGTGAGTTTTAATAAAAAATTCTTTTGAAAAAAATCAAAAATGTTTCAGAGGGGCCCCAGAAGTTTTGAAGCGTATAGGGCCCTTGAAATCGTAAATCCGCCACTGCTCCATTTACAAAGTTGAGAAAGAGTAAATAGAAATTAGCTTTGGCAACGCCGAACTTATTAATTCTCTCAATAATATGAAAATAAAGCATCAGGACCAAGAGGTTCCAAATCAGCAGGAAGTAATCTTCTTGTTCATTGGCATCAGATATAAATTTCCCACTACTACAATTCACTGCCGAATTTTCACCGAATGAATTGGGGATTGAAAATTAAGGGATCATCTAGATAATTTTCAATGTTTACGACAAGGGAACCCAGCTACTCTAACTTATTACGCCCCCACTAAGTGCGTGCTTCCTCTGCCACCTCGACCAGCCCCTTAAATTCCCACCGCCATCCCAGTATCTTACAATGGGGTACATTATTGCGAATGGAATTAAATTGTAAATTTAAACTTTTTAAGTGCATCTCCTTTTCCAGGAATTTTATTGTCGGCGTCAGACCTTGCAGTAAATTTCACTCGGAATATCTACCTTTTAAGAAGTAATTTAAATTTCAAGGGGAGTTTTGATCCATCTCGAGTAGTATTCGAGATCTAATGGGTGTACGGGGAGTTTGGGCATTTTCTTTCATGTCGATTTTCACTAATAATGTTAGTGTTGTTGAGACGAAATCGATTATTAGAGATTATTCATTTTTTCAAATGTGGATTACAGATTAAAACATTGAAGGTACACATTGTTGGAATCATTTCATAACGCAAACTACAAGAGTGTTTTTCTTTATCTTCATGGAACAATTTATGGATTGTGAACTACACTATTCGCTAAATGGCGAAGGCGCTGGTGTAAAACATTTCTTAGCTATACTCCATTCACTTTTATAAAGTTTATGAATAGCGGTTGGCTATGCCATTCTGACACATATCACCATGTCATTCTCCTGTCAGATAACAACGCAACGTTGACCTCTCTACAAAGAGGTCGTAGTTATTACGTATCTGTCAAAATGTTCATTTACTTTGAGAAAATAATGAATTTGAAAAATTATTTTGTGAATTCCAAAGACCTTGCAAATGTTGAATAATTTTTTCCCTGTTTGAAGATTCAGTTATGTCATTTTCTTGCATGGAAATCAAAAATCGAGTGTTGAAATTCTACTGAAAAATAATAGAGAGAATACCTTTTGAATTACAGGAAATACTCCAGTATGAAAATTTGGGTGTACTAAGAAACCTGCGTCACAATTAAACCTTATGTCTATAAAGTTAGCAGTGCCACTTGCGAGAAAATCAATGAAACCTATTGCATTAATAATTGTCGAGAATTTGTCGTGAAAGAAAAAAATTTGTCGCGTCCTTAGTTTTTTTCTACAGGGTGGCTTTGCTAACTTAACGTTAAGTTAGCAGAACTACTTTCTCAATATCTACCGAATATCATGAAAATGGTTATAAATAATTGTCGAGTAATTGTCGAAGTCCATAAGAAGTAAAAAAAACACAAAAAATCCATTCCTTCTTGTTTATTTTACGTCTTTTTCCCGCGAGTCCGAGATATTTCTGGAATTATTGCACTTTTGGCAACAGCGCATTCGTAATTGACTCCTTTTCTATGGCATTAATTGTCGAATACCTACCTTGAATTTGTCGTGAAAGGAAAAAAATTGTCGCGTCCTTAATTTTTTTTTTCTACGGAGTGTCGAATACCTACCTTGAATTTGTCGTGAAAGAAAAAAAATTGTCGCGGCCTTCGTTAAGTTAGCAAAGCCACCCCTTAAAAAAAAATCAAGGACGTGACAATTTTTTTTCTTTCACGACAAATTCGGGACATGTATTTGACAATCAATGCAATAGAAAAAAAAGTCAATAACGAATGCGCTGTTGCCAAAAATGCGATATTTTCAGAAATATAGGGAAATCGCGAGAAAATGGAGTGGAAATTGCAAGAAAGATTAAATTTTTTGTATGTTTTCTACTTCATTTGAACATCGACAATTACTCGACAATCTTTTATGATCATCGTGATGATATTCGACCTCTATTTGCTATATTAATATAAAGTTAGCAAAGCCACCTAGTAGAAAAAACGAAGGTCGCGACAATTTTTTTTCTTTCACGACAAATTCGAGGCAAGTATCCGACAATTAATGCAATAGAAAAGGAGTCAATTACGAATGCGCTGTTACCAAAAATGCGATAATTCCAGAAATATCTCGTACTCGCGGGAAAAAGACGTAAAATAAACAAGAAGGTATGGATTTTTTTTGTTTTTTTACTTCTTATGGACTTCGACAATTACTCGACAATTATTTATAACCATTTTCATGATATTTGGTAAATATTGAGAAAGTGGTTCTGCTAACTTAACGTTAAGTTAGCAAAGCCACCCTGTAGAAAAAAACTAAGGACGCGAAAAATTTTTTTCTTTCACGACAAATTCTCGACAATTAATGCAATAGGTTTCATTGATTTTCTCGCAAGTGGCACTGCTAACTTTATAGACATTTGAACCTTAAAAGAACTAACTCCATTTACGAAGTTAAAAAAGAGTAAATAGAAATTAGTATAGTCTCTGAGAATCATTTGACATTGAACGAGTAACAACCTGAGTCAGTTTTAAGTAAAAAAACTTGATAAACCTAACTCATGGCCAACCGGGATACATTTCATTGTGCAAAATACAAGAGTATTTCTCCTTATCTTTTTGGAGCAATTTAATGTTTGTGAAGTTCACGATTGACTAAATGGCGAATGCGCTGGTGTACAACATGACTAGATTCTTAGCTATGGTCATGCATGAGCTAGAAATTTTTTATGAACTTGATCCAATCCAGACAATATTGAACAATGAGATAAAATGTTTGTAGCACTGTCAGCTTTTAGTCGGGCCATGGTCTCCCTTCGAGGGCAATGGAATGTTTTGAAGTTAATGGTAAATTTGAAATTCTGATTTAGATAGTGAAGATTTCCAGTAAAATATCCAGTTTTGTTTATTTCCCGAATGGTAACCTCAAGCTCTACTTGAATATTCCAAAATCATAGTCATTTGAAATCAAATATTGTTCTATAAATGAATAGCGATGAACATTATGTTAAAAAATACAGTATCACTATTGAATTATACATAAAAAAGTGCCACATCGATGTTTTCAGTCTTCAAGAATGCACAATCACAGAAAATACCCACTAACACCAAAACGGTAAAAGATCAACATCAGTTTTTGTTCATCTAGGTACTTTATAAATAGGACTTCACATTCAAGTGTTGACAATTTGGTTAACTCTGTCCTACTCTTCGTTAAAAAGTTTTTACAGAAAACAATTTTGAATTGAGGGTGTTCAGTCATTGGGATAGTGAGAAAATAGTGAGATAATATTAAATGAACAGTTAATTTGAAACTTATGAAATAAATGAAAAATTGAACTTTGACGTTTGAATTAACTCTTCAGCAATGTTATTGAGTTGCAAACAGTGCTACAAGAAAATGAAGAATATGTTTTGGATTAACTCTACGTTAAAATATATTTGTCTGTTTTGCGGATTCTATTTTATAATATTGAGTGAAGAAATTATCATTAATCATGTGTTTACCTCATATTTCGTCATGTTTTTCGTGATAATTTGTACTGAGTCTTCATAAATTATTGTAAAATCGTAGTTGCCGTTGAAAGAAATGTTGCAATTTGACTCTGTCTATGCATCTGTAGTTCTATGTTCTCTACAAGCGTTAAGATGTTTCAATAATGTATGAAGACACCGTATTTATCTGATAATGATTATTTAAGTAGGCCTACCGTCCTACTACGGCGAATATAAACGGTTTTGTATTGGGAATATCGAAATATCATGTGTTTTTTGGGGGGATAGGAATTTGAATTGAAATAAAACACATTCAAATCAAGATTGAAGCAGAATTTTATGTGAGAGATTTTATGACATTTATGATTTGAAAATAATTTCCGGCATATGACTACGACGTCTGGTTCTGAGGAACCGCATTCGAACAGTCCTATTTTGGACCAATTCAGGCCTTATTTCAGCAGTAACACGAGTTATGTTGGCTTCCAAAGCGTCTTTTGTTTCTAGGTTTATCAGCATAAACCAGTGACTTGACATAACCCCAAAGAAAATAATCTTGGAGGCCAAATAATTGGACCATTTCTCGAAATAATGTTATCGCCATGTCTTTCTTTCATGAATCAATTGTTACGGTAGCAGCATGAGGTGTAGCACCATCTTGTTGGAACCAAAACACTTCTGGGTCGATACCATTCCATTTTGAAACGAATAATCATTGATTATCGATCTGTAACGAGTACTATTTAATAAACATTAGCTCCAGAGCAAGCCGTGGTGGACATACTCTCTGTATAAAAAGTACCCGGAAAATGTTATTTAAATGAACCGCCAAAAAGGAATCGGTAATTTTTTTTTTCTTAAAGTTGGTAGGACCTTCCTTTATTACCAAGCCAAATTTGAGCGCGATCTGTCAACTAGTGTGTTTACAACAGCTGTCAGTATCAGTCGACCTCAAAAGTGCTCTGCGAATTTTACAATGGAAAAAATAGTTGATCAAAGAGTTTGCCTCAAATTTTGTCTTGCAAACGAATTTTCTTGTGCCGATTCATTGAAAATGTTAAAAAAAGCCTTTGGTGATAATTGTATGTCAAAAACACAAGCATACGATTGGTACAAATCATTCAAAGACGGTCCGAAAAAACCACGTCAAAGTCGATCGAAAATTAAAGTTTTGCTCACTGTTTTCTTCGATTATCGTGGTGTTGTGCACTCAGAATTTCTTCCTGAAGGACAGACAGTGAATAAGGAGTATTACTTGGGTGTATTGAGGCGTTTGCGTGAGAATGTTCGTCGTAAACGGCCAGATTTATGGAAAGACAATTCGTGGATTTTGCATGATGATAACGCGCCGTCGCACCGAGCCATAATTATTAAGGAATACAAGACCAAAAACTCAATAAATACCATCGAACAACCGCCGTATTCACCTGACTTAGCTCCGTGCGACTTTTTTCTATTCCCAAGACTCAAATTGCCCCTACGTGGAACGCGTTTCGAGTCCATTGAAGCCATCAAAACAAATTCGCAACGAGAACTGAAGGCCATACCTTTGGCGGCGTATGAGCGGTGCATGGAAAAGTGGGTTCGCCGATATCATAGTTGTATTGTAAGCAATGGGGACTATTTTGAAGGAGACAAAATAAATATTGATGATTAAATTTAAATTTATGTGTTTTTTTTTACAATTCCGGGTACTTTTTATACAGAAATGACGAAAATTATTTTTAAGACATAAATGTCATTGGCTTGAAACTTAATTTAAATGTGTTTCACTTCAAATTAAAGTTCAATCACCTCGAGTTTCAATCTGCCTAATGTAAAATTAACCAACAGCAGTCTTGTATTACACTGAAGCAGGTAAGAATCATAATACCTAATCTTTGATCTAATAATCCTCATGAGTACTTGAACAACCTTATTACCAACTTAGAAGAGGCATAAAAAGAGGTTACCATTTTTTTTAAATAAATTGTGAAGCTATTATATGTTTTGCTTTCGTTGTAACTTCTGAATTAAATTGGAGTTTTGGATTAAAATATTATTATTTTCGCACCCTGAATTTTCTTCCTGTTAACAAAATATAGTTTGAGTTTAACTGCAATATTTATTCCTAACTTTTTTGGATCAGGGCATTTTGTGACTTAAGGAGCAGTATCACCTTTTGAATCGTGGTAAATCTCCATTCTAAAAGTGGTCTCTTTATTTCACGAGTAAGTACCATAATTCACGACGTAGAGACTTGATTTTTTTTCAAATTGAAGTTGAAAAACGACCGGAGGGCAAATTTTTTTTTTCGATTTAATTATTATTTCAATTAAAAAAACCAGGGTAATCGTTAGATCTGGGGTTATTGTATATGTTTTTCGTTTTTCATGAGTACAAGTTATATTTTTGAAATAATCATCATGAAAATTTTTGTAGTTTATAGAAGATTAAATTGCCGAGGGCAAATAGTTGCGATTTTTTCGATTCAATTAGTTTTTCAATCAAAAAAACAGGTTGAACTTCAGCGTTTTGAAAACTACACTTAATGATTTTTTTCCGACGGTTATTCATCATTTTTTGGAAAAAATCGCAACTATTTGCCTTCGGAAATTTAATCTTCTATAAACTATAAAAATTTTCATGATTATTATTTCAAAAATATAGCTTGTACTCATGAAAAACGAAAAACATATTCAATAATCCCAGATCTAACGATTACCCTGGTTTTTTCAATTGAAAAACTAATTAAATCGAAAAAAAGAAAACTACTTGCCCTCGGGACGTTCTTCAACTTCAACTTAAAAAAAATCAAGTCTCTATGTCGTAAATTAGGGTACTTACTCATGAAATAAAGAGACCACTTTTGAATGGAGACTTACCACGATTCAAAAGGTGATACTGCCCCTTTAGTATCAAGGCGATTGGTGTCTGCTATACATTTGACAGCTTCAACAAGCACATACAAACTATATGGAAGAATTTACCACCAAGAAATCGCACCTGAAGCTTAAGCTGCACTTGAAGTGCCATGTAAACATCATAAATATTAAATCTACTGTAGCTTACCGTCGGATTTGGCATACACCGCCTCGTCATGGGTTCCGGACTCCTGTACGTCGGCGAATACCGGCCAGCGAAACAAGCACCAGTCGACGTGATCGGTCCATGAAGTCCTGTGGGTCCTTTAGGACCCATCATTTTATCCGGGGAGTACATCACAAACAATCAAAGACACTAAAAACAATCTCTCATACCAAAAACCGGGCCCAAATCACATAACTCACTACAACCCGTTCGCGCACCTGAAGATGCAATCTTTGGGGGTCGAAACGTCGGCTGAGAATTACAAGGGATGAAAATATGATTTTCGGCAGACCATGCGGGTGGATGGGGTGCAGATACGAGTATTATGTTACTGACGTTGGACTGGTGGATGCCATTGAATCCGGAGCGCCGTTCCGTGGGGGTTGGAGAGTTGCGTCGGCGCCAGCGTCGGGACGGCCGGAGTTCCCGCCCCCAACCGTCATATCCGAGCCGCATTCGCCTCGTTCAAATTAGTGACATTTTGATGGGGTATAGATTTTTCCCGAATTGTTATGAAAAGGGTTATAAATGCCTCTGTGATGGAGAGCGTGCAGTGGGGTTGGAAATGGAGAGACTCGCCCCTGTACGGCAGATTGCATGCGTTGCTTGTTCCAAGAACGAATTAGGGCCGGATGAATTGAGCGATTTGTTACAATTTCCGCTCTCATTAATCGGCCGAAGATTGCACTCATGGAGAGGTTTATTTACTACCGAATTCATTTAATCATTTTCCCTAGACCACGTGATAGCAAGTAGGTTTAATGTACTCGAAATAGACCATTAATAAGCCATAACAAAGCTCGATTTTCTATTAATGTAGATTGTGATGAGCAACCGAACATAAAAGAATTATAAAGTTATTCAAAACAAGGCACTCCACTGTCGAATTCATTAAGTCCAAATCTGAAATTAGGACGAGAATATTCTCGATGAAACATATCTATACCTACTAATATTATAAAGAGAAAAGATTTGTATTTTTGTGTGTTGGATACGACTTGCCTCAAAAACTACTTGGCCGATTTCAGAAATTCTTTCACCCTTAGAAAGCTACCTACATTATCCCTGAGTGACATATACACTGCGCAAAAAAATTAACGCACATTATGGAAATCTCAAATTTATTCTACAACTGAAGGTGTTCTCAATGATAATTATTTTTATCAGAATTATGCATGCATATGTTATCCACTTTCAACGTTTTTCTTCAATACAGATGTTTTCTCCCAGCAGGAATAAAAAAAGATGATATTATCAGATTTTGAATGTATTGGCTCCATTCTAAAATCAGTTGTTCTCGATCAATTCTAGTGATCAATAGTTTTTCTTTCGTTTGATTTTCTACACTCGATCGCTATGCAACGCGAAACACGCAATTTGACCCAAGAGGAATGTGCACAAGCGGTAGTTTTGCGAGAAGAAGGGTGGACATACACAAGAATTGCAGAAAGGTTTGGAGTTTCCCATACAAGTGTGTTCAGAATGTTGTAGCGATTCAGGGAGACAGGTATGAATGTCCGAAGACCAGGACAGGGTAGACCACGGGTAACAACTGCCATTACAGAACGTTACTTGAGAGTTTCTTCGTTGAGACAACGGTTTGCAACCGCTCGTCTCCTTCAAAATCAGCTTGAGCAAACTCATTTGGTGCAAATTAGCACTCAGACAATAAGAAATCGACTCAGAGAATATGATTCAAGGCCTCGTGTCGCGGCAAGAGGCCCAGCTCTTACCCCAGCCCATCGAAGGACGCGTTTGGATTTTGCGAGAGAGCATATCCATTGGGAAGAGGCCGATTGGGAAAGAGTTCTCTTCACAGATGAGTCTAGATTCTGTATCAACCATTGTGATCGACGTTCCCTTGTATTCAGACGTCCACATGAAAGATATGCTCAGTGCAATTTCCTGAATACTACTGGTTTCGGGGGAGGATCGATTATGGTATGGGGTGGAATATCTTTGACTGCTCGCACAGACCTAGTGGTCGTTGATAATGGAGCTATGAATGCTGATAAGTATATAAGGAACATTCTTGAAGAGCGTGTAATGCCGTTTGCCCCACACATGGGTGAAAATTTCATTTTTATGGACGATAATGCCAGACCCCATCGTGCGCGCATCGTTCAGGAGTACCTTGGAGAGGTTGGAGTCTCTTGAATGGAATGGCCAGCAAGAAGTCCAGATCTGAATCCGATTGAGCAGGTTTGGGACAACCTCAATAGAAGGCTGAGAAGTTCAGAAAATCCTCCAGCTACTCTTAATGACTTAGGAATCAAACTCGGAGAAATCTGGGAAGGATTAGATCAGAACATTTTACGATCACTCATTTTGAGTATGAACCGTCATTGCCGAGCTGTAATTAACGCAAGGGGTGGAAAAACCAAGTATTAAATCACTTATCAGTATTTCAGTATTTCGAAAATTGTTCATTTCTCTTCTTTCACATAAGATTCGGTGAAATCCTGAATTTTTCTTTCATTTAATGTGTCTTGTTTCGTTCAAAACCTTCCCGAGAGAACATAAAAAATAAGTTATAAAGTCAATGTATAGTTAACTTTCATTAAAATTGAGATTTTCAGAATGTGCGTTAATTTTTTTGCGCAGTGTATTTTTCACACGAAAAAATTAAGGATACTACTATAACTTCAATAATTACAAAAAACACAGCCATAATCTGCTATTTTCACGTGCGCTGCGAAAATCGTAAGACATACTTGGATACAATATTTGACATAAATGTACCTCTTAAATAATTCGTCGAAAAAGTCCGCAATAGCATATATCTATCTCTCAAGATTGACTTGCTATCACCTGTTTATGGTAATCAGATGTTTCCCAAAATTATACACTATTTGGGTGTGTATTTTTATAAATAGGGTATTGATCCTCATCCAACTTAATACGTTATTTGTCCCCAGTATTTAATTTAAAACGAAACTGCTCTTCACATCATACAATTACAACGAGTACATCAAAAGATATGGCAGGTGGAAGTGTTGAAGATGAAACCGTCGCGTGCAACAAATTTTTACCCGGGAGAAGCTGGGACGGCCTGCTTGTGTATTGTAGATTCTTTTTGCTATGTAGGTATCGGGTGTTTACAGGGTGGTCAGATTCCGATGGTTAAGTACTACAGCTCCTAAACTATAAGAGATAGAGAAAAAGTAATATATACTCCATTCACTTTTATAAAGTAGCCCGGGAGGCCCTGGAATTCTGACACATTTCACCGCGTATATTTTGAAAATGTTAGGTAATAGTCATTCTTCTGTCAGATATGAACGCAACGTTGCCGTTTCTACATATAAATCGTAGAAATTACGTATTTAACAAAATGTTTATTTACTTTGGGAAAACAATGAACTTGAGGAAATATTATGTGAATTCAATAATTCCAAAGATCTGACGAATTCTGTCAGATATGAACGCAACGTTGCCGTTTCTACATATAAATCGTAGAAATTACGTATTTAACAAAATGTTTATTTACTTTGGGAAAACAATGAACTTGAGGAAATATTATGTGAATTCAATAATTCCAAAGATCTGACGAATATTGAAAAACTTTTTTTCTCTGTTAATACTGGAAAAATTTCACGTGTACGAGTATAAACATGATTGGAAGATTCAGTTATGCTATTTCTTGTACGGAAATCAAGAACCGAGTGTTGAAATTTTACTGAAAAATAATGGACAGAATAGTCCGTTACTTTGTGATAGTTTATCAACCCGACAGAAAAACTTTTAGAAGAACAGAACAGACGGACGTATGGAAATCCACACTTTTCAAAATTCTCAAGAAATAAGCCTACAGACGACAATTAAATACCTCTTTGCGCAACTTGAAATACTCCAGTATGAAAATGTAGTGGTACTACGAATCTTGTGTCACAGGATAAACCTTATAAGAACTAAAGGCGGGTTTATACAGCATATAAGATAAGAATATGAATAAGAGCGTTTAAAGAGATGACTAGAATAAATAATAAAATAAAGGTGAATACAGACTATTCTGACGTGACGTGATTCCTGGAATTACGTCACGTCAGAATAGTCTGTATTCACCTTTATTTTATTATTTATTCTAGTCATCTCTTTAAACGCTCTTATTCATATTCTTATCTTATATGCTGTATAAACCCGCCTTTACTCCATTCACAAAGTTGAAAAAGAGTAAATAGAACGTAGACTTGGCAATGTCGCTTGATTTTCACGATTGCCAACCTGCGTCCGTTTTAAGTAAAAGAACTTGATAAACCTAAACCATGGCCCACCAAGATACTTTATAAAAGTGAATGGAGTATACATGTCATGTTATGTCCTCTTTTTTTCGAGAAACATAAATTGCTCAAATCCTCGAGTTGCTACTGTTGTAGTATCTCCTGAGGATTAAGTATTTTCTTTCTTAGAAGAACCTATTTTGATTATTTCGCAATTGTCGAAGGTGACTACTGAATGAAAAACTGGACGAGCAATTCTTGTTACGAAATGGTGAAGGATCCAGTACCATTCAACATCAATCTAAGTTGTATCTTGTATCTGACAAAAGCGATATAGAAAGCAAATTCAAAGCAGTACCCAGGCCCGGATCTACGATTTTTTCAGACCGGGGCAAAAATTCCTGATGGCGCCGCCCTAATTTGTGTAATTTATGAATTCATAAAAAATAACAAAATAAATAATACAAATAAATAATAAAAAAATAATAATAATAATATCAAAAAGAAATTAGATTTTTTCTTCGCAGCTTCACGCGGCGTGATTTTCTTTCCGAGAACGCATCTATCAGCTCCTCGAAATCTGTTTCGAAAGCAGTTTTGTTTTCTTTAGCTAAGATCGAGAGACCAGAGAGACGTCCCTGACTCATTGAGGAACGCAAATAATTTTTTATCATTTTCAATTTTCTGAAACTGCGTTCGCAGCTTGCGTGGTAGGTAATGTGCAGTATATTATTAAAGCTATACTGACATAAGGAAAAGCTTCTTGCAGATCTTGTCTGTGAAGAATTTGTAGCAGGTCTGATGAAGTCGATCTTTCACTAATTTAAGGAAACAGCTCTTTGAAAACCGCTAGTTCCTAACAGAAATCAACTGCATTCAAGTTTCGTCAATATTTTTGCGCTAAAAGGGTCCCATTTTTCTGCAGATTCTCTTTTTGCATGTTTAAAAGAGCATGGCCATTGAGGAATGCGAAATTCGTATGCAGACTCTCTGTGCTTCCTGAGCTTTTTCTGATTTCTGACAATAATCTGTTGAAAACAACCATTATTTCCTTCGAGAATAAACCAACTAGACGTTAGCGTTCTTGACTCATCCTCGCACATTTCGTCGACCTGCTTTTTCTTCTTGGAAATACGATTATTTCTAAGAATTGGCTCCACATCCAATTCTTCTGAAAGAAGTGTAGCTTTCGAGATCCAGTTTTCAATAGGATTTTCTTTCATTCTTTGCAAGATCTTCACAAGACCTTGCATCAACGATAATCAACATGAAATAATTATATCCCCTCTCTGAATTTCCACGTTGACCCTATTGGTCTCTCGCAGAATATTATACCAAATTGTTAGATTCAGGATGAATCTAAAATCCATCACAGCATAAAGCAAATGACCAGCTTCATACTTGGATTCTGCGACTAGTGAGGATTCTTTGATTTCTTCCACCAGCCTTCACAACTCCCTGTATTGAGCAAGGCATTAACACTCGCATTAACAGCTCGATGTTTAGACCATCTTCCTTTCAAATTTGTTTTCGTGCACTTTTTCATAATTGTTCAACGTGTGATTGAACTAGCAAAAAGAGAATACAGTTTTTGTACAACACCAAATAAATTTACTATTCTGAACATGATGAAGCCTAATGGACACTCACAAGATTCAAAGAGTGGAACTAATACTGCCAGCTCGTTCATCTGTAGAATTCTGCACTGCTTTATATATGCCAGCCATATTAGATCCGTTGTCGTAGGATTGCCCACGACATTTTTTGGCATCTAAATCATCAGCTTGCTGTTTATCTAGAATTCCAGTTTTCCCGTCAACTTCTTTGGTCAATAAAACTTTCCTTTATCCCATATCCAGACTCCGTTTTCTTCAAATATCGTATAACCACGATCATTTGTTCTGTGTGAAAAACATCTGGGGTGCAGTCGAATATAAATAGTGAAATAGTTGGCCTCCTTGATCTCATTAATAATGTTATTCCGAACTTTGGTGGCCATTAAATCGATAATTTCATTCTGTATAGTTTTGGACAGATTGGATGTTTGTCCTTTTTTTGAGTGGTCCAGATGGCGCTTCAGAGTCGGGTCATATTTGGTAATACTTTTTTCCGAGAAAATAAAAAATTAAAAAATTCAACCACTGGTTGTTTTTGGCGCCCCCTTGAGCTGGCGCCCGGGGCAAGCGCCCCGCTTGCCCCCCCCTAGATCCGGGCCTGGCAGTACCTTCAGTTCGAAAAAGTATATGACAAGGAAAACTGAGTTTGAGAAGTCGAAAATCATTGGTTCACCTTACTTACTGTTAGAAAATATTCATTTGGTTGTTACAGAAATATTTTTATTTTACATGGATTTAAATTACATTATTTGTATACTTAGACGATTCATCTTCAGTAACAATAACAGAAATCACCTTCCGCATACTTTTCCATATATGATTTCATTATTTCAACATAATTATGAAAATAATCTTCCGTTATGATCTTCTTGAAAGATGGAAACAAAAACATGGTCATATTGAGGGCAATGACTGGCCATAAAACATACAGGAAAAGCTGCAACAAAACCATAAGCAATTAAAAATACGATCAGAATATTTTCAGTAAAATAGAGCCCTCAAATTCTAATCGGAATCATTTCACTTGGTGAAACAGCACCTTCAAAGTACACATTGTTGCTCTAGATTACCTTACTCTGAATTGATTTTATATATTTTGACGAAAACCTTTATATACTGACTAGCCTTGTAGAGGAAGAGCCAGTGACCAATTTTCCTATGTCATTTCATAACTCACCAAAATTTACTTGTTTAATATTCAATATCTGCTCGAAAATAAAAACCACTTCTGCCAGCCCATAATGGCCGGAGTAGACTACCATAAGCGCTCAAAGAGGCCAGAAAATTAGGTTCAACTATGTCATAGTATCATTCACAATACTTTCAGGAATTGTTATTGATAATATACTGAATCTATAAAAAATAATGACAGAACTTTTTCTTCCCTCCTAAGTGTTGGCAGAACTCTTTGAAAATTCATTAAGAACAGCTGTACTTAGGTATGTCATTTCAGTACTCTTGAAATTTACAGGAAACGTCGGCTTTGTGAGAAAAATAAGGTCAATAAATTGTCCAATTTCCCAATATTGTGTTTATTTATTTAAATTTAATGGATGATAGCCTTCCACTAACACAATAAATTTCCAAGTGCTACGAAGTGAATTTTTCAGAAACAATTATTGGAAATTTTTTCTTGTAGGTACACATCTTGGCCAAACAATAATTTTTGCTGTTTTGTGGATTCCGCTCAGAATTTGAGGTATATATTTTCTTATCAGACGCTTCCCATAGGAGCAAAAACATTTTGGATGCACAAGGAATCAATCTTGTTTCTAGGAAAAGCGTTCCAATAAGAAAATGTTAACAGTGCAAACGTTTTACCTAGAAATGGAAAGCGTCTGATGGTTTATTGAAAGCAACGTGTATTGGGAGTTTCAGTCTTAGCCCCCAAATTACCGTACTTTTTGGCGACCTTGAAGAAATTCTGAAACAGAATTCAATGCAAAATACGTGAACTACCAGGAAGTTGAAAAGGCTAATAAAATGTTCAAACATAATTATTTCTATTTCCTCACCTGTAGAAACCACGAAAGTATGACCCAGCCCCCGATACAACAAAGACCAGCAACTATGAGAGCCTGCGTCTCCTCATTGATGGACCACTGTTTCATCTCATTTTCCGAACTGAAACAAACTTCCACGGGTTCAAACATGGCGCTGGTGAACTCAAATTTTGATTTGAAGACAAAATGATATCTGCACTCGGAACGAAAAGATGTGTCAGTAAATATCTGAGGAATGTCACTGTCTCTGTGCATTCAGTCACAGAGGATTGAAAGCGCATAGAGAGCTCCTGACTCCTTAAACCTAACTCAGAATCTGTTTCAATGTTCGGAACACTGTATGAATTCGCCAAAAAGAGTTAATTCACTCGTTATTTCATATCTATTCTTCAATACCGATAACACCACGCCACTGGAAGTTAGATTCTGCAATGTTGCCATGACAGTATAAAATGATATAGCAATCCTGTATGCTATCTTCGTCCCACTCATTGGAAACTGACTAAATTTTGGCTTCACCAATTCTCGAATTCATGAGTGAGATACTGTGTGTCTCCTCTTTCTATGGTATAAGAACCGGAAGTTCTTCGAACGATTTCGTTGCGTTGATTTGTATCGTATAAACATCAAATGCAACTTTTTCCGACGTATGGGAAAATGGTGCAATTGTGGTCAGCAGGCAAGGGTGGTCATGCCCACAGCAGAAAAAATTGGAGTTGCCTATGCGTGCGAAGTGTGGTAACATTCTTCAAAACCCGCGAGTCCTCGAACACCCTCGCTCAATCCACACGACGCATTTATATAGGACGAGGGTCTTTCGTTTTCGCTCTTATTCAATGTAGTTCTATGTTATCAAGGCAAGTTATGAAAATTTTTTTTACGTGAATCATTGAAAGTTGATTGAAACTGTTCATTACAAATTTATAATAATGTTCAATTTTAATCAAAATATGGTATTCTTTTTTCTGTTTTTTCTATTCACAGTTTACTGTATTATTAACTAACAAATAGTTAGTTAAGGCTGAAAAGTGAGAAAATGACTCTTCATTGACTGACGTAGACATTGACGACCACTGCGTCGATGATGAAACTTTTGATGAAGATGACTCAGAAAATAAGCTGTGGGTTTTGGACTCACTTTGCTGGCACTGGCTTGGGTTTCGCATGATAGAACTGTATACTGCTCCACAAGAGTTAGGGATATCGTATTCAATCGTTTTCAAAAGTATGTAATTTTCGAGAAAATCGCTATAAAATCATTTAAAACTTAATTACAACATGAATCGATCCAATAAAAATCAGTATGAGACATTTCGTCAATCTGGTCGCCTTTTTTCTGAAGTTTGGTTCTTTGCATATGCTTCATGAATGTTCTTATTTTGAAATGAAGTCAGTTTATCAACCGCTTCGATTTGAAACGAGTTTTCTGAAAATGCCAAGACGTAAATTAACAAACGCTGAGGCTAATAGGGCTATCGGAATACTACAGGGTGGCCTAACTCAGGTTGTTGTAGCGGGAAGGCTCCAAGTCAGCCAAAGCGTGATATCTCGACTTTGGAATAGGTTCAGGGAGACAGGTTCCGTGTTGTAAAGACCAAGGCTTGGTGGGCGACGAAAAACAACACCTGCTCAGGATCGTTTCATCACCGTTTCGGAGAGAAGAAACCCTACATCTACGTGTAGAATGATACGGAATACTTTTCAAAATGCAGATGGGGTCCAAGTTTCCATCGAAACCATCAGACGACCTTTGAGAGAGGTGAATCTAGGTTCTAGACGTCCATTAAGAGGAGTTCCATTAATACGTGACCATAAGCGTCAAAGACTGGAATGGGCAAGGCAACATATCCATTGGAACGATCAATGGCGTAGTGTCCTTTTCACTGATGAATCCAGATTTGAACGATTTTCAGATTCTCGAAGAATAAGGGTATGGACAATCCCACGCATACCTCGTAATCCTCGCTATGTCCAAGAAGTCCATCCATTCCGAGGGGGTAGTGTTATGGTATGGGCCGGGATAAGTTTCAACGGGCACACAGATCTACACATTTGTCCTGGGAATATGACCGCCTCACACTATAGGGAACAATGCATTGACATTGTTGTGCCAAATTTTCACGATGCTATTGGTGAAACTTTTCAATTTCTAGACGATAATGCTACACCGCACCGATCTCCCATAGTTGAGAATGCGCGCGAGGAGCTTGGTATTCCACATTTACCAATACCTCCGCACTCACCAGATTTGAATTGCATAGAACATGCATCCATGCTCCAAAGAAGATTAGATAATCATCAACCTACCCCAGAATCCTTAAATGATCTGAGAGAGCTTCGGCCCCGTTTATGGAACCAAATTCCTCAAGAAATGTTCAACAACCTCGTGTGTAGTATGCAGAGAAGATGTCAAGCTGTTATTGATGCTCGTGGAGGCCATACATTGTATTGATAGTCTCAAAATGGTTGAATCCTCTGGGAATAAAATTTCGTTATTTTACTCAATTTTTTTAACCACCCTGTATACGCTGCAGACCTACAGGCTAAAATTAATTTGCAACTTGAAATCATATCAATATGAATTTTCATCACAAAAATCTTATTTTAACTATATTTCTTTGCAATTTAAGTCAATATCCCTAACTCATATGGAGCAGTTTATTTGAGAACCATTGTCAATGTCATAACTACCATAACCCACACGTGAGTGCAATAGTGGTCAAAAGCGGTTTTTTTTTCAAACTATTGTTACTAATAAATCGTAACTCTAAAGCTTATTACTCTGACTTCAATTAATAGTCCTTTAATGCAGAATTGTGATGTTATGTTCCTAATAGAGTTGTGATTTATAATTTCAGTTTTATTCCAAAAAGAGCTTAACTGACCGCCATTACCCTCTTTTCCCCTACCCATCGATATTCATCGAGAAAATTATACGCAACAAATGCATACCTCATTCCCCGACCTCATTGCAATCAAAAGATTGCCGGCAACAGTGAGAAAACGGCAATACCCGAATGAGGACGTATTTTCGCATGCTCCCGGCTTCTGTCAACTTAAATGCGGATTTATACGGTCTATATTAGATTACATATACCCCAAGATCCGGTTCAGCGAGCCAATAAATAAACACGGGATCTTCAATTAGGATTCAGCCTGAAAAATGCTTCCATTTCCTCGCCCCCAGCAGGCTCGAAACACGGGAAATACGTCAGTGATATATGTCTTTCTTCTAGGTAGGTAGGGCTCAGGAATCGTTCAAAATCGGTGAACATTCCTGAAATCCCCATTTGAGAATTTCTTGATCTGGCTGTAAGTCCGCAGATACTGTTCAAAATTCTTATTTTTTGTTTTCTAATACCACAAAGTTTCCTACTGCGAATGGTGCGGTAACAAAGAAGAACCAGCTCTATGACTTTCTCCACTTTCTTCAGCTAGAATCCCGAAAAGGTCCTACCTGTTTTCTCAATAACTCAATATACCTCTGTCACTAGTCGCAACGGTCTTAAGGCTCAGCTCGCCACCACATATACAGGATGAGTCTTTGACTTGTACACATATTTCAACTGCAGATTCCTCTTATCAAACGAACCACTTTTTTCTCACACCATTTTTCAAAATTCGGTTTCGTTTGGAAGATATAGGGTGTCGAAAATCCATGAAATTAACACAATTCTTTCCATATATTTGGAACCGATATTTCGAATGAACTGAATTTTGGTTGACTCTTTACTCTATTCATGGTGCATTCCTCAATCAAAACTTATTTAATATTTCTTCTGGTTTGAAAGTTACGGCGTAGTTGACTCATAAATTCACGCAAAAATACTATGAAACCACTTGAAAAAGATAAACGGTTCATATTTTCGAAAGAATCAAGCATTTCAGAAAATAAAAGTATTCCTATGTTTTTTCAATAAAACGCGTTGTTTTCAAGTTATTTCTAATTGCATACGATGAAATTTGAGGAAAACATCATGTATTTCAAGAATAATCTGGATGCTTCCCTGGATTAAATATCATCGATTATTATTTCTTCTCTGGTCCCTTAACGAGTTAACAATGTTGTCACAATGTTTACCAACTTCGTCAAGACTAAAATCTCTATGATGGAAAAACGTTTTATGTAGAAATTGTGGGAGATAAAATTGATTTCTAAGAACCATGAAATTATACATTTTATACGCACCTTGAACTTCTTCCTGTGATTTAACTTTGTGTGAATAGAGCTTCTGAAAGTTGAGGTTGGAAAATTGATGAAAACATCCCAAACAACCATATCCAACCTCGAGGGACCCAGTAGAAGCAACAAAAAACCGAAGTGGTAGATTTATCGACATATCACGACACGTGACATGCCACGTGACCAGGCTTGAAAGTGCGTAATTGTTCGGAAGTAATCATTTGATGAAATTAATGCTGCACTCGAGTAAACGTGACGAAGCGTTGGCCACATTCGAAGCCGATACGAAGGACATCTCAGTGGCGTCGGAATGATTATCCAGAGGTAATTTCCCCTCGAGTTTTTACAACCCAATATTCGATCGAAACTATGTGGAATTGTACTGAAGGAGTACACAAATTCAAATCTAAATGAAAGAGTTCAGTGGTCTCTGTTTTAAAGGTTGGTGATCTGAATTGAAATTCAGAGAGCCTGATGGTCAGCATCAATATCAATTTGTGTAATTTGCTTTGAAGGTTAGTTAAAGCAGAATGTAATGGTAACAAAAAGTTTCTTTCTGAGTTGAACTGAGGTTGTCGATTTTTTTTTAATGTAGTGAAAACTCAGATATCCTTTGTAAGCTACGCCCCTGTATGCGAATACTTCAATCATAAATGCTATACCTAGGTACTGTCCTAAGTGTGGGGTGCCACGCACATAGGTGTCATTGAGACACACTTTGCAATTTCAGGTCTTTTGAAAACCTGGCATTTCAGAATTCAATCACTCTTAGTGACAATTTGATGTTTATCATTATTTTTAGTTTATCATTTTCAATAATGAGTCGAGAAGAAGGTTTCCCTAAAAGGCGTTTTTCCTACTTAGGGGATCTAAGGAGGTATTTAGCTAAATATTGTCGATTTTCATAAAAATCTTTGGTGTGTTATTCGTTATTTGGAATTATTCCCTACAGTTCGCAATATTTTCTATTGAAGCCAAATCAGATCAGTTCATTGGCACCAATGATTACTATCGAGACTAGTGTTTTTTTATAGTGCATTTTCGATAGGGATAACTGTAATTTGAGAGAAGGAGGAAGCCATGTCGTTTTGACATTTCTGTTCAGTAAGAATTGACAAATTATCAGTAGTAATATCACAAGAGATTCAATTTTCGTGATAAGTCTATCGATTCATTTTCAGACGAAAATGAGTTGCTTGGAAACATCACGAGTCCGGAGGACGAGTGGTGTTTCCTTAAAGCAATTCATTTGAGTTTGAAAATAAAAGATAGACTTATGAGGTAAATTCAATCTCGAGTGAAATTTTATAAGACTATTTCACGAACACAATAAAAGGTCCGAAACTCCATATTCGAGAAAAGCAAGGAAAAAGTCATGTTGACGTCTACAATTAATTTTTATCAGTTGTCAAATCGTTCGTATCCATAGTTCAATCACAGATTACTCTGTAGTTCAATCGTTGAAAATACCGAAGTTGTCAGACCAATCATAATTCAGAGACAGTCGGTATTATCGCGAAAGTACGAGCTGTCTTTGGACTGTGATTGGTCAGTTTTTGAAATGAGTGGAATAGTCATGGAAAGACTCACACCGTAACAACGTTTAAAATTGTTGAAATTTATTTTCAAAATCTGTGTTCTATTCGCCAAACTTATAGAGCACTTTGTGAAATTTATGGTTTACATAATCGTCCATCAGAGCAGCTTATTCGTCGAACTATCGATAGATTTCGGACAACATTTTCTCTACTCGATGCAACAACAAGACAAAGAACTGTACGTACAGAAGAAAATATCGCTGCTGTGAGTGATAGTGTTAATGATCTGTTCGTCGACGTTCACAACAAGTTGGACTCTGTGCATCCACCACATGGAAAATTTTGCGTGAATATCTTGGTCTATACCCATACAAGATCCAACTGGTTCAAGAACTGAAGCCACTGGACCATAATAAGCGTCGTTTGTTTGCTGATTGGACCCTAGAACAGCTTGAAGTTGATCCAAATTTGTATCGAAGAATTGTGTTTAGTGATGAAGCTCATTTCTGGTTGAACCGCTACGTATACAAGCAAAATTGCCGTATACAGAATTAAAGCAATCCTCAAGAAGTTCTGCAGGTTCTTTTGCATCCTGAAAAATGCACTGTATGGTGTGCTTCACACGCCGGAGGCATCATCGGTCCATATTTCTTCAAAAACGATGCTGGAGCTAATGTTACAGTGAATGGTGCTCTTCACAGATCGATGATTATTTGTTTCAAGATTTGAATGGTATCAACCCAGGAGTGTTTTGGTTCCAACAAGACGGTGCTACACCTCATTCTGCTACAGTAACAATTGATATATTGAAAGAATTATTTGGCGATAACATTATTTCGAGAAATGGTCCAATAGATTGGCCTCCAAGATCATGCGACATAAATCCAATGGATTATTTTCTTCGGTTATATGTCAAGTCATTGGTTTATGCTGATAAACCAGATTAAATTGACGCTTTGGAAGCCAACATAACTCGTGTTATTCCTAAAATAAGGCCTGAATTACTCGAAAAAGTGGTACAAAATTGGTCTGGTCGAATACGGTTCCCCAAAGCTAGTCGTGGTGGACATATGCCGGAAATTATTTTCAAAATAAATGTGATAAAATAATCATTCAAACAAAATCGGAATTTAGCTGCAATCTAAATTCAATTGTGTTTTATTTCAATAGACGAGTCCCTTCATGCTGGCCCCCTGTTTAAAAATACCTGAAAATCACTTCCCTTTTTTTCGCAATGATTCAGCTCTTACCTGAAAGCTTTAATCCTAATGAGTGTATCCTGAAAATATCAGATGTTACGAAGGTCTTCATCAAAAGCTATAAATTTTTGTTTTTTTATGCTTTCATTAATGGAAATCTATGACTTTCCAACCTAGAAAACGAGTTGTTTATATTTTACTTGCTTCTTAGCTGTTTCCATTGACTTAGATTCTTAGAAATTAGAATATATATTCTAAATCAATGGCTGTTTCAGGTATTCTTGAGGGATATGATCCTCGTAATTCGAGGTACTGAGCTGTGACTTCATCTTTCTGTAAGATGGAAATTAGAAAAGGTGAAGTATCTGAACGAAAATATTTTTATGTTGCAATCCTCATGATATATTTGAATTTTAGGCCAGTAGATGATTATATGTATAACAATGTAAGCAAAGTACTAGTACTGGAAAAAACTGTTTTCAATTGCTCTTCAAGGAAAAGTAAAAACAGCTATTCGTTTTGATAAATTTCCTGAGAAATATGCCTCAACACCGAATATCACTAATGCCTTTGGCATATTGCATAAAATGGACTGGAGAAAAGCATGGATGGACAAACTATTGATGGGAACCTTGCTGCAAAGAATATATGTGTTTGTTCCCTTCACGTGGACGATTATGTCAAGTGAAAAATCCATAAATAAATTGCTCCAGAAAGATTAGTTTTAGTATTTATAAAACTGAAACTGTTTGTGAAGTAGCCATTTTCAAGGGAGTTTCTCAATCAACTGCGAACAATATTTTTAGTAAACATATTGTGTGTATTTAGCTGATATTTTGAGATGTGGTATTCACTGGCCAAGTTCTGATGTTGAATTGATGAATTTACCACTTTACATATTAAGAATATACTATGATTTCAAAGTGATACTTCATTATGATTTTCCAGTACAACGATCCTAATTTCCCATGCGGCATCAGAACTTATTCACATCCAGATCATAGTCTATGGCAGTTGTAAATACTTTTGGGTTGTTATTCTGTAGTAAGTTTCCATGCAAATAAAGAACATTCAAAACAATCATTTATTTCCCTAACTTCCTTTGAATGCCTCGTAGAATTTCTATCCAATTAGAAGCGAAAACCCAATTATGCACCTATATTTAATAATCTCCACAATAAAGGGTTAATAATAATACATCAATTCACTGAAAGTCTTCCTATGATCTCTACGAATTCAAAGAAAACACCTATAATAATCAGTTTTACATCTTGCAACAGGTCTTTATAAGAGTGCTCCTTCTTCGGAAATTAATGAAATTTGAATTTGATATTTCTGCAGTATCTTGAATCATTTTTACACTGTTGATAGAAACATCTCATTCATCAGAAAAGTTATTATAAAAAACAAACTCTAGCGAAATCCGCATTTGATTCGAAAAATTCAAATTCTCCATTCAAACATTTTGGTGGGGATATTTATTTTCCATTGATGAAACCCTAAGAAAACAAAAATGTAGGTATAGCTTTTGATGAAGACCTTCGTGACATCTGAATTTTCAGGATACACTCATTAGGATTAAAGCTTTCAGGTAAGAGTCGAATCATTGCGAAAAAAAGGGAAGTGATTTTCAGGTATTTTTAAACAGTTGGCCAGCATGAAGGGACTCGTCTATTTAAAGTCCTATCACTCTGAGAAAACACTCGATATTGCAGGAATTTGAAGGATTCTCGATAATTTTTGTTGTTTTTGATGATAGTTTTCAAAACGGAGACGAATAACAACATAAAAACCCAATCCACTATTCGTACTCGAAAATAAAATTTAAACTCTTGTCTCATTTCGCATTTACAAGATAACAGTACATGATATAATCCGGCGCAGTGAAAAGTAACCGTAAGTTTGATCAGCGCAACCGTGGGGTGATTCCACCCCCATATACCTAGACCGTACACCCCCACTGGCAATCTTGGAGCAACAAATGTATGACAATAAAATAAATATACGAGCAGCGACCCTTTGATGTTGTGGCACTTCAGGGCCGAAATATAGCTCTGCGCTGTTTCCCAGCGGACCACTATGGTTCTTTTACGACAAAACGCAGGATTCTTTGTAGAAAGCTTTCAAATATTCATCCTGCAAGAATAGCTGACTGATTCTTATTCAGGGAGAACAGGTGTGTTGCTGTTCGTAATTCGTCAAACTTTTGGATTTTCGAGATGAACAAATATTCATACAGGGTGGACTAGATGAAATTGTATTGAAAAAATCAATGATTTCATGTTATTTTAAATGAAAAATTTGTGGAGTGACATCTTGAAAAAAAGAAATATTTTTTTAGTTAGTAATGACATCCTAGGTGAAAAAAACACCGAGAGTTTTCAATGTTCAAAGTGACGGGTTTTCTAATAATACACTGCGCAAAAATATTAACGCACATTCTGAAAATTTTAATTTTAATGAAAGTTAATTCTACATTGACTTTATAACTTATTTTTTATGTTCTCTCGGGAAGGTTTGGAACGAAACAAGACACATTAAATGGAAGAAAAATTCAGGATTTCACCGAATCTTATGTGAAAGAAGAGAAATGAACAATTTTCAAAATACTGAAATGCTGATAAGTGGTTGGTAATGTTGGTATTTCCACCCCTTGCGTTGATTACAGCTCGGCAACGACGGTTCATACTCAAAATGAGTGATCTTAAAATGTTCTGATCTAATCCTTCCCAGATTTCTCCGAGTTGGATTCCTAAGTCATTAAGAGTAGCTGGATGATTTTCTGAACTTCTCAGCCTTCTATTGAGGTTGTCCCAAACCTGCTCAATCGGATTGATATCTGTACTTCTTGCTGGCCATTCCATTCGAGAGACTTCAACCTCTTCAAGGTACTCCTGAACGATGCGCGCACGATGGGGTCTGGCATTATCGTCCATAAAAATGAAATTTTCACCAATGTATGGGGCAAATGGCACTACATGCTCTTCAAGGATGTTCCTTATATACTTATCAACATTCATAGCTCCATTATCAACGACCACTAGGTCTGTGCGAGCAGTCAAAGATATTCCACCCCATACCATAATCGATCCTCCCCCGAAACCAGTAGTATTCAGGAAATTGCACTGAGCATATCTTTCATGTGGACGTCTGTATACAAGGGAACGTCGATCACAATGGTAGAGGCAGAATCTAGACCCATCTGTGAAGAGAACTCTTTCCCAATCGGCCTCTTCCCAATGGATATGTATGCTCTCTCGCAAAATCCAAACGCGCCCTTCGATGGGCTGGGGTAAGAGCTGGGCCTCTTGCCGCGACACGAGGCCTTAAATCATATTCTCTGAGGCGATTTCTTATTGTCTGAGTGCTAATTTGCAACTCATGAGTTTGCTCAAGCTGATTTTGAAGGAGGCGAGCGGTTGCAAACCGTTGTCTCAACGAAGAAACTCTCAAGTAACGTTCTTGAATGGCATTTGTTACCCGTGGTCTACCCTGTCCTGGTCTTCGGACATTCATACCTGTCTCCCTGAATCGCTGCAACCTTCTGGACACACTTGTATGGGAAACTCCAAACCTTTCTGTAATTCTTGTGTATGTCCACCCTTCTTCTCGCAAAACTACCGCTTGGGCACATTCCTCTTGGGTCAAATTGCGTGTTTCGCGTTGCATAGCGATCGAGTCTAGAAAATCAAACGAAAGAAAAACTATTGATCACTAGAATTGATCGAGAACAACTTATTTTAGAATGGAGCCAATACATTCAAAATCTGATAATATCATTTTTTTTTATTCCTGCTGGGAGAAAACATATGTATTGAAGAAAAACGTTGAAAGTGGATAACATATGCATGAATAATTCTGATAAAAATAATTATCATTGAGAACACCTTCAGTTGTAGAATAAATTTGAGATTTTCATAATGTGCGCTAATTTTTTTGCGCAGTGTAGATGTTATCTTGAATAGCCCGGCTATTTCGGTAGATGCCACTTTTGAAGCGGTCATTTTTTGACATTTGACAAGTAGAAACTACATCATTAATCAAAATGGAACGATACACGCTTCAATAACGCAATGAAATCATTAAAATTCACTATAAAAATGGTGAAAAGTTGGCAGAGACAGTTTATAAAACTCGAACACAAGAACTCAAGCCTTTGTTGATTGGGTCCTTGAAATGCATGAAGACGATCCGGAATTCCATCGAAAAATCATCTTGACTGATGATTCCCATTTCTACCTCGGTGGCTTCGTCAACAAGCAATATTGTCGCATCTGGGGCTTCGAAAACCCAAGAGTTATTGTGTGTGACTGTTTGGTAAAGTTAACGGTCCGGCGGCGTCATATTAGACCTTACTTTTTAGAGAATGGGGCTGGATCAACAGTTACGGTGAATGGATTGCGCTCCCAAGAGATGATTTTTTTATAGCCGTAATTGGATGGTAATGATCTGGACAACGTTTACTTTCAACAAGACGGCGCTACGTGCCACACAAGCAACAAAATCATTGATCTTTTACGGGAAAAGTTTCCGGACCGTGTTATCTCTCGAAGAGGTGATCACAGTTGGCCACCGAGATATTGTGATTTAACACCTTGCGACTTTTTCTTTTGGGGCCATGTGAAAGAGAAGAACTACGCCAAGAGCCCAGCGTCGATTCAAGGACCACAAAGATGGAAGCCACTTTACGATTTGGTTATTGGAAATTTCATGAAAAGGATATAGACCTATACTCCATTCACAATTATAAAATCACAACTCTGGCCTTGGAAATTTGACACATTTCACTCTGTATCGAAGTTATGACGTTTTTCAAAATATTTTTATGTTTATGTCAACACTATGTTGCCCTTTCTACATTCTTAGCGTATTTCTCAGAATGTGAAATTATTCGGAAAATGAATGAATTGGAAAATATGTGATGGACGAAAATAATTAACGTTTATATGAATTGATTGAAAGGATTCCTTTTCTAGTTATTTGCATTAAAAGTACAAGAGATCACTGTTGAAATATATTATTTTTCGCCATGGAAGAAAATTGCATTGCGTTCACATGATTTTCATATGCATGCCTGTGAAGATTGAATGTTTATTATCCTCTTGAACTGAAAGTTCAAGCCTTGACATCAATTGTTGAATCAAGAATAATGGAACATTATATCCTTCTATTGGAATCCAAATAGTTGAAGGGAGTTCTGATGCAAGAGGAACTTTTTCTTGGAACATAACCTTAATAGCTAACTTAATAAAAATAAGAGTAGAAGATATACGAGTACATTTCATTTATTTGATCTTATGAACAAGGAGTAAAATATTCTGACTGTATAGTAATTTATTAGTTTAAAAAATATTCATACATTACAACCACAGTAGGTTTGTACAAATAATATGGAACAGGTCAAACATATGCTTCACATTTATCATTCACCTGTTCTAAAATAAGACACAAACTCCTCCACATTATAGGGTCCTCACAGCATTAAAAGCCTGTGTCTCTTTTGAAAGAAGTAGCACTAGATATAATATATTCTTTCGATTAAGAGCAAATACCTACCGTTGAATGTTACATGCACAAATTTCTTCAAAATGGGCTTATACGAAGTGGTTTTTTTCTGAAACGTGAAAACTATCAACAATAATCATTTAGTGACCGATGATGGCCATCCAAAACACGTTTACTTACGAAAATCGTGCAATTTCATGCTGCAAGTTCTTTCCTCATAATTCCTCCTGAACCATATTTTCCGGTCGCTTTCGTGAGAAGATCCTATGAGGAAGCCTTTTTTGTCCATTTACACATTCCAAATAAATTTTGAGCACCAAAAACGATACCGAAACTAACCAAACTTCTGGGGGACCGGAATTCGTTTGAATCTTTCCAAACGGCCAGATACCTAAAAAAACTTCGTTATCAAGTGTAAAAAAGGGGATAAGTACTCACTTTTGCTTTATTTATGCTTATAAATCGATTTTTGGTCCAATTCAAATTTGCCGTTTGTATCCATGCCAAAGTATCTTTGATACTTTCACTTTGATGTAAACAAAGAAACTGGCAACGCCGTTTTGTCATTAACGATATTCTATGTACGCGCACAGATTTTTTATCAGGGGCACCAACTCCTGAAAACGAAACCATGACCTCCTATGTGATTAAATAAAAGTGAATGGAGTATACGTAGATACCTTCATAGAAGCAAGAAATATAATAATAATAACTTTATTTCCAAGAATAACATAAAGGTATATACAGTCAAAAACGAAAACAGGAAAAAACAAATTTAAAAATACCAAATACTTAAGACAAGTTCGATGCCACATTGTCATAGATTCCTACGTTGCATCACTTGATACCGAGCTCGATACCATTCTGAATTACATATTAGATTTTCTGAAATTGAATTGATTACTTCTGAAATACAATTTTCATTTTCTGAAATTGAATTTGCCATTTCTGAATTTCAATTCACTATTCTGAATTACAACTTTGTTTTTCTGAATTACAACTTCCTAATCTGAATTTCAATTTCGTTTTTCTGAAATTGAATTAACCATTCTGAAATTCAATTTCTGTTTTCTGAATTACATATTGCTTTTCTGAAATTCAACTTTGAATTTCTGAATTACAACTGTGAAAGGTGTAGTTTCTAGGTGAATCTGAAAATTCCTGAGTCCGAACCTGCTCCGTAGATATCAACATGTTTTTTGTCTTCTTATCAAACATGACTCAGAATATCGATTGTGATCAGTAATCTTCGATCGTGTTACGGCGAGGGTACGAGTTTTATGTTTCGAGAATGCCGCACACGTTTATTCAAATAATGAACTTGATATGCTTTTAATTTATGGTGAATCAAATCAAAATGTCAGTTCAGCAATTAGTACAGAACAAGATATCACCCAACTTCGCGGAAGTTCATGGATCTGGTGCAGAAATGTAGAGATATGACGAACAGAGAGATGCAGGCCAGAGTAGTATTAAGATATTGATGCCCAAAATTTTCTACAATTTTTTTTAAATTGAATATTTTCGTTAAAATGACTCATTTTGATGAGATCTATCACCTGTCAAAAGAAAAGCCTCACCATGAAATACACCCTGTATGTTATCAAAATCATACGAACTCCTAACGAAAGGGAAATTTTGTATGACAAATATATTTCGAATACAAATATCACGCATTCGTTAAACCAAATCAGACGTAATTCCATTGATGGCTTCATGTAATTCGACATCGGCAATCCAACCTACAACAAAAACGAAGCGTTCCCGATAATTCTATTTGTGTCTTCAGATCGTGATAGGAGTAATCCTTCGGGGAAATACCGCTAAGTGACAGAGCAATGGTTGCCACCCGTTTCCCCACCAGGGGGTGATACAAGCCACGTGACAACAAGCCACCGGCTAATTTGCCGAATCAGTGACGTCACTAATTGTTTCACAATCCCAATTAGCGATATTCATCAGGGAAATCGCGCAAATCCATTTTCCCCAATGGAAAACTTGCAAGTCTAACTGTGTCGCGAAACGAGTTTTCCCGAGTGGAAAGTTGAACATTTTGATTCATTTAATTGGAAAGGGTTGGCTCGTCTCTCATGCTCCGCGAATGATTGACAGTTTAGCGGAAGGATGACTGAAAATATTGAAAACTCAGTTAGGCCTGTCGCGAATCTTTCTGTGCTTGGGGAAAATTTTGAAAATGAAGTTCTGTGAAGAGTATGGCCTTCTCGAACATCAACCACAGGAGTGGTAGATCTTGGGCGTCCACTTCTCGGTCACAATTCCAATTTCTCGATATCGATGGACAAGATGGGAAACTACGCTTTCATTTAATTGAAAGAAAGTCGCAACATCTCTCTGATAAGAATAGAATAGGTTTTATTTTCCGAATTATCGATACATAAATAATATATCCACAGAGGGAAAACATGTAAAAAAAATGAAAAAAACTAAATTACTAAATAGAGTTATTTGTATTCGACAATTCCTTACAAGCTCATTGAAATTCTTGTATTGGAAAAGGCTCAATTTTAACTAACAATCAATACAATCATTAAATTTCTCCCATTAAATTCTTATTATCGACTGCGAATATTTTGGAAGCATATTAAAACTTTTTATTGTCATGTAGAAACAGCTTTTTTCTACTGAATTTGATGGTGATGGGGATACAAATTTCTGCCTTGTATTATTAGAATTTATTAAATCCGTGAAGTAAGATCTGTGGCTTTGAAAAAACAGTAGCAACCTACAAATATACGAGGGTGTATTCATATCTAGTTAGCTTAGACCAGTTCCATGCATAAACAATATATTGCGATACCATATCAACGAACAATAAATTATAAGAAGTGTCAGTGAAGAGTTCGACGTCAAAAAAGTAAACCAGAGTTACGCAATGAATTAAAAAAAAAAGATGTCCACCGAAATTGTAAAAATCGAAAAATTGGGATATCGAGCCATCATCAAGTACCTGTATTTAAAAGGGTTAAGAGGTAAGCAGATTCACGAAGATATGCTTAATACCCTTGGTGATCAATGTCCTCCGTATGCGACCGTGAAAAATTGGACTGCAAGCTTCAAAAGAGGTAAATTTTCCATTGAAGATGATGACCGATCGGGAAGGCCAGTTTCTGTGTCAGTCCCCGAAAATATCGATGCAGTTCATGACATGATTTTATCAGACTATCGAATTGGGCTAAAACGGATATCTGAAGCACTGAAGATCTAATACGAACGCGTTCATCATATAGTTCACGTCAATTTGGACAAGAGAAAAATTTATGCAAAATGGATCACCAAATGTTTGAATGTTGACCGAAAGCGTGCAAAGGTAGAAGCATCACGTTCGATCTGTGCTCGATTTGAGAACGATGTAGACTTCTTAAACCGAATTGTTACTATGGATGAGACTTGGCTTCATTTCTGCGATCCAGAAACAAAGCAACAATTGATGGAATGGCGAAACTCTGGTTCTCCAAGACCTAAGAAGTTTCGTGTCCAAAAATCTGCTGGAAATGTTCTTGCTTCAGTTTTTTGAGATTGCCATGGGGTTACAGGGGCGGTTTTCAGGGGGGGGGGCGACAGGGGCAATCGCCCCCCCCTAAACTTTTATTTTATTAAGTTAACATAATAATCGAATGAAATAGGTCTGACTGGCATGACCTCTGATTCCTGAAAAGTAAATATATTCAATATACATGGTGTCCCAAGTTCGAGTGCCTATTAGACGTTTCTGGAGAACTGGACATATTTGAAATCTGAAAATTGGGATTATGATATTGTTCGAAATTCTCTACAGACCTTAAATATTTTTGGATCCTGAGTATTTCCGGTTATACAGGGAGTGAAAATAAATTTGCTCAAATATTTTTTTTCAAACTTTCCGTTTCTGATATGATTGAGTATTTAATGCTGAATACATTTCTGTTTCTGTTGTTTTCAAAATAAAAAAAAAAACTGAAAAAAGTAAAATTTTCATAGTCGTTATTATTTTCATTTTTCTTATTCTGAATATCCTGAGTGTAAACCGTAGTAAGTAGAAGAATGTGGTAAGGTCATGCATCTTTTGAATTTCATGAATATCATCACAGGGTGTTTGAAATTTTGTGTCAAAAACTGTGATCGAAAATTGGTCATAACTTCTGTTTTTCAATTTAGAACCCTATTTTTTTATTATTGCGTTGGATTCTGGCGATTCTGCGAAGAAAAGTAATGATATCAGTGATATCACTCTAAGATACTTTTGCTCTTAAATTCCTGAGTTCTTTGAGCTTTTCTGGATTCATTGTACGTAGAATCAAATTCATTCAATCTTTCACTTGAGAATATTCTGTGACCATAGAAGATAAATGATCCCATTAATAATTTACAAATGACAGGTGTAATAAAATTATGAGTTGTTACTATGGTCTCATGAGAAAATTCATCGAATCTGTTTAGATTCGATGAATTTGACTCTACCTACAACATGAATCGAGAAAAGCTCAAATATCTCGGGAATTGCTGAATTTAGAAGCAACAGCATCTTAGAATGCTATCACTATTTTTCTTCGCAGAATCCAAAGCGATAATAAAAAATAGGATTCTAATTTGAAAAACAGAAGTTATGGCCAATTTTCGATCACAGTTTTTGACACAAAGTTTGAAACACCCTGTGATGATATTCATGAAATTCAAAAGATGCATGACCTTTCCACATTCTACTACTTTGATTTTGTGATTACGGTTTACACTCAGGATGTTCAGAATAAAAAAAATTAACATGATATTGACTATAAATACGTTACTTTTTTCAGGTTTTTTTTTCGATATTCTGAAAACTATTCGAATGAATACAATGGTTTTAACAGAAATGTATTCAGCATTGAATATTCAAGCATATCAGGAACGAAAAAAATTGAAAAAAAAAAATTTTTTGAGCGAATTTATTTTCACTCCCTGTATAACCGCCTCTGGAAATACTTCAGGTCTGTAGAGAATGTCGAACAATATCATAATCCCAATTTTCAGATTTCAACGAACGTCTAATAGGCACTCGAACTTGGGACACCCTGTATATTTTTATTCACCTCATTCAGAATTTTTGTTTTAGCATTATCATTGTCGTCCCATTGAAAAAATCCCCATGAACTGCTTTTTAATTTTTTCACTTCGCCCCCCCCTCAGTAGATGAATAAAACCGCCACTGTGGGGTTATCATGATAGATTTTTTGGATAAGGGTAGAACAATAACTGGAGATTACTATTCGACATTACTGACCACTCTACGGGAAAAAAATTAAAGAGAAGAGACGCGGAAAGCTATCCAAAGGTATTTTGTTTTTACAGGACAACGCCCCAGTACACAAATCTCATGTTGCCATGCAAAAAAATCGTGATTTAGGGTTAGAATTACTAGAACACCCCCCTTATTCACCAGATTTGGCTCCGTCCGAAAATCATCTCTTTCCTCAACTGAAAAAAAGTTTAAAAGGTCGTAAAGGTCTTCCAACGGGGAGCTTATAAAAGCTGTGGAGGACTGGTTTGCAGAGCAAGAGAAACATTTTTTCTGAAAGGTCTAGGGACGTTGCAGGTTCGCTGTAATTAATGTATTCAATTAAGAGGAGAATATGTTGAGTAATAAAATATTTTGACATTGAAATTTTGTTTGGTTCTATAGTAGGCTAAGAATTTTTCAATATATCCTCGTATCGTTTCACCGAAAGAAAATTTTAAATTTAAGGTGGGCGTTCAATGTAGTTTGTTTTTTTTCAATCTGCATTTGGAAATGGTTTCACTTTGAGAACTAAAATTTCGTGGGTAAACTCAGAAAGGATTGGAGTTCTTAAGGAGAAGTATCACCTTTTGAATCGTGGTAAATCTCCATTCAAAAAGTGGTTTCTTCATTTCACGATTAACTACCCTAATTTGCGACGTAGAGATTTGATTTTTTTTTAAATTGAAGTTGAAGAACGTCCCGAGGGCAAATAGGTTTCTTTTTTTCGATTTAATTAGTTTTTCAATTAAAAAAAACAGGTTGAACTTCAGCGTTTTGGAAACTACACTTTATGATTTTTTTCGACGGTTATTCATCATTTTTCGGAAAAAATCGCAACTATTAGCCCTCGGCAATTTAATCTTCTATAAACTATAAAAATTTTCATGATGATTAATCCGAAAATATAGCTTGTACTCATGAAAAACGAAAAACATATTCAATAACCCAAATATTGCAGAGATCTAACGATTACCCCGGTTTTTTTTTATTTAAAAACTAATTAAATCGAAAAATAGAAAACTATTTGCCCTCAGGACGTTCTTCAACTTCAATTTAAAAAAAAAAATCAAGTCTTTACGTCGTAAATTAGGGTAGTTACTCGTGAAATAAAGAGACCACTTTTGAATGGAGATTTACCACGATTCAAAAGGTGATACTTCCCCTTAATGAAATAATTTAAAACGATTTCATTTCGGAAGTTCATTTTGTTTCTTTCAAAAATAGAAGAAAATAAGCCAACTCATGCTTCTGTTTTATTTCAAACGAAAGACCTATGAAAATAGTTCAACTTCTGATTAAAAGTGAATTTACAGATAATTTCGTTCAGAAAATCAACTTGAAATACGGAATTGGCAGAGAATGGCCAAATTCAAATATATAGCGAGAAAAAGTTCCTGCTTTACCCACATATTCACTAATTTCATATTTCAGCGATTCTCGGATAGAGAGAGCTCCATTGTACATTTCATTGATTTTCCATCTGTTACACCAATGACTGATATCGTCTGCAGCTTCTTGTCTTTTGTGAATTATTCTTGTGTTTCTGTGCCTAATTGCTATGCCCATGTCGTCTGCGTATAGAGCAAGCAGGCATCTTGGATTTCTTGGTATATCATGTATATATTATAGAGTAGCGGTCCTAGTATTGATCCTTGAGGAACTCCTGCTTCTAAATATCTGAGTGTGGAATGAACATCATCTTTTTTCACACAAAAATTTCTATCCCTCAAATAGTTTCTTATTATTCCGCATATCTTGGGTGAATAACCTGCGGTTATCATTTTATATGCTAGTCCTTCATGCCATACTCTATCAAAAGCTCTGGTAACATCTAGAAGTAGTAGTCCTGTGGCTTCTTCCTTCTGAAATCCTTCTGTGATATTTGGTTATTCTTAGGAGCTGTTGTTCAGTTGAATGTTGTTTTCGGAATCCAAATTGTTCACTTGGTAACATCGTCAGGGTTTCTTCATTTAGTCGTCTGGCTGATACTCTCTCCACAATTTTTCCTAGGGCTGGGAGCAGGCTTATTGGTCTATAGTTCTGTGGAAACTTCTTGTCTTTACCTGGTTTATTGAAAACGATCACTTCGGCAGTTTTCCATCTTTTTGGAAAGTACTCTGTTCTCATCACGCCGTTTGTTATGCTGTTCCTTTCTTTGACATTTTCTTCAGCATGAGATTTGTAATTTTATCTTTTCCAGGGGCCTGAGATTTTCTCTGCGTTGGCAGAAGAAGGTAGTCGAGTCTGGCGATAAAAGATCCTCCCATGTCAGCGAAGACATTTCCGGATTGACTTACGATGTATCCGGAAACACCAGACCGCAATGCATAATTCCTTATGCACGCTCCGTCTGTCCGATACTCAATCGGCAGCCAGCAGATGTCCGTCCTCCGAGGTGACGATGAGTGCCCCGCACGATCCGAACTCTCCCGTGGTTTAATAATCAGGCCGACCGCCTCTGGGGGCGGCGGCCGACATATTCCGCCGGCTGCCTGGCACAACAGCAACGGCCAGGTGTCAAGTCTTCGTTTGCAGGAGCTGAAGTCCTGAATAAAACAGCAGGCGTTTGCTGTGTTAAAAGCTATGCGGTTCAATTATTAACTGGGAGTCGGCTGCTTTACCCGATCTCTCTGGAACATCCTTTCAAATATTTAATTGTTCCGCCACTTCGAAACCTGTGATTTGTTATGTCAAACGTTTATTTACTATTTTCGGGTAAGTAGCGTCAGGAGATGCCGACCCTAGAGCCTTCGGAACTTTCTTATACTGACTGCTACTTAGGCGACTACTCCGCTTTGTTTGCCGGCTTTATGCTCAGGAATACCTTGGATTTTTTTGCACTTTGATACTTTGATTCAACCATTCATTTCCTGGATTGTAAAAAGCATTGACTTGTAATTTTTTCCACATCTAAATTCTTCAGATCAGAAGAAATCCATTGATCATTTTTCCCCAAAAAATTGAGATTTTTAAAATCGTTCATATTTTGCACAGAGGTACTTTGACATATGCTTATCAACATCATACAAACCAATGGTGGATACGACGAGAGGAACGGAATCTATGGCAGTTTGAAATTTTCAATTTTTCAAAAAATGCCATTTGACTGGTGAAAATCTAAACTATGCAAGTTAGAGCTCTGGAATATTTTTTATTGAATTCAGCGACCTCGAAAAGCTGAATTTTGATACCAAAGTCGGCCATATAGCCCTCATAAGTGGAGAATTTTTCCCAGTTTTATTTTTTCGATATTTCATTTTCGAGTTCTGTTCTCAAGCTCAGAGCACTCAAAGTATTGGTGATACCGATCAGTTAAATGGATTTTCTGCATGATTCGAATGGATAGTAGAGCTTCAAGATCAAAAAACGACTTTGGATTCGCCAAGGATTCCTTGGTGATGCCAAATATGGGGTTTTTGGGGGGTCTTACCCCTTAGTCATTTTTCACCCGAAAATTGAGATTTTCAAAATCGCTCATATTTTGCACAGAGATATGTACATTGAGATATGCTGATGAACAAAATATAAGCAAATAGTGGATACGACGAGAAGAACGGAAGCTATGACAGTTTGAAAATTCCAAATTTTTCAAAAAACGCCATTTGACAGGTGAAAATCTAAACTAGTTAGCGCTCTGGAATATTTTTTATTCAATTCGGCGACCTTGAAAACTTACATTTTGATACCAAAGTCGGCCATATAGCCCTCAAAAGTAACGAATATTTTAGTTTTATTTTTTCGATATTTCATTTTCAAGTCTTGTTCCTAAGCCCATATCATTCGCGGTATGGGTGTTATCGAACCGCAAAAAGGCTATTCTTGAAGATTCGAATTACTCGATCCATTATTTGAATCATTTACGTCGTTAGAACCTTCTGGATATATTGTTTAATTGCCAACAATGGTGTTTTGGGGGTCATAGCCCTTAGTAATTTTTTCCCAAGAAATGTAAATTTATAAAATCGCTCATATTTTGCACACAGATTTTTCGAGATATGCTGATCAATATAATACACACAAATCGTGGATAAGACAAGAAGAGCAGAACCTAGGAGAGTTTGAAATTTCAATTTTTTTAAAATGCCATTTGACAGATATGAAAATCTAAACTATGCAGGTAAGAGCTCTGGAATATTTTTTATTCAATTCAGCGACCTCGGAAACTTTCATTTTGATATCATATTTTTCTGATTTAATTTTTCCGAAATTTCTTTCAACGCTCCGAAATATCTTCAGCCATATTGAAATTATTGCAAACCAAAGAGTTTTATTAACTTCAACACCCTGTGCTTTGAAGTGAAAATGATCTTGCGAACAAAGTTCCTAAAAACATTTTATTTTCATTGGTAATATCTACCCTCTCAATTTTTTTACCTTCTCTAAGACACCCTATATATACTCCATTCACTTTTATTCAATCACATAGGAGGTCATGGTTTCGTTTTCAGGGGTTGGTGCACCTGATGAAAAGCACAGAACATATGATGAAAAGTCAGTGCGCGCACCGAAAATATCGTTAATGACAAAACGACGTTGCCAGTTTCTTTGTTTACATCAAAGTGAAAGTATCAAAGATATTCCACATTTTGTTAGGTTTACAAATTGTTCACAGATTTGGTATTTAATCAATATTTGCAGGTGAGTTTTTCGTCGAATATCCAAGATTAACGTATGTTTATTGTTTTTAGCACCAGTTTGGAGCGTGAGGACGATTTTCAAGACCAGGACGAATGTTTACATTTCGAGGTTGAAGGGGTACACGGGAATTTCGTTGAAAAAGCTGTTATTTGGACAGATATCGCAGAAGATGGATCGAATGGAGCCTCGAGAGGTCGATTAGGATGATATTTTTCAGGTTTTCCAAGAAATTTGGCGATATCTGAGCAGTTTTGCAAAAGTTAGGTACCTCACTAATGATGTGGAACTTAGACCTAATTCTCCTATAAGAAACGCCTTTCAAAGGTCGAGATGGTGAAAAATGTAATCTTTAGATGTTGTTTGAACAAACGCAGCCGAGTTTTATATCCCACCATTGATTTTAAGAACGTTATCAACAAAATAAAATTGACATTATTCTTGATTCTTGTAATTACCCATCAATTCATCTTATATCTTTGGGTTGATTTTTTTTTTAATGAATTCTTGATTAGAATCAACAATTGATGTCGTCAAGTCTTGAACTTTCAGTTCAAGAGGATAATAAACATTAAATCTTCACAGGCATGCATATGAAAATTATGTGAAAGCAATGCAATTTTCTTCCATGGCGAAAAATAATATATTTCAACAGTGATCTCTTGTACTTTTCATGCAAATAACTAGAAAAGGAATCATGTCTATCAATTCATATAAACGTTAATTATTTTCGTCCATCACATCTTTTCCAATTCATTCATTTTCCGAATAAATTCACATTCTGAGAAATACGCTAAGAATGTAGAAAGGGCAACATAGTGTTGACTTGGAACATAAAAATATTTTGAAAAACGTCATAACTTCGATACAGAGTGGAATGTGTCAAATTTCCAAGGCCAGAGTTGTGATTTTATAATTGTGAATGGAGTTTACACCTCCTCACATTATTTGTACAAAACAGCACATTCTGCCGCACCATGCACAAAGGTGAAAGATAATCGATTGCGAAATATACAAGATTGAATTTTTTCCATCGTCCTCGTGTAAACCCAAAACAAACCAATCAAACACCGATAGCTCTGTAATTTTTCAATTAGCCAATCCCGCAGGAATAACCAAAAGCTCTTTCTGCAACCGTATCATAGTCGGCGGAGCAGGTTTGTACAAGCCGCATCTGTGATTGGCAAACATTAACCGTGAGTTAACTCAGCTAATGATTAATAGTGCCGCGGGCTAACTAATCTCAATCAAGCACACTTCTCATGTGGCGAGCCTTGGGCGACTTCGCCGTTGTCGGTCTGTTGCAGCTCGGGGTCGTATTAAAAAACCCCCATTGAAAAATTCCGACGTTTTAGTGGATTCTTCCTGCGCAATGTTTACCTTCACTGTATGGAGAGCAGGGGAGACTCAGAGGGAGGGGCAGGGCTTTAATTTGAATCTTTGGACTGAATCCAGTGGCGGATCCAGCTCTCGAGAAAGGGGGGGGGGGTCACGGTCAGGTGTATTACATACCCGCCAATTGATTTTTTGGAGACAAATCAGCATCCCCAAAATAAAATTCTGATGAGGTTTAACACAAACAAGAAGTTGATTTGATTTATTACAAAAATAAAAACTTAATGAGAATAATAACAAAGGTATAACTGAATAGGAAAGGAAATTTTTCTATTTCTCCTTCTTGCGAAACGGGTGATGACTTCCTCTACATCAACAGATATGCCATTATGGATATGAAGAAGTGCTAGTCCAATAAGTCGTTCTTCTGCCATCGAAGCTCTCAACCATGTTTTGAGCCTTCTCAGAGTGGAAAATGACCTCTCTGCCGTTGTCACACTAACTGGTAGTGTTGCGAGTATATGGAGAAATTTTCTCACATTGGGATAAATGTCAGAATCACAGTTTTCTAGGAGATTATATATCGTCTGTGGAATCTTCTTCTCTCGTTGCCATTTCATCTTCCATAAGCGATATTCATTCGTAACGATTGAAACAGGAGGATTGTCTAATAGAAGTTTGTACTGATTTACCAACTCATTAACTATTTCCATATCTTCATTTTCATTTTTTGAATAAACGACTTTAGGTATAAAAACTCCTAATTTGAATAAATTCATTACTTCAGAATGCAGATGACAGTCGATCCTCTAGGTCGTTTATTATTGAATCCAGAAGAGGAATGTACACAGACCTGCGGAAATACTCTTCTGCAGACTGGGCAGGCTGATTATTGGCTCTGTGTATTTGTATTTCGACTATTCTAGGGCATTTAATAGTCACATCTAGCTGCTCAGCTACTTCCTTTGCCTCTTCAAAACGCTGTCGGAAAACTACGTCCGCTTTTTCCCTTTTTTCTCGTAACACACTCATCGTATGTTTTGTGGCATCCGTAGCTCTTTTCAAATCAATTGTGCTGGTTTGTAATATTCTACTCAAAGAAATGGACAAAATATTTTCCCAAAATTCAGATTTTTTTCATCATTGGAACTAATTACCCTCCAATATTCACTTAAATATGATTCAATTATATTTTTTCAATCAAAACATTATTTCATTAAACAAAATATTTGAGGGTTCGTCCAGTCCAGGGGGGGGTCATGACCCACATGACCCCCCCTGGATCCGCGCTTGACTGAATCAGAGCCATTCCCCCAACTAAGGAATAAATGACTGGGAATATCATAAGGGGTGTTTTCAAAGGTGATGGGTGTTTTTTAACAGGGGGTACAGCTCCTCAAAGTCAATCAATTTAAGCAAAATAGCCTTTACGAGGATATATTGAAAAATTCTTAGCCTACTATAGAACCAAACGAAATTTCAATGTCAAAATATTTTATTACTCAATATATTCTCCTCTCAATTGAATACATTTATTACAGCGAACCTGCAACGTCTATAGACCTTTCAAAAAAAATGTTTCTTCTTGCTCTGCAAACCAGTCCTCCACAGCTTTCATTACCTCCTGGTTGGAAGAAAATTTACGACCTTTCAAACTTTTTTTCAGATGAGGAAAGAGATGATAGTCGGACGGAGCCAAATCTGGTGAATAAGGGGGGTGTTCTAGTAATTCTAATCCTAAATCACGAATTTTTCCCATGGCAACATGAGATTCGTGTACTGGGGCGTTGTCCTATAAAAACAAAATGCCTTTGGATGGCTTTCCGCGTCTTTTCTCTTTAATTTTTCCCGTAGAGTGGTAATGTCGAATAGTAATTTCCAGTTATTGCTCTATCCTCATCCAAAAAATCAATCATAATTACTCCATGGCAATTCGAAAAATCTGAAGCAAGAACTTTTCCAGCAGAGTTCTGGACACGAAACTTCTTAGGTCTAGGATAACCAGAGTGACGCCATTCCATCGATTGTTGCTCTGTTTCTGGATCGTAGAAATGTATCCAAGTCTCATCCATAGTAACAATTCGGTTTAAGAAGTCTACATCGTTTTCAAATCGAGCACAGATCGAACGCGATGCTACTACCCTTGCACGCTTTTGGTCAACATTCAAACATTGATTTTGTTATCCATTTTGCAGAAAATGTTCTCATGTCCAAATTGTATATGATGAACGCGTTCGTATGAAATCTTCAGTGCTTCAGATATCCGTTTTAGCCCAATTCGACGGTCTGATAAAATCATGTCATGAACTGCATCGATATTTTCAGGGACTGGCCTTCCCGATCGGTCATCATCTTCAATGGAAAATTTACCTCTTTTGAGCCTTGCAGTCCAATTTTTCACGGTCGCATACGAAGGACATTGATCACCAAGGGTATTAAGCATATCTTCGTAAATCTGCTTAACTCTTAAGGGGCAGTATCACCTTTTGAATCGTGATTCGTGGTAAATCTCCATTCAAAAGTGGTCTCTTTATTTCACGAGTAAGTACCCTAATTTACGACGTAGAGACTTGATTTTTTTTTTAAATTGAAGTTGAAGAAAGTCCCGAGGGCAGATAGTTTTTTTTTTCGATTTAATTAGTTTTTCAATTAAAAAAACCAGGGTAATCGTTAGATCTGGGGTTATTGAATATGTTTTTTGTTTTTCATGAGTACAAGCTATATTCTTGAAATAATAATCATGAAAATTTTTGTAGTTTATAGAAGATCATATTTCCGAGGGCAAATAGTTGCGATTTTTTCGATTTAATTAGTTTTTCAATAAAAAAAAAAGGTTGAACTTCAGCGTTTTGGAAACTACACTTAATGATTTTTTCCGACGGTTATTCATCATTTTTTGGAAAAAATCGCAACTATTTGCCCTCGGCAATTTAATCCTCTATAAGCTACAAACATTTTCATGATTATTATTTCAAGAATATAGCTTGTACTCATAAAAAACGAAAAACATATTCAATAACCCCAGATCTAACGATTACCCTGGTTTTTTTAATTGAAAAACTAATTAAATCGAAAAAAAGAAAACTATCTGCCCTCGGGACGTTCTTCAACTTCAATTAAAAAAAAAATTAAGTCTCTACGTCGTAAGTTAGGGTACTTACTCGTGAAATAAAGAGACCACTTTTGAATGGAGATTTACCAAGATTCTAAAGGTGATACCTACTGCCTCTTAACCCTTTTAAATACAGCTACTCGATGATGGCTCGATACTCCAATTTTTTCGATTTTTACAATTTCGGTGGACATCTTTTTTTTTATTTATTACGTTACTCTGGTTTATTTTTTTGACGTCGAACACACAGGTTACACTGTGGCTCTTATGCTAACTCCTATAGCGATATCCCAAAGATCGCTATGTGATGATCTCAAGAGAAATTCTCAATTTATTCTTTTCGCGAACTCTTAAACATATCACGAATGCAAACAGAATAAGAACTTTCCACTGCGAGCTGCCAGAGATATCCTGAGTGCACCCAGAATGAGAAATGCACATTGCGAGCTTCCAAAGTTACCTTGAAATTAACAAGAACTGAAGAACAAGAAATTGGTTTGTCATATGTAATACCACTAGAGATGGAATTTTGCCGGCAAAATTTCTCGATTGTGATATTAAAGTTTGTTGCTCGGAAATGTCATGAGCGAAATTTCCGAAAAGCAACAAACTTGAATATTACAAGAGAGAAATTTTACCTGCTTAAATTTAATCTCGAGTGGAATTCGGCATGACTATTCCACGAGAAAATAGAGTAATATGTTCACATTTGACGCGTATTGCGCTATTTGGCAAATTAGAATTCATCATAGATTAACTAAACCACTAAACGTTGTTTGTTTTCTCTATGATATTTATTTCCGAAGCTATCTATGGATTCGAGAAACGTCAAAAATTTCGTCGCTGAAAAACCAACATGTTGGTTTTGCCGACTTGAAAATTTTTTCGGGATGAAACGATCGTTGCTACGGAAACTTCCTCACTAAAAATGAAAAGAGTGGAATAGTCAGGGTTATACCAAACGTAAAAACATCATCCATTTTCGGTTCGTGTGACTAGAATCTGGGGAAAGACCTTCGTCTCTGTTGAGTAGATGTGTCCGCGAAGCTCGATATTGTTTTGTTTTATCGTAATATCAAAGAAGATCCGTGATACTGATAAAATATTTAGAAATGTTAGTTGATATCTAAAATGAATAAGATACTGAATATGTAAGTAAAATTTTACTTTCTGTTGTGAATTCATTCCATTCCACTTGTATCGGGTGTTTTTTCAGAGATGAACTTTAAATTGAAATGAAACACATTTAAATGAAGATTGCAGCTATTTTTTTTATTCGAAAGATAATTTTATGACATTCATGTTTAAATAGTATACAACATTACTAGCAAGGTAAGAGGGTTTTTACTGGCGAATGGAGGATATAACAGTTACCTTCTTGAGCCAGTAAAAACCGTTACCTTGCGTGTATTGTTTTATATTTTATTTGTTTCTCATTTGTAAAAAGGTTAGATAAATTCCAAAAAAATCTCAATAATTTGTCGCAAATGTCGTAAGCTATGGAAGCGTTGCCATGAACATGTCTGTTTATTTTTCTTTACATTTGTTTTGGCGAAAGCGAAAATGAATGTACCAAAAGAAATTATTGAGACAGCCAGCAGTGTAGCTTCAAGTTTATTACCTGCAAAATCAGCTTCAAGGTACGAGCGAGAATACGACGACTTCAAAAAGTGGCAAAACAAAAATAGTGTGATTGGGGTAACTGAAGATGTTTTGTTGGTCTACTTGAATCAACTATCAGCTGGATTCAGCTCTAATACTTTATGGGCAAAATGGTCTATGCTGTAAAGCTGCTTGGAAATGAAAGAAAATGCCCCTGTTCGCAGGTTTGTTTTCCTTAAAAAAATTTATTGAAAAATATGACGTTTAGTTGTCATTTGCAGATTTCAAAAGGTAATAGCGTTTCTGAAACGAAAAAATGAGCGTTATACGCCAAAAAATGCCAAGGTATTGAGTAAAGAAGAGGCTGAACAATTTCTTTTACATGCTCCTGATGACCAGTGGTTGCTGGCAAAAATTGTAACAATATTTGGGATTTTTGGATGTTGTCGATGTGACGAAATTCTCTCCTTAAACATAAATGATGTAGAAGATATGGGAAAATACGTTATTGTGACATTGCGGCAAACAAAAAATTTAACAACAAGAAGATTCACCATAACCGATGATGGCTGCAGCTTCAAGCCCTGCATGTTATACAGAAAATATGTAAATCTTCGGCCTCCTGGAACAGAAAGCCTGAGATTTTTTTTGACATACCGACATGGAAAGTGCTGGCCAGCACACTATTGGTGGTGTCCCAAAGCGAATAGCGAAATATTTAGGTTTAAAAGACCCAGAGTTATACACCGGCCACTCTTTTCGCAGAACTGGAGCCACTATGGTTGCGGATTCGGATGGAGATATTTTAGCACTAAAGCGTGCAGGAGGGTGGAAGAGCACCGAAATTGCGATGAGTTATGTCGATGATTCGGTCAACAAAAAAATCGAAATGTCTAGCAAATTATTTGGTCGTAAGGAGAGTACAAATGTTCTGCAGTCCTCGAGTTCAGCAGTTTCTGAGTCAACAGATTAGTCATCATCATCAGTATCAACTCTGTCATCATAAAAAATCTGTGTTACTGGAAATAACAATTGTACCATGATTTTCAACATATATGACGATAAAACAAAATTTTCTAATGTAAATAATACTACTAACTTGTAAAAATGTTGCAAGTTAACTGTCAGTTTTACAAGTTAGTGACTTGATAAAATAAACTTTCTTGATTAATATTGTGTTTTTGAAAACCGACGTTTACAAATGAGAAACTAATAAACATAATTTCCGGCTAGCTCATTTCAAGCTCCTGAGCGATTCCCTCCCGTACAAAAATGTCAAAGGCATATTTCGTAGTCAACACTACACTCGACGCATTTTATACATTATTGAAAATACCCAGCGAAGTATTTCGTCCTTCGATATATCACAGGACGATCGGTTACTTAAATATGATAACGAAAAAGCTCCGTCAGTTGCTTGGTCCGCGCTGGGAGCAAGGAAAGGCGAATAGATCACAGATTTGAAAGGCGACGAGCGAAACATCTGATGTACGAGTTGCCAAATATGAGTTATAGGCCTCCTGGCAGTACGACTGAAGCTGGAGCCATAAAATATGCACTCTGAACCATCTATGTATGTATATGTGCGTCTTCGTCCCCTTGCGACGACGAATAGATCACGATAGGAATATTGAGAACTGCCTTTCATGTTTACTCGCGATTTACATAAAGGTATCGATAGGGATTCAGATTTCGACGAATCAAAAAACACTATCTATTCAGTCTTGACTTGTACTCTGAAACTTTCTAGGTAAACTGGGTAAAGTAACCTGATGATGTTGGATGAAATAGTGGGTTGTTCGCAGTCAACCGTTCAGATAATCAAGTCGAGTTGTGGGCTTAGAACATACAAAGTGCAGAAAATGCCAGACAGGAACGCTGTGAGGAATCAAGAGCAAAGAAATTAAAACAGATTTCTCGAAAAATTTTTCCTGTTGCATGATGGACGACGAAACCTATGTCTAGGCTGATTGCAATTTGCACTTGTGGGAAAAGGAGCAAATTTTTCGTTGGCCAAGGCTCTGTTGACTCGGAGATATACATCGACGAATGCTTGAAGAAGCGACTTTTACCATTTTTACGTGAACACGATGCTGTAGCGGATTAACCGGTACGCTTAGTACGCTGCAGCGTAGGGCCCCGAGGTTCATAGGGGCCCCCGGCGATCGAATACATTTTTTTTTCTAGAATGAGAATTCAGTCTGTAAGTGTGAAAAAAATAGTCAGACTGTACTATATTTTATAAGGAGCTCACAGCTCAGAGGCAACTTGTGAACATGAAACGCAATTGAATAACCAAAGTCTCAGAGCAAAATTGGAAAAAACACACCATTCAGCGTACTGTCCCTAATTATCTTGTCTGCATGCAATAAATTCCGTCAAGGCGGCCGAATTCAAATGTTTACAATTATGTACATCATAATTCAATAAATTTGTCGGCATTTCCTGTAAAATCTAGGAATGTGCTACAGAACGGCCAACCAGATGTTGATTCGTTTAGGGGTGTAAATTGAAAAATACTTGTGCAGAAGTTCTTAGGTCTGCATATTTTTTTCTCACATTCATTTCACAATAAGATTCGAATAGTGTTGACAGTGACGGGCGAGTTTCGTGTAAGATTCAAATATTGTGTTGGTGTTGGTGAATTGATCTATTTCTGTTTGTGTAAAGATGGAATTATGTTGAGTATTTCCAAATCAAAATGTTCCTTAAAATGTTTGAGCCCCGATGGTGATGGTGTGCTCATCATGAGGCTGTTAAAGCATTGAAGTTTGGGTATAATGATTTATTAAGGGCTTTGAAGCACATTCATTTTGGATGAAATGAATTGTAAAAATGAGGCCAAAAATTTATACTTACAAAAAGCTTATCGAATTAGAATACGCTATGTTAACTGTTATTAAAATAATTCTAGAACGCTTTGATAAAATTTCTTCCAAACTTCAAAAACCTAATTTGGATCTTCAAAGTGGATATCATTTACTGGGCTCTTTAAAGTCATTTTTGCAGGAAATTCGGACAAACACTGATTCACAAACAGACCAGATAGAGACACAATCTAGAGAATTAAGTGAAGATATTGGAAAAGAATACACCCAGAGCGAGTCCAAAAACGGCTAAGAAGAAGAAAGTTCAATCGCCAATATTTTTTGGAAAAGATAAATTCAGGATTGAGATATTGAATAAAGTTTTAGATTTTTTGATTGGCGACTTAGACCGTCGAAGTTCTGTCTATCGAGAAATCATTGTGAAATTCAAATGTATATTTGATATAGGTGATCTCTCGCAAGAGAATATTGATAGGAAAAGTTTTAAAACACTCTTGGAGTATTATGAGAGAGGAGGGAATTATTAGCGAAGCTGGAAGCATCTCAATTCAAGGAATATCTTAAAAACTTGAAACAAAAAAATACTAGTTGATTAGAGATGTTGAAAATAATATATGATAAAGGAATGATAGAAGTATTCTCCAATTTATATACAGGGTCTTTCACGAGGAACCTCACCCATATTTATACGGGAAACTACTGAACGTATTTTCATGAAATTCAGCACTTATAAGTATTTCACGATGCTGATGAAATCTAAAATATTTTCAAGGCATGAGCACCTCCGGTTTTTCCGGAAATGACGTCAACTTCCGTTTTTCAAATTAGAACACCATTTTTTTATTGCAGAAATAGATTCCTTAGAAAATTTCAAGTTATTTTGATGTAACATTTTTCAGTTTTCGTTGGAAAATTCTCTCTGAGCGGGAAAATTCGAAAAAAAAATCGAAAATAGAGCTCCGCTGAAACAAGAATAACTTCGAGGTTTTTGGATGGAAAATTTTCATTTTTGGGATTTTTCAAGATGTAAGATTGATGTATCCACTTTGAAAATCGAAATCGCGATTCATGATACAGGGGGTGAAAAAATCGCTTTCAAAGTTAGGGATGACAAAATCCTGAAAAATCAATTTTTTCAAATTAGAACCCCATTTTTTTATGGCAGATATTGAATCTACGTTAAAAAATAATGTGAGTGTATGCATCACACCCTTGCCCTAAAATGGATATTTTCTGAGTTATTCACAAAAAACTGTTTTTCGTCTTGAATTTTCAGCTATTTCTTTTCCCTTCACGCCAAAAAGATGAAATTTTCAGGAACTGTTATTTGAACCATGCTGTAGATTTTTCACCCCTTCTTGAAACCGACTTCAAGTTACTATTAGGAGAACCATGGCAAACTCTTGCAGTTATAACTAGAGAAGATGCTCAAAGTTTTGACCGTTAATTTCTAGACATTTATTTGTACGTCTCAGGAATGTTTCGTGCGTTGCTCTTCTTATTTCATCGGGAGGAAGAGATCTGCAAAAGTGTTTAAAAACCAAATTGAGTTTCAAAACTATGAATCTAAAAATCTAAACAAACCTGAACGCATTTCTGACTCGTTCTATGCAGTCCTCTTCATCGTCAGGGGAGTTGAGTAGACAATATTTTTTATCCTACCCCAAACATAATAGTCTAAAGGAGTTAAATCGGGAGAACGTGGTGGCCAAAGATGTGGACCATTGTTCGGCAACCATCGATCTTCAAATAGCCTGTAGAGGATATTTGACACATTGAGTGAATTGTGTGGAGGCGCGCGATCTTGTTGATACCATAAGTCATTATGGTTCTGTACTAGCGGCTCAATTATTTGAGTCAATATGTCAGAATATCTATCTCCTAAGGGAGAACATTCTTTAAATAATGCAAACATGTGTAGTGTTCTATCTTACCAGTTAAAGTCCCATCATAAATGTGAACATCGAGAATTGCATTATTTTTGATGGCGCAAAAAACATTGAAACTCCAGGTCTCTTGAAAGTTCCATTGTCTGAAGTGGTGGTTGTTCTCTTCATCCCAATAATGACTGTTATGCCTATTGAAAGAACCATTCTTTGTGAATTTAGATTCATCTGTCCAAATTATACAGTCCAAAAAGTTTTCATTCTCTTAAAATCGAATCATCATAGCTTCGCAAAACTCTGTTCTCCTGACGAAATCAGTTTCCTTCAAATGCTGTAACCTATTGAATTTATATGGGTGCATTTTATGTTTTTTAATATTCTCCAAACACTCGATTGAGATAATCCCAGATCAATCTCGGCATCTTTGAGAGAATTTTGAGGATTCACACGAAAATATGCAAGAACTGTAATTTCGTTGTTCTCATCTTCTACTACACTTTTTTCTCTGTGTATAGTTTTCTTAACGAAAGATCCGACATTTCTCAAGTTTGTCATGGTTCTGTTAATGGTATCTCTCGTTGGTCTGGGTCGGTCAGGAAACCTCTCAATGAACAGTCGAATCGTTCTATCTACAACTTTATTACATTCTCCATGAAGTAGAATGAGATTTAAATAATCTTCATTGGTAAAATTAGGCATAGTGATCGATTTTATAACTTAATACGAATTATCACCAAATTAATAGTAAACACAAAATGCTACTGAATAAAGAGGAATTTGGCAGATGTAATTAATGATATCTATCATTAAAAAAAAAAGAATGTGAAACATGGTAAGTTTTTGCATATGGTTCATAAGGAATTATTTATTTATCACTGGAGAGAAAACCGATGGCCGATTAGTTGAAATAAAGAGGTTTCCGATACAAATTCGAATCCAAATTCGCCATCTATTTAGGAACAACCTGTAACTGTTTTCTCTTGCATATTAGGGTAGTAAAATCTAAAACATGGTTTAAGTAACAGTTCCTGAAAATTTCATCTTTTTGGCGTGAAGGGAAAAGAAATAGCTGAAAATTCAAGACGAAAAACAGTTTTTTGTGAATAACTCAGAAAATATCCACTTTAGGGCAAGGGTGTGATGCATACACTCACATTATTTTTTAACGTAGATTCAATATCTGCCATAAAAAAATGGTGTTCTAATTTGAAAAAAATGATTTTTCACGATTTTGTCATCCCTAACTTTGAAAGCGATTTTTTCACCCCCTGTATCATGAATCGCGATTTCGATTTTTAAAGTGGATACATCAATCTTACATCTTGAAAAATCCCAAAAATGAAAATTTTCCATCCAAAAACCTTGAAGTTATTCTTGTTTCAGCGGAGCTCTATTTTCGATTTTTTTTTTCGAATTTTCCCGGTCAGAGAGAATTTTCCAACCAAAACTGAAAAATGTTACATCAAAATAACTTGAAATTTTCTAAGGAATCTCTTTCAGCAATAAAAAAATGGTGTTCTAATTTGAAAAACGGAAGTTGACGTCATTTCCGGAAAAACCGGAGGTGCTCATGCCTTGAAAATATTTTAGATTTCATCAGCATCGTGAAATACTTATAAGTGCTGAATTTCATGAAAATACGTTCAGTAGTTTCCCGTATAAATATGGGTGAGGTTCCTCGTGAAAGACCCTGTATAGCTTTAAATTTATTTGTAACGCTACCTATTAGATACAAGTTGTGTAGCAGTCCGCTCATTTTCCAACTATCATTGATAAAAAAAATAAATATAGAACTGTTATGACAGAAAATATACTGCAGTTTTTAGGAATTCTATCGATTATTATTCTGCAAAAAAAGAATTTGCTGATATTAAAATAAGAAAAAAACAATTTTTCTAGTGACATTTTATTTTGTTGGTAACTGATTTACAACTTTACGATACTTGTATCTTTTGTGATGATTTTATTTATTCCTTTCTCGATGCCGCAATAAAAAATTTGCAGATATGATATTCTAGAGATATTCTGTATTTGAATTTTTGTGATATTTTTCCCTTTTTTCAAGATTTTTATTCATTTTTTATATTTTGTTTCGATATGCTTACCTACACCTTGTATTTTATTAATAAACTTTATTTTTTGTTTTTAAAGAAGTGCGTTTTAATTAAAAAATTCTGTTGAAAAAAATCGAAAATGTTTCAGAGGGGGCCCCAAAAGTTTTGAAGCGTAGGGCCCCTGAAATCGTAAATCCGCCACTGGCACGATGTGTCAACAATCTTTTGGCCAGATTCAGCTTCATGCCACTACAGCAAGGCCACCAAGGAATGGTACGAAGCTAATGAGGTGGTTTTTGTCCCCAAAGAGGCCAATCCACCAAACGACTAAGAAATCAACGAAAACATTAGCGGAATTCAAGCAAAAGTGGAAGACAGCATCCCATAAAGTGACTGAGAACACTATAAGAAGCATTATGGGAAGAATTCCAGAAAAAATCCATGAATTTTGTAAAAAATAGTTTTGGTTTTTTTATTGTGAAAACAGTTTTCATAAGAATTAGAATATGATTCGAAAATGAGTTTGATTTTCGTAATCGGTCCAGTGGTTCAAAATATATAAAGCGATTTTGTGATAGCGTAGCGAATTTATTCTCGTTCAGTCCTTATGCTGTTCGTTGCTTTTATTTTGAAAGCGAACATTTCGAAATGAAATTTCCATCTCACAATATGTCTACTTTCAAGTCCTGATACAAAAAAGTGGACCATCCTGTGTATGAATGGCGGTTGGAATCATGTCTCAGCATTTCCCCAGAAACTCACGTAGTCGGCGAACGAGCATTTACCCGAGGGGCCCCTAACACGCCAGCGCCATCCCGACAACTTCCAGGAGAACTAAGAATAATAAATTCGACTTATGTGGAGCAATTACCCAAAATACATTCACGGTTTTTTATAGCTCCTTGCGGCAAACGGATCGCTCCGTTCTTTTATTGCACCGAAGAGAACCCGGAATTGATATGTAATTGTTTTTCAGGCGAGTATTACAAGCAATTTTCTTCTCATTTTCGGAGAGAAGCCCCCGATATCTTAGGGATTCTTTTTCGACTCTCGAATTGGCCCGTTCGGAAGCTCGAGGGAGGGTAAGGGTAACGAATTTTTAGTATGCGCTACATCAAACTCAGGACTCGTGTGGAGTTATCCTAGGAAAACTCCTCCACGAAATATTATAAAATACTGGTTTCGAAAAGGTTTTTCTTGTACACTGCGCAAAAAAATTAACGCACATTCTGAAAATCTCAATTTTAATGAAAGTTAACTCTACATTGACTTTATAATTTATTTTTATATTCTCTCGGGAAGGTTTTGAACGAAACAAGACACATTAAATGGAAGAAAAATTCAGGATTTCACCGAATCTTATGTGAAAGAAGAGAAATGAACAATTTTCAAAATACTGAAATGCTGATAAGTGATTTAATACTTGGTATTTCCACCCCTTGCGTTAATTACAGCTCGGCAACGACGGTTCATACTCAAAATGAGTGATCTTAAAATGTTCTGATCTAATCCTTCCCAGATTTCTCCGAGTTGGATTCCTAAGTCATTAAGAGTAGCTGGATGATTTTCTGAACTTCTCAGCCTTCTATTGAGGTTGTCCCAAACCTGATCAATCGGATTGAGACCTGGACTTCTTGCTGGCCATTCCATTCGAGAGACTTCATGCAACCTCTTCAAGGTACTCCTGAACGATGCGCGCACGATGGGGTCTGGCATTATCGTCCATAAAAATGAAATTTTCACCAATATATGGGGCAAATGGTACTACATGCTCTTCAAGAATGTTCCTTATATACTTATCAGCATTCATAGCTCCATTATCAACGACCACTAGGTCTGTGGGAGCAGTCAAAGGTATTCCACCCCATACCATAATCGATCCTCCGCCGAAACCAGTAGTATTCAGGAAATTGCACTGAGCATATCTTTCATGTGGACGTCTGTATACAAGGGAACGTCGATCACAATGGTAGAGGCAGAATCTAGACTCATCTGTGAAGAGAACTCTTTCCCAATCGGCCTCTTCCCAATGGATATGCTCTCTCGCAAAATCCAAACGCGCCCTTCGATGGGCTGGGATAAGAGCTGGACCTCTTGCCGCGACACGAGGCCTTAAATCATATTCTCTGAGGCGATTTCTTATTGTCTGAATGCTAATTTGCACCTCATGAGTTTGCTCAAGCTGATTTTGAAGGAGGCGAGCGGTTGCAAACCGTTGTCTCAACGAAGAAACTCTCAAGTAACGTTCTTTAATGGCAGTTGTTACCCGTGGTCTACCCTGTCCTGGTCTTCAGACATTCATACCTGTCTTCCTGAATCGCTGCAACATTCTGGACACACTTGTATGGGAAACTCCAAACCTTTCTGCAATTCTTGTGTATGTCCACCCTTCTTCTCGCAAAACTACCGCTTGGGCACATTCCTCTTGGGTCAAATTGTGTGTTTCGCGTTGCATGGCGATCGAGTGTAGAAAATCAAACGAAAGAAAAACTATTGATCACTAGAATTGATCGAGAACAACTGATTTTAGAATGGAGCCAATACATTCAAAATCTGATAATATCATCTTTTTTTATTCCTGCTGAGAGAAAACATCTGTATTGAAGAAAAACGTTGAAAGTGGATAACATATGCATGCATAATTCTGATAAAAATAATTATCATTGAGAACATCTTCAGTTGTAGAATAAATTTGAGATTTCCATAATGTTCGTTCTTTTTTTTTGCGCAGTGTATATTAAAATTCTTAAGGCAGTGACGGTTCTATCAACATTTTCAGATGGTGCGACATCTAAATACCAAACTGCCGTTGGTGCAAGAACGCGGATGAAACGGCGGAGCATATACTGTTCACGTGCAGCAACTTATCTACACTGAGATTAACACACCTAGGAAACCCTACACCTTCCATCTCTATGGTGAGAGGGACTCCTCCATGTCGGCTCGCAGCATTATTGTCAGAGTGCCTTCGGGTCTGAGTCTCTCTAGTATTATACAAATGCGGTATGAACAATGGGCCTACGTTTGGCCGACCAAAGGCACCGCACAAGAAGAAGAAGAATTACCAAACTATATTTTCGTATCTTGACCCTTTTTTTTTGGAAAATCGCAATCCCCTACTTCTCTCAGAGGTGATGTTCACAGGGTGTTCAACGAGCTCGATAACAAACTCCGACATGTGGTAGCTGTGCTTATTCTGAACATATTTTTTCCTTTGAACATAGGTCCGATTCACGAAGTCCTAACCTAACCTAACCCTCTATTGGATCGGGAGGATCATTCGATCAGGTCCAATCTTCCAAAAGACGATTCTTTTGTTTTTCGATTCAACACTTTACTCCGCTATTCCCCGAATAGTACCTACCTACTTTTTCCGTCTCCGCTTTGAGTCCGTACTTCCAAACACTAGAGTACCTTCTTCTTAAATCTTCCTTAATACCGAACCCCGTTTAAGACCTCTCCACTCCTCCGTTTTCAAAAGCCATAAAAGATTTCCTTTTCCCACCTCCCGTGGGTGGCCCCCGAAGGAGTATCCTAATCATCTGAGGTGTTTGGGCCATTTGCAATTTGCACGATCCTAGCCCCAAAATTTCCGCTGTCGTCAGTACCCAGAGGCCACCCAGGTCGTGAGACGATTTTCTGACACCGTTTGGGTTTCATGAGGAAACTTGAAAAGAAAATCAATAACTTCATCTTTACCGTCTCGCCTACATCCCGTGCAATACCGATAAGCAAGTTAAGTAATTTTCGGAGCCATGAATACAAATTTCAGAAATCTATATTGGTTAAGGGGCAGTATCACCTTTTGAATCGTGGTGAATCTCCATTCAAAAGTGGTCTCTTTATTTTACCAGTAAGTACCCTAATTTACGACGTAGAGACTTGATTTTTTTTTATTGAAGTTGAAGAACGTCCCGAAGGTAAATAGTATAGTTCTTTCGATTTAATTAGTTTTTCAATTAAAAAACCAGGGTAATCGTTAGATCTGGGGTTATTGAATATGTTTTTCGTTTTTCATGAGTACAAGCTATATTTTTGAAATAATCATCATGAAAATTTTTGTCGTTTATAGAAGATTGAATTGCCGAGGGCAAATAGTTGCGATATTTCGATTTAATTAGTTTTTCAATTAAAAAAAACAGGTTGAACTTCAGCGTTTTGGAAACTACACTTAATGATTTTTTTCCGACGGTTATTCATAATTTTTTTGGAAAAAATCGCAACTATTTGCCCTCGGCAATTTAAACTTCTATAAACGACAAAAATTTTCATGATGATTATTTCAAAAATATAGCTTGTACTCATGAAAAACGAAAAACATATTCAATAACCCCAGATCTAAACATTACCCTGGTTTTTTTTAATTGAAAAACTAATTAAATCGAAAAAAAGAAAACTATTTGCCCTCGGGACGTTCTTCAACTTCAATTAAAAAAAATCAAGTCTCTACGTCGTAAATTAGGGTACTTACTCGAGAAATAAAGAGACCACTTTTTGAATGGAGATTTGCCACGATTCAAAAGGTTATACTGCCCCTTGAAGAAGATTGACACAGTACAAAGTTGAAACATATACTACAACTACAATTCCATAACTAAAAAATAACATAAACGTTCAAACGATTCCCAACTGCATATGTCCATATGAGGTATAAGTGTACAGTACGCCGCTGGTTGCAATGTATCTTCAGGGAGAAAGACAGTTAACAAATTGTCCACAATTTCGGAACGCTTACTTACAGTTTCGCCGATCAGCTCCAATTACTTTCACAGAGTATCTTATTAACAAGATTGATCTCGCTCATTTCGAAACCCGAATGAACCGCAGCACCTGTCCGGGCTGGTTCGAACGACCGACGGAGGGGGACGAAATATCGTCCTGTCTGTAGGGAAGTTTCAATTTATAAGCCCTGATTCAGATACAGAGTAGTGGGTACAATATTGGAAAAAATGTAAAACGAGAAATACGTTTTCTTTTCCTCTCGCATATTTAGAATGTTTGAACGTCAATCGAAATCCTTTAATAGAGTTTTCCATTAAGAACGTGACTTCTAAATAGGTTGCGGGCCAAGTTCCTTTCGCAAAATTCGCCATAGTGTGAGCTGATCAATGCCCAATTCTTAATAACTTTTGTGCCATTTGCAACTGAATATTTACGGCTGAGATAAAATACATAGGGACAATAAATCTGGTATCTACAAGCTATACCTAGTAATGATTGCCTTACGGTCAATATTCCTCAAACCGGCAAATTTTTCGAGAAGAGAATTCATGATTACCGAAGAAGTTATACATCAGACACTTTTCACTCAACATATGCGAACCATTTAAAAGACAATTTCAACAACTATGAGTTTATGCATACTGAAAATCATAGGTTTAGATTAACACTTCTAGAATTAACATTCTTCTGAATGAGCAAACAAATGTGAAAAGATCTTCACTCAACATATGCGAACCATTTGAGATAATTTCAACAACTATGAGATTTTATATACTGAAAATAAGTGCTCTAGAATAACACTTCTAGAATCTAGAAATCAACAGGTACAATTCCCTAAAAATTCTTCAATTGAGCAAACAAACGTGAACGTTTGGGAATCACAGCGGCAGACTACAATAAAACTTACCACCAGTCTACTGCATTTTTCCTTTTCACAATGTTAATGTTTATTGTTTGTATTCAAGACGAGGTTTACCTCTATGTAGAATTAGTTCAAAATGTAAACCTGATGAAGCCATTTTGAGGCGAAACAAAACCTGCGAAAAATAAGGTTTCACATTCTTGGTAAAATAGTTTTTAGGTGAAATTCAATAAAAACATCGATTATTTTCCATAATTTTTAATTCACACTCCTGCATCCTTGTCTTATATTTTGATTTTGTTGTACATTCTAATTCTCTCTTGAGAAACTTATTCACATAAACTTCAAAACAATTCATTAAACATTTTTTGGCACAGCTTCAACATCTTGAAAATTTTTAAAATTTATTATTTGCAATTTGGTTTTATTTATTGTATAGTAATTAATTTGAGTTCATGACGAAACAATGGGGATGGATTCTTTATATTCAATTCGTTCCAGCTTTTATTCTCAGGCTAGAGAATTAGTTTTGTTCCATCAGGTATCAATATTCATAAAAAAGTATTTTTCCATATTTTTGGCTCCAATTGAATCTTTAGGAAAACATCCATAAAAATCCAACAACTTTCGGGGTCAATAATATCGAAAACAACAATGAAGAGTAATTCTTGGTTATAATAAGTTCACCTTCAAATCATAAATCAAATGATGAAATAAAACTGATAATCGTGTCTGAGTGGTTTTCAAATTATTCTCGATTTCTTTTTATTCGATTTTTATCCAATATTGTTGATTGCAATTTGTGATGTAATGGTACACATTGTACTTAGCTTAAGTCTGAATAAACATTTCAATAAAAAAATTGGCGATATCCCTGCATAGTTCCAATTTATTCATTAGTTATAGAACAGCACATTCAAATAGGGTTTGTTCTCCTCAAGTTTCAGATATGTACATTATAATTTGAAGTATATTAACATTATCATAATTCATTAAATATCTGCTTCCACAAAATCCCATTCAGTATTCATATAAAAGAATTCGTTCATCAGAATGAAGCCCAAATAAGCATTAAATCTTTGCTAATTCATACATGCCACCACTTGTTCTCAGATCCAAACCGACAAATTTGACTGGTCTTGAACTTATTGGAACCAGTGGCGACATGAATTAGCAAGGAACTAAGAGTTGGTTTCAATCTCATACGAGTCATACGAGTACTCAATGGTAATTCAATATTTTGGCAGATTTAACCTCAAGACATTCGACGTTTTTGCATTCACTAACTTGAAGAAACCGATCGACGGGTAATATCACATTATGTGATCTTTTTTGGTGTTCTATCGGTTAATGTGAAAATATCCTTACCAATTTAAATTTTGGGCACATGAATTCGTAGTTATTTTGTAATGATTACATAATCATGTCATGGAAGATCCAATTTTAAATCATGCAAAATATGTTTAGCCAAAAGGATTTCTTTTGCCAATAAAAAAAGTGTTAGTTCTCGTGATACTCATATATCAACAAACAAGTAGACAAAACCTGTTTCATGCAGTAAAAAATTTGAACGTATAATAATATTTACAATTATATATTCTTTTTCATTATCAAAAACTCATCAATATAAAATATGAATAAGGTATAAATCATTATAAGATATTTCATATCGTATTCAGCCTCGTTACTATAATATAATAAAATTCATAATATTGTGTTGGAATCAGAAAAATATGATTATCTATATGTTCAGTTCTTTTTTCTCAAATTCTCATTCCTTAATACCTTGTAATTCTATCAGAATATTAAAACAAATAACTTCATATAATCTGGAATTGTTCAATTGGATATACATTTCATATTTGCCTATTCGATTCAACTTTAAAACAGAGAGCTTTAGGAAAAGGCGGAAAACTGTCAAAAAAAGACTCATTTTTTCTTTTTATTCGGCGCATTGGAATTCATTTCACTTCCAGCAGCTGTATGTGGTAAGTTTCCATTAGGTATTCTAAAACGTAGAAAGGAAAGTTCATGTTTCAGCGACAAAATGTTAAAATGCAAGGAGTTCCAATAGGTTTTTCAATGAGGATATTTCGAAATTATACAGGGTGAGTCTTTGACTTGTACATATATTTTAACCGTAGATTCCTCTCATCAAACGAAACACTTTTTGCCTATACCATTTTTCAAAATTCGGTTTGGTTTGGGAGATACAGAGTGTCGAAAATCCATGAAAAAAACACTTTTCTGTTTATATCTTCGGAACCGTTATTTCGAATGAACTGAATTTTGGTTGAGTTTTTACTCTATTCATGGTGCATATTCCTCAATCGAAACCTATTCAATATCTTTACTAGTATAAAAGTTACAGGGTAGTCGACTCATCAATACACGCTAAAACACCATAAAACCACTTTAAAAAGATAAACGGTTCATATTTTCGAAAGAATCAATAATTCAAGAAACTAAAAGTATTCCTATTTTTTTTCAATGAAACGCGTCGATTTCGAGTTATTTCCAATTTTACCCGCAGAAATTTGACGAAAAAATCATTAATTTCAAGAATATCCTGAATGCGTCTCTGATTCGAATATCATCGAATATTATTCCTTCTCTGGTCTTTAAACGAGTTTCAATGTTGTCACAATATTTATCAACTTTGTTGAGATATTTTTTAATAATAAAATCCCCCAAATGTGGGAGATAAAATTGAACACCAAGGAGTATTTGACACGCACAGTTTCTATTTAAAATTCATAGTTACCGGTCCATATTGAAGTTAAATGTCGATGAATACAAAATTCGGATATGAATGATGAATCTCAACACAAACTACTTATCAAATTGCAATTAATGAAACGATACCTGATAATCTGTGGCGATGTTTCTATCTGAACAACATCCTCTTGGAATTTCATAAACTCGACACGGTTGAAATTATATTAATTCACTTCACGTAATAATCACATTAGAACAATAATCCACCGAATGAAATGAATGTATTCAGAACTTCACATAATGTTTACAGTTCGTTCAGACTGTTCAGAGACTGCTTTGTTATTGTTTATAGTTGGCTCCAGATGACCAATACTTCGGTTTTCGCTCTACGCATGCGTGGTAAAATTTGGCGGTAAAGTCGATTTATGATGGAAACGGCAGAATTCATAGACATTCATACCACGGTACACAAATGTATCGTGATTTATACTATGTTTCGTAAAAAATCCTCAACCTCAATGAAATAATCAGCAAGCATGTTCTTGAAATTTCTGTGCAAAAATTCACAGAATCGATACAAATTAGATTAGGTTAGGTTGTTTTATGATAAATCTGAATGAAAAGTCTTTCTTCATGATATTGTTTGGGAATTTCGAGGAAAATATGAACAAGTTATAACTGTTTACAAACTAATCTGCCGAAAAATCGAAGAAGGAACTTATTTTGGTGGAATAAATGTGGCTTTTCACTTGCAGATATAATCCGATGAAACTAACTGTTTTTGTTGAAATTATCGTGTTTGCAACATTTTTATTCCAATAAGGTTAGTACTTGAGTATTCCCTAAATGTATAAACTCAATTTCTATCGATAAATATGAACTTTGAATCAATTCCACAGTATCATTTCAGGGACGTAATTAGCACAATTTTTTTTTCAAATGGCTATATCTTTTTAACAGAGCCGAATTCGGAAAAATGGAAAATGAAAAAAAGGTTTCTTTTGGACTCAAGAATCTTCAGTTAAAATATATGTACAAGTCAAAGACTCACCCTGTATAATCACTTTCTCTATTCTTGGGCAATTTGGAGCTGTGGGTGATTGAAAATTAAATGATAAGTTCTATCTACCTCTGATTAACTTGTGGAACGGCAGCTCTCTGATCGTCCATTCTTCCACCTTGGACTCTCATTATCAACGAGAAGAAATCTTCATCTGGGACGGTAGCACCGCTTTTTTGTGGACGGGGTATCGGATTATCGTTATCTTCATTGTCTACGATGGGGGCCGGCAATTGGGAACGTTGATCTTCAATACGACTATCTTGACATCTCACCAACTGATCCAGAAATCTGTCATCGGGTACACTGTTGTTCCTCGATTCGGCCAATCTTTGGAGGGAGCTTGCCTGGAGCCCTGAGAATTTCAAAAACGGGAAAATTCGAGAGTTTGGTCATTCCGACGATCAGTACCTGGCAAATGTGGCAACTCCACCCTTTGCTCGTCCATTCTCTTGCTCTGCATGCCGGCTATCATGTCGATCAGGTCGTCGGGACCGTCGTTTCTTGGTTGGTGGCGATTCGAGTTAGCCACTTTGTTAGTGTTCTCTTTGTTATCTACGGCGAGTGTGCATCGTTGATCGTCCATCCTCTTGGATTGGAACTTGGACAGCAGGTCGAAGAAAGAATCTTCGTCTTCGTGCTTGGCGGGCGTCAGAGCCTTTTGGATCCTGCTGGTCACGCCGTTTTTGTCCTTGATATCGGGAGTCAACTGCGGATGGAGATATTTGTGAATATTTTTTCGGTTAAGAAATTCTTTACGTCATTTTTGTTTTTTTTTCGAAGATTCTTCGATAAAACTGGAAAACCTATGATATAAAGAAGAACGATGACAAGGGATAATAATAATAATATATGCATATTTTACCCAACACTTCTATATTATTTCAATTTTAGTGTTCTTAGCGCAACTCAAAGATTGATTCATACACACAACACACAAGCAACAGATTGGAACTTTGCAACTTCGGTGTATACAACTTTATATAGACCTCATAGAACTTATATGAAATTATAAATGAATCGATGAACTTTTGCGTATAATTCTGTAGTTATTCAAAATTCCCGTAATGAGCGGAAACGGAAACGCATTGGAAGTAGATAGTTCCTAAATCAATTATCGAAAACGATAGATTTTAGCGTTGACGGCAATATTTGCATAATTTTAAAAGAGTAAAGGTCGCCAGGTCTTTGGAATTATTTAATTCATATAATATTTTCTCAAATTCATTATTTTCCCAAAGTAAATAAACATTTCGATAAATACGTAATTACTACGGCCTCTATGTAGAGACGTTGCTTAGTTGTCTGATAGGAAAATGACTATAACCTCACAATTTCAAAATATACACGATGAAATGGGTCAGAATGTCAAGGCCAACCGGGATACGTATCAAAGTGAATGGAGTATACATGAAAATGATTGACATTTGCCTAAACAAATAAGGAATCCAACAACCTGTCAAATATTTTTTGAGGTTAGTGCTGGTGGTCAAACAATAGGGATTCAGCTTATTTATCAAAAATGTTTATTTGCTTGCTTTTTTAATATTTTTGGTCGATCTTACTCGCAAGAATATGAAACGAGTGAAATTTATTTGAATTGAGTTATTTTGAAAAAATTGATCAGCAGTCATCAAGACTTGACAAAATCGAAGATTTTTACGTCAATAAGTTGCTGGTTATGGCTCTGGTCAAGCGATATGGACAAAAATTTTGCGCTCAATATAAAAAATATATTTCCATACAGCAAACAAGACTGTGTCAATACAAAACAACGCGTATAATTGAGACGAATCTAATGGCATTTGAGATGTTGAAATCCATCCATCAGTTCGAGGGCGCTTTAGACCACACCGAAGAAACAGACAAACACATAATGACATAAATATGCGCCGAAAAAACAAAACCCTCCTTTTGACAAAGTTGGGCAAAAAATTTACATGCAGAAACTGATTAAAATTCAATCAAAAACAAAGAAAAACAATAAAATTATCCAAATATTTCAGCAATACCATTATGAAATACATATAAAAGCACAATAGAAAATCTCAAAATGATCATACACTGCGCAAAAAAATTAACGCACATTCTGAAAATCTCAATTTTAATGAAAGTTAACTCTACATTGACTTCATAACTTATTTTTTATGTTCTCTCGGGAAGGTTTTGAACGAAACAAGACACATTGAATGGAAGAAAAATTCAGGATTTCACCGAATCTTATGAGAAAGATTAGAAATTAACAATTTTCAAGATAGTGAAATGCTGATAAGTGATTCAATACTTGGTATTTCCACCCCTCGCGTTAATTACAGCTCGGCAACAAAACTCAAAATGAGTTATCTTAAAATGTTCTGATCTAATCCTTCCCAGATTTCTCCGAGTTGGATTCCTAAGTCATTAAGAGTAGCTGGATGATTTTCTGAACTTCTCAGTCTTCTATTGAGGTTGTCCCAAACCTGCTCAATCGGATTGAGATCTGGAATTCTTGCTGGCCATTCCATTCGAGAGACTTCAACCTCTTCAAGGTACTCCTGAACGATGCGCACACGATGGGGTCTGGCATTATCGTCCATAAAAATGAAATTTTCACCAATGTATGGGGTAAATGGCACTACATGCTCTTCAAGAATGTTCCTTATATACTTATCAGCATTCATGGCTCCATTATCAACGACCACTAGGTCTGTGCGAGCAGTCAAAGATATTCCACCCCATACCATAATCGATCCTCCCCCGAAACCAGTAGTATTCAGGAAATTGCACTGAGCATATCTTTCATGTGGACGTCTGTATACAAGGGAACGTCGATCACAATGGTAGAGGCAGAATCTAGACTTATCTGTGAAGAGAACTCTTTCACAATCGGCCTCTTCCCAATGGATATGCTCTCTCGCAAAATCCAAACGCGCCCTTCGATGGGCTGGGGTAAGAGCTGGGCCTCTTGCCGCGACACGAGGCCTTAAATCATATTCTCTGAGGCGATTTCTTATTGTCTGAGTGCTAATTTGCATCTCATGAGTTTGCTCAAGCTGATTTTGAAGGAGGCGAGCGGTTGCAAACCGTTGTCTCAACGAAGAAACTCGCAAGTAACGTTCTTGAATGGCAGTTGTTACCCGTGGTCTACCCTGTCCTGGTCTTCGGACATTCATACCTGTCTCCTTGAATCGCTGCAACATTCTGGACACACTTGTATGGGAAACTCCAAACCTTTCTGCAATTCTTGTGTATGTCCACCCTTCTTCTCGCAAAACTACCGCTTGGGCACATTTCTCTTGGGTCAAATTGCGTGTTTCGCGTTGCATAGCGATCGAGTGTAGAAAATCAAACGAAAGAAAAACTATTGATCATTAGTATTGATCAAGAACAACTGATTTTAGAATGGAGCCTGGAGAAATTTAGAGTCCTGTATTTATATCTAGTATTCGGAAAGTAGTCCGATAGATGGCGCCAGCCTCGATAGGCATCATCAGTAATTCATTAATTTCATTTCTTAATTGTATTCTCTTTCATGTAGGTATATTTTCCATTCTTGTGGTACATTCTGTATAATTTAATGCTTAATAACTTTCTTAATTTCATGTTCATATGCTTTGATCTCTTCTTCTTTTCCATGTTAAAGTTCTATGTATTAGTCAAATGTTGATGTGCCTATTTCGAATATTTAAAATAACTCTCTCTTCTTCAATCTACTAAAGAGTAGATATATACAAAATTATACTCGTCAATCTACTGTGAGTTGCAGTTAGATTATTAGATGTACTGTGATTTGCAGGCATCTACGTTTATAGTGTAAACATAACCTAAATTGGTTGTGTGCTTAATTCTTGAAATAAACTGTTAGTGTTAGTACACACGTGTTTCTTTTAAATTAATCAGCGCAGGAAAAGAAGTATATACAGTCCACTACATCGAAATAAATCCATGGTCCTACGTGCCAAATTCTGGTTAATTTGAGTGTGTTAATTTGGTAAATCCTTTCTGTTCGTGAGTGCGAGGGAATTCCAGCCGTTGGAAACCAAGAAAGTGCCAGAGGAAAGTTCACATTCAAAGAAGAAATTGAAGTTTATTTCAAGAAACCGAGGTTACCTTTATCTGCTTCCCGTTTGAGGAGAGCCAAACGTTGGAGATCGAGGTGTGCCAAAGAAAATCGAAGGTTGAATACATCTTCGAAGACTCAAAGACGATTAAGAGGAAATCAAGAAAGTGCCAATGAAAAATGTCTGATAAGTATCCTTTAAATTCCTTCCTTATAGTATTTGAGTCAACAATTTTAATCATTATTTCTCTGAATAAATTTTAAAATTTGGTAATTGTTCAGTAGTTGCATTCAGTCATTGACATAGCTAAAGAACTGGTCATTGATATGGATGAATTTGAATGGCTTATCACAAGACGTGATAGTATAAAGCGCAGGTTCACAGTTCTTTCATTACAATTGGAACCATTATTTAAAAAATATTATAGTGATCGATCTTTAAGTGAAGTGGAAAGAATTCGTTTAGATAGATTCAGAAAGGAATTGTTGTTGCTTGATAATGAATTTGAGCAGATTCAATCAACTATCGAGGAAACATGCGAGGATGATCAGTTGGATATTCAATTCAACGAAAGGGAATTATTTTTTGACAAAATGATGACAGCCTCATGTAAAACAAAACACATCCTTAGTGAGACTGGTGAATTCGAGTATAGCGACGAAAATTTTGAACCTAGTTCTCCAATTCAATTGCCAGTTCTCTATTTGCCAAAAATAGCAGATCATTCACCAAATGTTTCCTTGAGCATTTCAAATTTGAATAAGCACAATGTTGTAGATTTGACCATTGACACATCGAAATCAAATGATTGTAACGATTTGAACTATGATAATAATTTTGTTCAAGATAATACCGGTCGTTTTGGGTTGAAGATTCATATTTGTAATGATATTGAGAAGTTGCACAAGTCCAAAACAATAGCAATCAAAGGGTTACTTAAAGAGTACCCTAATTTAAGGCATATAGGTTTACTGAGAGAATTGTCACATGATAAAATATCATATTTTCTAAGTCATCATGAGGTTCTTCAAGATGATAATAGGATCACAGTGGGTTTTAATAGTTCATCATCTTCAAGTTCAGTCAATTCATTGAATGACCTTCAGGTAGTCAGGCCCAAAATTGTTCATAGTTTGTTTCAGTTCTCTCTTGCTGTCTCTTCAGATATTACAAAATTGTATCGACAGAAATTAGTTTACCCTAATGATCAAACTTCACGAAGAATCCTTTGGCGATTTGATCGGGGTAAGAATGTTCAAATGTACAGCCTCGATACTAGTACACATTGTCTTACTAGTGCAGGTTATAAAATCATTATTTGTGTTCAACAGTTGGCTTCAGAATATCAATATCCTACGGTTTCAAACATTATTTTAGAATATTTCAATGAGTTGATTACTGGATTCAGTAGTAAATCAAATACTATTCAGATTTGTGATGAACATAGAAAAGTGTTGACATCTAAGAGCATCATCTTGAGTAAATGGAGACCCAACATTGTGGAATTCTTGAATCGTTTCAAGGCTCGGTCAAATTCTTCATGTTTTCTCACTATTCGTTATGACTGGAAAAAGAGTGTACACATCCAATGGTATTCTGGAAGTAATTGTCAATTATCCAACCCTATTGTTGCTTGTCGATGTCCTCATCATCATAATATATCACAGAATTTTAAGGTTTTCGATCCAGGTCTATTATCTCCTGCTTATATTGTTCGTAGAAGGCTCATCCTAAAGTTATGGAGTCCTCAATTGGATTGGGATGAGAAAATACTTGATCGTTCAAGAAATAAAGTTTCAGACTTTCAACAATATTTGATGAAGTGGAGTTCACTTCCTCGATTCTTGCTGTTCGTGGATCCTTTGAGTGCACAATTTTTTAGTTTCTCAGATGCAAGCAATCGATCATATAGTAGCGTCATTTATTTGAGATCGATTAATGAAAAAGGTGAGATGAAATGCCTGATCGTATGTTTGAGTGTCAAGACAACCCATCTTAGATTAGTTTCCTTCTCAACATCAGCTAAGGTGAAATCTTTTAAAGAACTTTTTTCAAAAGTCATAGGCGAAACCAATTTAACTTTTGAGGAATTCAGCACTTCGTTGACTCAAATCGAATCCTTCCTCAATTCTCGACCTTTGCGTCCCCTTTCGTCAGATCCCAACGATTTAACCCCTTTGACTCCAGATTATTTCCACATTGGCCGCCCTTGTCAAAGTCTACCAGATGCTGACGTCAAATCTATTCAGCTGAATTGCATGTCAAGGTACCAACTACTCCATCAGCTTCAACAAAGATGTTGGAAAACTTGCCCACGAGACAAAGAAAAGGATGAACTATACAGGCCCCAACGAAGTTCCTGTTGGAATCATTGTCCAGCCAAATGGGATCCCGGTGGTGATGGAATTACCCGTGTAGTGAGTGTGAAAACTAACAAGGATGTTATAAAACGCCCAGTGATTAAACTGTGCCCGTTGTCAAATATGACAAAAGACTGATATCTTTACTATGTATTTGCATTGTTTTTCTTTGTGTAATATGAAAAATTTTCAATTTTAAATTCTTAAATATTTGAACTTGTATATCATGTTTGAGAGCCATTTTTTAATTTTGTTTTTGGGTTGAAGCCTTACAGCCTGTCAAGTGGGGCGGCATGGAGAAATTTAGAGTCCTGTATTTATATCTAGTATTCGGAAAGTAGTCCGATAGATGGCGCCAGCCTCGATAGGCATCATCAGTAATTCATTAATTTCATTTCTTAATTGTATTCTCTTTCATGTAGGTATATTTTCCATTCTTGTGGTACATTCTGTATAATTTAATGCTTAATAACTTTCTTAATTTCATGTTCATATGCTTTGATCTCTTCTTCTTTTCCATGTTAAAGTTCTATGTATTAGTCAAATGTTGATGTGCCTATTTCGAATATTTAAAATAACTCTCTCTTCTTCAATCTACTAAAGAGTAGATATATACAAAATTATACTCGTCAATCTACTGTGAGTTGCAGTTAGATTATTAGATGTACTGTGATTTGCAGGCATCTACGTTTATAGTGTAAACATAACCTAAATTGGTTGTGTGCTTAATTCTTGAAATAAACTGTTAGTGTTAGTACACACGTGTTTCTTTTAAATTAATCAGCGCAGGAAAAGAAATACATACAGTCCACTACATCGAAATAAATCCAGAGCCAATACATTCAAAATCTGATAATATCATCTTTTTTTATTCCTGCTGGGAGAAAACATCTGTATTGAAGAAAAAACATATGCATGCATAATTCTGATAAAAATAATTATCATTGAGAACACCTTCAGTTGTAGAATAAATTTGAGATCTCCATAATGTGCGTTAATTTTTTTGCGCAGTGTATTATTAAAAAACTCCAAAAAATAAAGCAGATCTGATAAGAATCAATTGCAAACGAGTATTTCAAGAAAAGGGTAAACGACAGAAAGCATGCTACCTTGATTAGGCTAAGCTGTTCCATGCTATCGCGTCTCACCCTTTGTTGTTTAGCTCTCTGAGAGGAATTGTTGTTCTGGGTGTCTTTTAACGAACTGTTTGAGGAACTAGAAGTAGTACAAGAGCTGCTGGCGGCCTCCGGTGTCGCTTCAGTAAGGTTCAGTATCTTCTTGAGGTCGGCTATATTCAGTTTGGCAGTAGCTTCACCCACCGGATCGTCCAGCTGGAAAAATTTTTCAGTCATAATGGACCGATTTCTTGATTCGTACAGAAATTCACCTCTTTACTTATTTCGAAATGTTTAGATGCGAAATGAAGAGCTTTTTCGTGATTTCCCAGAGAAGCATTCGCGTTTCCAAGAGACCAACAAGCTCTCGCCTCACCGACTCTGTCGTATAGTTTCTGCGCAATCAGTAAATGCCTCAAGTGATATTCAATGGCAGTTTCGTAGTCCCTGAGTAGGGTGAATGTGTTTCCTAGGCTGTAACAAGCTTGCGCTTCTACTGCGTTATCTCCAAGTTCTTGAGCCAAAGCTAGAGTCCGTCTGAAAAAAAGTCAAAAGCAATAATTTTATTTCTTCTGCTTGGATTTTCACTCACTTATAATGATGAGCTGCTTCCTCAAATTGTCCCATAAATATATGAGAATTGCCCAGATTGCTGTGTGCTCTCCTTTCAGCAGCTTTATCCCCAAACTGTCTTGCTATTGCTAACCTCTCCTTGTGATATAATATTGCTTGGGCAAAGTCGCCCAAAAGATAGAAAGTGTTTCCTAAATTCCCGCAAGCTCTCCCTTGTGCGGCAACATCCTCCAACTCACGCATTAATTTCAGGTTGTCTCTAAAACCCACCTCCAACAATTATGGGATGCACAAGAAGCAACAGAAAAATACAGAGTGCTTTTTCATATTTTCAAAGGCGAGTCAAAATAAACCATGACCTTCCACAACCTGAATCAACAGATAACATCATTATAGAAAATCTATCCAAGTGAAGAAGGGCAAACAATTAGTTTAACCTGTCAAGTTACTGTGTCTACAAAATTTTCTGAAACTTGTCAGCAATTTTTCGTATTATTGAAAAAATTCGCCTATAGATTGTGGAAGGTTATATTTCCAAAAAGGGAAAAAGAGAACATACCATTCCTCTACAAAAAAAATTACCTATAAGTCTTTATTCTCAAAATTCACCTGGTAATGAATATGTCTCCCTGTCATTTAAATTATAAATTTTCCCACTCAAAAATTAACAAATTAAACCACAATTTTGTTTAAATTTTAGGAGTATCCTAAAGGAATTCTGGTGAACAGTTGAACGAATGTACTTCAAAAAACAATTGGCTCATGTTAGGACTTAATTTATATGTATATGCGACTGTTGTCAATAAGCTAGGATTGGCTATTTGTTTGAAGTATAAGCAATATGCTCTGAGCAAATTATTGCATAATCCAGGAATATCTCTAGATTAGGCCTTCAATACGACCATAAATACCTCAAATATTATTGCAACATACAGCGTTATCTATTTATATTAGTGAGCAAATATCATAAACTATTCATATGAAGGCGCATTTAAAATAGAAATATACAGAGTGTTTTCTGAGCGGAGAATATAAGATGTCCCCAGAATACTCTGTTATGGAAATACAGAGTATGAAAGATTAATTGAAAATTCCAACTTTTAGCATACCTGTTTTTTTTTAAGTAATCCATGTGACTCATTTACATATTTTGGTTATATCACATTACTCTGCACTGTAAATTTTTTTATTCAACACTTCTTGCGAAAAAGAGCCAAAATCAACTTTTTGCTTCCAAACAGAACAGATATTGAAAAGAAAAACTGAAAAAGAAGAGGTACTGATACCACATTTTTCTTCCATATTGTGTACAATTATTATCCTTCCTGCACACCACTGTTAAGTGCTAATCTATATACAGGGTGTCTCAGAAGTCCCGCACTTCCTTGAGGGGATCGAAAGTGAAAAATATTCTAAGCCCAAATATCCATGTTTGAAATTTTTTGAAAACGTAGTTCATTAGTTATTAATTAATGAAAGTGACCAATCAGGAGCGCGCTACAGAAGATTGAGTAAGCAGTGGGGACCCGAAAGTGAGACGCCAGTCTCGGTTTACTGCGGGAAAAGCCGGCAGCAGCTCTGGCGTCTCACTCTCGCGTCCCATTCTACTTACTCATTCTTCTATAGCGCGCTCCTGATTGGTCACTTTCATTAATTAATTACTGATTAACTACTTCATCAAAAAATTTCAAACATGGATATTTGGGCTCAGAATATTTTTCACTTTCGATCCCCTCAAGGAAGTGCGGGACTTCTGGGACACCCTGTATACAAAAGAAAGATGTTGGTTACACCATTTATAACTCGAGATCGGATGGACTGTTTGTTATGAAACTTCATATATGGGTTCGTCTACGGTCTGGTTATTATAAAATACAATAAAACTTTGAAAAAATCGATGAAAATTTTGCTTATACAGGAAACGCTTTTCCACCTTTTGAGTAAGGCCACTAGATGTCGCTACAGTTACGCTACCGCTTATTCGTTTCTACTTCATTTGATATTCTCCGCATTAGATGGCGATATAAACAAATAGTGTGTACAGTGACTATGCATGTTCCCTCTATAGTCACTATAATAGTGTGTAATTTGAGTTGCCTACAACTCTGCGCTGTTGGGCAAAACCAAAATGTCTTAGCGTAGGAGTACAGATGTCTAAAATGATTAGATTTCGTTGAGATATGAGAAAAGTTTCGTTCTTACCACTTCAGATGGCGCTATTCACACATTATGACTGATGATTATTAGTTATTTTTATAGTTTTATTTATTCCAAATAACGTAATCGTGAAGGTACTATATTTGACATTATCACAATTAAATGGCGATGAATATTGAGGCTTTCGCGGCCATCGATTAATGTCATCTGTTCTTTTTTCGAGCATTTCGGTCGTCGTGGTTTGAAATGATTGAAAAAAGAACATATGACATCAATTACTGTGTAATTTACATAGGGCTTATAGTACCATGAAAGGCTATTAACAGATCCAGAAGCGAGTGAATATCAAAGTGAATTTTCATCGAAATGTCAAGTAAATCGGGTTTTGGCGATGAGTTCCAATCGTGAGATGTCCATTCTCAACTTTTCCCATGATTTTTAAAATGTTTTTGAATTTCTGTTTGGGTAATGAATATATTTGCGGAAATAACTGAATCCAAAATTGCCATTATTAGTGATTGACATATTATTTTTGTGTATCTGTTCTGTGTGATAGCTCTAGCTCATATCCATGTAAACATTTGACAGTTCAAAAATCAGAGAACCAAGCCGTTGATCTCCGATCACCGGTGATTACGATTTGTGAAATCCACCGTAAGTATCATTTAGGCGGAACAAAGTTCGCCGGGCTAGCTAGTATTCTATATAGCAAAGTTGCATTCATTTCAACAGCAGAATACTCTGGTGAGGTTATGTACCATCTTCAGACCACAAAATTTTTCAGGAAATCGTAGTTTGAAATTTATTTGTTTCAATGGGAAAACAGAAAAAACAAAAAAATGCTGGTAAAAGATTACATTTCAATTTGAGGAAATATCACAAAAAACTAAGAAAAGCATTTGTGACTTCAAAAAGTTCCATTATGTATTTTCATCCTTTTTGTATATTCCAATGTCCACTTACTCATAATATTCAACTGCCTGATGCAAACAAGACTTAACGTCATCCGAAAACTCTCCTGGATCCTTCTGACCAACCCTTCCAATATGTTTTCCTTCAGCATGATAAACATTCCCTAAATTGTAGAGAGCTCTTCCTTCACTAAGTTTATCATTTAGTTCTCTAGATAGTTCCAAGTGGCGCTTACAACATATTACAGCTTCATCAAATCTGCCCATCACTTTCAAAGTATTTCCCAGATTGCCTGATGATTTAGCTTCTCCAAGCTTGTCCCCCATTGTCCTTTAAAAAAATTAAGGAATTAAAAAAATAACAAAAATTTTATTACAAAATACAGTATGAATCAAAGTATGAGCCTTCCTTCAAGCGGTGAACCAATAGGTTCCCCTAAAGACAGGAAATTGATCGATAATGGTTTTGTCCTTATTTGGACTTGTCAAGATTGACTATTCCCTATCCATACCAATATGTGCAATATAAATTAACCATTTCTGTATTCAATACTCATCTCAAAGCTCAAATACAATATTAACAGGATATCACATTTTATACAGGAATGAAACACAAATTATATATCACAGATTATAATTTCAACAACTCAAAAATTATTTCTCAAGACCTTAAAGATGCACATTCCACAAATGTTAAAAACCAGATATTTCATGTTATGTAACTATCCCCTAAATGTGGGCTTCTATGCACCTTCCTTCAAAACTCATGACATTTTCCATTTATTTGAAAAGATGTCACGAAAATCAAAATAATCAACTTCTCGTCATGATCCAAATTTTGTGTCAATCTCCTCCATCAACAACAAACAGCCCAATCTTATTCTGTATCAAGAATTTGGGAAATATTTGGAATGAATTAACTACAAACAGATGCTTACAATGCAATATATGCTCAACAATTGCTGCTACCTCATTGATACTATTTTATCTGTCTCTGAAATTATTATGAACAATCTAAATCTGATCCAGCTAAATTTACCAAACCTAAGCAGCCGATAATGACATTTTGAATTACTGCGCTCTACTTCGAAATTATTAATAAACCTGCATGTTGATTATCAAATTATCTTTACCTGGCAAGAGTTAAATCGTGTTTGTGATACTGCATAGCTTTTCCATAATCACCTAGGTAGAAGTAAGCATTTCCAAGCTGACTGTATATGGCACTTAAAGTTCTGAGATCATCAGTTCCAGCTTGGATGGCCGCTTGAAAGAAAGCTACTCCAGCACGGCAATCTCCAGATTTACAAAGGCGCTCCCCTTCTAAGGCAAGCTCCAAGCACATATTAGTCGAACCATCGTAAGACTGTGTTGATAGAAACAGAGAATCATGAATACAGAGTTACCCTCCAATCTTGATATTCAATGTCTGAGAGTTTTTTATACAAGTGAGAGGTTTGATATTATGAAAATAGTGAACTATGTTTTCAATGAATGTTACTAGTCCATTTCTCTCAATGAATGTTATCTCATCTCAGATAAAAATTATTTAAGCTTACGGGTGTATCTGCTGATAAATTTGCTACACTTGAAGTTAAAGACATGATAACAGGCTGAATATTGCGAGTTATTTCAAATTGATTAAATAAATTCGTGAATCATTATCCTAAAAACAATAGAAAACAAACAATTAGCTCAATTTTTTAACGAATTTGTCAACCTCTTGAAACACACCTACAATTGAGCATAGAAAATGAGAAAAACCATAAACCCGGAAAATGAAAATCAAAGTGCAATTTTTCCCAGACTTCTTATTCCAACGGTTAGATTTCTCTAAAAATTTTAATTTGAACGGGTTTAAGTTCAATTTTCAAATTACAAGCAGTTCGAAATATGAGTTTTTTACTGCTCTTTCATGTTATCATGTTGCCGGCCTAATCAACAGAACATCTAATTTTTGGTTGGCAGAAACAGAGCAGAAATGTCTGTTTTGTTTGTATTTCAATTTCCTAACCCTACTAAAACACCCAAACAAAAACAAATCAACAATTCAAAATTTAACGAATAAAATAGGGGTTCAGACGATTTATTTGAGAAGTATTTCCATTATCCTAAAATGAGGTCTATACCCAAATGGGTTGACAAAGTACACGATCGGGAGAAGAGGACGCAATGGTACAAAATTCCTCCTAATCAATTATTCAAGAACACTTCCAAGACTGTGAACCTTTGTTTATGAAGATTAATTTTCAGCATCTTCGATATTTGCTTCAATCCTGATGGTACTCAATTAATAGTAGCTGGTGGAGATCATGTTCTAGTATATAATACATCAGACGGAAATTTAATTCAAACCCTTAAAGGTCATAAGGATAGAATACATTCTCTCTGTTATGCTAAGGATGGATCCAAATTTGCTTCTGGAAGTGCTGACAAAACAGTTATCATATGGTCTAAAAAACTTGAGGGCTTACTCAAGTATAGTCATAACGATTCTGTTCAATGTTTGGCATTCAATCCTCTATCTCACCAGTTAGCGTCTTGTACACTCAGTGATTTTGCCTTTTGGAGCACTGAGCAGAAAGCAGTGCAGAAACATAAAATATACTCCAGAATTAATAGTTGCTCGTGGACAAATGATGGACAGTACTTAGCTTTAGGACTTATGAATGGAGTTGTATCAATAAGGAATAAGGTAGCTTTTATTAATCGATTGTCCACTCTATCATTTCAAACAATTCTTTCTTGAAGATGGGCGAAGAGAAGTGTAAAATTGAAAGGCCAAACGGAGCATCGATATGGTCTCTCTCATGGAGTCCATCATCAGATGGTTTGGACACTTTATGTGTTACTGATTGGAATAAGAGCTTCGCTCTGTATACGTTAGGTGGTAAATTAATTGGAAAAGAAAGGAATTTAGGTTTTGAAACACTCAAAGTCAGTTATTTTTCACATGGAGAATATATACTCATTAGTGGTTTGAATAAGAGTACAAATCTTTATACTAAGGATGGAATTAAGTTAGGGATGATTGGAGATCAGCAGACTTCTTGGGTGTGGAGTGGTGTGCCACATCCGTCTGGGAATTATGTCGTAAGATCTTGAACTCAAAATTGCTTTAATATTTCGGCAAATATTGAACACTGTACACTAATGTTGTGAAATTTTAAGGCTATTGGATGTGAAGATGGTACATTGGCATATTATCAACTAGTTTTCAATACAGTTCACGGGTTATTCAAGGAAAGATATGCTTTTCGAGAGAATATGACGGATATCATTATACAGCATCTAATAACTGAGCAGAAAGTTAGGATTAAATGCAGAGACTTAATTAAGAAAATTGCAATTTACAAGCACAGATTGGCGGTGAGTATTCTTTTGAGTTTTTTTGTTAGAAACTTCTGATCTTGATTATCTTTTTCCAAACTCAATTGGAAATATGCTTCATTTTTTAACGTCTCAACGATATGAATGTGTATGTTATCTTAGGTGTTTTTTCCTTTTCATATTTTTAATGTATCAAGAATTCTGAGTGAAATATTATAGCCTGTCACCTTCTGTTTTTCAGGTTCAACTGCCTGAAAGAATTATTATATATGAACTATTTTCAAAAGATTCAAATGATATGCACTATAGAGCAAAAGAAAAAATCATGCAGAAAATAGATTGTAGCCTTCTCGTTGTTTGTTCAGAACACTTGGTCATATGTCAAGACAAAAAATTGCAAAGCATGACTTTCAGTGGATCCAGAGATAAAGAGTGGAATTTCACTAGTTTTATTAGATATATTAAGGTCACTGGAGGGCCACCGGGAAAAGAGGGACTCATTCTTGGACTGAAAAACGGTCAAGTAAGTTTGAGTGCAAAAATAAGGGTACGCTTCGTTTTTTGCAGTTTAAATAAGGACTTGAAACATTTTTTAGGTATGGGAAGTACATTTAGATAATCTGCATCCCCTTCTCAAAGTAAAAATAAATAATCCTGTTCGTTGCCTTGATTTGAGCTGGAGTAGGGAAAAATTGGCTGTAGTTGATGATTCCGGATTGTGCCAAGTTTTCAATGCACTTGATGGTACTCTATTGTACCAGGTAATTGTGTGCATATGAGTTTACGATGAGATATAATCTTATATTTTTAGGAGCCAAATGTTAATAGTGTCGCTTTCAACATTCAGTATGAGGACATGCTTGCTTTTAGTGGGAATAATACTCTTGCTGTCAAAGTTTCTGGGTTCAATCCATTCAAACAAAAATTAGCAGGTAAGATGGATAAAAAAATTTTAAAATTAAACAATTCATGATCATCATTTTTATTTCCAGGATTTGTGGTTGGACTATCAGGATCAAAGGCATTTTGTCTCAATGGGCAAACCATGACTACAATTCAGTTACCTTTGAGTGCACCGATGTACCAATATATTGATAAGAAAATGTACAGAGAAGCTTACCAGATTGCTTGCTTGGGTCAGAATCACAAATTTTTTGAGATGTTTCACTCCCACCAGTTTTGTATCTGTTGATTTTCTTCAATATTCATTCTAGGTGTAACCGATGGAGACTGGGAAGAACTCGCCCATGCTGCCCTAGAAAATTTAGAGTTGGATGTTGCCAGATATGCGTTTATCAAACTACAGGATTTTCCTTACCTAGAGTTGATAGATGAACTTAAAGTAATGTAGAATTTGAATTCACTTCTGTACGTTTGCAATTCATATATATTTCAGGAAAAACGAAGAAGAGGAGAAACAAATAGAGAATCTTTAATAGGTGATGTTTTTGCCCACCAAGGTAAACTCAAAGAGGCTGCTAGAATGTATCAGAAAGCGGGTCAGGAACACAAAGCACTCACGATGTATACCGATCTCAGGATGTTCGATTTAGCACAGGTAAAGTGTTAAACGTAATTCCGAACTCTTTTTTTTTCATGTCTTTGTTTAAATAATAATTTAATCGTATTAAATCTAAATTATAAATTATTCTTTGCGAAATTTCCTCAAACTAGAATATTCTAAATGTGTGGGAATTAGCTTCAACTGATATAAAACCCCTGGAAAATATTTAAGTAATAGCAGACAACCAGCACTTGAAAAATTAAGAAAAACCTGATTGAGAACAGCTACAAAAATAAAGGCAAAACCCAAGAATAAATAAGCAAAGTCGAAAGAGATAAATAAAAACATTTTGAACTACACAATCATTCGTCTTTCTTTCAGTTTAATCAATTATTTTCTATGAGTGAACAAACTTGGTTTCCCTTTGACAATGTCATCTATTTTTTTTTCAAGAAATTGCACTGTAGTTTCAGTAGGTATTCCAATATCATTCGTGAATAATAGAAAGTTTATGGTGTCATCCATTTTAGGAATATTTAGGATCTAATGACAATACAACTCTTGTGCGGCAAAAAGCTGACTGGGCTAAAAATATCAATGAACACAAAGCTGCAGCAGAGATGTATTTATCGATTGGGGAAACACAGTCGGCTATCGACATTTATGCTGAGAAAGGTTGGACAGAACAGTAAGTGAAAATCCTTCAGAGGTTCTTATTCTCTTAAATTTTCTTTTACAATGCTTGGTTTCGAGAGAAAACATTTTTCTTAGTAGTGAATTATGTTTCAGACTGATTGAACTCGGAAGGAAGTTAGATAAAGCGGAGAGAACTGAATTGATATCGATAGCCCAACATTTGAAGAATCTTAAACAATCAACGGCAGCAGCAGAAGTTTATAGACGTCTAGGGGATACTTCTTCGGTTTTAGCTATTCACGTAGATGCTAAAGAATGGTCTGAAGCTTTCAAACTGATTGAAACTCAGCCGAAACATAAGGCTCTGGTTTACGTACCGTACGCTCACTGGCTTGCAGAAAATGATGAATTTGTTAAAGCTCAGAAAGGTAAGATTAATCAGGAATTACAATTTATACATTTTCATCCTGGGATTGTAAGGGGAATAACTATTGTGGTGATTCTTGATTTAAGCATTTTACAAAGCTGGAAAACCTGACGAAGCTTTCAAAGTGCTGCATCAATTGACGGAAAATGCTGTATCTGAATGTAGATTCAACGATGCAGGATACTACTACTGGATATTATCGAGGCAGTGCCTTAATTTAGCCAAAAATAGGTAAAAGTGGATTGAATTGTAAAATTTAATTTATGAACGCCTGGATTTTAGCTTGGAAAATCAAGAAACTTATCTGCAAAAGTTTCGGGAAAATGAGAGGCTGGCTGAAATCTACTACGCCTATCATTCTATTCACAGATATCTAGAAGAACCTTTCACATCTTTTCTGCCTGAAGCTCTCTTCAATATTGCGAGATTCGTGTTGAGTGAAACTGTTCAGGGCAAACCGACTGGTGTGTCCCAATTGTATCCTTTTTTCTGCAACTCAAAAGTAAAATTCGTAAACAAACTGAAGAACTGTTTAATTTAAATCTAGATTGAATTCAGGTTTTTACAATAGTAGTGAATTCAACTCAAATTGAACAGAAATTTCATCTGAATCAATATAATTTTTCATTTAAACCTTTTGAGTAATATACATGAAAATATTTTCCTATCAAAGGTAGCTCTATCCTGTATTGCCTTTCGAAGCAAGCACGAAAACTTGGGGCTAACAAATTAGCGAAACAACTGTTGGACAAAATACAAAACTTGAAAATACCACAAAAATTTCAAGAACAAGTCGAGATAGCTACGATTTCGGTCAGAGCAAGAGCCTTTAATGATCCTGAAGAATTGTTACCGATGTGCTACAGATGTTCCACGTACAATTCATTATCGGCAATGAGCAATTCTTGCACGAACTGTGGACAGAAATTCGTGCACTCTTTTGTTACTTTCGGTAAGTTACAGAGCTTTAAACTGTGTCCAATGAGCTTTCATATTTTGATAATCTATCCTCACTATCAAACTTATAAATCTACTACCCCTGACAGAAAAAATAGGGTAGATAATAAATTTTTTGCAAACATTGGCCCTGTGTCCAAGATAGAGGGTGTTGAAGTTGGTGATCTTGAAGAATTATTTTCCAGAAATAATACCTTTGGTAGAATTTGTGCTGGAAGATGGAATACCAGATGTAGAAGCTGTTAGATTGATTGAAACGCCTGTGATAACTAAGAAGGATGAAGAGAAAGAAACGATAGAAAACAGTTTTCAAACTATTCAGTTTCAAGATAACGAAGAAGAAGATCCATTTACTTCAAGAATATTGAATTACGAGGTAACGATACTGCTATTATAAGGAAGTATTGTATCTTAATTTAATATTTCAGAGAAGGGCTGAAGGACTTAGGTCAATTGCCTTAAATACATTTATTTATTTCAGAGAGAAAATGGAGAATTTATACCGATTATCATAGGTAGAAAAGGACTTCTTTCCATGGACAGTTCTAGCGTTTTGATAGCAAAATGGGATTCTCCTCTCAGATATCAATATTTTAAAAACCTTCTGCCAGATCTTCAAATTGCAATGTGTTATTCTTGCTTCAAGGTAGATATTATTTGCCAAGTAAAAACACAATTAAATTTGATTATTTTCAGACTTTCCACATAGACGATTACGAACTGCAAATTTTACAGAAAGGCTACTGCCCATTTTGTAGAGCTGCACCAGAACATATGATCCAAAATGATTCTGAAGATTTTTTGTCATAGATTTAAGTATATGGTTATTATAGCACTTTTTTCATCCGTCCACTTATTGTGATTTAATAAAAATAAAATATATACATTGAAAGTAAGATTTATTTATACCCCGAAAAACTTAATTTGTGCGGGATTATTCATTTAGGAAAAGTTTGATAATTGGAAATTAATGAGACTCAAATGATTTTTGATTTATTTATTAGAACATTATTTATTCCTGGGCTTTCTTGGGTTGCTTTCCACGTCTTGGTTTTTGTGACCTCAAGACAGCGCTAGCTCTACGCAAAGCTGCTTTGGTCAAGTCTGTCCTGTACCTATTGCACTTCATGAGGCGCTTAAGCTTGTACAGAGACCTTCTGGGTCCAGATGTGAAAGTGGTCTTAATGGTATATTCCTTAGGTTTGTTCTAAAAACACAGAAGAATTCAAGTTAATAGTGCCCAAAGCAGGATACAAACATGTTATTTCCAATGACAAAATAATATGTCTTTGGAACGAGAACTTGATTCAATAAACGTTGAATTGCAAAATTAAATCAATACCTGTTTCTTGGGCCTTTTGCAAACCACAGTGAATCCTTTCTTGTCGGGTCCATCTACAACTCCCAAAGTCTTCTTGTGGACTATTCCATTATACCTGAACGAGTTCAAGTTGGTGAGATTGTTTGGTTCCTAAAACCAAAACATCAACGAGTTAAAATTGATCTTGGTTTATAAAATAAAGCTCAAATTATTGAGTATGAATCAGTTTAAATTCTCAGCATGGCCATCAGCGATCTTGGTGGATAATAATGATCATCATGACAAATTGAGCAGTAAACAAGAGTTTTGGAGGTTAGGAATACATACTGTACTGAAGGGTTTGCTGATATTCCTCTTCTTCAGCAGAAATGCATTATTATTTCTGATGATGCTCCAAACCAGGTGCGACGACATCTTTCCTGTAAATAAGAGTCATCTTTTAAATGTAACAAATACAGGAACACGTGTTTGTGAAAATAAATTGCTAAGTAAAATGCATTAGCCATATAATCCAAAACCACGATTTCAATATTTCCATTAGAAATGAACTAAAACAGCCACTGACTGCAAATAGGCAACAATTTTTCAAATTATAAAGTTTTAAAAACTCACCGTCTCTACTCTTCAACGTGTAGAATGAAAGAGAAAATGGCGGAAATGGCAGTTTGATGTCAATCATAGACGAGAGCATATATGCACAGAAAAATATGATATTGATGTTCAACTGACATTTCTTCTACTTCATTCGAATTCTGTATTACAATTTTTAATTTGAATAAACTAGATGGATGTAAAAACCTATATTTAAATTTGTATCAAAATACATGTACCGAATACTATTTAATCAATTTCAGTCGTAACATTTCTTCCTTCAATATTTTTCCCATTGTAGCTGGAGAATCGGACATAACAACATTGGCTTTTTTGAGAGCTTCAATTTTTGAAGATGCTTTTCCCTTCCCTCCTGAAATTATAGCACCAGCATGTCCCATTCTACGACCGGGTGGTGCTGATTTTCCAGCAATAAAAGCCACCACTGGTTTAAAATTTGCCCCGACATTTTTTTCGGATAAATACTGGGCCGTTTTTTCTTCTTCTTCACCACCTATCTCCCCAATCATGATTATTGCTTTTGTTTTCTTATCCTGAAGGAAAATATCCATACAGTCGATGAAATTCGTACCATTGAAAGGATCTCCGCCAATTCCAACCACCAAAGATTGCCCTAAACCTTCTTTGGTTGTTTGGTTGACTGCTTCATACGTGAGAGTTCCAGACCTGTTAAAATTATTTGAACTCAATCAAAAAACTATTCACGAATTGATGTCCAATAGAAGAATGAAACAGCCCTCGTACTACTTTATTATGAATTATTTTTAGATAACGTTGTGCTTAATGGTGGATGCGCCGAATGGTGAAGATGATCAATAATGAAAACCCTCATTTTGGAAATACTTTCGAAAGGATATTCATTCTTTGAATCAGTATGATATCAGAATTTCAAAATATCAGAATTTCTGTCTTACTGTCTCACCTAGAAACAATGCCAACGATGCCTGCCTGATGTATAAATCCTGGCATAATTCCAATTTTACAGGCACCAGGAGCAATAATTCCAGGACAGTTAGGACCAATCAATCTAGATTTACTTTGTCTCACTAGTTTATGTTTCACTCGAACCATATCTTGTTGGGGAATACCTTCAGTGATACATGTTATCAACGGGATTTCTTCATCTATTGCATCTGTAATAGCTTTAGCAGCAGTTGAAGCCGGTACGAAAATGACAGAGCAATCTATTTTTTTAATAACTGCTTTTGCTTCTTTGAGGCTGTTGAAAACCGGTAAGCCTAGGTGCTTTTGTCCTCCTTTTTTGGGGGTGACGCCACCAATAATCTTGGTTCCGTAGCTAATGGCTTGTTCGGAGTGAAAAGTACCATGCTTTCCTGTTATACCCTGAACAATTACAGTACTGGATTTTGAAAGGAGAATATTTTTACGGGTAGTATCGTAGGGGGTAGTTGAGTATTTGATTCTCGTGGAGTTTTTGGTCTGGGCTGAAATTAGAGTAATTATTTGTAATAGTCGTTTATTCATACTTCATGTCGTCACGCTGACATTTATATTGTCGAAACATAGATGCATAGTATTCTATGCATCTATGTCCAAACGGTCTATGGTTGGAACCATCTATGCATTTTTGAGCGAGGGGGAGAATTTTGATGAATTAGCTTCTTTGTCATGGCTAAATGCGGGACAATTATATCCTGGAACTGAGGGATTTCTGATGGTTATCCAAGAACGAGTAACAAGAACTCCTAACTACAAGAAACACTGTTTGAAGCTGGACGTGGAGGACAAATGCAGGAAGTGCGGCACTGTTGGCGAATCTCTTGAACACATCATCGCCGGTTGCCGAAGTCTTGCCGACAACGCATATCTAGGACGGAAAACTTAGTGGCAGAGATCGTTTACGAGCAATTAGCACTCAAACTACTTTCGGGTGTTTTTTTTTAGAGTGATAGAACTTAAAATTGAAATGAAACACATTTAAATTAAGATGCCCCTTTTTTTTAATTTGCCAGATAATTTTATGATATTTATGTTTTAAAAATAATTCACGTCATATGTCCACCACGACTAGTTCTGTTCATTGTTTAAAGAGAACTAGAGAACAATGATATTATTATACGAATGCAATTCATACAAAACATCTAAGTGAAATATATATTTAAACATAACAAGTTTATGGAAAAGTCTTCTACATGTGTTCAAATCAAAAGCAATTCTTCTGATAAGGTTCATATCGAAATCGTCAACCGAATCGATTATTTTTAATGACTGGGCTCACCTCTTAGGTGGCGTCAATGTTTTATTCTCTTTATATTCTCTGAGAATTCTGAATACAGCTGAATCACTCACCCCTGAGGATTTTGAAACAATTCCTACTAAGTTTCTTTTCGATAAATCAGGATGTTCTTCCAATTCTTTTCGAAAAATGTTCAAAATTATCTCTTTCTCTTCAGCAGAGAAATGTGACCTTTTGGACCTTTTTCGAGGTGGTCCCCACATATCACCCTCAGATGCAGAATCCGTTTCCGAAATCGACATTGTTCTGTCAACACTATATACACTGTGTCAAAAGAGTTTCCACCACAATACACTTTTCACAACAAAATCTATAAACACTTTGAACAGCTAGACCTTCACAGTAGCTCTAGGTATTTTAACTAGTCTTGTCAATTGAAAACTTCGATATTTATGCAAATCAAGGTGGCTTTCACCCATTAGGAAAAAGGACCCTAATCTGGTGTTTCCCGGAATTAGTTTGTCGGAATCTAGCAAGATTCCGACCCAAATCTCTAAAGCTCTGGTGTTTCCTGGAATTACCTTGCCGCAATCTTGAGCATCCGTAAAAGAAATTATTTAGTGGATAATAATATAAACAAGCCTAATTCTCAAAAAACATTTTTGAAGATAAGCTTTTATAACACTCATCCGCCATTTTGAAGCCGTCATCTTGAATTCCTCGATTTTGAAGAATCGTAATTTCCGACCCAGAAAACCCCCATATACCGATTTTGAATAGAATATGATCATAATTACAAAACTCGTCCGCCATATTGTGGCCGCCATCTTGAATTTCCCAATTTTGACGAAAGTACCATCACTTTCGAAGCCAAATACCCCCAGATACTAATTTTGAATGGAATCGGATCATCTATATATATAAAAGAAAGATGTTGGTTACACCATTTTTAACTCGAGATCTGATGGACTGTTTGTTATGAAACTCCATATATGGATTCGTCTACGGTTTGGTTATTATAAAATACAATAAAACTTTGAAAAAATCGATGAAAATTTTACTTATACAGGAAATGCTTTTCCTCCTTTTGAGTAAGGCCACTAGATGTCGCTACAGTTACAGTGTGTAGAGTGACTAATGACTATATTCCCTCTATAGTCACTGTAATAGTGTGTAATTTGAGTTGCCTACAAATCTGCGCTGTTGGGCAAAACCAAAATGTCTAAGCGTAGGAATACAGATGTCTAAAATGATTAGATTTCGTTGAGATATGAGAAAAGTTTCGTTCTTACCACTTCAGATGGCGCTATACACACATTATGACTGATGATTATTAGGTATTTTTATTGTTTTATTTATTCCAAATAACGTAATCGTGAAGGTACTATATTTGACATTATCACAATTAAATGGCGATGAATTTGTTGAGGCTTTCGCGGCCATCGATTGATGTCATCTCTTTTTTCGAGCATTTCGGTCGTCGTGGTTTGAAATGGTCGAAAAAAGAACATATGACATCGATTACTGTGTAATTTACATAGGGCTTATAGTACCATGAAAGGCTATTAACAGATCCAGAAGCGGGTGAATATCACAGTGAATTTTTATCGAAATGTCAAGTAAATCGGATTTTGGCGATGAGTTCCAATCGTGAGATGTCCATTCTCATCTTTTCTCATAATTTTTAAAATGTTTTTGAATTTCTGTTTGGGTAATAAATATATTTGCGGAAATAACTGAATCCAAAATTGCCATTATTAGTGATTGACTTATTATGTCATATTATTTTTGTGTATCTGTTCTGTGTGATAGCTCATATCCATGTAAACATTTGACAGATCAAAAATCAGAGAACCAAGCCGTTGATCTCCATTCACCGGTGATTACGATTTCTGAAATCCACAGTAAGTATCATTTAGGCGGAACAAAGTTCGCCGGGCCAGCTAGTAATTAATAAACTCATCCGCCATTTTGTTTTTTTCTATAAAAAATATTTCATGATGCATTGTCACCAGAATTAGGTACACCTGCAAAATTTCAAATCAATCGGACGATTAGAAGTTAAATATAACTTGCAAGATTTGATTACAGACAGACAGACAGACAGACAGAAACCGGGACAGGTGAAACTAAATAAAAGCTTATAAAAAAGGGTACGTCGGATATAAAATGTTTATGACAGTGGCAAATCATAACAGAAATTTTGCACTAGAGTTTCTGAGGAAAAAAGTTCTAATGTGGGAATTGCTGACTCAAATTATTGAATCATTTCTATCCATGATACTGAAATAGTATCATGATTTCTATTCAGTACAATCCACAGTCCGTTCCGAGTACGATCAGGCAGCCTTTTAGGGCGGTCGAAGAGAGCGTTTAGTTATGAAAGTTTGACCAATAAGAGCTTCATTGTGCGCAAACCAGACGATTCTGTTTGTTTACAAAGCTCCTTCTTATATTTGAACGGACTATAGAATGTTTTTTCACTAAATCTTTGAAGCAATACCATCACAAGCTAAGATGACCAGGAGACCGATGATGACTTTAGCATGTTTAATTACCTGCATCGTTCATATCAAATTCTCAAACGATAATTAATAATTAATTAATCGATCAACGACTCAAATTTCAACATTAACAACCCCACTACGTACAGAAAGTATAGAAACCCAAGCAACCCGATTCTCTGATGAGTACCTCAGTGGGCTGGACACAACATCTGCCATCCATTCCAAACATTATTGTCGAACCATCTGTGTAATAATAATTATGTGTAGCAGGGCGGCCCTTTGGCTGTTCTCGTTCACCATAAGGCCTGATGGATGTTACCACAGGGTGCAGACGGCGGTCAGGTAGACAAGGTAAGCGGGGACCGAGCACAAGGTGAAACTGAAAAGTTTGGCAGACGCGTGCCGTTTCTTTTAGCGCATTCAGTCTTGTGGAACGAAAAAAAAAGGTGTGGGGGATTTATAGAAGACCTTCAGAATGAATACCTATCAGTTAACTCCTTTAATAGCTGATAGTTGCATAATTGTATCGTTTTTTAGGGTCAAAATGATTCAGTATGGAAAAAAGGATGTTGTTCTCGTGGTTTTATTTTTCGCACGTTTGTTCATAGGAACAGGTTCGTTATCACTTCGCTCAAATGTCTGTAATTGTCGAATTTTATCTTCACCCGTCGAAAACTTTCAATTTTTTCAAATAATATTGTCAGCACTTTTTACGTAGAACACAATGATGGCAGTATTTTTTCCAGAACCTTAATTACGCATTAATTATAATTTATGGAACAATGAGATGTCAATGGATCATTTGGAGGGATATATTTCTTACAGATTTCAGCACCCTTGAAATATATGAAAGTGCAAAAATGGCTGCTTCTCACAAAAGCACATATACTAGAATATATTGAAAAATTCTTAGCCTACCATAGAACCAAACAAAATTTCAATGTCAAAATATTTTATAACTCAACACTCAACATATTCTCCTCTTAATTGAATACATTTATTATAGCGAACCTGCAACGTCTCTAGACCTTTCAAAAAAAAATGTTTCTTCTTGCTCTGCAAACCAGTCCTCCACAGCTTTTATTACCTCCTCGTTGGAAGAAAATTTACGACCTTTTAAACTTATTTTCAGTTGAGGAAATAGATGATAGTCGGACGGAGCCAAATCTGGTGAATAAGGGGGGTGTTCTAGTAATTCTAACCATGAATCACGAATTTTTTGCATGGCATCATGAGATTTGTGTACTGGAGCGTTGTCCTGTAAAAACAAAACACCTTTGAATAGCTTTCCACGTCTTTTCTCTTTAATTTTTTCCCATAGAGTGGTCAGTAATGTCGAATAGTAATCTTCAGTTATTGTTCTACCCTTATCCAAAAACTCAATCATGATTACTACATGGCAATCCCGAAAAACTGAAGCAAGAACTTTTTCAGCAGATTTTTGGACACGAAACTTCTCAGATCTTGGAGAACCAGAGCCATTCCATCGATTGTTGCTTTGTTTCTGGATCGAAGAAATGTATCCAAATCTCATCCATAGTAACAATTCGGTTTAAGAAGTCTACGTCGTTTTCAAATCGAGCACAGATCGAACGCGATGCTTCTACCCTTGCACGCTTATGGTCAACATTCAAACATTTGGGGATCCATTTTGCAGAAATTTTTCTCATGTCCAAATTGACGTGAGCTATATGATGAACGCGTTCGTATGAAATCTTCAGTGCTTCAGATATCCGTTTCAGCCCAATTCGACGGTCTGATAAAATCATGTCATGAACTACATCGATATTTTCGGGGACTGACACAGAAACTGGCCTTCGTGATCAGTCATCATCTTCAATGGAAAATTTACCTCTTTTGAAGCTTGCAGTCCAATTTTTCACGGTCGCATACGAAGGACATTGATCACCAAGGGTATTAAGCATATCTTCGTAAATCTTCTTACCTCTTAACCCTTTTAAATACAGGTACTTGATGATGGCTCGATACTCCAATTCTTCGATTTTTACAATTTCGGTGGACATCTTTTTTTTTAATTTATTGCGTAACTCTGGTTTACTTTTTTGACGTCGAACTCTACACTGACACTTCTAATAAGTTAGTGTTCGTTGATATAGTATCGCAATATTTTGTTTATGCATTGAACTGGTCTAGGCTAACTAGATACCAATACATTCTCGTAATACATGGAGATTTTTGGAACCGACACCTCCACCATTTTGTCACCAGAGCTTTCTGAATTTCATTATCCTAGGTATATCAGGTATATGTATCCTCAATCCTGGCTTATTCAATGTATGGGTGGGTCATGTTTTGGTGGTTTTTCATCCATCATATTTTGCACATAGATACTTTGAGCTTCGCTGATCAATATCATTTAAATAATTCGGGTATGCGATGGGAGAAACGGAAGCTTTCCAATTTTGACAAAAATTCAATTTCATAGGTGAGAATCTGAACTATTGAAGTTAGGGCTCTGGATCAGTTTTTTATTGAGTTCAGCGACCACAGAAACCTCCATGTTGATGCCAAAGTCAACCATGTACCCCTCATAAGTGAAAAAAAGTTTGTGTTTTAATTTTTTAGATATTTCATTTTCGAGTTTTATTCACAAGCTCAGACCATCGAAGTATGGGTGTTAACGATCCGAAAAAGGGCTTAATTGAAGATTCGAATGTCTCAAATAACTTTTTTTTCATTAACGCCGTTACAACCTTCCGGATATATTTTTTTCATCGGTAAATATGATGTTTTTAGGGTCTCATACCCCTTGATCATTTTTCACCCAAAAATAGAGATTTTTAAAATAATTCATATTTTGCACAGGGATACTTTGAGATATGCTGATCAACATAATACAAACCAATGGTAAATACGACGAGAGGAACTGAAGCTATGACAGTTTGAAATTTCCAATTTTTCAAAAAATGCCATTTGACAGGTGAAAATCTAAACTATGCAAGTTAGAGCTCTGGAATATTTTTTATTGAATTCAGCGACCTTAAAAACCTACCAATTTATACCAAAGTCAGACATATAGCCCTCAAAAGTAACGAATTTTTTTAGTTTTATTTTTTCGATATTTCATTTTCGAGATCTGTTCTCAAGCTCACACCGTTCGCGGTATAGACGTTATTGATCGTCAAATGTCCTATTATGGAACATTCGAGAGGCTCGAATAACCTTTTCAATCATTAAGGGGCAGTATCACCTTTCGAATCGTGGTAAATCTCCATTCAAAAGTGGTCTCTTCATTTCACGAGTAAGTACCCTTATACGACGTAGAGATTTGATTTTTTTTTAAATTGAAGTTGAAGAACGTCCCGAGGGCCAATAGTTTTTTTTGATTTAATTAGTTCTTCAATTAAGAAAACCAGGGTAATCGTTAGATCTGGGGTTATTGAATATGTTGTTCGTTTTTCATGAGTGCAAGCTATATTTTTGAAATAATAATCATGAAAATTTTTGTAGTTTATAGAAGATTAAATTGCCGAGGGCAAATAGTTGCGATTTTTTCCAAAAAATTATGAATAACCGTCGGAAAAAAATCATTAAGTGTAGTTTCCAAAACGCTGAAGTTCAACCTGTTTTTTTCAACTGAAAAACTAATTAAATCGCAACTATTTGCCCTCGGCAATTTAATCTTCTATAAACTACAAAAATTTTCATGATTATTATTTCAAAAATAAAGCTTGTACCCATGAAAAACGAAAAATATATTCAATAACCCCAGATCTAACGATTACCCTGGTTTTTTTATTTGAAAAACTAATTAAATCGAAAAAAGGAAACTATTTGCCCTCGGGACGTTCTTCAACTTCAATTAAAAAAAAATCAAGTCTCTACGTCGTAAATTAGGGTACTTACTCGTGAAATAAAGAGACCACTTTTGAATGGAGGTTTACCACGATTCAAAAGATGATACTGCCCCTTAACGCCGTTAAAATCTTTCTCATATATTGTTTTAATGACAAATATGGTGTTTTTAGGGGGTCTTACCCCGTAGTCATTTTTACCCAATAATTGAGATTTTTAAAATCGCTCATATTTTGCACAAAGTTACTTTGACGTATGCTTATCAACATAATACAAACCAATGGCGGATACGACGAAAGGCACGGAAGCTATGACCTAGGAGCATATTCTATGCTCCTAGCTATGACAGTTTGAAAATTCCAATTTTTCAAAAAATGCCATTCGACATTCAAACCCTCATAAATGAATAATTTTTATCAGTGGCGCACCGAGGGGGGGGGCTGTCGGGCTGCAGCCCCCCCCGAGCTGTGAAAAAAAAGTAATTCAAATATTTCTATCTTATTATTTTTCTAAAAGTAATAATAATTATTTTGGAACAGAATGGAAACTTACAACATTTCCTGTACAGATAGAAATAGGGATTGATATACATATACAGGGTGTTTCATTGGTGAATGAACATACGTTAACCTGAGCTAGAGTTACCCTAGGCGAGTCCAAAAAACCGATATATGATAGGCATAATCAATTCCATAACCGAGATACAGAGTGGTTTATGTATTCATCAAAAATTTCAATTCCTCATAACTTTTGAACCAACTAGTATAGTTGGTTGATATTTGGAACGTATGATTCAGTTCTATAGGCAAGGCCGTAGCCAGGGGGGGGTCGGATGGGGTCCGGACCCCCCCTGCCAGATAATCATCTCACCGAAAATTGTTCGAATAAATTTTTTTCTGGCTACGGCCTCGGACGGACCCCCCCGAATTTTTTTTCTAGCTACGGCCTTGTCTATAGTTCGATCGATTTACTTTTGAATTTCCAAAAAATTTCAGGTCCGTATTTGATAAATATGGGACTTCTTCCAAGCTGAGATTCAACACCTTGTATATTGAAATTTTGGGATTTGATTGAGATATTTGGAAAGAGAAGAAAATTTTCAATGGGGTTCAGTAGATTTCATTGTCCCGCACGTCATTTTGCTCAAAGAGAGCTTCAGGGAAAGATCCAATTGAATGTTGGAATTCCACAAAATTCTCAGAAAAATCGTACATTATGATCAAATTGATCTCCAGAAGGTACAACGATTGGATCCAGGTGATGAAATTAGAAGAACTAATGGAAAGAATGGTCAACAGAATTTTATTTACCGATTCACGACGGATGGGGTCATTATTAGGGATTCGCATTGGTGGGCAGGGTGGGCTGCAGAGAATCTGCATGCAGTCAGGCATACGAAATCCTTATACACATTTTCAAGAAACGTATGGTGTGGCGTTTAATAAAATCGATTGATTAGACCACAGGTCATACCAAGACGGCTTAAAAATTTCCTCCAACATCATTTTCCTGTATTACTCGAAGGTACGGACACTGCAGGCTGGAGCTCCACCCCATTTTAGAGTAATGATCAGACAATTTTTAGATCAGAACTTTCCAAATATGTGGATAAGCACAGGTGGACCGCATGCCTGGCCCGCTAGGTCACCCGATTTCCATCTTGTTGATTATTTCATTTGGGGTTATTTGAAATGTTCAGTAAATTCATCTGAAATAGGAAGTGTCGATGTATCGAAGTCGCGTGCAATGAAATACGTAATAATCCAGACATGATCAAAAAAAATATCTGACATATTTTGAAGAGGGCAAGAATGTGTATTGAACAAAATGGTGGTACTTTCGAGCACTTTCTGTTATTCACGTTAAGTTTTCATGTTTCTTCAGTTATTTATTCATCTTTGTTGACTTCAACTAAATTTTTCTCGATGTTTTTCCGGAAAAAACTCCAAATGATTCCACAGAATATTATGAAATTCGAATGTGCAATTAGTGGGACGAAAAAAATTCAATTAGATCACAATGTACGATTTTTCTGAGAATTTTGTGGAACTCCAATATTCAATTGGAAATGACGTGCGGGACAATGAAATCTACTGAACCCCATTGAAAATTTTCTGCTCTTTTCAAATATCTCAATCAAATCCCAAAATTTCAATATACAGGATGTTGAATCTCAGCTTGGAAGAAGTCCCATATTTTTCGAATACGGACCTGGAATTTTTTGGAAATTCAAAAGTAAATCGATCGACCTGTAGAAATGAATCATACGTTCCAAATATCAATCGACTATACTGGTTGGTTAAAAAGTTATGAGGAATTGAAATTTCTGGTGAATACATGCACCCTGTATGTCGGTTATGGAATTGATTAGACCTATCATATATCGGTTTTTTGGACTCGCCTAGGGTAGCTCTAGCTCAGGTTACCGTATGTTCATTTACCAATGAAACACCCTGTATAATAACGAATGCGATATATCCATTACTTAAGAAGGTTTTCGCTTGCGGCGCATTTTTTAAATTATACAACTTACAAAAACCTGATTACTCTTGAGCAGCCCCCCCCGAATAAAATTTCTGGGTGCGCCACTGATTTTTATGTTTTGATTTTTTCGATATTTCATTTTCAAGTTTTTTTCAAGAGCTCAGATCATCCAATGTTTGGGTGTTATCGATCCGAAGTGGCTAGTATTGAAGATTTAATGAGATCAAATCGTGAATCCTAAGGAATGAGCCAATAAAAAAAAAGTCAGACAATGCCCATTCGAATTCTTAGTATGTTTTAGAAGGTAACTCAATCATTGAGTACAAGAAAAAGGTCATTTTCATATTTCAAGGCTTGTTATAGATAAAGTTGCTTTATTAGGTGAACAATAAGGTAGTTTGATTCGGATGCGACGGAGACTACATGGTATGCATCAACAGCAAACAGGATGTACCCATCTATACCCGTCCATTTCATTTCCCCATCCGCATCGTCTATAATTATGCCCCCTGTGCCCTTATAATGAGAGCCATCCATCCTCAACGCAGGTGAATATCGCTGTTGAGGACCGGATTCAAACTCGAAAACGACGTAAAACTGGTTTCTATCAACAAAAAATCTGTAATTCATTCAATTTTTACCATCCACATCGTAATTTGGGTACCTACCCAGTTTGTGTATTGTTATTATTGGTTTTCAGATTTTCTTCAAGAATTTTCAAAACTATTCTTGTTTTTTATTTCAAAAATTGTGATTTCATCATATTTCCTCTATAGAAAGGTATAAATCATATTCATTTTTTAAATAAAAATCTTACAATATTTTTAGAAAGAATCTCTTTGGCAGTTTTCCCCCTTATTTATCAAGGTTTGAATATTCCTCAACAAACACTGAGAAAGCCATATACAGGGTGAAGTTCTTGCAAAAAACGGAATCAGAATGATGAACATATTGCTGCTTGAAGGTACAACGACACAATATACCCTGAAAGTTTCAATTGATTCAAGATAAGGGTTTAAACATTATGGCGGATCGGAATTTTCGGTGAAAACCTTAAATTACCCTGTATAAAAACTTAGTAAGAGGAGAAGGCAATATTAAATTGTCATTGGCGAATCGCCAGTATATTTTCCACAATGTATAATTTCGGAAATCTCGTTAAAAAATTCATACGATGACTGCATCGATGTTATTGTTATTTTATTCCCATCCAGAATATGCTTTCGAGCAGTAATTTGGTGCTCCTAATTCTACATAATCTGAAACTCATCTGAATTCAAGATATAATGCCCAACTGTCGCATGCGTAATGTATCAGTTCCTAGCAGCAGTTCCTCTTTGGTACCCACATGCTCTTGTGTTGCACCTGCCCGCAGGTGCAAAACGAGTTGTTGAATTTCAACCTCATCGGAAAAACAAAATCATCTCAATCTATTTCAAGCACACACTGGGAAGGATTGCAGGCTGGTTTACTTATTTTTCTATTGAATACAATCAAGCAAAGAAAGAGTTACTCTAAGTTTAGGTATACAAGGTGTCCCAAGTTTGGGATTTGGATTATGGTATTATTCGAAATGTTCTGTTCATCTAAAATATTTCTCATCCTCAATAAAACAAGGTTTTCTGTAGTAAAGTATTGAAATATTTATTGATTTAGAAAGTATACGTTTGGGAATTTCGTATGAAACTAAATATCTTGTAAATGACAGCCATTGTTGTGCTGGGATATGCGTACCCTGTTGACAAAATTTTCAATAACGTTATTGATTACCTACAGGTGTTGGTTTTTCATTGATATATCGTCATTCTACCGTGTAATGTTCCATGTTAACTAACTCCCATCTGTCAACTTTCGATCTGTCACGTCAAAATCATGTGACATCATGACTGGTCATGTCTATAAAGTTAGAAGTACCACTTGCGAGAAAATCAATGAAACCTATTGCATTAATTGTCGAATAACTGTCAAGAATTTGTCGTGAAAGAAATAGTATATAACATTACTAGCAAGGTAAGAGGGTTTTTTGAGCCAGTAAAACCCGTTACCTTGCGTGTATTGTTTTATATTTTATTTGTTTCTCATTTGTAAAAAGGTTAGATAAATTCCAAAAAAATCTCAATAATTTGTCGCAAATGTAAGCTATGGAAGCGTTGTCATGAACATGTCTGTTTATTTTTCTTTACATTTGTTACGGCAAAAGCGAAAATGAATGTACCAAAAGAAATTATTGAGGCAGCCAGCAGTGTAGCTTCAAGTTTATTACCTGCAAAACCAGCTTCAAGGTACGAGCGAGAATACGACTTGTGGCAAGTGGCAAAACAAAAATAGTGTGATTGGGGTAACTGAAGATATTTTGTTGGTCTACTTGAATCAACTAGCAGCTAGATTCAGCCCTAATACTTTATGGGCAAAATGGTCTATGCTGAAAAGCTGCTTGGAAATGAAAGAAAATGCCCCTGTTCGCAGGTTTGTTTTGCTTAAAAAATTTATTGAAAAATATGACGTTTAGTTGTCATTTGCAGATTTCAAAAGGTAATAGCGTTTCTGAAACGAAAAAATGAGCGTTATACGCCAAAAAAGGCCAAGGTATTAAGTAGAGAAGAGGCTGAACAATTTCTTTTACATGCTCCTGATGACCAGTGGTTGCTGGCGAAAATTGTAACAATATTTGGGATTTTTGGATGTTGTCGATGTGACGAAATTCTCTCCTTGAACATGAATGATGTAGAAGATATGGGAAAATATGTTATTGTGACATTGCGGCAAACAAAAAATTCAACAACAAGAAGATTCACCATAACCGATGATGGCTGCAGCTTCAAGCCCTGTATGTTATACAGAAAATATGTAAATCTTCGGCCTCCTGGAACAGAAAGCCTAAGATTTTTTTTTGACATACTGACATGGAAAGTGCATTTCCCTTAATTCTGGCCAGCACACTATTGGTGGTGTCCCAAAGCAAATAGCGAAATATTTAGGTTTAAAAGACCCAGAGTTATACACCGGCCACTCTTTTCGCAGAACTGGAGCCACTATGGTTGCGGATTCGGGTGGAGATATTTTAGCACTAAAGCGTGCAGGAGGGTGGAAGAGCACCGAAATTGCGATGAGTTATGTCGATGATTCGGTCAACAAAAAAATCGAAATGTCTAGCAAATTATTCGGTAGTAAGGAGAGTACAAATGTTCTGCAGTCCTCGAGTTCGGCAGTTTCTGAGTTAACAGATGGTTCATCATCATCAGTATCAACTCTTTCATCATCAAAAATCTGTGTTACTGTCAGTTTTACAAGTTAGTGACTTGATAAAATAAACTTTCTTGATTAATATTGTGTTTTTGGAAACTGACGTTAACAAATGAGAAACAAATAAAAAAATTGTCGCGTCCTTAGTTTTTTTCTACGGGATGGCTTTGCTAATTTAACGTTAAGTTAGCAGAACCACTTTCTCAATATCTACCAAACATCATGAAAATGGTTATAAATAATTGTCGAGTAATTGTCGAAGTCAATAAGGAGTAAAAAAAACCACAAAAAATCCATTCCTTCTTGCTTATTTCACGTCTTTTTCCCGCGAGTTCGAGATATTTCTGGAATTATCGCATTTTTGGCAACATCGTTTTTGACTTTTTTCTAATGCATTAATTGTCGAATACCTGTCCCGAATTTGTCGTGAATGAAAAAAAATTGTCGCGTCCTTATTTTTTTTCTACGGGGTAGCAAAATACGTTGAAACAATGGTTCGTATGTGTCTTGTTCGTGTTAAATTGGACGATTTGAATCCTGATTTGAGTTTACGCAGGTATGTTCTACTCTTATCATTTCAATGGCGGAGATTCTTCGATTTAACGAATTTCACTTTTCAAATTCCCTTCTGTTATTGGGAAGAGGAAAATCAATTCTGAATTTAGCTGACTCTGTTCACCTATCTCAGAATCTGTTTCAATGTTCGGAACATTGTATGAATTCGACAAAAAAAATTAATTCACCTAATAATAATAATAATGTCGCCTTTATTGAAAATGATACAATCATTCTAAAGATGTTAGGCTCCAAACTGAAACGAAGTTTAGTCTAGGACTACTCTTACACTTAACTCCAGTAAGGCCTCAAATTTTATTCCTATTCCCCAATACAACAACACGCCACTGGACCTTTCAAAGTTAGATTCGTTCCACTCCTGACTAAATTTGGGCTTCACCAATTCTCGTATTTTTGAATGAGATGCTGTGTCTCATCCTCTATGGTCTAAGGTCAAGACCCATGTTCTCAAAAAATCAATTCTTACTTTCAATATTTTCATTAGTATACTCCATTCACTTTTATTTAATCACATAGGAGGTCATGGTTTCGTTTTCAGGAGTTGGTGCCCCTGATGAAAAGCACAGAACATATGATGAAAAGTCAGTGCGCGCACAGAAAATATCGTTAATGACAAAACGACGTTGCCAGTTTCTTTGTCCACATCAAAGTGAAAGTATCAAAGATATTCCACATTTTGTTAGGTTTACAAATTGTTCGCAGATTTTTGGTATTTAATCGATATTTGCAGGTGAGTTTTTCGTCGAATATCCAAGATTAACGTATGTTTATTGTTTTTAGCACCAGTTTGGAGTGTGAGGACGATTTTCAAGACCAGGACGAATGTTTACATTTCGAGGTTGAAGGGGTATACGGGAATTTCGTTGAAAAAGCTGTTATTTGGACAGATATCGCAGTAGATGGATCGAATGGAGCCTCGAGAGGTCGATTAGGATGATATTCTTCAGGTTTTCCAAGAAATTTGGCGATATCTGAGCAGATTTGCAAAAGTTAGGTACCTCACTAATGAGGTGGAACTTAGACCTAATTCTCCTATAAGAAACGCCTTTCAAAGGTCGAGATGGTGAAAAATGTATTCTTTAGATGTTGTTTGAACAAACGCAGCCGAGTTTTATATCCCAACATTGATTTTAAGAAAGTTATCAACAAAATAAAATTGACATTATTCTTGATTCTTGTAATTACTCATCAATTCATCTTATATCTTTGGGTTGATTTTATTTAATGAATTCTTGATTAGAATCAACAATTGATGTCGTCAAGTCTTGAACTTTCAGTCCAAGAGGATAATAAACATTAAATCTTCACAAGCATGCATATGAAAAGTATGTGAAAGCAATGCAATTTTCTTCCATGGCAAAAATTATATAATTCAACAGTGATCTCTTGTACTTTTCATGCAAATAACTAGAAAAGGAATCCTTTCTATCAATTCATATAAACGTTAATTATTTTCGTCCATCACATCTTTTCCAATTCATTCATTTTCCGAATAAATTCACATTCTGAGAAATACGCCAAGAATGTAGAAAGGGCAACATAGTGTTGACTTGGAACATAGAAATATTTTGAAAAATGTCATAACTTCGATACAGAGTGGAATGTGTCAAATTTCCAGAGTTGTGATTTTATAATTGTGAATGGAGTATACTATCTTACCTATAAGTTTGGGACACCCTGTATAAGTTTGATCGTGCCTATTCAAATCGATGGAAGGAAATGTGTAAGTATTGAAGCAATAATGAACTCTTGTAATTAAGTATGTTATTACTAAACAAAAAGTTATACTTATAATGCCAGACTAAACTCAACAGTCAACGTTATCTTGTGTCCGTTAAAAAATGCATCCGGAACGAAACTCCCTCATGGGGGATGGGTCATGACCTCCAGCTTTTAACGTAAACTGAGAACGGTTAACTCAACGTGCTGACAATAATTTGGAAGGAGTAAATTTACAATGTAAATGTGAAATTCTAGTACAGACCTCAGGGATGGCCTGAGTGGAAATTCTGTTATGATAAGGCCCAGATTAACATAGTTTCGGGGATAAGTGAATTACAACGATACTTAATAATTTGTTTTTCGAAGGAATTTTCCTCGTGACAGTCAATCCGCCCTTCCTAGGTTCCCTTGAGAACCTATACAGGGTTTTTCCATCTGGGAGGAATTGGCTGTTTTTTTTAGAGAGATAGAACTTTGAATTGAAATGAAACACATTTAAATCAAGGTTGAAGCCATTTTTTTTTAAATTAAAAGATAATTTTATGACATTTATGTTTTAAAAATACACTGCGCAAAAAATTAACGCACATTATGGAAATCTCAAATTTATTCTACAACTGAAGGTGTTCTCAATGATAATTATTTTTATCAGAATTATGCATGCATATGTTTTCCACTTTCAACGTTTTTCTTCAATACAGATGTTTTCTCCCAGCAGGAATAGAAAAAGATGATATTATCAGTTGTTCTCGATCAATTCTAGTGATCAATAGTTTTTCTTTCGTTTGATTTTCTACACTCGATCGCTATGCAACGCGAAACACGCAATTTGACCCAAGAGGAATGTGCCCAAGCGGTAGTTTTGCGAGAAGAAGGGTGGACATACACAAGAATTGCAGAAAGGTTTGGAGTTTCCCATACAAGTGTGTCCAGAATGTTGCAGCGATTCAGGGAGACAGGTATGAATATCCGAAGACCAGGACAGGGTAGACCACGGGTAACAACTGCCATTCAAGAACGTTACTTGAGAGTTTCTTCGTTGAGACAACGGTTTGCAACCGCTCGCCTCCTTCAAAATCAGCTTGAGCAAACTCATGAGGTGCAAATTAGCACTTAGACAATAAGAAATCGCCTCAGAGAATATGATTTAAGGCCTCGTGTCGCGGCAAGAGGTCCAGCTCTTACCCCAGCCCATCGAAGGGCGCGTTTGGATTTTGCGAGAGAGCATATCCATTGGGAAGAGGCCGATTGGGAAAGAGTTCTCTTCACAGATGAGTCTAGATTCTGCCTCTACCATTGTGATCGACGATTCGACGTTCCCTTGTATACAGACGTCCACATGAAAGATATGCTCAGTGCAATTTCCTGAATACTACTGGTTTCGGGGGAGGATCGATTATGGTCTGGGGTGGAATATCTTTGACTGCTCGCACAGATCTAGTGGTCGTTGATAATGGAGCTATGAATGCTGATAAGTATATAAGGAACATTCTTGAAGAGCATGTAGTGCCATTTGCCCCATACATTGGTGAAAATTTCATTTTTATGGACGATAATGCCAGACCCCATCGTGCGCGCATCGTTCAGGAGTACCTTGAAGAGGTTGAAGTCTCTCGAATGGAATGGCCAGCAAGAAGTCCAGATCTCAATCCGATTGAGCAGGTTTGGGACAAGCTCAATAGAAGGCTGAGAAGTTCAGAAAATCATCCAGCTACTCTTAATGACTTAGGAATCCAACTCGGAGAAATCTGGGAAGGATTAGATCAGAACATTTTAAGATCACTCATTTTGAGTATATGAACCGTCGTTGCCGAGCTGTAATTAACGCAAGGTGTGGAAATACCAAGTATTAAATCACTTATCAGCATTTCAGTATTTTGAAAATTGTTCATTTCTCTTCTTTCACATAAGATTCGGTGAAATCCTGAATTTTTCTTCCATTTAATGTGTCTTGTTTCGTTCAAAACCTTCTCGAGAGAACATAAAAAATAAGTTATAAAGTCAATGTAGAGTTAACTTTCATTAAAATTGAGGTTTTCAGAATGTGCGTTAATTTTTTTGCGCAGTGTATTTGATTATTTTTTTCGGGATTATGTCAAGTCAAGTCAGTGGTTTATGCTGATAAACCAGAAACAATAGACGTTTTGGAAGCCAACATAACTCGGGTTATTGCTGAAATAAGGCCTGAAATACTATAAAAAGTGGTCCGAAATTGGTCTGGTCGAATGCAGTTCCTCAGAGCTAGTCGTGGTGGACATATGCCGGACATTCAACTGTAAGTTGGCACAGATATTACAATACACATTACAATAAATCATGTGGAATTCCAATTTCGATTTCAAATCTAGAGAGTGAATTTTTTTCTGGAACACTGTCCCCTGTTTTTCTCGGTGAGCCACTGTTAGTTTGAAAATTATAAAGAGGAGCTTTGTTGGTGCACTTAACTTTATGGTTCTTTGTAGTTTTGTCGTATCTGCTAACGATTTCAAGAAAAAAATTGTGAACGATTCTCTTGAAATCATCAGACAAATAAAAATAACTTTTAGGAATAAGGACTGAACGAGAATGAATTCGCTATCACAAAAACGCTTATATCTTTTGAACCACTGGACCGATTTCGAAAATCAAACTCATTTTCGAATCATCTTCTAATTCTAATGTTTTCACAATAAAAAAACCAAAACTATTTTTCACAAAATTCATGGATTTTTTCTGGAATTCTTACCTTCATGCTTCTTATAGTGTTCTCAGTCACTTTCTGGGAAGCTGTCTTCCACTTTTGCTTGAGTTCCGCTAATGTTTTCGTTGATTTCTTAGTCTTCTTCAATTCTCTCTTTACCATGGCCCAATATCTTTCTATTGGCCTGAGTTCTGGGCAATTTGGTGGATTGGCCTCTTTGGGGACAAAAATCACCTCATTAGCTTCCTACCATTCCTTGGTGGCCTTGCTGTGGTGGCATGAAGCTAAATCTGGCCAAAAGATTGTTGACACATCGTGCTCACGTAAAAATGGTAAAAGTCGCTTCTTCAAGCATTCCTCGATGTATATCTTCGAGTCAACAGAGTCTTGGCCAACGAAAAATTTGCTCCTTTTCCCACAAGTGCAAATTGCTTGCCAAACCAGGAATTTTTTAGAAAACTTTGCTAGTTTCTTCACGCGAAATTATTCTTCAACATTTCCACGAGAATCTGCAGTATAAAATTCCTGACCAGCAAGTTGCGAGAAATCAGCCAAGATATAGGTTTCGTCGTCCATCACGCAACAGGAAAAGTTTTTCAAGAAATCTTTTTTTAATTTCTTTGCTCTTGATTTCGCTTCTTGATTCTTCACAGCGTTCCTGTCTGGCACTTTCTGCACTTTGTATGTTCTAAGCCCACAACTCGACTTGATTTTCTGAACGGTGGACTGCGAACAACCCACTATTTGGGCCACTTTCCGTCCTGAAAGGTTAGGATTCTTCTGAAAAAGGCTGATGGCTTTCTTCACTTTTATTGGGCTATGAAACCCCTTTTTCCTCCTTGTTCATTCCTTGCGGTTAATTGTAAGATCTTCGTTGAAGCGCTTAACAACTCTTGATACCGTTTCCGGACGAACGCGAGCCTCTTTTGCGATTCTTTTGAAGCTCCATTTTTGATTATTTTGAAAAAGTTTCACTATAAATTCCCGTCTTCTCACTCCGCTTGACATTTTGCGACAGAGAATGGAAATATCTATGTTTCTGACGTTCATAACAAAGCTAACTATAATCAAATTTTGATTTTTTCTCAATTGGTTCAAGAGATATAGGCGTTTTTGTGATAGCGAATTTATTCTCGTTCAATCATTAATCCATTCCTGGAGGATTTCTTGAGGGTTCTTTTCTTTCAGTTTCATCGTTCTGCAAAAATTCTTTCTTATAGGTGCATCTGCTTTTACCACAAAAAGGTTCTGGTGTTTGTGATGCCTTCCTGGTTAGTGTATTAGTATCTAAGCTGTTTTTATAGTTATTTTTCCGTTCTTCAGCAATGATTAAATTCGAGACTCGTATAATCATCAGAAAGAATGAATTCAAATTTTAACACCTTGTATTCCGAAAACGAAACGATTGCGGTCCTATTTTTATGAGACTTTTTTTCTAGAAATTACGCAAGAACACTCTCCTCTTCATTTGTAACTTCAGCAACAGTTTGTGCCACCTTGACGAAGGTTCATGTCATGAGAGCACTGAGAGTCTGATGGTGGGTTTCACAAAGATCGTTGATTGAGTGATTCACAGAATACCTTGACGTTTTTGTCAAATCGACCAATAGAATTTCAAATTTACGGATTTTTTATCACAGAATCGCTCGATTAAGCATTTAATCACACGATCAACTTTTGTGAAACCCGGCTTTAGTGTCAGTTTTTTTTTTGATCCATCAGTGTACCTTATGTATGATTTACGCCAAAGTTCTTTGGAGATCCCGAGTTTTTAGAGACTTCACGGTGAAAAACAGTTGTCAGGTGACTAGTCCTGATGGTGGCCAGTAAAATATCAGCATTTCTCAAAACAGGATTCACTATTCAGAAAACCTCACTTCCTTGGACTAGAGTTAAATATCTTTGATGAAAATTAGTAAATTTCGTAATATTTCCCCTAAAGCCTTCCACAGGCGCACTGTTTAGATGGCCTTTGACAATCTGCACAAATTATCCGGAAATCAACTGGCTCATATTCGGAACGCCAGTAACGATAAGACCTAACCTATTAACATCCGTTGGACAGAGCTCGAATACAGTGCCCTCGTTTATTTAGTTTGATTATTATAAAGTGAAAACCATTATTCTACACCCTCTGTCATCCGGATCCCCGCAGGACTGTACTCGGTGATTTAGGAGGTCTCGCAGGACCAAAGCGAAAAGCCATCAGCTTCCAAGATTCAAGACTCCTTGTTATCGTGCCGGGATTGTCTCAAAGGAACGACAACCAGATTGAACGCTTAACATTTAAGAGGGTAAAGGTGGAATTAGTGGCACAGGATTTAAATAAGCCATAAATTCCGCGGAAAGAAGAGAAACTTGGGACAGGAAGAAATGTCGACTGTCAAAACGTGAATGGTTTATAGTTCTATAATTTCCTTTTCGAGATTTCGTTTTTGCTAAGTCAAAGTCTTGCTGCAAAAAAGAGCAGGGGAACATGGGGCAATCGTGGTCAGCAGGCAATGGTGGTCATGCCCAAAGCTGAAAACATTGAAGTTGCCTATGCGTGCGAAGTGTGAAACTTTCGTTTTCGCTCTTAATCGATCTTATTAACGTAGTTCTAAGTTATCAAGGTAAGTTACGAAATTTTTCTTTTTTTTACGTGAATCATTGAATGTTGGTGGAAACTGTTCATCATAAATTTATAATAATGTTCAATTTTGATCAAAATATGGTATTCTTTTTTCTATTCACAATTTACTCTATTAACTCTATTACGGATAATTGTGGTCAAGAATTTGAACGGAAAGGAAAAAGCAAGGGGAAGGACAAAAAACCAAGGAGTTGAAGCAAAGACTTAAAAAGGCTGAAAGGAAAAAAAATGACTCTTCCTTGACCGACATAGACATTGACGACCACTGCGTCGTGAGGATACTTTTGATGAAGATAACTCAGAAAATAATTGTCTTATATGCGGGGAATTTGGCAGAAACCACGAAGTATGCAATTCCTGCAAGCTTTGGACTCACATTGCTGGCACTGGCTTGGATTCCGCATGTTAGAAGTATTTAATCATCATTGTCAACATCATGACTACCATTGCCCTCACGTGAGTGCAATAGTGGTCAAAATAGTTATTTATGATATGAGTGTTAAAAGTGACGTTTTATTTTGTGAGTGAAAAAGTTTGTGAAATGAGCGGATCGAATAGAACAATTTCACGAACAAAATAAAATCCCTTTTAACACAAATACCATACAATGTTTTTTGTACAACTGCCCTATTTTGATAATGAAATGGGCGAATTTGCAATGACAATAACCTTCAAAATATTCAAATAATCAAATGGTTGTTGTGAATGGCAAAGGTTGTCAAAGTTATGATTACTAACATAGATGATAGATGCATAGAAATACCTGGTGTTGGCACTGATTAGATTTTGTTTAAGACTTTCTTGTCGATCGAAAACGTGATATTTTGTACAGCTTTTCATTACTCCCGAAAGGGGTCGCGTTTTTTGTCGTTGCCGCAGTAGCGCCACGACCGATAAATATTGCGGATTTATTCCGGAACTAGTCCAAAATCTGAAATCGAGGATGCCGTTTTGATCTACAAATTTTGGTCACGATTTTTAGTAGGGATTCGTTACACCAGGTGTTCTATGCATCTATCATAGATGCATAGAAATACCTGGTGTTGGCACTGATTAGATTTTGTTTTAGACTTTCTTGTCGATTAAAAACGTGATATTTTGTGCAGCATTTCATTTCTCCCGAAAGGGGTCGCGTTTTTTGTCGTTGCCGCAGTAGCGCCACGACCGATAAATATTGCGTATTTATTCCGGAACTAGTCCAAAATCTGAAATCTAGGATGCCGTTTTGATCTACAAGTTTTGGTTAAGATTTTTAGTAGGGAGTCGTTACACCAGGTGTTCTATGCATCTATCTACTAACAAATGAGAAAAGACGCTGTCATTTGAATTTCGTTCCTGTCCAATTTTCGTCTTGGATTTTTAACTGCTCAGTATGTTTCTCGAGAGTCTAATTATTAATAAAAGTGACGTTTTGGTTCTTCCTGTGGATATTGAAGAGTCTGCAAGAAGAGCAAATCTGGAACTCCTACCTAAAAAATCTGTTCAGCAGTACCATATTGCTCATAACAATTTCCTGGCCTGGTGTAAATTGAAAAAAGTAGAAGGGAACTTCAGTGAACCTGTTTTCCTGGCATACTTAGGAGAAAAATAAAAAATATGGAGTTCATCAACTTTGTGGAGCAAATTTTCAATGATAAAGTCAAGCGCCCTTATTAAAAATGGTGTGGATGTTAGTTAATATTTTAAGGTAATTGCATATTTAAGACGGAAAAGTGAAGGATATTGTCCCAAAAATCGAAAATTCTCACTCGTGAACAAGTTTAAAAGTTTATTAATGAGGCACCAGATGAGAAATACTTGATGGTTAAGGTTGCAACTATTTTCGGATTATTTTGAGCCTGTCGGCGTGAAGAATTGTGTAATTTATCAGTGAAAGACATCGAAATAACAAATAAATTATTGGTTATACAACTTCCAAACACAAAAACGAAAGTCAGTCGTTCTTTCAGTATTATTGGGAAGTATGTTGACTATTTTCTTAAGTACTTTGCACTGCGCCCTTCTGTCATCAAACATCGTCGTTTTTTCCTGAAATACATGAATAATAAATGCACTGCACTTCAGTTGGTATCAATACATTTGGGAAAATTCCATCTATTGTTGCCGAATTCCTCAAACTGCCAGAACCAAATCAATATACAGAACACTGTTTTCGAAGATCCTCCACTTCATTGCTAGCAGAATCAGGAGCAAATATTACGGATATAAAAAAACATGGTGGATGGAAGTCTACGACGGTAGCCGAGGGCTATATGATCATTCCATTGCATATAGAAATGTCATAGCTGAAAAAATTCTCCCAACCTCAACAGATTTTGGATCATCATAATCCAATATTGTACTTCCGGTTTCTACAAGTACTGATGGTGCTGAGGATTCTAATAATGTGTTGCGAAGCTCCCTAACGTCACAGGGCATTAATGTTAGTAATTGTTCTAGTTTTACGATTAACATTAATGTTCATAAGTAATGATTGTTAAATATTGATAATAAAAATTTGCAATTGCTGAATTTTTTTTCATCTGATTTCATCATAAGAAAATGGAATGCTAAAAATATTTTTAACACTAATGTTAAAAATATTTTTGTACAAAAACTGTATTTTTTCAAACTATTATTACTAATAAATCGTAACTCCTAAGCTTATTACTCTGACCTCAATTAAAAGTTCTTTAATGCAGAATTGTGATGTTATATTCCTAATAGAGCTGCGATTTATAATTTGAGTTTTATTCCAAAAAGAGCTTAACCATTATCCCCTTTTCCCCTACCATCTGTACAAAAAAAATGGTTTCCTCTTCTTTCTAATATCGCAGCCAAAAGAATAGAGTGAAGTTGAAAAACTGTAAACTATGATTGAGTTTTAAGATCCATGCCATCAAAGAGAGTAGATGTTGACCTAGGTTTCGATCTAGTTTGATCTCATCAGAACAACATAACCATACCATAGCATAAGTCCTGGCATTTCAAATTTACGAAATGGATGCAGACAAATGCAGCTTTCATCAGAGTTCCCCAAAAACAATCTTTTCCACTTGGTCATGTTGTTGGATCTCTTCAAAACAACTCGATACATATTCACTTGGAAACAAAGCTACCGATCTCCTTTACACATATCCTCCATTTAGCCGAAGGGCAACACGTGCGACAGCTGCTCTCTGACGTATGTCTCGCGACTTGCACCTTTCTTTAAAACCAGGTAGGTTTAACACCCGGCTTGTTCAGCCTCTTCTTGATTAGAGGAATGATGGGGTCATTCTCCGAAGGCTGAATTTGATAATTTCGATCACGAAATCACAAAGATGTGTTCTTCATTAAAATAATATACAAAACGAAATCCCAATTTCTTTAATATCCTTCATAATAACATCCATCATGGTTTTGTGATGTGTACACTTGTACAGTCCCAGTTACATTCAAAAGTGGTCAAGTTTTATCATTATACTAGCTGGCCCGGCGAACTTTGTTCCGCCTAAATGATACTTACGGTGGATTTCACAAATCGTAATCACCGGTGATCGGAGATCAACAGCTTGGTTCTCTGATTTTTGAACTGTCAAATGTTTCGATGGATATGAGCTGTCACACAGAACAGATACATAAAAATAATATGTCAATTACCAATTATAGCAATTTTGGATCTAGTGATTTCCGCAAATATATTTATCACCCAAACAGAAATTCAAAAACATTTTAAAAATTATGAGAAAAGATGAGAATGGACATATCACGATCGAAACTGATCGCCACAATCGTATATACTTGACATTTCGATAAAAATACACTGTGATATTCACGCGCTTCTGGATCTGTTAATAGACCTTCATGGTACTATAAGTCCTATGCAAATTACACAGTAATTGATGTCATATGTTCTTTATTCGACCATTTCAAACAACGACGACCGAAATTCTCGAAAAAAAAAACAGATGACATAAATTGATGGTCGCGAAAGCCTCAACAAATTCATCGCCATCTAATGGTGCTGATGTCAAATATAGTACCTTCACGATAAGATGTCTAGAATAATGGTGTAGGCACCCGTCAATTTTTGAATGGAATGACGTTCGACCAAATCGAAAATATTAGCAACGTGGTGGCGCCGCAATATCATTTCAGTGTATTTTCCGTTGTCAATTTGATGGATGTATCAACAGCTGATTTGCTAAAGTCAATTATGACATGACAGCAGAATGGCATCTTTTTATAATGGAAGTTTTCTACTTTTCCTAAGAACTAATATACATCAGAATGTCAGGAATATAAACACACATTATTGCTTGACAAAATTGTCTACCATTAACACGCCACGTTCGCCAGAATAAAGTCAAGTATTTGAAATAACTGATAAAAATCAGTCATAATTTGTGAATAGCCACCTGAAGTGTAAAGAACGAAACATTGCTAATATAATCAATTTGGTCACAACAAAATCTAATCAGTGCCTACACCATTATTCTAGACATCCTACTTCACGATAACGTTATTTTGAATAAATAAAACAATAAAAATAACTAATAATCAGTCATAATGTGTGAATAGCGCCATCTGAAGTGGTAAGAAATCTAATCATTTTAGACATCTGTACTCCTACGCTAAGATTTTTTGGTGTTGGCCAACGGCGCAAAGTTGTAGGCAACTCAAATTACACACCATAACAGTGACTATAGTGGTAATATAAGCACTGTACACCCCATCTAACGGAGAGAAGTACCTACGAATAAGCGGTAGCGTAACTGTAACTGTAGCGACACCTAGTGGCCTCGCTCAAAAGGAGGAAAAGCATTTCCTGTATAAGTGAAATTTTCATCGATTTTTTTCGAAGTTTTATTGCATTTTATAATAACCAGACCGTAGACGAATCCATATATGAAGTTTCATAACAAACACTCCATCCGATCTCGAGTTATAAATGGTGTAACCAACATCTTTCTTTTATATATATATATAATATATATATAGATATATAGATATATAGATATTATCTGTTTAATGATATATAGATATATAGATAAGCATTCCATTTATATTGGCAACTCTTTTCGTCTTGAATTGTCTTTGCTGAAAACGTTCTGGCAATCTCAACTGCGGGTTAAACATTAAACTAGATCTCTTGGCTTGTGCCGACAATGTTGATATCCCTGCCCAGCTGATTTGACTTTAGTTCAATTTGAATCGACCAAGTGAATAAATATTTCCATATTATGGTCAAGAATTCTTGAATGCCACTGGTGGACGTATTCAAGAGACGCTTTGGTAGCCCGCGAAATTACTACAAGTTGGTAGTCCCTGCGGATTTCGCCCAATATCTCGCCCAACCTTTTTGAATTTTGAAATTTTGAATAGTCGAAATTATTTTAGCTCAAGGTGGGCGTTCAATGTAGTGTGTTTTTATTTAACTTTGAGAACTAAAATTTTATGGGTAAACTCAGAAAGGATAGGAGTTCTTAATGAAATAATTGAAATCAATTTCATTTCGAAAGATCAATTTTTTTCTTTCAAAAATAGAAGAAAATAAGCCAACTCATGCTTCTGTTTTTTTCAAACGAAAAACCCATGAAAATAGTTCAACTTCGGATTAAAAGTGAATCTACAGATAATTTCGTTCAGAAAATCTACTTGAAATACGGAATTGGCAGAGAATGGCCAAATTTAAATATATGGCGGGAAATTGTTCCTGCTTTACCTACATATTCACTAATTTCATAGTTCAGCGATTTTCGGGTAGGGAGCGCCATTGTACATTTTATTCATAAGGAGAGAGATATTCATAGAACTTATTGTAACAATATAAGTTCAATGGAGATATTTCATAAAATGCACGGTGGTGACTCTATCGGATTAGTTTTCCTACTCGTCATGATCCGCGACCTTACGGGGCAGTATCATCTTTTGAATCGTGGTAAATCTCCATTCAAAAGTGGTCTCTTTATTTCACGAGTAAGTACCCTAATTTACGACGTAGAGAATTGATTTTTTTTAAATTGAAGTTGAAGAACGTCCCGAGGGCAAATAGTTTTCTTTTTCTCGATTTAATCAGTTTTTCAATTAAAAAAACCGGGGTAATCGTTAGATCTGCGGTTATTGAATATGTTTTTCGCTTTTCATGAGTACAAGCTATATTTTTGAAATAATCATCATGAAAATTTCTGTAGTTTATAGAAGATTGAATTGCCGAGAGCAAATAGATGCGATTTTTTCGATTTAATTAGTTTTTCAATTAAAAAAACAGGTTGAACTTTAGCGTTTTGGAAACTACACTTAATGATTTTTTTCCGACGGTTATTCATCATTCTTTGGAAAAAATCGCAACTATTTGCCATCGGCAATTCAATCTTCTATAACCTACAAAAATTTTCATGATGATTATTTCAAAAATATAGCTTGTACTCATGAAAAACGAAAAACATATTCAATAACCCCAGATCTAACGATTACCCTGATTTTTTAATTGAAAAACTAATTGAATCGAAAAAAAGAAAACTATTAGCCCTCGGGACGTTCTTCAACTTCAATTTAAAAAAAATCAAGTCTCTACGTCGTAGATTCACCACGATTCAAAAGGTGTTACTGCCCCTTAAGGTTTATTGATTCCTATTGTGTTTTGTGCTCTTGGGTACTCTTATTGGAAAAAGGCGTTGTGTTGAAACTTTTTGTGAAACCTACCAATGGTGGACTTTCTTCTAGATAAATTTGATTTTTGTTTTTCATTGTGTTTGAAATTCTGATTCAGTATCGTGAAATCTGAGTTTATGTTGAAATTCTGATCATAAATTCTGATTTGTGATGGATATTTTGATTAAGATTCTCATTCGGTGCCATTTATTTTTTGATTTAATGTCGTTATTTTGATTTAGTTAGTTTCGCTTACTCTGATTTATTGTTGTAACTTTGCTTTATCATTTGAAATTTTGATTCAGTTTTGCTAATTCATAGTTTTGTTATCTTTCATGTAGAAATTGTAAAAATGGGTAATAAATAGCTTAATGAGGAACTCAAGCTTTTAATTGAATACGACATTGAGTTTGCAACCAAAAATTTTAAACAAACTACTAAAAAGAATAAATCATTTTGTATGACGACGAAACAGAAGAACATGCCTGTTGTAGAATGCTGCCAAAAAAATACCAATGTACCGATACCACTCAAATTTGACAAGAATGTCACAATAAGGACTACCAACTCAACAACAGAAAAATAACCGGTTCCGTTTATAGCGGTTCATTTAAATTACAATTTTCCGGTGTTTTCCGATCATAACTTATACTTCCGTCCTTCATGGACCTCATTGGCAGTTTTTTTGTTCTGCTATGGCACCAAATCGATAGGCTAAGTGAAAATGAACAACGACAGCAGGCCAAAGTTTCTGACATTACCGAACTTTATGCTACTAGAACGATCCTCCCCTTAGTCCCCTTCCACGGAGTGCATTTCAGAATAATGAAGTTCACGTTAACATGGAGAGGCGTCTGGATAATCTAGGAAACGCGTTGTATGCATGCTTGCATGAGGAGTGACATTTTCATGGTGGTCAACAGAGCCAATTTCAGGAAGCTGGACAACATTTCAGGATCACGCCAAGGCCCATAGATTCATGATTGAAGTGATTGCAGACAAGATTCAAATTTTAAGTCTGAGCAGTATTGAGCAGATTTTTGAAATTCAAAAGACTATTATAGAGAGAATTAGAGCTTTTGACAGAAATCTTTGTTTAACTCCGATGCCATTCAAATGATTCGGATGGAGACCGCACAAGGTAGGACTCTTGAAAAAAGTGCACAACTGTCAACTTGTATCAAATCAGATAATACAAAAGTCAGTGATATATCATTTTAAACCAGGTATACTCCATTCACTTTTATTTAATCACATAGGAGGTCATGGTTTCGTTTTCAGGAGTTGGTGCACCTGATGAAAACCACAGAACATATGATGAAAAGTCAGTGCGCGCACAGAAAATATCGTTATTGACAAAACGACGTTGCCAGTTTCTTTGTTTACATCAAAGTAAAAGTATCAAAGATATTCCACATTTTGTTAGGTTTACAAATTGTTCGCAGATTTTTGGTATTTAATCGATATTTGCAGGCGAGTTTGTTGTCGAATATCCAAGATTAACGTATATTTATTGTTTTTAGCACCAGTTTGGAGCCTGAGGACGATTTTCAAGACAAGGACGAATGTTTACATTTCGAGGTTGAAGGGGTACACGGGAATTTCGTTGAAAAGCTGTTATTTGGACAGATATCGCAGTAGATGGATCGGATGGAGCCTCGAGAGGTCGATTAGGATGATATTTTTCAGGTTTTCCAAGAAATTTGGCGATATCTGAGCAGATTTGCAAAAGTTAGGTACCTCACTAATGAGGTGGAACTTAGACCTAATTCTCCTATGAGAAACGCCTTTCAAAGGTCGAGATGGTGAAAAATGCATTCTTTAGATGTTGTTTGAACAAACGCAGCCGAGTTTTATATCCCAACATTGATTTTAAGAAGGTAATCAACAAAATGAAATTGACATTATTCTTGATTCTTGTAATTACCCATCAATGCATCTTATATCTTTGGGTTGATTTTTTTCAATGAATTCTTGAATCAACAATTGAACTTTCAGTCCAAGAGGAAAATAAACATTAAATCTTCACAAGCATGCATATGAAAATTATGTGAAAGCAATGCAATTTTCCTCCATGCCGAAAAATAACATTTTTCAACAGTGATCTCTTGTACTTTTCATGCAAATAACTAGAAAAGGAATCCTTTCTATCAATTCATATAAACGATAATTATTTCATCCATCACATCTTTTCCAATTCATTCATTTTCCGAATAAATTCACATTCTGAGAAATACGCTAAGAATGTAGAAAGGGCAACATAGTGTTGACTTCGAATATAAAAATATTTTGAAAAACGTCATAACTTCGATACAGAGTGGAATGTGTCAAATTTCCAGAGCCAGAGTTGTGATTTTATAATTGTGTATGGAGTATATGTATAAGGTATAAGTGCAAGTACAAGATAAGCACCACTTCACAGGATCGACAGCTTGCTTGATCTTGAATTGTTTTCTGACCACTTGCTGGACCACGTTATATTAGTAGATTTTGATTTTTACTAATTTAAAATTTCGCGTTCCTTAGCTGAATCAGTCAGAACTATTTACAACACATGTTCCTCTCTATAAAGGCTCTTTCCCACGGGTGTGCTTATAATTCAAAATTATGAGAAAATAGCTCTATTATTAAATTCCATTCATAACATTATAGACTCACTGATTTTATCACGCTCATATAGGTTAGGTGCGCAGAGATTATTTCATTCGACATTCGCATCTAGTTGAGCGAAATAAAAATGCTAATTCGAAAAGAAAATACGATTTTGTGAGAGCGAATTGGAATTGGTGTAGTTTTTGAAGTTCGTTCAGTTCCAGAACATAAGGATATGTGGGTACATTCGAAATGAGCCTATTAGAATTCATACTACTGCGAATGAGATTATAGCAAATTGTGTGAAAAGTTTATGGAAACACGGAATTTGACTTAATGAAGGAAAAACGGAATGAATAGGAGAATAAAGCATAGTCTCAGCAGTGTTATGAGCATACGGAATATGTATACAGGGTGGCCATTTGAAAACGAAACAGACGAGATTACAGACGAAATAAATTTTTTCGATAGAAATGCTCGGACAGGTCGATTTCTGTTTCGAGGGGGACAACTTAAGATGTAGGTTACGGACGCATAGCGCTTCAACCCTTGCTGCTACAACCCCCACCCCCAATTTTTGAATAGGGAAGATGGGGTGAGTGATACCTCATTTGAAAGGTAATTTTTATACTGATTTCAGCACAGTAATTGTTTTTTCATTTTATGCATTAGTTCTCGAAATATTCTTAACTAAGTATTTGGAAATGAAGTGGTGTTTTCATGGCACTTGTAGTGTTTTTTTGTGAAAAATCGACATTTTGAGCTTCAAAACAACCATGACTGTGGCTTCGTTCCTCCAATCCACTGACATAGAAATCTTTGATCAAGATGTCGATTTTTCACAAAAAAACACTACAAGTGCCAGTGCCATGAAAACACCACTTCATTTTCAAATACTTAGTTAAGAATATTTCGAGAACTAATGCATAAAATGAAAAAACAATTACTGTGCTGAAATCAGTAGAAAAATACCTTTCAAATGAGGTATCACTCACCCCATCTTCCCTATTCAAAAATTGGGGGTGGGGGTTGTAGCAGCAAGGGTTGAAGCGCTATGCGTCCGTAACCTACATCTTAAGTTGTCCCCCTCGAAACAGAAATCGACCTGTCCGAGCATTTCTATCGAAAAAATTTATTTCGTCTGTAATCTCGTCTGTTTCGTTTTCAAATGGCCACCCTGTATACTATCGACAAAGAAACAGCTCAAATTTTAATTTTTTTTTGTAAAACATAGATAGTATAGCAAGGAGTAAATGATTCAATTTGGAGAAAGAAATTGTGAAGGTTTTTTCATATGTAATACCACTAGAGATGGAATTTTGCCGGCAAAATTGCCCGATTGTAATATGAAAGTTTGTTGCTCGGAAATTTCGCGAATGTCATGAGCGAAATGTCATGAGCGAAATTTCTGAAAAGCAACAAACTTGAATATTACAAGAGAGAAATTTTACCTGCTTAAATTTCATCTCGAGTGGTATTCGGCATGACTATTCCACAAGAATGTTCAACATCTTACATGGATTGCGCTATTTGGCAAATTAGAATTCATAGATTAACTGAACGTTGTTTGTTTTCTCTATGATATTCATTTCAGAAGCTATCTATGAATTGGAGAAACGTCAAAAATTGTATCGCTGAAAAACCAAAATGTTGGTTTTGTCGGTCTGAAAGTTTTATCGGGATGAAACGATCGTTGCTACGGAAACTTCCTCAGTAAAAATGGAAAGAGGCGAAAGAGTGTAATAGTCCTTGCTATACTATCTATGTTTTACGAACAAAAATTTAAAATTCAAACAGGTCCTTCTGTGTGTTGCAGTTTTTTAGTTAGTATATTAATGATGGTAATTCGGCATTAGGTCGATTTCTGACTTCACCTGAGTTTCTAGGTGACCCATTTTTGAGTGCTTGTTCCATTTGAACATACGATTCTGTCAAGAAGCCTTTTTTTTTCGAGTCTTGAGCCGAGAAAGGCCTCAATGGACCAGGTTGGACTGACTGATCAAGAATCTTTGGTGAAATTCAAGTCTGTATGTATATTTACCTATTGTCCTTAAGGGGCAGTATCACCTTCTGAATCGTGGTAAAACTCCATTCAAAAGTGGTCTCTTTATTTCACGAGTAAGTACCCTAATTTACGACGTAGAGACTTGATTTTTTTTTAAATTGAAGTTGAAGAACGTCCCGAGGGCAAATAGTTTTCTTTTTTTCGATTCAATTAGTTTTTCAATTAAAAAAAACAGGGTAATCGTTAGATCTGAGGTTATTGAATATGTTTTTCGTTTTTCATGAGTACAAGCTATATTTTTGAAATAATAATCATGAAAATTTCTGTAGTTTATGGAAGATTGAATTGCCGAGGGCAAATAGTTGTGATTTTTTCCAAAAAATGATGAATAACCGTCGGAAAAAAATCATTAAGGGCCACTTGCACCGTATTGGTTCTAATCGTTAGTTAGTTAAGCGTCGATTAATTTATTTAATCCAGGATTAAATATTTGGCTTGCACCAAGGCTGAATGTCACTAGATTAAAGTTGATCCACAAATCTAGTTATTTTTACGTAAATTGGTACTTGTGCCTAACTTCACGTTGTTTATTTTATCCCTTTTTATGCTTTGACAGTTTATTTGTTTAGACATTTTTTGATATCGATCATTTCGCAAATTGAAAGAGTTTGTAATAACGAATTTCTTTGGTAAAAACCGATGCAACATTCATTGCACAAGTTGACATCTTTCTTTGGAATATTCTACTTCAAATGAAAATATACCTGATGGTTAGACACCACTTCAGATTTGGATGTAAAATATGATAAACTAATGGATTCTTGTATGGAAATAACTGAGGCAAATAGAGAAGAAATCAGTTTAGTAGTATAGAATGATCGAAAAGCATGAACAAACCTGATTTTCGATAATAGGGAAACATCTACAAGAAAATATGTGATTTGAATTTTTTTTAATGCATCTTGGAATTTTGTTAATATTTATTCACTTTTATTTCAACACATAGATAATCCTCTCAATTTGGAGGATTATCTTTAAGCGTTAGTTATGGTTGTTAAACTAGGATTACGACACGGTGCAAGAGAATCATAGACACTAATCGAGGTTTTGGATTTAATATACAGTTTTGTCATACGGTGCAAGCGGCCCTAAGTGTAGTTTTCAAAACGCTGAAGTTCAACCTGTTTTTTTTTTATTGAAAAACTAATTAAATCGAAAAAATCGCAACTATTTGCCCTCGGAAATTTAATCTTCTATAAACTACAAAAATTTTCATGATGATTATTTCAAAAATATAGCTTGTACTCATGAAAAACGAAAAACATATTCAATAATCCCAGATCTAACGATTACCCTGGTTTTTTTAATTGAAAAACTAATTAAACCGAAAAATACTTATTTTCCTAACAAGTGCGGAAAGTGATATTTTCCCGCACGAAACTGCCGTTACCCGAACGACGCGAAGCGGAGTTCGGGTAAGCAGTTGAGTGCAGGAAAAACACTTTCCGCACGAGTTAGGAACAATATTTTTTCTACAAGCGCTTATACGAGATCGATTCCAACACACAGATCAAATGTGAATTGATCATTCTAAATACACATGAATGACAAAAGTCTCTGACAAGTCGTTACCATTGTACTCTCATCGTTGACCTTCGGTCCATAGAGACTACAAGCCTATGAAATAAATTTAAACTGTAATAATATTCATAAATTCTTTATTAATTGAAAAGAAAACTAGACTAACAGCACATAAAAATGAATTTTGATAAGGAATCTATGTACATTCTGTTTCTTCCCATTATTATCAATATATTCATTAGAAATATTCAGTTATTAGTTATATTTATTGTAAACGTGCAGTTGGTCGCGTTATGCAAATTTATAGCAGAAGCCATCATATTGGTCGAAGTCAGCTGCTCCTTGGAAGATAATGATTCTGTATTACAGTTTGAAGAGGAAGAAGCAAAACGTTGAATATTTGCCATCATATTGTTCGAAGGCTCTTTGGAAGGTAATGATTCTGTATTACAGTTTGAAGAGGAAGAACCATTCAAATTAAGAATTTTAGTGGACATTTTTTTTTCTGGTTAATAGATTCTTCCAAGTATCCCTCAGCAACAGCAGTTGACTTCCATCCTCCTAAACGTTTAATATTTGTGATACCTTCTCCACAATTGGCTAGGAAAGTAGCCGAGGAGCGCCTAAAACTGTGTCCTGTGTATAATTCCGGATTTTGTAGGCGTAAGTAAGCTGCAATTTCGGACGGTATTTTTCCTATTGTATTGATTCCGACAGGTTGAATCTTACATTTTCCCCGATTATACTTTATGAAAATTCGGCGATGAGGTATTTCCTTTGGACGTAAATTCATATATTTTCTGTATATGTTCAGAAAATATCCATTATTGGTGTCTTGGGATATAACAAACGATCTTGGTGAATGATTTTTGGAGTCCTTAATATTGACGATGATCAAGTCTCCTTTATCATCTATATCGTCGATGGTGAGTTTTGTAAGTTCCTCTCGTCTGCAGGCACCAGCTAATCCAAAAATTGTTACCAACTTCATCATCAAGTAAATTTCATCAGATGCCTCACTCATGAATTTTGTTATTTCCTCTTCATTAAAAGTTTTGGCCTTTTTTGGACGAAATCCTATATTCTGTCGTTTAATGAAGGCAGTTAATTTATGGAATTTTTCAATATCCAAATCCTGTTTCAGTTTACAAACACTCTTTATCATTGAATATCGGGACCATAATGTGTTTGGTCTCCAAATTTTGGACATTTCCAAAAAATACGCCGAAAACACTTCCTCCTTCCTCGGTTGAACCTTTTTGGAATTACACCAATCAATGAATTCTGAATATTGCTTCTCATATTTTATCTTCGACTTGGCCGGTAACAAATTTAAACACGCTTCATAAGAAGCTGCTAATATTTCTTCGGGCAGGCCATCATCAGATCCCGAAGTATCCATTTTACCGGAGCGTACTGATTGAATTCGAGTTGATATTATTTATATTTAAACACAATTTCATAATATAATGACAATGTATTAATTCTTATTCACATGCCGTTTCCATAGTAACGTCGTCGGTGGCATAGAGATATATCATTATTCAGTTTATTCTTTAGAAAAAGCGTGCGAGAAAAGTCCTTGCTAATCCATTACCACACGCATTTGCGTGCGGTAATGGAATAGCAGGGGTTTTTCCCACACTGTTTGGCAATGTGACTCTTTACGAATTGAAATACGTGCGGGAAAGAGAATGAAAGTGCACGCTTGTAGAAAAAAGAACATTATTTTTCCTCGGGACGTTCTTCAATTAAAAAAAAATCAAGTCTCTACGTCGTAAATTAGGGTACTTACTCGTGAAATAAAGAGACCACTTTGAATGGAGATTTACCACTATTCAAAAGGTGATACTGCCCCTTAAAGAGGAATCTCGTTACCTGTTTGGGGCTGCAGTTTGGCAGCTTTCCTCAAGGATTGACAATTAAGAAGGTGAAAAACTGAAGGGAACGATGACAAAAGTGAACAGGCCTCTCCATCCTATTATGCCCCATCAAAACTGTACGAAATCGTACCTTCGTCAAGTCATGCGGAGGCGTCCTCACTCCTCATAGATCATACTTCCACATGCTTGACGCGGCCCACTTGTAACTCGTGCTCCCTACCTTCGCTCCAGAAGGACCAGAAAAATCGCCACAGGATAAAGGCACCTTCGCACACCTGGCGAAAAGACGCCTGCGCTCCTGACCCTACCTACCGCTCTTCGTATAAAACAATGTCAGTTATCTCGCCGCCATTCAGTTCCACCGCCACTGTCAGAGCCTGCTCGATCTCCGTGAATCGAGATGCCGTGCTCTTGCCTTATGCTCGTCTTCGCCGTACTGATAGGGGCGGTCGTCGCGACGCCCGCGGTGCTCGAGGCGACGCACGATGACGGATCGAGTGAGCTTAAAGAACAGTTTCGTGTTTTGAGCAAACAGGTGACCGCGCTGTTGGAGCGTCGACGGGAGGACTTGGAGATAATCGAGGAGAATATGAGGAAGAAACTGTACGAGACCCCGGAGTTGGAGGATATCAAGGAGGCTGTGAAGATGTTGAGGTGAGGATTGATGAGTTTGTCTGTTAAAGTTTGGAAGTTGGCACGGTTAACAAAGCATGGAATGTCGGTGGAAATTATCACGTTTGAATGGTCCCCCGGTATAAATTATCGAGTTTCGCATACTAATTTTATTTGTTTCTCATTTGTAAACGTCAGTTTCCAAAAACACAATATTAATCAAGAAAGTTTATTTTATCAAGTCACTAACTTTTAAAACTGACAGTTAACTTTCAAAATTTTTACAAGTTAGTACTGTATGTATAACATGCAGGGCTTGAAGCTGCAGCCATCATCGGTTATGGTGAATCTTCTTGTTGTTAAATTTTCTGTTTGCCGCAATGTCACAATAACGTATTTTCCCGTATCTTCTACATCATTCATGTTTAAGGAGAGAATTTCGTCACATCGACAACATCCAAAAATTCCAAATATTGTTACAATTTTCGCCAGCAACCACTGGTCATCAGGAGCATGTAAAAGAAATTGTTCAGCCTCTTCTTTACTTAATACTTTGGCCTTTTTTGGCGTATAACGCTCATTTTTTCGTTTCAGAAAAGCTATTACCTTTTGAAATCTGCAAATGACAACTAAACGTCATATTTTTCGATAAATTTTTTAAGGAAAACAAACCTGCGAACAGGGGCATTTTCTTTCATTTCCAAGCAGCTTTTCAGCATAGACCATTTTGCCCATAAAGTATTAGGGCTGAATCTAGCTGATAGTTGATTCAAGTAGACCAACAAAACATCTTCAGTTACCCCAATCACACTATTTTTGTTTTGCCACTTTTTGAAGTCGTATTCTCGCTCGTACCTTGAAGCTGATATTGCAGGTAATAAACTTGAAGCTACACGGCTGGCTGCCTCAATAATTTCTTTTGGTACATTCATTTTCGCTTTCGCCAAAACAAATGTAAAGAAAAATAAAGAGACATGTTCATGGCAACGCTTCCATAGCTTACGACATTTGCGACAAATTATTGAGATTTTTTTGGAATTTATCTAACCTTTTTACAAATGAGAAACAAATAAAATATAAAACAATACACGCAAGTTAACGGGTTTTACTGGCTCAAGGAGGTAACTGACTCGCCTGCGGCTCGTCAGTTATATCCTCCATTCGCCAGTAAAAACCCTTTTACCTTGCTAGTAATGTTATATACTATGAATCTACAGAGGGTGAAAATACAATTTGCGAGGTTTTGAACCACTTAAATATAGTTTCAATTCAAACTTTAACTTTGAATACAGGCCAAGAAATAAAACTTTTACCCAACTCGAAAGAAGACTTATGAAACATCGCTTTTTGGAATTCTAAACGAGAAACGGTGTAAAAAATTGTCATTTTTTTATTTTTTTGTGCGACCAAATCGTTGTAGTTTCCGATGAGAAATTCTGAAATCCTCGAAAAAGAGAATCTGTTTCAAAAAATCATAATTTTTCTAAATCAAATTTTATACAAAACTGTGGAAACTGATAGGTAATAACACTAATAACAAGAAGTCCAACTGTGCTTTATACAGGGTGTATTTAAAGGTGAGGCTTTCTTTTTGACAGATGGTAGAACTCATCAAAATGAGTAATTTTACCAAAAATTTTTCATATGTTTCGAGAAAGTGAAACTAAAATATTTTATAGTTTCTAGGTGAATCTGAAAATTTTTCAGTCCGAACCTGCTCCTCCGTAGATATCAACATGTTTTTTGTCTCCTTATCATACATGACTCAGAATATCGATTGTGATCAGTAATCTTCGATCGTGTTACGGCGAGGGTACGAGTGTTTTATGTTTCGAAAATACCGCACGTTCATTCAAATAATGAACTTGTTGATATGCTTTTTATTTATGGTGAATCAAAACAAAATGCCAGTTTAGCGTTTAAGTTGTACAGAGCAAGATTTCCGCTAACTTTGCGTATTTTCATAAACCTGGAACAGAGAGATGCAAGCCAGAGTAGTATAAGGGTATTGATGCTCATAATTTTTTCATACATTTTTCAAATTGAACATTTCATATAAGAAATTTTCGGTAAAATGACTCATTTTGATGAGTTCTACCACCTGTCAAAAGAAGGCCTCACCTTAAAATACAACCTGTATACCTTATTGCTGTTTTGTGATCAGAAGTGTCAGCATATGATCAAATATGAACTCTTGTTCAATTAACTTCTACCCGTTCATGCCATTGAAATAATAATTGAAAGGAATGATTAAAAATTGACGAAAAATGAAGAACAGTCCATTCTGAACAATCGAAAACAATCGATCGTCATTAATTAGGAACGTGACACATCAAAAATCCCTGCTCGCTTGTATTTGTCCATTCGACATTCCTCCAGTCCTTTTTCTTTCTCCCAATACCTCCATTAACAGCGGCTGTTTTCCAGTGCGGGTTTTATTGTGTCCCAGGGATCTGATATGACGTTTTTTCCGCTTCGACTTCTTTCAATACGACTCGGAATCGAGTCACCATGATTTGAGGGTGCAAATTGTGATTTGCGGTTCTTTTTTCAACACTCGCCCTTCGGGGAGGCTTTGTCGCTTCCTTTCATACAGAACTCTTCGGCAGAGATTTCCATCGCAAGCTTTTTGCTGGTCCTGACCATTCCAGTCGGCAGTCGGTGAATAAGGTTGATCAGAATTCTTTCACAATATTTAATGAACGCCCAAGAAAAGGCCCACAAATCTGTCGGCCACCCAAAATAAGGTAATTCGTTCCGTGCACAGGTGGCATCTAGAATCAAATAGGAGCACATTAAACAGGTTACTTTGGTTGAATATAACTTAACATTCTCAGTACGTCAGGATAACTGATGTAAAGTAATGATGACTGCATATTTACTTGATATAGTATATAACATTACTAGCAAGGTAAGAGGGTTTTTACTGGCGAATGGAGGATATAACTGACGAGCCCCAGGCGAGTCAGTTACCTCCTTGAGCCAGTAAAACCCGTTACCTTGCGTGTATTGTTTTATATTTTATTTGTTTCTCATTTGTAAAAAGGTTAGATAAATTCCAAAAAAATCTCAATAATTTGTCGCAAATGTCGTAAGCTATGGAAGCGTTGCCATGAACATGTCTGTTTATTTTTCTTTACATTTGTTTTGGCGAAAGCGAAAATGAATGTACCAAAAGAAATTATTGAGGCAGCCAGCAGTGTAGCTTCAAGTTTATTACCTGCAAAATTAGCTTCAAGGTACGAGCGAGAATACGACGACTTCAAAAAGTGGCAAAACAAAAATAGTGTGATTGGGGTAACTGAAGATGTTTTGTTGGTCTACTTGAATCAACTATCAACTAGATTTAGCCCTAATACTTTATGGGCAAAATGGTCTATGCTGAAAAGCTGCTTGGAAATGAAAGAAAATGCCCCTGTTCGCAGGTTTGTAAATCTTCGGCCTCCTGGAACAGAAAGCCTAAGATTTTTTTTGACATACCGACATGGAAAGTGCATTTCCCTTAATGCTGGCCAGCACACTATTGGTGGTGTCCCAAAGCAAATAGCGAAATATTTAGGTTTAAAAGACCCAGAGTTATACACCGGCCACTCTTTTCGCAGAACTGGAGCCACTATGGTTGCGGATTCGGGTGGAGATATTTTAGCACTAAAGCGTGCAGGAGGGTGGAAGAGCACCGAAATTGCGATGAGTTATGTCGATGATTCGGTCAACAAAAAAATCGAAATGTCTAGCCAATTATTTGGTAGTAAGGAGAGTACAAATGTTCTGCAGTCCTCGAGTTCAGCAGTTTCTGAGTCAACAGATGGTTCATCATCATCAGTATCAACTCTTTCATCATCAACAATCTGTGTTACTGGAAATAAAAATTGTACCATGATTTTCAACATATATGACGATAAAACAAAATTTTCTAATGTAAATAATACTACTAACTTGTAAAAATTTTGCAAGTTAACTGTCAGTTTTTCAAGTTAGTGACGTGATAAAATAAACTTTCTTGATTAATATTGTGTTTTTGAAAACTGACGTTTACAAATGAGAAACAAATAAAAATTATATCTGCAGTGAAAAGTGGAAATTTCAATTATTTTCATCTGGAATATCATCTGAGTACCTCGAGGGTTCTTAGAAAGAAACGGTGAAGCATCCAAATCGTTTTTTCAAATCAAATATTTCGAATTCAATTCAATTAAAAAAGCGTATCATCCTTATTGGGAAACCCGTTTCCCACGTGCGATATATTTAAATTTTTATCGAGTTAATTTAGAGCAAGACGCTCTAATCTCACGCGGAATCGTGAAAACCGGTGAGGGCAAGACAATTCAGTTAGAATTATCATTTTCAATCTAGGAAATCTTGTAAAACTCTGGTGCTCCTCCGTTCGGCTTATAATGAACTCGTTTTGCATATTTTTTAACTACGCGTTAACTAGGCTGAAATTTGAATGGTAATGTGCGTAAAAGACAGAAGGCGGTAAAAGAACTATGTATGCGAAATCGGATCAGTGAAACCCATTAGCTCGGCGGTTTTCATTGTAACTTAATTCCTTTGTTTTCATGGCGCTGAAAAGCTGTATTTACTGGTAGCAATGGTAGCATCCGAACAATTTTCCATGCCGAATTAGATTATCGGAATACCAGTTTGCTGGCCAGATCTGTTCCATTTCCATTTGGGAACCACATCGAGGTTGATGCATTTACGGAAATGTAAACTGAAACCGCAAACATGAACACCCTATATGATGACAATAACTTTAAGAATCTGATTTGAATGCGATGCGATAGAGTCAGTCCTTCCATAAAGTGTGAGTGACACAGAAAGTAATGGTATTGAATTGACACACGCAATACAGATCAGTACGTTACGCCATAGATGCATAGAATACCTGGTGTTGGCACTGATTAGATTTTGTTTAAGACTTTTTTGTCGATCGAAAATCCGAGAATTTGTGCGGCTTTTCACTTCTCCCGAAAGGGGTCGCGCCATTTGTCGTTGCCGCAGCAGCGCCACGACCGATAAAAATTGCGGATTTATTCCGGAACTAGACCAAAATCTGAAATCTAGAATGCCGTTTTGATCTACAAATTTTGGTCACGATTTACCCCCTTTTACATCAGTTTCTAGGCTCTGAAGATGGCGTAAGACGAAACATGTAAGCCAGAAAAATACAAATTGAGGGTAAATAAATATAACTGAAATTAGACTTTTATTTCAATACTAGCTGGCCCGGCGAACTTTGTACCGCCTGAATTATACTTAAAAGTTGTATAAACTTACCATTGCTTTTTTCAAGCAGGAAAAAAGTTAGGCAAAGTTAAAGTTCAAAATATACAAAATTTTAATAATTTTGTAATTTACATGGAAAGAATTCTCTTTATTTAAGTGGTAACTAATTGTTGAACTTGAACATATAACTTTTTGTTTTTAATTGTTGTACAGTTCTCTTTTTGCAGTACCTCATGTGACTGCGAATAGCAGGAGTATAATCCACATTATACCTTTCCTCTTATATGAATCAAAATATCAAGAATATGAACAAAAATTATTCCTTTAATGAACTATCGACTATTAACACAGCCCGTCGATCAGAATTAAAAAATCAGTCATTTGTTAATAGCCCAACCTGAAGTGGCAAAAACAAAACTTTTCTTATATTCTCAAAATCTAATCAGTGGTCACACCATTATTTTAGACATCTTAGCTTTGCTGCTAAGCTCAAAATAATGGGTAAACATCTCAGTTGGTAGAGCAGCGCGATTCTCATTATTCCATGGATATGAGCTGTCAATCTCTCTTCAATTTGTTCAATTTAGTTGACGATATCAAGCTTGTTAGAAGACAAATCGAGATGTTAAAATGTCGATAGTACGATCGACACGGTAAAATTGTCAACACTGTGAATTATGTTGAACTCATATTCAAATTAATTGATGGTCATTCGACCAGATCAGATTAGGCAACCCATGAAACATTATTGTAAATCATAAGTGAAAGCCCGATGAGCAAACGTTTCAAAATTATTGACGCTTACAATACTGTCTCTGTGCGAACAGAAACGCGAATATAATATGTGAATTACTAATTATGGGCAATTTTGGATTCAGTTATTTCCGCAAATATATATATTACCCAAACAGAAATTCGAAAGCATTTCAAAAATAAAGAAAAAAGATGAAGATGGCCAACTCACGTTTGAAACTGATCGTCAAAATCGGATACTTGATCTTTCGGTAAAAATTCACTGTTCCACCAACTTGAGATAAGTTTACCCGCTTTTTGATCTGGCAATAGACTTCCATGTTACCATGAGTTCTATGCGAATCACATATCGCCATCTAACAGCGGTAATATCAACCTACGACTACGTAGTCTATTCACTGTACGACTACGCATCAACGGTAGCGACACTCAGTGGCCTTATTCAAAAGAAGGAAAAGCATTTCCTGCATAAGTAAAACTTTCATCAATTTTTTCGAAGTTTTATTCTATTTTATAATAACCAGACCGAAGACGATTCCATAAATGAAGTTTCATAACAAACAGTCCATCCGATCTCTAGTTATAAATGGTGTAACCAACATCTTTCTTATATATATATATATAGAAGATAAAGATAAATGTGCCATGACAAAGTGCACACACTGGAAACCTATTTAAACTTTCTAATTTTTCAAAAAAAAATTTTCTTGGAAATTTCTGCACGCCTGGAAAGAAGATGCAAAGAACTTGCCAAAAAATTACAACATGACCCACTTTCCCTATTCAAAAAATTTAGAGGGTTGATGGGGATGGCACAGGGTGCAACAAAAATCCTTCAAAAATACATAAAAATTCGGTAAAAGTAAAAACAAAAATTGACCTGTTTCAGGATTTTGTTGCCACATATTTTACTTCTGAGAAAATGAATTTGTTCCATAATTTTGACGCGCACTGTATAAACCTTAAAACTGAGTCGAATAAAGTTAACAAAGATTTATATAGAAGAAGAACCTGGTCCAATATGATATGCTGCATGAGCAAATATCTCAATTTCAGTAAAATGGCTAATTCATGGACCTTCCAAAGTTGATGTTCCTGCTTTCAATAAACCACGAGCTGCCACTGACTCAGACAGGGTTTTGTTCCGAAGTCGGTAATGACCTGTTAATAATTAAATGGTCCAGCGATTGGAGGTATATTTGCCAAATTGGGGAGGCAATGAATCAATTCTCCTTTGGGGATATTGTGGATTCATATCAGGAATCGAGTATTCATATTGGTACGAATTCCAATACGACTGGTAATCGTGCTACATGATCGGAAATTCAATCATTGTTTGCTTGTTTCGAAGTTTGATGGCAATAGGGTGGAAGGAGTGGATTTTATTTCCTGGTTAATGGCCTGGACGCCAATAGCTAATGGGCAAAAATAAATTTTTGTTTTCCTGTTAATTTGAAAAGAACGTTTGCGATCGTGACCAAATTTTTTATTCACATAAAAAATGGCGAGCTTCATTTGTCGCCAGCTGTCAAAAATTGTCTTCGTTGGATTATCGAATATTTTTCTACTTAAAACAAGGATGAGTTCTCAAAAGCTATAAGTGACCCATTTTCAAACGAAACAAATCGATTAAAAAAAAAATTGACGAGAGCCTTTAAAACGCTTAGCATACAAGGATGTACTGATATCTAGGTAGCCTAGACCAATTCCATCCATAAACAAAATATTGCGATACCATATCAACGAACAATAACTTATTAGAAGTGTCAGTGTAGAGTTCGACGTCAAAAAAGTAAACCAGAGTTACGTAATAAATTAAAAAAAAAAAGATGTCCACCGAAATTATGATTATGATTATATCAGATCGTCGAATTGGGATAAAACGGATATCTGAAGCACTGAAGATTTCATACGAACGCGTTCATCATATAGTTCACGTCAATTTGGACATGAGAAAAATTTCTGCAAAATGGATCCCCAAATGTTGAATGTTGACCAATAGCGTGCAAGGGTAGAAGCATCTCGTTCGATATGTGCTCGATTTGAAAACGATGTAGACTTCTTAAACCGAATTGTTACTATGGATGAGACTTGGGTACATTTCTACGATCTAGAAACAAAGCAACAATCGATGGAATGGCGACACTCTGGTTCTCCAAGACCTAAGAAGTTTCGTGTTCAAAAATCTGCCGGAAAAGTTCTTGCTTCAGTTTTTTGGGATTGCCATGGAGTAATCATGATTGATTTTTTGGATAAGGGTAGAACAATAACTGGAGATTACTATTCGATATTACTGACCACTCTACGGGAGAAAATTGAAGAGAAAGGCGCGGAAAGCTAACCAAAGGTATTTTGTTTTTACAGTACAACGCCCCAGTACACGAATCTCATGTTGCCATGCAAAAATTCGTGATTTAGGGTTATAATTATTAGAACACCCCCCTTATTCACCAGATTTTGCTCCTTCCGACTATCATCTCTATCCTCAACTGAAAAAAACTTTAAAAGGTCGTGAATTTTCTTCCAACGAGGAGGTAATTAAAGCTGTGGAGGACTGGTTTGCAGAGCAAGAAGAAACATTTTCTTGAAATGTCTAGAGACGTTGCAGATTCTCTGTAATAAATGTATTCAATTAAGAGGAGAATATGTTGAGTAATAAAATATTTGACATTGAAATTCTGTCTGTTTCTATGGTAGGCTAAGAATTTTTCAATATATCCTCGTAACGATCAATGTATCATAGACACTCAGCATACGGTTGTGGCTAGAGCGAATGCGTTTCATTCCAATTTCAGCAAACAGTTTTCCAATCGATGAACTCTTTAAATATTAACAGATCATTACGATTTCCAACAGTACGGCAGTTCTTTTCATGTCGAACAGCACTAAAAGCTCTGTAAAGCTTTAGTATTTGAAATTTCGCCTACGTCCATTCTCATTTCGTATGCTTTCTGTACTGTCATAGAGATTGATTGCTGTTTATGTCCGGTGTGCATTTTTCAAGCTAAATTCCAGTTCAATGAAGTTTGCATTTGGGTTGGGTTAGAAAATTAACAGGTTATAAATCATTGATGGTCGCATGATGATAAGGGGGAAATAAAATTAACTCTACCTTCACCATAAGGGATAACAGAGGTGAGGAAACTGTCAAGAAAATCTGACCAACATTTCATCATTTCCCATAGCTTTTAGGCCGTTGTTTTCATACAATAATTGAGGGAAATTCAGGATCCAATTGGAAAACACTTCGAACGCCATAAAGCAACTGGCCAGAGGAAATAAAGTGGCTCTACTATGGGTGAAGGGCACTGTGATGTTGAAGGAAATGAAAAAACCGATGAGCTTGCATTAAGTGCATCAAGGTTAGCAACTGCTGGACCTGAGCCTTTCTGTGGGCTTGGAAAAGACCAAAAAAGGCAGCGGTTCAACAATGGGAGATGGCTAACAGAATAACCCTCTCGAGAAACACTCGGGGACTTACTCAGTCCAAGAAATTCTTTGTGATTTCACCGACCTATACCAGTAAGCTCCTGAAGCTGTTCAAATAATACTAATACTGATATTCCAACCGTTAGTAATTCGAAAGTTCAAAATTCAAAAAGAGACAAAATCCCTGTGCATTCTTCTCGAATGATTCGTTTTGAGACCCCAATTCGAACTTTTGGTCAGGAATGCGTCAAGCCAGAAGAAGTCATAAAGGATTTCGAGGAAATTCCAAAGCTGAAACGAAGTCAATCTGATTTTCTGGCAATGAAATTTATTATGGAATTCTTCAGGGCTTTCAGCTTCCAAAACGGGAACGAAGTAATGCCGATTGAATAACGACAGAATGATATTTCGGAATTCTTAGGAGGAAAAAGTTTTCAATCGTGTCCCTAGTGACCATTGAAATATCGCCAATCCATCAATTTTGTTTGGCGTTAATATATTCTCGTTAAGAAGTGGAACTTTTCAGAATGCCATTTCGATTATGGAATCTTAAGAAGTTATTTGTTTGGGATTTTTATACTTTCAATTTCACGAAGCGATGTTTGAAATTTGTATAACTCTTTACCAAGATAGTTTTTTCAACTAATTGAAAATTTTACAAACTTTAAAAGAGAAATATACAGGGTGAGTCTTAGACTTGTACTTATATTTTAACTGAAGATTCTTGAGGTCAAAAGAAACTTTTTTTTCATTTTCCATTTTTCCGAATTCGGCTCTCTTAAAAAGATATAGCCATTTAAAAAAAATAGTGCTAATTACGTCCCTGAAATGATACTGTGGAATTGATTCAAAGTTTATATTTCTCGATAGAAATTGAGTTTATACATTTAGGGAACACTCAAGTACTAACCTTATTATAATAAAAATGTTGCAAACACGATAATTTCAACAAAAACAGTTAGTTTCATCGGATTATATCTGCAACTGAAAAGTCACATTTATTCCACCAAAATAAACTCCTTCTTCGATTTTTCTGCAGATTAGTTTGTAAACACTAATAACTTGTTCATATTTTCCTCGAAATTCCCTAACAATATCATGAAAAAAGACTTCCCATTCAGATTTATTATTAAACAACTTGACCTAATCTAATTTGTATCGATTCTGTGAATTTTTGCACAGAAATTTCAAGAAGATGTTGTCAGCTTGCTGATATTTTCATTGAGGTTAAGGATTTTTTACGAAACATAGTATAAATCACGATACATTTGTGTACCGTGGTATATCTATGAATTCTGCCGTTTCCATCATAAATCGACTTTGCCGCCAAATTTTACAACGCATGCGTAGAGCGAAAACCGGATTATTGGTTATCTGGATGCAACTTTAAACAATAAAAATCCAGGGTCTCTGAACAAACTGTAAACATTATGTGAAGTTCTTAATTATTCAGTGAATTATTGTTCTAATGTGATTATGTGAAGTGAATTAATATAATTTCAACCGTGTCGAGTTTATAAAATTCCAAGAGGATGTTGTTTAGATAGAAACATCGCCACAGATTAGCAGGATTCGTTTCATTAATTTCAATTCAATAAGTGATTTGTGTTGAGATTCATCATATCCGAATTTTGTATTTCATCGACATTTAACTCCAATATGAACCGGTAACTATGAATTTTCAATAGAAACTGTGCGTATTAAATCCTCCTTGGTGTTCAATTTTATCTCCCACATTTGTGGGATTTTATTATTGAAATATCTCGACAAAATTGATAAATATTGTGACAACATTGTAAACTCGTTTAAAGACCAGAGAAGGAATAATATCCGATGATATTTAATTCAGGGACGCATTCAGATTATTCTTGAAATTAATGATTTTTTCGTCAAATTTCTCCGGGTAAAATTGGAAATAACTCGAAAACGACGCGTTTTATTGAAAAAAAAAGAATACTTTCAGTTTCTTAAATGATTGATTCTTTCGAAAATATGAACCGTTCATCTTTTTAAAGTGTTTTAGCGTGTATTGATGAGTCGACTACCCTGTAACTTTTATACTAGTAAAGAAATTGAATAGGTTTCTATTGAGGAATATGCACCATGAATAGAGTAAAAACTCAACCAAAATTCAGATTTGCGACACCCTGTATCTCCCAAACCAAACCGAATTTTGAAAAATGGTATAGGAAAAAAGTGTTTCGTTTGATGACAGGAATCTACAGTTAAAATATATGTACAAGTCAAAGACTCACCCTGTATATCCATTGATACTGAGCCTTATAATATTCAGGAGTATTTGGATCACTGAAGGCGTCAAGGATTTTGGTAACTGATCTCAATTCGTTACTCTGTATTTTGTTTTCTTTTATTTTGTCGTGTTCTTCTTCATGTATCTGTTTATACATTGATTTAGTGATAAAGTGGTTTGATTTGATTTGAGTTGAAATGTTCAATTTTCATGGCTCCACCTGAAAAACTCTAGTGCTGCCTGACCAGAGCTTCTTGAGGTAGCCAATTACCGAGAATCCAGCCCTTTTAAATTCAGGAATTCAGGGAGATATTTAGGCGCCGACTCCTGGACTATTATAATTCAGTTCGTTTAATGAAGTAACAATATAATCCAATCAGCCACTCTAAACAGTCTAAACGGAATAGCGCGCTGAGATTCAATATACCTAGAATCCTTCAGGATTGCAGGGAGCTTTTAGTGCTCTAGCAGGATCAGATTCGTGAAACCCACCTGAAATTCGTAAAATGGCCATTCTCGTCGCCATTTATATTCGGTGCCCTTAACTCCAGTTGGACCAATCATATCGATGAATTATTCAGTTAATTTCAGATATCGGTAATTAGATTTCGCTTCGGCTAAGTCTAATAAAATCCAACATAATGAACTTTCGAAGTTTTCTGGTCTCCAGGGATGTAGCAGGTAGACGCCGCGTTTATACAGCATTATATCGAGCTCAGCACTTTCAAAATTTCATTAGTGCCTGATCAAAGATTCACTGACCGATTTTTCGAAAGTAACCGCTTGTTCAAGTTTTTAATTCAGGACACCCTGAATATTTATCAACTTAATGATTCAGTCATGTTTACATTTATAATATCGTTTTGGCAGGAACCTCAATGCTATGTAGAAACCTGATGGTTTTCTCCTTCTCACTTTTATTTTGTAGAAACCAAAAACTCGACATTACACGGTTATTATTACATTATTTCACTGAAAGTCTTCATAAAATCATCACGAGATCGAAGAAATTCCCCCAACGATTCAATTTCCCCTTCTACAACAACATTGCTCTAGAAATGTTTCGACCATTTTACGCCATTCACATCAAATTGTATTGGCTGTTTGTAAATAAATAAATCGTAGCTCATCATGCCGTCGTTCATGGCACTGACGTTTTAGATGCAGAACAACGGTTTTTATTGCGCGCTGGCTAGCGTACCATTGCTTAAAGAGAAAATCATAAATCTGGCATCGTCTTCTCTAAAGCTCTGTGAAATATCACAGAAGATGGGTTAGGTTAGGTCGTTGACCTAGAAACTTATGAACTAGGTTAATGAAGTTAGGTTAGGTTCGTGAAAAAACAATTTTTTATGAGATATTTTTTGATTATTATAGTGTCAACAAAGTAATCTTCAGGAATATCAAAGAAGAAATATCAAATGAGGTTAGTACTTGAGCATACTGCTCCACAATACGAATACGATATCGACGATATCGTATTCAATCGTTTTTAAAAGTATGTAATATTCGGGAAAATCACTGTAATAGCTATTTATGTAACAAGTACATAAATTAGGTCTTTATGGACGAGTCCAAAATTTATGACAGAGCGAGCGAGGCCAATAATTTGGGCAAGTCCATAAGCCTAATTATGTACGAGTTTGCATACAAAGCTTTATGTTTGACTGCAATGCAGACATTTTATTTTCTGAAATGGCAATTAATATATTCGTCGCTTTATTTCAAGAAATACTTTGAGTGTGATTTTGCTTATCTTACCTTAGTAACCATCAGCGACCTTAGCAACCTCACTGAACGAAGTTGTTTACTTCGTTAATTCTATGACAAACGTCATAATAATCCCAAAAATGGATAGTTCGGAAGAGGAAAGCGTGAATAATTCAGCCGCAAGTGCCAAAGAATCTCTCCTACCCACTAAAAGTGCTTATGAAAATTTGTATGCGGCCTATAACAAGTGGTGTGAAACGAAGAAAATTGCAAAATCGAGAGAAGACTGTGACAGTTGAGTCCAATAAAGTGGTGTCCAATAAAGTGGTGTCCAATAAAGTGGTGTCCAATAAAGTGGTGTCCAATAAAGTGGTGTCCAATAAAGTGGTGTCCAATAAAGTAGTCAATTCTGGACGCAAAACGAATTCATGAATCAAGTGTTTATGAAGCAGTCGAACATAAAATCATTTAAAACTCAATAACAACTTGAATCGATCCAATAAAAATCAGTATGAGACATTTCGTCAATCTGGTCGCCTTTTTTTCTGAAGTTTGGTTCTTTGCATATGCTTCATGAATATTCTTATTTTGAAATGAAGTCAGTTTATCAACGGCTTCGATTTGAAACGAGTTTTCTGAAAATGCCAAGACGTAAATTAACAAACGCTGAGGCTAATAGGGCTATCGGAATGCTACAGGTTGGCCTAACTCAGGTTGTTGTAGCGGAAAGGCTCCAAGTCAGCAAAGGTGTGATATCTCGACTTTGGAATAGGTTCAGGGAGACAGGTTCCGTGTTGGAAAGACCAAGGCTTGGTGGGCGACGAAAAACAACCTGCTCAGGATCGTTTTATCACCGTTTCGGCGAGAAGAAACCCTACATCTACGTGTAGAATGCTACGGAATACTCTTCAAAATGCAGATGGGGTCCAAGTTTCCATCGAAACCATCAGACGACGATTGAGAGAGGTGAATCTAGGTTCTAGACGTCCATTAAGAGGAGTTCCATTAAGACGTGACCATAAGCGTCAAAAACTGGAATGGGCAAGGCAACATATCAATTGGAACGATCAATGGCGTAGTGTCCTTTTCACTGATGAATCCAGATATGGACGATTTTCAGATTCTCGAAGAATAAGGGTATGGACAATCCCACGCATACCCCGTAATCGTCGCTATGTCCAAGAAGTCCATCCATTCCGAGGGGGTAGTGTTATGGTATGAACCGGGATATGTTTCAACGGGCGCACAGATCTACACATTTGTCCTGGGAATATGACCGCCTTATACTATAGGAAACATGTCATTGACAATGTTGTGCCAAATTTTCACGTTGCTATTGGTGAAACTTTTCAATTTCTAGACGATAACGCTAGACCGCACCGTGCAGCCATAGTTGAGAATGCGCACGAGGAGCTTGGTATTCCACATTTACCAATACCTCCGCAATCACCAGATTTGAATTGTATAGAACATACATGGGATATGCTCCAAAGAAGATTGGATAATCATCAACCTACCCCAGAATTCTTAAATGATCTGAGAGAGCTTCTGCCCCGTTTATGGAACCAAATTCCTCAAGAAATGTTCAACAACCTCGTGTGTAGTATGCCAAGAAGATGTCAAGCTATTATTGATGCCCGTAGAGGCCATACATTGTATTGATAGTCTTAAAATGCTTGAATTCTCTGGGAATAAAATTTCGTTATTTTACTGGATTTTTTTAACCACCCTGTATACGCTGCAGACCTACAGGCTAAAATTAATTTGCAACTTGAAATCATATCAATATGAATTTTCATCACAAAAATCTTATTTTAACTATATTTTTTTGCAATTTAAGTCAATATCCCTAACTCATGTGGAGCAGTCTATTTCCTAAATGTATCAACTCAATTTCATTCGAGAAATGTGAACTTTGCATCAATATCAGAGAAACTTTTCAGGAACGTATTTGGCCCAATTTTTTTTTCAAACGGGGTATATTTTTCAAACACAGCCGAAAAATGGAAAAGGAAAAAAATCTTTAGCTTATAACTACTGTATCATATTTCTATCTTCAACTAAGTTGAATTAAATTTGTACTTCTTTCCAGGAAAGACGTAGATTCGGTTCGACTGGGCTCCACGCAAGTTTTCCCAGTCCAAGCTCCAACAACAGAAGAGAAAAACGAACGCTTAACCATCAAATGGCTGTCAAACGCTGTATCCGAGTTGAGAACCGAGTTCGGGGAAGTTCAAGCAGCCGTCAACTCTACCGTAATCCTTCAGAACCACGAGCAACTGGATACCGAATTGAGTTTGCTGAGGAGCGACGTTACCAATCTTAATAGTCAATTGGAATCGGCCATGAACAAGAACGAGAAATACGAGGCCAAGCTGCAGATGCTCCAGGAGGAGATAGGGAATCTGAGGGAATTCAATAAGGCCACAGCCATGAACTGCGGCAGACTGAAGCATCAGGTAAACCTTATTCCATAGCTTGCTTCGCTAAACGTTCTTTCCTAACGTGCGGAAATTATAATCCGATTTCCGCGAGTTTATATGCGATCGGAAATGGATTTCCGTTTTTCTTCATAATCTCTTTTCTATGTTTACCACAAGAGCATCGTCGTACGATTCATTGCTGGATCAGCCATGCAAATGACAACAGAATTTTATTTCGCGACCAGATTTGTGTTTTCCAGTATAAAATAAAAGAGCAGACGGTGAATATTCATGAAACTAGATGATCTGGATAACGATCAAATTAATTGTTGGCACTTTGAACATGAAAATCTCCCCGATTATAACATACGATTACCATCGTGTGAATCTGTATACCAGCAGTATATTATTTTAGGCATACAACCTGGAAATTCTGCTCAGATAACGAAAAATATCGTGGATGATTGAAAAGCATGTTCCTTTCCAAAGTTCAATATGAATATTCGCTAAACCAGAAAAATCTAGTTGATAATTTGAAGCTTGTTGCTGCAAAGTGAATGGATTGGAAAAATTGTGATAGATATCAAGACAGAAACAAAACTTAACGAAAGGATCTACGCAAAAAAATTAACTCAAATTTATTCTACAACTGAAGGTGTTCTCAATGAGAATTAAGCATGCATATGTTATCCACTTTCAACGTTTTTCTTCAATACAGATGTTTTCTCCCAGCAGGAATAAAAAAAGATGATGATATTATCAGATTTTGAATGTATTGGTTCCATTCTAAAATCAGTTGTTCTCGATCAATTCTAGTGATCAATAGTTTTTCTTTCGTTTGATTTTCTACACTCGATCGCTATGCAACGCGAAACACGCAATTTGACCCAAGAGGAATGTACCCAAGCGGTAGTTTTGCTAGAAGAAGGGTGGACATACACAAGAATTGCAGAAAGGTTTGGAGTTTCCAATACAAGTGTGTCCAGAATGTTGTAGCGATTCAGGGAGACAGGTATGAATGTCCGAAGACCAGGACAGGGTAGACCACGGGTAACAACTGCCATTCAAGAACCTTACTTGAGACAACGGTTTGCAACCGCTCGCCTCCTTCAAAATCAGCTTGAGCAAACTCATGAGGTGCAAATTAGCACTCAGACAATAAGAAATCGCCTCAGAGAATATGATTTAAGGCCTCGTGTCACGGCAAGAGGCCCAGCTCTTACCCCAGCCCATCGAAGGGCGCGTTTGGATTTTGCGAGAGAGCATATCCATTGGGAACAGGCCGATTGGGAAAGAGTTCTCTTCATAGATGAGTCTAGATTCTGCCTCTACCATTGTGATCGACGTTCCCTTGTATACAGACGTCCACATGAAAGATATGCTCAGTGCAATTTCCTGAATACCACTGGTTTCGGGGGAGGATCGATTATGGTATGGGGTGGAATATCTTTGACTGCTCGAACAGACCTAGTGGTCGTTGATAATGGAGCTATGAATGCTGATAAGTATATAAGGAACATATACATTGGTGAACATTTCATTTTTATGGACGATAATGCCAGACCCCATCGTGCGCGCATCGTTCAGGAGTACCTTGAAGAGGTTGAAGTCTCTCGAATAGCCAGCAAGAAGTCCAGATCTCAATCCGATTGAGCAGGTTTGGGAAAACCTCAATAGAAGGCTGAGAAGTTCAGAAAATCATCCAGCTACTCTTGACTTAGAAATCCAACTCGAAGAAATCTGGGAAGGATTAGATCAGAACATTTTAGGATCACTCATTTTGAGTATGAACCGTCGTTGCCGAGCTGTAATTAACGCAAGGGGTGGAAATACCAAGTATTAAATCACTTATCAGCATTTCAGTATTTTGAAAATTGTTCATATCTCTTTTTTCACATAAGATTCGGTGAAATCCTGAGTTTTTCTTCCATTTAATGTGTCTTGTTTCGTTCAAAACCTTCCCGAGAGAACATAAAAAATAAGTTATGAAGTCAATGTTAATTAAAATTGAGATTTTCAGAATGTGTGTTAATTTTTTTGCGCAGTGTATTTAATATATGAAGAATATTGTCATGACATAGTAACTTTCAATATTTGCGAACAATGAAGAAGAAAATATTTAATATAAAAATGTAAACATTCCTATTGTTCTGCTTCAACAACCACTGTTATTCTTTCCCCTATTGAGCTGAACTCGTCATGTTCATAATTGAAGGCTTTATTTCAGCAATATGATTCCATGTATTTTGACTGATCTCCTCTTATTTCTTTTTCTACGTGCCCTGTGCAGGCTCTTCATTTATTAGCATTCTTCAAATTGCCCATTAATAGTAATTGGCATATTATTTCTGTGTACATGCTCTGTGTGACAGCTCATATCCATGGAAACATGAAAACTCGCTGTTCCACCAATATTTTAAGCTAATAATCAAGCCTCATATCATACCATTTCCCCCATTTTCAAGATGGCTCCTATAACTTTTCATAAACATATCAGCCCAATTCGGAAAATTCTTAATCTTCAAAGGAACCAGCTCAATCCTTGATCCTATACCGGTAAATCTATCAGTCTGGACCCTTTCACGCCAAAGGTGGATTCATTATCAGCCCCTTTAAACACATCAAACGGGAAATGCATTCGCTAATGGTTATACCCAGTGGAAACCTGATAAGTTCCAAAGGGGCCAAAAATGAGGTAGAAAACGGAGTAGTTGCAGTCATTCAATGGGAGGTTGATTTTTCAACAGAATTTTCACCCCTTTCAATCTGCCAGGAAAAGAGGGTTGTGATTATTCCGAATCAACATTTATCAGATTATACTTCTCCTGAGAAAAAGGAGAGTGAGAGAACCTTTTTCCTATTATTCTTTTCGAAGTTCGACTTTTCCCGACAGATGCATAATGAAAAGTGGCTTATAATGTCACGATAACATTGCCACACTGTGAGCTTATTTTATGTTTTGTTTGGGGCAACCACCCCTGGGATTCCAGGCTACATTATCTCTTCATTTTTAGTCACAATTAAAATCCTCTCGCTGAATGTTGTAATCTGTTTTTTTTTATTTCCGTGGTCCTTTTGAAAGCCGTTGCTTATTATGTATCAAAAGCAATGCGAGTACTTATACTGCACAGGCGAAGGTATTACATTTGTAGCAGGTAGATTATTTACGTAAGAGAATGGTTTGTTTGCAAAATAGTTTCTCTTAATAACTTTCTACGTATAATGTTAACCCTGCAATACCAGACCAGGAGGGCTGTATCTCTGTTTAGAATTGAAATTATTTGAACTCTTATCTAATATTTGTGATCGAAGTATTCGTCTCTGAATTATCGATCTCTTATTCTGAGATAGTGAGATACCCTGTATTAAATGCATTTCTTTACTTGAACACGTTATCAAGAAATATTTTCCAAACATCGAACTTTTTAGGTGGGATTTGTTGCTTTCTAGCATTGATGCCATATCGTTTTCGTTGAAAGCAACAAAAGACCCAATTCGAAAAAAAGCGTTTAATGATCCAGAATCCATCGACGAATCCGTGGACTTGACGTGTCATCTAGGTTCGCTAGTCTTCCAGGCAATTTGAGCCACTCTTACGAGCCAATTCTGATTTATATCAACCTGTCATAATGTGCTTTTATGTCCCATTTTCCCCTCGGGATCTGGAGAGCAGCGGCAAATGAAAATCTGGAGCCCATTTTGTGTCTGCTGTCGAACTGGACGAGTGGTCGATACGAAGAACGACTTTTAACTCTGACATTTCATCGGGAATTTTTCCCAAAATGGCAATGGAATTTTTGTTAGTGCCAAATTGAAATTTTCAACGAATCTGGTGTGGTATCAACCAAGCATTTCTATTTCAAGCCATAAAAGAGTTAAATATTGCCAAATGAAGTGAAATTAAATAAAAAATGGATGCTTCTAGATGCAGGGCTGCTATTTTTGGCTGGTCAAACTGAGAAATTGGATATCCCGGCATTTTCAAAGGAATATTCGCAAAATTAAAACTCTCGTTATTCGCTGAAAACTGATTAACTTTCGAATACACCGTATTCTTTCGAACAAGAAACATTTTTTGCTGGTTTATTGTTTTCATTTAAGGTGGGCGTTCAATGTAGTTTGTTTTTATTTCAAGTTGCATTTGAAAATGGTTTCACTTTGAGAACTGAAATTTTGTGGGTGAACTCAGAAAGGATTGGAGTTCTTAATGAAATAATTTAAATCGATTTCATTTCGAAAGTTAATTTTTTTTCTTTCAAAAATACAAGAAAATGAGCCAACTCATGCTTCTGTTTTATTTCAAACTTCCGATTAAAAGTGAATCTACAGGTAATTTCGTTCAGAAAAACAACTTGAAATACGGAATTGGCAGAGAATGGCTAAATTCAAATATATGGCGGGAAATAATTCCTGCTATACCCACATATTCACTAATTTCATAGTTCAGCGATTTTCGGATAGAGAGCGCCATTGTACATTTTATTCATAATTAGAGATATTCATAGAACTCATAGTGATAATGTTAGTCCTATGGATATATTCCATTAAATGCTCGGTGGCGCCTCTATCGGATTAGTTTTCCTACTCGCTCTGAACGGCTATCTTGAGGGGCAGTATCACTTTTTGAATCGTGGTAAATCTCCATTCAAAAGTGGTCTTTTTATTTCACGAGTAAGTACCCCAATTCACGACGTAGAGACTTGATTTTTTTTTAAATTGAAGTTGAAGAACGTCCCGAGGGCAAATAGTTTTATTTTTTTCGATTTAATTAGTTTTTCAATTGAAAAAACCAGGGTAATCGTTAGACCTGGGGTTATTGAATATGTTTTTCGTTTTTCATGAGTACAGGCTATATTTTTGAAATAATAATCATGAAATTTTTTGTAGTTTATAGAAGATTAAATTGCCGAAGGCAAATTGTTGCAATTTTTTCCAAAAAATGATGAATAACCGTCGGAAAAAAATCATTAAGTGAAGTTTCCAAAACGCTGAAGTTCAACCTGTTTTTTTTAATTGAAAAACTGATTAAATCGAAAAAATCGCAACTATTTGCCCTCGGCAATTTAATCTTCTATAAACTACAGAAATTTTCATGATGATTATTTCAAAAACATAGCTTGTACTCATGAAAAACGAAAAACAGATTCAATAACCGCAGATCTAACGATTACCCTGGTTCTTTTTAATTGAAAAACTAATTAAATCGAAAAAAAGAAACTTATTTGCCCTTGGGAAGTTCTTCAACTTTAATTTAAAAAAAAATCAAATCTCTACGTCGTAAATTAGGGTACTTACTCGTGAAATAAAGAGGCCACTTTTGAATGGAGATTTACCACGATTCAAAAGGTGATACTGCCCCTTAAGTGAAGATTCGAAAAAATTGTCATGTCACATTCAACAAATTGAGGGTTGATAGGGAGGGGCCAAGACTTTTGTCGACGTGTGTAGGTCTCAGCTTTCATTGAAGAAGACCGAGTTTAAACAAACCTATTGAAAACTGCGACATTCCTGGGACCAATGTGAAATTTTGTTGTCCAAGGTAAAGAACTCGGGTTACAGAGACCTTCACCGCAACAGAATGACCGACATTATAATATAATAACACTCTGCTTATGTCTCTTTTGACTGAACCCGCATGCCATTCGATATAACGTCGGGCGAAATGGGTTTTTATGGTAAAGTTGGACCAGACACCGAGATTTAATGGATGGATTTTAGTATCGGCTAATGAGGGCTTGGAGTGGATATTCACCTCAATTATCGTCGAATTCTATGTGGCACTGAGAGAGAAAGAGGTTGTATTCTCATTTTCCTCAGTTCGCTTATTGTAATTGGGAGGCTAAACTCGAAACAGATAAAAATCACTCATGTGTCTTCTACGTTTGTAGGAAGGGTCTCCCTTCTTCAGGAACAACTGAAAAACGTCTCGATTTGCCTTGAAAAAGGATCAGGTGTTGTAGTTACAGCTTTTATCTACAGAATCGGAATTAAGCATGAAACCAAGTAAATATGTATCTTCGAAACGAAATGAGACAGATTTATAAAACTTTGCAATCAAGACCAATGAAGCAAGACAAGAATCGACAAATGTTGAAACGGCCACAAAGTTTTTGATTTTCCTTTGTACAGAAGTATATTTATACTCGCTACCAGTTTATTAACCCTTTTTTGAAACTTTAATATTGATCATTGTTATTTTTATTAATTGTGGGTAGTGAGCCCAGTAGATTCATTCCTACCTCTAAATCCTTGAGAATCATTTTTATTCATGACAGAATCTGTCAAATTTGGTCATGAATACTCCATTCACTTTTATAAAGTATCTCGGTTGGCCAAGATTTAGGTTCATCATGTTTTTTTACCTGAATTGATGAAGATTGACACTCGTGAAATATCGGCAATGTCAAAATAATTCTCAGAGACGTTGCCAATGCTTATTTCTACTCCCATTGACAGATAGTTTTCATGGAGAATTTATCCAGATATTTTGTCATTACACCCAAAGATAACAGACCGAAGCTAAGCTGCATCCCAGTTTGGAAATTCACATAGATTCTCAAGAACTTTGTAAATGGGGTTAGTTCTCTTAAGGGGCAGTATCACCTTTTGAATCGTGGTAAATCTCCATTCGAAAGTGGTCTCTTTATTTCACGATAAGTACCCTAATTTACGACGTAGAGACTTGATTTTTTTTTAATTGAAGATGAAGAACGTCCCGAGGGTAAATAGTTTTCTTTTTTTTTCGATTTAATTAGTTTTTCAATTAAAAAAACCAGGGTAATCGTTAGATCTGGGGTTATTGAATATGTTTTTCGTTTTTCATGAGTACAAGCTATATTTTTGAAATAATCATCATGAAAATTTTTGTAGTTTATAGAAGATTGAATTGCCGAGGGCGAATAGTTGCGATTTCTTCCAAAAAATGATGAATAACCGTCAGAAAAAAATCATTAAGTGTAGTTTCCAAAACGCTGAAGTTCAACCTGTTTTTTTTAATTGAAAAACTAATTGAATCGAAAAAATTGCAACTATTTGCCCTCGGCAAATTAATCTTCTATAAACTACAAGAATTTTCATGATGATTATTTCAGAAATATAGCTTGTACTCATGAAAAACGAAAAACATATTCAATAACCCCAGATCTGACGATTACCCTGGTTTTTTTAAATATTTGATTGATTCGGTCTTCACTTGATGGAAATTCATTTTAAATAAATAATAATAAACTGCTAATTTCCACAAAATTAGCTGGTTTTTTTAATTGAAAAACTAATTAAATCGAAAAACAGAAAACTACCACTTTTGAATGGACATTTACCACGATTCAAAAGGTGATACTGCCCAAACAAAATCTTTCTCAGTTTGCTAAGAAGCACTGAACTCTTCTGTTGTGGAATATTGTACTTGACCAATTCTTCGCAGCGTAGCTCATCAATATCAATCAATACTAACAGTAATAAAGTTTTCATTCGGAAAAGAACCGGAATTGAGTAACAAACCAGAATGTTGCTACAGTTTCTTTTTCGATCGTCCATAATTTAACGATATCCCAAAGCATATAGTATAAATATTTGTCCACTTTCTTCGTAATCTTCGGTTTTGCGCTACCGATTCAGAACCAGGTACCACCGCTGCCAGGTATTGGGAGCTCGCCGATTGGTCCAATACGGCAGGTGGACTGGGTTCGGAAAATGGAACGCCACACGGGCTGCTGGCTGCATCAGCGAACACCTGCCGGCCGCCGTATTGTATGTCAGTTGCGCGACAAACGAAACTTTTTGGACAGGTGTGGACTGGCCCAAATTATTTGCGGTGAAATTTTGTACCGAACGATTTTGCGAAACAAATGGGCCATTCCCAAGTAATATGGATCTTTTTGGTACTACTGATGGCAATAAATGCATTAGATCATGAACAACTTGTAATAAGTTAGAATTATCAGCAGCAAATTTCGTTTACTTGAAATTCCACGAAGAAATAAGAAATTAGCAATAGCTTTCGAAGAAATCGCCCATGATCCCATAGGCTCATGTTTATGCTTTTGGACTAGGATAAAATCTTGCATATACACGGTGATTCACGGTGGATGGCACATTAGACGTTTCTGATGAACCAGATATCGGATCGGTTCGAAAATTTTCATGAGAGCATTATCGGATATTCTCTACCCAACTAAAATATTTTTGTCAATGCGGTGTTGCCACTTCTATTAGAAAGTAGTAGCAACTTTACTTTTTCAAATGGAATACCTGGTATATTATATTATTTTCAGAATCTTCAACAACTTCTCGACAACTTTTCTTGACATTTCCCTATACTTATCTGTTGTCGTTTTCGAAATATAAATTAATTTAAATTTTTTTCACCCAAAATCATGACCTCAAAAAATGCTGATAACTTCGGGTTGAGAGACACTATCGCATTGAAATTTGGTTTGGAGTTAGGTGATACCTGAATGCTTCCAACACATTAGCCTGACCTACGTTACTTCAATACACCGTGGTAAAAAATACATTCTTTTCGTTTGCTTCAAAAAGTGACTGAAAGTTGTTGATTTCAAATGGAACGCCCTATAAATTATTGGAAATTCAGAAAGCCGATGAAATTTGCTTTCATTCTATGTATATCATGCCTATACCTAACTAGTCAAATTTCGGACTTATGAGCATTTATTTGTCAAATTGTCCCTTCAGAATGGTATTCCCATTCGGTATTTGTTAGGTTATAGTCATTTTCCTGTCAGATGAATTAGCAACGTTGTCCTTTCAACATAGAGGTCGTAGTAATTTATCGTGTTTATGTTTATTTACTTTGGGAAAATAATGAATTTGGGAATATTATATGAATTCAATAATTCCAAAGACCTGGCGAATGTTGAAGAAACTTTTTTTCTGTTAATACTGGAAATATTTCACGTATATAAACATGGTTGGAAGATTAAGTTATGCTATTTTCTTGTACGGAAATCCAGAATCGAGTGTTGAAATTTTACTGAAAAATAATGGACAGAATGGTCCGTTACTTTGTGATAGTTCATTCGAAAAAAGGATAAAAGTACTCGAATAACTCGACAGAAAAACTTCTTAAGGAACAGACGGACCTATGGAATTCCCAACTTCTCGAAATTCTCAAGAAATAAGCCTACAGGAGATATTCAAATACCTTTTTGCACAACTGGATGTACTTCAGTATGAAAATGTAGTAGTACTACGAAACCTGTGTCACAGTTGAACCTTAAAAGAACTTACTCCATTTACAAAGTTGAAGAAGAGTATGTAAATAGAAATTAGCATTGGCAACGCCTCTGAGAATCATTTTACTTCAACGAGTACCAAACTGTGTCAGTTTCAAGTAGAAAAACTTGATGAACCAAAATTATGGCCAACCGGGATACATTATAAAATTGAATGGAGTATAGCTTAACTACTTCATTCTCCATGCCGATGGAAAATTTCATCTAGATCGAATAAGTAGTTTTGAAATTATTTGGAAATCAAAACTTCAAACATCTGAATTTACACAATCCTGGTCGAAATTTGCCCCTTCGAAGTTAACTGCAGCATTCAAGATCCAAATCTACCCTGAAAATTGCGAGTCTGCGCTCGCACAGACCTAGTGGTCGTTGATAATGGAGCTATGAATGCTGATAAGTATATAAGGAACATTCTTGAAGAGCATGTAGTGCTATTTGCCCCATACATTGGTGAAAATTTCATTTTTATGGACGATAATGCTAGAACCCATCGTGCGCGCTTCGTTCAGGAGTACCTTGAAGAGGTTGAAGTCTCTCGAATGGAATGGCCAGCAAGAAGTCCAGATCTCAATCCGAGCAGGTTTGGAACAACCTCAATAGAAGGCTGAGAAGTTCAGAAAATCATCCAGCTACTCTTAATGACTTAGGAATGCAACTCGGAGAAATCTGGGAAGGATTAGATCAGAACATTTGAAGATCACTCATTTTGAGTATGAACCGTCGTTGCCGAGCTGTAATTAACGCAAGGGGTGGAAATACCAAGTATTAAATCACTCATCAGCATTTCAGTATTTTGAAAATTGTTCATTTCTCTTCTTTCACATAGGATTCGGTGAAATCCTGAATTTTTCTTCCATTTAATGTGTCTTGTTTCGTTCAAAACCTTCCCGAGAAAACATAAAAAATAAGTAATAAGGTCAATGTAGAGTTAACTTTCATTAAAATTGAGATTTTCAGAATGTGCGTTAATTTTTTTGCGCAGTGTATTTGTCATATCCAGAGTGAAAGTTGTCACACGAATTTTTCCGAGTCCACTGTTTGAGGATGCACTTTACTCAAGCAGCGTTTGAACCAAATTTTACGTGAAAAATTATCAAAATCCCCTTTATCCAGCAATCAAAAAGTACTAAGAAAATATGCTCTCTTGGCAGAGCCCACCCCTGCCCACCCAATCTCGTTTACCGTTTTCGAATTTTCGAAGTTAACAAACATTCTTTGACTCCCTTCTCGGAACTTATTCGACATTTGCAATCTTGTTCAATTTTTTTTCTTCGGCGTTATTGTGTCATATAATTAAAGAGAAACCGCCTGGAATTCTGTACGGTAGGAATTTCGTACAATGGGGCGTTACGGACGAACGTAACTACTGTCTAATTTGAGAAAGGGAATTTCACTTTTATGGTCACATTCGCCGTTTTTATTCGGTCTGGGTTCAGCCCATGAGGGCCAGTGCCCAGGAGTAGAGATGAGTCGACTCGACACGGCTTATGAAGTTCACAATAATTCTGACATGGTTCATCAGGCCTTTGAAAGTGGAATATCAAAACCTCATCCGAACCCATGTGCGCCAAAAATTTCATTCAAGATCAAAGATCCCAAATATCGATTTTGAATTTTCTCTTGAACGTAAAGTCTTATCTTTAAAATATGCCCGACAAATGTTGACAACGCAATTGTCCTCAAGACAATTGAATGGTGATTCGAATCAAAAAATGTATAAAAAGAATTTTTGTAGAAAATTACACGGTCTTCAACTTTTAACTGAGCTATTTTCATGATAACACTTACCGTTTACGAGAAAAATCGAGAAAACCGATATTTGGACCTTCGACCAGCCCTTCTCTAGTTCTATCGGGTGTTTTTTTAGTGATAGAACTTTTAATTGTTTCTCATTTGTAAACGTCAGTTTCCAAAAACACAATATTAATCAAGAAAGTTTATTTTATCAAGTCACTAGCTTGTAAAACTGACAGTTAACTTGCAAAATTTTTACAAGTTAGTAGTATTATTTACATTAGAAAATTTTGTTTTATCGTCATATATGTTGAAAATCAAGGTACAATTGTTATTTCCAGTAACACATATTTTTGATGATGAAAGAGTTGATACTGATGATGATGAACCATCTGTTGACTCAGAAACTGCTGAACTCGAGGACTGCAGAACATTTGTACTCTCCTTACTGCCAAATAATTTGCTAGACATTTCGATTTTTTCGTTGACCGAATCATCGACATACGCAATTCGGTGCTCTTCCACCCTCCTGCACGCTTTAGTGCTAAAATATCTCCACCCGAATCCGCAACCATAGTGGCTCCATTCGAAAAGAGTGGCCAGTGTATAACTCTGGGTCTTTTAAACCTAAATATTTCGCTATTTTCTTTGGGATACCACCAATAGTGTGCTGGCCAGCATTAAGGGAAATGCACTTTCCATGTCGGTATGTCGAAAAAATCTCAGGCTTTCTGTTCCAGGAGGCCGAAGATTTACATATTTTCTGTATAACATGCAGGGCTTGAAGCTGCAGCCATTATCGGTTATGATGAATCTTCTTGTTGTTAAATTATTTGTTTGCCGCAATGTCACAATAAAGTATTTTCCCATATCTTCTACATCCTTCATGTTTAAGGAGAGAATTTCGTCACATCGACAACATCCAAGAATCCCAAATATTGTTACAATTTTCGCCAGCAACCACTGGTCATCAGGAGCATGTAAAAGAAATTGTTCAGCCTCTTCTTTACTTAACCTTGGCCTTTTTTGGCGTATAACGCTCATTTTTTCGTTTCAGAAACGCTATTACCTTTTGAAATCTGCAAATGACAACTAAACGTCATATTTTTCAATAAATTTTTTTAAGGAAAACAAACCTGCGAACAGGGGCATTTTCTTTCATTTCCAAGCAGCTTTTCAGCATTCAGCTTTAGTTCTTGAACCAGTTGGATCTTGTGTGGGTGTAGACCTTAGACAAAGGTGTCTAAGGTGTAGACCATGATCTTTACACAAAATTTTCCATATGGTGGACGCACAGAGTCCAACTTGTTGTGAACGTCGATATTCCATATCGTTCAAAAGACTTCTAAAATCATGATCTGCTTGGCTTACTTGTCATAATTTACAAAAACATAAAAAAGTGTGCCAATCAAGGATTCAATCGAAAACCAATTACAAACCATTGATTGTTCACCTCATCTGGCTAGTGGAATTCCTACCTGAGGTAATGGAGAATAGTCAGAGGAACTGAATTCACCAAGGACTGTGACAAATCAACCGGGAAATTGGTCGTTTTCCCTGTGGACGTGAAACGAGGTCCTCGTAACCCCGGTGATAAACGTTGTTATAACGTATCCTTCATAATAACATTGTTAGCTGCTGTTCCGGGTAATATACGGCCTCAACGGCTATTTTTTCCGGGAGCTCTGCCACCGGAGTGTGTAATAATACGTGTGCTTTCGTGCTTCGTGCAATTCTGTCGAGTTCGTCCGCTCAAATAAAGCTGTGGTGATTTATTAACTGAAGTACTAGTAGAGAACATTAAAAAGGAACGCAAATTATATATCTTCATTTGGGGTGCAATTTTTGATCCTCCATCATTGACAGTATTTCGGAGGATAACTTCTTTGACAGCTGCAATTTTTTGTGACAGCTGTCAAAGGACCCCGCACTTTCCTTGAGGGAAATGGCGTTCCGTCAAATGTTCTAAAATTTTGGTATAATATTGTACTCGACCTACTGATCAAAAATGTCCATGAGCCCAACTCAATCCTATGATTAGTTTTTGAGATACAGGGCGTTGAAGTTGAGAATTACCCACTTTTACTTCTCTCGTATCTCGGAACAGAATCGAATGAACTTCAATTTTTCTCAGGAAACATTTCATTCCATCCCCAGGGAGCAACCATATAGAGGAATATGACCGAAAATCGTTACGAATACAGGGTTATCCATAATTGAATGCATGCCCGATTTTGAAAGTATAAAATGTGTCAGTTTCAGTGCGAGAACGTTCGCAAAATGAACTATTTCACTAGATATGTTGTTGTTACATCGAAAAAACCTGAAAAACCCAGAATTCATACTGGGTGATCCATTATTATTGAGACTATTCACAATGAGGGTTAAGTGGACAACCTGTATTTTTGGGTTGATTTGAGATGTTTGTTTGATTTTTTCAGAACATATCACCATGGTCTTCAAAGAATACAGGGTGATTCAGTCATGAAATAAACTGTGAACCTCACGAAAATACCCAAAAACCACCTCTTTTTTCATCATTTTCTATTTTAAGATTTACTCCGTTGAGGTGGGAGTTTGGTCTTACCACTGTTCTTCATATAAAAATATCAATAAGTCTGAGAGTTTTCATCTATTTCCTATGACCAGATTTTATGTTATATAAAAATTATTGATTTTATTATTATTTTCTTATTCCAGCATAAAAAAATCTGGTCATATAGGAAGTGGATAAAAACTCTCAGCAGTATTGATGTTTTTATATCAAGTACAGTGATGAAAGAAAACTCCCACCTCAACGGAGTTTATCTTGAAATAGAGGGTGATGAAAAAAAAAGGTGGTTTTTGGGTATTTTCGTGAGGTTCACAGTTTATTTCATGACTGAATCACCCTTTATTCTTTGAAGTCCATGATGATATGTTCTGAAAAAAATCACACAAACACCTTAAATCAACCCAAAAGCACAGGGTGTCCACTTAACCTTCATTGTGAAATGTTTTTATAATAATTGATCACCCTGTATGAATTCTGGGTATTTCAGGTTTTTTCGATGTAACAACAACATATCTAGTGGAATAGTTCATTTTGCGAACATTCTCGCTCTGGAAATTACACATTTTATACTTTCAAAATCGGGCTTGCATTCAATTATGGATAACCCTGTATTCGTAACGATTTTCGGTCATATTCCTCTATATGGTTGCTCCCTGGGGATGGAGTGAAATGTTTCTTGAGAAAAATTGAAGTTCCATCGATTCTGTTTCGAGATACGCGCGTATTAAAAGTGGGTAATTCTCAACTTCAACGCCCTGTATCTCAAAAACTAGTCATAGGATTGAGTTGGGGCCATGGACACTTCTGATCAGTAGGTCGAGTACTACATTTTACCAAAAAAATAAAACATTTGACGGAACGCAATTTGCCAGGAAAGTGCGGGGTACTTTTTTTGACAGCTGTCAAAAACAAAATTTTATAGCTGCGAATAGTCTCTATCGACCAGTTCGAGCATTATTCCACAAAGTTTAAATACCGAAGATGTGAATTTTGTGCGTTACTTTTCACCATAGGGTATTCCTCGTCTTGTCCGAGCCCATAAATTCTGGTGGTTTTCATTTAGCACCAAGGCCAACAAGCAATAAGAGCTCGACGAAGACCGCAAGGAATAAATTCAGCGAATGCATTTAATTATTTAATCAAGTTTCAACGCTCGTGTTAAATATTAACGTAACTGAACTAGTTATGTGCGCTAACAAGAACGGAGTCTTTTTATTGCGCATTTGCCCTTCGGTGAATCTCCAAGCAGTGGCGCATCTCTTGAATATTTGAAGGAGCCAAATGCATATACTCCATTCACAATTATAAAATCACAACTCTGGCCTTGGAAATTTGACACATTCCACTCTGTATCGAAGTTATGAAGCTTTTCAAAATATTTTTATGTTCCAAGTCAACACTATGTTGCCCTTTCTACATTCTTAGCGTATTTCTCAGAATGTGAATTTATTCGAAAAATGAATGCATTGGAAAAGATGTGATGGACGAAAATAATTAACGTTTATATGAATTGATAGAAAGGATTCCTTTTCTAGTTATTTGCATGAAAAGTACAAGAGATCACTGTTGAAATATATTATTTATCGCCTTGGAAGAAAATTGTATTGCTTTCACATAATATTCATATGCATGCTTGTGAAGATTTAATGTTTATTATCCTCTTGAACTGAAAGTTCAAGACTTGACGACAGCAATTGTTGATTCTAATCAAGAATTCATTAAAAAAAAAAACAACCCGAAGATATAAGATGAATTGATGGGAAATTACAAGAATCAAGAATAATGTCAATTTTATTTTGTTGATAACTTTCTTAAAATCAATGTTATAAAACTCGGCTGCGTTTGTTCAAACAACTGCTAAAGAATACATTTTTCACCATCTCGAACTTTGAAAGGCGTTTCTTATAGGAGAATTAGGTCTAAGTTCCACCTCATTAGTGAGGTACCTAATTTTGCAAATCTGCTGAGATATCGCCAAATTTCTTGGAAAACCTGAAAAATATCATCCTAATCGACCTCTTGAGGCTCCATCCGATCCATCTACTGCGATATCTATCCAAATAACAGCAATAACAGGCGTTTCTTATAGGAGAATTAGGTCTAAGTTCCACCTCATTAGTGAGGTACCTAACTTTTGCAAATCTGCTCAGATATCGCCAAATTTCTTGGAAAACCTGAAAAATATCATCCTAATCGACCTCTTGACGCTCCATCCGATCCATCTACTGCGATATCTATCCAAATAACAGCTTTTTCAACGAAATTTCCGTGTACCCCTTCAACCTCGAAATGTAAACATTCGTCCTGGTCCTGGCTCTTAGGCCAGCCAGGTCTAGACACTTGCATACCATGTGTTCAGCCATTTCTTCCTATGATCCACAGAGTCTACAAATCTCGTCTGCTGACTTCCCATAAGGTTCAAATGAGGTTTGTACCGACAGTGCCCGTCAGCAGACCTACCATCACCCGAAGTTCTGCTCGTAACAGCTTTAAGAGCCTACCGGTATAGGTCTGTGGAATCTTAACGAATTTCTCAGACTGAGCAATTCCAGGAGTGTTCCTCCAGAGGGTCATATCGTTATACAACTCCCTTTGAGGATCATTCGAAGTCACCCCTAGAGGCATACGTAAACAGTCAGTATCTTGGTCTGTAAAATAGAGGACTCACTTTCCAGGGCTTCAGATATCCTCAGTTCAGGTCCATATACCCCAATGCTAGTGCCTCTCTCTGATTTCGATCCATCAGTAAACCACATGGATAACTTTTTGTCCAAGAGATTTACTATACTTATTGCACTATGACAGTCAGCTATGACCGTTTCAAACAGTTTTTCGCAATCGAAGATGGTTGACATAACATCCGATGTTTTTGTCAAGAGGTTTGAATGCAGTGGATTTGATATCCTCATATACCCAACCTAGCTTTCAGGTAGGAGCTTTCCGTTAAGGGTTACTCTTATTTGTCATTGAGACCATTGAGTGACACCAATAACAGGGAATTAGCTATGAGAAGAAAAAAACAAAACGTCATGAATCATGATTGAAATAAGTGACAGGATCGCATGCTTCAGTATTTACCGTCCGAATGTCAGGGGTGCCAATTGCACCAGCCTTCCATTTAATTTATTAAGTACGTTGTCTACATGCCCAGAGCGGTCAGGAAGCGATAGTTGTACTCGTGCAGGATGTTGAAATACTCCACATGATTACTTCCGAGGATTGGGAATTGTCTGCTGGTCCGTTCGTTCTTCCTCCGTAAACACAGTCCCTCAATATTGTTCGAAGAAATTGAGTGATGGTTCTCCTGCACGAAATACAATAATCATTCAGCTGACAGAATCAGTCGAACTTTTTCTTAGAAAATTTGGAAATGTGCTTTTATCATCCGTTTCATCCATCAATCTCTATCCTGCTGCTGCCTCGATAACGGTTCTATATTTAGGAAAAACACCTTATCCTGCTCGAAAGTTTATGCCGATCATAAAGTCCAGAATCCAATGAGGAAAGTTTTTATCGAGTTGGATGTTTCGAAAGTTTGGGGGACACCTTTCGAAATTGATTGTATCGCTTCAGTTTATCGCTGGGAGCATCTTATTAGGAAACGGGGAACATTCGTATTATCATTGAGTTTAAATATACCTATACATGTATATTTAAACTCAATGGTATCATCCAGTGATTCCTAGCAAACAATTAATTCTGTAGTTTATGTTGCAATATGGCGAATGCGCCAGTTATGTTCTGCCTGGTACAATTCATTTTAGGCCTGCAATGCATATTGATGAACGATTTGTTTGTTCTGATTTATTATTCATGCGATGAAAATATTTCGATGCAACTCAAAAAAGCCACAGTGCTTGGTGAATGCTTCTTTCATGCTTCAAACATTTTTAGTTGCGTATAGAGAATGAGGTCATTTCATATTACAACTTTCTTGAATATCACTTAAGTTTTCGACATTTTTGGGGTTCTCTTTCTCAGTAGCTGAATCTTGAGAAGGGGCATATGAGAATGTAGAGCTATCCGATAAAAAAAAATTGAAAATCAGTCAACTCTTATAACGGGTGATTTTTTAACTATTTTCTTTTTGGCAACACTCATTTTTAACAGTTAACACACGTTTCGTGTATTGTGTCACTGTCAAACATCTTCAGTTTGGTCTCTAATTTACAAACGAACAACGCTTGAAAATCATTGAATTTTATTGTTCTGTTAAGAAAGTTAATCGTGTACTTCTTGCATTTTATGGTCACTTCAACCGATCCACTGAAGCGGATATTCGGGCTATTGTGACTCTTGAAAAGCGAAAGATCCACTTTTTAATCGGAATATTGTGTTCAGCGACGAAGCTCATTTTTGGCCCAACGGATACGAAAATAAGCAGAATTGTCGATTTTCGAGTGACAATCAGCCAGAAGCATTGTAAGATCTACCAATGCTCCAGAAAAAGTTACGGTTTGGTGCGGATTATGGGCTGGTGGCATCATTGGATCGTACTTCTTCAAAGATGATGCGAATCGCAACGTAACTGTGAATGGTGAGCGCTGCCCTGAGATGATATCCATTTTTTGCCCCAGAAGATCTTAACTTGCATGACATGTGGTTTCAACGAGACGGTGCCACATACCACACAGCACGCGAAAGAATGAACCAATTGAGTGGCAAGTTCGGTGAACACTTTATTTCACCTTTGGGACCGGTTCATGCGATTTTACATGGGGCTCTGTTGAGGCCCATGTCTATACAGTGTGACAAGAAAAACCGCGGACAAATTCTTTTTCATTAAACTTCATTAAACAGAAGAAATTGAACAAAACAACAACAAATAATAATAGCTTGAACATTTGTTAGTAATATATTTAAGCCGTTTCGAAGTGGCTTCCTTTGGCTGCGATACACAGCTTATGACGCTTCTTGAAATTTTCGGCAATGGGCCGCAGCTCCTCGGGCGTTAATCGGTTCCATTCCCGGCGCAGAGATTGCTTCAGTGACTCCAAGTTTTTGTGTTTTTTAGCACAAGCCCTGTGCTCCAAAATCGGTCACACGCTGTAGTCCATTGGGTTGAGATCCGGTGAGTAGGGCGGCCATTCTGCAGATGAGATGAAACAAGGAAAATGGGTCTCACACCATTCTTGCGTCATTTTCGCTCTGTGAGCCGAGCGGAGTCCTGTTGAAAGGTCCAATGCTTATCGCCGAAGTGCTGCTTGGCCCACGGAAGTACTACGGCCTCGAGGATGTCGCAGCGGTAGACTTCTTGATTGATTTTGACCTCTTGATCCACGAAAACTTAAGGGAGTTTTACCACTGCCGCAAATTCCGCCCCAGACCATGACGGATTGCGGATTTTGACGGTGTTCGACGATGGCCGATGTACCGGGGGGCCTCTACGGACCAGACTGTCGTTTTGGTGGTTGTGGAATTGTTCTACGGTAAAAAGCTTCTCGTCTGTGAAGAGAATTCGCTCCCATTGCTTACCGGCGGCGAGACTAAGGAGTTGACGGCACCTTTGGAGTCGTACGCGCTTGTTTTTCTCCGTGAGGAGTTGAACTTTTTGGAGCTTGTATGGCTTGAGGTTGAGCTCCTGTTTGGCAATTTGACGGACTGATTCGCGGTTGATACCGGTCTCACAGGCTATTTTCCTCATGGAAACCCTCGGTTTTCTTTTGACTCGCTTCTTGAAGATGTTGCGACTGCTAGGTGTATTGACAGTGCGTTTTCTACCACTTCCTGGACGACGACCATCATGGCCAAGCTCCTTGAAACGACGAATTGCATCGGACACGATTTGTCGAGGCACATTGAGCAAACGAACAATTTCGCATTGACGCTTACCTTGACGAAACAGCTTCAAAATCGCACTACCTTTGTTTGACATTCTAAAACTCTGTGGAATGAAATTATATCAAACTGAAAATTCACATATCAGTACAGGAAAGTGTAGAAAAACTAAGAGAATAATATTTATTTGGCTGCGCTGAAATACTTTTGTTCCAGACCACAGCAAAATTTGTCCGAAGTTTTTCTTGTCACCTTGTATTCAAACATTGAATTTTATGGACCGCACTATCAATTCAGATAAAGACTTCATGCGTTTTTCTGAATTTTATATAATTTTTTTCTCTCGATAACTAAAAAATGAATTGTAGCCACTAAAAGTGAAACAGGCTGTATTCAGAGATACACATAGGGACACGTTCTCACCATACATATTCCTACTGAATAGGGTTCTGAATGCGATTTTTAACCAATTCAGCATGTTTCGCTCCCCCATTTTCTTTGAATCATTTGTGAGTAGCAACATCAGTCGAAAACTCGAAAAGTTTCACCGTGTCTAGAGCTCGTGATTCAATATTGAAGAAGTATGATGAACGGAGATGTGAAAACTCCTTTTGGCACGTCTGCACATCCAAATCGATAATTCAACACACAATGTGCGGAAAAGTTTACATTCTCATGTCGGCCGGGCACCCCGACCTTATCGAATTACTTTTTCCTTTTGTTTTAAAATGCAGCGAGAGAATGCCCGATGAATTTTTTCGGTCGAATTTAACAAGCACGGAATGCCATCGGTACGAGGAGTTTCATCGGGATTGTTTTCAGACGAGAACGTGCGAGGTTCATATCTGCGAAATTATATGTTCCGAATTGGGTATGTATTTCCTTTGATCTTTTGTGGAATGCCGGATTCATTCCGAATTCAGAATCATGGGAAAAAACTCTTCCGGTATTCGAATAAAGCAGTATTCTGGCTCGAAAATAGAGTAAGGAGGTTTTCAATCAGGGTAAAATATGCTTTTGAACTCGAATAAAACGTCAGTTGTCATGCTGAATACAAATTGAAGCTAGTGACATTACCACCATTTTGAATATGGACGCCATGACGTTTTAAAATAATATTGTCACAGTGAAAAACATTTTATATACTCCATTCACAATTATAGAATCACAACTCTGGCCTTGGAAATTTGACACATTCCACTCTGTATCGAAGTTTTGACGTTTTTCAAAATATTTTCATGTTCCAAGTCAACACTATGTTGCCCTTTCTACATTCTTGGCGTATTTCTCAGAATGTGAATTTATTCGGAAAATGAATGAATTGGAAAAGATGTGATGGACGAAAATAATTAACGTTTACATGAATTTATAGAAAGGATTCCTTTTCTAGTTATTTGCATGAAAAGTACAAGAGATCACTGTTGAAATATATTATTTATCGCCATGGAAGAAAATTGCATTGCTTCCACATAATTTTCATATGCATGCTTGTGAACATTTAATGTTCATTATCCTCTTGAACTGAAAGTTCAAGACTTGACGATATCAATTGTTGATTCTAATCAAGAATTCATCAAAAAAAATCAACCCAAAGATATAAGATGAATTGATGGGTAATTACAGGAATCAAGAATAATGTCAATTTTATTTTGTTGATAACTTTCTTGAAATCAATGTTGGGATATAAAACTCGGCTGCGTTTGTTCAGACAACATCTAAAGAATACATTTTTCACCATCTCGACCTTTGAAAGGCGTTTCTTATAGGAGAATTAGGTCTAAGTTCCACCTCATTAGTGAGGTACCTAACTTTTGCAAATCTGCTCACATATCGCCAAATTTCTTGGAAAACCTGAAAAATATCATCCTAATCGACCTCTCGAGGCTCCATCCGATCCATCTACAACGATATCTGTCCAAATAACAGCTTTTTCAACGAAATTCCCGTGTACCCCTTCAACCTCGAAATGTAAACATACGTCCTGGTCTTGAAAATCATCCTCACGCTCTAAACTGGTGCTTAAAACAATAAACATACGTTAATCTGGGATATTCGACGCAAAACTCACCTGCAAATATCGATTAAATACCAAAAATCTGCGAACAATTTGTAAACCTAACAAAATGTGAAATATCTTTGATACTTTTACTTTGATGTAAACAAAGAAACTGGCAACTTCGTTTTGTCATTAACGATATTTTCTTTGCGCGCACTGACTTCTCATCATATGTTCTGTGCTTTTCATCAGGTGCTACCAACTCCTGAAAACGAAACCATGACCTCCTATGTGATTTAATAAAAGTGAATGGAGTATACATTATAATGGAACGATATTAGCCTTGCTTGTGCTTGCAGCTTAAAATAATGGGTAAACGTGTCAGTTGGTGGAACAGCGGGATTTTCATGTTTCCATGGATATGAGCTGTCACACAGAAATGACTAATTATGATAATTACCCAAACAGCAATTCAAAAACGAAGAGAAAAGATGAAAATCGACAAGTCGCGATTGAAACTAATCGGAAAAAAATTTTTGTATTTCTCTTCTTGTGACGGCTCATATCCATGGAAACATAAAACACTGTTCCACCAACTTGAGATGTTTACCCTCCTTTTGATCTGGTAATAGTATTCCATATGAGTTCTATCTACGGAACTCATCTTCATTCATTCATTTCGTACAGCTTTTTTAATTCTGTGTTTCTGATGACATTTTGAACAGTGCAGTCATCACGATATCGTGTTTTATTGCGTAAGAAAAGTGAGATTTGGATTTATTTCTGCATATTGATAGCAAAATAAGTTGAGAAAATGGTTCCTATGTGTTTTGTTCATGGTAAATTAGGCTAATTGAATCCTGCTTTGAATTTACGCAGGTATGTTCTACTCTTATCATTCTAAGTAACAGAGGCGTAGATTCTTCGATTTTTAGAATTTCACTTTTCAGATTCCCTTCTGATATTGCGAGGAGGAAAATCAATTATGAATTTAGCTGACTCTGTTTATCTAACTCCGAATCTGTTTCAATGTTCGGAACATTGTATGAATTCGTCAAAAAGAGTTAATTCACTTGCAATTTTATTTTCATTACTCAATCTCGATAACATCACGCCACTGGTCCTTCCAAGTTAGATCCTGCAATGTTGCCACGGCAGTAGCTAATGATATTGCTGTCTTCGTCCCACTCTTTGAAAACTGGCTAAATTTTGGCTTAACCAAATCTCTAATTTATTAATGAGATTCTGTGTCTCCTCTTTCTATGGTCCAAGCAAATAAGAATTTATATGGTCACAGAATATGATTTCGTATCAAGGCCCATAGAAGAGCATCTAGATATGGTCTCTTGTTCTTCTTATTGTTACTTCTGTTATCTCATTGAATATTTCTATTATGAAAAAATCTCTTTGCTACACAGTGAAACACACCGAATAAGCATTCGTGGATTTTTCCGAGACGAATATATCATCGCTAACTAGAGCACAGAACCAAAGCTACCGAATCTATGCTCGCCGGAGCGTGAAATAAATTTGCATTTAGCGAAACACAGCCAAATGTTAATTAAAGTCGAAACTCATTGTTTAGAGCTTGAATTTCGATCTAATCGTTTAACCCTAAAGCGTAACCCAAGTTTAACCTTAGTTTATCGTCCGTACGGGTATCGTTAATCTAGAAACACTCGATAAAACTCCAATTTCTGAAGTGAAGCACGATCCTGAATCTATTGGAGTAGGTGGCTGTGAGGATAGTCCAAAATACTGTGGCCACAGGACACCATATATTCAACGTGTTGGAGAAACTGCAAGCTCTGTGCTTTCGTTCGGAAATAACTTTTGGAAGAGACAGTATTCTGTGGTATAACCCAATTTGGGAAATATCTGTGATTCCTTTCAGTACATTAATTCTCTATGAATCGTGGGAATCTCCTCTCTGCTGTTCATGCTGTTTTGAGGGTTATAAATTTCGATGCCCTCCACTAGGAGCAAAGAATATTCTATGCACCTAGCCCTCTATGTCTGAACTTCTTTTACTTTTTTGGAGAACAGTATACATATATAGTTTCCAATTGAAATCTCATTGAAAAGCTGATAATTCAATTTCTATATTTTTCTACTGCATGAAAACGTTGTTGGAGGCAATATGGCGAACTCCCCAAATTCAGGCAACTCATCCCCCTAACCGTGAAGATAATAACATAATATTTTCCTGCTGAGCAGGAAAATGGAAATTTAACCTAAATATGAGCATAAATCCTCATATTTCGCGAGGTAAAGGAACCACTATATCATCACGCGGAATGAGTTGAAAATGAAGAAATCTTTCCTAATCAAGATCTATTACCTATCCACTTATTTTTGTGAACCATAACCTGGTGATTCATAGATTTTCCAGGTTACAATAAGATCAATCATCTCTCGATGGTTTTGAAATTTACTGCAACTGACAGAAGGCGAAAATTGTTGTACCGAACAACAAAGTTAGGCGCACTGTGAGTTGAATTACTACTGATATTTGAACAAATGGAATCGGAACTCAGTGAAAACTTATTAAATGGCCTTCCGAGTAGTTTTGGGGTCGAAGCTTCTAGTTGGGAACGAGACTCCATCAAGATTTCTAAGAAATCCCTAATGGGTATTTCGTTGCGTTGATTGAAGACGGAACCATAGAAAAGCACGACTTTATTTGAGCTCAAAGCAAACTGGCTTTTAATTGAAATGTGGTCTGAGCTTCTAATACGTCGAAAAGAATTCTCCCGATGAAAAGGTTGACCTGAATTTTCTCAGTTTCTTCGTGAAATAGATCCACTATTATTCGACTGATGTTCAATTTCTCATGATTAAATCGAACTGTGATATACCGAAATATCCATTATGCCCTGAATAATTAAAGGAATTATTGAAAATTACCTATGCAGTTATACGCTTTCGAATAAAACAATGCATGAATGAAACGTTATGGTTGGATTATTTTCAATTTATATAAATCATTGTGTCAGTTCCAAACGATCGTATGTGAAAAGAACTGATTGTCCATTATATCCGGAAACAATTTTCGATTGGATTGAAGCCAGTATTTTGTTTTTATTAATATGGAATATGTTCAATTTGGTTTCCAAATGATACTGCAGATTTATTCTTTTCAGTATTGAATTGTACATTGTATCAGCATCATTGATGTAATGCGTTTTATATCCATATGAATCGTTCGTGTAATAAGATTGGAATGGTTTCATTTCAATAGTAATCATTAGGGGCTTTCCAAATACCGAGAATAGGCGCATTCGGTATTACCAATCCGGGAGAGGATCGAGAGAAAACGGACATAGAAATATAATAATTCGGATCTCTCTCTCTCTGGCTGAAAGAGGGAAAGAGAGAGAGATCCGTATTTATTATATTTCTGTGTCCGTTTTCTCTCGCTCCTCTCCCGGATTGGTAATAACGAACGCAGTACATAATATGTTTTCAAAACGAAATGGTAGCCATATTCGAAATGGAAGAACTGTCTTTTCTGTGGAAAAATGCATAGAATATTCTATGCCCATTTGTGTTGAGTATGGTTTGAAATTTGACGTTTGGATATCAATCTAGGAGCATAGAATATTCTATACCCATTTGTGTTGAGTATGGTTTGAAATTTGATGTTTGGATATCTATCTAGGAGCATAGAATATTCTATGCGTATTGTATCTATCTGTCATGTAATGACAGTACTTTGAAACACAGAATATCAACTCATAGCGTTCTTGACATCGAATTATGTGAATGATGGCCAGCATAATCTACTCGAAATAGGATGGATTCGATGAGAGGAAATTCAAATTCAACAGGACTAAGGGCGAATACCGATATGGTCGACTAATGTGGATAATCGAGGCATATAATGAAAGTTCACAGGAAACGCAACAACAACGAAACGAATATTTTGAAATAATTAACACTTATACGGCCTCTAGCTCCGGCAAATATGCGATTCAACCACACAATGCATCTCCTCTGATGTGTATTTATTCGTTGTGTACAATACGAAAACAGAACTCGTTAAGTTCATTGATGAATGAAATGGTATTGTACGCTTTTTTGATGGTTTATTCGTGTTTCAATTTCGGTACTTCATTTTGTACTGGCTTCCGCACTTTTTCAATTAGAAAAAACTTCTTCATCATGATTGTTGGTTCATAAAGGGTATCACAAATTTCTAGTTGAAGAGAATCTGATATTTCTTGAATGATTCTTTTTCTGCGCGCATAACCTTCTACTTACCATAACTTGTTTCGAGGTTCCCATTTGAGTGTTCTGAGTACTTCTCTTGGCTTTAATTCATAAGGCACACAATTTACTACCTTTCGGATCATTCCTATTGCTTTTAAACGATGGCAAATGACTGGTTAAATGATTCCAAGTGATTTTGCGAGTTCCTCTTGTTGTGGTTCCTATGTTTTTCGATAAAACGCGTAGTTTTCGAGTTATTCCCAATTTCATCCGTGGATGTTTGAAAAATCATAAGAATAATCTAGATGCTTCCCTGGATTTTCAATATCACAGATGAATGGCTGAAATTTATAAACTCTCTGATCACGATACAAGTTGAAGAGAAAATCAACAATCTGGCATCGTCTTCTCGAAATTTCTGTGAAAGTTACAGAAGATGGGTTAGGTTAGGTCGTTGAACTAGAAATTTATGACCTGAGGTTAGTGAAAAAACAATTTTTCATGAGATATTTTTGGGATATCGAGGAAAATACACTGCGCAAAAAAATTAACGCACATTATGGAAATCTCAAATTTATTCTACAACTGAAGGTGTTCTCAATGATAATTATTTGTATCAGAATTATGCATGCATATGTTATCCACATTCAACGTTTTTCTTCAATACAGATGTTTTCTCCCAGCAGGAATAAAAAAAGATGATATTATCAGATTTGGAATGTTTTGGCTCCATTCTAAAATCAGTTGTTCTCGATCAATTCTAGTGATCAATAGTTTTTCTTTCGTTTGATTTTCTACACTCAATCGCTATGCAACGCGAAACACGATATTTGACCCAAGAGGAATGTGCCTAAGCGGTAGTTTTGCGGGAAGGAGGGTGGACATACACAAGAATTGCAGAAAGGTTTGGAGTTTCCCATACAAGTGTGTCCAGAATGTTGCAGCGATTCAGGGAGACAGGTATGAATGTCCGAAGACCCGGACAGGGTAGACCAAGGGTAACAACTGCCATTCAAGAACGTTACTTGAGAGTTTCTTCGTTGAGACAACGGTTTGCAACCGCTCGCCTCCTTCAAAATCAACTTGAGCAAACTCATGAGGTGCAAATTAGCACTCAGACAATAAGAAATCGCCTCAGAGAATATGATTTAAGGCCTCGTGTCGCGGCAAGAGGCCCAGCTCTTACCCCAGCCCATCGAAGGGCGCGTTTGGATTTTGCGAGAGAGCATATCCATTGGGAAAGAGTTCTCTTCACAGACGAGTCTAGATTCTGCCTCTACCATTGTGATTGACGTTTCCTTGTATACAGATGTCCACATGGAAGATATGCTCAGTGCAATTTCCTGAATACTACTGGTTTCGGGGGAAGATCGATTATGGTATGGGGTGGAATATCTTTGAATGCTCGCACAGACCTAGTGGTCGTTGATGATGGAGCTATGAATGCTGATAATTATATAAGGAACATTCTTGAAGAGCATGTAGTGCCATTTGCCCCATACATAGGTGAAAATTTCATTTTTATGGACGATAATGCTCAGACCCCATCGTGCGCGCATCGTTCAGGAGTACCTTGAAGAGGTTGAAGTCTCTCGAATGGAATGGCCAGCAAGAAGTCCAGATCTCAATCCGATTGAGCAGGTTTGGGACAACCTCAATAGAAGGCTGAGAAGTTCAGAAAATCATCCAGCTACTCTTAATGACTTAGGAATCCAACTCGGAGAAATCTGGGAAGAATTAGATCAGAACATTTTAAGATCACTCATTTTGAGTATGAACCGTCGTTGCCGAGCTGTAATTAACGCAAGAGGTGGAAATACCAAGTATTAAATCACTTATCAGCATTTCAGTATTTTGAAAATTGTTCATTTGTCTTCTTTCACATAAGATTCGGTGAGATCCTGAATTTTTCTTCCATTTAATGTGTCTTGTTTCGTTCAAAACCTTCCCGAGAGAACATAAAAAATAAGTTATAAAGTCAATGTTAACTTTCATTAAAATTGTGATTTTCAGAATGTGCGTTAATTTTTTTGCGCAGTGTATGAACAAGTTATTAGTTCACAAATTAATCTTCAGGAAAATCAAAGAAGGAACTCATTTCGGTGGGAGAAATGTGGCTTTTTAATTGCAGAAATAATAGGAATAAATGTTTTCATTAAGAAATATCGTGTTAGTAACATTCTTATTCAAATGAGGTTAGTACTTGAGTATTTCCTGAATGTATCGAGTCAGTTTCAATGGAGAAATATGAACTCTGAGATCTTTGCTGAGAATCGTCTCAGGCAAGTATTTGGCCCAATTATTTTTCAAATTACTATATCTTTTGAACAGAAGTAGAGATAATACATTCCAGTACAACGAAACCCCACAAAACTATTAAAATCCGTTGAATAATGAACGGAAATGACTACCGCGGAAGGCTTTCTTGAAGAGCTCTTGTGGTATTTTGAAGAGGCAAACAAGCTGGCCCCCAGTCGATTTTTCCATCCTGTGCCGGCACGCTCTCGAAATTATTCCTGCCCTGCCTGAATTATTCAGTTATGGAGGGCCGGATGTATCATATGCTCGGGATAAAAGAAAATAACCGGAATTCCCGCTTTTCCCGTCGTTACATTCAGGAATTTCCATTTTTTTTGCGCCGTAAGTAATAATTCGGGAGTAAACATAAAATGCCTTAAATACACGGCCGACGTATGCTCAGAGTATCGGTTTTCCGACCTCTGCTCCCCATGGAAATGCTTCCGGGAAATTATACACGTTATGTAAAGCCCTGTCGCTGCCATGAAAATGGTACCCAATTTCCAAAAACCTTCTTATATCAAGCTGAGAAGTTATCACATCGAAAAGCTGTAGCTGTACCGAGATTTGACACTGGCCATGATTCGGCCTTATCGTGGTCATTCTCAGAGCATCACAACACCCTGAATACAAATTCTGGTGTTGGCTTCTGTTATTCGTTTCTCATGGACAGAATTCGAATGAGCTCTTCGTCTCCTCATACTCGCAATAAAAAGATTATAACACCCACATCATTGAATTAAATTCATATTCTTCAAATCGGATTGCCGTGAAGATTTATCGAAGTAACTGAATCTGATGAATCCGAATAAAGCAGAGAAATTGATTCTGTTAAACCGGTTAATGATGTCTCCGACTGAACAAATTCAGCAGGATAGAAGAGGAAAGCTATTTTTCCGAGTCACAGGAAATATATTGAAGAAACCCATTAGGATAACGACTAAACTTACGACGACGAAATGGGAGCTGTCCGGATATTTATTGGAATACAAAGATGGATTCATGCCATCAGCATTGCACGAGATGGAAATATATCTGCGAATGGGGTATATTGGAACAAAATATAAGTGGGAGGAGTGATTTTTATTCCCTTTTGTATCGTCTTGCAGGTATCGGAAATACTGAATGGGATATTGGGAGCAAGAGAGGACTGTGAGGATTTCCATCAGATGAATATAATACACTGCGCAAAAAAATTTATGCACATTCTGAAAATCTCAATTTTAATGAAAGTTAACTCTACATTGACTCTATAACTTATTTTTATGTTCTCTCGGGAAGGTTTTGAACGAAAGAAGACACATTAAATGGAAGAAAAATTCAGGATTTCACCGAATCTTATGTGAAAGAAGAGAAATGAACAATTTTCAAAATACTGAAATGCTGATAAATGATTTAATACTTGGTATTTTCACCCCTTGCGTTAATTACAGCTCGGCAACGACGGTTCATACTCAAAATGAGTGATCTTGAAATTTTCTGATCTAATCCTTCCCAGATTTCTCCGAGTTGGATTCCTAAGTCATTAAGAGTAGCTGGATGATTTTCTGAACTTCTCAGCCTTCTATTGAGGTTGTCCCAAACCTGCTCAATCGGATTGAGATCTGGACTTCTTGCTGGCCATTTAATTCGAGAGACTTCAACCTCTTCGAGGTACTCCTGAACGATGCGCGCACGACGGGGTCTGGCATTATCGTCCATAAAAATGAAATTTTCACCAATGTATGGGGCAAATGGCCCTACATGCTCTTCAAGAATGTTCCTTATATAATCAGCATTCATAGCTCCATTATCAACGACCACTAGGTCTGTGCGAGCAGTCAAAGATATTCCACCCCATTCCATAATCGATCCTCCCCCGAAACCAGTAGTATTCAGGAAATTGCACTGAGCATATCTTTCATGTGGACGTCTGTATACAAAGGAACATCGATCACAGTGGTAGAGACAGAATCTAGACTCATCTGTGAAGAGAACTCTTTCCCAATCGGCCTCTTCCCAATGGATATGCTCTCTCGCAAAATCCAAACGCGTCCTTCGATGGGCTGGGGTAAGAGCTGGGCCTCTTGCTGCGACACGAGGCCTTAAATCATATTCTCTGAGGCGATTTCTTATTGTCTGAGTGCTAATTTGCACCTCATGAGTTTGCTCGAGCTGATTTTGAAGGAGGCGAGCGGTTGCAAACTGTTGTCTCAACGAAGAAACTCTCAAGTAACGTTCTTGAATGGCAGTTGTTACATGTGGTCTACCCTGTCCTGGTCTTCGGACATTCATACCTGGTATGGGAAACTCCAAACTTTCTGCAATTCTTGTGTATGTCCACCCTTCTTCTCGCAAAACTACCGCTTTGGCACATTCCTCTTGGGTCAAATTGCGTGTTTCGCGTTGCATAGCGATCGAGTGTAGAAAATCAAACGAAAGAAAAACTATTGATCACTAGAATTGATCGAGAATAACTGATTTTAGGATGGGGCCAATTCATTCAAAATCTGATAATATCATCTTTTTTTATTCCTGCGGGGTGAAAACATTTGTATTGAAGAAAAACGTTGAAAGTGGATAACATGCATGCATAATTCTGATAAAAATAATTATCATTGAGAACACCTTCAGTTGTAGAATAAATTTGAGATTTCCATAATGTGCGTTAATTTTTTTGCGCAGTGTATTATAGAACATATTCAGGTGTTTCACGAGCTATAAAAATTAAAAAAAAAATAACATGAAATTCAGAAGAATGCATGAAATGTTTATGAATTGATAGTACGGTCCACATAATTTAATGTTTGAAGATTTTTCCATGCAAATGTTGACCTAGGCTTGAACAAAATTCAGCACTTTCACAAAGAAATAAAGTAAAAACTCATTTCCCAAACAACGAATTGGACCTGCCCGAAAAAAGACCCATTAAACATTTTCTGGAACTCTCCCGGACTTCCAGAAGGCATCGGAAAGCCCCAAAAGAGGTTCAGCGAATAATTTCCCAGCTCTCACCACCCAACATGTCGTAAAATATCAAGAAAATTACACCCCGGGGAGGAAACTCATGCAGTTCCTCTCTAACGTGCCTCCCCTAATTTATGACGTGTTGAAAGTTCACCGGAAACGCAAACTGGCCCGGATCTTAAGTATATTTTCTTGTTATTCCCGTATAATTCAGTCCTTTCGCCGTAATTAACTAAGGGTGCTGCCATCTGTGCGGGAAATGGGGAAAACCGTGCCGGATTCAACATGTGGTTCATATTTTAGACGTTTCCTCGTCTGCAGCATTCGGGGCAGATGTTTGGGCATAAAGATTCATCAGGAAATATTACCCGGATCGGAAAGTTTTCCTCGGGAAGAAATTATTGTTCTGGCAGTTTTGGAGTTTTTAGGGGCGCGTAACCACAAAATCGTCTTGCGATGTGTCTAGGAATACGAGATGAAATATTAGGACGTTTTCGAAGGAAAATTTGAGCGAATATGATGAAAACAGGTGGATTGGACGGGGAGGTTATCAGGCATGGCCCGCCAGATCACCAGACTTGAATTGTTTGAATTTCTTTAAAAACCAAATGGATTTTTCTGACAATTTCGAGAGAATCGTTCTGATTTTTCTTTAGAAATCGGTAGCAGATACGAAAAAACTACAAGGAACCAGAAAGTTTAGTATAGAAACAAAGCTTTTTCTGGTAATTTTTCAAACTGACAGTGGCTAACCAAAAAAAAATTGTCGAGGAAAACTGCGGATAGTGTCCCAGAAAAATCCTGTAGATTTGTAATCGAAATTGGCATTCCACATGGTGTAAACTCTAAACTGCAATACCTGCACCAAATTTCAGTTGAATATCTTCTGAAATGTAGATTCTACGACAAAAAAACCCAAAATTGCTATTTATGTAACAAGTACATAAATTAGGTCTTTATGGACGAGTCCAAAATTTATGGCAGAGCGAGCAAAGCGAGCGAGGCCAATAATTTGGGCAAGTCCATAGGCCTAATTATGTACGAGTTTGCATACAAAGCTTTATGTTTGACTGCAATGCAGGCATTTTATTTTCTGAAATGGCAATTAATATATTCGTCGCTTTATTTCAAGAAATACTTTGAGTGTGCTTTTGCTTATCTACCTTAGTAACCATCAGCGACCTTAGCAACCTCACTGAACAAAGTTGTTTACTTCGTTAATTCTGTGACAAACGTCATAATAATCCCAAAAATGGATAGTTCGGAAGAGGAAAGCGTGAATAATTTAGCCGCAAGTGCCAAAGAATCTCTCCTACCCACTAAAAGTGCTTATGAAAATTTGTATGCGGCCTATAACAAGTGGTGTGAAACGAAGAAAATTGCAAAATCGAGAGAAGACTGTGACAGTTGAGTCCAATAAAGTGGTGTCCAATAAAGTGGTGTCCAATAAAGTAGTCAATTCTGGACGCTAAACGAATTCATGAATCAAGTGTTTATGAAGCAGTCGAACATAAAAAAATTTATGTTCGACTGCTTCATAAACACTTGATTCATGAATTCGTTTAGCGTCCAGAATTGACTACTTTATTGGACACCACTTTATTGGACACCACTTTATTGGACTCAACTGTCACAGTCTTCTCTCGATTTTGCAATTTTCTTCGTTTCACACCACTTGTTATAGGCCGCATACAAATTTTCATAAGCACATTTAGTGGGTAGGAGAGATTCTTTGGCACTTGCGGCTAAATTATTCACGCTTTCCTCTTCCGAACTATCCATTTTTGGAATTATTATGACGTTTGTCACAGAATTAACGAAGTAAACAACTTTGTTCAGTGAGGTTGCTAAGGTCGATGATGGTTACTAAGGTAAGATAAGCAAAAACATAGATGCATAGAAATACCTGGTGTTGGCAGTGATTAGATTTTGTTTAAGACTTTCTTGTCGATCGAAAACGTGATATTTTGTACAGCTTTTCATTTCTCCCGAAAGGGGTCGCGCTATTTGTCGTTGCCGCAGTAGCGCCACGACCGATAAATATTGCGGATTTATTCCGGAACTAGTCCAAAACCTGAAATCTAGGATGCCGTTTTGATCTACAAATTTTGGTCACGATTTTTAGTAGGGAGTCGTTACACCAGGTGTTCTATGCATCTATGCAAAAACACACTCAAAGTATTTCTTGAAATAAAGCGACGAATATATTAATTGCCATTTCAGAAAATAAAATGTCTGCATTGCAGTCAAACATAAAGCTTTGTATGCAAACTCGTACATAATTAGGCTTATGGACTTGCCCAAATTATTGGCCTCGCTCGCTTTGCTCGCTCTGCCATAAATTTTGGACTCGTCCATAAAGACCTAATTTATGTACTTGTTACATAAATAGCTATTAATAGCCTGTATCTCGAAATCGAAACGTTTGCGGCTTAGACCATGGAAGAAGGAGACACAGCATTTCATTCATTAACTCGAGAATTGGTGAACCCAAAATCTAGTCAGTTTCCAATGAGTGGAACGAAGCTGGCATAAAGCCATTATACAGGGTGAGTCTTTGACTTGTACATATATTTTGACTGTAGATTCCTCTCATCAAACGAAACACTTTTTTCCTATACCATTTTTCAAAATTCGGTTTCGTTTGAAAGATACAGGGTGTCAAAAATCCACGAATTGAACACTATTCTTTCCATATATTCGGAACCGACATTTCGAATGAACTGAATTTTGGTTGATTGGTTACTCTATTCATGGCGCATATTCCTCAATTGAAACTTATTCCATATTTCTTCTGGTATAAAAGTTACAGCGTAGTCGACTTATAAATTCACGCAAAAATACTATTAAATCACTCGAAAAAGATAAACGGTTCATATTTTCGAAAGAATCGACCATTTTAGAAAATAAAAGTATTCCTATATGTTTTCAATAAAACGCGTCGTTTTCGAGTTATTCCTAATTGTATACGAACAAATTTGAGGAAAAAATCATGAATTTCATAAAAAATCTGAATGCTTCCCTGAATTAAATATCATCGAATATTATTTCTTCTCTGGTCTCTTGACAAATTAACATTGTTGTTAGGATGTTTATCAACTTCGTCAAGACTAAAATCTTTATATGGAAAAATGTTCGATGTAAAAAAATCCCACAAATGTGGGAGAAAACATTGAATTTCGAGAAGCATGAAATTACACAGTTTCTATTGGAAATTTATTATTACCGGTCCTTCAGGAAAATATCTTTCTGAACAATATCCTCTTGGAATTCTTAATCAACAGAGCCAAATTCGGAAAAATGGAAAATGAGAAAAAGATTTCCTTCGGCCTCAAGAATCTTCAGTTAAAATATATGTAGGTACAAGTCAAAGACTCACCCTGTATAATTAGATACTGCCGTGCCAACATTGCAGAATCTTACTTTGAAAGGTCCAGTGGCGTAGTGTTATCGCTATTGAAGAATGGAAATAAAATCATGAGTGAATGAACTCTTTTTGACGAATTCATACAATGTCCCAAACATTGGAACAGATTCTGAAGAAGGCAATCGGAGTCAGCTAAATTCAGAATTAATGTTCCTCCTCTGAATGTCAGAAGGGAATCTGAAAAGTGAGACTCTAAAAATCGAAGAATCTACTTCATTGTTACTTAGAATGATATGAGTAGAACATACCTCGTAAAAATAAAGATTCAAATAGTAAAATTCACCACGAACAAGACACTGATGACCAATTTCTTAACGTAATCTGCAATAAATCCAAATCTCACTTTCCATAAGCAATAAAACGCGATATTTTGATGACAACACTGTTCAAAACGTCATTGGTATCAGGAAATTAAAATCCAATTTAGGAACATCCTGTATAATCTCAAATACGAGTATCAACCCGGATTGAGTCAGTTAATCGAACTAGAAACTCTACCAGGCAACTTCAAGAACCTTCTTCGTATACGAAGACTAAAATAATACAGCAACTTGAGTATATCCTGTTCAATATTCTGAATATTCATTAATTCATTATATCACAGCTCACTGAAACAGCCTCGTGCTGAGGCTGATTCTGGTAGACATAATTTCTGAATATGCAAACAGGGTGCAACATACATGTAAAGGTTACCAGACACCACATAATCAATCAATGCTGATTGCAGTACTTGGAATAATTATGAAATTACGCCCCACAAGTTTACAGCCAATTTCATTTAAACATTTACGAAGTAAATATATTATGTTCTATCAAGGATTTAACTGTGATATCACTGAATATTCGAATACGATACTGTAAACTCCATTCACGATTATAAAATCACAACTCTGGCCTTGGAAATTTGACACATTCCACTCTGTATCGAAGTTATGACGTTTTTCAAAATATTTTTATGTTCCAAGTCAACACTATGTTGTCCTTTCTACATTCTAAGCGTATTTCTCAGAATGTGAATTTATTCGGAAAATGAATGAATTGGAGAAGATGTGATGGACGAAAATAATTAACGTTTATATGAATTGATAGAAAGGATTCCTTTTCTAGTTATTTGCATGAAAAGTACAAGAGATCACTGTTGAAATATATAATTTTTCGCCATGGAAGAAAATTGCATTGCTTTCACATAGTGTTCATATGCAGGCTTGTGAAGATTTAATGTTTATTATCCTCTTGAACTGAAAGTTCAAGACTTGACGACATCAATTGTTGATTCTAATCAAGAATTCATTAAAAACCCAAAGATAGAAGATGAATTGATGGTTAATTACAAGAATCAAGAATAATGTCAATTATATTTTGTTGATAACATTCTTAAAATCAATGCTGGGGTATAAAACTAGGCTGCGTTTGTTCAAATAACATCTAAAGAAGACATTTTTCGCCATCTCGACCTTTGAAAGACGTTTCTTATAGGAGAATCAGGTCTAAGTTCCACCTCATTAGTGAGGTACCTAACTTTTGCAAATCTGCTCAGATATCGCCAAATTTCTAGGAAAACCTGAAAAATATCATCCTAATCGACCTCTCGAGGCTCCATCCGATCCATCAAATAACAGCTTTTTCAACGAAATTCCCGTGTACCCCTTCAACCTCGAAATGTTAACATTCGTCCTGGTCTTGAAAATCGTCCACACGCTCCAAACTGGTGCTAAAAACAATAAACATACGTTAATCTTGGATATTCGACGATAAACTCACCTGCAAATATCGATTAAATACCAAAAATCTGTGAACAATTTGTAAACCTAACAAAATGTGGAATATCTTTGATACTTTTACTTTGATGTAAACAAAGAAACTGGCAACGTCGTTTTGTCATTATCGATATTTTCTGTGCGCGCGCTGACTTTTCATCATATGTTCTGTGCTTTTTATCAGGGCCACCAACTCCTGAAAACGAAACCATGACCTATGTGATTAAATGAAAGTGAATGGAGTATATGCAAGGATGTTATTCGAAACAACAACTGTAATAATTTGGGTCATAAAATCATTTGTGGCCAAGTAGAAATATTGTGTAAATAAAGGATTTGAATTGCGCGCCATTCCCAAATGTAAATTTTCTTGATCAATAAAAATTTAAAATTTCAATACTTTGCTACAGAAAACCATGTTTTATTGAACACTGAAATCTTCCGCTATTATTGAAAAACCCTCTAAATATCTTCTACATAACATGTTTTGCTACCCTGAAATCATAACGAATGAAGATTATCAATTAATTTTTCTTCCAGGTCAAAGCCATGCAGTTGGAGTCTGCTCGAACCTCAAAAACCCTGCGAAACATCCAAGAATCCGAACAGAATCTGCCAACCACAGAGGATCATCCTTACCGACATCAAAGAATCCTGAAAAAACATATCCTCCAACTAGAGAAATCTTCTAAAACCCTCTTCAAAGAAAGCCAACATATTAAAACCAGACTATCTAGATTGGAAGAAGAAATGCATATTCTACAAAGCAACCCCAAAGATTCGACCAACAGATTCGACAGGATAAACGGGAACGAAATCGAGAACTACATCGAGAGTAACAGGATGCACCAGGTCAAGGATAATCCCGAAGAACTCCTCAACAATCTGACGAGACAGCTGAACGAAAATTCAGACAGCATCGCCAACCTAACCAGACAAATGACGGACTTCGATAAACTGCACTTATCCATGCTGGAACTCTTGGAAAACGTGGAAAGCATCGAATTCAAGGTGGACAACAGTTTTCCAGACGTCCGCAAGGAGATTTCCAAGGTGGAAGTTCAAGTGAACGAAGCTAAATCCAATCTGGGGTTACTCAAAGAAGAAATGTCTAACTCTAGGAGCTCGATGCAAGCTATAGGGGTCAGCGTTTCGAATTTGCAAGATAGGACTGCGGAGGATCATCGGTTCCTGAAGGAAGTTGACACAAGGGTCCAGAATCTTATCAGATCGAACAGTTTGCAGAATTCCAAACTTCACGATCACATCTTGAAGGTGAGTTATGAGCCCATTTGCCCCCCTGTATGAACGGTTGAAGGAACTACTACGAAAATCAGCTTCAAATCTTCCAACTGCGATGTTCCTCTATGTATATTTGAACCCAATGGTCATTTTTATATCAGATAACTTGTTGTTCTCACTACATAGAGGTCGTAGTAATTACGTATATCTCAAATTGTTTATTTACTTTGGGAAAATAATGAATTTGAGAAAATATTATGTGAATTCAATAATTTCAAGGACCTGGTGAATGGTGAAGAAACATTTTTCCCTGTTGATACCGGAAATATTTCACGTATATAAAACTGGTTGGATGATTCAGTTATGCTATTTTCTTGCACGGAAATCAAGAATCTAGTGTTGAAATTTTGCAGAAAAATAATGGACAGAATAGTCCGTTACTTCATGATAGCTCATTCGAAAGAAGAATAAAAGAACTTGAATAACCCGACAGAAAAACTTCTAAACGAACAGACGGACCTATAGAATTCCCCACTTTTCGAAATTATCAAGAAATGAGCCTACAGAAGACATTGAAATACCTTCTTGCTCAACTTGAGATACGCCAGAATGAAAATGCAGTAGTACTACGTAACCAGTGTCGCAGTTGAACCTTAAATGAACTTATTCCATTTACAAAGTTGAAAAAGAGTAAACAGAAATTAGCATTTGCAACGTCTCTGAAAATTATTTGACATTTCACGAGTACCAATCTTTTGTAATTTGTTATTTATCATTGTGTATTTAGCTTTCAGGAAACACTTTAGGCTTTTGTATTCTGGATAAAGAATTTGTCACTTTGCTTTTTGATCAGTTCGTGAAAACTGTCTATTATTTATTTCATTTCGTTCAGATATCTCTTTTTTGTCAAAATACATAATTGCCAATCTATACATACAATCATGTCGAAGTTATACAATGTTATCATAATCTCAACACAATTTGCGTCAGTTTCAATCAGAAAAAACTTGATAAACCTGAATCTTGGTCCACTGGGATACTTTATAAAAGTAAATGGAGTATAACATCATATCCACACAGTGTATCAGTAGCTGCTTGAATCTACCGTACAATGCATGCTCAAACTCAAAACTTTATAAAAGTGAATCAATCAGTTTATCAAGATCATTTACTTGAAACTAACGCAGGTTGGCATTTTTAAGGTTTATCTAACTGTGGCACAGGATTCGTAATACTACTACAATTTCATATAGTTGAGTATTTCAAGTTGTGCAAAAGGTATTCAAATGTCTTCTATAGGCTTATTTCTTGAGATTTTTGAAAATTTGGGAATTCCATAGGTTCTTCTGTTCGTTTAGAAGTTTTTCTGTCGGGTTATTCGAGTACTTTCATTTTTATTTTTTGAATGAACTATCACAAAGTAACGGTCTAAGGACTTAACGAGAATAAATTCGCTATCACAAAAACGCTCATATCTTTTGAACCACTGGACCGATTTCGAAAATCAAACTCATTTTCGAATCATCTTCTAATTCTAATGAAAACTGTTTTCACAATAAAAAATCCAAAACTATTTTTTACAAAATTCATGGATTTTTTCGAAATTCTTCCCATCATGCTTCTTATAGTGTTCTCAGTCATTTTCTGGGATGCTGTCTTCCACTTTTGCTTGAATTCCGCAAATGTTTTCGTTGATTTCTTAGTCTTCTTCAATTCTCTTTTTACCAGGGCCCAACATCTTTCGATTGGCCTGAGTTCTGGACAATTTGGTGGATTGGCCTCTTTGGGGACAAAAACCACCTTATCAGCTTCGTACCATTCCTTGATGACCTAGCTGTAGTGGCATGAAGATCTGGCCAAAAGATCATGCTCACGTAAAAATGGTAAAAGTCGCTTCTTCAAGCATTCCTCGATGTATATCTTCGAGTCAATAGAGCCTTGGCCAACGAAAAATTTGCTCCTTTTCCCACAAGTGCGAATTGCTTGCCAAACCAGGAATTTTTTAGGAAACTTTGCTTGTTTCTTCACGCAAAATTGTTCGTCAACATTTCCACGAGAATCTGCAGTATAAAATTCCTGACCAGGAAGTTGCGAGAAATCAGCCAAAACATAGGTTTCGTCATCCATCACGCAACTGGAAAAAATGTTCAAGAAATCTTTTTTCAATTTCTTTGCCCTTGATTTCGCTTCTTGATTCTTCACAGCGTTCCTGTCTGGCACTTTCTGCACTATGTATGTTCTAACCCCACAACTCGACTTGATTTTCTGAACGGTTGACTGCGAACAACCCACTTTTTGGGCCACTTTCCGTCCTGAAAGGTTAGGACTCTTCTGAAAAAGGCTGATGACTTTCTTCACTTTTTTTGGGCTATGCAACCCCTTTTTCCTCTCGGTTCCTTCCTTGCTGTTAATTGTAAGATCTTCGTTGAAGCGCTTAACAACTCTTGATAGCGTTTCCGGACGAACGCGAGCCTCTTTTGCGATTCTTTTGAAGCTCCATTTAGGATTATTTTGAAAAAAATTCACTACAAATTCTCGTGTTTTCACTTCTCTTGACATTTTGCAACAAAGAATTGGAATATCTATGAAGTAAATCTTCCACATGTTTCTGACGCTCATAACAAAGCTAACTATGATCAAATTTTGATTTTTTCTCAATTGGTTCAAGAGATATAGGCGTTTTTGTGATAGCGAATTTATTCTCGTTATTCTGTTCATTATTTTTCAGTAAAATTCCAACACCCGATTCTTGATTTCCGTACAAGAAAATAGGATAATTGAATCTTCCAACCATGTTTATACTTGAAATATTTCCAGTAGTAACAGCGAAAAAAGTTTCTTCAACATTCGCCAGGTCTTTGGAGTTATTGAATTCACATAATATTTTTTCAGATTCATTATTTTCTCAAATTCATTATTTTCCCAAATTAAATGGACGTTTTGATAAATAGTTAGTTATCTGACAGGAAAATGACTATATCCTAACATTTCCAAAATATACACGGTAAAATGTGTCAGAATTTCATGGCCAACTGGAATATATCATAAAAGTGAATGGAGTATTATAGAGAGGCTGCATACTGATATTTCATTTTTGTTTCAGTCGGAATCTTCCAGCATCGACTTGAACGCAACCAAATCCACCATACACCTAGTCCAGGAACTCAAATCGTTCGAGAAGGAATACAAGAACATCGTCAACAAGCTACCCTACGACTGTAGCTCTGTCTCTGGTCCCAACGGAATTTACCTCATCTCACCAGGCGACGGAGAACCGATCTTAGCAAGGTGCGAAGATGGCTGGACTGTCATCCAGGAACGTTACGACGGTTCCCTTGATTTCAACCAGAACTGGAACGAGTACTCCAACGGTTTTGGTTCAGCCACTGGAGAACACTGGATTGGGAACAGAAACATCCACCATTTGACCAGAAAGAACTGCTCGAAACTGCAGATCAACATGAAGGATATCTACGGAAAATACTGGCAAGCCAACTACGATGATTTCAGGGTCTTGGACTACACCAACGGTTTCAAACTCATCGTGAATAGGTACCAAGGAAATGCCAGTGATGCTCTGGATTACCAGAACAACATGGAATTCTCCACAGTGGACAACGACAGGGATATTTCGAACACCCATTGCGCTAGTAACTACGAGGGAGGGTGGTGGTTTTCCCACTGCCAGCACGCCAATCTCAACGGAAGGTATAATTTAGGGTTGACGTGGTTTGATAGTTCCAGAAACGAGTGGATAGCTATATCCAACAGCGAGATGAGGGTGAAGAGCAGAGATACTTGTTGAGAGTACAAGAAAAGTACGTTTTGATCGAGGAGTTTCTCGTGGTACTTTGAACCCTCCACAGCTTCTCCATGAAGAAAAACCCCAACCAATATTTGTAGCGTGTATGGAAAGTTGTTTGAACGGATGGGTTCGAATGTAAATGGATTTGTATGAGGCGAATCGTTAAACCAAAGTACAGCATGTTTCATCAATAATTTTCTTTCTTCGAATAGTGAAAAATATGATTGAGTGCTTGAGAAAGAATACATTATTGAGCCTTTTGCAGATTGTTGTCCGTGTACTATACGAAAATTATTGATGTTACTCATATCACAAAATGAAAACACTGCTCAGATCTTTCTACAATTCTGAGAGACCCATGAGAATATTTGTTATTATAATAGGTACGAGTCATCAATCTAAATACCCTTTATGTCTGCATAATTCAGTTCTACAGCTTAATGGGCAGTATGACCTTTTGAATCGTGGTAAATCTCCAATCAAAAGTGGTCTCTTTATTTCACGAGTAAGTACCCTAATTTACGACGTAGAGACTTGATTTTTTTCTTTAATTGAACTTGAAGAACGTCCCTAGGGCAAATAGTTTTCTTTTTTTCGATTTAAATAGTTTTTCAATTAAAAAAACCAGGGTAATCGTTAGATCTGGGGTTATTGAATATGTTTTTCGTTTTTCACGAGTACAAGTTATATTTTTGAAATAATAATCATGAAAATTTTTGTAGTTTATAGAAGATTAAATTGCCGAGGGCAAACAGTTGCGATTTTTTCCAAAAAATGATGAATAACCGTCGAAAAAAAATCATTAAGTGTAGTTTCCAAAACGCTGAAGTTCAACCTGTTTTTTTTAATGAAAAACTAATTAAATAAAAAAAATCGCAACTATTTGCCCTCGGCAATTTAATCTTCTATAAACTACAAAAATATTCATGATTATTGTTTCAAAAATATAGCTTGTACTCATTAAAAACGAAAAACATATTCAATAACCCCAGATCTAACGATTACCCAGGTTTTTTTAATTGAAGAACTAATTAAATCGAAAAAAAAGAAAACTATTTGCCCTCGGCACGTTCTTCAACTTCAATTTAAAAAAAAATCAAGTCTCTACATCGGGAATTAGGGTACTTACGGTGGATTTCCATGCATCCGTCATCCGATGTCCGATTCGGATATCGTATACATTTTGTCGGACGGACGAAACTGTCAATTTCCATCCATCCGAATTTTCAAAACGTTGTCGTGTGTTTTAATGAGAAAAATGGTACCATTTTGAATATACATTGCGCGTCAAAATTATGGAACAAATTCATTTTCTCAGAAGAAAAATATTTGGCATCCTGAGACAGGTCAATTTTTGTTTCACTTTTACCAAATTTTTATGCATTTTTGAAGGATTTTTGTTGCCAAATATTTTTCTTCTGAGATAATGATTTTGTTCCATAATCTTGACGCGAACTGTATAATTATTGAATCATCAAATTACAAACCTTAAAGTCAAAGGTAGTCTTTCACCCGGTGAGATGGGTTCTCGTATATGGTACATTTTTGTGAGAGATGGTCCAGCAATACTCAATAATTTGTTGAATGTGATATTGCTCATTTTCGAATAATTGGAATACTGCCCACTATCGCATTTTTTGTACCAAGTTATTGAACATTCCTTGGGCCTTTCTGCTCATAAAAATATCTTTCACCCATAATAGGTTTCTTTCTTTTCAATAGAAGAATCAAAAGCAACAACAACAAGAGAACTTCAAACATTCAAAAAGTTGTGTCAAATTTGATACGATAACGGACAAAAGTTAAACATTTTTCAACTTTCTCCGATAACGGAAGGGAGTTGAAACTTTCGGACGAATGTTTGCCGCTCTTTCAATTTTGAATATTTCCGCCAATCACAACACTTTCGGACGATCGTATCATCGGATGACGGATGCATGGAAATCCACCGTTACTCGTGAAATAAAGAGACCACTTTTGAATGGAGATTCACCACGATTCAAACGATGATACTGCCCCTTAAGACAAAAAGAAGTTAATGAAATTTCAATAATGATTCAAGGTCTATGGCAAACCTTATTTCAAATATTTTTTCTCCAATGGGAATAATCCTTTTTAGTATCATCTTAGTTTTAATTCAGCATTCTGTGGTGTTTCTCTGTGAAATGTACAATATATCAGCAGGTTAGATGATTTGAGCAGTTGAAACCAAAGACTATTCTAGTTCAGCATTTTTATTTATTAGTAACCATATTATTTAAGACTTATTGGAGTTTCAGTACTTTCCTTCTAGTTTCATAGTTCGATAGGAAAATAAGTCAGAGTCGAATGATGTTGTTGTAAGTTGTATTTTGACTGCCATATGAGTTTTACCATTTTGAGAATGTATATATTTTATAATTTATTGAACGTTGGTCATATTCCCTCTAGTATTTTTGATTGTATATACCTTTGTACCAATGACTAATTTTTCTTAATAAAACTTTTAGAACCAAATATATTTCGTTTTTTTCATATTGAAGTGAGTCAGCCTTTGCCAGGGGTTAGTTCCTTCTCTAAGTTGATTATTTGCGATATCAACATATCCCGTTTCATCTTTATCCTGTAGAAGTTGACTTTTGCTGTGAAGTAAACCTTTTCTGCTTCTTCATATTCCCCACTGTAAATAAACAGGATATTTGCTACAGTTAGTCAGAATAACTAGAGGAAAACTCTTGAGAAGATACAGAGACTAGTCTAAGTGCCCATTACATTGGAAATCATCACAGATCTCAATCCTCTCCACCCAGTGATGGACAGATTACGATATTAAGTTATTCTCAGGAAATCTAAGGCAGGTACAGGTAAGGAGAGAATCAATAATATCTAACCAGGAATATCTCATTAGCCAACCAAGTGGTCAGGAAATATAGACATCCAATAAAGGTTCACTCCGATGCTAAGTAGGAAAGAAAACCAACAAAGGGAATTCAACATCTAGACTCTAGAGTTTCAAAAGAAATTCAATTTAATGGACATGGATGGTCCAAAAACCACAACAGGAACATGACCTGGCACCAAATGATCAATATTGTTGATGACTTTCAGAAAAAGAAGGATAGATCCGAAAGAGAAGTACTGAGATGGAAGATAGAATCTTTAAGAGTTGGATGATTTCAAAAAGTCCCTTCCAACAAGAAAATCTGCTTCCAGATCTATAAAAACTTGATCTGAGTAAAACAAAGTGTACTCCATTCACTTTTATAATGAATGTTGTTCGATATTTTGAAAATGTTAGGTTATAGTCATTTTCGTGTCAGATAACACGTTGTCCTTTCTACTTAGAGGTACGTAAGGACTGAACGAGAATAAATACGCTATCACAAAAACGCCTATATCTCTTGAACCAATTGAGAATAAATCAAAATTTGATCATAGTTAGCTTTGGTATGAACGTCGGAAACATGTGGAACATTTACTTCATAGATATTCCAATTCTCTGTCGCAAAATGTCAAGCGAAGTGAAAACACGAGAATTTATAGTGAAACTTTTTCAAAATAATCAAAAATGGAGCTTCAGAAGAATCGCAAAAGAGGCTCGCGTTCGTCCGGAAACGGTATCAAGAGTTGTTAAGCGCTTCAACGAAGATCTTACAATTAACCGCAAGGAAGGAACCGGGAGGAAAAAGGAGTTTCATAGCCCAAAAAAAGTGAAGAAAGCCATCAGCCTTTTTCAGAAGAATCCTAACTTTTCAGGACGGAAAGTGGCCCAAATAGTGGGTTGTTCGCAGTCAACCGTTCAGAAAATCAAGTCGAGTTGTGGGCTTAGAACATACAAAGTGCCAGACAGGAACGCTGTAAAGGATCAAGAAGCGAAATCAAGAGCAAAGAAATTAAAAAAAGATTTCTGGAAAAATTTTTCCTGTTGCGTGATGGACGAGGAAACCTATGTCTTGGCTGATTTCTCGCAACTTCCTAGTCAGGAAGTTTATACTGCAGATTCTTGTGGAAATGTTGACAAACAATTTAGCGTGAAGAAACTAGCAAAGTTTCCTAAAAAATTCCTCGTTTGGCAAGCAATTTGCACTTTTGGGAAATGCAGCAAATTTTTCGTTGGCCAAGGCTCTGTTGACTCGAAGATCATCGAGGAATGCTTGAAGAAGCAACTTTTACCATTTTTACGTGAGCACGATGTGTCAACAATCTTTTGGCCAGATTTAGCTTCATGCCACTACAGCAAGGCCACCAAGAAATGGTACGAAGCTAATGAGGTGGTTTTTGTTCCCAAAGAGGCCAATCCACCAAATTGCCCATAACTCAGGCCGATCGAAAGATATTGGGCCCTGGTAAAAAAAGAATTGAAGAAGACTAAGATTAACGACAAAATTAGCGGAATTCAAGCAAAAGTGGAAGACAGCATCCCAAAAAGTGACTAAGAACACTATAAGAAGCATGATGGGAAGAATTCCAGAAAAAATCCATGAATTTTGTGAAAATTAGTTTTAGTTTTCTTATTGTAAAAACAGTTTTCATTAGAATTAGAAGATGATTCGAAAATGAGTTTGATTTTCGAAATCGGTCTAGTGGTTCAAAAGATATAAGCGTTTTTGTGATAGCGAATTTATTCTCGTTCAGTCCTTATGTAACCTTTCCCTAGTTTCTCTCACACCAAAGGGTACATGAGTGTCTGCTGCTATGTATGAGGAGGAGCAAAATAGAGGAATGTGTCTCTTCACAAACTTCCATAACACTGTTTGCGATAGTAAGTCGGAATAACACAAAGAAAAGCTTTGAGAAAATACAGATACTAGTCTATAAGTGTCCATTGCATTGGAAATCATCACAGATCTCACACCTCTCCACGAAGAGATGCACAGATTACCATATGAAGTCATTCTCAGGATATCTAGGGAAGGTACAGGTAAGGAGATAATGAGAGAGCCTAACCAGGAATATCTCATCAACCAACCAAGTGGTCAGGAAATAGGCATCCAAAAAGGTTCACTCCGATGCTAAGTAGGAAAGAAAACTAGCAAAGGGGATTCAACATCTAGAGTTTCAAAAGAAATTCAATTCGAGCCATTGAATTGAATGGTGAATGGTTCAAACACCACAACAGGAACATGACCTGGCACCAAATGATAAATATCGTTGATGAGTTTCAGAAAAAGAAGGATAAACTCGAAAGAGAAGTACTCAGGTGTAATATTTCAGGGGTGGATGATTCCAAAAAGTCCCTTTCAACTTTATTGCTTCGAGATCTAGAAAATCTAGATCTCAGCATACTCCATTTACTTTTATAATGTATCTCGGTTGGCCATGACAGTGTGACACATTTCACCGTGTATATTTTGAAAATATCAGGTTATAGGCATTTTCCTGTCAGAAAACTAAGCAACCTTGTCCTTTCTACTTTGAGGTCGTAGTAATTACGTATTTATCAAAATATTTATTTACTTTGGAAAAATAATGAATTTGAGATAATATTTCGTGAATTCAATATTTCCAAAGACCTGGCGAATGTTGAAGAAACTTTTTTTTCTGTTAATACTGAAAATATTCCACATATAGATGAACATGATTGGAAGATTCAGTTATGCTATTTTCTTGTATGGAAATCAAGAATCGAGTGTTGAAATTTTACTGAAAAATGATGGCCAGAATAGTCCGTTACTTTGAGATAGTTCATTCGAAAAAAGAATAAAGGTACTCGAATAACCCGACAGAAAACTTCTAAACAAACAGACGGACCTATGGAATTCCCCACTTTTCAAAGGACTCCGCACTTTTTCTATGGCAAATGGCGTCCGTCAAATGTTCTAAAATTTTGGTACAATGTAGTACTCGACCTACTGATCAAAAGTGTTCATGGCCCCAACTCAATCCTATGACTAGTTATTGAGATACAGGGCGTTGAAGTTGAGAATTACCCACTTTTACTACGCCCGTATCTCGGAACAGAATCGATTGAACCTCAATTTTTCTCAAGAAACATTTCATGACATCCCCAGGGAGCAACCATATAGACTTATAGACCATAGAGGAATATGACCGAAAATCGTTACGAATACAGGGTTATCCATAATTGAATGCATGTCCGATTTTGAAAGTATAAAATATGTCAGTTTCAGAGCGAGAACGTTCACAACATGAACTATTACACTAGATATGTTGTTATTACATCGAAAAAGTCTGTAATAACCAGAATTCATACTGGGTGATCCATTATTATAGAAACTATTCTCAAGGAAGGTTAAGTGGGCACCCTGTATTTATGGGTTGATTCAAGGTGTTTGTTTAATTTTTTTAGAACATATCATCATGGACTTCAAAGAATACAGGGTGATTCAGTCATGAAATGAACTTAGAACCTTACGAAAATACCCCAAAACCACCTTTTTTTTCATCACCCTCTATTTCAAGATTAACTCCGATGAGGTGGGAGTTTTCTTTCACCACTGTACTTGATATAAAAACTTCAATACGGCTGAAAGTTTTTATCCACTTCCTATAAACAGATTTTTTTTATGTAATATGAAAATTATTTATTTATTTTATTATTTTCTTATTCCAGCATAAAAAAAATCTGGTCATTGGAAGTGGATGAAAACTCTCAGCCATATTGATGTTTTTATATCAAGTACGGTGGTGAAAGAAAACTCCTACCTCATCGGAGTTAATCTTGAAATAGAGGGTGATGAAAAAAATGGTGGTTTTTGGGTATTTTCGTGAGGTTCAAAGATCATTTGATGACTGAATCACCCTGTATTCTTTGAAGTCCATGATGATATCTTCTAAAAAAATTAAACAAACATCTTGAATCAACCCATAAATACAGGGTGTCCACTTAACCTTCCTTGAGAATAGTTTCTATAATAATCGATTACCCAGTATAAATTCTGGGTATTACAGACTTTTTCGATGTAACAACAAGATATATAGTGTAATAGTTCATTTTGTGAACGTTCTCGCTCTGAAACTGACATATTTTATACTTTCAAAATCGGGCATGCATTCAATTATGGATAACCCTGTATTCGTAACGATTTTCGGTCATATTCCTCTATATGGTTGCTCCCTGGGGATGTCATGAAATGCTTCTTGAGAAAAATTGAAGTTCATTCGATTCTGTTCCGAGACACGGGCGTAGTAAAAGTGGGTAATTCTCAACTTCAACGCCCTGTATCTCAAAAACTAGTCATATGATTGAGTTGGGACCATAGACACTTTTGATCAGTAGGTCGAGCACTACATTATACCAAAATTTTAGAACATTTGACGGAACGCCATTTGCTATAGAAAAAGTGCGGGGTCCTTTCTCCAGAAATAAGCCTACACAAAACATGTAAATATCTTTTTTTTGCACAACTTGAAATACTCCAGTAGGAAAATGTAGTAGAACTACGAAGCCTGTGTCACAGTTAAACCTTAAAAGAACCAACTCCAATCACAAAGTTGAAAAAGAGTGAATAGTGAATAGAAATTAGCATTGGCAACGTCTCTGAGAATTATTCGACATTTCACCAACCTGCATCAGTTTTAAGTATAAAAACTTGATGAACCCAAATCTTGGCCAACTGGAATACTTTGTGAAAGTGAATGGAACATATGAATACTTGGAATAGCAATAACTTACTGCATTCTATCGTACACTCTGTCAAATTGTTCCAATTCTTTTCTCATTTCTGTCAATTTCGATCTGAATTTAGCACCATCAGAAATTGGAATTGAATTTGAACTCGGTGTTTCAGAAACTTGATCTGTGTGTTCGTTGAATGAGACCTCAATGCTTGCAGGATTCAGTATGCGCTCTAAACGAGCACTCAAGAGTTCGCTGTTTGGTAAGAAAATGGTATCTTTCGAGGTGTTCTCATTAGGTTCGTCAATTATGAAGTTGTCGACTCTCTGAAAAATGGAAACACAAATGACAAAATAATTTTGCTAAAGAAGTTGTCACTGTTGCGTATTTTGAGTTCTTTGAACAAACTATCTTCAAATTCGAAATCAGAGTTGACTGCAGAAACTTAAAACAATGGTCAATACATAACAAAAACATACGAAATAGTGTCATAAGTTATACCGAATTTTTTAAAAACAGGAGGGGAGTTCAATTCTAGGAAAAGCAATACAAACTACATACAACACTACAAAGAATTGAAAAATTGAAATATTGACATTACAAATACAAAGTACCTAGTCTCCGAATGAATAAAATACCCTAGACTAGATACTAATATGGACGAATATCCAGAGATATTATTATCAAAAATGAAAATTGTCCTTACATTGCATAAGTATTTAAACCTTAAGGGGCAGTATCACCTTTTGAATCGTGGTAAATCTCCATTCAAAAGTGGTCTCTTTATTTCACGAGTAAGTACCCTAATTTATGACGTAGAGACTTGATTTTTTTTCAAATTGAAGTTGAAGAATGGCCCGAGGGCAAACAGTTTTCTTTTTTTTATCTCATTAGTTTTTCAATCAAATAAACCAGGGTAATCGTTAGATCTGGGGTTATTGAATATGTTTTTCGTTTTTCATGAGTACAAGCTATATTTTTGAAATAATTATCATGGAAATTTTTGTAGTTTATAGAAGATTAAATTGCCGAGGGCAAATAGTTGCGATTTTTTCCAAAAAATGATGAATAACCGTCGTAAAAATCATTAAGTGTAGTTTCCAAAACGCTGAAGTTCAACCTGTTCTTTTTAATTGAAAAACTAATTAAATCGAAAAAATCGCAACTATTTGCCCTCGGCAATTTAATCTTCTATAAACTACAAAAATTTTCATGATTCTTATTTCAAAAATACAGCTTGTACTCATGAAAAACGAACAACATATTCAATAACCCCAGATCTAACGATTATCCTGGTTTTTTTAATTGAAAAACTAATTAAATCGAAAAAAAAACTATTTGCCCACGGGACGTTCTTCAACTTCAATAAAAAAAAAAAAATCAAGTCTCTACGTCGTAAATTAGGGTACTTACTCGTGAAATAAAGTGACCACTTTTGAATGGAGATTTACCACGATTCAAAAGGTGATACTGTCCCTTAAGCGAAAAACTCAGATAAGAAATAAAATATTCCGTTTAGTATATCGATACATAATAAGAATTCACAAAATTCCTTGAATTTTAAGGAGCAGTTTATTGTTGAAGGTTGGCTAAAATGTCGGAAATAGTAGTGGTTAATGAAATTTTCCTTCTTTTCATTTCAAGGTTTCCCAAATTAAAGAATTCTGATTTCTCAGAGAACTGAAATGTTTTTTGACCAGTAACAACTCCTTTTATGAGTGGAAGAATATCGCAAAAGGAATAGGAGAACCTGTAATTTGGGAACGAAATGAACATTTCTAGCTTCTTTTGCTGCAAGGCGTTTTGGTTCAAACCTTCCTATCTAGATGTCGCTAGTTGTAATTCTACGAAATTTCTGATAGAATCACTGTGCATTACCTCTTCTACTTTGGAAGCATTGTCCACCATCATCTTCACCGCGATTACGGTGTTGTAGCTTGAGTCTTCTGTATTGCTCCTTGCCTGGAGAAAATTTTCCAAACTTTCTTGTACATACCTATCATAACTAGATTTCCTTTTCTCGGATTGGTATCTTTTCAATACTGGACGTGGATCATTTCCACTGGTCCTTGGAAGAGTTTGACGTGAATGTGTTGACTTTGGCTCCCTCCCGCCCCTTATCTCTTTAACATCCGATTCTGTGAATCCACTGAACGGAATTACTAGCTTTTGGTAAAACGATGGATTATTCTCTTCCACTTTGAAGAAACTTTTAACGATAGACTTCATCGAACTGATGCTAGATTTAACCGAAGCTTCGCTCAGTAAGCTCATTGTGGTCGATGTTGAGGGCACTCCAAGCATGGCAGTTTGAGTTGCCTGGAAGTGAAGGAAATTTGGAGTAAATCGACATATGGTTTTTTTAACAGAAAATCAATTCTAGATCCTCCTGAAAAAGATCTTGGGTTTTCAACTTCCATACGCTCCTTATTTCGATTCCATAGATTAAATTCTTCTTTAAGGGACAGTATCACCTTTTGAATCGTGGTAAATCTCCATTCAAAAGTGGTCTCTTTATTTCACGAGTAAGTACCCTAATTTACGACGTAGAGACTTGATTTTTTTTTAAATTGAAGTTGAAGAACGTCCCGAGGGCAAATAGTTTTCTTTTTTTCGATTTAATTAGTTTTTCAATTAAAAAAAAACAAGGGTAATCGTTAGATCTGGGGTTATTGAATTTTTTTTTCGTTTTTCATGAGTACAAGCTATATTTTTGAAATAATGATCATGAAAATTTTTGTAGTTTATAGAAGATCAAATTGCCGAGGGCAAATAGTTGCGATTTTTTTCCAAAAAATGATGAATAACCGTCGGAAAAAAATCATTAAGTGTAGTTTCCAAAACGCTGAAGTTCAACCCGTTTTTTTCAATTGAAAAACTAATTCAATCGAAAAAGTCGCATCTATTTGCCCTCGGCAATTTAATCTTCTATAAACTACAAACATTTTCATGATTCTTATATCAAAAATATAGCTTTTACTCATGAAAAACGAAAAACATATTCAATAACCCCAGATCTAACGATTACCCTGATTTTTTTAATTGAAAAACTAATTAAATCGAAAAAAAGAAAACTCCTAAATTAGGGTACTTACTCGTGAAATAAAGAGACCACTTTTGAATGGAGATTTACCACGATTCAAAAGGTGATACTGCCCCTTAATAACTTTGTCACTTACTCTAAGATACTTTGTAGAATTACCTTCAATTCTTGTTTAATATTTGTTTGCATTTGAATCTGTAGGCTTGGGTTAAATTGAGGGAAGCTCGTGTACTGTAATGGTGGTACAATGATTTGATTTTGATTCTTTGAATTGCTGTTAATCCCTTCTGTAGAGGGTTCGCTTAATTTACGGCTTGTTGATGGGAGGGTCGTATCAGCTTTAAATTTTTTTTCTTTTGTTTTTCCAACCAGAGCCTTATCTCTTGCTATAATTAATATGTAGAAAATATAGAGGCAACTACTGGGTGCTTAAGAAAAAGGTGATCAGTCTCTAGGATAGGTAGAAAAATGAAAAAGATACTCCGAATATGTATTTAAATGATTTCTACAAATCAGACCCTAGTATAGTTGGATTGATGAACCATACCTGCCATTTTGATCAAGAACGGTTCCATGAGTCTCTTTGGTTTTTCCTTATTTTCTGACATCCCTCAAGCTAATTTGTTCAACTTTTTCTTGACAATGGAGAGTTGTTTGAGATGGACATGAGGAGGCAATAGATTATGTGGTGAAATTTTTGAAGTACTACATGTTATTTTGAACGTGACAATCAGCAGTTTTGATTAAGATTGACTTGTTTCATAGAATTACATCGATTTGAATTGGTTTTGCTTGAAATTGGTTGCGTGCCCGATTGAAAAGTCCAAGACTCTGGGAGTAAATCAAGTATTGTAGTCAAGTGCACAAAATTTACCAAAAATACAGATTTACCTATGAGTTAATCCTCAAGGAGGAAGCCTGGATAACAATTTTCAAGAGAAAAGACCTTGACAAATTAGGTCCAGATATTTTCAGACTGGCTATTCTCTCCAGAACAAAAATTATATAGTGCGCGTCAAAATTATGGAACAAATTCATTCTATCAGATGAAAAATATTTGGCAACAGAATCCTGAAACGGGTCAATTTTTGTTTCACTTTAACAAATTTTTATACATTTTTGAAGGATTTTTGTTGCACCCTGTGTGATTCCCATCAACCCTCTATTTTTTTTTAATAGGGAAAGTGGGTCATGTGGTTTTTTTTTTCGCAAAAAAATTAACGCACATTCTGAAAATCTCAATTTTAATGAAAGTTAACTCTACATTGACTTTATAACTTATTTTTTATGTTCTCTCGGGAAGGTTTTGAACGAAACAAGACACATTAAATAGAAGAAAAATTCAGAATTTCACCGAATCTTATGTGAAAGAAGAGAAATGAACAATTTTAAAAATACTGAAATGCTGATGAGTGATTTAATACTTGGTATTTCCACCCCTTGCGTTAATAACAGCTCGGCAACGACGGTTCATACTCAAAATGAGTGATCTTAAAATGTTCTGATCTAATCCTTCCCAGATTTCTCCGAGTTGGATTCCTAAGTCATTAAGAGTAGCTGGATGATTTTCTGAACTTCTCAGCCTTCTATCGAGGTTGTCCCAAACCCGCTCAATCGGATTGAGATCTGGACTTCTTGCTGGCCATTCCATTCGAGACACTTCAACCTCTTCAAGGTACTCCTGAACGATGCGCACATGTTGGGGTCTGGCATTATCGTCCATAAAAATGAAATTTTCACCAATGTATGGGGCAAATGGCACTACATGCTCTTCAAGAATGTTCCTTATATACTTATCAGCATTCAAAGCTCCATTATCAACGACCACTAGGTCTGTGCGAGCAGTCAAAGATATTCCACCCCATACCATAATCGATCATCCCCCGAAACCAGTAGTATTCAGGAAATTGCACTGAGCATATCTTTCATGTGGACGTCTGTATACAAGGAAACGTCGATCACAATGGTACAGGCAGAATCTAGACTCATCTCTGAAGAGAACTCTTTCCCAATCGACCTCTTCCCAATGGATATGCTCTCTTGCAAAATCCAAACGCGCCATTCGATGAACTGGGGTAAGAGCTGGGCCTCTTGCCGCGACACGAGGCCTTAAATCATATTCTCTGAGGCGATTTCTTATTGTCTGAGTGCTAATTTGCGCCTCATGAGTTTGCTCAAGCTGATTTTGAAGGAGGCGAGCGGGTGCAAACCGTTGTCTCAACGAAGAAACTCTCAAGTAACGTTCTTGAATGGCAGTTGTTCCCGTGGTCTACCCTGTCCTGGTCTTCGGACATTCATACCTGTCTCCCTGAATCGCTGCAACATTCTGGACACACTTGTATGGGAAACTCCAAACCTTTCTGCAATTCTTGTGTATGCCCATCCTTCTTCTCGCAAAACTACCGCTTGGGCACATTCCTCTTGGGTCAAATTGCGTGTTTCGCGTTGCATAGCGATCGAGTGTAGAAAATACAACTATTGATCACTAGAATTGATCGAGAACAACTGACTTTAGAATGGAGCCAATACGTTCAAAATCTGATAATATCATCTTTTTTCATTCCTGCTGGGAGAAAACATCTGTATTGAAGAAAAACGTTGAAAGTGGATAACATATGCATGCATAATTCTGATAAAAATAATTATCATTGAGAACACCTTCAGTTGTAGAATAAATTTGAGATTTTCATAATGTGCGTTAATTTTTTTGCGCAGTGTATCTTCTTTAAAGGCGTGCAGAAATTTTCAAGAAATTTTTTTTTTGAAAAATTAGTTAGTTCAAAGATGTTTTCAGTATGTCATAGCTCATTTACTTCGAGACGATGGTACCTGATGAAATTTGTCACCGAATGGAAGTCAACCATTACGTTTTGTTCATGCACAACTTTCAACCCCCTCACGTGAAAAATTAGAATGTGTGAAACACTGCGCTTCAGTTATGATCTTAAGTAGGTATGTTATTAGTACGTTTCTACTGAAGTTGAAACTTTTCGATAAAATCTTTCAATTCAAAGAAAGAGCCATGACAAAGTGCACATACTTAAAACCTCTTTGAACTTACTAATTCTTCAAAAAAAAAATTTTTCTTGAGAATTTCTGCACGCCTGTAAAGAAGATATGAAGACCTTGCCAAAAAAGTACCACTTGACCCACTTTCCCTATTCAGAAAATTTAGAGGGTTGATGGGGATGGCACAACGTGCAACAAAAATCCTTCCAAATGCATAAAAATTTCATAAGAGTGAAACAAAAATTGAACTGTGTCAGGATTTTGTTGCCAAATATTTTTCTCCTGAGAAAAGGAATTTGTTCCATAATTTTGACGCGCACTGTATAGCTATAGCTAGATGTCTCCAATGTTTATTAGACATGTTTCCATGCGATACAACTTATATGGAAATCTCCATTTAATTTTGAGCAATTTTTGGTGTACTTGACTTCAATGAAGTATGGAGATAATTCGTTTTGGAATTGAAAAAGGAACCACCCAATTACTGAATTTTTTCTTTCATCAAAACAATTGAGCAATTGGGATGACTCACTGAAGTCGATATAGAGAAAATAAACAAACTAATAGCGGGTTTCGCCAAGCGCAATCAACACTGATCGGAGAATCAACTCGATTTGACAGTTCAAAATTCACATTTGATTGGCTATCAACTGATTTCAGAATTGACAGAGCTTTGTGAAACCCACCATTAGTAAAAGCAACTCTGAAAGATAATATACGAACTCATATAGAGGGAGAATTAAGGTGTAATAGGAAAACTTCGGTTATATCCATAACATACTTAAGCCATTTTTTCGCGTGAATCACGGTTCAAAACTATTTCAAAAACATTTCGAAGTAAACGTCACCAGTTCATGCATCGCTAAAATGCCACAATTTCAAAACGGTGACGTCATCATAGAAATGTCAATTCAATTTATGAATTTAAAAGTTAGAAACATGAAACACGCACATAATAATCAAAATATTTATAATTTTAGGTGTGTTTATTTGTATATTAATATTAAATCTTGTATTTCCAAATTGGACTCCAATCATTTTATGATGAATTTGAATGTTCTCGTCCTGATTAACGACTTGTTGAAAAAAATATACGCAATATTCAAATTGATTAAATCAAGAGGAAGAAGCCGTAAAATCAATTTCAAAAATTTGAACATACATTTTCAAAACTAAATAATATTTCAGAATTCTAAAATAAAGGTGTGCTCTACTCGAAGTGATTTACCTATTACTTCACAGTCACAGGTTACAATGCATTCTAAAAACAAAGCTGTCATATTCAAATAATATTCAATGCAATGAAGAACAGTTATTATTATCATTTATTCAAAATAAAAACGGTGAAAACAAGATAAATCCAACAAACATAACCTATATTCCTCAATCAGCTGATTACAAACTTCAAACTGCAGTTCGAACTATTCCGCTACCTGCTTTCAAACCGCTTCAAATTATTTTGAACCATTTGGTGCGTGACGTCACCAGTTCGACGCGAAAACACGAATATTTCAAAACGGACGAAATAGTTTTAAAATATTGTCACGCGAAAATTCGGCTTTAGTTTCTCGGAATCATCTCTGAAATTCACTCAATTCTCAAGTCTTGGAGCATTTCGCTAATATCACGCTTGAACGCGGATATCTCCTCGAATGTTTACACACTGTCGAAATGAAGTCATGCTGTTCTAAAGAGAATTTCATCGTTCTAGATACGTTGGCAGAAGTTTAGTATCTGAAAGCTTCTTCATACTCCATCACAAGTTATTTTCGATGTGTGGTAACACGAAGAAATTAGTGGATGTCAAACAAGGACTAGGACTGTACGGGGGATGACTTATCAATTCTATGTTGTCACTGCTCAATAACGGTTTTGTTTAATCGGATCTGTGGGAACTTGCATGGTCGTGGTGGAAAATGAGATCATTCTACGTATTATAATTATTACCGTTTTTTGCCGATATACCTATACAGGGTGTATTTAAAGGTGAGGCTTTTCTTTTGACAGATGGTAGAACTTATCAAAATAAGTCATTTTACCAAAAATTTTTTGGATGAATTATGCCCCTATTTCGAGGAAATGAAACTAGAATATTTTCTAGTTTCTAGATGAATCTAAAAATTCCTCAGTCCGAACCTGCTCCCTCAATTGCTCTCTCGTAGATATCAACATGTTTTTTGTCTTCTTATCATACATGACTCAGAATATCGATTGTGATCAGTAATCTTCGATCGTGTTACGGCGAGGGTACGAGTGTTTTATGCCGCACGTTTATTCAAATAATGAACTTGTTGATATGCTTTCAATTTATGGTGAATCAAAACAAAATGCCACATCAGCGTATAAGTTGTCCAGAACAAGATTTCCGCGGATATTCATAAACCTGGTGCAGAGAGATGCAGGCCAGAGCCAGAGTAGTATTAAGGGGCAGTATCACCTTTTGAATCGTGGTAAATCTCCATTCAAAAGTGGTCTCTTTATTTCACGAGTAAATACCCTAATTCACGACGTAGAGACTTGATTTTTTTTTAATTGAAGTTGAAGAACGTCCCGAGGGCAAATAGTTTTCTTTTTTTCGATTTAATTTGTTTTTCAATTAAAAAACAGGGTATTCGTTAGATCTGGGGTTATTGAATATATTTTTCGTTTTTCATGAGTACAAGCTATGTTTTTGACATAATGATCATGAAAATTTTTATAGTTTATAGAAGATTAAATTGCCGAGCGCAAATAGTGCGATTTTTTCCAAAAAATGATGAATTACCGTCGGAAAAAAATCATTAATTGTAGTTTCCAAAACGCTGAAGTTCAACCTGTTTTTTTTAATTGAAAAACTAATTAAATCGAAAAAATCGCAACCATTTGTCCTCGGCAATTTAATCTTCTATGAACTACAAAAATGTTCATGATTATTATTTCAAAAATATAGCTTGTACTCATGAAAAACGAAAAACATACTCAATAACCCCAGATCTCACGATTACACTGTTTTTTTAATTGAAAAACTAATTAAATCGAAAAAAAGAAAACTATTTGCCCACGGGACGTTCTTCAACGTCAATTAAAAAAAAATCAAGTCTCTACGTTGTTAATTGGGGTACTTACTCGTGAAATAAAGAGACCCCTTTTGAATGGAGATTTACCATGATTCAAAAGGTGATACTGCCCCTTTAGGAATTGATGCTCAAAATTTTTTATAAATTTTTCAAATTGAATATTTCATTCAAGAAATTTTGATGAGTTCTATAACCTGTCAAAAGAAAAGCCTCACCATAAAATGCACCCTTTATATTGATGACGCAAAAAGAGGAACCCTATCGCCAATGATACGATGATAGTGAATTTATTCCTGTCCACTCATGAAACTTGCTTCAGATAATGAATGAGCACGTTATGACAGCACAGTTTTCTGAATCTGTGGCCAGTTCATCCATTAATTTCGTTGCGTTTCAATGTCGCGTTTTGAACAGTGTTATCATCAGAATATCGCGTAGGAAAAGTGGAATTTGGATTTATTTCTGAATATCAGCAAAATACGTTGAAAAAATGGTTCGTACGTGTCTTGTTTGGGGTAAATTGGACTACAGATTTGAATCCCGATTTGGGTTTGAACAGATATGTTCTACCCTTATCATTTCTCAGCAACAATGGCGTAGATTCTTCGATTTTTTGAATCTCAATTTTTGATTCCCTTCCAGTCTCAGTGGCGGATACAGCTCTCGAGAAAGGGGGGGCGTCACGGTCAGGTGGATTACACACACGCCAATTGATTTTTTGGAGACAAATCAGCATCCCCAAAATAAAATTCTGATGAGGTCTAACACAAACAAGAAGTTTATTTGATTTATTACAAAAACAAAAACTTAATGAGAATAATAACGAAGGTATAAATAGCAAAGGAGATTTTTCTATTTCTCCTTCTCGCGAAACGAGTGATGACTTCCTCTACATCAATAGATATCAGAGTGGAAAATGACCTCTCTGCCGTTGCCACACTAACAGGTAGTGTTGCGAGTATACTGAGAAATTTTCTCACATTGGATGTATCACATTTGGATGTCAGAATCACAGTTAGATTATTTATCGTCTGTGGAATCTTCTTCTCTCGTTGCCATTTCATCTTCCATCGATATTCATTCGTAACGATTGAAACAGGAGGATTGTCTAATAGAAGTTTGTACTGATTTACCAACTCATTAACTATTTAAATATCTTCATTTTCATTTTTTGAATAAACGAATTAAGGTATAAAACTCCTAATTTGAATAAATTCGTTACTTCAGATGACAGTCGATCCTCTAGGTCGTTTATTATTGAGTCCAGAAGAGGAATGTACACAGACCTGCGGAAATACTCTTCTGCAGACTGGGAAGGCTGATTATTGGCTCTGTGTATTTGTATTTTGACTATTCTAGGGCATTAAATAGTCACATCTAGCTGCTCAGCTACTCTCTTTGCCTCTTCAAAAAGCTGTAGGAAAACTACGTCCGATTTTTCCTCTTTTTCTCGTAACACATTCATCGTATCTTTTATGGCATCTTTTCAAATCAATTGAGCTGGTTTGTAATATTCTACTCAACGAAATGGACAAATTATTCTCCCAAAATTCAGATTCTTTCATTATTGGAACTAACTAGTTAATGCCAGCAGATCTACCTAACGGGTGGATCAATATTTAAGGTAGATCAATATTGAATGCAGCTTTGCATTTATATATAAAAGAGGCCAATAAATGGGAAGAAGAAGAAAAAAGTGTTTGACATAAAGACAATTCTATGATTGAACATTGAAAAGTTACGGCCATTCAAAGATGACAGTTTTATGCACAGAACATATGGTGAACATAGATCATCTGTATTTGCACAGTAATATTAAAGACATTCCATTTTATTGCTCTCTCACTCTGATACATTCTATAATTTTATGACAGTTACACCTCTCTATCTCTATCTGACAATTTGGACTTGTAAAATTTTCTCAATTCAATTTCGGAATATTCATATAATTAATGCAATGTTTTTCCCAAGAAATAATGATCTGGATTGTTGGTAATTGAAAAACATCAGCCCCATTTGAATATGGAGTTAAAATCGCAGCTTCGCTGCGAGAATGATTATGTCCTGTGAAGTTAAAATCGCAGCTTCGCTGCGAGAATGATTATGTTATATGAGGTTAAAATCGCAGCTTCGCTGCGATTTTAAGATTCTTCCGGACCCACTTTTCGACAGATTGCCTCGGGCTGGTCCACCGAGTTACCATTTAAGTATACAGGGTGTCTCAAGTTCGAGTGCCTATTAGACGTTTCTGGAGAACTGGACATATTTGAAATCTGAAATTTGGGATTATGATATTGTTCGAAATTCTCTACAGACCTAAAATATTCTCAGAGCCAGAGCACTTCCGGTTATACAGGGAGTGAAAATAAATTTGCTCAAAAAAATTTTTTTTCAATGTTTTCGTTTCTGATATGATTGAGTATTCAGTGCTGAATACATTTCTGTTGAAACCATTGTATTCATTCGAATAGTTTTCGAAATATCGAAAAAAAACCTGAAAAAAGTAAAATATTCATAGTCAGTATTATGTTCATTTTTCTTATTCTGGACATCCTGAGTGTTAACCGTTTTCACAATGTCAAAGTAGAAGAATGTGGAAAGGTCATGCATCTTTTGAATTTCATAAATATCATCACAGGGTGTTTCAAATTTCGTGTCAAAAACTGAGATCCAAAATTGGCCATAACTTCTGTTTTTCAAATTAGAACCCTATTTTTTTATGATTGCGTTGGATTCTGCGATGAAAAATAGTGATAGCACTCTAAGATACTGTTGCTTCTAAATTCAGTAATTGCCGAGTTATTTGAGCTTTTCTCGATTCATGGTGTACGTAGAGTCAAATTCATCGAATCTAAACAGATTCGATGAATATTCTCATGAAACCGTAGTAACAATTAATAATTAGATCTGTCACTTGTGAATTATCAATGGGATCATTTATCTTCTATGGTCACAGAATCTTCTCATGCAACATATTCGATGAATATTTTTATGAAACCATTGAATAAAATCGAAAAGTAAAAATAAAACCTAAAATTAGACCTGTCACTTGTGAATAATTAATGGTAAAATTCATGTTCTATGGTCACAGAATATTCTCAAGTAAAAGATTAGATGAATTTGATTCTACGTACAACATGAATCCAGAAAAGCTCAAATAACTCGGGAATTACTGAGTTAAGGAGCAAGAGCATCTGAGAGTGCTATCATTATTTTTCTTCGCAGAATCCAACGCAATAATAAAAAAATAGGGTTCTAATTTGAAAAACAGAAGTTAGGGCCAATTTGCGATCACAGTTTTTGACACGAAATTTGAAACACCCCGTGATGAAATTTATAAAATTCTAAAGTTGCATGGCCTTTCCACATTCTTTTACTTTGACGTTGTCAGAACGGTTTACACTCAGGATGTTCAGAATAAGAAAAATAAGCATATTACTGACCATGAATATTTGACTTTTTTCAGGTTTTTTTTCGATATTTCGAAAACTATTCGAATGAATACAATGGCTTCAACAGAAATGTATTCAGCACTGAATACTCAATCATATCAGAAACGAAAACATTGAAAAAAAATTTTTTTAGCAAATTTATTTTCACTCCCTGTATAACCGGAAATGCTCTGGCTCTGAAAATATTTTAGGTCTGTAGAGAATTTCGAACAATATCATAATCCCAAATTTCAGATTTCAAATATGTCTAGTTCTCCAGAAACGTCTAATAGGCACTCGAACTTGAGACACCCTGTAGTATAGAATTGAACAACAATTATGCTGACCTCGATAAAACTTCCTTTCATTCAATTGAAATTTACAAAATACGAAACTATTTTCATTTTTGCTTATTCAAAAACATCAACACGAATGCATAAGACTTCTGTCTTGAAAATATTTTGCAGATTGATGAACATAATTGATGTAGAATCCTTTTAGGTCAATGATGAACATCGATAAACCACAGGTTGTCATATTTCACAGTTTTATGTTTGTCGAACGAAAATCCACAGTTGCCAAATTTTACAGTTTTAATCACAGAGAATCTATTTATATTCTAAGGCTGTGGGTTAACATAGTCTACTCAACGAAATGGACAAATTATTCTCCCAAAATTCAGATTCTTTCATTATTGGAACTAATTACCCTCCAATGTTGACTTAAATATGATTCAATTCTATTTTTTCAATCGAAACATTTTTTCATCAAATACAAGATTTGAGGGTTCGTCCAGTCCAATGGGAGGGTCATGACCTCCATGACCCCCCCCTGGATCTGCGCTTGTCCAGTCTATAGTCTACGGTTGATTCCAATTTTTTCATGTTATAATTAAAGATGTTACTAGTGAAGAGTGTTTCCAGTTCTACCCCTGGTCATGCGAGAGTAAATTCATCGCAACTGTCAAATTGACATATTCAGTGATGCCAACATTTAAGTGGCAATTCTAGTACAGGTAAAATGGAGCCTTCAGTTTTCCTAGAAACAACGAATACCTAAGGCCATTTGGGGTTTTGCACGGAGGGTCTCACCCCTAATTTCGACGCTAATTGCGGGATTCACACGATCGATATTATTTTCCGGCAAGAAACTCCCCACCGTGACGGTTATCTGATGTAAACGTGCCGCATTTTCCGATAAATTAAAATTTTCCTACTTTCTCAGCGTGGATTGACGAGGAGGGACGTTTCGTCGGCGTTAATTCATTATCAAAACACTGTCAAGTCCTATCATCGTTAGGTGATCGTCGCGTCGCTTGGTCGCGCCGCCAAACATCTGCCGTACGTCCGAGCTCGTGAAAATTCGTTTATCTGACTTTCCCAGCTTTCCATCTTCCGCAGTTAGTTGTGCGCCGGCAGCCGAAGGTGTGTTCCAGACGATTTTCCGCTTCACACTTCTTACTGGCTTTCTCATTCTTCGCATAGACGAAAAAGTGTTTCCAAAACTTTTCAAGGTAAGTTCTAATTCTAGCTTTTTCGATTTTTCATTGCTGGGTATCGTCATCTTGATGGAAAACTTCGAAAAATCCATTTATATTGAGGGAATTTGGTGAATCATCAAAGTGAATAATATGCGAGTCGAATATCCAACTTTGTCTACGACCCTCCAATACTTATTTCCAAAATAATCCCTATTTTGATTCCTACGAACAATTTGCTGACACTTAAAATTGAAATGACATAAAAAATCATTCTCTGCTCAGAAAAATGTATATTATTTGGCTGTTGGATTGAAGTTTGATAATTCCCAAGTGATTTATGGATGCTATACCGTTTGATGAACCAGATAAAATGGATTTTGGAGCTTAATTTATTGATTCCAATATTTTACGATGAGTGCCGTCATCCCATTTTTTCTATACGGGTAGAATTTCCAATTATTTTTGGATTCGCTTTTTCCATAAAATATTGAAAATGAGTCTAAACATGTTGAGAACGTAAAAGAGGCACACCTGAAACCCACCAATACTTAATTTGAATATCAACTTCTACCGAATGTGCGAAAAGTTAAAAAAAAATTATCAAGAGTCATGTTGTGTTGTACACTGTGACAAGAAAAACCTCGGACAAACTCTTTTTCATTTAACTTTATTAAACAGAAGGAATTGAACAAAACAACAACAAATAATAATAGCTAGAACATTTGTTAATAATATATTTAAGCCGTTTCGAAGTGGCTTCCTTTGGTGGCGATACACAGCTTCAGACGTTTCTTCTTCGCTTTTCGGCAATGGGCCGCAGCTCCTCGGCCGTTAAACGGTTTTATTCCCGGCGCAGAGATTGCTTCAGCGACTCCAAATTTTTGTGTTTTTTACCACAAGCCCTGTGCTCCAGAATCGACCACACGCTGTAGTCCATTGAGTTGAGATCCGGTGAGTAGGGCGGCCATTCTGCAGATGAGATGAGACAAGGAAAATGGGTCTCACACCATTCTTGCGTCATTTTCGCTCTTTGAGCCGTAGTGCTGCTTGGTCCTCGGAAGTACTACGGCCTCGAGGATGTCGCAGCGGTAGACTTCTTGATTAATTTTGACCCCTTGATCCACGAAAACTAATGGAGTTTTACCACTGCCTTAAATTCCGCCGAAGACCATGACGGATTGCGGCTTTTGACGGTGTTCAACAATGGCCGATGTACCGGGAGCCTCTACGGACCAGACTATGTCGTTTTGGTGGTTGTGGGATTGTTCTACGGTGAAAAGCTTCTCGTCTGTGAAGAGAATTCGCTCCCATTGCTGATCGGCGGCGAGACGAAGGAGTACAGGAAAGAGTAGAGAAACCAAGAGAATGAAAATTATTTTGCTGCGCTGAAATACTTTTGTTCCAGACCACAGCAAAATTTGTCCGAAGTTTTTCTTGTCACTCTGTATTTAATACAGAGTTTTTATAATAAATAAAGAAGTCCTGACGAAATAAAATAGCACTCTTTCAAGAAGAACGAGACCCCAACATTGAATTTGTGAATATTCAATTGGAACAACTCCGGAAATTCTAGTTTATATCAGAACTTTTTATTTACAATTTTTTCTCGTATAAGACTAACTTTTTTTAATATCTTCAGTAGCTAAGACATTATGATTACTACAATGGTCCGCACCAAAGGACGAAGTGTGAGATTTCAATTGAAACAACTCAGGAAATTGAGGAAATGCTTTATCTTAGTAAAGGGAAATCCATAAGAGCGAAAGATTTCAGTGTTCAATAAAGCATGTTTTTTTGTAGCAAAGTCATTCTTGGATGAACTGTATTCAAACATTTATTGATTTAGAAAATATGCATTTGGGAATTATGTATGAAACAAAATATATTGAAGAAGGCCAGCATGGCTTTGCTGGCATAAGCAAGCCCTTTTGACGAAATTTTCAATAACGTTATTGAATACATGTAGCGTCTAATTTCGGTTTTCAATGCTTCGATGTTTGCAGGCTTATTGGCATGAACCTGTGACTGCAGATAACCCCACAGCCAGAAATCTAAAGGCGTTAAATCGCACGAGCGTGAAGGCCAATTCTGGTCACCAAATCGGGAAATATCACGACCAGTAGCTAACTCTTGCAAGGTCGTCAATGTTTCACGGGCAGTATGACATATGGCGCCGTCCTGCTGAAACCACATGTCGTCAATGTAAACATCTTCCAAATGAGGCACAAGAAACTGCCCATCGCGGCACCATAACATTCGCCATTCGGCGTTACTTCCATTCCTTTTTACTTTCGAAGAAAAACGGTCCAATTATTACTATTATTTACAAACTCCCATCTGTCAACTTTCGATCTGTCACGTCATAATCATGTGACATTATGTCAATTATGGCGCGCAATTCAAATTATGCGCTCAATTTGAAACACCCTCCTTGAGAACTGATAACTTTTGTAGCTCGATGAATTCAGAATATTACGGATTTTCTAGATAACCTTATAACCTTCAGACCTGCATTGGGACAAGTCCTTTGAAGTGCAAAAGACCAAAGTGATCAAATATCTTAATCTAGCGTTCAAAGCATACATTGCTCTTGTAGTAAAGTTTACATTGGGATCACTAAAAAGAGCATTCATACTCGGATCACAAAAAACTAACGGTGATGTCGACTGTATCAAACAGATAAGTCTGCACTAGCGAATAATGCTTTCATGGATGGACATAACATTCTGTTCGCTAAATCACAGGTCATTTTAAGAGTTAACATCCTATGATGAATATGGAGACTATCGAAATCTATAAGCACAAAAACAACACGAACAGGAAGGAGGAGACTCCTATTGTTCATAGTGCTTGGTTGCCAGCGATCTGCAATGCCTTAGCATTGTTTTAACTAAACCTACCCGAAGCGGAGGGGTGAACTGACCGGCCACGCATGCGTTGGGGCTGCGGCTATGAATACAGGGATGGATCCGGTACCATCAGCAGTTCGGAGCAGTCAGTCTTCGGGTAACAACCTGCGACCGGCTAGAACGCCCGGGAAAATCTGAATTTGATGATACTTTTTTATTGATCTTTTTTAGTGTCAAAACAACCACTTTTTTCCATCTCGATGGTCCTCATCAGTATGAATAATTGTGCCTTGCACTTGGAATTATCTAGTAATAAAAGAACAGTTCTGTTAATTGGTGAACGCTTCCGAAAGTTGACATGCTGAAAAAATCAATTATTCGAATTCTCGATTCCTGAATTCTATCGAAGTTGTTAAAATTCGGAATTCCTCATCAATCGCCTTCCAGTAAAATGGATATTCGATTGAGACGGAAGTTGCGAAGACTTCTTTCATCGGCTGAAATGAAAATCTTTCCATAGACGTCATTCCAAGTCGGAAAGTAATTTAAATTAAAAGGGAACGTTTATACTCACTTTTGACAAATTGTTAAAAATACGACATCTCCTCTGGTAAATAAACGAGGAAAAGAGGTTTCAATTTAGTATAACGAACCGACATTCGTTAACTCACTTTATTGGTGTGTAAAATGGTTTCGAATTTAAGCTCGACGCTGCTGAGGTGCCTGGAAAAAGAGTTGAACGGGGTTGAAAATAATTGGTTGTTCCTAGTTTATTCAGTGTGAACGATAACGTAATGGAATTGTTTGGTGACATCTTTTTAAGTGTTTCCGGATATTCGCAGAAAGTTTAATTATCCAGGGATTCAATAATCTCATAAACAGCCAGCGGCTAAGTTTTGGAATAAATTAAACTGAAGGGTGTTTTGAAAAGAGCCCAAGATTTGAATGACGCGCCATGTTTGACAGTCATAATGTCACATGGTTATGACAGATCGGAAGTCGACAGATGGGAGTTAGTATGTGCATTATGGTCTAGAGGAATAATTGGACCGTTTTCTTCGGAAACGAAGAAGGTGATGCAGTAACGGTGAATGGCGAACGTTATCGAGCTATGACAACACAGTTTCCTGCGCCTCATCAGGAATCCATTACTCCTGACTACATGTGGTTTCAGCACATGCCATACCGCACGTGAAACATTGACGATCTTGCACGAGTTTGCTCCTGGTCGAGCCAGATTCGGGCTGAAGTCCTCTCTGTAACATCCTTCTGAATTTCTGGGAATCAAATGATTCCATTCACTTTCATAAAGTATCCCGGTTGGCCATGATTTAGGTTTATCGAGTTCATTTACTCAAAACTGACGCAGGTTGGTATACTCTTGAAAGTCTAATAATTCTGAGAGACGTTGCCAAGGCAAATTTCTATTTACTCTTTTTTAACTTTGTAAATGGAGTTAGTTCTATTAAGGTTTAACTGTGACGCAAGTTTCGTAGTCCTACTACATTTTCATATTGGAGTATTTCAAGTTGTGCAAAGAGGTATTTAAATGTCTTCTGTAGGCTTATTTCTTGAGAATTTTGAAAAGTGGGGAATACCATAGGTCCGTTTGTTCGTTTAGAAGTTTTTCTGTCGGGTTATTCGAGTATTTTTATTGTTTTTGCGAATGAACTATCACAAAGTAACAGACTATTCTGTCCATTATTTTTCAGAAAAATTTGAAAACTCGATTCTTGATTTCCGTACAAGAAAATAGCATAACTGAATCATCCAACCATGTTTACATACGTGGAATATTTTCAGTATTAACAGAGAAAAAAGTTCCTTCAACATTCGCCAGGTCTCTGGAATTATTGAATTCGCATAATATTTTCTCAAATTCATTATTTTATCTAAGTAAATAAACATTTTGATAAGAATGTAATTACTACGACTTCTATGTAGACGGGACAACGTTGATCATTCATCTGACAGGAGAATGTCTATAACCTAGCATTTTCGAAATATACACGGCAAAACTAGTCAGAATGTCATGGCCAACCGGGATACTTTATAAAAGTGAATGGAGTATAGGTACGTACATATATTTCAAACTGAAACTCAATCATCTTTTTGACTATCATCCGTGCAGAGCTAGGTCGGGAAAATATGAGGACATTCTCGTTGCCAGAAGCTTTAATTTGTCTGTAACTGAACACTGTCCCGAATCTATTGTACTGCAATTCATTACGAAGAGTAGGTACATCCGACAACAATACCTGGACGACACAGTTCACGAGGTATATTGTGAAAACATGGATTCGAAGCTCACTGAATCCAGTGGGATGTCGTCGAGATATAATTGGAGATTGCTCGAAATGTTTACCATGAGTGGATCAAAAAAGGAACGAAATATTCTCGTTCAAATAAACAGAATTAAAGAAAATAATATTGCTTGAATATTATGTCACAAGCAACCCATCCCAGCTTCGCCAGGGTAGAAAAAGGCTTCTGCTTCCGCTTCGTATTACGTCGACAGCATGTCTGAATAGTCTGAAAGTTGATCCACGCAGCTACTCTTTTATGGATATGCATGTCCCCCTCAAACACTTCGGTATCCTCTCCTACTCGCCTACCTAACACGGAGACGCATTTTGGTGCGGTCGTGCGGTTTCATCTTCAACACTTCAACCTTCCATATCTTGAGATGTGTACTCGTCGACGTCGTAATTGTATGATGTGAGGGGCAATTTCGTTCTAAATTGAATACTGGTGATGAATAACGTATAAAGTTGGATGAGGATCAAAACACTCCCAAATAGTGCATAATTTTGGAAAACATCTGATTACCATAAACAGGTAATAGCAAGTCAATCTTGAGGGAAAGATATATGCTATCGCGGACTTTTTTGTAGAACTATTTAAGAGGTACATTTCTTTCATACATTGTATCCACGTGAGTCTTACGGTTTTTGCAGCGCACGTGAAAATAGCTGATTATTGCTGATTTTTTTGTAATTATTGAATTTATAGTATAAAAAAACTCCATTCACAATTATAAAATCACAACTCTGGCTTTGGAAATTTGACACATTCCACTCTGTATCAAAGATATGAAGTTTTTCAAAATATTTTTATGTTCCAAGTCGACACTATGTTGCCCTTTCTACATTCTTAGCGTATTTCTCAGAATGTAAATTTATTCGGAAAATGAATGAATTGGAAAAGATGTGATGGACGAAAATAATTAACGTTTATATGAATTGATAGAAAGGATTCTTTTTCTAGTTATTTGCATGAAAAGTACAAGATACCACTGTTGAAATATATAATTTTTCGCCATGGAAGAAAATTAAATTGCTTTCACATAATTTTCATATGCATGCTTGTGAAGATTTAATGTTTGTTATCCTCTTGAACTAAAAGTTCAAGACTTGACATCAATTGTTGAATCAAGAATAATGGAACATTATATCCCTCTATAGGAATCCAAATAGTTGGGAGTTCTGATGCAAGAGGAACTTTTTCTTGGAACATAACCTTAATAGCTAACTTAATAAAAATAAGAGTAGAAGATATACATTTCATTTATTTGATCTCATGAACAAGAAGTAAAAAAAATCTGACTTTATAGTAATAAAAGTGTAAAAAATATTCATACATTACAACTACAGTAGGTTTGTACAAATAAAATGGAATAGGTCAAACATATGCTTCACATTTATCATTCACCTGTTCTAAAACGAGACACAAACTCCTCCACATTATAGGGCCCTCACAGCATTAAAAGCTTGTGTCTCTTTTGAAAGAAGTAGCACTAGATATAATATATTCTTTCGATTAAGAGCAAATATACCTACCGTTGAATGTTACATACACAAATTTCTTCAAAATGGGCTAATACGAAGTTGTTTTTTTTTTGAAACGTGAAAACGATCAACAATAATCATTTAGAGACCGATGATGGCCATCCAAAACCCGTGTAATTTCATTCTGCAAGTTCTTTCCTCATAATTCTTCGAAAATCCTACCTGAACCATATTTTCCGGTCGCTTTCGTGAGAAGATCGTATAAGGAAGCCTTTTTTGTCCATTTACACATCTATAATATAAAAATGAATCGCAAAATGTGTTGGTAAGCGCATAACTCAACAACGCCTGGACCAATTTGGCCAAATCTTTTTTTAAAATGTTCGTTGAAGCTCAAGGATGGTTTTTACGGCGAGAAAAATTAGAATTATTGCTGGAAAAACCCTAAAAATAGCCCTTTTCTTTTTCCCATACAAATGATTTGTAACTAAAACGTAGTCAATTTGAGCTTTATTGCTATGGTATAAAGTTCATCTTCCACTGTTAAATGAACAACAGAAGTATGTATTTGAAACTCTTATGAAAGTAACAAATGATGAAACTGGAGGGATTTACTTCTTAGATGCACCTGGTGGTACAGGAAAAACTTTTTGATTTCATTAATATTAGCAACAATTCGCTCACAAAATAAAATTGCACTTGCACTCGCTTCGTCGGGAATCGCAGCAACTTTGCTTGAAGGTGGTCGAACAGCCCATTCAGCACTAAAATTGCCATTAAATATGCAAAGCAATGAAACTCCAACCTGTAACGTTTCGAAGAACTCTGCAATGGCAAAGGTTTTGCAGCAATGTAAATTGATTGTTTGGGATGAATGCACGATGGCACATAAAAAATCTTTGGAGGCTTTAGACAGAACCTTAAAAGATCTACGGAGCAATAATAACCGATTTGGTGGTGCAATGATTTTATTAGCAGGAGATTTTCGTCAAACATTGCCAGTGATTCCACGATCAACGCCAGCTGATGAACTCAATGCATGTCTAAAGTCCTCCAATTTGTGGAAACATGTCAAAGTACTTCATTTAAGCAAGAATATGCGTGTCGAGTTGCAAAATGACCAATCTGGAAACATATTCTCTAAACAACTCATTGACATTGGTAATGGCAAATTGCCTATAGACATGTTGACTGGCTGCATTAACTTTCCTCAAAGTTTTTGTCAGTTAACTCAATCAAAAGATGAACTTATTCAGAAGGTGTTTCCAGATGTTTCTCAAAATTACAGAAACCATGATTGGTTGAGCGAACGAGCTATACTGGCTGCAAAAAACATAGATGTAAATGAATTAAATTTCAAAATTCAAGAACAAATTACAGGTTGATTCGGCTACTAATCAAGATGATGTAGTCAACTATCCACCGGAATTTTTAAACTCGCTGGATTTGCCAGGATTGCCACCTCACAATCTTCAATTAAAGGTTGGATCGGTGGTTATAATGTTGCGAAATATCAACCAACCGCGTCTTTGCAACGGTACACGGTTAGCGATAAAAAAATTACTAAACAATGTGATAGAAGCAACTATACTCAAAGGAAAGTATAAAGGAGAAGATGTTCTCATACCGCGCATCCCAATGATTCCGACTGATGTGCCATTTGAGTTTTAAACGACTACAGTTTCCAGTGCGGCTTGCTTTTGCTATGACTATAAACAAGTCCCAGGGGCAATCATTAAGTGTTTGTGGTATTAATCTAGAAAACCCATGTTTCTCACATGGTCAATTGTATGTTGCCTGTTCCCGTGTTGGAAAACCATCAGATTTGTTTATCTATGCGCCCGGTAATCAAACAAAAAACATCGTATACCACAAAGCACTACAATGATAATAATAATAATTATGATTCACATGATTAACCATTAAGGCGGTTACTTACTTTTTAATCCTTATATATGTTTTATTTAATTATTTTTTATTCACAACGCCCTATCACCAGGGTGACGGTTCTGTTCAGGAGAATTTTTTAAAATACGTAGGCACAAAAACTGCCACATTACAAATCTTTTTGACAGGACGAAGTCTGTCGGGTCAGCTAGTTCCAAATAAATTTTGAGCACCAAAAACGATACCGAAACTAACCAAACTTCTGGGGGACCGGAATTTCGTTTGAAATCTTTCCAAACGGCGAGATACCTAAAACAACTTCGTTATCAAGTGTAAAAAAGGAGATTAGTACTTACTTTTGCTTTATTTATGCTTATAAATCGATTTTTGGTCCAATTCAAATTTGCCGTTTGTACCCATGCCAAAATATCTTTGATACTTTTACTTTGATGTAAACAAAGAAACTGGCACCGTCGTTTTGTCATTAACGATATTTTCTGTACGCGCACAGATTTTTTTATCAGGAGCACCAACTCCTGAAAACGAAACCCGGAAACCATGACCTCCTATGTGATTAAATAAAAGTGAATGGAGTATAGGTATCCTTAGTTTCTTCGGGTGAAAAGTATAGCCAATGTCGCTAAGGAATAATGTAGCTTTCTAAGGGTGAAATCGGTCCTGTGGTTTTTGAGTCAAGTCGTATCAAACACACAAAAATACAAATCTTTCCTCTCTATAATATTAGTATAGATGTACTGATGAAGGCTTTCAAGGCCGGATTCAACTTTGGAGTAATACGGACTTTGTAGCCGTGAAATTCGTTCAGAGGTATCTCGATTGGAGGTTGTAACCCTACGATTGACTGCTCCGAATTGGTGATGTTACAGGATCTATCAATGTACTAGCTGGCCCGGCGGACTTTGTTCCGCCTAAATGATACTTACGGTGGATTTCACAAATCGTAATCACCAGTGAACGGAGATCAACGGCTTGGTTCTCTGATTTTTGAACTGTCAAATGTTTCCATGGATATGAGCTATCACACAGAACAGATACACAAAAATAATATGTCATAATATGTCAATCACTAATAATGGCAATTTTGGATTCAGTTATTTCCGCAAATATATTTATTACCCAAACAGAAATTCAAAAACATTTTAAAAATTATGAGAAAAGGTGAGAATGGACATCTCACGATTGGAACTCATCGCCAAAATCCGATTTACTTGACATTTCGATAAAAATTCACTGTCATATTCACCCGCTTCTGGATCTGGTAACAGCTGTTCATGGTAGGTACTTTAAACTTTAACTATAAGCCCTATGTAAAAATTACACAGTAATTGATGTCATATGTTCTTTTTTCGACCATTTTAAACCACGACGACCGAAATGCTCGAAAAAATAACAGATGACATCAATCGATGGCCGCGAAAGCCTCAACGAATTCATCGCCAATTAATTGTGATCATGTCAAATAAAGTTCCTTCACGATTACGTTATTTGGAATGAATAAAACTATAAAAATAACTAATAATCATCAGTCATAATGGGTGAATAGCGCCATCTGAAGTGATAAAAACGAAACTTTTCTCATATCTCAACGAAATCTAATCATTTTAGACATCTGTACTCCTACGCTAAGACATTTTGGTTTTGCCCAGCAGCGCAGAGTTGTAGGCAACTCAAATTACACATTATAACAGTGACTATACAGGGAATATAGTCACTGTACACACTATTTGTTTATATCGCCATCTAACGCAGAGAATATCGAATGAAGTACAAACGAATAAGCGGTAGCGTAATTGTAACTGTAGCGACATCTAGAGGCCTTACTCAAAAGGAGGAAAAGCATTTCCTGTATGAGTAAAATTTTCATCGATTTTATTGTATTTTATAATAACCAAATCGTAGACGAATCCATATATGAAGTTTCATAACAAACAGTCCATCCGATCTCGAGTTATAAATGGTGTAACCAATATCTTTCTTTTATATATATATATATAGATTTAAAGCCGCAGCTCCACCGCCATCGTGGCCAGTCGGTTAATCCTCTCCGCTTCGGACAAGTTTAGTTCTAGTTCTGCAGATGGAAGGCAACCGCGAACTTTAAACTTTTCCTGTTCATGATGTTTCGTGCTAATAGATTTCGATGGCCTCCATATTCATCCTGGGATTCCTGTTTATGAAAATACATTGTTTCACTTATCACTACATTAACCACAAATTCGTATAGATCTCCTTCCTCAACTCCACCTAATCAGGTTATGGGCCCAAGCATGAGCAAGTTCACAATATGTAAATTAAATGACCGTAAGCATAAATATTTGGCCCAACTTTGGGGCATACAAACTATCTGAACAAAAACGGCTGTATAAACTAGTCCATAAGATACCTACATACTTATATAAACACATAAACATTAAAATATTCAGTAGATCCCCGGAATCAGGGAATAAACGGCTCCATGCCACGCGATGCCAACTAAGGATCAAAGTTTAACGAATTCCCAAGCTGGTATCCAGTAAACGCTTGATTTCTCCCTGGGTTCTTTCGTTTCGCTTAATACTCCTGATTGCATTTTCCCAAAGGACAACATTCTTTGAGATTTGCGAGGATACAGCCGTTGGGTTCTTGAATATCAAGCACTTTAGGAATTGAGAATTTGTAGCTTATCGAATTCTTCTGGGTTTCGTCTCATCTGAGAGATCACAGAGGGAAAATGTAGCAGGACGGTGGCAAAAAGATTGTGGTCTAAATTGGAGGAATGGTACACGGTCATAACGATTCCCGGATAAATTTGGAATTCTGCTTTCCCGGTGGCTTTCAAGTCATCAGGCTCTATCTTATATTCGGTTTGTTACTTAGGGCCGCTTGCACCGTATGACAAAACTGTAGATTAAATCCAAAACCTCGATTAGTGTCTATGATTCTCTTGCGCCGTGTCGTAATCCTAGTTTAACAACCATAACTAACGCTTAAAGATAATCCTCCAAATTGAGAGGAAGTTTAACGATAAACTTTTAATTCTAACCCTACATTCATGGATGACAAATGTCAGGCTTGTTTCAAAAATGATGAATTATAAATCAAATTGAAAAGAATAATGGCTGAAGTAGAAATTATGGATTTTGGTTTTCCTAGGCGTAGATATGAAAGATCAAATTGGTGTGGAAGGAAAAGCACACTCAATAATGAATAATTGAACTAAATATTAACGGTCGAGGTAAAATATGAACTGAACAAATTCATACAATGACATGTCCAATAAAATGGGAGGTTCAGTTCTTCTGATACCTGATGCAGAATTATTCTTCAATTTACAGTGACAAATGGTATCATTCAATCGGCACCAATGTTATCACCTAAGTGTTGAAAAAAAGTGAATAATGTGAATAATATTGTTAATAAACAAAATTCCAAGATGCATGTTTATTGAAAAAAATTCATATCAAATATTTTCTTGTAGATGTTTCCCTATTATCGAAAATCAGGTTTGTTCATGCTTTTCGATCACTCCTTCTCTATTTGCCTCAGTTATTTCCATACAAGAATCCATTAGTTTATCATATTTTACATCCAAATCTGAAGTGGTTTCTAACCATCAGGTATATTTTCATTTGAAGTAGAATATTCCAAAGAAAGATGTCAACTTGTGCAATGAATGTTGCATCGGTTTTCACCAAAGAAATTCCTTATTACAAACTCTTTCAATTTGCGAAATGCTCGATATCAAAAAATGTCTAAACATAAAAACTGTCAAAGGGATAAAATAAACAACGTGAAGATAGGCACAAGAACCAATTTACGTAAAAATAACCAGATTTGTGGATTAACTTTAATCTAGTTACATTCAGCCTTGGTGCAAGCCAAATATTTAATCCTGGATTAAATAAATTAATCGACGCTTAACTAACTAACGATTAGAACCAATACGGTGCAAGTGGCCCTCAGAAACTCATTTCTAACATTCACGTACTTTTCCAGTTACCCCAGTTTGGTATTTCATCTGACCCCTTTTTCACCTAAAAAGTTCTGATTTTCGAAATCGATTTTATTATGCTGATAGATACTTGGGACAATGATGATTAACAATATAGAAACCAGAAGTGGATACGACCACAGGAGCGGGAGCTATGACGATTTGAAATTCGAAAAAATGCTATTTGAGAAGTGTAAATCAAAACTATGATAGATAGAGCCTCGGAATATTTTCAATTGAATTCAGCGTCCCCAAAAACCTATATTTTGATACCAAACTTGTCCCAATGATCCCTCTTTGAAATGATTTTTTTTGATTTTTTGTTTTCAATTTTTCATTTTCAACTTTTGTTCGGACGCTTAGAGCATGCAGAGTTTAGGTATTATGGGTCAGCAAAATGGATATTCTGAAAGATTGGAATGGGTTGACGAACTTCACGATCGAATTTCAACACTAGATTCCCCAGGGATTTCGTGTTGATGACGAATATGATGTTTTTGAGTGGTCTTACCCCTTACATATTTTTCACCCAAAAAGTTGGGATTTTCGAAATCGATTTTATTATCCTGATTGATACTTTGGACAAAGATGATTAACAATATACAAAACAGAAGTGGATACGACCACAGGGGCGGGAGCTATGACGATTTGAAACTCTAAAAAAATGTCATTTGAGAGGTGAAAATCTAAACTATAATAGATAGAGCCTCGAAGTATCTTTTATTGAATTCAGCGTCCCCGAAAACCTATATTTTGATACCAAATTCGTCCATAGGGCCTTCTTTGACATAAATTTTTTCGGTTTTTTGTTTTTAATTTTTCATTTTCGTGTTTTGTTCGAACGCTTAGAGCATGCAGAGTTTAGGTGTTACGGGTCAGCAAAATATATATTCTGAATGATCCGAATGGGTTGAAGAACTTCACGATCGAATATCAACACTAGATTCCCCAGGGATTTCGTGTTGATGACGAATATGGTGTTTTTGGGGGGTCTTACCCCTTACGTATTCTTCACCCAAAAGGTTGGGATTTTCGAAATCGATTTTATTATGCTGATAGATACTTGGGACAATGGTGATTGACAATATACAATCCAAAAGTGGATACGACCACAGGAGCGGGAGCTATGATGATTTGAAATTCTAAAAAATGTCATTTGAGAAGTCAAAATCTAAACTATAATAGATAGAGCCTCGGAGTATCTTTTATTGAATTCAGCTTCCCCGAAAACCTATATTTTGATACCAAATTCGTCCATAGGGTCCTTCTTTGACCTGAATTTTTTCAGTTTTTCGTTTTTAATTTTTCATTTTCGAGTTTTGTTCGAACGCTTAGACTCTTAGAGCATGCAGAGTTCAGATGTTATGGGTCAGCAAAATGGATATTCTGAAAGATCCGAATGGGTTGAAGAACTTCACGATCGAATATCAAGACTAGATTCCCCAGGGATTTCGTGTTAGTGACGAATGTGGTGTTTTTGGGGGTACTACCCCTTACGTATTTGGGATTTTCGAAATCATTTCATTATGCTGATTGATACTTTGGACAATGATGATTAACAATATTCAAACCAAAAGTGGATACCGCCACAGGAGCGGGAGTTATTTCCAAGTGCGATTAGTTTTTCTAGTGCCATTTCTACAAATGGAGGTGTATTTCGATATGGTTTTTTAATTTCACATGAGATAGTTCAGCTATCGGAAACAAAGACTTAAATTCATCAAACTAGTGTAAAAAGTTAGAAACTCGTGAATTACAAAGAAAAATTGAAAACTAAATGAAATTTCCTTCAAGTTTAATGAGCTACAGTGTAAAAAAATGCAGGACGCCCCTGGTAGACATCATCTTAAAAACTTGCTCAGTTATTGCAGATTCCAAAAAGGTATCATAAGTCTAGGCATTCTGTAGTTTTTCATTCTCGTAACTACTTTAACTAATTACCAAATAGTCGAAAAATTTCGAAAAACTTTTTGTTTTAATCGTTATTCTGAGCTCATGTGTTAATGTAAATGTATGATTATACCTAGCTATTCTGATTTGTTTAACCTTATGGTAATTTTTCAATAGCAAAAGTATGAATCTTTCAAAGAACTTCAATACTATTACCAAATTACTATTCATTGGAAATGAATGAAGAATGCAAAATAAAACAATAAGTTAATTATTCATATCGAACATTTATTCATAATAAATGTTCGAATTGACGTCCTTGCGCCCTTATACACGCTCTACACCTTTTAATGAACGCACTTTTAATGCGCGTAATGCGACGTATTAATTTGAGCCGCTGCATTTTGGATACGAGCCCGTAACTCCTCAATCGAAGATATTGGCTTGGAGTAGACTGGATCTTTTAGGCACCCCCAATAAAAAAATCCAGGGTGTTTAAGTCCGGTGATCTCGGGGGCCATGAAATAGGGCCAAGCCGGCCTATCCACCTTTGAGGGTATTTTGCATTCAAGTGATTTCTCACTCTTACTGCGTAATGAGCTGGGCACCCATCATTTTGGAGCCATAATTTGGTAATAATTCGTTTTATTTTATTTGTAATGAATATTCCACATACCTCTATTGTAGCAACAAAGGGTATTTTTTAAGTTGATACTTTCCTTTTAACACTGTACAGAATGTAAGAAAATAAGAAATTTTGTCAAATACAATTAGGTCTGGTAAGGTTTTCGAGGTACAGGGTGTTGAATGCAAATAATGCCATATTTCTATTCAACCAGAGAAACGATGCGCTACTGCTTTTTTCAAAATAAAAATAATTTTCGTAATTTCCCACTAGATTCCAACAAAAATGGCCTCCTGACTTTAACACATGAGCTCAGAATAACGATTACAACAAAAACAGTTTTTCGAAATTTTTCGACTATTTGGTAATCAAGTAGTTACGAGAATGAAAAACTACAGAATGCCTACGCTTATGATACCTTTTTGGAATCCGCAATAACTGAGCAAGTTTTTAAGATGATGTCTACCAGTGGCGTCCTACATTTATTTACACTGTAGCTCATCAAACTTGAAGGAAATTTCATTTAGTTTTCAATTTTTCTTTGTAATTCACGAGTTTCTAACTTTTACACTAGTTTGATGAATTTAAGTCTTTGCTTCCGATAGCTGAACTATCTCATGTGAAATAAAAAAAAACCATATCGAAATACCTCTCCATTTGTAGAAATGGCACTAGAAAAACTAATCGCACTTGGAAATTTTCTAAAAATACGAAAACCATGAATATCTCGGAAACAGTGGAATTTTCATTAGGGTCAAAATTTGGAATAAGTTAGACCACGACAGTGTCTATCTATAGTTGCAGGCTTATTTATCCATTGTTTTCAGGACACCCTGTTTATGATAGATAGAGCCTTGGAGTATCTTTTATTGAATTCAGCGTCATTTTCGAGTTTTGACAATATGTGTAAATATATGGTCACAAATGTTCATCCAATTTCTTCTATCAAAATAATGAAAACACTCGAGAATTCACAACAGAAACTCTTCAATCAAAACACTGAACTAATTCCACATTTCCCCAACAATACCGAATTCATGCAACCCAAGCATCAAGAGGTGATAGCCTTCCATTGCTGGTTGCCTGCATGGTTATTTCAGTTGAAACTCTCTTCAACGATCGTATGTATTTTCAGAAATTGCAGGTACCTACTGAACTAGTCAACATTCTGAATTAGACAGTGCAATAAAAAAATGATGAGATAGCAGGGGAGATTCTGACAATTTAATTGAAATTGGGGGAAGGCTTATTGAATTTTGGATGTACCAAGATGAGGTGCTGTCAGATGCCCGAAGAAAATTAATTTGTGTAGCCTCAAGTACTGATTTTACTGTGATACCTGAAACCAATTTAATACAGGTTCTTGCAATGTTTCAGTTATGTTTCGATGTTCATGGCAAAGTCCCTGGCGCATAGATCTGAATAACTTATTTTGATGCTGAAACCTCTCTACTTCATAGAATCAATTAATTTTATAATTTCGCTGTCGGATAGCACAAGTCCATTAGATTTACCGGATTTTTCTGCCTCCGTTCAGCAGAGGAAGTAGATTTTATCGAATATGAGTGCCTGTTCGCCTTATCAATTACGAACCACTGTGGAACGGAAGTTAGAGAATTATAATCAATCAAGCACATGTTGATAGTCTGGCGACATGAACCAAGAATTTTTTGTTTTGATTTTTCGATAATTAATTTCCGTGTTAGATCCACCATCTGGAAAATTCTATTATGAATGATTCGAACTCATGAATTGGTTTTGTCATGGTACAGTTAAGTATCATTTTTTACACCTGAATGTCCAAACAAATCTTTTAATCGTTAAAGTACAACGAACATTGAAGATACGAGGATATATTGAAAAATTCTTAGCCCACTATAGAACCAAACCAAATTTCAATGTAAAAATATTTTATTACTCAACATATTCTCCTCATAATTGAAAACATTTATTACAGGGAACCTGCAACGTCTCTAGACCTTTCGAAAAAAAATGTTTCTTCTTGCTCTGCAAACCAGTCCTCCACAGCTTTTATTACCTCCACGTTGGAAGAAAATTTACGACTTTTTTTCAGTTGAGGAAAGAGATGATAGTCGGACGGAGCCAAATCTGGTGAATAAGGGGGGTGTTCTAGTAATTCTTACCCTAAATCACGAATTTTTTGCATGGCAACATGAGATTTGTGTATCGGGGGCGTTGTTCTGTAAAAACAAAGTACCTTTGGATAGCTTTCCGCGTCTATTCTCTTTAATTTTTTCCCGTAGAGTGGTCAATAATGTCGAATAGTAATCTCCAGTTATTGTTCTACCCTTATTCAAAAAATCAATCATGATTACTCCATAGCAATCCAAAAAAACTGTAGCAAGAACTTTTCCAGCAGATTTTTGGACACGAAACTTTTTAGGTCTTGGAGAACCAGAGTGTCGCCATTCCATCGATTATTGCTTTGTTTCTGGATCGTAGAAATGTACCCAAGTCTCATCCATAGTAACAATTCGGTTTAAGAAGTCTACATCGTTTTCAAATCGAGCACAGATCGAACGCGATGCTTCTACCCTTGCACGCTTTTGGTCAACATTCAAACATTTGGGAATCCATTTTGCAGAAATTTTTCTCATTTCTCATGTCCAAATTGACGTGAACTATATGATGAACGCATTCGTATGAAATCTTCAGTGCTTCAGATATCCGTTTTAGCCAAATTCGACGGTCTGATAAAATCATGTCATGAACTGCGTAACTCTGGTTTACTTTTTTGACGTCGAACTCAACACTGACACTTCTAAAAAGTTATAGTAGGTATCGAAATAATTTGTTTATGCATGGAACTGGACACTGGTCTAGGCTTACTAGTTATCAATATATCCTCGTAAATATGTACAAACATCGTCAAAAGTCTTGCCCCTCTAGAATATTATCCTCTATTTAAACTGCAATATTTTTGATAAAAATCTTTGTTTGTTACTCTTTGCTTCATGTAGGATGAGACAAAATAGAAAAAATGAGAATAAAAATAGAAGTTGATCGATTATTTATTTTTGATTAATTATAGTTATTCCACAACTGAATTCAAAATCCACACACAAGAAATGGTCATGTTGCATTCAACAAGTTGAGAGTTAATAGGGGAGCCAAGACTTTTGACAATGTGTGTATTTGTGCCAAAGTGGTTTATTTTTATTTCGACTTAAATTTTAATCTTGAAAATACAAGAAGAAGGCATTTTGTTGAAAACTCTAAGACCAATATTTGATGCCCATTATCTAAGCTGCTTTGCTCAAATATTTCTACAAGACCTGCTTAAATTGACTCATTCTCAACTTATTGTTAATTATTCATAGAGGCATAGAGCTCTCTTGAATACTAAAGACAAAAATGCAGGTATGAGATGGAACAATATACCAAAGAGAAAACACTGAAAGAATGTTACTCCAAACCAAAAAAAGAGGATGAAGAAAAGATTCATTTTGTAATATCCACAGTTCTCTTTCTAAAATTACTCGTGTCATAAAAATGACATTCCTATAGATACCTAACGAAAATACCCCTCCCGGAAAATCTTTCGTTTTATTTCGTACTCACAATTGACCTGTAACATTTAAATTCGCGATGTTGCTTTCCACAAAATATTATCGATATTCGGAGCTATTCATGTGTAATATTCAGTTCGGCCAAATATTTACACAATGTTGGTTCTAACTCAACCGCCGGTTGCTGTATTTATTCCTCGCTCGCATCGACAGAGAGATTTGTTGAAATGGACTGATCTTTGGTCGAATCATCCTTTCGAAAAAGAGGCTCTGAATGGCCAAAAAACGTGAGGATTACCAATCTGTATCAGTGTATTCAGAATTCACTGTAGCCTTCAGGCCAAGTGGTTACCCTTCATCATACAAGAGATCTCTCAGTATTTGAGACAATATTTATTCGGTCCATTTTTTAGAGACGCACGCTGTATTTTCAGAATGGGTGAGCAATTCAGTCAACGAAAAAGCCCATATTTTCATCATAATCGTACAGTGGGTGATAAATAGTACATTCCAGATTCAGTATCAACTTTTATGTACTGAGTTTACGAGTTCTCGCTTTATTCCATTGGTCCAGGTCCTCAATAAAGATGGAGTTTTATTGTATTCGCAATGATTTTTATAGTTAATCGATTAAACGGGGACATGCTTCTGTTTATTTCGACATATCCCGTTCGATTTTGTGTGCTGTCATAAACCTTTTTGTAGGGTTTAAAGTGCATGTATTATCTAACATCCTATATAACTTCACCGAATCCATTCGATTTCAAACCCTACGCCTAGGCATCTTCAATGAATCCTGCATACAGCGTTGCAGTCATAAAGATGTTGAGTTCATTAAAAATCAATGATCTACAAAAATGTCGATTCTGCAAATACACTGCGCAGAAAAATTAACGCACCTAATGGAAATCTCGAATTTATTCTACAAGTGAAGGTGTTCTCAATGATAATTATTTTTATCAGAATTATGCATACCTATATTATCCACTTTCAACGTTTTTCTTCAATACAGATGTTTTCTCCCAGCAGGAATAAAAAAAGATGATATTATCAGATTTTGAATGTATTGGCTCCATTCTAAAATCAGTTGTTCTCGATCAATTCTAGTGATCAATAGTTTTTCTTTCGTTTGATTTTCTACACTCGATCGCTATGCAACGCGAAACACGCAATTTAACCCAAGAGGAAGGTGCCCAAGCGGTAGTTTTGCGAGAAGAAGGGTGGACATACACAAGAATTGCAGAAAGGTTTGGAGTTTCCCATACAAGTGTGTCCAGAATGTTGCAGCGATTCAGGGAGACAGGTATGAATGTCCGAAGACCAGGACAGGGTAGACCACGGGTAACAACTGCCATTCAAGAACGTTACTTGAGAGTTTTTCGTTGAGACAACGGTTTGCAACCGCTCGCCTCCTTCAAAATCAGCTTGAGCAAACTCATGAGGTGCAAATTAGCACTCAGATAATAAGAAATCGCCTCAGAGAATATGATCTTAGGCCTCGTGTCGCGGCAAGAGGCCGAGCTCTTACCACAGCCCATCGAAGGGCGCGTTTGGATTTTGCGAGAGAGCATATCCATTGGGAAGAGGCCGATTGGGAAAGAGTTCTCTTCACAGATGAGTCTAGATTCTGCCTCTACCATTGTGATCGACGTTCCCTTGTATACAGACATCCACATGAAAGATATGCTCAGTGCAATTTCCTGAATACTACTGGTGTCGGGGGAGGATCGATTATGGTATGGGGTGGAATATCTTTGATTACTCGCACAGACCTAGTGGTCGTTGATAATGGAGCTATGAATGCTTATAAGTATATAAGGAACATTCTTGAAGAGCACGTAGTGCCATTTGCCCCATACATTGGTGAAAATTCCATTTTTAAGGACGATAATGCCAGACCCCATCGTGCTCGCATCGTTCAGGAGTACCTTGAAGAGGTTGAAGTCTCTCGAATGGAATTGCCAGCAAGAAGTCCAGATCTCAATCCGATTGAGCAGGTTTGGGACAACCTCAATAGAAGGCTGAGAAGTTCAGAAAATCATCCAGCTACTCTTAATGACTTAGGAATCCAACTCGGAGAAATCTGGGAAGGATTAGATCAGAACATTTTAAGATCACTCATTTTGAGTATGAACTGTCGTTACCTAGCTGTAATTAAAGCAAGGGGTGGAAATACCAAGTATTAAATCACTTATCAGCATTTCAATATTTTGAAAATTGTTCATTTCTCTTTTTTCACATAAGATTTTTTCTCCCATCAAATGTGTCATGTTTCGTTCAAAACCTCCCCGAGAGAACATAAAAAATAAGTTATAAAGTCAATGTAGAGTTAACTTTCATTAAAATTGAGATTTTCAGAATGTGCGTTAATTTTTTTGCGCAGTGTGCATATGAGAAAAGATATTTCGAATGAATGTGCATTGTGTGTACCCAATTAAAAAGTAAACTCTGCCATGATCCCATGGATTACTGGTGGTTTTTCCATCAAAAAGTTCGTATTTTAATCCGACTAGAAACTTTCGAAATCAGCACGTGCCCACAGCCGTCTAACGAATAGAGTTGCTGCAAACTAGTTGTCGAAAGTTCGTTTAGTGAGCATGGAGCCTGGAAAAATTGGCCCCATCGAATTGACAGCTGCAAGCTATGATTTATACGAAATTAGACCTTTTTTCAGGTATGAGTTTAGCGATAGAACTTGTTGAAGACTTTTATTGGATTTAACGAAGGTTGCTAATGACCTAACTGAATAGGAAAAGGTACAAGTGTACACTGTTCACTTCGCGATTTCTTGGAACTTGTTTACTTTGAGTTCCTCTGGGATAGATCTCATAATTGAATATAAACAGAGCATTAATCTTCAATTTCAAGATGAAGAGAAAAATTCTAGAAGTCTTGCGGCAGTTCCAGGCTATATCAAAGCGAAATCTACGTTCCTCTGAAGCATGAAAATGAAGTTCTACATGTCTTTCTCAATCAGTTTTCCTTTTAATTCGAGGCCCCTATCTGTGCATTGCGATAATAGGTCTTCTCCTTTATTTCAATGTCATATTACAGAAACATTTATGTTCGGCAAGGTTCAAATAAAGAGACAATTTTCATCATGGAAAAATATTATTTCTATGGTCTGAAAGTCGACACTTGATGCACAGAACATTGGGTGCGGACTTTTTGACTTTTCGGCTGAAATGCTGTCCAAACAACGTAAGAAACGGGCGGCATCAAGAAATTCAGCGACATGTCAAATAAAATTCGGAGCTTTGTTGGAAAATCTTCTCCCGATATGAACACAAACTAAGATGTCTAGAATAATGGTGTAGGCACTGATTAGATTTTGTTTCGACCAAATTGAGAATCAGTGGCGGTGCTATCAATATTTTTGGGAGGTGCGAGATTAGAAAGTGGCGCCCCTACAACGATAAAACCGAATTATTGCTGTCATGAATTCAAATCATTGAAAAGTTCGTTTCACCAATTTGTGCGAGTTTTTGAGAGTGGGATCTTTCATAGTGCGAGTATAATAATAGATATTAGATTTGACAACTTTTATTTATTTCAAACAACTCAAATATGCACTTTTCTGGCTTTAGCTATCGCGAATTTTGTTCATCAATTCACAATATTCACAATATTTTGTGCAATAGCTTTTTCTATCTATAGACAAAATTCCAAGATCGGATAGTCTATATTGGCACATTATAGATCGTAGAGTTTTCATAAGCTTCAATTCACTGAAACTTCGTTCTCCTTCGGCTACGTTCATAGAAACAGTTAGCAAGATACGAAACGCTGTCCCATTTGGGAAAATATCTTGCAAGTCGAAGAACTGTTATTGGCTCTGCTGCTTGAAGATTCTTCAATATTGGATTCAGGCTCACAAGTTCTTCAACAAAAGCATATCCAGAGATATCACATTTTTCACCATCACTCAAAGCGATTTTCAAATCACCACAGGCAAAAAACTTCCTTATTTCAAATGGAACACCTTGAATATTACGGATTCATAAGAAGCGCGAAAAAAAGGCCTCTTTAAGTTTCATTGAGCATTACCTATGGTAAGCTTCACAGGTGCTCAAAAAACCTTTTTTCAAAAACTGACAAGTAACCAAAAAAAGTGAATTTGAGTAAACTACTTTCTAAACAAACAAGAAATATATTTGATTTTTAATTTGAAGTCTAAGAGTCATTCACTCTTGAAAAAGCTCTACTCCAAATTTTTCTCATTCTCATTCAACTATTAATGATGACTTGAAACGAATTCTAAGTGAAGAATCTTGGGTTGAATTCCATTATGTTGAAAATCTCGGATACCTTCAATATTTTCGAAGTGAAGACGAATCTGTGTAAAAAGTGTTCAATATTCTTCATGTGGAAACTGAAAAAGTGATATAAAATATAGGCTTGTATTCGAAAAAACAAAATTGGGTCAGCCCAGCAAAATTTGAACACCCTGTATAACCGGCAATATCTTCATTTTGTATTAGATATGAATGTCATAATAGAAAAGGAGTGATAATAAATAAAAACAATATTGGGTAACAGGAAAAGTTTTATTAACCTTTTGTTATTCACAAGGCCAACGTTTCGAGGATGGATTTCCTCTTTCTCAAGACTAAAGAAGACAATCACAGAAGTGATAATCATATTATTGAAACACTCGTTTTGTTGTTTCTTATCGAAAGAAAATTGAATGTTAAAAAGCTACTCAATTAATTATGAGTTTATCTTAAATACACAATAAGAAATCCTAAATTCCTTAGACATAAAAATTTAGAATACCTACCTCGTAAAAACTTTATAATTTTAACACTGAACAGAATCTCAACACAACGTGGTTTCGAATGTTTGTTCTCAGGCATTAGAAAAAAAGAAATGAAAATACTTCGTGAGATTCTCCCCCTTTATTTGAAAGAAAACTCTGATTGGAGGATGGGCAATCATAACAGAAAAGCCGCATTAAGAACAGCTCATCAAAGAAGCCGCCTGAATCACGCATCAAAGGAGCCGCCCAATAAACTATTTGGGTGACGGGTGACGTTTGAAAAAAATACCGACAAGCGTAATGAACTTAATTATGTGATCGCAGGGAAAGAAATGGCATGCCGACTGAAAACCCAAGCTGTTTATTGAAAATATATGAAAATATTTCTCTATTTTTTCGGTCGAATTGTATAGTCGCGCGAGTCCGAAAGAGGAGCAAGACTTCAAAATTCAACAGCCCCTAATTCCGCTCGTCGTGACGTCCCGTTTTCTACCCCATATTTGATTTTGGCGCCCCTGCATGATGGCGCCCGGTGCGGTCGCACCGCTCGCACCGCCCTAGAACCGCCCCTGCTTCTATTATGATTACGCAGGCTATACAGTTGAGTCGATTCACAATCCTCACTATGTGAATTCTGATAAATTGATTGAAAGACATTCTTCATGCGATATTTTTGGGATATCAGGCAAAATATGGACAAGTTTTTAGTGCTTACAAACTAATCTTCAGAAAAATCGAAGAAGGGACGTATTTTGATAGGAGAAATATGGCGGATACAATGGGACAAAACTAAGTGTGCTTGTTAAGAAATATCGTGTTTTTCACATTCTTATTCAAAAAAGGGTGGTACTTGAGGATTCCGTGAAAGTATCAACTCAATTTCAATCGAAAAATATGATATTCGAGGTGTTTGCAGAGAATCGTATAAGGCACGTATTTGGCCCAATTTTTCAAAAGGCTACATCTCTTCAGCAGAACCGAATTCAGGAAAATTGAAAATGGAAAAAAGGTTTCCTTTGGCCTCGAGAAACTACAGTTGAAATATATGTACAAGTCAGAGACTCACCCCGCATATTGGAACACCCTTCAGAAAAGAACGGTGAATAGCGACGCCGACAACCAAAACTTATAGGACAGAAAACGATACGAAATGTAATTCGACCCCTAAAGGACCATCTCAGCAACACAATCAGAGTTCTCTAGTCCACCCCAAGCTATCCTATTGCTGTGTTTCCTTATATTAGTTTGCGGATGGAAGTTAAGAAGGATAGTGTAGGTAACTCATTCTCAGAGTTCCTCTTTAATGCAGCAGCAAAAGCCGGAATATGTGTTGACCTGCGAATAACAAGTGAAAAGAAATGTATATTACATTTTACATCTCCCGATCTTTTCGAAATTCCAATTTCTCCTGAATGCAGATCCAATAAATCCCCAGGCCAAATAATTTTGAATTCCCTGCATGCTCTTCGTCTCTATCCCGGTCGCTTGCAGCAAATCCGGATCGGAACATTCATAACTCCAAATTAAAAGTCGTCCTAGGCCCCAAATATCAAATGTGATGCACCAAACACGGCCGATTCCAGTCGACGGGGACGAGAATCGAAATTCAGTTCTTTTTCATTGCGTTCGGTCGGGCCGTTCATCGAGTTCATCGAGGCTCCGAGTCCTATCGCCCTAGGACAATAACGCAATCGCTTGCGGTGAATGTCCTTATCAAAGTTGGCTGAACCCTGTTGTGTTGGCTGATTGGAGGAAATCAGAGATCACTTTCATCAAATTTTCATCCATTAGAGACTGGATTGTAATACCCTCAAAGTGGAAAGGATTATAATTTGGGGTGAGTGGAATGGGCTGAAACCAGCCCTGAGCCGAAGGACGTTCCAATTTGTCGTGGATTATTATCTACTATGTTGTACTCATATTAATATCGAACAATTCCATTAAAATTTCTAGTTTCACATATCTTCAACATTTGTATTCATCTCGAGAAAAATGCTGGAAATGCTTGATATGGCTCTCGCAGTAAAAAGAGTCAAAAAGAAGTGTATAGTACATAAGCCAATTATGAGTGGATACTCAGATATGGTATACAATTTTGGGGCATAAGTCAGCCATGCACTCTATTTTTGTAAAGAGAAAAGTCCTATTAGACCGCTACTGAATATGGAGTTTGCAGAATCATGTAGAGGAAAAGTCAGGAATGCAGTATATGGTTTTATACCTACCTACATGAATGTATTTTATACTTATATAGAAATAAAAGCGAATTTCTTGCGAATAATACAAATGTTACATATATAACAAGATCAGTGAATATTAAATATCCACAACATAGATCTATATATATAAAAAAAAGATGTTGGTTACACCATTTATAACTTGAGATCGGATGGACTGTTTGTTATGAAACTTCATGTATGTATTCGTCTACGGTCTGGTTATTATAAAATACAATAAAACAATAAAATTTTACTATACCGGAAATGCTTTTCCTCCTTTTGAGAGTCGCTACAGTTACAGTTACGCTACCGCTTATTCGTTTGTACTTCATTTGATATTGTCCGCGTTACATGGTGATATAAGCAAATAGTGTGTACAGTGACTATATTCCCTCTATAGTCACTGTAATAGTGTGTAATTTGAGTTGCCTACAACTCTGCGCTATTGGGCAAAACCAAAATGTCTTAGCGTAGGAGTACAGATGTCTAAAACGATTAGATTTCGTTGAGATATGAGAAAAGTTTCGTTCTTACCACTTCAGATGGCGCTATTCACACATTATGACTGATATTTTTATAGTTTCATTTATTCCAAATAACGTTATCGTGAAAGTACTATATTTGACATTATCACAATTAAATGACGATGAATTTGTTGAGGCTTTCGCGGCCATCGATTGATGTCATCTGTTCTTTTTTCGAGCATTTCGGTCGTCGTGGTTTGAAATGGTCGAAAAAAGAACATATGACATCAATTATGTATTATTATTGTAATTTACATAGGGCTTATAGTACCATGAAAGGCTATTAACAGATCAAAAAGCGGTTGAATATCACAGTGAATTTTTATCGAAATTTCAAGCAAATCGGATTTTGGCGATCAGTTTCAATCGGGAATTGTTCTCATCTTTCCTCATAATTTTTGAAACGTTTTTGATTTTCTGTTTGGGTAAGAAATATATTTGCGGAAATAACTGAATCCAAAATTGCCATTATTAGTGATTGACATATTATTATTTTTGTGTATCTGTTCTGTGTGATAGCTCATATCCATGGAAACATTTGACTGTCCAAAAATCAGAGTGGATTTGTGAAATCCACCGTAAGTATCATTAGGGCGGAACAAAGTTCGCCGGGCCAGCTAGTTATCTATAAAAAAAATCCGACTTATTCCGTGTATTAGAATATTCAATAGCTTATCATTTGATTTGAAAATAATCAATAGTTATAGGCAGTTCAAAAACAAAACCAAAAAGTTCATAATCAATCTGGGGCATAATAATTATTAGAGATGTTGCCAATGCTAATTTCTACCCTTGATAGTTTCAATCTCAATATAATCATCACGCTTGGAAACTATAATAGTACCGAAAATAGTTTTGAAGAAGCAGAGACAAAGTAGCAAAAAGTGCTATAAAAAATTGAAATCTGCTTATCCTGATAGTAACCAGGATAATTTGGAATCAATAATTTATCACCAGCTATATCCAACATTCTCGACGTATGTGAGTGAAAATCAAGGTGGTATATTTAATATGAATAGATATTTATTTTTTAGCTGAACATAAACACATAAAAACATAAACATAAACATAAAACATAAAACATAAACATAAAAAAGATCTTAAGTGAAAAGACGACAAAGAATTTCCTTCCATTCGTGCACTCGATTCTTGATTTCCGAACAAGAAAATAGCATGACTGAATCTTCTAACCGTGTTTATATACTTGAAATATTTTCAGTATTAACAGACCGATGAGTTTTCTCATTATTCGGCAGGTCTTTGTATTATTGAATTCATATGATATTTTCTGAAATTCATTATTTTCTCAAAGTAAATAAACATTATGATAAATACGTAATTATTTCGACCTCTTTGTAGAGAGGACAACGTTGCTTAGTCATCTGACAGGAAAACCACTATAACCTAACATTTTCAGAATTAGGCCAACCTCAAAACCTTTCCGACAGGTCGCTGGTTTGCAATAAATATGAGGAATTTTATTATCTTATGCATTTCATGAGTGAACGAGTGAGTTTTTATGATTTCTAATATCCAAAAGTATCCTGAAGTATCACTGACGAAGAAAATTTCACTCAATCATATGATTACAACTTTTAGTATTGTGAGCCCGAAGAGATTGAAGAGAAAGTATTGGAGAAGGAATATTAATCAGAGCACTGTACCTGTACCTTTTTTATCCTTTTATATGATATAAATTTAAATATTCATCAGTTTTACATTTCACATGAACTGAATACTGCTTATTTCAGTGTCTACGAAGACACATTCACTTTAGTTTCTTATCTTCGATATTGTCAAGTCTTGATGACTGCTGACCCAATTTCCTTTTGTTTCCTGATAAGTCACTTAATATGTGTATAATACACCAAGTTACACACTGGGTGCTCCAAAATATTCAAGAAAATCCTCATAATTTGAACGACTTGCACATACAAGTTTGGCACTCATTTATGGAATTTTTTTATTGAAAATGCACTTAATTTAAATAATTTTCACTGGTCTGATATTCCTAAGAGTAAGATTGACTAGAAATATCAAAAAAATGTCCACATAAAACAATTTTTCAAGCAAATAAACGATTTTAATGTCTACATGAACAAAGCTAAATTTGGTTTGTTTGCCCACCAACTAACCTCAAAAAAATATTTGACAGGCCGTTGGATTGCCTAATATACAAGGTGAAATGTCATGGCCAACCGGGATACGTTATAGAAGTGAATGGAGTATGTTCGGTATCTCCTGCCAATTAATATATATAACGCCACTTTATAAAATATCCATCAACATGTTTTTATTATCCTAGACTTTACAGTAGCACAAAAGTAAACATTGCCAACATATTGAATATTCAGAGTTATTTACCCTTGTTTAATTGAAGCAAGGTTCGTAAACGACAAGTGTTCGTGTTATTACAGTGGGCGTTTTGAGGCTTGTAAATAGATAAGGCTATTCCTTAATTTCGTGTATAGTTCTTATTTTTGATAAAACCGAAATCTAATATGCCGTTACTATAAACGAGAACATACCATTATTTTGTAGTATCTCAAAAATGAAGGTGAGAATTTTTGGCAGCGGTAACGATTTAATGCTCTGTATACGCCAACAGATGAATAATAAATATCCACTCGCATATAACATAATGAGATTACCGTTGCTCACTTTGAATTCAAAAATGATTAATATCGAGAATTCATTCCATCTGAAAAATTCCCCTGATGAATATCACGTTAAATTTCCATTTGGGCGAGCATTGGTGAAATTGGTGCGGTGTGCGGTATCTACTCACTTCCAGCATCCAGTTCGACCGACGGCAGCGTTCCTGCCCATGATCCAGAAAATTTATCCGCCAAATGCACAACGATATCTTCGAAAATTGAAATTTTCTGAAGAATTTAATATTTCATTCTTCCTCATCCTGCAGGGATATCGTAGTACGGTCCTGGTACAAGGATAAGACTAAAACAATTGAATATTTTTTGTTCCCATTATTCGTGATTGGAAATATGAGAAAACTCAAAAATTTTGCCAACTGAGCGACAAAAAGAATTTCAACTATAATAATATCTCTTCTTAAAGCGGGCTTTCTAGATAAATTCCTGTTGGTATTTCATTCGATATAGGTAGATACCTACACCTTTCAGAGGGCGTTTCCTCGAATCGTTGTGGTTAGTTCTAATTATTACCGAAACATCATTCCAGATCCTTTGCAAGGACCAACTTCAATAGAAAGCTTTCTCCCTGTATAACTATGTGGTGGAAAGAGGGAATTGAATATCCGTCAACATAGGGAAACCGAGTCGAAAGCAGGTCCCCACGGTGGTTTGTGTTGAAACTCGGAACTATTGGTAAAGATACAGATTGGTTTGTTTTGTTTCAGACGAAACTGTTCAAACAAGAATTAGAGACATGTTGCTGTTGCCATTGGTGAATGTAGAACAAAGGAAAGCCCCTTTTCCTTGTAACACGAAATGAGCAAATATGAATTGAACGATTTCTAGGTTATGCCAATTTCCACACCAGATAATACATTTTGTTTGTGTCGAAGACTCACTTATTATTGGAATTTTGGGAAATTTTATTGAATTGATCCATTCAAGAATACAAGGAAATTTTTTTTGAAAGCTGTCAAAAGATTAGACAGTAGATATCAAAGCACGAACCCTAAAAAAGGGGTACTATACTCCATTCACTTTTATTTAATCACATAGGAGGTCATGGTTTCGTTTTCAGGAGTTGGTGACCCTGATGAAAAGCACAAAACATATGATGAAAAGTCAGTGCGCGCACAGAAAATATCGTTATTGACAAAACGACGTTGCCAGTTTCTTTGTTTACATCAAAGTAAAAGTATCAAATATATTCCACATTTTGTTAGGTTCACAAATTGTTCGCAGATTTTTGGTATTTAAATCGATATTTGCAGGTGAGTTTTTCGTCGAATATCCAAGATTAACCTATGTTCATTGTTTTTAGCACCAGTTTGGAGCGTGAGGACGATTTTCAAGATCAGGACGAATGTTTACATTTCGAGGTTGAAGGGGTACACGGGAATTTCGTTGAAAAAGCTGTTATTTGGACAGATATCGCAGTAGATGGATCGGATGGAGCCTCGAGAGGTCGATTAGGATGATATTTTTCAGGTTTTCCAAGAAATTTGGCGATATCTGAGCAGATTTGCAAAAGTTAGGTACCTCACTAATGAGGTGGAACTTAGACCTAATTCTCCTATAAGAAACGCCTTTCAAAGGTCGAGATGATAAAAAATGTATTCCTTAGATGTTGTTTGAACTAACGCAGCCGAGTTTTATATCCCAACATTGATTTTAAGAAAGTTATCAACAAAATAAAATTGACTTTATTTTTGATTCTTGTAACTACCCATCAATTCATCTCATATCTTTGGGTTGATTTTTTTTAATGAATTCTTGATAAGAATCGACAGTTGATGTCGTCAAGTCTTGAACTTTCAGTTCAAGAGGATAATCTATATATATATATATATATAAAAGAAAGATGTTGGTTACACCATTTATAACTCGAGATAACTCGAGACTGTTTGTTATGAAACTTCATATATGGATTCGTCTACGGTTTGGTTATTATAAAATGTAATAAAACTTTGAAAAAATCGATGAAAATTTTACTTTTACAGGAAATGCTTTTCCTCCTTTTGAGTAAGGCCACTAGATGTCGCTGTCTGTACTTCATTTGATATTCTCCGCGTTGGATGGTGATATGAACAAAGAGTTTGTACAGTGACTATATTCCCTCTATAGTCACTGTAATAGTGTGTAATTTGAGTTGCCTGTCACTCTGCGCTGTTGGGCAAAACCAAAATGTCTTAGCGTAGGAGTACAGATGTCTAAAATGATTAGATTTCGTTGAGATATGAGAAAAGTTTCGTTCTTACCACTTCAGATGGCGCTATCCACACATTATGACTAATGATTTTTAGTTATTTTTATAGTTTTATTTATTCAAAATAACGTAATCGTGAAGGTACTATATTTGACGTTATCACAATTAAATGGCGATGAATTTGTTGAGGCTTTCGCGGCCATCGATCGATGTCACATGTTTTTCTTTCGAGCATTTCGGTCGTCGTGGTTTGAAATGGTCGAAAAAGAACACAATATGACATTAATTACTGTGTAATTCACATATAGGGCTTATAGTAAGTACCATGAAAGGCTATCAACAAATCCAGAAGCGGGTGAATATCACAGTGGATTTTTATCGAAATGTCGAGTAAATCGGATTTTGGCGATCAGTTCCAATCGTGAGATGTCCATTCTCATCCTTTCTCATAATTTTTAAAATGTTTTCGAATTTCTGTTTGGGTAATAAATATATTCGCGGAAATAACTGAATCCAAAATTGCCATTATTAGTAATTGACATATTATGATATATTACATTTGTGTATCTGTGCTGTGGGACAGCTCATATCCATGGAAACATTTGACAGTTCAAAAATCAGAGAACCAAGCCGTTATTACGATTTGTGAAATCCACCGTAAGTATCATTTAGGCGGAACAAAGTTCGCCGGGCCAGCTAGTAATTAATAAACATTAAATCTTCACAAGCATGCATATGAAAATTATGTGAAAGCAATGCAATTTTCTTCCATGGCAAAAAATAATATATTTCAACAGTGATCTCTTGTAATTTTCATGCAAATAACTAGAAAAGGAATCCTTTCTATCAATTCATATAAACGTTAATTATTTGCGTCCATCACATTTTTTCCAATTCATTCATTTTCCGAATGAATTCACATTCTGAGAAATACGCTAAGAATGTAGAAAGCGCAACATAGTGTTGACTTGGAACATAAAAATATTTTGAAAAACGTCATAACTTCGATACATAGTGGAATGTGTCAAATTTCCAAGGCCAGAGTTGTGATCTTATAATTGTGAATGGAGTATATTTTCAATATCCCTAGATTTTGAGAACGTGTGTAGGAGCTGATAGCCTTAAGTCAAGAGAGACCCATAGATAACTTCGAACCTGAATCTAACCAGTGTTCATTCGTTGCTAATTTCTTCATAACATGAAATGCCATGTTTCATTATCATGCGGGAAAGTTTAATGAAAAACAATTGGCAAGAACCCGCTCGCTGAATACGCTCTGGAATATAAATTTACCCAGTTATAATTCAGAATAATATTCCCAGCTTTACCACAACAGACTAGATTAGTGATTAAGTTTGGAAAGAGGCCATTTTTTAGATTGAATGCAAGCATCACGGAACTCTGCACCGCAAGCTGCTTGAGCGATTCTCAGTGAAGTGCTCATGAACGTTCTTCGAGGGGCAGAGTTCAGAAAAGGTATATTCCTGAAGGATTTCCATGAAACTACTGTACATTTTAATATTTCCGGGTTTGATATTTCCGCCTAAATCTCTGACGAACACAGAAACTTTATTCAATCTTAGATATTCTGTGGTCCGTGATATTTCGATAATGCTCCCCGCTTGGCTGGATGTGGCAGTTGGCAGAAGTCAAGTTTGGGCCGAAGTTGGGTTGGAATTTGCAAGTTTTTCGATATAATCGACTGATTTGAGGTGGTAAATTTATGAAATATGTTTAATAAAAAGTTTCTTTCGCTTCCCGTCCAAGTTTCCGACAGTTTACCCCGGTTTTGGAGAAGATAAGAACGAAAATTCCCGGTAGCTGTCAACGCGTTCATTTTGCATTTGGAAACAGATAAATATTGATTAATTTGGAGAAAGGAGAAAGCATTAGATGCTTTTATCTATTCTAGTAATGTTTTTTCGATGAGATTCGAATCGATGAGATGAAATAATCTTGCTGAATCCTGAATCCTTGATTATCGATATTGACAGTATTTTTCCAGATGATTTCGTGGATTGCGTAAAACTGAAAAATATGGATAACGATCGAGGTAAGGAGTGTTATTTTAGACTCAAGTTTAATTTGAATATAGTTCTTTTGTAGGATTTGAAAGATTTTGAAAGATTTCTCAATAACGTTTCATTTCCTTCGAACACAGAATAATGATAACTCTTTGACAGCCTTCCCAGTTGACTTTAAAGGTTAAAATTTTTGAATTGATTCATAGAACTTATACTTCTATGGATTGATTTACTATTACTATCAAGAGAATCGAATATAATTCAGCTTCTGACCAAAGGGAAGGAATGAAAGGAATCGAATAAATTCACATCATGAAGATACTTTTTCGAATTCTCGCGGGTTGTTGTTTATAAATCTCCGAACGATTCAGTGTTTATCAGTCGAACATGCGAATGGCCCATTTAGAAATTCAACAGTATTTTTTCAGATGATTTCGAGGATTGCGTAAAACTGAAAAATATGGATAACGATCGAGGGAAGGAGTGTTATTTTAGACTCAAGTTTAATTTGAATATAGTTCTTTTGTAGGATTCGAAAGATTTTGAAAGATTTCTCAATGATAACGTTTCATTTCCTTCGAACACAGAATAATGATAACTCTTTGACAGCCTTCCCAGTTGATTTTGAGGCTAAAATTTTTAATTGATTCATAGAACTTATAGTTCTATGGATTGATTTACTAGAGCACTATAATGATACTAGGAGCATAGAATAACTGGAGAGAAGGCTCCCCTACGAAAATGAACTGCCAAAAACGTCCGAACTTGCCAGTTCGCCGCAAGGCTACGAGATGGCGACAACGTCGTTTCTTCCTACAACATGGCTATCCTTAATAAAATTATCTTTAATGGTTATTCGTTGTTATTACTTATTATGTCCCATTTATTACTATATCATAATATATATTCTTTTGAAAGAAAGCAATACATACTTTTTTTCGTAAATCCGACAATATATTGCATATAGCACGTGTAAAGAAATGGCTACAAGGATCAGATTGAATATAGGAAGAAAAATCTGTTTCCCGCTCCGAATCTAAGTGTTAGCAGAGGGAATGTATACGGGGTACCATACAATTTTGCGTATAATACACGAGAACAGATAAAACCTCAGTCTTCCCGTATAATAATAATGATACTTACCTGAATGTTCGCTTCTTCCGATAAGGATATTGTTTTGACAAATTTATTACCGATCACAGACTTCCCATAAAATTGCGCATAAAAAGTTGATTAGAATAAAGCGATGATATATGTCATCAATATTGTCTATGTTATGATTTATGGCCATTTTCAATTAAAAAGAAGCATAAATGTATCAATAACAATGACAGCCACATTATATTCTTTGCAATTGTAGCGCCATAGAACAAAATATCTGACATGTTACTGAATAAAGGACCTCAGCGTTATCTATCGGGCGTCACACGAAACTCTAACCTCCGCCATTATTGGCAGTTCAAAATGATCTGTCGAGCGTATGAAGCCTTCCCTCCAGTTATTCTATGCTCCTAGAATGATAGGTATGCTAGATAGACCTGGCTCTATGGTTGATTGGGTCCAACCATAGACTCGAAAATTACAGGACTCGCAACATTTTCATCGCCATCTATCGGGGTGATACACCAACATAAACAATAAATTATTATAAATTTGACTATTAGATGCCGCGAACCTAACCTATTTCCAATGTTTCTCATGTGAGCATGCCGAAAAAAGTCACCACAAGATCTCTCATTTCGAAAATATGCTCATTAGATTACAGATTTCATTTCTTTCGATTACAGATTTCATTTCATTCAAAGGGATCTGTAATTTTCGAGTCTATGGTTGGACCCAGAATCGCGGTTTCTGGTATACTCCCCTTTATAGAGCCTTAGATTTACTATCAAGAGAATTGAATATAATTCAGCTTCTGACCAAAGGGAAGGAATGAAAGGAATCGAATAAATTCACATCATGAAGATACTCTTTCGATTTTCGAATTCTCGCAGGTTGTTCTTCCCAAATCTCCGAACGTTTCAGTGTTTATCAGTCGAACATGCGAATGGCCCATTTAGAAATTCAACCTATCGACGTATGTACGTACAACCATTAGCTGGATCACGCGACGTGTAGGTAAAATGAATATCTTGGTTGGAAATCTGAGAGTAAATGTAATTCGGATACTCCAAGAGATTAGAGCCTTCTGTTTTGCGAAATACCCAATGACAGAGGCCACTGAGGTCGATTGAAATTCGTTGTGCGTGTTGCGTTGTCTTCCCCCTTGTAATTAGTATATTTAGGGGCAATTTTCATACAGTCAAATTGCTCAGAAGGCTTTTGCGTTGGTACTTAAATCGGTTTCAGCTCAATTATTGTTATTAGAAACCAACTGGAGCTGAGCACTCATGATCCATCGGCTCACTTCGATCAAGGCATATTTTTGTGGGAAAAACGTATTAGATATAAAATGTGAAAACATGAAATGTCCGAAATCGTCAGAACGTCACATCACAGACCACCAGTTGGTCTGTGATCGAATACACAGAAGAATTTGCAGCACAGAACACATCCAAAAAACTTACAGATATCACAAACACAGAGGTATATTTCTATGTTCTGACTCCAACGACTGTCAAAAATGCTGCGATCGGATTGGTTCATTTTTATTTCTTGCTTTAAAAACATGTCTTATTCAAAAATCTGATACAGAATTTCTTGTAAGGTCCCAATAAAATATTTTGTTTATTCATACAAGATTTTCGATGCATATTCCCTCCTCTCCTATCAGCGATAATTTCGAATTCGACTGTCGATTTTCTTGCTCGAAACTCCAAGCTACAGATAACAGGGTGATATCAAAGTTCGCACAAATTCCAGTACAATCAATTAATGTGAAGCTCGCTTTATAATGGTTTCATACTCAACATACATATCCAGTAGGTTGAGAATACTCGAGACGGCTCTTTTGTAGCAAGTGTCGAGTATCTGCAACGACGATATATTGTCATTTGATCATTCAACCGTTCGTCAATTGACACGATTCGCGTATTTCGTAGCAGGCGTTGTTATTGGGTTGCTTTGGCCGTTTATTTATTGTTCAAGTTGCCGCATTTCCTTTCGCGTTTCTGTGTTATCCAGAGATGTTATCCACAGACTGGTGGAATCAAATTCCATAAACTCTATGGTTCGAATTTAATTTTGTGCGCTTTGTTTCAGCGTGAAGAATATTTGTCTACCCGACAATGATATAAGGATAAAGAGTTCATGATGCATAGCGTTTCACCAGTCACAGAATTTTATATCTATGAGAAGCCATGAAATCCACAATTGGCAACGCTGAGATAGGGTCTAGAAATTCAGGGATATAACGGTCGCCCCTGGGAATATTGGCAAAAGAGATGCGAAAACATTGATTGAATTCACTTTTGTTGGAGAAGGGCTTCTCTACTTATTTCAATTTTTTTAGGAGATATACAGGGTGAGTCTTTGACTTGTACATTTATTTTAACTGTAGATTCTTGAGGCCAAAGGAAACCTTTTTTCATTTTCCATTTTTCCGAATTCGGCTCTGTTAAAGAGATATAGCCATTCGAAAAAATCAATCGGGCTAAGTACGTGCCTGATATTATTCTCTGCAATCACTTCAAAGTTCATATTTTTCGATTGAAATTGATGTGATTATTAGATATTCTGGGTGATACATATAAAAAATACTCAAGCACTAACCTTATTTGAATAAGAATGTTATAAACACGATATTTCCTAACAAAACACTTAGTTCTGTCCGATCATTTCGGCTATATGAAAAGCTATATTTCTCACACCAAAATAAGTTCCTTCTTCGATTGTCCTGAAGATTAGTTTATAGACACTAATAATTTGTTCATATTTCCTCGATATTCTAAAACGATCTCATAAAAACTGGTTTCTCACTAACCTATCCCAACTCCATTAACCAAAGTCATATGTTTCGGTGTCAATGACCTAACCATACCCATCCTCTGTGCAGATATTCAATTCACCCACAGAACTCTAGAGAAGACGATGCCAGATTGCCGATATTCTCTTCAAACAATGCGAACTCAAGAAAGCAGTACGTCCCCTATCGTTAGCGGATGAACTATCACAATCGCTAAAGGCGTCTAGGCGTTGCTCTTCAAAAATGCCAAAAGAGTAGTTCTGATTCTCGCCAATATAGCGCTACGTTCCCTTCAGAAGGCCGTGGAATCCACGGCGTGGATGTAGCCCATAGAATATAAAATACCTGATTCTTTATTCTAAGATGTAGCCATTGTAGCCGTGACGCAAGACCGTTGTTCTGTGCTCTAACCAGTCCAACCTAAAACTTTAGTCAGTGATCCCATAGACGAAGTTCACTCTTTATTTATTTACAGAGAATGAAGCAAACAGGCTTAGAATATAAAACAAATATTCTAAGCAAACAGGTGATGATTATGTAAATGACTTTCAGTGAATTGATGTAATGGTAGTGTCGTTCTGGTGTCGAGTTATATTGTTTCGATAGATATTTTGCTGAAGGACCGGTAACAATGAATTTTAAATAGAAGCTGCCTATAAAATAATTTCATGCTTCTTAGAATTCAATTTTATGTCCCACGAATGTAGAATTTTATGGTTACATATCTCTACATCAAACGTTTTTTCATCATAGAGATTTTAGTCTTGACAAAGTTGATAAACAATCTGACAACGTTGGTAACTTGTTGAGAGACCAGAGAAAAAAATTATATTCGATGAGTTTTAACTCAGGACAGCATTCAGTTAATTCTTGAAATTCATGATTTTTTCCTCTAATTCAATCTTATACAATTAGGAATAACTTGAGAACGACGCGTTTTATTGAAAAAATATAAGAATACTTTTGTTTATTAAAATAATTAATTCTTTCGAAAACATGAACCGTTCATCTTTTTCAAGTGGTTTCATAGTATTTTTGCGTGAATTTATAAGTCGACTATACTGTAACTTTTTTACCAGGAGAAATATGAAATAAGTTTCAATTGAGGAATATGCACCATGAATAGAGTAGACAATAAACCAAAATTCAGTTCATTCGAAATATCGGTTCCGAATATATGGAAAGAATAGTGTTAATTTCATGGATTTTTGACACCCTGTATCTTCCAAACGGAACCGAATTTTGAAAAATGGTATGGGAAAAAAGTGTTTCTTTTGATGGGATGAATCTATAGTTAAAATATATGTACAAGTCAAAGACTCACCCTGTATACTCGATTAACCACAGAATGGTGAATGCGCTGGGTATGCTTGGAACCTATTCTCAGTTTTCACAATGACAAACATTGAACAACTCATCCCTTTTATAGCATAAATTAGTATTTCTTCAGCTTGGGAACATCTCCATTGCTGTTAGGACGCAGATGGCTTCTTTGTTTCGAAGTACCGATAAAAATTCTACAAAGGTGATAATACCAGCTCAAAATTGATTCAATTGCCAAAAGCATTAAATGTTCACGTGGTTTTATCACAGAATACCTAACTAGTAGTTAGGTATTCTGTGGTTTTATTAACGACATTCATAAGACATGTCAATGCAGTATTGCCACATGTGATTTTGTGGATGACAACCAGAGATGCATAAAATCAGTCATAAATTTACCATAGAACAGTTTCAGAGATCTAAGAAAGCATGGTTAGGAATTTCTCAAAAAGGCATCGAATTCACGTCCGTTAATGCTTAGTTTTAAGGTGAAACTGAACCTTCTTGAAGAATACCCGCCACCCGCCAGTTGTTCAGGTGAATGGAGGAATTTATTCCACTCGAGATTCGAGATGGAATTTCGCTGAACTGTATTTTCGAGTCCTATCGTGTATTAGTTCGAACTAATTGAGACAAAAGGGTGCATTCTTCCGTAAGTTATCTTATACCTTCCAAAATAGCTTTCGTCCTGAGTTCGCTCAACTCGAAGACCTATCAGGCTGTGAACCACTTTTGTTCATCACTTTCCAGGCGAATGAAAGACAGTTTGGATCCGAATGAAGCCGTTGCCGACAAAAACGAAACAACATTCTTGGTAAGTCTGATTGAAAATACATTCGAAACTATTCAGGGCAAAGTCGTGGTCTCGAAGAAAAGGAAACATAATAAACAATGTTCGCTTCTCTTTGTTTCCAACATGTTTTCTGCGTTACTTTTCATCGTCGGCTCGAAATTTATTCGGATATTTTCGCTCCACGAAAACGGGAACAAATTACTTTGCTTTGTACTTTATACAATGGAAATCAAATTGAATTCAAACTTCGAAGATGCAGTTTGATATTTCTCTGTGTTTTCAGAACGGTACGGCATAGATACGTCTTGGGATAGATGCATGGAATATTCTATGCATCTTTGTCTTGGGTAAGATGAGTCCATAGAGATTATATACTCTAACTCTATGTGTAATTGGTATTTCAACTCAACTTTTGAAGTTTCTGTGGTTCTTGTCATCTTGACGTTCTTGGCATAGAGAAAATACATTTGAAGTAGATCGGCTGTCTATGTTTGTGTTAAGATGACTAGAATAATGGTGTAGGCACTCGTCAATTTTTGAATGGCATGACGTTCGACCAAATCGAAAATATTAGCAATGTTTCGTGGCGGCGCCGCAATATCATTTCAGTGTATTTTCCGTTGTCAATTTGACTGATGTATCAACAGCTGATTTGCCAAAGTCAATTTATGACATGACAGCAGAATGGCATCTTTTTATAATGAAAGTTTTATACTTTTCCTAAGAACTAATATACATCAGGATGTCAAGAATATAAACACACATAATTGCTTGACAAAATTATCGACCATTTACACGCCACGTTCACCAGAATAAATTCAAAGATTTGAAATAACTGATAAAAATCAGTCATAATTTGTTAATAGCGCCACCTGAAGTGGAGAGAACGAAACATTGCTAATATTCTCAACAGGGGCGGTTCTAGGGCGGTGCGAGCGGTGCGACCGCACCGGGCGCCATCATGCAGGGGCGCCAAAATCAAATATGGGGTAGAAAACGGGACGTCACGACGAGCGGAATTAGGGGCTGTTGAATTTTGAAGTCTTGCTCCTCTTTCGGACTCGCGCGACTATACAATTCGACCGAAAAAATAGAGAAATATTTTCATATATTTTCAATAAACAGCTTGGGTTTTCAGTCGGCATGCCATTTCTTTCCCTGCGATCACATAATTAAGTTCATTACGCTTGTCGGTATTTTTTTCAAACGTCACCCGTCACCCAAATAGTTTATTGGGCGGCTCCTTTGATGCGTGATTCAGGCGGCTTCTTTGATGAGCTGTTCTTAATGCGGCTTTTCTGTTATGATTGCCCATCCTCCAATCAGAGTTTTCTTTCAAATAAAGGGGGAGAATCTCACGAAGTATTTTCATTTCTTTTTTTCTAATGCCTGAGAACAAACATTCGAAACCACGTTGTGTTGAGATTCTGTTCAGTGTTAAAATTATAAAGTTTTTACGAGGTAGGTATTCTAAATTTTTATGTCTAAGGAATTTAGGATTTCTTATTGTGTATTTAAGATAAACTCATAATTAATTGAGTAGCTTTTTAACATTCAATTTTCTTTCGATAAGAAACAACAAAACGAGTGTTTCAATAATATGATTATCACTTCTGTGATTGTCTTCTTTAGTCTTGAGAAAGAGGAAATCCATCCTCGAAACGTTGGCCTTGTGAATAACAAAAGGTTAATAAAACTTTTCCTGTTACCCAATATTGTTTTTATTTATTATCACTCCTTTTCTATTATGACATTCATATCTAATACAAAATGAAGATATTGCCGGTTATACAGGGTGTTCAAATTTTGCTGGGCTGACCCAATTTTGTTTTTTCGAATACAAGCCTATATTTTATATCACTTTTTCAGTTTCCACATGAAGAATATTGAACACTTTTTACACAGATTCGTCTTCACTTCGAAAATATTGAAGGTATCCGAGATTTTCAACATAATGGAATTCAACCCAAGATTCTTCACTTAGAATTCGTTTCAAGTCATCATTAATAGTTGAATGAGAATGAGAAAAATTTGGAGTAGAGCTTTTTCAAGAGTGAATGACTCTTAGACTTCAAATTAAAAATCAAATATATTTCTTGTTTGTTTAGAAAGTAGTTTACTCAAATTCACTTTTTTTGGTTACTTGTCAGTTTTTGAAAAAAGGTTTTTTGAGCACCTGTGAAGCTTACCATAGGTAATGCTCAATGAAACTTAAAGAGGCCTTTTTTTCGCGCTTCTTATGAATCCGTAATATTCAAGGTGTTCCATTTGAAATAAGGAAGTTTTTTGCCTGTGGTGATTTGAAAATCGCTTTGAGTGATGGTGAAAAATGTGATATCTCTGGATATGCTTTTGTTGAAGAACTTGTGAGCCTGAATCCAATATTGAAGAATCTTCAAGCAGCAGAGCCAATAACAGTTCTTCGACTTGCAAGATATTTTCCCAAATGGGACAGCGTTTCGTATCTTGCTAACTGTTTCTATGAACGTAGCCGAAGGAGAACGAAGTTTCAGTGAATTGAAGCTTATGAAAACTCTACGATCTATAATGTGCCAATATAGACTATCCGATCTTGGAATTTTGTCTATAGATAGAAAAAGCTATTGCACAAAATATTGTGAATATTGTGAATTGATGAACAAAATTCGCGATAGCTAAAGCCAGAAAAGTGCATATTTGAGTTGTTTGAAATAAATAAAAGTTGTCAAATCTAATATCTATTATTATACTCGCACTATGAAAGATCCCACTCTCAAAAACTCGCACAAATTGGTGAAACGAACTTTTCAATGATTTGAATTCATGACAGCAATAATTCGGTTTTATCGTTGTAGGGGCGCCACTTTCTAATCTCGCACCTCCCAAAAATATTGATAGCACCGCCACTGAATAGAAGAGTCTCTTCATGCTGGCCAACTGTTTAAAAATACCTAAAAATCACTTCCCTTTTTTTGGCAATGATTCAACTCTTACCTGAAAGCTTTAATCCTAATGAATACCTACATCCTAAAAATATTAGATATCACGAAAGTCTCCTTTAGAAGTCACGATTCCTCCTTTTCTTATGTTTTCATCAATGCTTCTTTGCTATGAATCTATGAATAAGATATCCCCGCCAGAAATTTTCTATGGAGAATTTGAATTTTACGATCCTTATGAGAATTTCGCTGAAGATTTTGCGCTGGCTTTGCCTTGAATATTGTGCAAATTGTCAAAAATTAGATGTTTTATTAAATAATTTAGATCTCGAAATGTCCACAATTTTGCTTATTCATAGATTCATAGCAAAGAAGCATTGATGTGAATTTTTGCACAGAAATGTCAAGAACATGTTGTCAGCTTGCTGATATTTTCATTGAAGTTAAGGATTTTTTACGAAACATAGTATAAATCACGATACATTTGTGTACCGTGGTATGAATATCTATGAACTTTGCCGCCAAATTTTACCACGCATGCGTAGAGCGAAAACCGAAATATTGGTTATCTGGTCTGGAGCCAACTAAAACAATAACAAAACAGTCTCTGAACAGTCTGAACAAACTGTAAACATTATGTGAAGTTCTAAATACATTCATTACATTCAGTGGATTATTGTTCTAATGTGATTATTACGTGAATTGAATTAATATGATTTAAACCGTGTCGAGTTTATAAAATTCCAAGAGTATGTTGTTTAGATAGAATGATAGAAACATCGCCACAGATTATCAGGTATCGTTTCATTAATTTCAATTTAATAAGTAGTTCGTGTTGAGATTCATCATTCATATCCGAATTTTGTATTTCATCGACATTTAACTTCAATATGGACCGGTAACTATGAATTTTCAATAGAAACTGTGCGTGTTAAATCCTCCTTGCTGTTCATTTTTATCTCCCGCATTTGGGGGATTTTATTATTAAAAAATATCTCGACAAAGTTGATAAATATTGTGACAACATTGTAATGGTTTAAAGACCAGAGAAGGAATAATTTCCGATGATATTTAATTCAGAGACGCATTCAGATTATTCATGAAATTAATGATTTTTTCGTCAAATTTCTGCGGGTGAAATTGGAAATAACTCGAAAACGACGCGTTTTATTGAAAAAAAAATAGGAATACTTTTAGTTTCTTAAATGATTGATTCTTTCGAAAATATGAACCGTTTATCTTTTCAAAGTGGTTTTATGGTGTTTTAGCGTGTATTGATGAGTCGACTACCCTGTAATTTTTATACTAGTAGAGATATTGAATAGGTTTTGATTGAGGAATATGCACCATGAATAGAGTAAAAACTCAATCAAAATTCAGTTCATTCGAAATAACGGTTCTGAAGATATAAACAGAAAAGTGATTTTTTCATGGATTTTCGACACCCTGTATCTCCCAAACCAAACCGAATTTTGAAAAATGGAATAGGAAAAAAGTGTTTCGTTTGATGAGAGGAATCTACAGTTAAAATAAATGTACAAGTCAAAGACTCACCCTGTATATTGTTAATTATTCTGACAACATTGTTCACTTGTTTAGAGACCAGAGAAGTAATAATATTCGATAAACAATAAGCAATAACTACTGCATCCGAACGCGTTGTTCTACCGTTTAAGGCTCCATGTTCACTTACTCCCACCTGTCAACTCTCGGTCTGTCACGTCATGATCATGTGACCTTATAACTGTCAAACATCCTGTGCTCTTTTCGAAAAACCCTTTAGAATGGAATACGCTGTATGCCAACCTTAATATGACAGTCATGTCAGTGGATCGTTAACATCAGTTCTATTTTCGTGAAGCGTTTTTTATTCTGGTGACAGGCATAAGTGTAAGATAGATTTACCGAAAACTTTCTCGCGAAGGATAGAGTTTCCGATAGAACAGGGTAACTTTCCGCTCACGCCTCAATTTCGGCGGAAATTATGACTTCGAGAGTTGAAAACTTTGGGTCGCAGTCGGCGATGGAAATTTTAACGCACTTTCGTTGTCGTTTGAAGAGTATATCCGAAGGTTTTAATTCATTTACGGATTTTATGAAATTATTACCATAAACCCAGCGGGCTATGGAGAATTTGAGGATGTGCTCTGAATATTACATCAGAGAATTCCGCATGATCAGCGGTATGAAGGCGGCGCTAATGAATTCCAGGTAGGTTCCCGGTAACTGTGTTAAAAAATGAAACAATCATTTCTTTTTGAGATACAGAGATACTCCATTGTGAATTTCACAACTGGACATGTCCCCAAATATTCTATACTGGAACAATATTTTGTTAGTTCAGTCTAACATACCTGACGAAGTTGAAGACTCCGAAATGACAAATTTTGCTGATGACAGGAATTTACTAACTACGGATGTATTGGGGTATTGATAACTTGAAGTTGAAATACGTCCCATTGTATCAATATTCTGAACAATGGTGTACGTAATGTCTTCTGTGGGATATTTCTTGATAATTTTGAAAAGTTGGGAATTCCATAGGTCCGTCCGTCTGTTCGTTAAGAACTTTTTCTGTTGGGTTTTTCGAGTACTTTAATTCTTTGTTCGAATGAACTATTACAAAGTAACTCATTTCAATCGATAGAATTATCACGGCAATTCAATCTCTTGTGATATGACTACTGACTATGTCTATAGACTTATGAGGTAAATTCAATCTCATGTGATATTTTATAAGACCATTTCACGAACAAAATAAAAGGTCAGGAACTCCATATTCGAGAAAACCAAAGAAAAACTCATGTTGACGTCTACAATTTATATTTATCAGTTGTCAAATCGTTCGTATCCATAGTTCAATCACAGATTATTCGGTAGCTCAATCGTTAAAAATACCGAAGTTGTCAAACCAATCATAATTCAGAGACAGTTGGTATTATCGCGATAATACGAGCTGTCTTTGGGCTGCCATTGGCCACTTTTTGAAATGAGTGAAATAGTCTGATAAATGCACTTTTTACCTGGAAGGCCATGCTAATTATCAAAATTGTCGCAACAGGTTTACCGAAAATCTTCACTGGATGAGAGAGGAACACTCGCAATTCCCTCAAAAGTTTAATTTTTGGGCGGACAATGTTCGAAAACATATCATAGGATGTTACTGGAGTTATTGCACCCCCTCTGAAATATAATTGAATGCCTGCATAAGTAATTGTATCAACATAACTTTGCTGGGGGCTGTACGAACCTATTTGTCGTGGAAGTAACTCCATCCCTGCTATGCTGGTGGAAATTTGAAGTTTTAAACGAAAACTCTGGTAAAATTCATAATTTATACACGCACCAAAATTAGTTATTCGAATTTTGTAGATTTTCAGTCTTGTGATAGCAAATATTTAGTTACCAGAATTAATTTGATTGCACCTCAACCAAGAATCGCTTGAAGACATGGTTTGAATTTTTTTTCAAATATAGAAATTTGATTTGCTGAGGACACTCTAATGAGTTTTCTACCGAAACATGATGCTCAACCGCTGGAAAACGATTATGAAGTCAATGAAGTCATCTGAGGTTGAATATGGACACACTTCGTCCAATCTATATATATAAAAGAAAGATGTTGGTTACACCATTTATAACTCGGACTGTTTGTTATGAAACTTCATATATGGATTCGTTTACGATCTGGTTATTATAAAATACAATGAAACTTTGAAAAAATTGATGAAAATTTTACTTATACAGGAAATCCTTTTTCTCCTTTAGAGTAGGGCCACTAGATGTCGCTACAGTGACAGTTACGCTACCGCTTATTCATAGGTACTTCATTTGATATTCTCCGCGTTAGATGGCGATATAAACAAATAGTGTGTACAGTGACTATATTCCCTCTATAGTCACTGTAATAGTGTGTAATTCGAGTTGCCTACAACTCTGCGCTGTTGGGCAAAACCAAAATGTCTTAGCGTAGGAGTTCAGATGTCTAAAACGATTAGATTTCGTTTAGATATGAGAAATGTTTCGTTCTTACCACTTCAGATGGCGCTATTCACACATTATGACTGATGATTATCGGTTATTTTTATAATTTTATTTATTCCAAATAACGTGATCGTGAAGGTACTATATTTGACATTATCACAATTAAATGGCGATGAATTTGTTGAGGCTTTCGCGGCCATCGATTGATGTCATCTGTTTTTTTTTCGAGCATTTCGGTCGTCGTGGTTTGAAATGGTCGAAAAAAGACATATGACATCAATTACTGTGTAATTTACAAAGGGCTTATAGTACCATGAAAGGTTATTAACAGATCCAGAAGTGGGTGAATTTCACAGTGAATTTTTATCGAAATGTCAAGTAAATCGGATTTTGGCGATCAGTTTCAATCGTGAAATGTCCATTCTCATCTTTTCTCATAATTTTTGAAATGTTTTTGAATTTCTGTTTGGGTGATGAATATATTTGCGGAAATAACTGAATTCAAAATTGCCATTATTAGTAATCGACATATTATGACATATTATTTTTGTATGTAATCTCCGATCACCGGTGATTACGATTTTTGAAATCCTCCGTTAGTATCATTTAGGCGGAACAAAGTTCGCCGGGCCAGCTAGTTTCTTATTATAAAGTGCATAGTATAGTTCAGATATTTCAATTTAAACCCTCCAGCAGGCAATGTTTACTCCGGAACCTTTTGGAGTTTTCTTCATGGATTACTCCGAAATGAGAAAATTGACCTGAATTTTCCGACTTCTCGATAAGTCACCAAGAAAGATGTACAAACATGGCATTTTCCGAGGCGAGTCTTGAGATGGCTCTAAATTTATGTAGCCGTTTCCGTTTTCATCCTTCTTGTCGTCGAGTCGAGCAAAGCTCACTTTGTCTCCAGGGGAAACATTTGGGGAGGAGATTTAATTCAATGGCCTTAGGGTAACTGAATATCAATGGACAATTTGGTCGCTTTCGGTCCGAAATTGGGAAATTAAGCGTCCGTAGATCACTCCGTCTCGGTATTGGTTAAATTTCACGTTCGAAATGCTCTTCTATTCAAGATAAAACTTGTTTGATGGAATATTTTTACATGCGGTTACGATCTCTATATGAGAAATCCCAGGGCGATATTCAGTGAGGACTTTTTTTCTATTCAGTTATTGGTATCGTGCAAGAATTCCCAGTGTGGAACCAGTGTTAATGCACATACTCCAGTTGTATTACGAGTATTAAGACCTGCTCCTGAAAGTATAATGGCCTCCCTTCGAGGTCGACAATAAACCTTTGATGGTTTGATGGAACATTCGAATTTCAGACGAATCATTCAAATAATTATTTTTTTAATTCTTTTCATATCACCAAACTCGGTTGGAACGGAATAATTCAATATAATTCCGACAAATATTGATAAGCATTATTTCAGGAAAATATACCGTCAACATTGAATGATACATAAAAAAGTACCATAGATGATTTTACAGAAAAGCAGAATTTTCCAAAGGAGTTATGGCACAAATTTCATAGACCAATATAAGTATTTATAATTTAGTTGGGCGAGTCGATAAAGCCGAGATAACACGCATTTTTGAAAATTAAAATATATCCTGTAGAACTATTTATCGGACAATCGCTGAATGTGAGCAAGGTATTCCTTGTATGAACTTTGCAAAAAGTGGAAGACCTAGAATTTTTGCCTAAGCAAGGACCGTAAGACTGGTGAGAAGAGCGAAAAACAAGGTTGGTACTTCGTTAAGAAAACTAGCACGTCAATATAGAACATCTAACTATATATCGCTAGTTAATTTATTGAAGCAGAACACGCTGGAGACGATATTGTGTTCTGGCGAGATATTGCGTCCAGACACTATGCAAGAGAAACTCAAGATTGGCTAGCCGACCTGAACGTACCATTTGTTCCGCGAAACGGCAATCCCCCTTACCTTCCACAGGCTCGACCCATAGAAGATTTTTCGGCTGTCTTATAGCGAAAATTTCAGGATGGAGGATGGGATGCCCAAAATGAAGAGGAACTTCGACGCTGAATATACAGGAAGATCCGAGAAATCGATCTAGGTACCGTCCAAACCTGATGCTAGGTTTTCGCAGAAAGTTGCGCCCTGTGGAAGATGAAGGCCCTCTTCATTTAATTTGAATTGACAGTTTTGTTGCTTCTGATCCGTTTATTGATGTGTATTACAATACAATAAACAAATGTATAATTTTTGTCATTTTTTTGGTCTCTGAAACCTTTGCCAAAAGTTATGGGACATACGTTAAAAAGCACCCTCTAACACTAAAACGATGAGGCTCTGACATCAGTTTTTTATATCTTATTTATAATAGTTATTTATGATATGAGTGTTAAAATTGACGTTTCATTTTGTGAGTGAAAAAGTTTGTGAAATGAGCGGAGCGAATTGAACAATTTCACGAACAAAATAAAATCACTTTTAACACAAATACCCGTTATTTTCTTTCATTTTTTATACAATACAATGTTTTTTGTACAAGTGCCCTATTTTGATAATGAAATGGGCGAATTTGCAATGACAATAAACTTCAAAATGCCTTTTCTCTATTTCAGTATCGTAATGAGTTCATTACAGTACTAAAAATAGTGCTGTAATGAACTTATTACAGCATTGTTTTTAGTTATATTTTTCGTTTCGTCGTTGTCAACAATGACTGCCTACCCTATCAATTTTCAACGCACGTCAATTTGGAAATGTCAATTTCGTAACAGTCACCAACTGCCAAGATACAATACAAAAGTCACTATATAGGATGTATAATCTTAACTTTTCATTGAATTTCAACAGTATTTCACGAAATTTGACTGAAATAGAGAAAATATCGTCTAATACTCGTTGCAGAATGCAATTCCAACACTCATGCGTTCTAAAACTCGCTCCTTCGTCGCTCGTTTTCGAATTTCGCATTCGTATTGGAATAGGAGCCCATTGTGCAACTATATAGTTTTAGAATATACTATTAATATTCAAATAATCAAAAGGTTCTTGTGAATGGCAAACGTTGCCAACGTTATGGGAAAAGACGCTGTCATTTGAATTTCGTTCCTGTCCAATTTTCGTCTTGGGTTTTTAACTGCTTTATGTTTGTCGAGAGTCCAATTATTAATAAAAGTGACGATTTGGTTGTTCCTGTGAATATTGAAGAGTCTGCAAGAAGAGCAAATCTGGAACTCCTATACCTGAAAAATCTGTTCAGCAGCACGATATTGCATATAACAATTTCCTGGCCTGGTGTAAATCGAAAGAAGTAGAAGGGAACTTTAGTGTACCTGTTTTCCTGGCATACTTAGAAAAAAATAAAAAATATGGAGTTCATCAACTTTGAGGAGCAAATTTTCAATGATAAAGTCAAGCGCCCTTATTAAAAATGGTGTGGATGTTAGTAAATATTTTAAGGTAATAGCATATTTAAAACGGAAAAGTGAAGGATATGAAAATTCTCACTGGTGAACAAGTTGAAAAGTATAAATGACTAAATGAGGCACAAGATGAGGAATACTTGATGGTTAAGGTTGCAACTATTTTCGGATTATTTGGAGCCTGTCGACTTGAAGAATTGTGTAATTTATCAGTGGAAGACATCGAAATAACAAATAAATCATTGTTTATACAACTTCCAAACACAAAAACGAAAGTCAGTCGTTCTTTCAGTATTATTGGGAAGTATGTTGACTATTTTCATCAGTACTTTGCACTGCGTCCTTCTGTCATCAAACATCGTTGTTTTCTCCTGAAATATATGAATAATAAATGCACTGCCAATCCAGTTGGTACCAATACATTTGGGAAAATTCCATCTATTGTTGAAGAATTCCTCAAGCTGCCAGAACCAAAGCAATATACAGGAGGACTGTTTTCGAAGATCCTCCGCTTCATTGCTAGCAGAATCAGGAGCAAATATTACGGATATAAAGAAACATGGTGGATGGAAGTCTACGACGGTAGCCGAGGGCTATGTTGATCATTCCATTGCATATAGAAATATCATTGCTGAAAAAATTCTCCCACCCTCAACAGATTTTGGATCATCATCATCCAATATTGTACTTCCGGTTTCTACAAGTATACTGATGGTGCTGACTGCTGAGGATTCTAATAATGTGTTGCGAATCTCCCAAACGTCACAGGGCATTAATGTTAGTAATTGTTCTTGTTTTACGATTAATATTAATGTTCATGAGTAATGATTGTTAAACATTGATATTAAAAATTTGCAATTGCTGAATTTTTTTCATCTGATTTCATCATAAGAAAATGGAGTGCTAAAAATATTTTTAACGCTAATGTTAAAAATATTTTTCTCTATTTCAGTATCGTAATGAGTTCATTACAGTACTAAAAACAGTGCTGTAATGAATTCATCACAGCATCGTTTTCAGTTACATTTTTCGTTTTGTGGTTGTCAGCAATGACCTCCGATCCTTTTGAATTTCAGCAGACGTCAATTCGGAAATGTCAATTTTCGTATTTCCTAACATTCACCCCAACTGCCAAGTTACAATAAAGGTGCAGACACATTGTTGTCACGTCACGAGAGCTCACGCGAGGAAATGGAAAGAAGATATGGAGAATATAGCTGCTTTTACAGTTGCTGGTGATTCTCATAGAAGGGATTCGATTTACCAAATGAATCAACGAACAGAAGAAGTGGGGGAATTCCATAAATTAATTCAAGAAGTATTGAATGAGCACCCAGATCGGTTTCAAATGTATGTCAGAATGACATTTCACTAAATATCAGACGTAAATTTGCGGAATATAGATCTTGCGTGCTTTCAGTGCTATAATGTGACAGCAGATACAATATCGCAGAAATTTTTACTACATTTTGATTCCGTAGTAGTATAATCACCCAGTTTAGTTCTGATGATTTGGCTTCACTATTTATTATTGAGGTGTGTCTCTCTTCCTATGGTCTAAGTTCCATGCATTAATCGTTGTTGCACATTTTGGGAAGATGACGTGATGTGACGTGACGTGATGACAATGTGTCTGCACCTTAAAAGTCACTAGAACCTATAATTTTAATTCTTTCATTGAATTTCACAAAATTTGAGTGAAATAGAGAAAATAACGTCTATTACTAGTTGCAGAATGCAATTCCAATACTCATTCGTATTGGAATAGGAGCCCATTCTGCAACTAGTTTTAGAATATACTATTAACACGCTTCCACGTAATAGTATATTATTTCATTAGGAGGAGAAGTGTCACTTTTCGTGGCGAGCTTGAGTTTATCCGCCGAACGGAGTGAGGCGGATAATTGAAAGCGAGCCACGAAAAGTCACTTCTTCTCCGAATGAAATATGCTATTTTATTTCCAAACGTTTTCAAATTCATGAAAATTGTACATTTATATTGTAACTTTATCAAATAAAACTGACGTTTGAATTGGAAGTTTTCGTATTCTATGCATCTATGTTCATATTGTTCATGGTAACCAAGTAATCTTTTTCGTAGCAACACTTTTCCTGCCGCCGGAGGGAAAAGTAAAGATTTCTCCGCCTAGGCGGAGAAATAGAACTTTTCGATGATCCTGTCAGTCGAGAACTGACGTTGTTATCGTACGTTTGGAAATAATAGTATATTATTTCATTAGGAGGAGAAGTGTCACTTTTCGTGGCGAGCTTGAGTTTATCCGCCGAACGGAGTGAGGCGGATAATTGAAAGCGAGCCACGAAAAGTCACTTCTTCTCCGAATGAAATATGCTATTTTATTTCCAAACGTTTTCAAATTCATGAAAATTGTACATTTATATTGTAAGTTTATCAAACAAAAATGACGTTTGAATTGGAAGTTTTCGTATTCTATGCATCTATGTTCATATTGTTCATGGTAACCAAGTAATCTTTTTCGTAGCAACACTTTTCCTGCCGCCGGAGGGAAAAGTAAATATTTCTCCGCCTAGGCGGAGAAATTGAACTTTTCGATGATCCTGTCAGTCGAGAACTGACGTTGTTATCGTACGTTTGGAAATAAACAATTTTATTTCCAAACGTACGATAACAACGTCAGTTCTCGCCTGACAGGATCACCGAAAAGTTCTATTTCTCCGCCTAGGCGGAGAAATATTTACTTTTCCCTCCGGCGGCAGGAAAAGTGTTGCTACGAAAAAGATTACTTGGTTACCATGAACATAGATGCATAGAATACAAAAACTTCCAATTCAAACGTCATTTGTATTTGATAAAGATACATCAAATGTACAATTTTCATGAATTTGAAAACGTTTGGAAATAAAATAGCATATTTCATTCGGAGAAGAAGTGACTTTTCGTGGCTCGCTTTCAATTATCCGCCTCACTCCGTTCGGCGGATAAACTCAAGCTCGCCACGAAAAGTGACACTTCTCCTCCTAATGAAATAATATACTATTAACATTGTTTGCTGTCATTAAAAGTGTCACTTTTAATGGCAGTTGTACAAAAAGACATTTTCTAGTCAGAAGCTACTAGCTTCTGTGCTTGTAGCTCCTGAAGGATCTCCTCAGGAGACATAAGAGTTGTCAGTATAATCATTATCAATTATCAATATTGTCATGAACAAATCGCACATCAAATTAGACATCAACAATGAACAACAAACAATTTATATCTCCATTCCAATTAGATTCCGAGTAACGAGTTGAAAGAAAAGCTGTTTTCCCTTCGATTTTCTCATGATAGGATTGACAGTACACAGCCCAACTCTCCAAAAGGACCTATTTCCACGATTACCAGCAATACACTCCAAAATACCCATTGGGACTAAATCATTACACTAATACCTGCATTGTTACGTACCAAGTATAATCCCTTGTACAACTGAAAGCTTTCACGGGTCATCCAATTGTCTTCCTTTCACCAAAGATGAATTTCCGGCTCAAGTTGTCGTTTTCAAGGGGCTGTTGGCATTTAACCATACCGTGGAACTCGATACCCTTGCAATATGCAGAACAAAGGGCCCTCCATGTTCCTGTGACCTGTTACAATGTTCAATAGAATTTCAATATAACCGTATACACGTAGAGGGAAAAAACATCGATTATGAATATCTTTTAAGTATTCCTCCCCTTTGAACTTTATACAGGGTTTACGAGAGGTTCCTATATATCGGATGCCAGACCATTAAAAATCCCCGGGTGAAATAAATTCGGCGCGAGCAACTCAATCAGTTTTTCTTTTAATTTCATTGAAAATCCTGCTATCGTCCTTTTTTATTGCAGATCAATGCTTCATCCTGAATATCCATAAAATAGGATCTTTTTTTTTGGAAAATCACCACAACCTAAAACAAGGAATATGCAGGGTGAATCTGTAGGGCTCGATAGGTCGATGACCTCTTGGGAATTTTGTGCTATGTCTATTTCTATCTTCGATTTCGAAATGCCCTATGAAACGCTCATAAGGACTGAACGAGAATAAATTCGCTATCACAAAAACGCTTATATCTTTTGAACCACTAGACCGATTTCGAAAATCAAACTCATTTTCGAATCATCTTCTAATTCTAATGAAAACTATTTTTACAATAAAAAACCAAAACTATTTTTTACAAAATTCATGCGTTTTTTCTGGAATTCTTCCCATCATGCTTCTTATAGTGTTCTCAGTCAATTTCTGGGATGCTGTCTTCCACTTTTGCTTGAATTCCGCTAATGTTTTCGTTGATTTCTTAGTCTTCTTAAATTCTCTTTCGATTGGCCTGAGTTCTGGGCAATTTGGTGGATTGGCCTCTTTGGGGACCAAAACCACCTCATTAGCTTCGTACCATTCCTTGGTGGCCTTGGTGTAGTGGCATGAAGCTAAATCTGGCCAAAAGATTGTTGACACATCGTGCTCACGTAAAAATGGTAAAAGTCGCTTCTTCAAGCATTCCTCGATGTATATCTTCGAGTCAACAGAGCCTTGGCCAACGAAAAATTTGCTCCTTTTCCCACAAGTGCAAATTGCTTGCCGAACCAGGATTTTTTTTAGGAAACTTTGCTTGTTTCTTCACGCGAAATTGTTCGTCAACATTTCCACGAGAATCTGCAGTATAAAATTCCTGACCAGGAATTTGCGAGAAATCAACCAAGACCAAGACTTAGGCAACAGGAAAATTTTTTCAAGAAATCCTTTTTTAATTTCTTTGCTCTTGATTTCGCTTCTTGATTCTTCACAGCGTTCCTGTCTGGCACATTCTGCACTTTGTATATTCTAAGCCCACAACTCGACTTGATTTTCTGAACGGTTGACTGCGAACAACCCACTATTTGGGCCACTTTCCGTCCTGAAACGTTAGGATTCTTCTGAAGAAGGCTGATGGCTTTCTTCACTTTTGGGCTATGAAACCCCTTTTTCCTCCCGGTTCCTTCCTTGCAGTTAATTGTGAGATCTTCGTTGAAGCGCTTAACAATTCTTGATACCGTTTCCAGACGAACGCGAGCCTCTTTTGCGATTCTTTTGAAGCTCCATTTTTGATTATTTTGAAAAAGTTTCACTATAAATTCTCGTGTTTTCACTTCGCTTGGCATTTTGCGACAGAGAATTGGAATATCTATGAAGTATACTCCATTCACTTTTATAAAGTAGCCCGGTTGGCCCAGGAATTCTGACACATTTCACCACGTATTTTTTGAAAATGTTAGGTTATAGTCATTCTTCTGTCAGATTTGAACGCAACGTTGCCGTTTCTACATATAAATCGTAGAAATTACGTATTTATCAAAATGTTTATTTACTTTGGGAAAACAATGAATTTGAGGAAATATTATGTCAATTCAATAATTCCAAAGATCTGACGAATATTGAAGAAACTTTTTTCTCTGTTAATACTGGAAATATTTCACGTGTGCTAGTATAAAAATGATTGGGACATTCAGTTATGCTATTTTCTTGTACGGAAATCACGAACCGAGTGTTGAAATTTTACTGAAAAATGATAGACAGAATAGACCGTTACTTTGTGATAGTTCATTAACTCAGACAGAAAAACTTTTAGACGAACGTATGGAAATCCCAATTTTTAAAATTCTGAAGAAATAAGCCTACAGACGACAATTAAATACCTTTTTGCGCAACTTGATATACTCCAGTATGAAAATGTATTGATACTACGAATCTTGTGTCACAGATAAACCTTAAAAGAACTAACTCCATTCACATTCACAAGTTAAAAAAAGAGTAATTAGAAAGTAGACATGGCAATGTCGCTTGATTTTCACGATTGCCAACCTGCGTCCGTTTTAAGTAAAAGAACTTGATAAGCCTAAACCATGGCCCACCAAGATACTTTATAAAAGTGAATGGAGTATAAATGTTCCACATGTTTCTGGCGTTCATAACAAAGCTAACTATGATCAAATTTTGATTTTTTCTCAATTGGTTCAAGAGATATAGGCGTTTTTGTGATAGCGAATTTATTCTCGTTCAGTCCTCAGGTAGCTGACCGTCATTGATTGATTGATTTATTTGCTGACGAACAAGAGATCGGATCAGCGCTTGGCCTCCCTGTGACACTGCGACCAACTTGGGTCTATTGTATCACTCTTTTGTCAGTGGTTCCTCACGAGAATAAGTTCGTGATGTGAGAGGCTGTATCTTCCTCTTCACCGCAAAGTCTTCAATCTACGGGTTCTCCAAGTATTCCTATGGTGTTCAGATGTTTCCTAGGCCGCAGTGTTCCGTCAGTAGACCTACTATTATACGTTCCTTTGTTCAGTTTAGATTCAAAAATTCAGCCGTCAAGGTTTGGCTTGTGTGTCCTACCATGACTCTGCTATGTGTTTGCCCGTCGCTCTGTTCCCAGTGTTGTCGGTGTCTTTGTTTTATCCACTCCTCAATCAGGGTCCTGCATCGGTTTTTGCTTGTTCCAAGCACAGGTTCTGGCCCTGTGAATGGCGTTTCAGATGCTTGTCTTGCTAAATGGTTTGCTTTTTCATTGCCCGCTATTCCCTTGTGACCTGGCACCCACATCAAAGTGACCTTGTTGTGTTTTGCCAGCTCCAGAAGGTCCTGGAGGCATTCCCAGACGATTCTAGACTTTATCTGTGTCGAGTTGAGAGCTTTGATGCGCTCTGGCTGTCAGAGAGAATGTGGATGTGTTTTCTTTGGTAGCAACTTTCCAGGTTCTTCTGTATGCATGTCCAAAGGGCATGTGTTGCAGCTAGAACTATCGTGGCGTGTTTGCCGAGAGGTATTATGTAATCCCTTCTTGGCCTCACTCCATGTATTCCCGCTCCTGTTCCTTCATCTGTCTTTGAACCGTCTGTGTACCAGACTATTTCTGCAGGTGATTGTGATTCTATATCCCATCTGTTCCAGTCGAGCTTTGTTTTGAATGGTTTATCGAATGAGTATAGGGGTTGCATGTAGTCTGAATTTTAGTATATGTACCGCCGAAGCGTCATAGTAAGTTTCGTAAATCGCTTAGACAAAAAGTCATCCATATGGTTAACCGATAGATTAAAATCAGAGAGGCACTGGCATCGGGATATATGGACCTAATAATAAGAATGGGCTAGTAGACGCAGGTATTGGTACAGATGGAGGTATTGCCAGATAAAATATAAATGCTGATTCCTATAATTCTCTCTTTTTGCTATAAGTTTCTCTGGCAACAATTAGGTGCTTCATTTCATTGGACACTGTGGCTATCTGCAGATGTCAGAACATGCTCTGACAACCTCGAGTCTGCGGCTTGTCTATTTATCGAGTTTACTATGGATGCAAACTTTTCGGACTGTGTCATCCGGTTTGGCGATTCTAAATTCTCAAAGCGATTTGTTCATGGTCGTAAATTCATATAACGCTGATGAAGTTTCATGTCGAATATTCCAATTATGAGCGGAAACAACATGTATTTTATGTTCATCGATTTCTTGACATTGAAGATCGGGCAATATCGGCTAGTTTATGTTACTAATTGGCAGATGAGTTCATTGTATGTTTACCCCAGAGATTCAATACTGATCCCGCTCAATATGGCGGTTTCAAAATAAATATTATTCCACTTGTTCGAGCAACTACTAACAACAGAATTTATGAGAACATAGCCTAGTTCTCGTTATGAGCTGAGATTAGGATTTCAGGATACGAGATAAAATCAAGTACATTATAATGAGAGCATATTGTATATGTTTACCTCAGACAAACAAGACTTCAACCCTGATTACATGGCTTACCCTGAAACGATTTCAAGATGGAAATAGAAATTTCGAAGAATAAAAAACTCATTTAAGCTTGATTCAGATTTTTCATTTTCTTTTACAATAGTTCAACAAACTCAATTTTATCTTTTTGTCTTTTGCATTGAAGATGTAATTCGAATTTCCAGTTGGCATAGACCAACCACACTACAGGGTGATTTTTTTTAAATGTTTCATTAGAAGTTTTCGATGAAGGAATTGCGATTTTTGTGTTTTTGTTTTAGAGTACATGAAGTCAGTTTGTAAAATATTTTCAAGTGGGAATCTACTTCCGGTTCTACCGGAAACGAATGTGAACTTCGTTATTTCAAATGTAAAACCCTGTATATTTATAGATATTTGAATTCTTCGTTCAATTCTGCAATGATTTGATGTATTATATGCGCAACCACATCAAGCGATTGTTGAGTTATAGCCTGATTCTCAAATTTTTCGACAGAAAGATTGTCACAAATAAGTGTTTATATCTTCTAAATCTTTCATTGTAAGAAAAATTTTTTGCAACAGTGAAACAAAAGAAAGTACGCTGATACTGCTTCTTGTATAAATTATGAGGAAATATTATACAGGGTGTCTGCAACAGGGCTTCAAAGTTAGCCTCAACAAAACTATGAAATCTCATTTTTTTCAAAATGGGAACCATATAATTTTGTAATTCCGATCGATTGCTCGTCGAAAACTAGTTAGAGTGTGCCAAACATTTCATGTCTTTAAAATGAGTAGTTTTGCCGTTATCGAATAAAATTCGAATTTCACCACCAAAGCCAGGTTTCTTTGTCTAAACATCAGGTTTATCAAGATAATTTCAAAGGAGGCTATGTCAATAGTAAGAATATGTCAGTTTCTTTATGTAGTCATCATTCATTATCAGCTCTGTTTATTTGTCACATTCGCCGCAAAAGGAACAGACTTTTTATTTATCATTCTAGTGTACCCTTTTATTATTATAGCTTGTTTTGCATAGTGCTTGATCAATGAAAATAAGTAAAAATGACAATTCCTAACATAGCCTACTTTGAAATAGACTCGGAAATAGACGAGCATACCACTAAATTTGTCTGATGGGAGAAACCTGGCTTTATTCGTGAAATTCTGTTAAATTCAGTGGTATGCTCGTCTATTTCAAAGAAGGCTATGTTAGGAATTGTCATTTTCAGTTATTTTTATTGATCAAGCACTATGCAAAACAAGCTTTAATAATAATAGGGTACACTAGGATGATAAATCAAAAGTCTGCTCTTTATTTGCGGCGAATGTGACAAATAAACAGAGCAGATAATGAATGATGACTACATAAAGAAATTTTAATTTTAAACTGACATATTCTTACTATTGACAAAGCCTACTTAAAAATTATCTTGATAAACCTGATGTTTAGACAAAGAAACCTGGCTTTGGTCGTGAAATTTGAATTTTATTCGATAACGGCAAAACTACTCATTTTAAAGACATGAAATGTTCGGCACACTCTAACTAGTTTTCGACGAGCAATCGATCGGAATTAGAAAATTATATGGTTTCCATTTGAAAAAAATTAGATTTCATAGTTTTGTTGAGGCTAACTTTGAAGCCCTGTTTCAGACACCCTGTATAATATTTCCTCATGATTTATACAAGAAGCAGTATCAGCGTACTTTCTTTTGTTTCACTGTTGCAAAAAAAAATTCGTACAATGAAAGATTTTGAAGATATTAAACACTAATTTGTGAAAATCTTTCTGTCAAAAAATTTGAGAATCAGGCTATAACTCAACAATCGCTTGATGTGGTTGCGCATATCATACATCAAATCATTGCAGAATTGAACGAAGAATTCAAATATCTATAAATATACAGGATGGTACATTTGAATTAACGAAGTAAACATCCGTTTCCGGTAGAACCGGAAGTAGATTCCACTTGAAAATATTTTACAAATTGAGTTAATGTACTCTGAAACAAAAATACAAAATTTTGTATTTGTATCGCAATTCCTTCCTGGAAAACTTCTGATGAAACACTTAAAAAAATCACCGTGTATACTTCTTGGAGGCGAATTGAAAGGGTTATTTTTGAAAAAAACAGACTCAACAGAAATTTCAGACAATTTTTGTATGTGGCTGCATCAACAGCTCACCCTCCACTTCCAGCGGTCTAATGAAATCCAGTGTCTGGGATGACTTTATTATTATTATTCTTCATCATCGGTCTCCCGTTCTCAGCATGAGCTGGTAATACTTCTATCAACCAGTGAAAAAACATTTCAGTTCCTCCCACTAGTTCAGGAATTTCCGCACGATGTGACAGGTTTGCAAAGCTACAGCCTGCTGTGCATATCCCGCAATCCTCTGGGATATTTCGATCTTTTGAAGATTTCTCTTGAATGATTTTGACATACCTAACTCACTCAGCCGAAATCACTAACGGCACAATAGTGACATTCGACAATTGCCACATATTCTTGAGCTCTATTGCCAAGTTCTCGTACTTCGTTATTTTTTCGGACTCCGTTCTTCCGATGTTATGAGTCAATGGTACTGCTACATCAATCATTACCCCATACTTCTGATCCTTCTCGATGAATACAAGGTCCGGTCTATTTTAGTCCACTGTTCTATCTGTTGTTATGGGCCTGTCCCAATAGAGAACCGCTGCTGCGTCCGTTTCCATCAACACTGCTGCAGGTTGATACTTATAATATGACGGACAAGTATCCAAAAAACCATGCCTAAGAGCCAACTGCTGGTCAACCATAATCGCCACTTGGTTGTGTCGGCCCAGATATGCGTTGTCGGCAAGAATTCGACAACCGGCGATTATATGTTCAATAGACTCGCCAACCGCGCCGCACTTCCTGCATTTGTCCTCCACGTTCAGCTTCAAACAGTGCTTCTCGTAGTTCCGAGTTCTTATAACTCGATCTTGGATAACCGTCAGAAATCCCTCAGTTTCAGGATAAAAGTGTCCCGCACAGGCCCGGATCTACGATTTTTTCTGACCGGGGCAAAAATTCATGATAGCGCCCCCCCATTAGTGTAATATATGAAATCATAGAAAATAACGGAAAAATAATAGAAACAAATACTAATAATAAGGAAAATATCACAAGGAAAGAAATTAGATTTTTTTTCTTCACAGCTTCACGCGGCGTGATTTTCTTTCCGCAAACGCATCTATCAGCTCCTCGAAATCTGTTTCGGAAGCTCTTTTGTTTTCTATAGCTAAGATTGAGAGACAAAAGAGACGTTCCTGACTCATTGAGGAACGCAAATAATTTTTATTATTTTCAATTTGCTGAAACTACGTGGTAGGTAATGTGCAGTATATTCTTGAAGCTATACTGACGTAAGGAAAATCTTCTTGCAGATCTTGCCTGTGAAGAATTTGTAGGACTTGTAGGAGGTCTAATGAAGCCATCTTTCACTAATTTCAGGAACCAGCTCTATGAAAACCGCTAGTTCCTAACAAAAATCCACTGCATTCAATTCTCTTCATTATTTTTGCCTTAAAAGGGTGCCATTTTTCTGCAGATCCTCTTTTTGCATGTTTAAGAGGGCATGGCCGTTGAGGAATGCGAAATTTCATATGCGGACTTTTTGCGCTTTCTAAGTTTTTTCTTATTTCTGACAATAATCTGTCGAAAATAACCTTAATTTCCTTCGAGAATGAACCAACTAGATCTAGCGTTCTTGACTCATCCTCGCACATTTTGTCGACCTGCCTTTTCTTCTTGGAAACACGTTTATTTCTAAGAATTGGATCCACATCCAATTCTTCTGAAAGAAGTGTAGCTTCCGAGATCCAGTTTTCAAAAGGGATTTTCCCTCATTCCTTGCAAGATCTTCACAAGACCTTGCATAAACGATGATGAACGTGAAATAATTATATCCCCGTTCTGAATTTCCACGTTGACCCTATTGATCTCTGGCAGAATATTACCCCAAATTGTTAGGTTCAGTGTGAATCTAAAATCCATCACATCATATGAAGCAAATGACCAGCTTCATACTTGGATTCTGCGATTAGTGATGATTCTTTGATTTCTTCCACAGCTTTCACAACTCCCGGTAAATTATTGAGCAAGGCATTAACAGCTTGATGTATAGCCCATCTTGTTTTGCTACTTCCTTTCAAATTTGTTTTAGTGCACTTTTTCATAATTGTCCATCGTGTGGTTGAACTAACAAAAAACGAATACAGTTTTTGTACAACACCAAATAAATTTACTGGTTCTGAACACGATGAAGCCAAATGGACACCCACAAGATTCAGAGAGTGTGCTAGGCATGAAACTATAATACTGCCAGCTCTTTGATGTGTATAATTCTGGATTGGACTCCTTTATATATGCCAGCCATATTAGATCCGTTGTCGTAAGATTGCCCAAGACATTTTTGACATCTAAATCACCAGCTTGCAGTTTATCTAGAATTCGCTGATGATATTATTCTCCAGTTTTTCCGTCAACTTCTAAGAAGTCAATAAAACTTTCTTTTTATCTCATATCCAGACTCCGTGCTCTTTAAATCTATACTAATACTATAAAGAGGAAAGATTTGTATTTTTGTTTGTTTGATACGAATAGGCTCAAAAACTACTGGACCGATTTCAAAAATTCTTTCACCCTTAGGAAGCTACATTATCCCTGAGTGACATAGGCTATACTTTCCACCCGAAAAAATTAAGGATACCTACTATAACTTCAATAATTACAAAAAAATCAGCCAAAATCAGCTATTTTCACGTGCGCTGCAAAAACCGTGAGACTAAAGCTGAATACAGATTACTCTGACGTGACGTGTAAGGACGTCACGTCAGACGTGTACTGTACTCCCATTGGCCTGATATGAACGTGAACGCACAGAACAATGTGTTGCCTTTTTATATCACTCACATTTTGACGTTCACGTTCATATTAGGCCAATGGGAGCACAGTACACGTCTGACGTGACGTCCTTACACGTCACGTCAGAGTAATCTGTATTCAGCTTTACGTGGATACAATGTATGACGGAAATGTACCTCTTAAATAGTTCTACAAAAAATTCCGCGATAGCATATATCTATCTCTCAAGATTGACTTGCTATTACCTGTTTATGGTAATCAGATGTTTTCCAAAATTATGCACTATTTCGGAGTGTGTTTTTATGAATTGGGTATTGATCCTCATCCACCCTAATACGTTATTTATACCCAGTATTTAATTTGGAACGAAATTGCCCTTCACATCATACAATTACAACGTGTACATCAAAAGATATGGCAGGTTGAAGTGTTGAAGATGAAACCGCCGCGTGAAACAAATTTCTACTCGGGCGAAGCTGGGACATGCCTGCTTGTATCGTATAACCTGGTTCATTTGTTCTGTGTGAGATACATCTGGGGTGCAGTCGAACATAATCGTGAAATAGTTGGCCTCCTTGATCTCATTAATAATGTTATTCCGAACTTTGGTGGCCATTAAATCGATAATTTCATTTTGCATACTTTTGGACATATAGGATGTTTGTCCAGACTGGAGCCTAACAAAAATGAGCATTTGGGTTCGAAGATTCTTGCTCCTGTTCCTGTTGTGGTTTTGAACGATCTGCGTAACATTTAATGGTGTCCCTTTTTTCGAAGCTCATTTTCCTGATCATTTCCTCACTAAGTAGCTTGTTAGAACTCCACCAATTCAAAAATGGCAACCATAACGTTTCTATCAGGACACTCTACCTAAATAAGGAAGGATTTCACATAAGGTAGATACGATTGCATTGCAGGCTCCATCAAAAGTATGATGTCTATAGAATTTCCAGAGGGAAGTACCCATTACATTTCGAACGTTTCACAGGAATCGATATCAGGTATTTCCCTTTGAAATTGGCAGAAATGGAGTTATGCCGTTCCGGAGAGAAGTTACGGAAGAATTTCAGTTGTGTTGTCTACAAACACTTAACGTGAGCAAATTGACGGATTTTTCGACACGAGCGCATCCTGGATCGTTTGATCTCGAAGAGCACGTGAATTCCAGAAATAATTGGTGATGGGAAAAGAGCACATCTCCGGGAGTCTGGAGGTCATGCCCTCAGTTGGTACACAGGCTTATTATTTCTCTCGGCCTTGAGGGCCGTCTTCATTCGGGCTCATTACAGAGTGGATACTTATTTTCTGAAAATTACAATTACAATCACTTCCAGTCTTGCATCCCGGCTATCTTTTGAACTATTCTACCAGTGTAATTCAGTAGAAAACCAGTTTATATTTGTACTTGCCAGCATTCTCCATTACGTTTATAAAGTATCCCGGTTGGCCATGAAGTTCTGACACATTTCAACACGTTTATCTTGAAAATGTTAGGTTATGGTCATTCCCATGTCAGATTTGCACGCAACGTTGTCGTTTCTACATCAAAATCGTAGTAATTACGTATTGATCTAAATGTTTATTTACTTTGGGAAAATAATGAATTTGGGGAATATAATGTGAGTTCAATCATTTCAAAGAACTGGCGAATGTTGAATAAACTCTTTCTCTGTTAATACTGGAAATATTTACGTATATAAACATGGTTGGAAGATTCAGTTATGCTATTTTTTTAAGGAAATCAAGAAACGAGTGTTGAAATTTCAATGAAAAACAATGAACAGAATAGTCCGTTACTTTGTGATAGTTCATTCGGAAAATGAATAGAAGTACTCGAATAACCCAGAAAAATGAAAAGAATAAACGGAGCTAAGAGTCCCTCACTTTTGGAGAAATTCGATTTTTCGAAAATTGAAAAAAATAACACTTTTGCTTCTCTTTTTGGTAGTAAGACTCCAAATGAAAAAATTTTTTCAATCTTAATTTTGTATACAGGGTGTTTGGAGGGTGAGTAGCCATAGCTAAATGGTGGATAGGTGATGCTCTTGGCTACTTGTTGCGCCTAATAAAATAACATTTTGCCCAAAGTTCAAAGTGTTTTTGCCATTTTTCTAGAAATTTCCCATTTTTCTCACTGAAATCTTGAATTTTTTTTAATATTAGGTGGGCGTTCAATGTAGTGTGTTTTCATTTCAAGTTGATTTCGAAAACGGTTTCACTTTGAGAACTGGAATTTTGTGGGTGAATTCAGAAAGGATTAGGGTTTTTGTTGAAATGATTTTAATCGATTTCATTCCGAAAGTCAATTTTTTTTCTTTCAAAAATAGAAGAAAATGAGCCAACTCATGCTTCTGTTTTATTTCAACAGAAAGACCAATGAAAATAGTTCAACTTCCGATTAAAAGGGAATCTACTGATAATTTCGTTCAGAAGAAATACGGAATTGGCAGAGAATGGCCAAATTCAAATTTTGGCGGGAAAAAGTTCCTGCTTTATCCACAAATTCGCTTATTCCATAGTTCGGCGATTTTCGGATAGAGAGCGCCATTGTACATTTCATTCATGATTAGAGACATATTCATAGAACTTGATAGTGATAGTGCATGTTCTATGGAGATATCCATAAAATGGACGGTGGCGCCTCTATCGGCTGAGCTTTCCAACTCGCTTCAAACACCGACCTTAATGCTCGAGGTGTATTGTCAACCGATGATAGAGAGAGCACGCTATTTTTAGCTGTGTTAGAATGAGGGAATAGATTTTACCTGTTCAATGGAATAGTTTTTTCGTCGCCATTTTGAGGCATCCTTGAAGACAAAACGGTTTTTTGTTGAGTTATCTGATTATTAATGGTACTGATACATACCATCACAAGAGAAACTAGAAAAGTTTTTGAAACCATTTTAAAACCCCACATTATATAAATTTTTTTTTATTTCACTCTGTAAAGTGGGCACAACATTATTTTTTTTTCATTTGAGACTATTTCCAATTTTCCTAGAGGGTGTACAAAAAAGAAGATCCTCCTGAGAATTATGCTAAAGAAACAGAATAGAAAGAAAGGGAAGATATAAAAAGAGCACAAATCGTGAAGAGAAATATAAATGATGTGGAAGGTATGAGAAAAAAGAAATATATTGCAAAGAAAAATCAAGGAACGACTCTGTAGAGACGAGCGAAGATGAAAAGGAGTATTATTGTCTGGTTTGCATGGAGTCTTGTCTTATCGAAGCACCAAGTCAGTGCTTCAATTGCAAATTCTAGTTCTTCTATCAAAATGATGGATCTGAATGAATTTTTATGTTTAAAATCGTCATGATACATTTGAGATTACCTGAATCAAAAATGTTTCGGCTTACCGGAGGTTCAACGTTCCGTATATATTTCTATTACAATTATAATTAGTTTTTGTTTGAAATGCATTTTTCTTGACTATCTTTGCTCAAGTATGATTCATATTTTAAGGGAGTTCAAAAAACACCAATTTTTATGAAAGAATATTGTGTAACTGATGACGCCGTTAAGGGGCAGTATCACCTTTTGAATCGTGGTAAATCTCCATTCAAAAGTGGTCTCTTTATTTCACGAGTAAGTACCCTAATTTACGACGTAGAGACTTGATTTTTTTTAATTGCAGTTGAAGAACGTCCCGAGGGCAAATAGTTTTCTTTTTTTCGATTTAATTAGTTTTTCGATTAAAAAAACAGGGTAATCGTTAGATCTGGAGTTATTGAATATGTTTTTCGTTTTTCATGAGTACAAGCTATATTTTTGAAATAATAATCATGAAAATTTTTTTAGTGTATACAAAAAAAAATTTCTGGGGGCAAATAGTTGCGATTTTTTCCAAAAAATGATGAATAACCGTCGGAAAAAAATCATCAAAACGCTGAAGTTCAACCTGTTTTTTTTAATTGAAAAACTAATTAATTCGAAAAAATCGCAACAATTTGCCCTCGGCAATTTAATCTTCTATAAACTACAAAAATTTTCATGATTATTATTTCAAAAATATTGCTTGTACTCATGAAAAACGAAAAACATATTCAATAACTCCAGATGTAACGATTACCCTGGTTTTTTTAATTGAAAAACTAATTAAATCGAGAAAAAGAAAACTATTTGCCCTCGGTACGTTCTTCAACTTCAATTTAAAAAAAATCAAGTCTCTACGTCGTAAATTAGGGTACTTACTAGTGAAATAAAGAGACCACTTTTGAATGGAGATTTACCACGATTCAAAAGGTGATACTGCCCCTTAACTGTTACAACTGACCCTGGGTCGGGAACGGTTTTAACACTGCTCGATTTTTTTTAATGCATCGGTGGGACTTTCTTGGGCAGCTCTGATAAATTTGAGCACATCCAGTTTGTTGTCAATTGAGTGACTAATTGTTTTGTGAAATCAATTTTCTTCTGAGTGTATTACCCACCAAACTGCCAAATGTTCAAAGTCAAAATGTTACAATTGTCCCCGGCCTACCCTACTCAAAAAAGCTTGAAGCAAACATCTTTCAAGTGCAAAATTCTGAGGGGTTGTAAGAATTTCGAAAGTGAGAGTTATACCCCCAAACAGCGAAACAACAGGAAGGCGTATCATGTGAACAACCTTCCAACTTGACATCTCATATGCAATTTCAATTCGTTATTAACAAAGTGTCAAGCCGTGAAATTCAATTTCACGGGCCTTATCGATATTCGGCACCACTCTCTCTCGGCAATATGTTAACGGACGTTAACTCATTAAAATATAATTTAGACTCAGTTTCCCCCCTGTCGTACATAAAATGGGTGTCGAGTATGTCATTCTATCACCTCGCGCAAACTTCCCCATTGAATAGTTCGAATTTCAATAGTTTGAACAGTTTTATCAGTAATATTCGCGTTCCCACCGATATTGAAATGAAATTGAATTGTTTATTTTCATCGTGCGATACATAAAATCGCCATTGAATAGAATTATTATCGTATATGGATCACATGTTTCATTTTAAATCACACACTTATACAGGGTGTGTCGTAATGATTAGATAATATCTCGAAAAATAGAAAGAGGAGACACAGCATCTCATTCATAAATTCGAAAATTGGGGAAGCCAAAGTACTTTAAAAAATACAGAATCTTGAATTTGTATCAAAATTCCTTGCTGGAATGCCTCTAATCAAACACTCGAAAAAAACACGCAGTATACAGTGTCCCATTTGAAACAACGAAGTTTGGTAGCGTTTTCTGTCGTTGTTGCAAACTGGTGGAGGATCCCGTAACATCAGTAGTTATTGTCGCAAATTGGCGAAGGATCTGGTCACTGTACGATACCACTTTTAATCAGATCAAAAAGAAGGGGGGTTAGAAAACTGAGCCAATATTTCTTGACACTTTTAGGGAATGGGCTTCTTCCATTTTAACTAGATGAGCCAAATTCATTTAAATAAATACAAATACGGTACAGATATTTACACTATAATACGAGAATATGTATTGATATCTAGTTAGCCTAGGCCCTAGACCATGTCCCATGCATAAACAGAATATTGCGATACCATATCAACGAACAATAACTTATTAGAAGTGTCAGTGTAGAGTTCAACGTCAAAAAAGTAAACCAGAGTTACGCAATAAATTTAAAAAAAAGATGTCCACCGAAATTGTAAAAATCGACAAATTGGAGTATCGGGCCATCATCAAGTACCTGTATTTAGGAGTTAAGAGGTAAACAGATTTACGAAGATATGCTTAATACCGTTGGTGATCAATGTCCTTCGTTTGCGACCGTGAAAAATTGGACTGCAAGCTTCAAAAGAGGTAAATTTTCCATTGAAGATGATGACCGATCGGTAAGGCCAGTTTCTGTGTCAGTACCCGAAAATATCGATGCAGTTCATGACATGATTTTATCAGACCGTCGAATTGGGCTAAAACCTATATCTGAAGCACTGAAGATTTCATACGAACGCGTTCATCATATAGTTCGCGTCAATTTGGACATGAGAAAAATTTCTGCAAAATGGATTCCCAAATGTTGACTAAAAGTGTGCTAAGGTAGAAGCATCGTGTTCGATCTGTGCTCCATTTGAAAACGACGTAGACTTCTTGAACCGAATTGTTACTATGGATGAGACTTGGGTACATTTCTACAATCCAGAAACAAAACAATAATCGATGGAATGGCGACACTCTGGTTCTCCAAGACCTAAGAAGTTTCGTGTCCAAAAATCTGCTGGAAAAGTTCTTGCTTCAGTTTATTGGGATAGCCATGATTGATTTTTTGGATAACGGTAGAACAATTACTGAAGATTACTATGGCCACTCTACGGGAAAAAATTAAAGGGAAAAGACGCGGAACGCCTTCCAAAGGTATTTTGTTTTTGCAGGACAACGCCCCAGTATACAAATCTCATGTTGCCATGCAAAAAATTAGTAATTTAGGGTTAGAATTACCAGAACACCCCCCTCATTCACCAGATTTGGCTGCGTCTGACTATCATCTCTTTCCTCAACTGAAAAAAGTTTAGAAGGTCGTAAATTTTCTTCCAACGAGGAGGTAATAAAAGCTGTAGAGGACTAGTTTGCAGAGCAAGACGAAACATTTTTTTTTAAAGGTCTAGAGACGATGCAGGTTCGCTGTGATAAATGTATTCAATTGAGAGAATATGTTGAGTAAAAAAATATTTTGACATTGAAATTTTGTTTGGTTCTAAAGTAGGCTTAGAATTTTTCAAAATATCCTCGTATAAGGTATTTTTGAGCAAAACCTCACTACAATATTGTTAGCGCATTACCACGAGCCAAAAAAGGTCTTTGGTCTGGCCCAATATATCCTATAATACAAAAACAACGCAAAATCATTATTCTATAACGAACCGGTTTTGTTTCAGATTTTTGGAAACACTTCTTCGATCTTCATAATCTTCCACCTCTCAAACTCACCAGAAAGACTAAAAATATCACTGTGTACCCTCGAAGCTACCGTAGTGAAAATCATCAGACGTATTTGGTGAAAAAACATCAAAACCTTTGAGTGAGTATTAGAGTTATTTAATGTTCCTACTCAATTTACAGAAAAAATTCCGAGAAATCCATTGCATTTCATCAGAACCACTGACAGGGATCAACATAAAAATTTGAAACAGCTTTAATTTTTTTCGAGTATTTCAGAGTCGTTCAGGCTGTGAGTTCGATACCAGAAGAAATAAACAATATTAGAGGCAGCACATAGAACTTAGAGTAACTACACTGCGCAAAAAAAAAACTCCACATTGACTTCATAATTTATTTTTTATGTTCTCTCGGGAAGGTTTTGAACGAAACAAGACACATTAAATGGAAGAAAAATTCAGGATTTCACCGAATCTTATGTGAAAGAAGAGAAATGAACAATTTTCAAAATACTGAAATGCTGATAAGTGATTTAATACTTGGTATTTCCACCCCTTGCGTTAATTACAGCTCGGCAACGACGGTTCATACTCAAAATGAGTGATCTTAAAATGTTGTGATGTAATCCTTCCCAGATTTCTCCGAGTTGGATTTAGAGTAGCTGGGTGATTTTCTGAACTTCTCAGCCTTCTATTGAGGTTGTCCCAAACCTGCTCAATCGGATTGAGATCTGGACTTCTTGCTGGCCATTCCATTCGAGAGACTTCAACCTCTTCAAGGTACTCCTGAACGATGCGCGCACGATGGGGTCTGGCATTATCGTCCATAAAAATGAAATTTTCACCAATGTATGGGGCAAATGACACTACATGCTCTTCAAGAATGTTCCTTGTATGCTTATCAGCATTCATAGCTCCATTATCATCAACGACCACTAGGTCTGTGCGAGCAGTCAAAGATATTCCACCCCATACCATAATCGATCCTCCCCCGAAACCAGTAGTAGGTATTCAGGAAATTGCACTGAGCATATCTTTCATGTGGACGTCTGTATACAAGGGAACGTCGATCACAATGGTAGAGGCAGAATCTAGACTCATCTGTGAAGAAAACTCTTTCCCAATCGGCCTCTTCCCAATGGATATGCTCTCTCGCATAATCCAAACGCGCCCTTCGATGGGCTGGGGTAAAAGCTGGGTCTCTTGCCGCGACACGAGGCCTTAAATCATATTCTCTGAGGCGATTTCTTATTGTCTGAGTGCTAATTTACACCTCATGAGTTTGCTCAAGCTGATTTTGAAGTAGGCGAGCGGTTGCAAACCGTTGTCTCAACGAAGAAACTCTCAAGTAACGTTCTTGAATGGCATAGTTGTTACCGTGGTCTACCCTGCCCTGGTCTTCGGATATTCATACCTGTCTCCCTGAATCGCTGCAACATTCTGGACACACTTGTATGGGAAACTCCAAACCTTTCTGCAATTCTTGTGTATGCAAAACTACCGCTTGGGCACATTCCTCTTGGGTCAAATTGCGTGTTTCGCGTTGCATAGCGATCGAGTGTAGGAAATCAAACGAAAGAAAAACTATTGATCACTAGAATTGATCGAGAACAACTGATTTTAGAATGGAGCCAATACATTCAAAATTTGATAATATCATATTTTTTTATTCCTGCTGGGAGAAAACATCTGTATTGAAGAAAAACGTTGAAAGTGGATAACATATGCATGCATAATTCTGATAAAAATAATTATCATTGAGAATTGTAGAATAAATTTGAGATTTCCATAATGTGCGTTAATTTTTTTGCGCAGTGTATAAGGGATCATCATAGCTGGAGAGAACAATAAATCAAAATCATAGACATTATATTTAATTTTATGGTTCTCATCGGTATCCATGAAACTTTAAGGTTATATGAAGGTGCATAGAATACTATATTCCGTGTGCTAGATGTAAGGCACTATAAAGATAGGTATGCTAGATAGACCTGGCTCTATGGTTGATTGGGTCCAACCATAGACTCGAAAATTACAGGATTCGCAACATTTTCATCACCATCTATCGGGTGATACACCAACATAAACAATAAATTATTATAAATTTGACTATTAGATGCCGCGGCATTATTCTAACACCACGAACCTAACCTATTTCCAATGTTTTTCATGTGAGCATGCCGAAAAAAGTCACCACAAGATCTCTCATTCCGAAAATATGCTCAGATTTCATTTCTTTCGATTACAGATTTCATTTCATTCGAAAGGATCTGTAATTTTCGAGTCTATGGTTGGACCCAATCAACCATAGAGCCAGGTCTATCTAGCATACCTATCTTTATAGAGCCTTACTAGATGCATAATGTACTGTATTCTATGCATCCTTGCTCGTCAATAACTGACAGTTTTCGCCATATTGTTGGACGAAATGAAACTTTATTTGGTGATTCTCTTAATTTGCCAATATTGGCAGTCTGCGTCTTCGCTCAAATGTTACCACACGGCCCCATACGCCCGTTCCGCAGAACTGCTAAAAGAAACATGCGAGTTTCCAGACGACCGATGTGGAGTGGCTGTAGTAACTGTGGACGAGAAAAAGCACGAATATCGAGGTTGCATGAACGACGCAGCCTGTGCACCAGAGTACGTTAGTTGTATCTCCTTCTGCAACACGGATTTCTGCCATCCGGACACGTCAGATTTGCAGAATCTGCTCAGATCAGAATCCAGGGAGAATAGGTCTTCGTTTATTTTGAGCGTCTTTGGATTTGTTGTAGAACTAATGAGCAAGCTGTTTTTTTGGATGTGAAGATATGTTTCTTCGATCTGTTTCGATATTTCACTTGGAAGTGTTTGTTTGAATATAAGTAATACTGTAACTGTAATAAACATTGAACTGAATGTTGTATTTCAATCAGTATTGTGTGAAACTAAGAATTTGACTTTTTATCCATAACTGGTTTGGCTTATACAGGTTGTTGCGTAAGGAATGGATTATATGGTACCTTCGGATAGAGGACTTCGGGACGCTTCAGAAAACAAGCCTTATTCTTAAAAAAAACTTTTTTGAAGACAGGCTTTTATAATAACAACACTCTTCCAAATTTTGAAGAATCGTAATTTACGACCCAGCAATCCCCTATACATACCAATATATACTATAGATACCAATTTTGAATAGAATCGGAAAATAATAACAAAACTCGTCCGCCATGTTGTAGCGGCCATCTTGAAATTTCCAATTCTGACACGAGAATCATCATTGTCGAACCCAAAAACCCCCAGATACTAATTTCGAATGAAATCGGATCATAATTACAAAATTCATCCGCCATTTTGGAGCATCCAGTTTATTTTTTTTCTATAACACATTTCATGACACATTGTCACCAGAATTATGTACACCTGCCAAATTTCAAATCAATCGATCGATTAGAAGTGTGTCATATTTAACTTTTTTCATGTAAACATTTTTGTTCCTTAAATATTGTAATCGTTGTTTGCAAATTTTTTTAAATTTTATAACAAATCAGTTGTTCGAGGACATCCAAAGTCGATGTTTAGTTGTTAAAATGCCAAGATCACGTGCATCGCCAGCGAAGTGAATTTGAAAGAGGTCGAATTATTGGTCTACAGGAGGCGGGGTTGTCATTTCGAGAAATCGCTAACCATACGAACAGAAATCCAAATATTTTTATGAGATGTTGTCAAGCGTGGTTCAATAGTGCCCAAAATCGAAAAAGCGTGGACACCTGACGTCAAATGGGCACACATGAAGTTCAAGATCGACGTCTAAGATTTATGGTCGTTAGAGACTGATTTGCGACAACTCGATCTTTGGCTGATGAGTGGTTAGGAGAACAAGTCCATCGTGTAACTGTGTTTTTCTTTCGTTTGATTTTCTACACTAGATCGCTATGCAACGCGAAACACGCAATTTGACCCAAGAGGCATGTGCCCAAGCGGTAGTTTTGCGAGAAGAAGGGTGGACACACACAAGAATTGCAGAAAGGTTTGGAGTTTCCCATACAAGTGTGTCCAGAATGTTGCAGCGATTCAGGGAGACAGGTATGAATGTCCGAAGACCAGGACAGGGTAGACCACGGGTAACAACTGCCATTCAAGAACGTTACTTGAGAGTTTCTTCGTTGAGACAACGGTTTGCAATCGCTCGCCCCCTTCAAAATCAGCTTGAGCAAGCTCATGAGGTGCAAATAAGCACTCAGACAATAAGAAATCGCCTCAGAGAATATGATTTAAGGCCTCGTGTCGCGGCAAGAGGCCCAGCTCTTACCCCAGCCCATCGAAGGGCGCGTTTGGATTTTGCGAGAGAGCATATCCATTGGGAAGAGGCCGATTGGGAAAGAGTTCTCTTCACAGATGAGTCTAGATTCTGCCTCTACCATTGTGATCGACGTTCCCTTGTATACAGACGTCCACATGAAAGATATGCTCAGTGCAATTTCCTGAATACTACTGGTTTCGGGGGAGGATCGATTATGGTACGGGGTGGAATATCTTTGACTGCTCGCACAGACCTAGTGGTCGTTGATAATGGAGCTATGAATGCTGATAAGTATATAAGGAACATTCTTGAAGAGCATTAGTGCCATTTGCCCCATACATTGGTGAAAATTTCATTTTTATGGACGATAATGCCAGACCCCATCGTGCGCGCATCGTTCAGGAGTACCTTGAAGAGGTTGAAGTCTCTCGAATGGAATGGCCAGCAAGAAGTCCAGATCTAAATCCGATTGAGCAGGTTTGAGACAACCTCAATAGAAGGCTGAGAAGTTCAGAAAATCATCCAGCTACTCTTAATGACTTAGGAATCCAACTCGGAGAAATCTGGGAAGGATTAGATCAGAACATTTATTTAAGATCACTCATTTTGAGTATGCTGTAATTAACGCAAGGGGTGGAAATACCAAGTATTAAATCACTTATCAGCATTTCAGTATTTTGAAAATTGTTCAATTCTCTTCTTTCACATAAGATTCGGTGAAATCCTGAATTTTTCTTCCATTTAATGTGTCTTGTTTCGTTCAAAACCTTCCCGAGAAAACATAAAAAATAAGTTATAAAGTTAATGTAGAGTAAACTTTCATTAAAATTGAGATTTTCAGAATGTGCGTTAATTTTTTTGCGCAGTGTATGTTTTACCAAAATGAATTTAAAATTTAATGGGTGTTGCAATTTCTTTGTCAGTTTGTATACTTCGAGTAACACTAATTGAACATTATTTCCAGCATTCAACCTGTACTCCAAAAAATATCTACGACTGAATATAGAATTTTTATATTGACCTACAAATTCTTCAATCTACATTCTTCTTCACTCGGTACATCGTCACATGTCCAAACTGCAGATATCATCCAAGCAAAATTGCGAATAATGAACCAAAGGAGATTAAAACTTTGGAGAACATTTACTTGAGAGGAACAAGAAAATAAAAATAAAAATGGCAGATTACGAGAGAACGAGACTAGTCGTTTTGGGTGGCAAAGGAGTGGGGAAGAGTTGCATCGTGAAGAGATTTCTAGAAAATACATATACAGACAAATATCGTAGCACAATAGAGGACTTGTATAGCAAGGAATTCGACGTAGGGCATACAAGTTTAAAGGTATGTGATAATTATGTTAGCATATTATTGATCCGCCTTAAAAGGGTACAACTTCCCGGGAGAAATTGAGTCGCTCTATTCTGCGAGACTTTTGGCGATGTGTATGATATTTCTCAACCTCGGTGACTGTTTCATGATTTTTTTTTAGGTCGACATATTGGATACGTCAGGTGAGATGGAGTTTCCAGCTATGCGTAGATTATGCATCGCCACCGCACACTCCTTCCTCCTAGTCTATGCTGTGACTTCGACTCCGTCCTTTCACTCCATAAAACAGTGTTTTGAGGAAATCAGGGAGCAAAGGGGAGACTTTCATGAAATCCCCATAGTGATAGCTGGTAACAAAGTTGATTTGACTTCCACGCACCGAGAAGTCAACATTGAAGATGTTTCCGAGTGGGTCTACTGTGAATTACCAAAGTTAAGGTGCGTTCCAACTTAATTTCAAATCTGGAGTATTCTAGGCGTGGTCAGTGGCGGTTTGTCTTATGAGGCAGGTGAGACAGTGCCTCACCAATAAACTTCGAAAATAACACGTATAAATATGATATATTTATTAATTATTTATTCAATCAATTAAAATTGTTCTCATTATCTTCTTCCATACGCATTTATATCGAAATTTCCCTTCATTATATAGCAATAAAATGCGTCTCCGGTTGGGTCTAAGTTTCCGTATCTCACGATTTCTGGGTTTCCAACTCCCAGTAAACGGCAGGCAGGCCTCACACTGCCTTTCTTTACGCGTCATTTTACATCATAGGGAACGGACGGCAGGCGAGAAAACCGCACCCCTAAACGCCAAATATTACGTGGAATCTGAGGCTAGCCTCTCCTCTAGTCTTGATATTCTCTCGCGAAGGGCAAACTGTAATTATTCTGCACTATTCGGGAACTAGTTCTTCAATCTATGAACTCGGGTCAGTTTTCAAATTGGGTTCGATTTGTGAAAATAGTTTTATCTGTTTTTCGTGTATATTTAGGTTTGTCTCAGTGTTCATATGATGTCTTTCAATCTTATTACTGAATTCAATTACCATCGGAGACCCGAAGGCGAAATGTATTTAACGGGACCGATGGGACGTCACGAATTCCCCAGTTAGATGTAAACGCTCGAAAGACTTGTGATTTTTTTTTATTTTTCAGCTAATCAGCAAAGTTTTTGGCGTAATTCTTATGGGGATAAATCATATATAGTTCAAGAAGTAAAGCGATCTATAGGTCGGTTTGTTCTAATGGTAACCACTTCATATTATTTCATCTTAGTGCCAAATTAGTATTTCGATTCATTGGCATCAACATTTTTCTTAATTTATCCGGCGTGGCTGACATAGGTACAACGAAAAAATTATGGGAAAGTGGAAGATTTTACTTCATTATCAGAGTGACATAAACTTCAATATTCTCAATGTTCTGGTTAATGAGTGTTTCAAATCTGATGATTTGATGGAAAGCAACTTGCTTGTAGAGGATGTTCTTAACAAGGTCCAAAATTGAAGAATTTCAATAAGGATGCTCATTTTCTTCAACTGGCTTCAAATTACTTTTTATACACACCCTTTAAAATGTTTAGTTTTCGAGTAAGATAATTCTTCATCGCTAGAAGTAAATATATTTTACAAAGCAAAATGTTTCTCGAAAAAGATGACCTTGAGTATGCTAGCGATAAAGAATTATTCTAATCAATCTAATCATCAGTTTTGCAACAGCCTTTTTCACGGCTACGCCACGACAGGGAATCTTTTTTCTCCGATATATTTTTGAAGTGACTGTCCTAATATCTGGGTGATCCATAATGGGTAAAAGAAAACTCTACCAGATAAATAACTTAGGTGATTATTAATACCTCAACATGTTTCGAGCTCTATGAAGCTCATCTTCAGGAGTAATCACACATAAGTGAAGCTGAAAACAATTGAGAAAACATAAAAAAAGCTCGAAAAACAAAGCAAAGCACAAAAACAACTACAAAAATGAAAAAACAAGGTAACTTAACGAGCAAAATGACATGACGGAATAATAAAATAAAACAGAATGAACAAAAACTGGTTAAAGAATAAAATTGGGTGAAAATGGTCAGTACAAAATAGTAAAAGTACAATAACATAAAATCTCTAAAATGTCATTAGCATTAAAAAGGTGAACATAATATCTATGCAAAAAGGTAGAATGTCATGAAAAACTCACATATTCTCCGATATGCCTCACCACCTTAAACTGTCACGAGCCGCCACTGGCCGTGGTCCTATAAGAATTTAGAGGTTTCTCGGTGGAAAGTTGTAACCCGCCGATTGACTGCTCCGAAAATGCAGCGGCTTTCAAATTTTTCGACAGCTGTTGGATTTTTTGACAGCTGTCAGATTTTTTTGACATCTGTCAATTTTTTTCAGTTTTCAAGGTGGATGAATCATTTTTTCGTATTTCAGAGTCAAGGTCCTTGAATGCTCGGCCAAGGACGACATAAACATCCGAGAAGTATTCCGATCCTTCCTCAACCTTTCGAGGATCCTGCCGAAAGACACCGAGGATCACAGTTCCGGCCTGAAAAGGACCTCTAGTGCCTATATGTCGCACAGGGGAGGTAAGAAAACTGGCAGTCCGTCGCTGGAGAGACAAAAACCGGAAAGTTCTGACAATGGAAATTTTTCGAAGCCGAGGTCGAGGTCGCTTATCAGAAGAACGAGTAGAAAGGCTAAGCAACAATTGAGGGATGCGAGAAATGGTTGCGATGATTGCAGCGTGTCCTAAAGGGTTGTAGTAGCTAATTTAACATGTTCGAATTAAATTGTTGAACTGAATATGATGATAGAAATCCATGCTTTTGTTCGAGAGGGCGTTGAAGAAAATTTCTGGAATTTTGGTCCGCCATTTCACTGTTGGGTCGAAAATTAACAGCCACCTTAGGCACAGCACTGTTAATTTTCGACCCAACAGTGAAATGGCGGACCAAAATCCAGAAATTTTCTTCAACGCTCTCAGTAACTAAACCAACTCAGAATACAACTGATTCCCCGATGGCAGCCACATTATATTATTTGCAATTGTAGCGCCATAGAACAAGATATCTGACATGTTGCTGAATAAACGATCTCAGCGTTATCTATCGGGCGTCACACGAAACTCTAACCTCCGACGTTATTGGCAGTTCAAAATGATCTGTCGAGCGTATGAAGCCTTCCCTCCAGTTATTCTATGCTCCTAGGTTCATTTAGTAGCTACTATGTGCTGCCACCTTACGGCCAAAAATTTCAGCTTCAATTCGTTCAAGGGCGTTGTTCCTCTAGGTACAGTGACGGCTCGTCCGGGTCGGCAGGGTCGGCCGGGCCGACCCAAGAATAATCTTGAGAATAGGAAATAAATATACAAACTTTATTTTTGAACCTTATTCAAAATGATCAATTCCGAAATTCTAATCTCGATGATTGCCCTCAGAATCTTATATTTCCACAAAAAATTCTTTCCCATCACATTTTTATGTATACCTACTATATGTATACCGCCCTTAGACAAAGGATAAGATACCGCCAGTCAACGGAGTGCTTCCACAAATAAAACAAACGCGCTACTTCCATGCAGGCCACAGGGTCGGCCCGCCGCAAGAGAGCTGAAGCTCTCTGAAGAATATTGCACTATACAACACCTACGTCGTACGCAGTTGCGACTAAGAAGAACGGTACAATACCTCAATATCAGGTCGTGGATTGATGCATACAGACTCGGCCTGCCTACCCTACTGAACCGACTCGACTATGTTATGAACTACACGGCTTCTTACTGTTACATGTTGATTATTAATTATTAGTCTCTATGAGAAAAAAAGGTTTTCGTACCCTTTAAAAGTAGTTTACTGATTTTCTCACCATGAAAATATAAAATATTCCTAATTCCTAGGAAATTCAATCGTCGTGCAATACGCGCGCTTCTCAGTTCATTAGATCAGCCGGATCAGCGGCTCGGCCTGCCGTACTGAAGGGTGGGGGTTATAGAATCACGTCAAGTCGACTTGCATGGTAGGAATTAGGAATATTGAATTAGGTCAGTGTCTTAAAATAATAGAGCCTTCCAACCGTCTTCGTGTTTTTTAGGTAAAAGTTCGTTTCGTGAATTCTTATGGAAAATTTCAGGGAGGTAGTATCAAGTAAAGTAACGGCGACTTGGTAAGTTTATTAACGGTGTATACCGGGTGGCCCATCACTGACGCGATGGTCATTTTGAGGGAGTGAATAAAAATATTCCGAAAATCTTTTTTTGTGGTGTGTGAAGGGTAATCAAGAGCACAATTTAAAATAATTTACGTATGTACAGGGTGTTCCAATACAAAGATATAGGCCGAAGGTACAATTTTTGAATGTACCTAACACTCTATATATGACCTCAAAAATGGAAAGGCAAGCTCAAATTGTGGAGTGTTCTTCAGATTACTTTGCACATTTGATGCACTATTTACGAGAAAATCGCGAAAAATTGAAAATATGGATTTTTTTTTTAAATAGCAGTTCATGAATAAACCAGTTACGCCAGCGATACAGACAATGTTTTTTTGAGTAGACATATTAGTTACTCCTCTAAAGAAAAAAAAGAAATGAACTCTGGACCTTAATTAATTTTCGAACATCTACATACTACAAATAATGACCGAAAACTTTCTTATTTCAATGGCACACCCGGTATTCAAGTGGCAAATCAAGCTAAACCTGTAAGCTAGAAATATAAAATTCATACCGTACTGGTGAATCGTAAAATAGTACTAACTCGAAATGGTATTTTTGAGTTGGGCGCCCTTTCATTCTGGATGTGCGATTCATCTGTGGTCACAATTATTCAGAAATCAGAATACCCGTTCAATGTGTTGTGAATTGAATATCGAAAATTGCTGAGGAACTATCAGGTTTACGTATAGGAACACCTCATGAAAAAAGTTTCAAAATTAATTTTTGCGTTCAACGAGATGAAGAAATACCGGGTGTGCCATTTGAAATAAGAAAGTTTTTGCCCATTATTTGTAGTAGATGTTTGAAAATTAATTAAGATCACTCTGTATATTCCGGAGTTCGATTCTTTTCTTCTTTAGAGGAGTATCTAATACGTCTACTCAAAAAAACATTGTCTGTATGGCTGGCGTAACTGGTTTCTTCATGAATTGCTATCTAAAAAAACTCATTTTAAATTTTTCGTGATTTTCTCGTAAATGGTGCATCAAATGTGCAAAGTAATCTGGAGAAACAACATAATTTGAGCTACCCTTTCCATTTTTGAGGTCATATATAGGGTGTTACATTCAAAAAAGTGTAACTATCTTTTTATTGGAACAACCCGTATATAAGTAAATAACTTTAAATGGTGCTCTGATTACCCTACATACACCACAAGAAAATATTTTCGAAATATCTTCATTTACTCCCTCAAAATAAGCATCGCGTCAGTGGTGGGCCACCCGGTATATGTAAATACATATTGGGTCTGGCCGACCCACTCCTGAAGGGCACGAGCCGTCACTGTCTAGGTATATCTAAACTCGATACTTAAGGTGGGCGTTCAATGTAGTGTGTTTTTATTTCAAGTTGATTTCGAAAACGGTTTCACGTTGAGAACTGAAATTTCGTGGGTGAACTCAGAAAGGATTAGGGTTCTTGTTGAAATAATTTTAATCGATTTCATTCCGACAGTTAATTTTTTTTCTTTCAAAAATAGAAGAAAATGAGCCAACCCATGCTTCTGTTTTATTTCAACAGAAAGACCCATGAAAATAGTTCAACTTCCGATTAAAAGTGAATCTACTGATAATTTCGTTCAGAAGATCAACTTGAAATACGGAATTAATTGGCAGAAAATGGCCAAATTCAAATTTTGGCGGGAAAAAATTCCTGCTTTACCCACAAATTGACTTATTTCATAGCCATTGTACATTTCATTCATGATTAGAGAGATATTCATAGAACTTATAGTGATTATGTAAGTTCTATGGAGATATTTCATAAAATGCACGGTGGCGCCTCTATCGGAGGAGATTTCCTACTCGCTTTAAACGCCGACCTTAAACTGATATACCATGTAACCACAGTATAGACACCAACTTGGTGTCTATACTGTGATGTAACTGAATCACACATCATCAGACTCTGAAAAAGAGAAAGCATGGATTTTTATCATAACCCAGTCTTCAAAAACCAGCTCAAAGCTATCAAAATATTCTTCACGTGTTTTTTAATATAGCCTCAGTAACAGCCCTTTCTTTAGATACTGCACAAACCCAATCCGTATTGAATGTAATCCATATACAAAAGAATCCTTTTCGAAAATATACACTAATCAATGTCGTTGCCTATATGTGTATGTATTTTTTAATGATGTCAAAATGCATTCAGAGGAAATGAGAAGTAGGTACTGATATTTCTATAAGATATACAAGAACCTACCTACACTAAAATTTGATCAAAAGTCATAAAAATTGAATTTTTTCAAAAAATGTGAATACATATCGATTCAACTTATAATAAATAAATTTAAGTAAAAATTTGAAAAACTTGGTAGCCTTTGCTCTTTCCTATTTTTCATCTGTGTGGACTATGTATATACAGGGTGAGTCAGCATGATATGGCTAGATCAGCCGATAACTCTTGGATTTTCGAAGCATTCCCCTGGCTCCAAATTCCCAAGAATTATCAAACGATCTATAGCACTGCTGACCCACCCTGTATATCTCTTTTGAGTAAACTTATATGTCCACAGTTTAATCATAAATATTACTCATATTTTTTATCAATATTTCAACACAGATGTGTTCTGAACCAAATATACATTGTCCATTTCGAACTACGCATATCATAAAGAAATATATGACTCGTCAGTATAGAAAATCACTGGTAATAACTTACAATTACATATCTTGAAAAAGTACATCTTCTTCCTCGATATAACTTCTTATTTCATAAAGAAAATTGGAGGCAGTGAATAAAATGATTTTTTTGACCTGCACCAGAAAAATTGTATATGAATGAGGGACCTCATATTTTCTTCCTGAGATTATAGGAAGTTTCTGAAGAATCAGATCACAGATCACTACTTCCATTTCCTCTGAATCTATACAAATATGATAATTGTGGGTGATCTAATATTATAGCAGCATATAAGTGTATGGCATTTGTTGTCTATAAAATATATGCATACCAAAATATTCGAAAAAAGCAGACACGAAATTTAAACATTTTATTAATGGGCTTCGAGATATCCACAATTATCTGTCCTTACTGAATTTGATACTCCGTCATCATGTGATTAAAGTAGAACCCAGAAGAATTTGAATTCCACAAATCGATTGATTTTTCATAATTCAGTTTTGATATTGGCAAATCAGAAGAATGTTGAACCAATTTACTCGATATGATTCCAAAGAACGTACATGAATACCTATGAATTGTGATCTTTATATTATGTAGTTCATAAAATTTAATACATAACTATAATTAATATACGGTCATATTGTATTTTGTGAAGTTTTGTTTGAAAAATTTGTATATCAATGTTCACGATGTTGTTTTATTCGATTTCCCTTCTTACCCTTTCCAACATCCCTTTTTTCCACTGATAAAGAGATTTCGCAGATTAGTAGAGGAAGCTGTATTGTGCACCATCGTGAGTGTATCATTTTGGATTTCATGGTGCTTTGGAATTCAAATTTCATTTTCCCACTGTAGGTTGTCAAGAAATGTTGTGTGCTTAGGTGATGAAACTTAAAGGGGTCTGAAGAATTAAAAAGTCTTTCGTCGTGTTTCGATACACAGTCGGTGTAAGTGTAAACATGAATCTGAATCTATCAAGAAATGAACTCTACGTTATTCCTCTAGCAGTGTTGCAGTTGCTTTATGGCCTCCTTTCAATGCTTGTTACAAAGACGGCTATGGGTTGCTATGCTCAAGTGTGTCAACTTACTTAGGATTCTATGACGATATTGCTGTTATAGGTTAGTATTAGTTGTCAAGTTGACGAAGGTTTATTAAAATAGGAAATATGTGGTTGTGATGTGATAACTTTTAAATTAGAGACGAAAAAGATCGTCCCCACATCCCTTTTCTAGAAATTTACCATTATGGAAAAAGAAAGAATCTCAATAGCTCGTTTTAGGGGTTCGAAAGTGGATCAATTAAAAAAAATTGACCTTTTCACCAAACTGAGGGAACCATATAAAGAGACTTCCTCTGTAGGAGGCACTTGTGGGTATTAATTCTTATTAATTGAGAAAATTAATAAAATTTATGTTGAAATTCAGTTTCAGTTATCAGCTTTCTCCTAATACTTTGGCTGATATACATGGAGGTCAATTATTATATTGAGAGTAAATTTTTATTTCGATTTTCTCCTGACACAGATTTCGATGCTAAATTGAAAATAAATATTGATATAACCATTGCAATGCCTTGCTCAAGTAAGTCTTGTATTATAATGAATTTTCCTTTCACACTAATGGGATTTGTTTCTTTCCTCAAAGATGTTGGCGCTGACATATTAGATTCTACTAATCAGAATGTGTTTCGATTTGGCACATTGCAAGAAGAGGATACTTGGTTTGAACTGGCTCCAAACCAGAGACAGCATTTTGAAAATAAGAAACATTTCAATTCTTATTTGAGAGAAGAATATCATGCGGTCAAAGTGAGTTTAACCTCTTGAAGGACCTTCTTAAAAACTCAATTTGTGGTTTTCAACTATGTTGCTATAAAAATGTCTTTTCTTTTTTTCTAGGATCTCTTATGGAGAAAAAGTTATGCTACGGTATTCAATAGTCTACCTCCCAGAAATTCTAATCCCAATAAGCCCTATGATTCATGTAGAATATATGGGAGCCTCGAAATTAATAAAGTTTCTGGAAACTTCCACATCACTGCTGGCAAAAGTCTGAGTCTTCCTAGAGGACACATTCACATAAGTGCATTTATGAGTGATAGAGATTATAATTTTTCTCATAGAATAGATAGGTTTAGTTTTGGAGATTCTAGTCCTGGAATAATTCATCCTCTAGAAGGGGATGAAATGATAACTGATAAAGGTAATTCATACAGCAACAAAAATTTTATGATTCACTCAGAAATGGTCCAGTTCAATCAAGTTGTTGTGAAAATGATGCTTAACGATATTATTCAATTATATCCCATTTTTAGCAATGACATTGTACAACTATTTCATAGAAGTTGTACCCACAGATGTGAAAACATTCCTCACTACTGTTAAGACATATCAATATAGTGTAAAACAGTTAGTTCGTCCTATAAATCATGATAGCGGTAGCCATGGCATGCCGGGACTGTTTTTTAAGTATGACGTTGCTGCTCTGAAAGTCACAGTTAGTCAAGAAAGAGATCATCTGGGAATGTTTCTGGTCAGACTATGTTCCGTTATTGCAGGAGTGTATATTTGTTCAGGTGAAAAATTGATATTTTGTTCAATTGAGATTGTCAAATTTCATCCATACAATTTTTTACAGGGTTCGTCAACAGTCTTGTTCAGTATGTATACAACTTATTTTCACACCAGGATAAGAAACAATTTCATGAGAATTTAAAGAATGTACCTGCAGTTTCCGAAGTTGTACCTGTGAAGTTAATATAATATTTCAAGAAAGGCTACTTATTTCACATTTCATTAATGAATGCAATCATCAGCTGATTGATCAAAATAGAGAACATTGTCTAAAGGCTGATCAGCTAAAAGTTATAAATCACACAGTTAACACTTGTGTGACTTCAATTTGAAATTAACGGATTGATTCGATTGATTTTCCTCCATGGAATAATAATAATATAACCCTAAAATGATCAGGCCATAGAACCACACTACACAGGTGATTGATCATTTATGGGGATCTGTGTTCTGCACTAACCCCTCAGTGAAAAATTAAAAATATTCTTTCTCTATGACTGATTTCAGATGTTCTGTGGTGGTAACCATATGATAATCACGAAAAACACAGCCCCCTAGTGACAAGACTACGAGTTTTTTCAAAGCACATTATAAACGGAGACAAGACAACCCTGATAAATAAATACTATACAAAAAGTCTTCACAAATGTCTGCGTCCGACAAAAAGATTCTAGACAGGAAGCTTTGTTTTGTTCCCGGCTGCGGAAGTCGGTCGTACAATAATTTGAATATAGGTTTTCATACTTTTCCTAAGCCTGGTGTCCGTGAGGTGACCATACACAATGCGTATGGTAAAAGAGAAAAAGTAGATTTGTGTTATGCTTGGAAAAAAGTTTTACGTATGCAATATGAGTTGCCCAATCATGCCAAGGTTTGTTCTAGGCATTTTGTGAAGGACGATTATTTTACTGCTGGTAGGTTGAAGGATATTCGTACCTTTTCAAGCGATGCAAATTATTGGTCAATTCGATTTTATATGAGTAAGGTTTTTTTTCACAGGACATCATAAATTGAAACGAAATGCTGTGCCCTCAACAAATCTGCCCTTTAGTTCAGTTTCTGTTCGACAAGTAAACAACAGTTTATGCGAAGCAAGGAAGGAAAGACTACTTAACAGAAAAAAACAGAAGTTAGCACTAATAAACAAAGGCCTGTCGTCAAGTGAAAATATTACACACAACAAGGATATTGAAGCAAGTGGAGATGTTGATGAAGTAGAAGAGTCAAATCTTTCAGTCGAAGAATCTCATAAAGAACCAAGTGGTGTTGAGATTGGGGTTCAAGTCAAAACTGGTTTTTTAACTTTTGGAATTGTAGAATTCATCAAGACAGATAGTGATTTGAAGTGTGCTACTGGATTAGAGTCGATGAAACATCTTGATATGATTGTAAAAGAAATAGATAATGCAATTAAAGGTAAGGGACTTAAGATACATTCACGTATAGGGATACGCAAACAAATAATTTTGACCTTGATAAAATTGAAACATAACTTGAATTACACATTTTTGAGATTACTTTTCCAAAGTTATAGTGCGTATCATTGTAGAAATATGTTTGTAGAAATGCTAGGCATCCTGGGTACTCTGAACTTTGAGGAACAGTCATATTCATTACAAAGAACACTTGATATGTTACTTCTACAGCCTTATAATACTGATCGAGATAGTAATGATGAAATATGAATGAATTTTGAGTATATTTGTTGTATTTACCTAGTGTTAATCAGAATTGCAGCCTCAAGCTGTCTAAAAATATTTTTATACTTGTCTTGGCAAAGGCACTAAGATGTACCCTGATCATGAGTAGTTCCTGATCAATATTTTCTCTTTCTACTTGTGTTGTATTATGAACTATTTTCTACCGTACTAACGAAAATTGTTTGAATATAATGGGTAATCGAAAGTAACTTTTATTTCCCCAAATTAAGGATTAAGGTGTTGTGGATTTGTTTGTTATTTCTTGATTGTAAGAGTCCTAGAAAATGATTGATCGATGTGGTGAAGAGTACAGTGACAATATGATATAATTATTGTGCATTCTCATTTCGTAAAACAGGGTGTTATTGTTTTGGACAGCCTGTTGAATCGAAAATAATTTCAGCATATGTGCCGAGTTGATACGATTCCACCAAAATTTCATTGATTTTGAGCCTAAAACTTGTGCCAAAAGTATTTCGAATATGAATTATGTCATAACAACGGATTAAAATTGCCCAGGGTCTCAACAGAAATGATATGGACAGTGTAAAAGACATCAATCACTTACGATAAACGTTGCATGCAGTCTTGTATTGAAAACAGATTGAACTGTTGTGTTTCATCTTGACGTGTGGCTTATCTGTGAAAATGTTCTAAAGAATTGATTGCATGATCAGTGTTGTCAAGAAAACAGTTCGGTTAAGCACCACCAATGAACAGTAGGAATGTTTAGTACGATATATTATTTAAATATGAGGAAAGTTTATATAATAAAAAAGTAGAAAATTTTTTGAACAAGTTTATTATATCGATTCCCATAATTCAACAATAGAATGTAAGGCATTCTTGGACAATGAAATCCTTACATCACCTCATATAAAGCAAAAATCACTTGATTCTTACGGTGCTGTGTGTGGACATCAGCATACGATTGAATACAACAAAATCAAGTATCACAGTGATTTTTAACCTCCCCCAACACCAAGTTCCTCTTCATTCTGTTTTCTGAAGCAGTCACCGACTGGGAAGAAATCCCAACACCTTTGCTGGTACATATTCCAAACGTACGTTTCTTGACCAGTGAACTCAGTGTCTGGTTTATTGATCAGATGCATGAGGAAAAACCTGCAACAATAATTCGTATCCGTGATGAAATTTATAGGTATTTTAGTCAATGGAATATAAAGAAATTAGTGAAGACATCAAACTGAAAATATATTGAAAATACTCACATGTAGTTCGCCAAGTTGTGCTCTTGTGCTACATGAGTATCGAAGCCGTGTGGCACAGCATCAAAGTAATCTTTACCCATGCCACAAATGAAACAGTTTGATTCCATGTCGTTCTTAACACTTTCTAATTGATCACGAAGCTCTCCAAAAGCGTCAATGATCAAACCTGAAAATGTTCAAATTTAAGATCATTATTTGACCTTACACAATTTTCTGAATTTGCAACAGAAAGAAATATCTGGAGTGAATATGGAAAGACTATATCGAAGAATTAAAAAAATATACTCACCCTGAATGATGGCCAATAGAATAACAATAACGAAGAAGAAGAAAGTAATGTCAAACATGATACGGTAAACTTCATAGTCATCACCATCTGGGGGTTCTATTTCGTCACCTATACCACCTCCTGCTCTCACCCCTTTGTAGAGATGGAAGACGAAACACTGGAAGAGAGAAATGTTAAATATTGAAGATGATTTCAAATGAATATATTCTACGAGCACAATCTCTGAAGCGAAGATTTATCTCACTTTGGAGATGTGCCAGTTTCGAAAGTGAAAAACTAGTTTTGGAGGTGTTCTATCATCTTCATAGAACACCTCGCTACATCCTGAAAAGAAAGGTGGATAAATAAATGATTAATTCTGAATATAACTCACCGACAACATATCATGACATTTTTTGTCCACCGCGTCCTCTTCTTCCTGAACGTAAAACTTCCTGAAGAAATTAAACGCGATCACGGTGTATATGTAGACTATAATCGTCAACAGCATGACAGTGAGTACCAGTTGCTTTCCGTTGTGAGTTACAGATTGCAAAATGGTTCTCAGGGCTTTTATTCCAACGGCTACGTCAAGAAGATGAGCGGCAAAGAAGAAGTTGTTGTAGTTTCCCAGTATGGAGAACACGAAATAGTATAGGGAGTATAAGAACGAGTTGTCGGTTATCGTAACTCCTGATTTCCATACTTGGTAACGCCAGTCGATGGAACAGATGCTGGAAAAGAAAATTGAAGATGAGATAGATAAAATTTCATGTTCCCAATAAGTTTTTCGTTTTTGTGGTTTGTTCCTAGGATCTAAATCCTTAAAACTGCTTTTGGGTGTTCAGGAAGATTGATTTAGAAAATATTTAGATATATTTCGATATTTCCGACACATGCTATTGATTCAATATATTCTTGTTGTTGTTTCCAATTAGTTCCACTCACAAGTTGATCAATCCTTTTCCCTCTTCAGTTTCTTGTTGTTGGAACGAAGTTTTCTCCATTCCGAGTAGGTTGCTGATGGAATCGAAATCATACGTTTCACTGTACTTCTGACGCACCTTCTTCTTTACAAATTTGTCCCAGTAGTTTACAGGAAAAGATCTGCAAGAAAAGACTTCAGAATTACAAAATCCATCAACTATTTTCTCTACTCACTTGGCGGATATCACTAGTTTGTCCCAGTGGGATTTAAGGTCATCATCTTCGGGTTGTTCAACAATGTACAGTCCTTCGAATTCCAATCTCCTCGCTATTTCTTTCTCCCTTTTGAATATGGCGAGAGGTACCTGGAATAAACAAACTTGTCGTATAATAAACCTGTTTTTTTAAGAGTGTCATCATTATTTCGAAAGAAATACTCTGTTTCCACCACTGCGACCAATAAGATCTATTCTGGCCCACTGTCATGACACACTTGACCCTCTGGTCCCATCCTTTTCATGAAAGTGATGATCCCAAGCAGTAAAACCTTGTCAAGGTCCCAAAGTTTCAAACCTGATTCTGTACCATGCAAGACACTGTGTTATCCTTAATGCAGAGGCTGCATGTGAGGTCGGTGAAAATACGAGCTGAATGTGAAAACCATGGAGATCCAATAACATCTTCATGACTCACTTTGGCGTCATCCTTAAGGATGTTCAGAAGCAACGCCACCTACCTTCAAATGATAATATGCTATCAACATGGCCAGGGACACGAGCGAATGTAGCATGGCTGCCAGTCTCATGACGTGGGTCATATAGTAAAAGTCTTCGTCTACGTGTACCAATTCCAAGGGATCGTCCTCTTCTTCGGATCCATCGCCCCCACCACTTCCACTACCAGAACCGCTGATGAGGTCGTCAATATCTTTGCTTCCGCTACCATCGAGTCCGTCAGAAAGATTTGATACCTTCAAAGGACACAAGAAATTTAATACCAATTCTATCTTTCTTAAACTATGATGTCACAGTTGGTGATGGTGTACCTTGTAAAATAGAAGCATGAAGTTGATGCAGAAGGCTAACACGAGCGCCACCAGCTTCAAGTTGTAGAAATTTCTAGCCAAGAAAGAAACTGCCCTTTTGCCGTAAGCCCCGAAGTTTATCTGGGAAACAGCAGAAGGTTCCGTTGTTCCCTGCTGTTTGCTTTCTGATTCAACAGCCTGCATAGCCGCCTGTTGCGCAGCTTGGGCTTCAGCCTTCTCTTGAGCCGCTAGTTTGGCCTGTTCCCCACTGGAAATAAAATTTTGAATACTTCTTCATATGCTACACGATTCGTTCTACTCACCCTAGAAGATCTGAGAGCGACATTGGCATCTCTTGAGTTTCGGACTCGCTATGAGTCTCAGCGCCATCTTCTGGTGAAGTTTCTCCGTCGCCAGATGAAGGTTGACTGCCTGTGGGAGACTCGTGTGGATTCATTTTGTACCTGGATATTCGGGAAGATATGAATGAGCATTTCTGAAGAAACCAATTTGGTGTAGGCTACAGCAAAACTAATAGTATTAATTTTTAACGATTCCAGTACTTACTGTCCGTTATCTTCCTTGACCACGTCCATTCCGAAGGCCTGCATCTGCGAATTCTGCTCCTCGGCCGATGGCAGTGCCGGCAGCATCCTCAAATGCCCGGATTTCTCCTCTTCCTTCGCCTCCACTACTGGTTCTTCAACCACCGGTCCTCTCATCAGAGACATCAAGATACCCATGAAGAACTGCAGCACTATGGCGACCCCGTATCCGGAGTAATAGAAAGTGTTGAATATTAGCTTGAAGAAGCCGATGCAGAGCTCCGGTACGGTCATCTGCTGCATCTCCATGATCTTGTGCTTTATGTTGGATGGACTGAGGGCAGATAGACCGTAGGATATGCCATCTTTCACCGTTTGGAAGCCTCGGCGGAAAGGATCTCTTTTGCTTCTGCGAAAGAAGAGGAATTGGATTGAATTTTGATGAATTCCTGGATCAATTCGCTCATACCTCTCTTCCTCTTCGTCAGTCATGTAGCTATAGCTGGTAGCTCTAGTTGGCCCTCCTTCACCAGATTCCTCCGTTGACATGAGACCACTAGCGTGCTGCATTTCAAAGATGGCGTCTTCGCAGAAGTTGATGAATGCTTCTAGTTTTTCTTTGTCGCCGCCTTCTGTGACGATCGAATAGAAGAAAGCACGTTTCGATTCCTGTCAAATAAGGTTGATTAGCACCATGATATCATTGAGTTAGAATATACCTAAAGGAACAACGTCATTGAACGAATTGAAGCCACTTTTAGTCGTACAACAGAGATCTGTAAATGAATAGCTAACGAAATGGACCAGACTGTCCCGGCATATCGTAGATCCTTTAGAAGCTACTATGTGCCGCCACTTAACGGCCAAAAATTTCAGCTTCAATTTGTTCAATGACGTTGTTCCTTTAGGTATATTTAGAGTCAATGGTAATGTAGAACTATGAGTACCTTGATCTGCGGCTTTTCCCATTGCTCGATATTGGACTCCTTGATTTCGAAATATACCCTTTCTATTCTCTTGCTGCTGCCCAGAATCTCTATACGTCCAAGGAATGGTTCGAAGTAATTCAGAACAGAACCGGCCGTTTCTAAGAACTTGGCAAGTCTGAAACAAAATTATAACGATGAGAGTCTATACCTGGATAGATCTTCAATGGTTTATGCATTTATTTCTCAGTGAAGTTGATTCAGCTACTTACCTTGGTTCATTAGGCATATGTTCAGACAGGTTTGTCAGCAAAACAGCCAAGTTGAAACCGATTTCTTTAGCTGGTTCGTGGAAACGATCGATGAATCCAACGTAGTCTATTTTACCATCGTGGTTTGTTTCACAACAGGCCAGAAGGAATTCGATTTCTTCCCTACAAAAATATTTCGAATGAAATCTGTTTGCAGATTCGAATTGAATAAACTACATGTGAATACTGAATATAAATATGATGTAGGGGAAATACGTACAAAATTACATATACAGTTCATCCAAGAATTATTGACATCTCGAGTCGATATTATGTTGGTAATAGCCCATTCAGTAATATTTTGAGTTGCAGAATTCAGGTAGTTGTTGCAAATAACACTGACAATTTGTTCTGCCAATAATAATCGGATAAATCTGGCAAAGAATTGCGCAAGTGAAAAATTTTTGGAATGAGGCTCTTCAAGAATGTACAGCTAATAAATGAAACGCCTGCACAGAGCACGTAGAAGAAGAAATAAGAGAAGATCAGTCAAAATACACTGCGCAAAAAAATTAACGCATATTATGGAAATCTCAAATTTATTCTACAACTGAAGGTGTTCTCAATGATAGTTATTTTTATCAGAATTATGCATGCATATGTTATCCACTTTCAACGTTTTTCTTCAATGCAGATGTTTTCTCCCAGCAGGAATAAAAAAAGATGATATTATCAGATTTTGAATGTATTGGCTCCATTCTAAAATCAGTTGTTCTCGATCAATTCTAGTGATCAATAGTTTTTCTTTCGTTTGATTTTCTACACTCGATCGCTATGCAACGCGAAACACGCAATTTGACCCAAGAGGAATGTGCCCAAGCGGTGGTTTTGCGAGAAGAAGGGTGGACATACACAAGAATTGCAGAAAGGTTTGGAGTTTCCCATACAAGTGTTTCCAGAATGTTGCAGCGATTCAGGGAGACAGGTATGAATGTCCGAAGACCAGGACAGGGTAGACCACGGGTAACAACTGCCATTCAAGAACGTTACTTGAGAATTTCTTCGTCGAGACAACGGTTTGCAACCGCTCGCCTCCTTTAAAATCAGCTTGAGCAAACTCATGAGGTGCAAATTAGCACTCAGACAATAAGAAATCGCCTCAGAGAATATGATTTAAGGCCTCGTGTCGTGGCAAGAGGCCCAGCTCTCACCCCAGCCCATCGAAAGGCGCGTTTGGATTTTGCGAGAGAGCATATCCATTGGGAAGAGGCCGATTGCGAAAGAGTTCTCTTCACAGATGAGTCTAGATTCTGCCTCTACCATTGTGATCGACGTTCCCTTGTATACAGACGTCCACATGAAAGATATGCTCAGTGAAATTTCCTGAATACTACTGGTTTCGGGGGAGGATCGATTATGGTATGGAGTGGAATATCTTTGACTGCTCGCACAGACCTAGTGGTCGTTGATAATGGAGCTATGAATGCTGATAAGTATATAAGAAACATTCTTGAAGAGCATGTAGTGCCATTTGCCCCATACATTGGAGAAAATTTCATTTTCATGGACGATAATGCCAGACCCCATCGTGCGCGCATCGCTCAGGAGTACCTTGAAGAGGTTGAAATCTCTCGAATGGAATGGCCAGCAAGAAGTCCAGATCTCAATCCGATTGAGCAGGTTTGGGACAACCTCAATAGAAGGCTGAGAAGTTCAGAAAATCATCCAGCTACTCTTAATGACTTAGGAATCCAACTCGGAGAAATCTGGGAAGGATTAGATCAGAACATTTTAAGATCACTCATTTTGAGTATGAACCGTCGTTGCCGAGCTGTAATTAAAGCAAGGGGTGGAAATACCAAGTATTAAATCACTTATCAGCATTTCAGTATTTTGAAAATTGTTCATTTCTCTTCTTTCACATAAGATTCGGTGAAATCCTGAATTTTTCTTCCATTTAATGTGTCTTGTTACGTTCTAAACCTTCCCGAGATAACATAAAAAATAAGTTATAAAGTCAATGTAGAGTTAACTTTCATTAAAATTGAGATTTTCAGAATGTGCGTTAAGTTTTTTTGCGCAATGTATATGGGGTGTTATGATATTGCTGGCATAAAGTCTTTAATTATGAACATGACGAGTTCTGCCCAAATGAGGAAATAATAACAGAGTTTGTTTTGATCAGAATAATAGGAATATTTACATTTTCAATATTACATATTTTACTGCTTCAATATTGAAAGTTACAATGTCATGACGAAATTCTTCATAAATTAAATAGATCTATTCGTTAAGTTTTGTTTCTGTCTTGATATATATTACAATTTTTCCAACCCCTTCAGATTATCAACTTTATTTTTCTGGTTTTGCGAATATTCATATTGAACTTTCAACTTTGGAAAGGAACATGCTTTTAATTATCCACGATATTTTTCATAATCAGACCAGAATTTCCAGGCTGTATGCTCCTATAATGGATGAAGATAAAAATAATATATTACTGGTATACAGATTCACACGATGGTAATCGTATGTGATAATTGAGGACATTTTCATGTTCAAATTGCTTTACTTTGAGTACCATTTAATTTTAAGGTTATATTCATATAATTGCTATGATGAAAGCACCGAACATTTCTAGCTACTTTTTTGTAACTAGAAATGAAGCTGCGATTGGACTTGGCTTTGATGTCAATAATTCTTGGATAGACTACAGGGTGTCTCAAGTTCGAGTGCCTATTAGACGTTTCTGGAGAACCAGACATATTTGAAATCTAAAATTTGGGATTATGATATTGTTCGAAATTCTCTACAGACCTAAAATATTTTCAAAGCCAGAGCACTTCCGGTTTTACAGGGAGTGAAAATAAATTTACTCAAAATTTTTTTTTCAATGTTTTCGTTTCTGATATGATTGAATATTCAATGCTGAATACATTTCTGTTGAAACCAGTGTATTCATTCGAATAGTTTTCAAAATATCGAAAAAAAACCTGAAAAAAAGTAAAATATTCATGGTCAGTATTATGTTGATTTTTCTTATTCTGAACATCCTGAGTGTAAACCCTTTTCACAACGTCAAAGTAGAAGAATGTGGAAAAGTCATACATCTTTGGATTTCATAAATATCATCACAGGGTGTTTCAAATTTCGTGTCAAAAACTGTGATTCAAAATTGGCCATAACTTCTGTTTTTCAAATTAGAACCCTATTTTTTTATTATTGCGTTGGATTCTACGAAGAAAAATAATGATAGCACTCCCAGATGCTCTTGGTCCTAAATTGAGTTACTCCCGAGTTATTTGAGCTTGTCGTACGTAGAGTAAAATTCATCGAATCTAAACAGATTCGATGAATATTCTCATGAAACCATAGTAACAAGTAATAGTCACTTGTGAATTATTAATGGGATCATTTATCTTCTATGGTCACAGAATATTCTCATGCAACATATTCGATGAATATTTTTATGAAACCATTGAATAAAATCGAAAAGTAAAGATAAAACCTAAAATTAGACCTATCACTTGGGAATTATTAATGGGAAAACTTATCTTCTGTGATCACAGAATATTCTTAAGTGAAAGATTAGATGAATTTGATTCTACGTACAACATGAATCCAGAAAAGCTCAAATAACTCAGGAATTACTGAATTTAAGAGCAAGAGCATCAGAGAGTGCTATCATTATTTTTCTCCGCAGAATCCAACGCAATAATAAAAAAATAGGGTTCTAATTCGAAAAACAGAAGTTATGGCCAATTTTGGATCAGTTTTTGACACGAAATTTGAAACACCCTGTGATGATATTTATGAAATTCAAAAGATGCATGACCTTTCCACATTCTTCTACTTTGACGTTGTGAAAACGGTTAACACTCAGGATGTTCAGAATAAGAAAAATGAACAAAATACTGACCATGAATATTTTACTTTTTTTCAGGTTTTTTTTTCGATATTTTGAAAACTATTCGAATGAATACAATGGTTTCAACAGAAATGTATTCAGCACTGAATACTCAATCATATCAGAAACGAAAACATAGAAAAAAAAATTTTTTGAGCAAATTTATTTTCACTCCCTGTATAACCGGAAGTGCTCTGGCTCTGAAAATATTTTAGGTCTGTAGAGAATTTCGAACAATATCATAATCCCAAATTTCAGATTTCAAATATGTCCAGTTCTCCAGAAACCTCTAATAGGCACTCAAACTTGGGACACCCTGTATATGTCATTTTGTGCATACATCCCCTGTGTGTTTACTGATTATGATAAAAAATTATAGTTGAATGCAAGTCTTACGGTGTATAGCTCTTCTGTTGGTCCATTTTCTCCTTGAAATCCTTGGGGTAAACCCAACCGTCGTTGTTGAAATCGATCTCCTGAAAGCTGGCGCTTGACGTCAGCTCCTTCAACTTGAGGAACATGTCGAAATACTTCAATATGAGTTCTACGTTGGAAGCGCTCTCTACCAATGTGTCTACCATCTGTTTACCGATGGTACCGTTTACTACGTTGCCTTCAAGCATGGACAGCATCATGGTGATCATGTCCTTCTGTAGATTGAGCAGTTCCTTGAGCAAGTCCACCTGACTGGAATGTTTGGATAGTTTGTCTTGCATGTGAGAGAAGAGGAACAGGAAACCTCCTACCGCGTCCCACAATCTGGAAGTAAGAAAATCGAAGGTCATGCCAAGGACAAGAATTTTTTCAATATCTTCAAGAAACTGGATTTCAAGAGTGACGAGGTATGATAGAAATTTAAAAAACTGATGAATTAGAAATGGCTGAATTCTCTTCACCTGGAATGTGCTAAAGCCTGTTGATTGAGCGTACAAGGACCTTGGATGACTTCAGTGAGGGTGTTGAATACCTGACTGGCAACTCCTATAGCCTTGAAGAAATTGGCCTTACCGGCCGCGTCAATTAGCTCCTTGCTGGAGTAGTGCCAATAGAAGTCCATAATGGATTCTTGGAGCCTTAGAAGGTAATCGACAGTGCAAATGACTACGTTGACTGTTGTTGTGTTACCCGCTTGGGTACGCAAGTAGTTCTGCCATTCTGGAATACAAGCGAGCATATAATTCACAAATAGAGATAGTATAGGTAGCATATAGAGGGTTTTTCAATAACGTGTGTTCTTCCTCCTGTGCGGTGCCCTTGGTTGGCCGAACCTAGGCGTTGTGGCCCATTGTTCATACCGCATTAATGTAATACTAGCATTGAGTTTAAATATACATAGAGACACAACCCAGTTCATTGATTTGATGCAAAAAATTTTGGCAGTTTACTCGCCAATTTGCCAACTTAAGTGGCGGCACATAGTAGCTACTAAAGGAACTATATTCGTCCGATCCATTTTGTCACTACTCATTCATAGAAATCTGTAGGAGATTTATTTTCCTCCAGTTCTATGAATCGTAGGCTGGGTCGGATTCGTCCAAATTCGTTACAAACGGTGTGATTCTATAATGATGAACTATTAGCCATGAATTTCTCCAAAAGAGTGTTCTCAGGTAGGAAATGAGGGGTGAAAATGTTTCTTGGAGGGACATAAAAGAAACATACTTAATCGATGAAAAGAATTTGTCTTTCTCGTACCCTCTTGAAGATAACTGAAAACCACATAAATCCAAACGCCTTCCAGAAAATGAAGGTTAAATTGGCCTCACAGATTTTCATTAGAACTTTATATTCGGCTATGAGAACAGTCATCGCAACGGGTGAGCTGAGGTCGAGGAGTGCCAATTCAACTGCTCAGTTCATTCTGGAAATGAATGATCTTTTCGACTGCCTCAATTCGAATGGAAAATTTGAGGGAAATTCTCAGCCATCAGTAATACAAACTCTCACGGAATCAATTGAATTCATTAAGTCTTGGACAGTTAGGAAAAATATTCCCTATTGTTTCAACGGTTTGATACAAACCATCAGTAGCATCCTTCAATTGTGGGAGGAGACGAAGGAAACATTTCCATATTTGATAAAAAGTCGGCTCAACCAGGACCCAATCGAGAATTCCTTCTCCAAAATAAGACAGCGTAGGGGTTATGATCCAAACCCCTCAGCTCGATGCCTCAGATTTAGGTTGCAGTCGGTCATGACTGGTTGTCTTGAAAAATGTTCCGATAATTCTAACTGCCAAGACGACAATGATTTCGACCTGTGTACAATGGGAGAATCTGAAAGTAGGCCCATTGATGTGGTTGTTTGGACAGATTCGACCATTTTCCTTCTGCGGATTCGGGCAACGGTGAGCCTAGTGAGGGTATATAAGGGATAAAGAGTAATTGAACCCCTAAATACCCTAGAATCCAACTCAATCGCAAGTTTATCGGGGTATTTGATGAGGAATATCTCCAAAAAAACAAATGCGGTAAGTGCGAAAAAGCACTCCTCATTGATGATTTGAGTAAGCTTGGTAATGATTGGATATATATTGCAAATCGAAATCGGATACATTTGAGAATTCCCTCAACCGATTTCAAACATTTGATGAGGAAAGCGCTGTTGGTTATAAAGAAAATTATGGTCACAAAATCAGAAAAGATATGACTTCGAAGGTATATTTTAGGAAATTAAAAAAAAATGAATTTATAGAAGATTGGAACTCTTCGTTAACTCCAGAATTTGAAAAGCACAGGATTCATTTGTTGAGACAACAGACAACTGATTAGAGTGAAGCTGTACAGGGGACAGAAAAAAAAACAAAGGGTCCCACTGTTTATAAAAAATTAAATAATTTTAAAAATTCATAGAAAATCTATTTATAAATACTTGCGAATGAAGAAAAAATTGCATGCATTTATTTCTTCATACATCAGTATTTTATATTCATGAAATATCAAAAATAATTGTCGTTTTATTGCATCAAAAAAATCGGGTGATGAAATACTGAACATCCCACATTTCCATATGCCGGTCCTGATCTTCATCGCATTCGGCTTCGGAAATAGTGCCTTATAGTTCAGCTACTTACCGCCAGATGCGGGAGTAAAAATTTTCGCTTCTCTGAAACACACTTATCCATCTATGAACCGGTGAAGGAACTACCCAAATTTAGCTTCAAATCGTTGAACTGGGCTGTGTCTCTATGTATATTTAAACTCAATGATACTAGTGAGACTCAGACCCGAAGGCGTGGATTTTTAGAAGTCCATTGATGGGCGTAGCTTGCTTCACTCTTACACACTTTTTTGTGCTCTTCATTGAGTGATGAAGCTTTTTACTTAAGATCTAGTTTGCCTGAGCTTGTACGACTTAAGATCCTTTTGTTGGTTTTTTATGTTAGGATGATAACAGTAACTCCCTCATCTTTTCATCATATTCTGGTAATTCCATTAGCACCTCTTATTGGAAAACCCCTAAGTTGTTCCATTCGATGAAGAGCAATATATATACAAGGACACTCACCCAAATTGTGACCTTCGCAAGTCAGCTGTATAAACCTGAATAGTGCGCAGGTGAACTCAGCGTCGTGCATGTTCTTCTCGCCGGCGGCACCTTCAGATCCCACACCAAGACCTTCGGCCTTGGTGTTCCTTTCGAACGCGTCCAGATCAAGGACGCTGCAACTGTTCATCAGGCCCGCTATGCTGGTGAAAAAGCCGACGTCTTTCTTGTCCTTGAGGTGGTTCAACATGCCCATCTGTATGTCGAAATTGCCGCCGCGCAGTATCGATATGCCGAGCTCCAAGGTCTTCATCACCATGTCGGAAGGTATGCCTTTGCAGGCGGATATGTGCAGGAGGACCATCTCGGCAACTCCGCGGTTGGCCAGCCTGGCTTGGTTGAAGAGTAGCTTCTGCTTCTCCATCTCTTGTTCCTGCCGAAACCAAATAGTATATTCCCATATTTTTGCTGATATACTAACAAAGAAACTGCAACACCCAGAAGGAGCTATTTAAATTTTAATTTTTTTTGTGAAATATAGATAGTAAAGCAAGGAGTAACTGATTGAAATTTGGAGAAAAAAAACGAAGTGTTAACAATTTTTTAAATAAATTTGTTAATATATGTAATGTGTTTCCCAACTCGTCTTGGCATTGATGAAATAAGATGGTCTATTTCTTCTTGAGGGATTCTATCCCAAGCTACCTGTGCTTCAAGTCTCAGAGCCGCCAAAGTCCGTGAGGGATGGGGTAAATTTCCAAGCCTTCTATCCATGATGTCCCACACATGCTCTATGGGCGAAAGATCGGGGGATCTGGGCGGCCATGGCAAAAGATTCACATGGGTCGCTTCAGACATGTTCAAACTAACTCTGGCAACATGAGGTCGAGCATTATCTGCTTGAATATTGAATTCTCGAGCCGTTTAAGGTGAAGGAGAACATATGGCTCTACTATTTCTTTAAGGTAACGCAGCGCTGTCATGTTACCTCGAATAAAGATTAAAGGTGACCTACTTTTATGAGCAATAGCACCCCATACCATAACGTCTACTGTTCGGTGTACATGACGCTCAACATAAAATTGAGGTTCACGTCTTTCTCCCCAACGTCGTCTAACCCTTCTTCGGCCATCTAGTGTACCAAGGGAGAATAGAGATTCATCAGAAAAGACGACATGATACCATTCCACATTCCAATATTGACATTCTCTGCATCACTGTAATTGTTACCGGCGATGCTCAACTGTCAAAGGTAACATAAGATAAGCTGCAGTCCAAAAGACCTTATCCGGCGGTTTCAGGATGGCGTTGTTCTTCTAACCACTCATCAGCCAAAGATCGAGTTATCGCAAATCGGTCTTCAATGGCCATAAGTCTTAGACGTCGATCTTGAACTTCATTTGTGCCCCTTCGACGTCCGATACCTGCTCTTCTTCGATTTTGGGCATTATCAAACCACGGTTGTCAACATCTCATAACAATAGTTGGGTTTCTGTTCGTACGGTTAGCGATTTCTCGAAATTCTGTTTCTGTTCGTACGGTTAGCGATTTCTCGAAATGACAACCCCGCCTGTCATAGGACCAATAATTCGACCTCTTTCTAATTCACTTAGCTGGCTATAAATTCCGCGTAGGTACACGTGCTCTAAGCATTTTAACAACAACTCTACATCGACTTTGGATCTCCTCGAACAGCTGGTTTGACTTGACTACAATATTCAAGTAACAAAAAATGTTTACATGAAAACCTTCACGATTCTTTTCTCAAAATTGTAATCATTTAATCCTTCTGGGTGTTGCAGTTTCTTTGTCAGTTAGTAAAGTTTTGTCAAGGAAGTAGTGATAAGTGCAACTCAGGATGACAGAACGCCATTTTCATTTTTAACCATACAACATTCTTACCATCAGATCAGACATTGTCCTCTTAGCAAGATAAAGAACGAGAATTATTTATTTATTCTTCATTTCCTATCAGAGTTAGAATTTTTTCGAAGTGGACTCGATACTTACATGAATGGAAGAATTTCCTTCTTCACCTTCACCCCCACCACCGCCACCTTCCCCTCCACCTTCCTCCTCGCCTTCTTCCTCTTCTTCGCCGCAAGATTTACCCATAATTTCAGCGTAGCTCATGTACAACGGATCTTCCTAATTTGAGAGTCATTTATTGTTAAATATTTGTTCTATTTCCATAAAATGATGACTATATCTTTTGAACTGACCTGTAGGGCTCCAGAACGTTCAGTCATGGCTCCTCTGCAGAAAGTAGTGACCAATTGAGTGAGAGGATCGTGTTTGTCACCCTCCTCTTGTTCGTCCTGCTTCTTCAATTCGGCGTCCTCGAAACTCTGGGTGAGATCTTCGATCATCACCTCTTGTCCAACGTTTTCGTCTTGGAGCCAGAGTTCGCAATAGGAACGTATGAAGATGTTGATCGCCCGGTGCCTAGAGAAAATACATCATTGTATCATCCAAATCATCTTTATGTACCTCGAGCAACTAGATGAATGTTTCGATGAAGGCTACATGAGTAAATCTAAAGTAAGCAGTAGACTGCTTTCCATTGTTATCTTGGTGGTAGATTTTGCATGGGTTCTGGAAGTGATAACTTACACTTCATACACCAATTACACTCAAAACCAACAACTCATAACCCTCAAAGAACATTCAACTCAAATCCACAAACCTGGCCATCTTGTAGAGAGGCTGACACGTCAGGCAGGCCAAAGCTGCTCTTTTTCTGGCGGCCCCCAATACTTTTCTCCAACCATTATTATTAATTTTTGGTCTAGTAGCCTGTTAGTCGATACAAACCAACAAACGATTAGTTAAAGCCTGGTAAATGTTAATCAAAAAGAAGCAAGTGCAAAACGAAAAACATCACGCCAAAAACATTGACGAACCTCGGTAAACTGTGCAGTGAGGCTTGTCTGAAGCACGACAAAACTGCCCTTTTTCTTTGGGTCGAAACCACACTGCGGTATACGCCCTTTTGCTGTTGTTGCGGATGGTCGATCTGAATTGCAACGAAAGAAAAATGCAACTTAGGAAAACTGAGAAGAGGCGAGAATATGATAACAACAAACAGTAGTGAATATATCACCCTGAAAACAGAACAACTACCAACAATTGAAAATAGATGTTCCAGCTCCAAAACATGTGGAATTAAAACAAATTGTCGTTTTATATGAAGCTCTTCTATTTTCCAAAATAAAACCATTGTTCTCTAAAGACAATTCCCTTTTCAAAAAATGCAATTAAACATTTTACTTTTCACCAGCTTACCATGTGTAATCCAAACAACACCTTACTCATGGCCACTATCCTGTCTACGGTTTCCTCCAACTGATTCTTGCCATTATTGTCCATGTCGATGGTAACGCTCTTCTTACTACCCAACTGGCTGTACAGGTAATGCTGCCAAGACATCTCATCAGCTGGATCTATCTTATCTGGTAGAGTCAATTGGGTCTTTGCGAAATCTATGATGTCGTACTCCGGCAATTTCTGAAAAATTTCCACAACACGAACATAAAAACAAGGTTCCCCAAAAGCGAATTCAACCCATTTTACCTTCAAGAAACGGTCCTTGCAGTGTTGCACCAACTCCTGTTCCCTACCAGCGAATAGGTTCAACCCGACAGGAAGCAAGCGTTTCAAACACGCAACCATGAGGGACGCCTGTATCTCCTTATCTTTATTTCGTTTCTTATCCCTATTTTTCTTCTTTTTCTGAAACCACAGTTCTCATGAAGAATATTCTTGACAGTTTCTAGGTTGCATTACCTTTCCACCACCACTCTGGCCACCTTCTGGTACTACACTTCTTCTCGTTGCAGTCGGCATGATCAAAACCATATTGTCGATCTCATTGGCCGATATGAAATTCTGTTCCTCACGCAAGAAATACTGAGATTTCGACCATATGTTGAATATGTCGGCGACGTGATTGTAAAGGTCTTCCGCTTCAGCTATGTTATGTCTTAACCAATGATTCCTCTGCAGATCCACGTATTTGATGAGTAATGGATAGAAGGAATAGATGTCCCTCACTAACAATTGCCAATCTTCTTGGATTTGTGCTTCGATCTGCGAATTAAAGAAAAAACAATAACATTCAAGCACAGCGAAAATATTTGATTCTCACCTGTGAAGTGTCATCAGAACTACTCTTTATGAACCCTCTCATACTCTCTTCTTTGTGATACATAGCCTCCGTCCTCTTCTTGACCCTTTCCGCCAGGGGCAAGAACGGATCCTTGAGTAACTCCTCGCTACTGTTGATGATAATCTGTTGAGTGTAAGCGGCTATCCTGGTCATCCAGGGAGCCGATTCGTTTCCTATATTCTTCTTGATCAGCTTCAAAACGTTCTTGAGCAACTGGTTCATATGCTCGGCTGTTACCATGGAAACGTGGGTTCTACAAAATAGGTGATAATAATTATTGTAAGATTTCATGTTGCATTTTTCTCTATTCCACTCACCCTCCAGTAGGGCTAACATTGTCTGGTCCTTGAGCCCACCAGAAAGGCAAGTAAGAGCAAAGCATGGGCATTATGACGTCTATAACATGTGCAGCGTCAGAATAAGTCTTTTCACTGTCCACGAATTGATCCACCTCCGTCAGAATGGCTTCCAAAGTTGGCATTGACCCTTCCATTCGAGCCATGATGTCTGAAATATGTCAAGTTAAGTATGCAATACTGACTAAGGAATGTCATCGTTTTACCTTGAGCTTCTAGTGAATGATCTGCGATTCTGTTGGCCAACGAGAAGGGATTATGTTTGTTCAAGTGGGGTTCCAGGAACGCCACAGGGAAAGTTGAGCTGAATGCTCCCAGGCAAGAGCCTTAAAGAAAGAGAATCTTTGACTGAGATCCAGAAAGAAGAAGTTCGCAATGAAACTATTCTTTCAACTAAAATACACTACTGGAAAAAATCAAAAAAAAATTCCAAATTTTTCGGCAAGTTTCAACGTGCCGTAACTTTGAGAGGAATGGTCGTACAAGGAATTCAAAAAAAGGAAATTGTAGCTCCAAGTGTCTAGTTTTTGGATTAGAACTTCAAAAATTTTAAGTTTCAGTGGTTTTCGTAATGATAGAAAAATCAGCAACAAAAAAATTCTCAAAATTTTACCACTTTTTTTTTTCTTGTCTACGAACGTGGTAATTTTATTTTTGCATAATCGTT